>CM059603.1:163841943-165114443 GCA_030412105.1 Cyclura pinguis | reverse complement strand
GAACCTGTAGCGAACCCTCTTGCAGAACCCTAATGTTCCAGTGAAACCAGGTTTAGAAACCTTAGTTGTTAATCAGGAAACTGAGTACCTGAGGAGAAGAATAGTGGTTTAATCTTAAATCGCATTCACCATACTTTGGCCATGATGCCTGAACTGGGCCATAGTTGGCAGCAGTTGCCATGTTTAAAAATGCTGCTTCCATCATATGAATTTCTACTGGTTATATCAATGTTCACCTGACTTGCATACTGTTTTCCCTGTAAACATGTAACTTGTAAATGTCAGAAGTGCTTGTGCGGGGAAATTGTATTGTCTGAATTGCCCAGTGTGGCACTTGTTCATGTTGAGGGTAGAGAATTGCCATTTTTCTCTGACTTGTAACTTATTGCTAACTTTATAGCCTACATTTTTTTTGGCAAAACTTTGACTCAAGATGGCTTATAAATTAAAGCAAATAGAATATAATATTTGAATATTAAATTTTGTATGCCAACTTTTGTGTGCTAAATTATGTATCATTTTTAGTGGTAATATTTTATATGCTTTACCACGTGATGTAGCATTGATAGCTATTAACTAACAATAGCATTAAAACAAATCAAAAATATAATAAAAAGTTGTTGAAAATAGTATAATTAAAAACAGCAACCTGTTAAAAGTCCTTTCCTGAAAAAGTTTCAGCTCTTGAAAGTCTGTCAGAATAAAAGTCTTTGCCTGCCGATGGAAGGAGAGCAAGGAGGGGGTCATTCTAGTCTCATAGGAAAAGAGCTCCAGAACCTAGTGATAGCCATCGAGAAAGCCCTGTCTTGTATCCCCATAAGACATGGCTCTGAAGGCAATGATGTGGAAAGAATGCTCTTTCTTAAAGCTCTCAGAACTCAGGCTCATGTGGGAAAATATAGTCTGTCAGATAGCTTGGACTCAAATTATATGGAGCTTTGTAAGAACCCATACTTGAGATTTTGCCCAGCTGCTGTAGCAAGAAAGTTGTAGGCTACCTGTAACCAGCCTCAGTTAACAATCTGACTGCAGGTCTTTGGACCAGCTGAAGTTTCTGAACATTCTTCAAAGGCAAACCCACAGAGGCCATATTACAGTAATCCAAGGGGAGATGTAATTAAAGCATGTGTGTCTATGACCAGATCTGAAATCAGGCATGATTGGTGCATTAGCTTTAACTGTGCAAGAGTATTCCTAGTAACCACAAAAAACTGGGACTCCAGGCTCAAGTTTGAATCCATGAGTCGACCCAAACTGTGAACTTGTGTCTTTTGGGGGAAGATAATTTCTTCTAGCACTGACTGAATCTCTATTTACTGATCTGTTTTCAGTGTTAAACTTGGATTAAATTTCAGTTTACTTGCCCTCAGCCAGTGCATTACTGTTTCAAGATTTAAAATTGAAACAACTTCACTGTAGTTTGGTGTAAAGGAAAAACAGAGTTAGGAGTCATCAGCATACTGGTGGAACTGAACTCCTGACTTCCCAACGACTTCTCCCAGTGTTTTCATGTGGCTGCTGAATAGCTTGGTGGATAAGATAGAGCCTTGGGGGACTGCAGGGGCCAACAGACAAGAAGTCAAATAGGAATCCCCTCCACACCTTTTGGGGCTTACCCCTCCAAAAAGTAATGGAGCTGCTGTAAAACAGTGCTTGCAAGTTCCATCCCAACAAAACAGCCCAGAAAGTAGCAAAAGCTATTGGGGTGCGGAGTTTCCAACAGAACTTACAGGGCTACATTTCCTCTGTCCAGTTCCTGTTGAAGGTCATTTCCTGAGGTGGCCAAAACTGTTTCCATGTCAAAGCAATAAAGGATTAACATAGCAGCCTAACTGTTATCCTGAAGCCCAGGCAGGTTCAGGTCATATGAGAAGGAGACTGGCTATAAAGTCACCATTATACTGGTATCTGTGGACTAGATTGAGATTGCATTTATCACAGTAGCTATTTGTTCAATAGGCAAATGAAGTTGAAGAGGAATGAAATTGGTGACAACTATATCCACTCATGTGAGAGGAGTAACATTTATCTCTTCTGTCCAAACCTTGAGGTGCTTTATAATGATGACTGTATGAATAAAATAGGTTTCAGCTTTTTGGAGGCAGGAGAATGTGGCAGGGAAAGAATGAGGAATCTTGGTATATTCTTTGTGATATCTTCTTGGTTCTTCAGAATACTGATCAGCTTTGTTACAGCATTCTGACTTAAAGTGCCCTTAAAAGAGGGACTAACATTAAAGTCATCTGCTCTCTTTTTTTTCAGGATGAGTTAATCTTTTTAATGAGCTCACCTCCTCAAAACCTCTACATAGCAGCAATAACCAAAATTGACATTTTTACCCTTTAGCCAGGAAAATATACATATTCTCTTTCACAGACGAGACCCAGTTAAATTGTAGCTGCTTGCTGAAAGGGTGATTTGCACAAATAGAAAAATGTAATGTGTTTTTCATGATGTAGATCTTCAGTCACGTGCTATCTATTGATTTAAGAGACAATTCCTTCAGTTTACAGCTACCACTGCAAACCTTTGTTCATAGCCAGCTTCTTTGTAACAAAAACTGAAATCTGTTATTCAGAATACATACGTGTGCTTAACGGTCAGTGCATATTTGTTTGTATCTTTTTACTGTATGTGTCTTTTGAACCATGGTTCTAGAATACACTTGAAAAGGTTTCTCTAATTAAGAAAAACATGAATTAGTTTTAGAAGAAAATGTCTGTACACCCCTATCCCTGGGGCCTTAAATGAAGAGAAGGCAAGGAAAGGAGGGTTATAGAGACCCTGAAGAAAGACCTGGATCAGAACAGTCTGCACCACTTCTCCAAGGCCAAAATCTGTGAACATGAGCTGCTGTGAGATGCCAGCACAAGTCCTCTGTTAGCTGGAGTGGAAAGGGGATGCAGAGGCTGAGGGAAAGCAAGAAGCCTAGAACTTCAAGGAGAAGGAGAATTTGGGCTTGGCTGTACTCTTTGTGGTGAATCCACCAAACCAATTGTACCCAATCCCTAGGCATCCTTTCGGCAGAAAGTGACTGTTTTCTATAAAATAATTGTCAGGGAGATTACTGAGCAGTGCTACTCAAAAGTGGTGATCTGCAAGTTCATGCCATTAGCTTCTGATCCTGCTGCCATGTTCCAGGGAACCAACAAATGCAGTAATAGTATGGTGCAAATATGGTACAGGTCTGTGGCACATGCGGAGGGAGGCAATTGCTAGTCCACCACATCAGATAGCTTGGGAGGCAGTGCCTTAGAGTACAACATTAGTACAATACATGGTTGGAGCCCAATTCTCTTTCTCTGGATTTCTTCAGAGAAGGAGATTCACTTTCTTTCTTTTCTCTTTCCCCTGTTGGTTACTCACTTTTTGGACTTTATTTTAGTAGGGCTTTTAATTCCCTAATATTTTCTGTTTCATAGCTAACTCTCCACTTTAGTTCAGACAATATAAAGGAAGTTTTAATACTTCTTTATGAGTATAATATTAAAAACTGCTGTCAGCACTATAATGGCTTGGTTTTGACAAACTAATCTACCCACAAAATAGGTGTATGGAAGGTGCATGAGGATGCCAAGTAGGTATATATATTGTGACTGGTGGACATTAAGATTATACAGTTAAAGAATGGTTATATGCTGTACTGAGTACAAGGAACATCATAGGCAATCATTCCTTTTAAATTTTGTTTTACACACTTTGCAGTGTACTCGTCAGATTATCTCTGAAAAACTGGGCAGAGGCTCACGAACAGTAGACCTAGAATTGGAAGCACAAATAGAAATTCTACGAGATAACAAAAAGAAGTATGAGAATGTCCTGAAGCTGGCACAGACCTTGTCAACTCAGCTTTTCCAGATGGTGCATACCCAAAGACAGCTTGGAGATGCATTTGCAGACTTGAGTTTGAAATCACCAGAACTCCATGTAAGACTTTGCATTAGAAAAATAAATCAGTTTACAGGATCATTGGTTATCTTTACACTGGCAGTGTCTAAAATTATATTAGAAATGTCTGATGGCTGCTGGTATTATCAAAATAAAACAAGATGAATTCTTCACTTGCATTTAAACACTAACATTAGTTAATCTCTGCCAGTTCGAATATTTGCAATATTGTTATTATATTATATAAGATACTCTTTTTAGGAGGATTGCTTTTCCAAAGCAGGTATGTGGATCTGTAATCTTATATCCAAGAAAAAATACTTACACTATACTTAAAATAATGTCTGTGGGTGGGTGCTGTTGAAACTAAGTAGAGAAGACACTTTGGGATAAACTAATTGAAGATTGGTAAGTTATTTGTTCTGGCTGTTTTAAAATGAGCTTTAAAAATCCCTTGATCACTGTAGTTGTATTACTATAGTGGTGTGACAGTAACATAATTGTATGTCCATTCTGTTAACAGGAGGAATTTGGATATAATGCAGACACTCAGAAACTTCTTGCAAAAAATGGTGAAACTCTCCTTGGGGCAATTAATTTTTTTATTGCCAGTGTGAACACCTTGGTAAATAAAACAATTGAAGATACATTACTGACTGTGAAGCAATATGAAAGTGCCAGGTAGGGATATATCTACTGTTATCTATTGTCCTTTAAAAGTATATAGCTTTGAGGAACAAGCTTATCAGTTGTTGAATTTTGAGTTTAGATCACATGCAGACATACACTTGGTTTTAGATATAGTCATACTTGGGAACAGATGAGTTCATATCCAGATTTAAATAAAGTCACAGGTATTTTGATGGTTCTGTTTTAAGTGTGATTTGATCTAGCCCATTATCCACAAAAACAGAGTTAAATGCTACATATCAATGCTGTAATATAAGTATTTTATTTAGAAGCATGTGAGGGATCCCCATTATGAAAACAAAGTTTTTTCCATAGTTTACCCTGTAGTACAGAAATGGGAATTATGTGGCACTTCAGATGTTTTGCGCTGCAAGTCCCAGTATGTTTCATCATTGCTTGTGTTAGCTCAGGATGATAGGAGTTACTGTTGAATAATGGGTTGGGCCACATGGTTCCCACCACTGCTGTGGCTGGCCTTTTCCTATTATTGAATCAACAGTCTTCTGTTTATTATTAAAATGATTTGCCTCTTTGAGAATGGGAGTTGATGTGAGAGAGTTCTGCAAAAAAGTTCTGCCTATGAAATAGATTATATCTATGTAAATAGCTGAAGTGTTGTCTAAATACCCTAAAAGCAACAGATCCTGTCTGATTTTGGAAGCTAAGAAGGGTCAGCCCTGGTGAGTACTTGGGTGGGAGATTTCCAACAAATTATAGGTGCTGTAGGCTATATTTCAGAGGAAGACACTGGCAGTATTTACATTTCAAGAAGAAGGTAGAGATCCATGATACAAATATAAAATAAAAATAGGGATATTCTTTTAACAGTAATAATGATTGTTAAATTATTAACAATTTTAATAATGCTGAATGAATAGGATAGGTTCTTTTATAGCAATGAGGAGAATGAAATGAGTTTTAAAAGTGTGATTTTTGGTTTATTGAACTTCTGGATGAAGTCTGTAGCAGTCATGCTCAAGAAATTATCTGTGTAAAAACAAAAAGAAGTAGCCCAGTGCCTGTTTTATACAAACAAAATATTCCATGAACTCTGTTGTTGAGGCTTTCAACATACTGGCCAGTTCTTGACAGGCACAGAAAGTGGAAGTACATGTTTTGGTTTCCTTATCAAACTGCTTCAACCAGGGTGGAAATGTATCTTATTACTCCTTCTATCCTTCTGCTCCTCTCTATATCAGATATCCATGAGAAGGTTTAGAATAGAGGTAGATGAGAAGGAAGGATTATCCCTTTCTGCATAATTGTCCTTCCCAAATTTGTGTTACCTGCATGCTTATATTAGTCCATACTGTTTACTCAAATTGTGGTCTCACCTCTCTTGTCTTGTAAAAATTGGAAAGGTACCGTCCAAGTGTTGTCATAAAATGTATGCTTAAGCTACGTGTTACCATTGCTCTGTGCATGTCTGTACAGATTGTATTAACTCTTTCTTCTTTTCAGGATTGAATATGATGCTTATCGCACTGATCTAGAGGAACTGAATCTTGGCCCACGAGATGCGAATACCTTGCCAAAGATTGAGCAATCACAACAACTATTCCAAATACATAAAGAGAAATATGACAAAATGCGTAGTGATGTATCAGTTAAATTGAAGTTTTTAGAGGAAAACAAGGTAGGGGACTGTTTTATGTGTTATGCAACTTATTAGCTGTGCAGAATTCTATTTCAGGTAAAATCATTCTACTAATCTACACTGATAAATTGTAGTCAGGTATAAGTACTAAGTCATGTTTCAAGACAAGTGAGACTTCTTTTCCCATGATTAACTTACTTCCCCACTGATTTCAGTGTGCTGATTGTTTCTTTTAATCTGCACTGTGTTTTTACTCCCATTAGTCAGCTGTGCACAGTTACAGTATTATATTTAGAACAAGAGAAGCAGGAATTGATAATGCACCCTGCTATTCATAATGATCTTTTGGGTCCCTGAAGATAACAGGTAGAAATTCACAGCTTAGGATGCTGCAAGTAATTTTGGGTGCTGAACTACAGAGGCAAAGGCAAAAGTTTTAGCCTCTGCTATTGATAACAATCTATCAGAAATGTAATTATGGTTCATCACAGCTATTAATAGTAGTGATTATCTTACACTGCAAAGAGTGAGAAATAAACATGGTTAATAGACTCCACAACGATTGTGTTTGATGAAATAAGGCAGGGGGAGTGGTTTATTTCTACTTGATTCATTCTGGTGTCTGGAGTATGGCCCAAAACATAAATTAAAATTTCCCTTTTTGACATAATAAGAAGTCAAAGCCTGCAATTTAGCACAATTGGTCCATGTATGTGGGTCAGCATTATTGCATTCCCTTTCTACAAGTTGGAGACAATTTTCTGACCAAATACAGTATTTTGTCTAAATATGTGGTATGCAACAGACTTATGTATTCTCATGGAAAAAAGTCTTGTGGAAAGTCTGAACAGATGCAAGTGAGAACCTATCAGGCCTATTCTGTGGGAAGTGGCTGAAGGCAAAGAAACACTTCTTGTTTGTCAGAGCACTTTTTCAGTATTATTCACCAGAACTTTATTGGATGCTGCAAGACCTTCTGAAATCTGGGGCAATATAAGACAACCTCTGGTAGCATCATTTGGACCCTGTCATTGGTGCAGCTGTGCTGGACACCATTTGGCCCAGTTTTGTTAAATGAGTTTCAGTTATTGAAGCCTAATGAAAAGAACAAAGTACTTCATCAAATTCAAACGTCTGTACCTTTCATGGCTTTTTAACTTTATCTTAGTGGGAATGTCAGTCTCAGTTGAGGAGATTGGAAATGCCCTATTGAAATTGGGGAGTATTCAATTAATTACTTTTAAAGAAAGCTAGGCTGAACCCAGTCTACATTAACAAGCATGTGGTGATTGCTCCCATCCCCTTGCTGTTGACTGAAACTTCTTGTTGTTGTTGTTGGTGGTGGTGGTGGTATTGTTTGCCTTCAAGTCATTTATGACTACAGCAATCCTAAGGTGAAACTATCGTGGTGTTTTCTGGGGCTGAGAGTATATGACACGTCCAAGGTTACCCAGTAGGTTTCTGTGGCTGAGCAGGGAATCAAACTCTTGTCTCCACGGTCACAGTCCAATGCTGAAACCACTATACAATGTTACCATTTTCAGTTTCTATTAGGGCAGCTTGCCTTGGTCAGCTTATGGCATTTCATTTTCAAAAAAGGGAGCATAACCCTGTTGATTTTCCTGGACACTTCAGCAGCTTTTGAGACTATTAGACATGGTACCCTTCTGGGTAGGCTATTTTGGTTGGTCATGGAAGGCACCACTTGGCAGTGATTCTGTTCCTTAGATGGCCCTTTCAAAAAGTTTGGTGCTGGGAGATTACTACTCAGGTTTCAGCAATATTTTGGCAATGCTGGTTTGAGATTATGCAAGGTTCTGCTTTTCCTTTCCTGCTGCTTAACAGGATGTTGCTGGGAGAGATCGTCTAGAGATTTTGTCTTGAGATGTAACCTGTATACACATAATACCCAGGTTTGTGTCATACGGTAATCTGACACAGACATGGCTACCCATGTTTTCATAATGGTAATACACTAGATGAGGACAAAGGAGGTCTGTTCAGTCAGTCCAGACAAGACACATGTTTTGATTAGTGGTTCATATAGGTGGTGATTGATGATCAAGATGGAATCATATCCCCTAAAGAATCAGTTTGTAGTCTAGGGTTACTTATTCATCCATCTCTTTTATTAGAGGATTAAAATATCTCTGTGGCCATTAGTGTGTTTTGCCTGCCATGTCTAATTCTGCTCCTTAGATGGCTATTTCAAAAAGTTTGGTGCTGGGAGGTTACTACTCAGGTTTCAGCAATATTTTGGCAATGCTGGTTTGAGATTATGCAAGGTTCTGCTTTTCCTTTCCTGCTGTTTAACAGGATGTTGCTGAGAGAGATTGTCTAGAGATTTTGTCTTGAGATGTAACCTGTATACAGATAATACCCAAGTTTGTGTCATACAGCAGCCTTTGTATTTACTGAGAGAGGTTTGCCTGACACAATCCCTGTGGTCTCTTGTGCATCAGACGAAGTCCTTGCAGTCCCCTCAGGCCCTTTAAATAATTCTGGCTTCTTACATTTAAACTGTATGTGTATTATTTTGGGATTGCTGTGAGACTATTTGTATTTATATTTTATATTTCTTTTAATTTTATTTTATCGTCTTGTCGTGTATTCAAACTAATTTGTTTTATTTTTAACTGCTTGGATAACTTTGTTTTGGGGACAATGCATAAGGCACAATTGGAAGGCACAGTTGGTATGTGGGGTTGAGGGGAGAAAGGGGAGGCGCCTTGAGGGGAGGAAGAGAGAGAAGGAGCCTTTTGAAAGCATCTCATGGTAAATAAACAGTTTTGCAAATGATCCTCTTTTTCTGTAAAATGCAGCAGACTGCTTTCACTGTGTTTTCAGCAAATAGTAATTTCAGTTTCAGCAGTTCTAAAGTTGATTTTCTTTTGACTCCTATCACAATGATCTCATAGATTCCCTGAGGGAAAGGTGACTTGAACTCTTCCAATGTTAAGATAAGTTGGTATCTTTGCTCCCTTCACAATGAATTAAAAAAACTGTAGTGACATTGCACACAAGTAAGTGTCTGTAAGTTGTCAAGAGCTTTTGACAGTTGGTAGAACTACCTGTTATACCAGCCTAATGTGTATTTGCACAGATTGTGCTTCATTAAATGTAACCACCCATGTCTGCACATTTGCAGATCTCTGCAAATTTGCAGCAGCAAGCATGGGAGATTCCAAATCACTATATTCTACAGGTTTGGTGTAAATCTTCCAGTGAAATCCTGGCAGTCCTGCAAGGTTTAGAGAGAGACTGCGAAGTATACATGTGCTCTTGTTGCACACACTGGTGTCCCTTCACTTCCCAAAAAAAAAATTCACTCCTGCAGCCTGCACTACTTTTTAAAAGTGTGTTAAAGGAGTGTTTAACACACACACTTCACCTCTATATTAAAAACAACAACAACAGCAACAAAGATGCCTCCCAAACCCCTCATTACCATCTAAGGAGTAAATAGGTAAATATTTCTCGTTACTTCAGAAAAGTAATGATGTTACCTGTCATTATGTTATTTCACAAAAAGGAACATTGTTATGTCCTTGTCATCCTAAAAGAATTACATGTTATAGGTAATATTGTCGCTTGGATCGTGTTAGATCCAGACTCTGCCCATTCGTATAGAACATCCAATCATTGCGTGGGCAGTAAAAGCTAATACACTTCCTTTGTGCCATAATCAGGCAGAAAGCCTTATGACCTTGGAGTGTAGATTTCTCTGTGTAATCACTTCTTTTGAATTTGCCCATATTTAATCCATAGGCACTAATCTGTTTGGGTGAGATTTAGATGAATTCTTACCTGCCCCCCCATGAATGTCAGAAAAATAAAAAAATTCTACGTTCATGTAAGACCAACTGCACCTTATGATCTCGGAATTTTGAATGGTTTTAACAATCTATTAAAACTAAGCAGTATCAAGGAGACACTATTATCAAAGAATTAAAACTAAGAGGTATCAAAGAGGCAAATACATGAAATACATGCAGATTTATACCCATAATTCTAAACCATCCTTTAACATTACGTCTGACCCAGTTCAGAGGGAACACAAAAGAGGATGAACACAAAAGGGACAGGAAGTGGCTGTCTGAGTGTGTAGATAACCAAACAGGCAAATTGTTTCCATCCACTAAAGTTGCTATACAGATTGGAATTTCTAGCCATAGTAAGTTACTCCCATGGAATTTAGTGTTTTCGCAACTCATTCCCATGACTAATCACAGAAATATAAAATAGAATGTAACCCAATTCATGTTCCAGCTTGTATGCAGTGTAGATATTGAAAATATGCAAGTGGGATCCATATATGTCACAGAATGATGGCAGAGGAAATTTTAAGGAATTGCTCTTTTCCTCCCATAGCCCTTCTGTGGGCCTTGAAACCTACTGTCTTGGAATTTCTCAACTGGAACAGCTTTTCAGCAGTGTGAGTTGCTGAAGGAAGGAGGAGGTTTCACCATGATCTGAGTGAGGCATTCATCTGATTGAATGTTGTTCCATATTTTTTTTCTTGCACATAGAAAATTGATTATTAGAGAATAGAGGCTTACCTTGCTCCTTGACATTCTAATTTTCTCAGTGCAGGAATGTTTTTTCATGCAGGAACATTACTCATGAAGAAACATTCTCCTACGCAATCTAGACATGTGTATGTGTGCACACACATGCCTTCCAAGTAATCTGATGTCTTGTGGTGACCCCATGAGTTCCATAGGGTTTTCTTAGGCAAGGAATACTCAGAGGTGGTTTGGCCAGTTCCTTTCTCTGAAATACAGCCTACAGTACTTGGTATTCTTTGGCAGTCTCCCACCCAAGCACTAACAAGGGATGACCCTACCTAGCTCAATTATCTCTTTGTAATAACTACACTAGTGATTTAAAAGTTGGGAGAGTTGCAGCAAGCTGAAGATGTTTTGTTGATAAAATGAAGGGAGAGCAGAAGTAAAGAAGGAATAATTGAGAACATGTCCTTACATATTTGATAACTGGGTAGTATAAGAATATAAAACTACCTTGCACTGCACCATCTGCCATAAAATACACAGTTGGCCCTCCACTTTTGTAGGGATTAGGGCACAGGAACCCTGTGAAAGTGGAAAAAAGTGTAAATTATCATAAGCCCCTGAATCATATTTAAGACACACAGAAAAAGTATCTGTCCTGGCAGGGTGGCTGGACCTGGCCACCGATGTGTTCTATCACTTGCTCACTCACTCACAGGGGTGGGGGGAGAGAGAAAGGGGACACCACTGCCGTTCTCTTTCTGCCTGTATTAACAAATACTTCTGACCTCTCTTTTCCTGTCTCATTCCCTTCCCTCCCCCCACTCACATGAGTAAGTGTGCATACCCTTCCTCCTCCCGTTCTATCCTCTCCCCCCCTGCCTGTCTCAGTAAGCGAATGTGAACATGCATGCACACCTTCCACCCATCCCACCCCCTTCCTGCTGTGCGAGTGAACAAGTGAGGGAATGCTCCAGCCCTCCTTCCTCGTATCCCCTTCCCCGCCTGCATGAGTGAGCAAGTGAATGCATGCTCACCCTTCTCACCCTCCTCCCACCCCCTTCTCCCAGTAATCCAAAAATACAACAGGGTTGTGTTTAATGTGAGTCCGTTTTATGCTGTCTCAATTATATGCGAGAAGCTTTGGCAGGGACACGACAACAGGGGAAGTGCTGATCCTGCTCACTCATTTGGGAATGAAAGAGGAGAACTGGTAAACACACATACCACTGCCATATTCCTGACAAAGCAGCTGGTCGGGCTGCGATGGTTGGCACTGCCACTGTCAACAATCCAGGCTGGCCGGGCATGGAGGGAATACTGATCACGCTTACTTGTTTGCAAATGAGAGAGCAGGATGGGCACACCCTTCCTGCTACTGTGTCTCTGCCAAAGGGATCATCAACAATCCCAGGCTGGCTGGCGTTGGGGGGTGGGTGTCGATTCTACTCTCTTATTTGTGAACTAGAGAATAGGGTGAGCACACATGCAGCCCTGCTGCTGTGTCACTACAGAAGGCACCATAAATGATCCCAGGCTGGCCGGCAGTGAGGAGGTGATGACCCTGCTCTTTCGTCTAGAAACAAGAGAGCAGGATAAAAAAAAAAAAACGGTTTCACGTTATATGCAAAAATCTAATGCGAAGGGTTCTGGAATGGATCCCTCGTGTTACTTGTGGGCCTATTGCAATTAAATCCACAAATGCTTAACTTGCAAATGTGGAAGGCTGTCTGTAGTTTAGGACAAAGCTTTGCAATATAGAAACCAGTGAAATTATTTTCTGGCAATACCTGTAATGCTAAACCATCTTTTAATATTACATCTGACCTAATTAGGGGAGAACACAAAAGAGAATGAATATACAAAATTACTTGAAAAGAATTTCACAAGTTTCCAGATTGCAAAATTTTGTCCTTAACTACATTTTATTGCAAACAGTGCTATCCAAAGTGATTTACTTATTCTTTTGAAAGATCGAAGGGAGCAGATTGTTTTGCAATATTGTGTTGTTGCACAGTGTTGATCCTAGAAAGGTGGCAGAGGATGATAGCACTTATAGTTTTCTTTCTGCTGAATTTATACTGTGCTGTGTATTGAAAGATAGTTGTTTTCAAGTGTTAAATACTGAAAACAATGAGGTTTACAAATGACAAGACCTGTAGTCTTGACAGTGTTGCACACATTTCTTTTGGTTCTGGGTTCCTGCCATAAACTCAACAGAACACGTTCACAGAAAAACCTTTGCAATCTTCTGATATACTTTTTAAAAACACCATAAACCTAAAGTACTGAAAAGCATGTCTGAAAATGTCTACAGATCTAGTGTGTTCCATATGCTTGGAAAAAATTAGTTTTGCAGGTACGGTTTTAGCATATAATTCATAAATGAAGCAATCACACATTGCTCGTGTTTGTTGCTAAATATACTTTTTCTCTCCAACTGAAGTCTGAAGTGCTAATAGAATTCCCTTGTGAGGAGTAAGTGTACAGAGCATGTCCTTCTAAATAAATCTCGTCTGCCCCAAAATACTCGTCCTCTGTTATCTATATGGAGAAGCTGACAGTGGACATATTTCGATATTATTCTCCCACTCACACCCCTACCTGTATTATCATGTGGCAGAGTCTTAGAAGACTTGTTATCTGCTTTTCCTGAGCATATAACCAGCTTACAGTATCAGAAGAGTAAAAGAAGCTTTTATTGGCAGAGGACAAGCCAAGGAAGGCATTGGAAACTGAATGCCTTGGACAGTTTCAAAATGGAACAAAAAAGGGTGCAGAAGTGCAAGAGCAACTTGAACTGATACAGTTTTGGGGTGTTGTACATCAATAAAATAGATTTTATTTTATGTCTGTCTTAATTATTGACAGCATCTTTAATCTTTTATCATCACTGATCTAATGTTATGTGGAGGCACCAGTTTTTTGGGGTGGCTAACTGTTGACCCTGGGGGCTTTTGAGCTTCATATATGTGCTTTCTTTTTATTTGTTGCTCTATGAGTATGTAAGAATATTGCCAAAACTATTACAGGCTGTCATTAAATATATAGTGCATTATAAGCAAATATATACATCTAATTCACAATCTTCAGTTTAAAATACTGTTCAGTCAGGAAGACAAAGCAAAGTTGCCTAGGTTTGCTGTCTGAGTGCTGTAATCAGATGTTCAAATTATTTTAAGTGTGTCCATCCCACGTAGTTCACACAGAAGCATACTTTCTCAGCCTTTGGTTAGAAACACTCAGAACAATGGAAATTATTAAGAAAGCAAAGGAAGTGGCTGTGGACATTAAACTAATTATTACCCTATAGCACCTTTTGTCTTTCACAGCCACTTTTATTTTGCTGTGTTGCAAGATTTCCACCATCCGTTTTGGCTTCTTCAGGAGAACACTGGCAAAAATCTGTATTTGCCTTGTGGCCAGAACTGTTGTGAAGGCTCAGGATGGATGTAAGAACTGATGTAGTATATTTTCAGAGGAGGAGTCATGTTTTGCTGCAGCAGAAACAAAAATAGTGTTGGGGCAACTCTGAAGACTGAAAATATAGGTCATAGGCTTGGTCTAGTGTACTAGATACCTGAAGTTCATCATCCTCTGCATATGAGGAGGGAGAAGAAAGAACAAAACAAAATGCTAAACAGTGAGCTCAGATGCCATCACCTTGTTGAGTTTTTTCCTACAGTAGAAATCATTTTGAATTGATGTTGTATCTCCTTACTTGTATATAACACAGACATATACACATATAGGGAGTGGCCAGAAATGATGGAAGATACATCTTGGTACAGTTGAACACTCACTAGGCCCTTATTTCTCTCATTTATACTTCCTTTGGTTTTTCCCTGTACTAGAACACATTTATGATTACTTTTTTGATAGTTTCCCAGTGCCTTTTTTTTTTTTTTGTGGGAAGGGGAGTCCAAAAGATGGTTAAGAAATTTCACCTCAAAAGTATAGACCTTCAGATAAAGCACACTTAATGCACTTTAATTGTTCTATAGAACGCTTCTTTGGAAATGACTTCAAACACTATATAGCATTGATTAATGTCTGAAAGTTTAGTTGACATTTATCTCACTCAATTGGGCCTGTGTTCTTGGAAGGAAAAGGTTGATTGTCAAGTCACATCCTCCACTGGTGACCTCTTGGCTTCTACAGTTCACAAGACTGGCTCCTCAAATCCCTACTTTGGAGTTCTGTATTTCACTTGTAGAATGCTTACAAAAGAAGTAGTATTCTATAGCAATGACTTTGCTATGATTTAAAGCCTTGTGTTAATGAATTCTCAATGTGAGCTTTTAAATTGCATGTTCTGTTTATGAAATTTTATGAATCTTAAATCTGGCACCTGATTTTAACACCCTTTACTTAAAATATCTAAGTGACATAGGGCCTAAATCCAAGTAAATACATTCAAGGTTGCAGCATTAAGATCACTTGCAGTCTACTGCTTTTTTTATTTCATATTTTTTTTCTTAGACTTCCCTGATTAAACTTTAATCAGGTTTCAACATTAAAAGTGACCGATTGATGTAATAATTATTTAAGGTACACTGTTTATAAACAAATTCTGCATGATTCTCATGGGCAGACTCATCATATACTGCCTATCCACATCATACCATCAATGTTTCTGGTTTCTCTTTAGATCATATAGTGATGATAGATGTTCTTCCAGCTGTAAAACTGAGCAGAAATTCATTTCTGACCTCATCAGCTGGTGTATTTTATTTATGTGTTAGCAGTTATGTTGCACTTAGGCCTGTCATAGGTGGTACATCTGGACATGTTTCACAGAGAACTTGCTCAGCCTCACACGGGGAGGTTGGAAGAATAACCTGATGAACTGTTTGGAAGAAGGATGACATGCGGAGTTCAGTATTAAAAGTTAAGAAGAAAGTTTCAAACATTGTCCTTAACTTGACTTTTCGGGCTTTTACTTAGTAACTGATTTTCCAGATTGTTAAACTGCACTGAAATAATGGGAGAGGAAAGCTTTGTCTTCTGTCATTGGCTAATAGTACAGCTACATTTAAAGAATAGTTTGTTAGCCAATCATGGATCAAAACTGTGAGGATATACATGATAAACACATGATACATAAGTTCATTTTTATTGTTCTGTAACTAGGACATGATTCCTTCTTCCTCCTGAACAGTTAGTATGGAAATAATGAACGAGTTGCCTTTCAACAATAGCACTTTGAAAAACACTCTAATCTCTTTTTCTCCTAACATTTCCCTGAAGAATCTCCAGTAAATATCACTCATTTATTTGTAAACTTAATTGAAAGATGTGTGTTGTGCTGTTGTCGACTTAAAGACTATTTAATCAGTATCTATAGTGTGTTTGGACTAGGTCCTAATTGCAGTGGTTTGTCAGTAACTGTTAAGACATGTCTCCAGTCTCTCCTGTTTGTAATGATGATCTAAACACAGTTCAGTATTTTGATTTTGACTTTCAGGCTGTTAGAATCTTTAGGCCATCGTATTTCCAAGACCAGCTCAGCCTCCATGCATTGCAGTGAACATAATCCTGCTTCTGTTACTTGCTATCAAGTTGACATCAACTTATGGCAATCCTATGTATGAAAGACCACTAAGAGCTCCATGCATAAACTGCCCTGCTCAAGTCTTGCAAACCCAGGGTCAGGGCTTCCTTGTTTAATTTATCGACTTGTAGTGTGGTCTTCCTCTTTTCCTACTTCCTTCCACTTATTGTTTTCTTTTCCAGTGAGTGTCATCATACCTTTTGTCCAAAATACAACAGCCTAAGTTTAGTTATCTTCCCTTCTAGTGATAGTGCTCTTTTTTATCTCCTAATAATGAAAGCTCCTAAATTCAGGTCTACCTTACTGGGATTGAGGGTATTCATTTGGACTAGTGTTAGTCAAAACACAGAATGTAAGACGGGGAAAGTAGTATAGTGTGTAAGTTAGTTTCTGGTCCTCAGCTTCAGTATTACTTTTTGCATCTTCCTCTTTAACTTTTGCTGTCCTTTTCTGCAGGTCAAAGTATTGCACAATCAGCTTGTTCTGTTCCACAATGCCATTGCAGCATACTTTGCGGGAAATCAGAAACAGCTTGAACAGACACTTAAACTATTCCATATCAAACTGAAAACGCCTGGAGTAGATGCTCCATCCTGGCTTGAGGATCAGTAAGAGAATCGGGAACAAAGATCTCTCCATCTACTGAGAATCTTGTACAGCTAATGAGAATCAAGGAACTTATAAGGAGGACTGTTTGTAGTGATATTTGCACAAGCAGCTTTAATTTCTCCCCCCTTGATAATGAATATGGTAGTAATTTGGGAAGATGCGTGGATATAACCAAACATAATTTGTCATTTTAGTAACAGCATTTTGTATTTGGTAAGGGTGAACAGTTTTCTGTATTAGGGAAATATAGATTTTGCACTGACAAATATGTTTGTGATCTCTGGTAATTGTGGTGACTAGTTGAGAAATTTTCCAAAGGGAGATGCCTATGATTTGTACCAACATCTGATATTTTATATAAATGTATTAAACATCTCTAAAGATTCTTTTTTCATGTAATTGTATTTGGAGAACAAATATTTTAGAGTAATTATACAGGACCTTCAAGCAGCATCCACAAAATCAGTGCTTGGCTGATATGTGGAATTGCAGCAAATACCTTTTTTTAAAAAGAAAAAAAGTTGGATCTTTGTATTATATATTCAGAAACACTAAACTTTGAAATACCATCTTGGTCTGAAGTTTTTAACATTATATGTAACATGTAACATTATAAAGATAATCTGTTAAGAAAGCAGAGCTTTTGCCCTACTGAATTAATTCTTAATTTTCTATTAAAAAAAAAATCACACCTTTACTTGCCTTAAATTCAAAAGTGCCTTTTGCAACACTTTCTACATGATATATATAATCTGTAGGAAGCCTCATTTGGATTGATCTCTTTATAAAGAGAGAGACTAAGGCCAGTATGCTTCTGTTTGAACTCTAGACAATGTCACTTGACTGTAGTGGATTCTGTTTTTTTAATCAGTAGTTACTAAATGTGTTTTTTTTTCTCTGTCTTTATCATAGCCTTTTTAAAATTCACTGTTCTGGAGCATCCTTTTTGCACATTTTCCACTGCTTTTTGTGTTTATATAAATGAAGTACATAAAGTAACTTATCACAGCTTATATGGATGGTATAATTATGTATTATATGTTGAAATAGATTTGGTTGCTTCTTAAAATGGTTATGTTTTAGTCTTAATGTAAAGCATTTGTCAAGTACATCTTAAATCATTCCTCTTTATACCCTTGTCTGAGCTTTGAGTTATTTTTTGCTGTTGGCTTTTCTCTCTTACAGTAACTTTGTTACTATTCCTCAGAATGTTTATCCATTAATAACTTTGTATTCATACTAAAGGTGTTTGCTGCTGCAGCCTGTTTTCTTTATTTCAACAGATTTTTGGATTAAAATCAGCACTAGCCTTCTGTTTATTCCAGCTAGCAATGGGATTATTATTATTATTTATTCATGTGTATTCTGCGTTTTCCTCAAAATTTGGACTCAATACAACTTACAAAAAAATTTAAAACAAATGCATTTATTATCTTTGACCCTGAGAAAGATGTTGTCACATGGTACTTTCTTGAATGAAGCTGTATTCACTTTCTTCTGCAGTAGTGTTAGCCACAGAGGAAACAAACAAATGCCCGCAGGGGTGGTACATCAGGAGGGAATTCTGCTGCTCTTTGTTCACTTGTTCACAGACAGCATATCACCAGGTCTGTCCTTGGACCCTGTGTAGGCCTTATCAACAAATTCAGTGGTGGAGCAGGAACATAGGTAAACGTGGTAAGTCAGCATAAAAAGCAAAACTTTAGATGCTAGTGCTCATGATATGTTGCTTCGTTTTTATGATTTCAGAACTTGCCAACTGATCTTAAATCTTCTCTGGTTTTGTACTAGCTAGTGAGAAGCCTGACTAAGGTTTACTGCTTTCTGAGTAGTATTGCTTATATATAAATGAAAGAACTAGAAAATTGTTCAGTGTTTTCACCAGCCTTCCCCAACTTTTATCCCTGTTCCTAACATCTAGTATGCAGTAGCTCTTCCCCCAATTTATTGTAACATGAATGAGCTGTAGTGCATCTCTGAGTAGTCTTCTTCCTTTTCCTCCCTTAGTGTACCTATATAAGGAGAGTTGGAACCTTTTTCTTCATTTTCATTCATCCATAGCTGTTTCTTTGACCCCCAAGAAGGAAACTCTGGTTAAAACACTGAATTGTGGTTTGTATGAAACAAGTCGACCTGGAACTATGATGGATATATTTAACTATTCTTATATAAACTGATCGATTTATATAGATTGATATAATATGAGCTGCGGGAAATGACCTACACTTTCAATAGCTCTCGAAGGGTTGACTGCTACGTTTTGTAAGAAGGAAAGAGGTCTAGATTGCCAACATATGAAATAAAAGAAATAAGAGTCATTTTTTTCCACCTTTCATTTAAAGACAAGTAGAATAAACAATCCTAGTATGAATGCATTTTATAGCATCGCTCTTCTGGTGTAAGCTTCCTGATTCTGTCAGGGTTTTCTGGTAAAACACTTTCTAATAATTGCAGTTTCTGTAAGCTATTGGTTATAGGGATGACTCTTTATTATTAGAACAAAGATCAGGGAGAAAATCAAACCCAGCTTGATGTGGACATAGCAAAACAGGTCATTCCAAAATGTGCTGTATTTTGATTTTTGAAAATGACTAAGGCTTATAAGCTTGTGATATGGTGAACTAGGTGTCTTAGGAAATGGGGGAGAGGAAACTGTGTCTGTAGAGTTGACTTGACAGAAGCATTTGCTACTCTGTATAGAAAATTAATACTTTAATCTCATTTTCCAAAAAAAAAAAATCAAGTTTATGCCCTACTACATTAAACTGATCACCTTAATTGAACGATGATTAAACAAATACAAAGCAATGTGCTCTAACTATAAAAGTTTAAATAAGAGTACTGTGCTCCCACATTTAATGCTGCAATATAATTGTCATTACCAATTTTTCTATATTCCTGACTGAGCAAAGTGATCAATACCTGAGCTGAAGTTCTGTGCTAGCTGTGTAGTTCTGTTAAACCTCATTTGTACTGAGTAGATTTTTTTTCTTTGAAAATACTAGTCATTCTCCTATGAACTTCTCAGCTTATTCTGTACACCCATGGAAGTTTTGGATATGACTTTTTTTGCATGGCATCCCCTATTGAATTGAATCTTCTGGGGTATTTTTTTAATGAGGAGGAAGAGATTGTCTAATGGGACTTAAATTACTTGATTTGAATGTTGTAAGGAAAACTACAGCCATAGAGGCTAAGTACCCATAAGGATGATTCCCAGTTCTTCTTCTCTAAAGTAAAATGGTATATCAGTTATCTACCAAACCCATACATTAAAGCATTTTTTTGTGTATTGATTGGAAGATGCCATCATTCACTTTTTTGTGCAAAAGAACTTGTGTTTCACGTACCAAGTGACATGTAAGAGTTAAGAACAAAATGCTTCACATTATTCTTCTGAAATAGATTACTAATATGTTGCTGCTGTTCTACAGATAGGCACATCCTGAGATTGAGAAAGCACATTCTATCCAAAACCACTAAGTAATTCATGGCTGAGCTGGGCTTTGTGTTAAATATGATGTGAATGTTCCAACACTAATATTGCTGTCTTTGGCACAATGGTGCACTGTTGAACGTTTTTTTTTTCTGTTGCTCCTGCTGACGTTAGTGGGGTTTTGATACTACTCTAAAATGATAATGGGAAGCCTTCACATATCTATTATCCTCAGAGTTTGTGGCATTAAAGATGATGTTCTAAGTGTACAGAATGACAAGATGGTGCCTGCTAAGAAATGGGTGCTGTGTAATGTCTAACCACCATCCAAAACCCTCCAACTAAGTGGAAACTTTAAACATTTGCTCTATGTTGGTACATTTTTTCCTGATTTTTGCTTTAGTTTAGTCACCTGAATTCATAAACTGGATTTCTAAGAAACTTAATGTTTGTTACTTAGCAGTTAGTCTCAATTTTAATACTATTCCTGATGCAGCAGCTGCAGTATGTAAAAAGAACTCAGTTTTAATGAATGACCTTAATCCTGACCTTATTTTCTTGGGATCTCCACTGTATTTCATTCTGGCCTCTTCAGTGCTGCATTGCCATAGAGATTGCTGAAGAGTAACTAGAGCTAATTGCTTCCTGAATTAATTCAATTGGTTATGGGATTTAATTGTGTAATATGGACTTTCCCAGATGAATTTTAAGTGCTTTTAAAGCTCCTTTGATCACAGTGAGAGAGATGTAAGCATCTACCTTTTTGAGCCAGTGAGACATACATGCTTAACTTGGACTATGCCATGTGTGTTTCCTGACTACTTGCCTCTATCTATCATAAACTTCCATTGTAAAGAGATGATGAAAATGTCACAGAGGGCAAATAGCAGTGCCACACTTCCTGCTCATGAGCCACTTAAGAATACATCCCTTTGTAGCAATTTAATCTCTAGACTTATTTCTGTTTCTATACTGTCAGTGTTTGTACTTAAAATGATGGATTTAGGATACTATTATACCACACTCCCCACGCCTACCCCTGCCATCCTTCTCAGTCCTTATGCTTAGCCCTTCAAGACACTTCCTCCCTCTTTTCATTATGGTTCGGCATGCTTCGAAACAAAGTGCTCAGCTGGAATCATCCCATCCCCTTTTTAAAATTTTCTTAGCATGCTTCTGAGCTTTGCAGAAGCCCTGTTGTGGCAGTATATCCTAACATCAGACAAAGAAGAGTGAGTTGGGTGACCAGCTACCTCACTTCATTTGAGCAGGCTGTTATTTGGAAACAGCATCAGCAATTCCATTTATGTGTTCTGTGTATTTGCATTTCTGTACTGTTTTAGTGCTAAAGTTCTCTGGGTGGTTCACCGAACAGAGGCAAGATTATAGAGTAAAAAAAGCAAGTAATAGCATAAAACTGATTACTACTGATAATAAAAGTAAAAGCAGACAGAAAATATGGCCAAACCAACACTGCATAAAGCAGCACGTCTGTTAAGTGCTTTTCAATCTTTTTGCACTACATATTGTTTTAGCTATTTTTACTTACATTGTAAGCTCCTTTGGGTCCCATAGTGGAAGAGAGACAGGATATAAATAAATAAGATCTGAAAGCAAGAACATGAAGAAGAGGAGGAAGAAGAAGAAGAGAAAGAAGGAAAGAAAGAGAGAGAGAGAGAGAGAGAAAGAAAATCTTGGGAGAGTGAAACGGTTTTTATCTGGCATTGAAAATACCACAACAAAGGTTTTTTTTATAATCTGACTGTCACCACTGGAAAGCTTTCTCTATAAAAGTTACCTCCCTCATTGATTTAACAGAGGCACCCAGAAGAAGGCCTTCAAAAATTAAGGCTGACATAAGTATACATGAGGGGAGATGATTCAGGCAACCGGTTGTCACATTGTTTGCAAACCTGTGCTTCATTAATCAGAATACTAGCATTTCTCCTATAGTGTACTCTGGACACTCAAATACTTTATCATTTGCCAGAAATGGTTAAGATACAGGGATGGAGTTGGCATGAAGTAGATCAGGTTATGGTGGAAGAAGGAAAGCATTTTCTTGGAAAGAAGGGATATAATACTGGGTTGGAGAAGGGAAGTGAAATAACTGCAAAAACTTCATAAATCAATTCAAAGGAAGGTTTTATTTATATCTGTAGTTAAATGGTGTAACTCCATTTATTCTTTAATGTTTAAAGTGTACTGTGCAGAGGAAAATACTTTCAAAATCATGTAATGAAGAATAAAACCTCAAACTCTAAGACATGTAATTACAGGATTTCAGGGATTTCAAAAAAATGCATGCTTACCAATTTTTCCATCTTTCCCTTGCTGAACTTTCTGCCAGTATATAATGCACATACAATGCACATTTTGACTGAATTAGCTGACACAAGTATCTTTTATATTATTCCTCTTTCAAGCAACCGTAATTTGCAGAACACTTAATTGACTAAAGTTTATAAAATATTATTGGTAATACAAACTTTACATGTTTTAAATGTGTGTAAATGTGTATAAATTACTAATTAGGTACCTGGTTGGTAGCATCACAGGTTGTTGCTGATGACGTGCATAAAATAGGACTTGGAATGGCTTCAGCTTTCCATCAGAGTTGGAAAAGTCTCCCTTCTTTAGACTACAATTTCTATAATCTTTGGTGGGTTCTGTGAGTTGTAGACCAAAAAAAGCAATATGTCCAAACTCTGCATTTGACTTACAAATAAATGTTGAGTCACAACAAAGGATCTAACCAAGATAACAAATAGGCTGATGTGGTTATAGATAGGCATAAAATGCAAAGCTCCTCCCATAAACAGGACAATTATATCACCATTCCAACATCCTGGATTCCTTTTGAGGAAGCCAGTGACAAAGCACAGTCCTGTACACACCAGTTCAGAAATAAATCATACTGATTTCCATGGAGCTGCTTCATTGTAAAGATGCTTACCTATTTCTAGGTAAACAGATACTGGTATGTAGCCTTACACATCAATATCATAGGTTAAGAGAGGGAGTTCTGATTTTGGAGTCTCCAGAACCCTCAACCCTGTTAGATTTCTACCATCAGGGTAGAAGGAATAGCAACAGAGTTTTTGTTTCTTCTGCTTTTCTCTCTCCCCTCCTACCATTTCTTACCTTTCTTTCTTAACCTATTTCCCTGTCATTGATGAACTACACCAATTCCTGGTATGGCATAAGTCCCCCATTATTCTTAGGGTCATTTTTTAATATGGAAGTTGCATTATCGATGGCCTCCATGCTTATTTGCCTCTCACACAGCTGAGAAGCTTAGATTGAGAAACTTTGGGTTGACCCAGTGAAGACAAATGGCTACCCAGGAATCTCTTCTCCAAACATACATTTCCCACAAAATGATGTGTTGATTTCAGCTTCTTGGAAATGCATAATCTTAATGCTAACAGTTACTACCTCACATGTGTGGATTTTTAAAGTAAAACATGTTGTAGAAATAAATACTAACTAGAATTTATTCTGTTTCTGTTCTCCAGGGAAGACTGCTCTCCCTTGTGTAGCCAAAACTGCACTTTAGCACAACAAAGGAAATGGATGCAGGACCAATTAGAAAAAAAACCCAGCAATAAACAGGATCTAAACAGGACACACAAATATTTAAAAGATACAAAATTTGTTCATACTAGAAAATATAAGGGCTCCATAAATAGCAATTAAATATAAAGCTCCATAATGCAAAAAATGCAGGAAGGTGCTAGGCCAAAGGTCTTCACAGCAGAAATCAGCTACATTTCAACCCGTGGTCTTCCTCACTGGCCACTGGGTATATATGAATTTTTTATTTTAATAGTTGTTCTATTTTTATATATTTATATTTGGTTTATGGTCAGAATATAAACAACCATTGGCAGGTTTGTGGAACACCAATGTTTGCAGAATACAAAAACTCACTAGGAAAATTGGGGTGGATTGGGGAGAGGATAAAAACTCTGTATAAAGACTCGGGAGCACAAAATGTTGACGTTGACTGACAGGGGACGGTGGGTGGGGCTGGAATGAAGCAGCTGGTAAATAGGATGGTGGAAGAGAGAGGAGAATTTTAAGTATGTAAAGAACCACCTCCTTGTGCAAAGGGACCATTCCCAGGTTCACACCGAAGAGTTGCAGGTGAGTGGAGATCAAGAATAGGCAAATTAGTGGGAAAGTGCTACAGTGCAGCATTTTCACTAAAAAGAACTGAATTACATTTATACTGTAAGGGGATTTAGTTACATTGATTCAAACTTGGCATTTATATTTACATTATACACAACACTAAAAATCCTACAAGAATGTAGGTGTAGGGGGGAGCCATTCATGATTTCACTTCTCCCTCCCTTTTCCCTTGTTTGAACTTTGGAGAGAAGGAAACGAGATGCATCAGTTCTGGAAAACCTGATTTTTTACCCACCTGCTGAAAGGGAATGGATGAGGTAAAAAGGTATATGTGCAGAGAGAGGAAGGATGCTCATAATCCAGTCATTTCCTAAAATAAACCAAGGTTTCTAGACCCACTTGCACTTACTAAATACTAGATTTTGAAATAGGCCCGCACATTCACATGAATGTATAATTATTGAAGTGAAGCTGAAATTTTTAATCCCTGTGTGGATGGAGGAAGGGGTTGACCTATTTCTGGAATAATTAATATTGAACTGAAATCCTTAACCTCACAGAAACTTAATTTCATAGTAGTCATCATAGTTATATTCCTTAGAAAAATCACATGCATTTCTTTTACAAGTTGACTATCTCTATCTGCAACTGTAAAAAATATTTTAATTCAGCGTTATCAGTTTGGCCAACAATATAGTTACTGAAACATTAGGTATGTATTATTACATATGAAACTACCCTGATTTTATTAATCCAGTTATATTTTTGGGCAGGTCACTTTGAACCATACCTTCCCTCCTGCTGCTCTTTCAGATTCTTCTTCCTCTCCACTGATTCTTCTGTTGCCCACATGCCTTGACACTGCTGTCCTACTCCAGTACCCCATGCCCTCTTCTTCTCCAAGTGCATGGTTGTCTAACCTAGGGTGCTCAGTTTGGTCTTTTTTCTGTTTTGTGCTCCCACTCCACCCCCCACATGTCTTTAGTCTCATTTGAACCCAACTCCCCAGCTTTTCCGACACGTACTTCTCCACCACCCCACTTTTTCTTACTTGTCATGTGTCCAGTCTCCCCTCTCTCACGTTCTGCGTAACAAGACCTTCCTTCCTGTTCATACGTTTGCACCCAAAGGCAGTATGGTGTGGGCTTCCTCTTCCTGCTCCTCCCTACCTCCTTCATGTTCATTACTGCTGGTCACACTTGCTGCTGCCACCACTGAAAACCACCAGTGAGGATGTTAAGGCTGGAAGCAAGTCTTGGGGAGGGGGGTATAATATCATAAATGAAAATACTACCCTGTCCTCCCTAGTATTACTCCTCACAAAATGGCTTCAAAATTACCCTAAGCTTCTTTGGGAGAAATGATGCTTTAAATTCTGGATTAAGTTTTTTAAAAAATCAGGGTAACTAATATTAACAGACTGGTTCTTGTCTCTGAGGAAGATTGAATAATACAAAAACAGGGATGGCATGGAATTTTATGGAAGAAAGTGAGGCTAGAATCTGGATTCTGCACAGAAACATTTTGATGCAGATTCTACTTGTTCTGATTCCCCATTCTTATTTGCACATAATATACTTCGAATAAAATAGGCACTTACATTAGTTTCCTCTATCTTCTCCCACCCTCCCCAGAAACCTTCAGTACTACAGGCATAATGTAGCAATGCCATCTGCATGTCTGAAGATTTGTAATAGACATATGACTAGAAGAGAAATTCCATTCAGATAAATGCATAGGAAAGCCTTGTGGTGTGTGCGTCTGTCCCCTTGGGGAGGAGCAGACTTCACAATTATAATAAGATTTTCAGGGTGAGTGAACAGAAGTCTTTTTGAACTGTAAGGCTGTAGCAGTTTATTTGCAAAGGATAACTTAGTGTGAATTGCTCTCCTCCCATTTTGAATCCAGTATAGCATGTTTTCATCTTATTGCTATCGCCACTTTAATTGCCACCCAAGCCAAGCCAACCTACACAAATACATTTGCTGTGTATGGAAGAGTGCATTCTTCACTGTTGATACCAAAGAGGGGGGGGAAAAAACTAAAGGAGAGAATGGAAGCTAGTAAATACAATTCCTAGTTCAGCTCTTTTTGGGGGATTGTTTGGGCAAGATCATTTATACATGCTAACTAATCCAGTGGGGTGGGAAGTTAGACTCTGATAGGGAGTGTGAACTATACTTCTGTCATAGCATTCAGCTGGTCTCTGGCAGTTTTGCCTCTCCAGTTAAGCATCTGATGCACCAACTCTCCCAGCAACCCAGCTGTTCTCTGCCTCCTTCCATCTAAAAGCACAACACCTTTTGGGAAACAGTTGCTTGGTGATCCTATAACAAGGGAGCATCTAAGTGGGCTGGTGTGATTAAGTAGTAATTCTATAGACAAGGATCAAATCCATTTGCTAGTCCCAACAACAGTAGACTTGAGACATGAAGGCCCAGGAAAAATCAGGGGAGAGAAGTTTTTTCACATTTTTTCCAGAGCCTTTTTTCCTGAAAAATTGGATTATGGATTTATTTATTTATTTTAGAATAATGAATAAAATATTTAAAACAAGGTGTTCATATATTTACTTCCCCAAGATTATTTCTAAAAACTCAGTAGCAGGAAAACTTTTCTGTACAACAATGTACACTCTCTCGTCATTGCAGTTCCTGGTCTTGATGTGATAATGATTTCTTCTGTTTTTAATTGGCTTTTGTCTGCTTTTGATAAAGGGAAAAACCAAACAGCTTCCTTGCATTTCAGGACCTTGTGGTTCAGTTTGTAACAAAAAAATAAACCTTTTACAAGGAGAATTCAATTTCTAGCTTTTTTTCCTGAATGAACTGTACTTTCAATATAGCAAATATGATGATTTTGTGAAAACCCAAATTGTAAAATTGTATTATATTCTGTATATAATTGATTTTATGTTCCTAAAGTAACAAAGTGGCTTTTAGTCTGTAAAGGATGCTAATCTCACATTCCCCACCTCCCAAATATTTCTGAACATTTTCATTTTTTTCCTGAAAAAATTTTTTTCCTCTTATGGTTTCAAAATTTCTAGAAATTTTACATCTTCAGAGTAGACTCATTGAATAAACATCTGCATGATAAATCAACACTTATGTAAATCCCACTGATTTAATGGTCCTGTTAATATCATTGGGGTTTAGGACTGTCACTAAGGATAAGCACTGACTGAAGATTTAGTTCAGACTCTGATTCAGTGTTACGGAAGATGGAAAACTTTGGTTTGGACTGATTCCAAGCCAGTTCACTTCAACTCAGGTCCCAAAACCCAAGCTGAGGTTGAAAAAAATTCAAAGGTTTGTGTTTCTTGCCATATATCATTGGGAGAAGGGGAAAGACCATGATCTTGCTCTTAATTTCTGTCAAATCAGATGAAATAATCTACTGGCACAGCAGCCCCTTAGGAGTTATTCTCAGGGCACCTGAAACAGCATTCCATCAAGCCATTGATAATGGCCCTTGCAGTAAAATGTTCTAGCTTTGCCAGCTTGTGCACTGCTCTCTCCTATTCTGCCACACAGTATCAGCCACCACTGATCATCCAAATGCATGGTCAAATCCAAAAGCATCCCAAAATATGAACCTGATGCTTAAAGGGAAGTATTGCACCACCCCAAATAGATGGAATCCCTATTCCAATTTCCTGCTGAACAGGAGGATTTCTCTCTTTTCTGGATTAAGCTTTATCATTTTGTTCAGTGCATTAACATCCCAAGCCATTGATTCAAATCATCTGATCATATTGGTAATTAGACTAAAATAACTAGAGCTCCATTTGACAGAAACACAGAGAAAACTCACAGAAAAATCTCTTTCAGCGATCTAATCTAGATGCTAAAAAGCATGGAAGACAGAATCTATCACTGATAGTGCACCAATGACCAAAGTAACAAGCAAGTGGTCCTTCAGCATCACCTTCTGAAATTGATCCTTGGGCATATGAAAAGCCTGAACCATGATGATATGGTCTCATTTTAACCAACCACTGCTTCGGGCAGTTCAGAAGGACACCATGGACAACAACACTGAACACCGCTAAATGATGCAGCAGAACTATCAGGGCTGTCACACGGCACACATTTTCTACCAAGGCAATCAAGCTGTTCTAGTCCCAGGACCAAACAGAAGCTAGGTTGAAGTGGGATGTGCAGCAACCACAAGATTCAGTTCAGACCATGTTCCAATGCTATGGAAGATGGCCTACTTTGGCTGTTTCAGTACCCTGAAACTGAGACATGATGATATTAAGAATCTTAATAATTCTGACCAGTCTCAAATCTGCCATTCTCAGTAAGGTTCTCACTCAAAAGTAAAGAGGGTTCCAAGGCGGCTTTCACCACAAGAGAGTGGGGGCATTTATAGTGTATAATGGTATAGAAGCTATAATACCACTATCTTATTGTGTAGGATCCAGTGGTAAAAGATAAAATGATGCATTTTCACTTTTCCTTAACCATTCAACAAGAGCCTCTCTAGCTGTCTTAATCAGCAATGAAGGGTCAATGATCAAACAAACTATCGATAGACTTCGTACTCCCCAAAATCAATGAGATAGGCTCAGTTATAAAAGCAAGAAAAAATAGATTGTTCCAGTTTAACAATAACAATATTTATGACTGAGGCGATTGATCTTGTTTTGAAGGAATTAGCCATGCTTCACTTACAAGAAAGTCAAAAAGAAGAAGCGGATTGTGAATGACGGTAAAGTGGCATTATGAAGAAATGGAACTTATTAAATTTCCTTGCCCAGGGCATTCTTGCCTAGGCATTCCCAGGAGATAAAATACATTTCTGTGAGTAGTGACTGTAAGAGAAAATTGTGCAGGGACTTGAGCTCTGGTCATCAAGACTGTCTGAAAAGACATCATATCCTTTTGTGAGCAGTTCATATATTCCATAGGAATTATTTTCTTGTTAGTATCAGGATGGTTGGGCAGAAGGTGTGGAATGTTAGGAATGCAGGTTGATTGGAATGTTAATTATTATTCAACCATCAAGCAATTAGGTATCCCAAGACATTAATTTCCTTCACATTATGTCATCATTTTAATCCCTCTGTCTGTTTCTTATTAATGACAAAGAGTTTTGCGGCACAGTGTGATATATGCCATCACTGTTTAGCAATGCAGTGCAGCCTCCTAGCATCCTAACAGGACAAACAAGCCAGTCTCTGCACAGAAGAATAAATGGATGCAAGACTGATATCAGAAATGGCAGCATTGAAATACCAATGGGCAAAACGCTGCAGCCTCCCAAGGCATTCAGTCACTGACCTCAAAATGGCCCTTTTTGATCAAAGGAGCTTCAAAGACAGATGTCAAAGCCAAACAAGAATTCACCTAAAGATTCAACTCTTATCTCCTGTGGCTTGAACAAAGGTGTGTGTTTTTCTAATCACTCAACAATGCAAGGATGTCTCTGTCTCTACCTAACTCCAGCTTTGTTAATGGCTGCTACTGAGGTAATTCTTGTGGTCTACCTTTTTTTGCATATGAATTCCACCTGCCCCTACTGTTTACAGTTCAGAACCTCTGAAATAATCCTCTGCCTCTTCTCCAGTGGAATGATTAACAGAGGCCTGTGTTAACACTGCGGTAATAACCCCCTACCTGAGACCATATAAGCAATTTCCACTAAAACAAAACAAAACAACAGCTGGAGGGACAAATCCAGCCCTTGAGAACTAGTTTTGGGGAGGCCCTGAGTTATAGTTTTGGAGGTATTGCATCTCTCTAGGTTCCACTGACAGAAGGACCCACTTCAGCACAAGCAAGCATGTTTCAACAATTACTGACTAGTTCTTTTTGAGCACAAACATATGTGGGGTTTTTAAAAAAATTCCAAATAGACAAGCACTAAAGCTGGGTCTCTCTACTGTACTAAATTGTTCATTGTGGCTGTACCTCCAGCAATACAAGCAAGCGCGTTTTGAGTACTGGCTAGTCCTTTTTGAATGCAAACATCTGTAGGATTTTTTTTTAAATTCCAAATTGAAAGACAAGTATAACTAATCACTGGGTTTCCAGCAGGAGTGGACCTCAGTGTTTCATACTGAAAGGATCGACCATTCACAATCTTTGTTCCCAATCTGCACATCAGTGTTAATTTTGGATTCAAAATTTCCTTAGTCTTGCAACCAGACTTCCATGCAGATGTAGCGCCTAAACTTCATGATCTTTATGACAGCACTTGAGGAAGGGAGGCAAAACCTGCAACCAGCCAGATGACATTGAACTTCTATCTACTGCAGGTGACCCACCTCAGCTTTATATAGTGCTTTTGCAAACCATTACCACAGAATAATCATGAGGATCATTATAAGAACTTTCCTTTTCCTATCCCACCCCCACAAAAAAACCCACTCAAACCAACTAATGATAATGAACAGGAGATAAAACCTAAAACAGGTTGGTTAAAACAACTTTCAAAATAGTTTACATTTGAAATAATTTTAATTCTAAGGGCAGCAGCCAGCAGCCTAGAAGCTCAACAAAGCACATCACAGGGGAGGAATCTGCTCCCTATCAGGCTCACCTGAGAGTTGAGTGGAAGCCCCCGTTTCTGTTTACTGATCCAATTACTGATTAAAGATAACAGGAGGCTTCCACCTGTTCATGCATCTAACTGGTAGATGAGCTGAAGGGCGGGGATCCACCTGTTATCTCTAATCACAGTATGCATGCCTACACAGAGAGAATTGTGTTTTAAATTACTGGGATCTCCATGCCAGTGTGTTAACTATTAAATTTCACCCGCCTGTGAATATGAAAGTAAACATAGGGGTAGTTTCCCACTCTTCAGCCATCTTGTTCTAAGGTTTAATCTAAGCATGGACTGGGTCGGTTCTGAACACTAGATCTGCTCTACGTAAAGAAATATGCATAGCTGGTCTAGGAGGCAGGAGAAATGCCATTTTCATAGACATGAAACTGCTGGGAGAAGTTGTCTAAAGTTTTGGCGTCTGGTGCCATGTGTTTGTGAATGATATTTAGCTGTCTTGTGCCTTTCCAACACAAGCCAAGGAAGCTGTCTTGGTTCTAAACTGGTGTCTGGATTGGATGAGGGCCAGCAAATTGAAACTTAATCCAGACAAAAATAGAGGTGCTCCTGGTCAATCAAAAGGCAGATCAGGGTACAGAGATTAAGCCTATGCTGGGTAAGATTACACTTCCCTTAAAGATGTAGGTTTGCAGCTTTTCACTGGTTGCCAGGAGTGCTTGGCTTGGGTACCGGCTGTACACCTTCCTGAGGTGTCAGATCTGGCAGTAGTTACACATGCCTTAGTTACTTCCTGTTTAGATTACTATAATATGGTCTGCATGGGACTGTCTTTGTAGAGTGTTTGGAAACTTCAGCTGGTCTGAAGAGCTGCAGCCAGATTGTTAACTGGGGCTGGCTACAGGAAGCACACAAGTCCCTTGTTGTAACAGCATCACTAGCTTCTGATCTGTTCCCGTGCAAAACTTAAAAGTGCTGGTTGTGACCTGCAAAGCCCTACATGGCTTGGGTCCTTGTTATTTAAAGGACTGTATTCTCCCATGTGAGCCTGCCTATGTTTGGGGATTCTGGAGGGAAGCCCTTTTCTCTGTTCCACCACTTTCACAGGTGAATCTGCCGGAAACATGGGAGAGTGCCTTCTTGGTGGCTTCTCCTAAGCTCTGGAAATCCCCTCCTGGAGATGCTAGACTGATGCCTGTCCTACTTTCTGTAGCCAGACAAAGACATTTTTGTTTCAACATACCTTTAAGGGTTTATTGCTGGGGGAAAAGGGGCTTTTCAGAATGTGCCATACTGTTTATTTGTTGTTTCCTTTTTAATTGCCATTTTTTAACTGATTTTAATTTTGTTCTCTGTTTATTTATTTAAATTTTGTATGATGCGAACTTTTTAAACTGGATCTGTTTTAACCTTTGTAAGCTTCCTTGAGTCCTGGACTGGGAAAAAGGCAGGATACAAATAAATAAATAAAGCACACTCCCTTCTTTCTATGTCCTTCACCCTTCCCCAACATGGCACTTGTCAAGGGTTGTTTGAATGTGGACAAGTCAATTTGTCTTTTCTTCTTTTTCCGAGAAGCCATTCTCTTGTACAAACAATCATCCCCAAGGACTGGAGTTCACCATGGCACTACCTTTCCATGGTGGTGGGACTGTGTGGTCCTGTGAAGCAAGAGGCTATGCTGATGGTAGCAGTGCTGCTAATAGGGTTTCCCATGTCAGAGAGGCTTTTGCTGAGGAACTAGACTAAATGTGCCAAACAGTTGTTGGGCAGCAGCTGTAGTGAGAAGGGATGACACTGGTGGAGGAACTCTGAGACAACAGCCATAACACCATACCTAGTACTTGTTAGTAGTGTGCAGAAAGAGGCATCAGTAAACTCCTTTTGTATATCTGTTACCATAACAATCCTATAATGAGACAATCCAGAATGAAATAAAAGATAGTGCCAGAAGATGAGACTCTCAAGTCAGATGGCACTCAATGAGTTACTGGGGAAGAGCAGAAAACAAGTACAATTTGTGCTGTGGCTCATGACGCAACTGGACTCAAGCTCAAGGAACATTCAGCTGCTGATGTGTTCAGAGGCAAAAGGAGAGTCCAAAGCTGCACAACACATATTATAGGAACATGGAATGTGAGAAACATGAATCAGGAGAAGTTAGACACTGTAAAACAAGAAACAGAATTTATAAACATTGCAATACTTGGGGTGAGCCAGCTAAAGCAGACAGGATTGGGACATGTTAAGTCAGCTAGTTATACAGCGTTTTATTCAGGCAATGAAAACTAAGAAGAAATGCAGATAGGTGTTGCAAAAGCAATCAAAGTATATAATGCAAACTCTAACCAAAAAACATCAATAAGATTTCAAGGAAAACCAATTGATATATAAATCAAGGCCATTTCTGCACTACACTGTTATAGTGCTATACAGTGCTTATAACATCCTGTGGAATTCTGGAGATTGTTGTTTAGGGAGCGACATTTAGAACTGTCAGCCAGAGAGCTCTTCAGTCTCAGTAAACTACAAACCCTAGAATTCCACAGGATATTGAAAACAGAATAATAGCTCTATAACACTACAGTGCAGAAATGGCCCAAGTTTATGCTACAGAAGAAATTGAAAGATTCTGTGCTACAGTTCAGAACGCAAGTGATCACACATCGGTATGTGACATGTTGATAATCATAGGTGACTGGAATACAAAAGTATGAAACAGAGCAAAATCAAAGTTTGTAGAAAGATTTGGCCTAGGATTAAGAAATGAAGCAGGAGAGTAATTGATGGAATTCTATGAGACCAATGGTTTGTTCATCACAAACACTTGCTTCAAGCAACCAACAGGTAACTGTATACATGGGCATCACTTGATGGCCAATGTAGAAATGAAATAGATTATGTAATTGGAAGCAGAAGATGTAAAAACTCATTCTTTCTGCAAAAACAAGACTAGGAGCAGATTGTGGTACAAACCATGAACTGCTAATATCAAAAATTTAGAGTAAAACTAAAGAACACTACACCAACCATTGTGAACATGCACCCAAAAGAGCATCCCTGTAGAATTTAAAGAAATTGTAAAAAACAGATTTGCAGTATTAAGGCCAATTGACCAGGCACCAGAAGAACTCTGGACTGAAGCCAGGGACACTGTAAAAGAGGACTGCAGAAACGATATACTATCTGCTGCCAGCCTCAATGAATGACAGATGAAACTCTCCAAGGAGTTAAAGACTGATAAGAAGGAAAAGTAAAGAATCATAGAGTTGGAAGAGACCACAGGGGTCATCAAATCCAACCCCTGCTATGCAGGAACATCCATCAAAGTATTCCCAACAGATGGCCATCCAGCCTCTGCTTAAAAACCTCCAAAGAAGGAGACTCCACCACGCTCCGAGGTAGCATATTCTACTGCTGGACAGCTCGGATCGTCAGGAAGTTCTACTTGAGGTTCAGGTGGAATCTCCTTCCCTGCAGCTTGAATCCATTGCTCCTTGTCCTAGTCTCTGGACCAGTGGAAGACAAGCCCACTCCCTCCTCGACATGACATCCCTTCAAATATTTAAACATGGCTATCATGTCCCCTCTTAACCTCCTCTTCTGCAGACTAAACATACCCAGCTCCCTAAGCTGCTCCTTATAGGGCATAGCTTCCAGACCCTCCACCATTTTGATCACCCTCCTCTGGACATGCTCCAGCTTGCCAACATGCTTCTTGAATTGAGGTGCCCAGAACTGGACACAGTATTCCAAATGAGGTCTAACCAATTCAGAATAGAGTAGTACCATTACCTCCCTCGATCTAGACACCATACTCCTATTGACACAACCAAGAATCATGTTAGCTTTCTTGATTGCTGCATCACACTGCTAACTTATGTTTAGCTTCTGATCTACGAAGACTCCTAGACCCCTTTCACACGTACTGTTATCCAGCCACATGTCCCCCATCCTATATTTGTGCATTCCATTTTTTCTGCTTAAGTGCTGGACCTTACATTTCTCTCTGTTGAAATAAGAGAAATAAGTCAGAACCCAGAATGCAACTGTTCAGCGTGTAGAGGGACAAGGGGAGCTACTGTAATAATCACTGTAATACAAGATGACAACAAAAAAAGGAAGAACAGAAGGCCTCTTCCACAAGATCTGAAAAATCAATTTCAAATTTGAACTAAGAGTAGGGATGCTATACAACCAGCAGAGAAATATATTAGACAACTAAGTAGAAATAAAAAACTAATGGAAACAACACACTGGAGAACAATATAAAAGAGATGAAAGGATGACAGATTTATTCAGGGAAGAACTATTTGAAGGTGAATCTAAAATTTTAGAAAACGAAGTAGAAGCTGCACTCAGAGCACTTGGGACAAATAAATCACCAGGAACACTCAGCACACCAATAGAGCTGCTTCAGGCTACAGAGACAGGATCTATTCTAGTTCTAGTTCTAAAATCTGTCCACAAATATGGAAAACAAAAGAATAGCCCACAGATTGGAAACGATCAATATACATTCCAGTCCCCAAGAAAGGGACACAAGGGATTGCAGTAACCCCAGGATCATTCCATTAATCTCCCATGCAAGCAATGTGATGGGATGCTCAAAAATTCTACAACAATTACTTTTACAATGTATGGAGCAAGAAAAGCCCAATGTCCAAGCTAGGTTCAGGAAAGGAAAAGTCACTAACAATCATATTGCAAACATACAATGGATAATGGAGTTCACCAAAGAATTTCAGCAGAAAATCAGACTGTGTTTTATAGATTACAGCAAAGCCCTTAGTGCTATACATCATGAAAACTATGGATTGCTTAAAGAAATGCATGTGCCACAACATTTGATTAACCTGATGTGTAATCTGTACTCAGGACAAGAGGCTACCATCAGGACAGAATATGGAGCAATGAAATAGTTTCCATTTGACAAGGGAATTAGACTAGGCTGCATTTTATCACCCTATCTGTTTAACTTGTATGCTGAACATATTCATAGAGCAGGATTAGACTTGGGAGGGAGGAGGCATGAAAATTGGAGAAAGCAACATCAACAATTTAAGATATCCAGATGACACCAGAAAATAGCAAAGACTTGGAATGACTACCGAAAAAAGTCAAGGAAGTGCAAAGGCAGGTTTACAGCTGAATGTTAAGGAAAACAAAAATAATGACCACAGATGATTTACATTTATTTTAAAGTAGAGGGTGAATTCATTGAAATAAAGATCTCCCATACCTTGACTCAGTCTTTAGCCAGCATGGAGACTACAGTAAAAAAATCAAGAAGAAGACTAGGACTCAGAAGAGCAGTTATAAAGGAACTAGACAAGATCCTGAAAGGTCAAGATAAATCATTGAATACTTAAGTTCAGTGGTGGAGCTTGGAGTGTGGGGATAGTGGGTGGGAGTGGGAGGGGCTACAGCATGAGAGGTGGGGCCACTGTGTGGGGGCGTGGCTGTGGCGTGTGGGGGCGTGGCCAGGGTTCATGGGGGCTAGCACGGCATGGCTACAGGCCAGGACGCCCCAAAAACACTGCCGCCTGGGGTGAACTGTCCCCCACCCCCTGTCCCTAAGAGACTGCTTAAGTTAGGATTGTGCATGCCATCCTATTTTCAGTTTCCGTGTATGGTTCTGAAAGCTGGAGAGTGAGAAAGATGATATGAAGAAAATAAACTAGTGTGAAATGTGGTACTGAAAGATTTCTACGGATACTGTGACCTGCTAAAAAGACAAATAAATGGGTTCTAGAGCAAATCAAGCCTGAACTCTCCCTAGAAGCCAAGACAACTAACCTGAGACTGTCCTACTGTGGTCATATCATGAGAGGGCATGAATCAGTAGAAAAGAATGCTTGGTAAGGCTGGTGGAAAAGAGGAAGGCTGCACTGCAGATGAATAGACTCAATCAAGGAAGCCACAGGCCCTGAGTATGCAACATTAGCGACTTTGAATTGAATCCAGAAACAGACCATAAGCCAGCAGAGCAGTGATGTATTTAAGTCTTTTACTCCAAGGCCATTTCCACACTACACTGTTATAGTGCTATTATTCCACTTTGAACATCCTATGGAACCCTGGGATCTGCAGTTTAGGGAAGGGCAATTAGAATTCTCAGAGAGCTCTTTGGCCTTAGTAAACCACAAGCCCCAGAATTCCACAGGATGTTGAAAGGGGAATAATATCACTATAACAGTGTAGTGCAGAAGTGGCTTCAGTCAAGAAAGCCACTGAGTCTGCAAGACCTGAGCAAGGAAGGTTGATGACTGGGTGACTTGGTGGTCTCGCATTTATACGGTCGCCATAAATAGAAATTGAAGTCAGTTAAGAAGAAGAACAAAGGATTGGAGCGAAGTGTTTTTTTTTCCTCCCTAAAATGCCCATGCGAAACGCACACCTGGTTTTGTCTGCGGGACTCCAGGTGTTTTAATCGTCTTCACTCGACGCACCGAGGAGCTTCGCAGCGGGCACGCACATGCGCCGTGGGCCTCTGCCTGTCTACTCAGAAGTAAGCCCTCGCCGAGTTCAAAGAGCTGCTTCTCCAGCGCGCACCAGAGGCCGCGCAACAGGTACAGCGGCTGCACGGGGGGGAGGCGCTTTTACAGAGAGGGGGCGCCGTCGGCTCTTGCGCCTCCGCACTTGTGCCATTCACTTCGGCCGGCGCGTGATCAAACCGAGAAATTGGGAGGAGCGTTTTAAAAAAAAAAAAAGAAAAAGGGGGAAGGAGGAGCAGCAGCAGCCACGGCGCGTCCGGCTCCTCTCCTCAGGTACTCGGAGAACAGGCTCCGTGGTGTCACCTGAAGGAGCCGCGCCTCGCCCTGCGCCTGCGCGGTGCCTCCGCCTCCTGCTGGGTCGAGGCTGCGGCGAGAAGGGAGGGAGGCGGCAGAGCGGGAGGCGGCGGGGCGGCCGCGGTCCTAAGAGTTGTGTGGCCATCCGTAGTCAGCAGCCCGCCCGGCGTCCAGGCGCTGCGGGGTCGTCGTCGCCGGAGGACGCCGGCCGAGCGTGTCTTCCATGCAGCCGGCAGGGAGGTAAGTCGGTGGACCGGAACGAGCTCTGGACCCGCAACGACGGCGGCGGGGGAGAGGAGGAGGAGGAGGAGGAGGAGGAGGGGGGGGGATCCGTCCAAAATCAGAGGCTGGTCGTGTGTGGATTCGCTGCTGCTTTAGGCGCCCCCTCCTCTTCCGCGCTCCATTCCTGTGGTCAAGCCAGCGGGGGTCTTCGTAAGGGGGGAGGAATAATGGTCATCCTTTTCGTCTGCTGGGGAGAAAGAAGTGTCTTTCTGGGGTGAAAGAGGGAGACAGGGGGGACCACCCAGTCTTCTCTTCCTCTCCGTTCCTCTGTGTGCCTCTGCCCGACATCCTTGTGCGGCTGCATCTCACAAAGCTGCCTCTACGGCAGATGACCGCCGCGGAGGGGACGGGGAGGGGGGGGGTCCCGTGCACCGCGGTGGAGTGGGTGGGGTCTGAGGAGGACAATTCCGTCCTCGCCGCTCTCGAATAAAAAGCAGCTTTAAAAAAAAATACGATAATACGGCTATGAGAGGCTCCCTTTCTCCTACGGCCACGTACAAATCGATCATCCCTTTCCCTCCGTTTCAGTACAGCCCGCCTGTGAGTAGTCCCAAGCTGCTTGAAGCTTCCTCTTCTCACCTCCTTAAAATACGTCGCCTTCTCCTCTCTGGTGTGTTTCAGCCACTTGTTTGTGCTTACATCTCTCTCAGATTCTAATTTCATTTAAAAAATGATCTTAGAAAAGCGGTAGCTGTTATTTTTCCGTGTGTCGTTGCCCCCCCCCCCCGTCTCCCAGGTCGTGGGGGAAAGCGTCGGAGACGGTCGTTCTCGTGAGCCTTGCGCATCTCTCTGTGGATGCGTGTGCTTGTTGAAGTTGTTCTGTGGCTTCGTTCTCTCGTCGACCCCCCTCCCACCACTATAGTATGAGCTACAGGCGAAAGTCCTCTCCTTCCTTTTCCCTCACCATCCCGCGCTTTCGAAGGAAATTGCCCAGAGAACGAGACGCGTGTCGATGGTTCGTTGATTTCGGACCGGCCGGCCTTGCCAATAAGCCAGTGGGCTTCACACTCGGCTGGTGAGGACCGTAAAGTTGAAGGAGAGGAATTGCCGGGGAGAGGAGAGGGCGCCCCTCGCCCTTGAGAGGGCTGGACTGGCTGAGGCGGGGAGGCGTCGCCGTCGCCGTCGCCAGGGTTCAGGGCGAGCCGTCCTGCGCTCAGTCAGGCAGGTTTTCTTCCTTTCCCCTTGGTGGGAATCGGGGACGCCTGGTTACAAAGCGTCGAGGCCACCTTGGAGCAGGAACCGCCGCCTCGCCGCCCCTTTTCTCCCAGAAGGCACCACAAAGGTGCCTCTGAGGACCTCTGAGGAGGACCCCTTCGCCTTGGGAGAGGAGAGGTGGAAGCGAGCGGGCGAGGAACGGCCGAGGAAAACAAGGGGGCTCCTTGGCGGGGGAACCGCTTTGGCGGCGAGGCGTACTGAAGGGGAGAGGTGGGGGGCGGAGTGGAAACGAGAAAGCCCTTCTTTGTCGTTCGCATCCCGGGAGGAGACGAAGGGCTTCTGAGGGGACGCCGGCGTTTGGTTGGGAAAGGGGCTCCCGGGGAGTTAGGAAACGCGATTCTCTCTGTCTGTTAACTCGTGTCGGCGTTAAACTGAGGCGCATCCTCCCGACGTACAGTCAGGCAGAATATGTGGTGTGCGGAGGGCGTCCACTCTTTAGTGCTGTTGTGTTACGGCTGCTGCCGACTGCCTGCTGTGGCGACAGCATCTGCCTTCGCCCGTGAGGAGAGAACGATTTTTTCCTCCTTCCTGCTGTTGCTGTTGCAGCAGCCGCGGCCACCTCGGTCTCGCCCTCTCCGGAGGGAGGGAGGGCGAGATCTAATCGGAGTTGGTCTCTGTCTGACAGTAGGTAGGTTGTGTTTAATTGGTTTTTTCTTTTCCCCTTCAGGATCTGCCCAGAAATAAAACAAGCAATTAAAAAAAAAAAAAAAAGCCTGGGAGGTTGATGGTGAGGTAAGAGCATTTTACCCTTTTGTTGCTGCTTGCACCAGATGTGTTTGTGTGTTGGGGGGGGCGGTATTCCCCAAGGGAATGCTCCCTGCTGATGCTTACTATTTCCCTTGCGTTTTTAATCACAAAACACTGTAGTCAGACTGATTGCTAATACAGACAATTCTAAATCTCTCCTGTGCAACTATCCAGAGTCAGACAGAGAAAGGGCAGGTACAGTTTAATGTTTTCAGTGATCAGCTTGCAGTAACACTTTTCTACTTGCCATACCCCTCCTGGGTGGTCTTTTAAAGACAAGACAACTCTATTCTTCTGAATTCACATGTTCATCCCCCCTTTTATTAGTTCGGGGGACAGACCTGTTGGCTTGAGAAACATAGGCTGGAAGCAAAAAGGATTTACAATTCTCTCTCTTTTTGTAGAGTATTTAAGTTGTCTCTTTTCAGAACTCCTGTGACTTAAATGTGCATGTTAGTAGCTAGCAAGGGGGGGCAGTTTGGTACATTGCTGAAGCAAAGACAAATGTGGTGGTGAGTCTGATTTATAAAAAGTTTATTGTTCTGGAGGATGTTTTTACAAGATGTGTAGAAAGCAATGACTTTCTCAAGAGATGATTCAGATTACGGGCGGGGGGGGGGGGGCAGAATCCTTCTTACTGCCTAGCAGTAAGTGTTGAAGTTAGAATATCATGTGGATTTCAGGAGAGAAAAACCAACTTTGTTCTACATTTGGTGTGGGAAAACAGAAAGAGACTTTCCTTTTAGAATAATCTGGATTTGCTTCTTAGTGTGTATGTTCAGGATGGCTAGTACATGTCTTTACTTAGGAAATAGATTAATTTTTTCCTCTTTAAGTTGAAAAAAGTCACTTCTAAATTATGTTCATTGTACTTCTGATATACCCAGCAGCATTTGCCGCTGCTCTGTCTGTGGTTAGTTTTGCTTGTCATATTGGTATTACTGCCTTTCTGGCACTTCAGCATTGAGATGAAACTCTGTGGTGCACAAAGTTTAATATAGTATTGTTCCTCTGATAGAGAAGCATTTCTTGTAGCATGAACTCCAAATTGCCTATAATGCTCTGTATTCATCTCCTATGTTAAGCTCTCTCTGTATGTGGTTCACTGTGATTAACTGGAGCAAAACTGTTTCTTAATATACACAGAGACTGGGACTGAAAATTCTTATAGAGTGAGTCAGGCTCATTAGAATTAGAATTAGAAACTTAAATGCAGATTTTTTAAAAAAAATTATTATCACTTACAATAATACCATTATTAAAATATTTATCTGCTGTCCTATATGGGGGGGATCATTGCATATGGCATCAAAGAGAATGTATCATTTGGAGTTCAGCATTAACATTTGTAGTGGTGTGTTTGCTTTTAGGGTCTAAATTTTAGACTAAATTTTACTTTGGACTAGACTTCCAAAATACCCAACTTTGTTAGGGGCCTTACTGGAATTGTAGTTCAAAGCATCTGGAAGGAGCCAAGGTGGGAAAAAACTGGTTTAGATGTAATACAAAGGATACTGTTTGCACATTACTATTCTTTCCTTACTCTTTTGGTTTGTTTTTGTTTTTTTGAAGAGCAACAGTGTGATATAGTGGCTTAAGAGTCAGACTAGGATTCTGGGAGACCAGGGTTTGAATCCCTGCTTGGCCATGGAAAACCACTGGGTGGCCTTGGGCATGTCACATTCTCTCAGCCTCAGAGAAAGGCAAATCTTGCCAAGAAAACCCCATAATGTGTTCACCTTAAGGTTGCCTATCAACTTGAAGGCCAATTGGAAACAACTTGAAAGCCAACAACAGCAAGAAGACACCTTTAAAATGTCTTGTGCTACTTCAATAATGCCAAAAGGCATCTTGTGTACCTCCTTTGTTTAAATTCTCCTCTAGAGTCTTATGCTGGCTTACAGGCTTTTACATGGAAAACAGATGTAACTATCAGTATGTGCACAACACCGATACACTTGGTAAGTCTGTGAGAGTGAGCCTCAGGCACGCATATCCCCCCGCAGCACTCACTCACACCCTGAGATATGAACGAGGGCCTCTGTGAGTCTGGCTACCGCACCCCGCCTCATGTATAACCTGAACACCTGAGTTGTGTGGGAATTGGCCCTGAGACCTCTTAGAATTGGAAATCCAGTTCCCTTCAGACTGGTTGTTCAGGCTGTTATCCCACATCCAGCTAAGTGTGTGGCAATGGCCTCCAGTTTTATTCTTACATTCAGTTATAGGCAGAAGACATCTGCTGAAATAAATTGTGCAATAGATTTTCAGGCTGTTATGTACTTTGATATGCACTCTTTAATAGCATGTTTCCTAATATGTTTTCTTTTTCTCCTTAATTGGTAACAACTGTATGTTGACTGTGCCTCATGGCAGAGCTTGGGTAAGACAACTGCATTTAAAAAGAATAATTTTTCCTCTTAGGTTCCAATGCTTTGCAATGATGAGGCAGGTCGTTGCCTATAGTAAAAATGATAGACACAGGAGTGGGTTTTAAAATGCAGCAAAGAAAAGTGTCTTTCCTAATGGATGCTTAGTAATAAAAAGAAATTCACACATAACCAAAGTGAACTGAACCAAAATGTATGTATGTTTGTTTAATACTTTGTGTGTCACTCCCTCCGCTTAAATCCAAATAAATTTCTGGAAACCCAGTTCTCTGAAATTGTAGAATACTAAGGTTTCTTACTGAATTTTGGTTGGTCTGTATATCATATTCAGCCTGATCACAGATAGGCATCTTACTTCTTAAGACAGGCAACTATTTAAATTGTTTATTTTAATTTATACCACACCTTTCTTCCAACTAAAATGTGAATTGAAATACAGAGGTCAATATTCAGCTCCAGAATTTCGTATGAGTCAACTTATTTGGGTTTTTAAAAATCTTAACACTAGTTTTAGTTTAATTATATAGTAATAGAGTAGTCAGATGTGTAATGCACACCATCATCTTGACAGTCTCTGTAGTGATCTTCTATAATGAGCCTCAAAGAGAATCCAAAAATGCAGTTGGCTGTCTTGATTCTCATCTGTCTCTGTCTCACCTGTAAGTTTTCATCTCCACCAGGAGCATTTATTTTGTATAGCTAATAGGTTTTGCCCACTGAATAGCAAGCTATCCCATAATACTGTGGTTTAAAATAGGGGTAACTCTAACAATACACTGCTGCTGGGAAATTCCTCTCCCCCATCTGTTATGGGGATTGCAGATAAATTCAGTGGGAAAAATGGAAGTTCAAGAGTGTGTGTGACAGATGATGCTGTTGTCTCTGTTAATCAGAAGGTTTCAAGGCTTTGACCCTTCAGGCCCTGTATCCGCTACACCAATGTTCAATATGTACAGTGTAGCACAGTATGGCAAACCTGTGAATTTTGGTGTGATGGGAAGTTTGGGTTTTTCCGCACTACACTGTTGTAGTGCTGCTATTCTACTTTCAACATCCTGTAGAATCCTAGGTTTTGCAGTTTAGACAAGGGCATTTAAAATTCTCAGCCAGAGAGCTCTTTGGCCTCAATAAACTACAAACTCCAGAATTCCATAGGATATTGAAAATGGAATAATAGCACTATAGGAGTATAGTGAGGAAAAGACCTGAGTCTTTTAGCTAAGCTTTGCTTGGAGAGTTTATCTTTATAGAACATACAGCAAACTAGGTGTGGAAACTAGTCTTTTCCTTAAATAACTATCGAGGTCTTGTGGTATGATGTTCTCCCCCCCTCCCATTGTCCTTTCTTATCTGTGTGGGATCAGAGGAGAATCGTCATATTCACAATCATCTTTTTGTATCTCTCAACCTAAGTATGATCAGTTCTGGTTAGTAAGTGGGTGGAAGATCACCAAGAACTACCAGATACTGTAGGCTGTATTTCAAAGGAAGGCAGTGCAAACCACCTTTGAGTATTCCTTGCCTAAGAAAACCCTATGAAATTCATGGGGTTGCTGTCAGTCACCAAGCGATGTGAAGGCACACTCCCCCTCCACAAACCTTGTTCTTTACTCCCCACCACCCATTGCTTTGTTTCCTCCCTGTCTAAAAGGCAGTTTCTGGATTGTTGTTATAGTTGTGTGTCTTCAGCTCATTTCCAACTTAGACCCTGTCATGGACTTTTTGGAAAGCGTGTCACACACCCAAGCAATGGATTTCCATAGCCAAGTGGGGAATTGAACTCTCATCTCCAGGGTCATAGTCCAATACACAAACCGTTATGCTACCTTGGCTGTCAATTCCTGGATACACAATCACTATTAACTGAAAACAGAATGCTTTCCTAAGCCTATACAGAAACCACTTTAACTAAAATCAGTAAAATATTGAAGTGATGTGTTGGATGGAGTTCATAGACATACTAGTTTCTGCTTTTCTTGCTTTGTTTTGTTGTGATGCTATTGAAAAGGATTGTTCCTGTCCTGTGCAGAATTGCCTTTTATTATGGAGGAATCTCTTTAGTCACTGTCATCCTCCATTAGTGTCATTTAAGAGTTGTATGAATCATTTCCTCTTGGGTCATTTATTACCTGCTTCCTTAACTAATGGACAGAACAGAGACTGACTTGTAGCATTCATGCCTCCACTGGACATAAGATGCAATTTGGGATTACTAGGCTTCTGTGAATGTTATACGTGAGTGTGATACATCTACAATTGTCATTTACTGATACACATCTCCTTTAAAAACTGGTTGGTCTGGTAGAAGAGAAATTCATTTATTCATTTTTGTTTATTTGTTCCTATTGCAACAAGTTACTCTCCTAAATTAGATACTTGATTCTTAACCATTATGATTTATCTTCTTGATTAAGCAGCATATTACAAAGGATTCCTGCTGCTTTACTAAAAGAATTTCTGAACTCAATTTATTGTAGATCAAAGAAGCAAATCCAGTATAATGGCTGTAAGCTTTAGCCTTAAACATACAGCTAGATTATGTAAACCATCTTTCAGATTTGGCAGTTCTCTTGTTATCAAATGCCTAAAGCCTTCAAACAGCTGAGGACAATCCACCTGTGAGTCTCATTGTTGTAAATGGGGATGCTGTGTAAGACCTGATTGGATTTGGAACAGAAAAGGTGGGATGGGGCTCTGAAGAATAACTGAAGAGGACTCTTCAATGCATTTTATTCTGTGTGTTTCTTAAATGTTTTTGTAGAGTTTGCTTATCAAACCAGTCATGTCCTACTTTTTTATTTTACTGTAATGACAAAACTTGAGAAGTCAAAGCCATTTTCTCAGACTACCATAATCTCACTCTGCACTTCTTTCAGTAAATGGTGGTTTTCTTGTATAGGATGTATTTAACCTTAATCCAACTTTTCTCTCTCTTTTTTTTACCCTGCTCAGGAAGGTTTACCATTGTTTGAGTATTCCTGTAACAAAGAGCTACATTGTTGTGATCATGCCAATTGGCAATAATGCTCTTTCCACTGCAAGTCTTGCCCATGATCTTTATTGCCACTTTTGTCCATTATGCATAAAATACTAAAGCCACTTCTCATACACTGCTGATGTTATTATTCACCATACGCATTAAGTCCCACTCATCAGTATATTCTTTATTTCATCTTGTTTTACTGTTGACTTTTTAGCCATATTAAGGATAGAAAAAGATTCTACTTATATTTAAATTGGTTCCAGGTTGCCTTCAGTCTGGAAACACATTATCAACTGAAACAAATAAATCCTGCTTTCTTGCATCTTTAGTATTTTATAGTGAACTACCTTAATACTAAAACAAACCATTGCTCTGTCTATCCCAGTATAGTCATCACTGTCTGGCAATGGCTCTCCAGGGTTTCAGAAATGATTGCTTCCTAATCTTACCTGATAATGGTGGGGAGTGAACCTGGGACCTCCACTGAGCAACAGACCCAGCATGTTTTCTTGAGCAGCTGTACATTAATGTAGTAGAGGGAATGGGAAAATACTTTGTTGTTGTTGTATGCCTTCAAGTCATTCCCGACTTATGGTGACTCTGAGGCAAATGTATCACAAAGTTTTCTGGAGCTGAAAGTGTGTGGCACACTCAAGGTCACCCTCGAACCCTGGTTTCCAGGGTCATAGTCCAGCCTGCAGATCACTATACCACAGTGACTTTCTCTAAAATACTTTAGAGTCTATCAGGTAGAAAAAACATGTTTAACTAAATGCATAACTATTTTTAGAAAAAGGAATATTGTCTGAGAGTTTTAAGGCAACATTGCTTGTGTGCATATTAATATAACTATGTTTACTTGTCACTGTGGTGCTCTTATATTCATACCTTGCTCGGTAACTTCCCTGTGACATTAGAGAATTATAGTGCTATTATTCCACTTTATCTTCCATGATTCCATCCTGTGGAATCCTGGGATTGGTAGTTTAGGGGAGAGGGATATAGAATTCTCATCCAGAGCACTCCACTGCCTCATTAAATTAAAACCCCAAGATGGAACCATGAAAGTTAAAGTGGAATAATAGTGTTATGATGCTCTAGTGTGAAAGGGTCTTGGTTTGGCTGTTACTGGAATAGAATCCTGGACTGGATAGGACTTTGGTCTGCTCCTATATAATTTGCCTTATGTCCTAAAAAGGATGTTAGCCAAAGAAGGATCTGTGGTGATACTAGTACTCACCTAGAATTAATTCACACTTTTATCTGTGGCATATATTTACAGTCAGATATTCTAAATGCCCTGAAGTTTGAGATGGGTTTCTAAATACCAAATAGACATTTGCCTTGAGGCCCTGATGACCACAGCTATATGGTGTGTGTCCAAAATTGTAGCTCTGTGTGTGACAACCTAGTGTTTGATGCGACAATACAAACAGTCTGCAGAATTAAGTATGAATAGGTCATTATTCAGTTCACTCAGGCCATTTCCTCACTACACTGTTATAGTGCTGTTATTCCACTTTCAACATTCTGTGAAATTCTGGGGTTTGTAGTTTACTGAGGCCAAAGAGCTCTCTGGCTGATAATTCTAAACGCCCCTCCCTAAACTGCAAACCCCAGGATTCCATAGGATTTTGAAAGTGGAATAACAGCACTATAACAGTGTAGTGTGGAAATGGCCCCAGTCTCACACCAACAACAGTTGCTCCCATTGTATGGAATGAAAAATAAAGCTAAAGAAGACATTTTTAGGTGCTTTGTTTAAAATCTCTCTCTGTGTATTGGGATTTCTGTCTTTTTCATGCAGTATTAAACTCAGAATTCTTTTATTTTGTTGCTAGCTTTCCCTACCTGATCCTCAAAGCAGAATTTGCTTTGCTTGTCACTTGTATGTTTTATTGTAGGATTGGTCAGATATACCCCCAAACATCCATGAGGTAATGCGTTTGCCATATTGGAGCCTGATATCCCATCAGATTCTTTAAAGAAGCAAATCTTGATCTGCTTTCGGATGTGTATCCGCACATCTTTTGAGAATGCAGGTAGATGAGGAAAGGTGTGACTGGATGCTAATGCTTCTGTTTTTAACAATGGCATTGATAATGATTTGGTTCTGCAGATCCCTTTCTATAACTTCTGCTATAACAAAGGAAACAGAACTTCTTTTATACATATACAGTTGGCCCTCAGATTTATAGGTTTTCCTTTGGCAAATTTGATTATTTGTGAATTTGTAGCTCCTCCCCCTCCTATCCTTCTCACATGGTGTGAAGTAAGTGAAGGCAAAGGAGCTACTGTTGGAGGATGGTGGATGGGAGGTGGGGCGAGGAGGAAGAGGAAGGTGAGGAGCTGGACTGGCTACAAATGTGGCTGGTTGCCGCTTAGTCTTAGGAGGCAAATGAGCTTTTAAAAACTTATTTCTGATTTGTCCACTTTCACAAGGGTCTGGTGCCCCAGCTATCAAGAAAGTGGAGGACCAACTGTAAATTCTACTGCAACTAATGCCCTGCCTGTTTTCCCCTGTGCACTGTTTTCAAAGCTTCAGTGTTTGTGATTGTGAACATCTACACCCACATCTGCAATTAAGCCCCAAATCTTGCATGATCCTTTAACTTAATTGAAGTTTGATGCAAGCATTTATGAAATCATCATAAGGAGTGTGATCAGAGTGAATTCACATATTCTTATCTTGTGGTTTTGAAAACTGAATTTCAGAAACAACTAACCTTTAAAATAGTTGCTGCCTATGCTGCCTTTACTTGTTGGATCATGATAGTACAATTATATCGTTGTTTTCCTGGCTTTTAAAATGGCAATTACCCTAGTATGAGATAATCTGGACATACAGGTTTGCCTATGTAAATATTTAGTTCTGCACATATGTAGAGTTTAGGCTATGAGTCTTCCTTTTTGCATCTAGTCATATATTTATGGAGAGTACAGTAACAGACTACAAAACTTTAGAACTCTCAGAATAAATTTCATCTACCCCTTACTGTTAGGTTCCAGTACCCAGTTTTTCCCCTTACAAAAAATCATAGTATAGAAAAGGTGTTGAGGTACTTTGTTTGCATTAAAATATATAAAGAATAGAGCTTGGAAAAGTTGCTGAGCTGTGAATGCCAAAATCCTCAGTCATTGGCCACATTTACTGGGAGATTCTGAAAGTTGTAGTCCAAAAAAGTAACTTTCCCAAGGTCAGATCAAGATGTTTTGGAATCTGCAGATCTATCATATTTGCTGGTGCATAAGACACACTTTTTTCCCCAAAAAAATCTTCTGAAAATGGGGTGCATCTTAGATACTGGCAAATATGGGTAACTCCTGCCCAGTGAGGCAGAAAGGAAAGGAAGGCCCCCCCCCACCTGTTTACTGTGGCAGAAAGTGTGAATTTAGCACAGAGTGAGTACTAAGCTACAGTAGCTTCCATGTAACAAACAGTATTTTCTACACAGACGATAACATTTCTTCTTCTGTTGGAGATTTCATGCAAGAATTTCCTGGGAAGACAGTTGTCTGTCTACTGACTTGAGACCATTGGTCTGTTTAACTTGGTTCCTTTCCCCTCCCTGCCTGAAGTGTCTTTTCAGAATTTAAGACAGGTTCCATCCCAATCACATCTGCAGAGGTCTCCCCACCAGGCAGAAAGGACAGGAATGGGGGGGGAGAAGGGAGCTCCTTTCTCCCCCTTCCGGTTTTTTCTGCCTTGGTGAGGAGGTCTCCCCACCCAGGCAGAAACGACGGGAAAAGGGGACAAGGTACTAAATTTTTTTTCCTAAAGAATATAATCTGAAAATAGGGTGCGCCTTATACGCTGGTGTGTCTAATATACTGGTGTATATAGTGTTTGGCTTTGATTTGATCAGCTTAAGAACAACCGCTGGATACCCATCTACCTAGGTTATGAGAATGGCTTTTACAGCAAATCAGTCTGCTATAAGTGAAATGCGGTTTGGCAATTCCTGACCAATATCTTATTTAAAGTATAGTCGACTATATGAATCCTGTGTACATGTTCAAAAATTATAATAAGCCATGCTTCTATGTGCTGTCTCCTGTTCTTAATTGCCTTCACTTGAAGTACAGTAGATGTGTCTAAATAAACCCATGGGTTTTGGGTCCATGGTTTGTTTATTCTAATCTGGCAAGAGCTACTCTGCTGGCTTGTTGAAGTGGGGGGAAAAAGCAAAGGACCGTGTCTGATGGGCTTCAGATGTCACAGTAAAAAAAAATCACAAGATAAAGGTTTATGATTTCTTTAGCTGGGTTTGACTGCATGTTACTCTTGAACAACAAGGTTGTGACATGAACTGGACTACTAGAAAATCTAAGTTTTATGACTACTACAAAGAGATGAAATAGTGATTTTGGTAGATTAGTTTTATTTGTGCATTTATTTAAAAAAATCATATTCCCTCATTTTATCATAAATAGCTAATTTAAAAATATATTTGAATTATTATTGGCAAAGCACACACTTGATTTGAGCATAGATTTCTATCTGTTTCATTATAGAGCACCATTTTCTAAGGTCTGAAAAGGTATTGAGTGACATAAGATTTTCTAACCTTGAATTTTTAAGGAGGCTTCCTACTATTATAGATCCTTCTGTGAACATAACTTGAAAATGGAAGACCTGACATGGGTACTGGAGGCCTCAGTTGGTACCTTAAATTTACTTAAAACAATCCATTAAAAATTTACTTTAAAAAATCCATTAAAATAATGGATCATTATTCCAGTCTGTACCCACAGAAGCTGATGGTTTCACTAGGGTTTCATATTAATGACTTGAGAAGGGAATTGTGTTGTGGTATATATGCACAGAGCATTTCCATAGAAAATAAAAGGAGGCCTTGACTAATGCAGTCAGTTCAAGATAATAATAAACTGTGCTATTACACTGAAGATTTTATTCTGAACAATAACATAGGGGTATATCCAGATTTGGGGCCCCGTCCTGCTGCAGTGCCTAACTGATCCTGGTGCTACTAGGTAAGAAGAAGAAAGGTAGCAGGAAGGAAAAGGCTGTGAAAGAAGCGAGGGACTGGAGAAATAAGGTGCACAGAGCTGGCAGATTTTGCTTGCCTTCCCGTGTCACTGCTGTATGATGCTGGTGAAGGTACAATTGATTGTATCATGCATCAACAGAATTCTGGCCTTAGATAAGTGTGACTGGGCTGATGGAAACAGAATTCCTACCCTTCTTCCCCTTGATTAATTGTTATGTGCCTTCAGGTTGTTCTGACTTCTGGTGACCCTAAGGCAAAGCTATTACAGAGTTTTCTGGATCTGAGAGTGTGAAGTGGCCAAGGTCACCCAGTGGGTTTCTGTGGCCAAGAAGGGAATTGAACTGTGATCTCCACGGTCACAGTTCAGTGCTAAGACCATTATACCAAGCTGATATCCTCCATATTCTGGAAAATCCTACTGAGAGGTGTCGTAGGGTTCTGTTTAATGGGATGGGCTGGAGGTATATGGAGAAAGAAATCTTAAACATTAGGTGGAGGCACCCAGTTTATAGTGGGTTATCCAAATATATTTTTTAAGTTGACTTGAATTTACTGACCTGACAGTAATGGGTAAAAAGTGATCTACCCTAGTGGAAGAGCTGAAGCTTCTTTTTCAGGTAGCATATGGTAAGTTACCCTGCAGCTGTAGAAAATATGAGAAAGATATAATGGTAAACCCGCTAAAATCCTAAGTGATTTGAAGTGTTTTCTTTAGGACATTGCTTTTATTTATCAAGTTACTACAGAAAGCCTCTGTGGATAAGCTGACTAAAGCTATATATATTTGAGGATAATGCTTAGTAAAGGCAGTAGGAAAAAGAGGAAGACAGTATTACAGATAAATAAACTCAGTCGAGGAAGCTATGCCCTGAGTATGCCAGACCATAGCTCAGCTGTTAACAACGTCTTGTGGAGATTTTGCATTTTTGCATTGACTGGGTCACTGTTAGTCAAAGTTGACGGCAGTTAACAACATCTGAAGTTAGCAATTTAAAACAGTACAGTCAGCCCTCCACGTTTGCGGGTTTCACTTTTGCGGATTTGATTATTCACAGATTATTTGCTATCAGCTCTGCTGCTGCCCTGTGCCATTTTTAATAGGGAGCGCAAGCCTTGTGAGACTGAGAAACTGCGAAGAGGCTTGCAAGTCCCTACTAAAAATGGTGTGGGGCAGCAGTGGAGATGGCAGTGGGCCCCACCAGCCACCCACTTCTGCCTTGTGAAGGAACCCTGATGCCTCAAAGGAATACATGGTAGGTGAATATGGTGATCATACTTTTTTTGTGTGTGTTGAACATGGTTTGGGAGAGCCTAGGGTTATTCACGTTTTTTCCACATTCATGGGGGTCCTGTGCCCCTAATCCTAGTGAATGTGGAGGGATGACTGTATTATGCCATATATAAAGTATGCTTTCTTGCAGTAGTTTCCAGCAGGGATACGCATTGTTTAATGTTAATGATATGCAAATTCTCTTAATTATAAGTATCATGAAGTCTAAAGATGCAATTTTTCTTTAAAAAAGTAGTTTGCATAAGGTTTTCGGTTTTGATTTTTATTCACGGAGCCCAGACTGCCTCTGTCTTTTTACATTAACTTAATCTCATTATGTCTTCAATTATTGTTAAATTTTCTTTAGAACAAGGTAGTTCAGCTTTGAAGAGAAGAATACAATTTGATTTGTTTTTTATAATGTGTATGGAGATTTTCCCTTATTTTCTGTGTTTTTTCTATTGACCTTTCCACTCTTTGTATTTCCACTGTGCTGTGGATGTAAAATTACTTTTTTTATTTGGCGCTTTGAAATACTGACTTGTCTTTTTAAAATACCAGCTAACAAGTTTGTAAATGGACTCAGTGTGTGCTTTGGCCCTTTAAAATCTGCCTGTATAGATATTATATTGCATGGCTTTGTATTTGAATGTTGTTCCCCCAGAGGAAGACAAATCAGCTCTAAATGTCTTATCATTTCCCTATGTTGTAAAATAAATCCCCTTGGATTTCTATGCTGTCTCATACTTGAGGCTCCACCTTCCCTTGCAAAATTGTTGATTGCATTACAGTTACTTTTTACTTCCCACAGAAGCACTGGGCTCACTGAAATTAAGGTTGTATATGATGGCTTCTGTCTCTATTGATTACAAATGCCACCCTAGGGGATCTGCTACACTCCAACATCCCTAGGGTGGATCCAGCAGTACGATTTTATTTGTACATAGCCTAGATATTATTGCTTGAGATGTGCTCCTTCTTCACCAGCAGAAAAATGTATCAAGTTTCCCTAATCCTTTATTTCTTTTCTATGTTTCATTGTAGATTTCAGAATAATGTGTGATCTCCCAAGTTGCCTTTGCTGCTGATAGACTTAAAAATAGGCGTATGAGTTATAAGTTGCTGCTCAGCTGCTTGATGTTACATGCAGATCCAAGGAAGTAAGTCTCTCTCTCCTTTTGGAGAGAGACTCTAAGATGCATGTTATGAATTGTGTCTCTTTGGTGAATGATAAAGAAAATGGAGCTATTTCAGTTGAAGCTGGATTAATGATTGGAGATACCACAGAACCAGAAGAGCAACTGCCTCAGCCACCTCCGCCTCCACCACTTCCACCCCCTCCACCATGTCTACCCACAGAAGTTGGATTTTCTTCACCAGCAGGGGTGCCGCCACCTCCTCCACCTCCACCTCCGTGCCTGAGCAGACCTTCATTGCCACAAATGGTCAATGGGCATGGACACTCCAGCAAGAAGAAGAGAATACGTAGTTTCTTCTGGAAAACTATCCCTGAAGAACAAGTCCGTGGCAAAAACAACATCTGGACTGTTGGTGCTAAGCAGAGTTACCAAATTGACACAAAGACAATTGAGGAATTCTTTGGCCAGCCAGAAGGAACGGTATCTTTGGATTCAACAAGCAGAGCTTCACGGAGGTCATTTAAAGATACCAAACAAGAGGTAAGCCTGAGCATGGAGTGAAGCAACTACTTCATCTTTTCTTTTAATTAAAGAAGATTCTATTCATTAGTAGTTAACTGTAATCACTTGCCATCCTTTGCCATTCTCCCTTTTGTGACTTGTGAGAGAATTAAAAACCTGGAGTCTTAATTATTTATTTTTGAGTAATGTACAGATTTAAAGTGTCAGTAGAATCTCCAGTCCACCATTTATCAATCTTTAATGTTAGTGAAGCAGAGTTATAATTTGAAATTGTCTATCATCTTTAAGGTTATTAGAGTAGAAAATACAGAGAAGACTTTACAAGCAACAGCTTTGTATATTTGCATGCATTCCTGTTCAGAAAGGGGCTTCCTTCACTATACTGTGATTTGGTAAAACTAAATGCTACATTCAGAATATGTAAGGACACATTTAGAGAATCCAATATGCATAAAATGTATCTCATGGATTTAGGGGAGGCATTCAGAACTGGGATGGAGGAAGGAACTTCCTCACTCCCTCCTCCTAATACTACTTCCACCCCACAAAAGGCTACACAGAAGGTCAAAATACCCTGCTGAATGAGTGCAGGAACTGAGACACCTGCACTTGATTTTTAGGGATCCTCCCAATTCCCCCAAATCATAGTCTGCTATTGCCAACCCTTTCTGTTGCATTTCTTTGCAGTTGGGAGGAGGGAGGGAGGAGAGTCTGCTTCTGGCAACCCAGTGGTATGTGTCCCAATCTGGATCCAACCCAGGGTTTTCCTGGAGTGAGTAACCAGTAGTAGGAATTTCACATTGTAAATTTTTAAACTTCTCCAAATATTCACACTAGGCAACTTTATTGTATAATTAGCACAGAATGCTTTGATGTAGCAAATACTAAAGTAGTAATTAATTTATTCCAAGTTGCAGCAGGGCATTTGAAAAACCATACCTTGGATTTGTCATGGAGTTATAGTCCCTTTAATCTTGTCGGTACTTTATTTAGAGATTTCATCTGTAAATACCTTGGTTAACAAAGTAGATGTGTTCCTGGAAATTTGGTATCAGAGAAAAGAATATGGATAGGTTCCTACACCACAAAAAAGAATAGCAGTTCAATATATAAGTAAACAAAAACATTTTGAGCCTTCTGGCCTGAAAGCTTTCCCCACACTTTTGTTGTGCCCATTTTAGTGGGCAGACTTCTAGAATTTGCTTGCTGGGGGTAGCTGATGAGGCAGGCTTATCTGCTTGCCCCTTTTCTCTACGTTCCTGTTCACTCACACTCAGAAAGGATTCTGGAGGTAGCTACTGTTTTCCTTTTCTGTTATAGATACTACAGCAGAATTTATTTATTTGATTTTATATCCCATTATCTCCCAAATGCAACTCAAAAGCAGCAAGATTGACCAGGGTAAAATCCCATTCATTCCCACCTCGAGCTTTGTTGTGCTGTTTGCTGCAGACATGCTACAGTGTTTCTCCAGCCCTCCTTGACCATCCACTTAAATGAATCAGAAAGGAAAAGGAGAGTTAGGCAGGCATAAAAAGACTTTGTAAACAGGAACTTCTTTGTCAAGAGGCTTTGTTAACTGAAGTGTGTCTGTGTTTAGAAACCTGGATATAAACATGGAATTGGTTGCCTCTATGATTGCATAAAAGTTGCTGCAAAGGTTTGGACAGAGGTGGCCCTGACCTGCTCTAAAATTTGCTAGTGAGAGATTCGGTATCTGGTATGTCCAGGTCAAGGGTCAACAAGCTTTTGGTTTATCTTGCTGGTCAACCAAAAATTAGCTGCTCTTGGGACTCCTTTAGAGCTTGGAAAAGTTACTTTTCTGGACTACAGTTTCCAGAATAAAATAATCCTGTCCTTCTTTCTAGTTCTAAACCTGGACCTGGAAGGAGCACAGAAAAAAGGGCTGCCTCCTCACCCCACAGGAGTTCAGAGCTAAGGGGTGCAACAGGAGCTCATTTTGACTCCTTGTCTATCTCTCCACCTCTTCTCTCTCATTTGCAGCATGAGAAGAGGGAGGTATAGGAGCAGTCATTGCCATGATCTTTGTGCTTCGTGACTGAGTTGGAATGGCGAAGTGGATGTTTGCTCTTTCTCTCTGGCAATAATGGCACAGGAGTTGGAGAGTTGATCAAGCACAAAAGCGAACCCAAACACTTTCCCTTCTAGGTCCAAGCTAGAAAGAGATGACAGAGATTTGTTGTAGCACTGTAGCTGTGCAAGACTGAAGATAAATTTCAGGCTTAGTCTCAGGTTTGGAGGCATAGCGGAAAACCCAGGCTCATCATGCCAAAACCATGCTGCCCTCTTGCCAGGGTGAATGGGGAAGAAGAATGTGGAACCTGACCCAGGCGTTCCTTGTAACTCTCATTTCCATGCCTTCCTTTCATAAATGGACACACTGCCCTTATTCTTACTAATTTTTGGGAAAAAACTTACTCATATTTTACTTTATTTCACTTTACTTTCCCTTGAGAAAGACTAAAATACCAACGGAAGCAAGTTTGTTTAATCTGTATTATTCTTGATTTGTTAGTCACAGAATAGATATGACCCATGGTATTTACATAATCTCATGGGTCTGTATTTTCAGATCCTTATGTACAGGTTACTTTATTGCTTTGTCTTGAGAAAGATAGTGGAGGTATGTTGGTTTCTTCAGTAGGGAACTTTCCTTATGTTAGTAAAAGTTTGTGTAGCAGTGATTATGAACTTTGTCCTGCCTGCCTGTTAGATCTGCTCGTGTCTGTATCAGCTAATTCAGGAGGCTCAGAGTGGTACCATTCTGTTTAGTGAATACACATTATATGCATGTAGAGAGAAGAGGGAAGTTGGTTCAATAAGCATGTGATCAACAGTTCTAGGAGAACTGGGCATGACTAACATATGAACTGGTTCTTGGTGTAGATGTGATGTTTCTTTTTCAAACTTCTGCTACCAAAAAGGTGAGCAAATATTTATTTCAAAGGTATCTTTCCTCTTTATTATTTTGTTGCTTTGGTAGTACTTGTTAAATAATGTGTTTCTGCTCACAAGATTATTTTTTTGTTTGAACCCAGAAAAGATTGTCATGATGCAACCTAAACTTCATTAGTGTTGAAATCCTAAGCTCGTGAATTAGCCCCTTTGAGCTCAGTGGACTTTCATCTGAGTAAACAAGCAAGGAAAGCAGTGACTCCTTTAAAAACTTAAAAATAATTACATTTTTACCTGTGTTAGCTAAAGCTAGAATAACAGAGAAGATTATAAATATAGGAGACTGAATCCATTAAGGCAATACCACATTTTAGTGGGAATTTCCTTGTATAAATATTTATCAAATGTATTGCATAAAAAACCCTGACATGATCTTATACATTACTATGAGCAGTTACGTTGCTTATATAGTTTGCTCTCCACATTGCAGGTTTGACTTTCATGGACTTGATTATTGCAAGTTTCTTCAGCCTCCGCCTCCCATCTCAGGTCCTTCTTTTGCAGAGGAACCTTCCCTCTTAGTGGCTCCAGTCAAACAGTGCAGACCTTTAAAGACCTGCCCCTGATCCTGGTCCTGGTCCTCCTCTTCCTCCCCCTTCTCCACCACCACCAGCTGCTGCCTGGCCAGCTGAGGACAGTTTGTCTCAGCATCAGCACCACAAACCCTATCCCAATGCCTCTACACCCATGCAAGGAAGGGGACAGATGAGAGAGGAAGTATAGGGCCACCATGCTGACTCACCCCCTTTCTCTCTCCTTTCCCTGATCTGGTTTGCACACTGAGTGCCTGTTCTCCCCACTATGTCTCAGCCCCCTTCCCATAAACACACCCATACATTTCAATATTAGCATTTTTTCCACTTTTGCAAGGAATTTATACCCCTTACCCTAGTGAATGTGGAGGTCTGAGTGTATGTCATTCTTATAAGTTTTTGTAAGACAGTGTTTAGATTTTACCTTTATATTACCTTTAATGTAGATCACTGTTAATGCCATGTTTTCCTGGGACTGGTGTATGGGTGTATCAGGAGGGAGTTCTGGAGAGGTGTGTCTAAGATGCAAGCACAATTAGAAGACAATGATTTGCAGCTAAGAAGCAGTATACTGAAAAGACATGTTCATGCATATTAAACTAAATAAGAAGAAGAATCTGGTAATTCTAGGAGTAAATTTAGAAAAAAATTGCTGGGAAACATCTTTCTTTCTGACTACTGAATGTTACAAGCCAGTAGAGGCATTAGTATGACTAAATGCGTACACATTTGGGGTAGAATTGAAAGGGAGGGAACTGGGTGTATAAGTATACTTAAGTGAATCATAGCTATGTGTGTGTTCCTTCATGTTCTTGACTACCTCATCTTGAGAGGCTGGGACCTAGGGCTTTTTGTGGACTTTATCTGCTTCTCTCAAACCACTGTATTCCAGAATTGGTCTGGAATTCCAGAATATACATGAGAAATAGTGTTACTCCATTAAAAATGATTTCAGGACTTCAAATTCTTTTTCTGGAGCAATAAAATAACTAAATTACATAAATTGTAATCCAGATGTAATTAGCTAAAGAAATTGGTGTAGATTATTTGAATGGTCTTTTTAAATAAGAGCCTGCCAAGTCAATTTGCAGTAAAGACGTGAACCTCTGTTAAGAGTGTTTAAAGCTGACCCATCATACAACGTAGATCTCTGAAAAATTTAACCATACAGGGCCAATGGAAGAAGGACAACATCAGAGTTGGGCTTCTGCAGGACTAGCTGAGAAGGGATTCTGTCATATTTAATGAAGATGTAACTCTTCCTTACCAATGAAAAACTCTGAAGAAAGTTTTGACAGGGGTTGGCTGTATAGTTTAACTAGATCTGATGATGAACCTTGCTCCTTCTCATACTTCCTTAGAAAAGATGTCACAGATAAAATGAACACTTCCAGTTCCTCATTGAGTGTAACATAACAGACCAGACTGTGAATGGCTACATGCAGCTGAGAATGGAAATGTCACTGTGCCTTCACTGAGGCAGAGAACTCTTGGCTGAACCAACATTTGATTTTGTGATATCTGTATCTGTCATGTAAAGCACAAAACCAAGCTCGTACTTGGTTATACATGTGAGGAATCACTGTGTTCCTTCTCTTACTATACATCTGTCTTCATGGTAAACTGCTATACTGTGTCTGTCATCCTCCTAAATAGCAACTGCCTGCCATACTCCAGATAACATCTGTCATGATCTATATAGCAGGGCAAGCAAAGTAGGCCCATCACAAGTTGCGGGATTATTACTACCAGGATTCCTCTCCATTGGTTAGGCCAGCTGGGGCTGATGTGAGTTGCATCCCAACAGCACCTGTAGGGCTGCATTTTTTTTGTTGGCTTGCAGTGCCATCGAAAATTGGCTGTCTCCCATTTCCTTCAGCCTCATTCTTCCTCTCCTAACTTTTTCAGTCCTATTTGCCCAGGCACTTTTATATTGAGTGCATAAGCTGGCAGATGCTATTTGTCCATGTGGTGGTGATGATTAAACGGTTCTGACAGAATGTTTGTTTGAAGTACTGCCAATTGGTACTTTGAGGAAGGAGTACAAAAAGGTCACTAGTTGACTAAGAACAGAATTGTAGCAGTCTGAGTAGTGAATAAGTAGAACAACTGACAAAGACCAGGGGTCACAGATCTTGGCTGGCGCTTAAGGTCTCTTCCAGCTCTATGATTCTTGGATCATTTCATGGCTACCACTGACTTTTTGTCTCATCCAGCACACAGAGGGGACTTGGGAGAGAGGGGGTCTTGAATCACCAGAGGACATGAAATCTCTGTGGCTTTGAAAGTCACTGAAAGGTCAGGAGATTAGTCCCCTCCTGAGTTTCTTTTTGTGAATAGGGCTGGTAATCACCAGACTGAAAGGTACATGAAGTAAAGATGATCTAGTCTGGTTTGCAGGGCTACTTGTTCATGGAAGCCACAGTTTTCAGGTATTTATACTAACCTTTGTCGTGGCTGCTACACTGTTGGTATGCTAAAAGTCAGACCATGTTGACTTCAACAGAGATGTGTATGAGTGGTACAGTTAAACTAGAAAGCAAGAAGGAAACTATTGTTGATCATTAACTCTTTCTTGGAAGGAGTAATGGAGTGAAAAGCCCTGCTCTTTCAGCCTTGTTGAGTATAGTTTTGAGGAAAGCTATGGAGCCTGCAAATGCAGCCAAGAGGGCTTTACTTTCCCATTCCCTTTGCTTCTCAGGGAAAAGTAAGCCAGGTGCACTCATCCAGGCTTGTCAATGCTAGAGCTGACTCAAGACTAGAACTGCCAGGTAAAGATTCATCTAACTCTTCCCTGGGCAACTGATGAGATCACTTGGAGGGCATGGCCTTGCCCCCAGTGTTACCGTATCTGCAGAAGGAAGAGAAGAAATAACTTGTAGAAGGGTTGAGTAAAGATAAGAGACACGTGAAGAAAGTAATTCCTTGTGTGTAAGAGTCTTTTTCAGCTCCACTGTGTTGCATCTTTATCTAAAGCTGAGCTGCTGTGATCTCTGCTTTGATTTCAAGCTGCTAAATCAGCCTTCAGTGAAAACAAGTGCTATGAAAGTGTTAAACTACCAGATCTGATTCAGAAATATGTTTACATTTTTAAACAAGATTATTTCTGTTCCGGATGAAAGCAGTGTGGAAAGCAGAAGTTTAGACTAGCAGATTGTAACATGCAAATGAAAAACTTAGGAGTGCTATTCAGGAAGAAAAAGAGTGAAGATAGGTGCACGCAAAATACGGACGAGTTCAGAAAGAACAGTTCAGTTTAGACAATACAGGTGAGATAAATGGATATAGTTGGTTTGGAGAGTTTGTCATAGCTTTAGCAGGGAAGAGAAGATAAATTGGAAATTAATTGCAAAATTATTTACTTAAACTGATGCGGATCTTTCTAAATCTTTAGTGTTCAACACACCTGAAAAATTGTGAAGAGCAGCATCTTTAAAAAAAAAACTCTTAAAGTAATTTTTTTACTTTTGGTAGCAAGATCCAAACTAGTTAATGTTATAGTTACAATTTATTTGAAAATAGCTATTTACTTGCTGATAACTCAGTAGTAAATAGTTACTTTTTAACAAAGCCAATTGTAACAAAGTCTATAAACTGCTAGCCTGTTCTAGAAAACATGTCTAAGTAGAGGAGCCACTCTTGTAGCTATAAAACCAGTTAGTAATGGTGCAAGATAGGTACAGTTATGTCTCATTGTATTGCAATCAGAATGTAATGAAATTATACCTTCATTATTGCAAAAAAGAAATAATTAGAAGTAAATCATTATCTGTAATATATTATTTCCCAACTCTGGAAAAGAGACAGCCTTTGTGTGTTGTAAAGGGCTGTATCCAGATTTATTTGTGTACAACTGAGCTGGCAGAAAAGGATGCACATTTCCTCCCTGACTTCTACAGCAGGCCATTCCTACCACTTCGACTGTATACAGTGTTGGGGGTCTGAGACAGATTGAAAAGGGAACCCAGAAATTTGAGTGAGGCATTTCTCACAGGTAGGTGCCTTTATTCCCCTGCACTACAGTGTAATACCCCATTCTGCAGGGTCCCTCAACCCCCAGTGTAGTATGGGAGCTGAAAGGACTTATGCAGGGAAGAAAGGGCAGGGAGGTCCAATTCTGCTAATCCGGTTGCACATGTATAAATCTGGATCTGGTCCAGTGCAAAACTGAAAATGGATTATGACTGAGATTTTTTTCTGCTTGAATGAGTACATACAGAAAAGATCTGTGCTTATTGAAATAAAGTTATTTGAAGCAAGGGAAGCAAAGCTCTGCTGATAGTTTTTTTTCTTTTAAAATCTACATTTTCTCATATTTTCAAAGAAAAACAATGTTGTCAGCTACCGTTTTTTTTCCCCCCAGTTAAAATTTGTGAGGCAGAGGTGTTTTCCCCCTGTCCCTGCATACAGAGCAGCACCTTTAAAAAAATCTCCAAGGAACAAGATGATGGAAATTCTGTCTGAGTAACAGAATAGGAAAGAAACCATTCAGGTTGCATGAGACAGAGTGTGTGTGTATATGTGTGTGCAATGGTCAAAAGAGCGACAAGATGAGAATGGGAAATACCAGTAATTGCATTCTTATGGGCTGTCTTTCTTAAGGTAGAACATTGAAGCACTGATCAACAGTGATTTTGGTCCTTCCTGGAAGGATACAATCAAAATGCAGTGCTTCCTATGTGACACTTTGGTTGTTGGTGTGTGGGATTCCATGGGGCTCTTTCATGTCCAAACTACTGGAATGGATTCTCTGGAGATGTTTGATTTTGTGCCACCAATATGCTAGTAACGTGGAGCTTTATTTTTGGTTCTGTCTTAAGTGTGAGCAAACTCTTTCAGTTCTAAACCAAAGCCTACCATCAGTAGCAGACTAGTTGAGTGTGAGCTAACTGTAGCCTAATCCATGACCAGACAGAGGTGCTCCTCGTAAGTCAGAAGACGCACCAGGGAATATAGATTCAGTCTAAGTTGGATGGGGCTTACCCTCACCTCAGGATGCACATTTAAAGTATACTCCTTGGATTCAACCCTGAATCAAGAGGCCTGGGCTTCTGTGCTGGCCAGGGCTGTATTTGCACAATTAAATCTATGCCTGTGAGATATGTGATCTGCCCTTGGTGAGCTTAGTTGGATTACTGCAATACAATCTAAGTGGGGCTGACTTTGAAGAGTTAGTCAGAAATGCCAGCTGGTCCAAAATTATATGGCCAGATTGTTGATCAAGGCTGGTTACAGGGAGCGCATAACTACCTTGTTATAACATCTCCACTGTTTCCAGGCACAATTACAGCAATGGTTATGGCCTATAAAGCCCTATATGACTTGGTTCAGGGCTGTCTGAAAAACTGTTCTCCCGGATAAAAACTGCTCTGGCTTTGAGATCTACAGGGCAGGCTGTCAATCTGGTATCATCATCTTCAGAGGATCATTTAGTAAGGACGTGAGAGAAAGGCATTCTTGGTGACTGCTCCCAGACTATAAAACTCCCTTCTGAAAGAGAATAGGCTGGCTGCTTCCCTGTTGTTCTTCTGACAGCAGGCAAAGATCTTTCTATTCAGGTTGTCCTTTGGCAAGGGTTTTTAACTTGATCCATGTTTCAATATAATAACTTGTTTAATGGTATTTTAAAATCTATAGCTTATAAGGGCTTGCACAGCTGTTCGTTTTTAATTATGTTATAAGGCACCTTGGATTGTAGTTCTGAGGAAAAGACTAAATAGTTATGTAAGACATTTCAGTTTCATCCATTTTATCTCCCCTGCAAGTCTAGGTGAGAAGACAGATAAAAGGACTGATTAGTTTGCAGGTTAAATCAGGTTACAATCTCACTCATATCCTTTCTAGAAATAATGTATCAATCATGCATTGATCGTTAGTTTATTTTGTACCATCAACATTTGACCTTGGTAATCCATATTACTTTAGGTCAGAAAGTAGCAGACTACATACTAGTTTCAGGACCACTTCTTTTGTGCCTTCAAGTTGTTTCCGACTTATGGTAACCCTAAGGCAAACCTATCACATGGTTTTCTGGGGCTGAGAGTGTGTGATGCACGCAAGCTCACCCAATGGGTTTTCATGGCTGAGCAGGGAATCAAACCCTAGTCTCCAGGTTTGTAGTCCAACACTTAAACCACTACACTGTGCTGGCATGAAAATACACTGCCATACCTTTAAACAAGAATGTAGCCAAACCTTAGAATGAGATTATAGTCACCAGGAATGCTAAACAGGATTTAGGAGTGGCAAAAATACAACATTTGCATGTAAAAGCGTGGATTTTAATTATGTGTACTGAATAACCCTTAGACGGGTTTAAACTTTTCACTGTTCTTGAACTTAGTTTTTCTATGCTTCCAACAGGTGGGTGCTTATTGGTTCCTGAATGCTTGTCTTTCTCAGTCTTCCTGCTTAAGTACCCACTACAAATGTTTTAGGGCAGTGGTTCTTTAACCTGCAGCTGTGGATCCCTAGAGTGTTGCAGTGACCTCACAGGAGGTCCATGAATGCTCGAAGAAATGTTACGAACTTTTACAATTAAAAAAGAACGAAAGAGAGAGAAAGAAAGCAAAAGACAGACAAATTTGTATGGAATCATTCCAATAAAAAGTGTGCATTTACTTATTTCTCTCTTCTCTCTAAATCTGAAGACCCTGGATAAGCAAATTTAAATAAATATTTGATACACTTTAGTCTTAAATGTTGAGTTTAGTCTTGGTGGTCCATGGCAGTAAAAGATACTTAAAGGGGGAGAGGGTCAGTGGTTTGGAAATGGTTAAGATCTGCGGCTTTTGGGTATATGTTGAGAGGTGAGCGTTTAAGGAAATATTGTACATGGATAAGCAAGTGAAGTAATTACAATTTAGAGCAGCAATAGAAAATACCGAGGCTATGTAGCAAATATGTTTCTTTCCCTTTCTCATATAGCCTATTGCATCTCCTGCAGGATCTTACTACACAGTACAAAGCAAGAAATTGTTCATAGGAATAGGCATGCTAAGAAGATACCCTGTTCAAAAGTACATTTCACCAATGTAGCTATATACGCTTGCTTAGGTGGTGCATGACTGCATTCTTGTGTCTGTTTCACATGCTAACTTTAAAACTGGCAGATTCCACGTCCATTTAATGCAGAGATCTATTGTCTTGATGTTTCTAGAGAAAGATCTAAGTGCAGTAAAATGCAGTGCAATTTCAAGTCATTTCTAACTTGGGTTTACCAAATGATCAATGGAATTGCAGATTGAGGGTCCAGTTGGAGTTCATTTTTTTTTTTTTAAAAAAAATCTGATTAGATTAAATACAGCCATGCAATGATAGTTTAAGATGTGCTAGGTACACAGGCTTTAAATAAATGTTCCTTGTATTGGAGTGTTGGGAAGCGGAAAATATATATGTAACTCATGTGAGTAGAACTTCATATACTGAGAAGAGGAGGCTATTAATGTTAGCATTTTTCAAATATATTTTAGAGAATAGGCACATCACATTTTGCCAAAATGTAAACTCAATTTAGCAGGCAACTCTGGTCTGTTTTATCAGTCATATGATCAACCTATTGCATATTTTCCCTGACCTTACCTTCAGTTTTGATGTTCCTTATTTTCCCACCACAACCTCATCCAAAAAGCAGTTCTGAAGTCATTCCTATGATCAGTGTTGTAGCAGTGACTGGGATGACTGGTTTCTGTGACTATACAAGATTTGGTTAATTTAGATTGTATTCCCCCATATCACAAAGACTTCAGACATGTCACACTCTAGAACACATGTGTCAAACACAAGGTCTGCGGGCTGAATCCAGCCCACCAGGCCATTTCATGTGGCCCTCACAACTCTTCTGCAGCTGCGGCACCCCCCCACACACCTGGGGAGCCTGATCCCCACATTGCAGGCCCCCGGCCCGGTATTCTGAAGAGTGACCCAGCAGCCAGCACTTGCAATCTACTTCTACTTCTGACTGCTCCTCTGTCCAAGTCTCGCTGTTAGAGCATTGCCACGGGTTACCATGGCAATGCTCCATGCAGCTCGTGAGAGTTGAACAGAAGAGCAGTCAGAAGCAGAAGTAGATCATGAGTGCTAGCTGCTGGGCCTCTCTTCAGGATACCAGCAACTGGGGCCCTGCAATGTGGGGATCAGGCTCACCAGGTACAGAGAGGGGCAGGGGAGTAGAAAGAACCACAGGGGAGGAGGGGGAGCAGAAAGAGGCACAGAGAGGGTCTAGGGGGCAGAAAAAGGCACAGAGAGGTAGTTATTACTAAAATCAGTAATAATCAAATGCAGAGGCAATTATTTAATATGATAAAAGTAGATATATTTATATAGTCTTACAGATACAACCAGCCCTTTGAGGCCAACCATAATGCTGATGCAGCCCAAGATGAAATTGAGTTTGAGCTCTAGAACATCTCATTTTAAACATTTTCTGTGTCGTATGTTAGTCTGACAGAGATTTAACTAGGTTAATCACAGTGTATGTATAGTTAATCAGTTCCCACACACGGATGTTAGATCTGAGCATCTGTTTTTGCTAGTTCAACAGTCTATCATGAAACAGTTCTCGGTTGTTGCTCATAAATCACATGGTGGTTGAGTATCAATGAAGACAAAGTTACTGCTGTAAAATTTTAACCTGACAACATATGGTGTGATTGTTCCAGAGAACTGTTTCTAATTTCTAAGTTTCCAGTATGGAATGTAGTGAAAATTACTACTGCTGGTTTTTGGTTACAGTGATTAACTAATAAGATTTTCTTTTTAAAAACACTGAGTCCATGCTCAAAAATTGGGAAATGTTAGCCTTACAATCCATACATTTTTATCTATGAATAGATATCCATAGCAGAAACCTCTAGATGAAAAAGCACTGCAACAAATTTACAAAATAAAGCTCTGCACATTTCCCTTCATGCACTGTTTATAGTCAGTGTTGCTATGAGGACTGCTTTTTTTCTTACGCAGGTTTGTAACCTGTCCATTCCAAAAAGGCTACATACATTCATAGGGGTAAGCAGGTGAATAAAAATCAGTTTACTAACCTTTTAAAAGGATGCTTGTCTTAGAACAGCATTCAGTCCATGAGTCTGTTTCTGCAGTTTTAGCCATACTTCTTGTTGTTCATTTGTAGATCTGACTTGTGCATGTACACCAAAGTAAAAGAAACAGTCTGAGTGTCAAAACTGCTGAGGACCAATGTATTTTTAATGTACAGTACCAACCTGCCGTCATCTTGGTGACAACAGAACAATAGAAGCCTATAACAGGGAATAGCAAGAACACAAAAATATGTTCTTTTAAAAGGACTAGAAATATTTTAATCAAAAGGCCTGGAAAACAAATGTCTTCACCTGTTATTTGACTGCAATATAGTTGGTTAGGAAATTCCATTATTAAGGTGGCTCTACTGAAAAAGGTACCTCTTGAAAAAGTAGTAGCTCCAGTAGCCCCTCATCACATTTGGTGGAGGAATGTGTAGAGGAACCTGTGAGGATGACGTGTGAGGTCTGGAGAGGAAATGGAAACAGTTTTTCAGAAAAATTGGCCTTTTTCTGTTTAGGGCTTTGCAAGGTCTTTCATGTGGGTTTATAAGTGATCTAAATGTCAGTGCAAATGAAGTAAGACTGGCATAATATGGTCATATATACCAGTTCCAGTTAGTAATTTACTACCCTATTTTGGACTAGCTACAGTTTATAAACTATCTTCAAAGGCAGCCCAACATATAACTCATTGCAGTAATCCAAATGAAAGCTAGTGTTACCAGTATTGCACTGGATGTAAATATAACCTGCATAGGAACATGCCTGTAACGTAGGAAAAAGCTATAGTTAAATTCTGTCCATATTTTGGGGTTTCCACGTGCTGATTCTAATTGTAAACTCTCTTAATGATGAGTAAGTGCCTGCATTTTATTTGAGATAAGCTGCTTTCCTTCTCCTGTTAATACAAACAGAAATATTTCTGATTCAGCTAGAACTTCTGTTATACCAGAAAGTGTGAACAGAGTAATCTGACCTGATTACAGCATTCTGTTTGAACAAGCCTTTTAATACGCTTTGCTGTCTTTTTTTTTTCAGATTAATATTTTGGATGCCAAAAGAAGTATGAATATTGGGATATTCCTCAAGCAGTTTAAAAAGTAAGATACATTGTTGTTGAAACTGTCGAATGTGGTAAATTATATATGTGTGTGTGTCTGTGTGTGTGTGTGTGGAGATATATGCGCACACACACACACACACATACATGACTAGGATAACTGCAAGTTTGATCAGGCTTGTATTCTGGGTTCGTTGTGTGAATGGTAAACTTGCAACTCTCAGCACTGGATGCACAATGTCAGGCATTCCACAACTGAATCGGAAGTAACCTGAAAATTATATTTAAAATTTCTGTTCAGGGCTAGACAGCTGCTGTCTCTTAAACTGGTTTTTCATTTCTCTAAAACTTTTTCTTCCATATATGAAGATGGTACAAGACTGTGCACTATGCTTCTTCAACATTAAAAAGACAATATAAGTTATCTTTCTTAATCTGAGTGGAACCTGCATGGAGAGCATCCAGAAAGGCCATGTTGCCAGTTAATATTGCATTAGAGAGCAGCTCTCCCTATAAGTGCCTACCTGAATACTGAGGTCTGATGGAGTGGGCCCACCATTTTGTCCCACCAGTGAGGCCAATACCTTGTGTGGGGAGATGGGAAGGGACTTCTCCAGTGTGGCTCTCCGTTGTGGAAAGCCTTTCCTTTAGTGGCCTAGTTGGCACCTATGTTTAGGCACCATGTTACAACATGCCTTTTTAATAAGTCTTCAGGATCTAATGATTGTATTAAATATTAAATTTTTACACATATCTGGTTTTAACTGTTTAAAACTGTTTTAATGTGTTGCATAGCTTAATATGTTTTTATACAGTATTTTATCTTTTACTGTTTGATTTTAAACAGTATTGTTTAAATTGATTTTATTTTATGCCTAGCTGAAACCTTTGGATACTTGGTGGGATGTCAATATTCTAATAATTAAATGCAATGAAACTATCATAGTAGATGACACAGAATTACTTTTTCACATTTGGAGGCGAAAGGTCTGTAATGTTCTAGTCTGTAGCAATAAAATTTTCCTAGATTGAAGTGTATTTTGTTTACCTTCCCTCCCTGCCAAGATCTTTTGAATCCATAATTGACGATCTTCATTCAGGAAGAAGTGATCTCTATAGCTGTGAGATCCTACGTGAACTACTCAAATTACTGCCAGAAACAGAAGAGGTAAGGGAGCCATATGGTAACTATCTATAAGATGAGCAGAGACAAATAGCTATCATTTATAGCTACCACAAATAGTACTGTATCCTTGATCTTCTACTATTGGCCAGCATGGAGTCTCATACCGAAATACATTGCTTAGTTTGGGACTTGCTTTTCTGATGTCACAAAATGTGACATTACAACAGCCTTGCAGCCGTACTAAAATTGACAAGTGGTATTTAGGCAGTCTTGTAAATATTTGTACTGGAACTACCAATATACATTGGGTGCTTGGCTAATTCTTTCCTGTTATGTTCTTGAACATCTTTTGAAAACACTTTTTGATTAAGCATTCAGCCCTGCTTAGTAGGTTTGTGGTGTGTGTGACAAAACAGTGGTGAAAGCCAAGAAAAAGACTACACCCAGGAGGAGCAAGGCAATAGCCAGTAGGCTGCAGGTAAACAGTTCAAAAAGGGCTGCTAAAAAAAAAAGAGGAACTGAAAGGAGCTGAGGGAATCTGAGGCACAGAAATGGAAGGCTGTTCCAGGCATAAGAGCAACACCGTTAAAAGTGTGAGAGAATGACTTCAAAATGCTGACAAATTAACTTAAGAAAGATATGTAGCAGGAAACTAAGTGGAGAATGGTGGGAAGACTTCAGTATAAGGGTAGAATCTTGAAGCTGAGAAGGAGGATGTTGGGTGTTTAATATGACTGTGGATGTTGTGAGAAGCATTCTCTTACTTGACGCTGTCTCCTGCTCTCAAATAGGAGATGGGACCCTTGCCCCAGGAGGTCATGTAGGTACCACCACCTTCTGATTTTAAATCCTCATCATGCAGAAACTCAGTAGGAAGCTACTGGGGAAAGAATCTTTAGACTTGCACCTCTGACTGCAGAGGTTTTCCTCTCCCATCCTCTGTGAGAGAGAGGAATTTTGTTTTCACACACAAACTGGCAAAGTATGTGGAGGGAGAACATGGACAAAAGCGATCTTCAGAGGAAAAGATTTTATTCTAAGCAGTAAAACACAATGAAAAACATACCTGTTCATGAAGGCACCTCCCTTCAAATGTTAACTTACTAGTTACAAAGTTATAGAGAAGCCTAGGTCATTTCAGCCAGAGGTTTAAAAGAACATAAGTCCCTAATGTAACTAGGTAAAACATTCCTATTACTATCTGGATACTGGGATGTTGTGGGGGAGAATGCACGAGTCTGGACAAGCCTTGCCCATCCTGCTACTGGTCTTTTGTCTCCCTCGTCTTGTGGTCCCTTGAGGCTTCTTCATAACTTTTTGTCTGAAGCATCTGGAAGCTTCTCACTTGGTTGCCCATTTGGTCTTGCTGACTGGACAGCTGTCTCGTGCTCTCGGATGTCTTTCTGTGATGCTGACCGCCCGTAATTGTAACTTAAACCCCACACTCCATTAACCTCTTGTTTACTTAGAGAAGGACGTGTCCCCCTTCAGCTATGTTGCCTGGACAGTGGGAAGAGCCCATTGTCACAATGGGAAAGGGCCTTCTCCAAGGGAACTTAAGTGGAATCCTGCCCTGTCTTTACTGTCATAGAATGCTTGTGCTGTATTGCTTTTCAGCAACTTCACATGAGAGTTCTCCCTTCATATGGAGAAATTATACCAAATGCTCCTGGAATATTTGAATGGTTGGCAAACATAACTGAGCAGGGAGAGATGGTGCTTTAGGAGAGACCAGAGTGAAGGGAGCAACTTGCAGTTCTCGAGATGGAATGAACCAGTCATGAATGAGAGGTCTAGCAGTAGGTACAGAACAGAAAAAGACATGAATGCTTTGAAATACCAGAGGGGAAACAGGAACAAAAAAGTTAGGCATCTCTTCTTATAGCTTGTGTTGAGGAAAGTAAGAATGGGTGGAGTTGAAGATGTTGCATGGTGGCATGTTTGGAAACAGAGGGAAATAAACTTCTCCAATGGTAATTTAGCAGGGACTGTGTTTGTTTGCATGCTTTTTATGAGGAAATTTCAGCTGCAATTTTCATACTGAATTTAAACTGCAAGAGGAAGCAAACAGGGAGAGAGATCCCCCACTTCTTAAGGAAAGGAAAAAATGCTAGGTCTGAAGGAAGTGTGGAATATTAAGGGTAGATTTTGTGTAGCTGAAGCCATGGAAATGGTGGTTCCAAAATTGCATAATGAAAGCAGTAGGTTATAAAGGCTCCTGCAGTATGATTCCCTTAAACAGTGGGATAGCTGAAGCAGATGAGCCACAGCCACAAAATAGGTATGAGTTTATAGGCAAGGGCAAGAAAGGGGCAAAGTGCAAAGTCCAGGGAAGAGAGGATAATGCATTAGAGCAGCCAAGACTGTTTAAACATGGATCCCATAATGGATGTCTTCCACCTAACTAAATGTTAATATGCTTCAACTTGAACACTGTATTGCTGCAGTGTAGAAATATTAAAATATTCACAGATTCTTTTCTACCACAAGGTAGCTTTTTGCAGAAGAGTTAATTAATGATTGATCATACTAGGAACTAGCATGTTAACAATCAAACTAAAGTTGCAATGAAGACTGCCTGTAGAAAAGGTTTTAACACCCCTAAGGCTGGTGCCGGGTGCCACAATTATGCATAAACCATATTACTGGATACCAGACAATTAATAAAGCATTTTGGCTCTGATTTGGCTCAAAGTTTATTGTCTTTTCTAATAAAAGATATTTCAGAAAGTGAGAGAAGTGGGGCTTTGGCATTTTTCACACTGCCAAGGGAAGAGGAGAACTAAATTCAAAATGAATAGATTTGGTTGAAACTAGGTTATGAATGAGAGCCAGTGTAGTGTAGTTGTTTGATGAACCAGAGTTTGAGTCCCCGTTTGGCCATGGAAGCCCACCGAGTGACCTTGGGCATATCACACATTCTCAGCCCCCAGAAAATCCAGTGACAGGTTAGCCTTAAGGTCACCATAAGTCAGAAATCACTTGAAGACACACAACAGCAACAGGTTACGAAATGGTTATGGATATAAGACAACAAAAATTGGATTTGGCTAACAAATGATGTAAACCATTTCAGATTATAAAATGATATAGATACATTTGAATTCAGTGATGTTACATCTGTAAGTTTAAGAATTGAAAATATTAGATAACCGAGTCAGTGAATAGCATGCAGTATTAATATTAGAAAATGCAGTGTCATTTATTGCATCAATATAACATGTAATAAAACCTTCTAAGTCTACAAGGTGCTTCTAGGTACTTCATTATTGTGAAATAGAAATAGGTACTTCATTATTGCAGTTTGCTGTGATAGACTAGCATGGCCCTAGAATTTTGTACAAATTTTATGGCATTCTTTCTAACTATCAGGAGATGAATGAAGGCTTCGGGAAAAGGGAATCTCAACTCTCATAATGTAATTTGGAAGGACTTAAAATATCTCCAGCATGCAGCTTGAGTTCAAATACTGCAAAGCTCGCTTACTCTCCACCCAGTTCCAATTTCCAGAAAGAGTCAGGGACTTGCCTGCTTATTGAAGTGCAAGTAGTTGGAGGTGAGGGGAGGGATGACTGGCAGGAGAACAGGCAGTTCCCATAGTGACTGAATTTGTGGACTCAAGTTTATTCAGATTTGCGCTACATTGTTCCAGAACCAATCTTACAATGATTCAAAATTGGACAAGTCTCTGTGGACTTCTTTAAAGATGACGGCCATACCAATTTTTCCAACACTTATGCTATTTATTTGCCAGAATATTTATCTTGTCATCAGTAACAAATAGCTTCTTAAAGTACTGTTTTATGTCCTCCTGCCAAGCAGTTCCTCTGTATTGTACCAGCCTAGTTAACTACGACCAGTTTCTCATTTGTCAGTGGGCTGTGAAATTGAGAGGAAGGCTTCCAGAGCTCTTGAAGTTTGACTTAACTGGCATGAAAATGGCTGGTAGGACACATTAGTATTTGCATTTCTTTGTTCCACTGTGTTTCAACATTCATAACAGTTACAGCTGAGAGAACTAGTACAGAGTAATATTTAAAGTGCTGGACTTGAAACAGAGAGACTCAAGTTCAAATCTCTCCCTGGTCATGAAATTTACCACATGACTTTCATCCACCACTACCTCTCAGCAAACCATCCTTATAGATCCTTTCCTAGTTTCTTGCACTCCATCACTTGTGCTGTTTACTCTCCTTTCTCTCCTTCTCTGTCCCTTGCCTCACCTCACCCTCTTGTAATGCATCTTACCCTTGCTCTTTGCACTGTTCCACTCCACCTCTCACCTGTGTTCCCTCTTTTTCCCCCTTCCTCACCCTTCCTCCTACATCCTTGCCTCACTTCCATTATCCTTGCAGTGTACCCACTCTGCCACTCACACTGTTCACTCTTCCTTTTCTTCTTCTTCCTTCCCACTATTGCACATCACAGTGTACAGTAGTAGCTTCTTGCACTCCACTGCTGTTACTGCACACTTCTGCACCTTCTCTTGCCTCTCCTCCCTTACACTTACAGCGCACACCTTCCTTGCTTCTTGCACTCCACCACATACACACCACTCAATCTTCCTTCTCTCCTACTTCCTGCTAGGAATTTGTTGTCATTTCTGCTTTGAAAGCATTCTCATATGTTAAATGAGTGGCCCACCTAATAACTTTCAAAGACCCAGTTCATACATTCTGTATGTAACATGCTTGTCATCAGGTAGATGGTCTCTGTAGTGCAGAAGTAGGGAACTATGCAAGGAGCAGGGTCCAGTTTTGACTTCTGTTCTCCCTGCAAGACTCAACAGTGTGTTGTGATGCACCAGAGTTGATGTCCTGTCACTTTTGGTTGCCTTTTCAGTTGAGCTTCAGCTGAAACAATGAATTTGTTGTGCACAGGGAGACATACTGAAGCATTAGGTTATGATTCTGGTGCTTTGGGGGAATTTGGAGGCAGAAAATGATCTGGGTGGGTGTGGTTAAAATTTTTTGGGGGGTGGTTCAGGGAGTTTCTGAGGCTGCAAAAATAATAGAATTCAGGGGCCATATGCAGGACATGAGCCACACTTTCCCCATCCCATATTTTCCCCATTGTCAGAAGCGACTTCTGTTGTGATATCTGAATACCACAACATCATACATTTTATTTCTCATACTGCAGTCAATAATCTCAGTAGAAGGGAATGCCAGGGAGAGGCGGGGAGGAGTTCAGTTATTGGGCTGTAATACCCTTGGAAGAAGACTGTACTCAAAAACTTTTGGAGAGCCCAATATTGGCTTATACACTAACAGGAGTAACATCTTGGCAGGTTTGATTTGCCTGGCACCTGCAGTTTTAGAAAACAACACCAGGTGCGTAAAAGGGTTGGGATGAGCTGAGACTAGATAGGCTTGTATAAGGGGAGATGAAGGAGGAGGCATCTGGCTATAACTGGCTGTGCATGTTCGTCACACTTTACAAAATATCCTTTTGTAACACTGCAGTAACATCTCACAAAAGATATTACACTTGTCTGCAGCATGGGCACCTTTTTTTAAAAAAATAAAATAAGGTACCATATGTGTAGGGTGTCTGTGTACTCACAGCTTCCACAATCTGTGTCTGTAAAAAATTAAAAACAGATGAACCCAAATGAATACATAGCACATCTTGCTTTGGAGAATTCACATATACTGCGTAGGAGTGATTTTGTCTCCTAGTAAAGCAACTGCTGCTTTTAACAGTTTGTTCTGTATATGTACAGGTTATTCTTTCTTTAATGTGCTGCAAATTTAGTAATTTGTTTCAGTTCATGATATTTGCAAAACCCATTTTGATCTTTTGAAAATGCAAATTCTCAAATAACTAGAATCTTGATTCTAGATTTTTGTATGTAACTCTTCCAGGAAAGTTTTTGCAAAGTTCTATCATTTTAGGTTGTTGTTATTTTCACTTGTTTCTGTTTTTTGAGTTTCCTCCTCCCATTCTAGTAAACCAGTGTCAGATAGTAAAATATGTGAAGGGAGAGGCTTACATGTTCCAAAAATATTGAAAGGAATGTATCCCCATTTGAGCAGAGGCCAAGAATGTGCGAAATTGTCCCCCTAAAGGAGATATGCATAAAGAGAGAAAATGAGACACAACTTGTTTTTACTTCTTCTGTGCTAATGAGTTGGCAGGCCATCTCATGGTGTCTTTTACTACTGTGTGCTATTAACTGCCAGGTGTGTGTGCATTATACCAGATTAATGACAACATAGAGATTGATCTCATAGTCTCCTAAATTCTTGACACTTGTCAGGCAGAACACTTCAGTGACAATAAGCTGACAAATGAAAAAAAAATCCTTTTGGAGACCCAAGACTCTATTTTTCCTAGCAAACTTGCTGATTTACACTTTTTGCTGCTATCCCAAAGCAAACAAGCAGAGGCAGAAGACAGGAGATGTTGGCGTACTTATCACATAGAGTACTTAGGACATAGGGAAGGCCAACCTTCTCCTTTCATTCCTCAACCTTGGTCATGTTAGTTGAGGCTGATGGAAACTGTACTCCACAATTTCTGGAGGGCAATGCTATTGATGTATGCTGTCATATTTCCAAGAAAATGTTTAGGTTAAAAGTATCTTGGACATTTATACAGCAGAGGAAAGACTGCTGGAGAAAACGGAAACCTGGGACCTCATCTCTTTCCCTGCCTTACTGGAAAATTCTTGTTTGTACTAAATGTAAGGCATGATGTCATGCTTAGTTTTTCCACCTTGGCAAATAATAGTAAGCAAGTAAACTAGTGAAGGAGAAAATCACATGACGTACTAAACTTATGGGAATGGGGAGGCTGGGTGGAATACAAGATGTATTGCAATGTATGGTGTGGCCATCTGATGCAATATTTAGTTTGTGACTCAAAAAATAAATTTTGTAACTAACTGTGGTAAACGCTTAAGTTAACAAAAATTCTTTAATACATGCTTAATTATTGACTGATAGTTCCCAGGTATGTGAATGTCCTTTCTCTCTCTTTCCTCCCCATATCTCTAGGTAAAGAAATTAAAGGATTTCAGTGGAGACATATCAAAACTGTGTCAAGCAGATTCTTTTATGTATTTGCTAATCCAGGTGCCAAAGTAAGGAAATTCTAACCCCATCCCTTTCACCATAAACTAATACTCTCTAGTATGCTAGTTCTAAAGCTTATTTTGTTTGCTTTCAGCTATTCACTCCGACTTGAAGCCATGGTGTTAAAAAAAGAATTCTCCCCAGCTTGTTCTTCCCTGCAGAAAGACATGACAATTATAAAAATGGCTACAAAGGGTAATTAAACATGCTGCAGCATGCATCAGGCTCTTGTTTTTCTTAGCAGGTTAATCAGCCTACCTAGATAGATGAGATCTGGAATTTCAGGTACCTGTTAGCTATTTAGAGGAAGCAAGCCAGCTCTGACACATTCCATAAGGGTGTGTGTGTGTGTGTGTGTGTGTGTGTGTGTTATCAGTCTGGTGTGTCAGTGTATTGTGCTTCTTGCTCTAGTTTTGGACCCAAATTGTTGGTATTCTTTTTATGATCTTCCCACTTCTTTGTGTGTTCATTGGCTTTCTTCCCATCACATCAAATAACTTGCAATGTTTCTGAGTTAGTGGCACTATTCCAGTAGTCTTCAGTCTTTTCAGACATCACTCCCACCCGTAGTCAAACCATAGATTTATATTTTACTTTTTTACCCATATATTTCTGTAGTATTAGTGAAAAATGAGTTCATCTCAACCACCAGATGAGGGCCATTGTGTTGTATGCATGTAGACATGCACACACATTACCTCTCTTGATATCTTGTGTTTTATCCCCCTGTTGAATGTATCTTCTGTCTCCACTTCTGGTTGGCAGTGCTGTCCAGTCTGCATTGAGTCTGCTCTGTCTGATGAGCTGTTTGGTTGTTAATCCCTAGCTAATTGCCAAGTGCAAGAGAAGGGGTGTTTGTATAATGAAGAAAAGAGAAGCATTCAAGGAGAGAGGAGCAATGGCTTTAGGGAAGGAAGACTGAAGGAGAAGGGAGTATCAGAAGTGTTTGATGTTTATGTTTATGTAAAATCATTATTGTTGTTGTTGTTGTAAAAAATGAATATGGATCATTTTTTGCTAATGGTACTACACTTGTAACTCTGTTTAAAAATCTCCCATGTCCAAATGAGCCATTGGCAGTTTTCTGTGAACTGGTTCCAAAACTGAAAAAAAATAAATAAATCTTCTAGATTTTGTGTTGTCTACTGCACAAATGAATGAAATAAGCATGTAAGGTGCTTATAGTCTGGAACTGCTATGAAGGTATACTTGTGTTAGGGATAATGTGAAGCACCAATCAGGCTGTTGTTCTGATTAGTACATCATTGTGAGTGACTACACTCTTTAGTCACTGGAGTCTCTTAGTATGATTGCTTCTAAAATACTTGGTGTGACACTGATGCATAGCTTGGAAACAGTGAAATGGATCTAAAGAAAGATGTGCATAACGAGGCTGGGGAAAAACAGAGTCCCAAATGTAGGGTGCCCCCAAGCACCCTAAAATATCTCTAATGGATCCTATTGAATGGGATGGGCCATAGCATATGGGAAATGGAGGAGATCATTGAAAATTACCTCCACTAATTTTTTGAGGGAGGGGATCCCTTTGTCCTCCAGCTTCCTGCATTGCAGCCCACCCTATTTAGTAGGGTCTCCCAACCTACAGAACAAAATTTCAGAGGAACTGAGAAGGGCTAAACAGGCATAGGCAAAGGAGCTGGGAAAAACAGTTTCTGCCAGCTCACAACCACACACTTTCTTTGGATCCAATTCATTCATATGGTCAAGACTTGCCACTCAGTTTGTGATTCCAGCATTTTGATTTTAATTTCATTTCCCAAATAGTTTTTACATTAACTTTCATTTGCATGGAGTCAACCTCAATACAGTCTTTCTTGAAGGCAATTTGAAAGTGGTACTAGAAATGTTTATGTGCTAAATAAACAGCCAATGGATTTAGATTCTTATGTCTTTTGCAGAATTAATGTGCTGTGAAGAGTTACATTCCATATTGCATTTGGTCCTTCAGGCTGGGAATATTATGAATGCAGTAAGTAGACGAGGCTCATTTTAGTCATGGGAGTGCAGAAAAAATTTCTAGGGTTATGGGCTGGCTTCTGATATCTCTTCTGCATTCCCTTCTTCATCCCCATAGGGAGGCTATGCTGGCAATGCCGTTGGCTTTAAACTGTCTTCATTACTCAAGTTGGCAGATACAAAAGCAAACAAACCTGGGATGAATCTGCTTCATTTTGTTGCTTTGGTACGTAAATAACAATCATTTCCAAGATAAGAGAACAGAGAAATCTAAGCAGCAGGAATACGTGATTGATAGGATCTTGTAGGAGAGATGTATCCAGTAAAATTGAAGAGCAAGATGGAGTCCTTTCACCTTTCACTGCTCTTGCTCTTCTCTTCATTATGCTTGTAATATTTATATCTGCAACATTGTAAACTGAGGAAGTGTACTGTTCAGACTTCTAAAACCACTGGTTTTTTGGGCCTATGTTTAGACTCTAGAATATTTGTTTACCTAGGTAGTATAGTCTCCAGTTGTTGCTTGTACAGAAGCTGCCAAATCTAATTGTACTACTGGAGGCAGGGCTCTGGAGGTTTAATGGGGAAAATGACCACTTATTATTTATTTTTGAAAGTGTTTGCATAGATGGCAGATTTCTTGCAATTAATTCAACTTGGTCGTGATGACATTTAATCTTTACCTAGGTTGCTCTGTTCCAAAGAATATAAAATTTAGCATTTATTTCTATATGCACCTCCCCGCTCTTCCACCCACTCCTCTGGGTAAACTGGTTTAACAGCTAATCTGTGAGCTGTAGGAAAAGGGGGCAGGGGGAAGAATGGATATTAGGTGAAGATTAACAAGGAAATGTTGCATTAGCCTTGCACAAAGGACATTAGTACACTGATTTTGCTTAATGGGCTTTGTTGATGCATCCTGATTGTATTCAATAGAGGAACCCCTAATGCTCAGAGTCATAGAAATTGTCATTGTAAACTGTTAAATTAGACCCTTCCCAGCCCTTTAAAGAGTTTTTTCTAAAAGTAAACATGTTGGATTTAAAGCAGAAACGTTTTAATTGGCATTTCAAAAAGACAGTACCATAGACTTTGCCCTAGGAGCGGAATGTTATGGGGGGCTTTGTTTGTTTCAGGAAGCCCAAAAGAAGGATAAAGGTCTTCTGAACTTTTCAGAGAAATTGAAGCACATCCATGAGGCTGCCAGGTGAGCAAGAAAACTGAGAACATTGGGAACTTTTCTTTGTGAAGGACTTAAATGCATGTGCAAAGTTGCAGTGTGAAAACTGAGATCTTAACTGGTGTTTACTACAGACTCCATGGTTTCATTTTCACTGCAAACAGAAGGATGCCTGTAGCATTCCTTCATGTTTGGAGATCTTATGAGTTAATCTTTAAGGGAATTTAGCATGACTGCTAACTTCTTAGCGGTTCTTAGTCTATACATAATTTTCTTGATGAATCAAATGCTAAGTATCAATATGATGGGATAATTTGGTGGTTGGTGATTTAACTATGTCCCTTGAATAACCCATTCAATGTTTTGTGGAGAGCTATCACCATTACATAAGATTCAAATCGTAAATTATACAAATAGAATACCAAAGCTCATGCAGAGTTACATGCGCTAGTATACTTCTTCTCAATCAGTTTGGATTTGAGAAGGGATAGTCTTGTTAGCCAGATTGAGAGCAGGTAGTCCTATTAACCAGAAAAAGATTCTTATCTGGCTGCTATTGGGGAAGGAAGTCACATACTTATTCCTTCCTTTTTGCCTTTCTTCTTTCTCCATTGCCAGTTGGAAGGACTGAGTCTTTTCAAGAAGAAAAGACCAATGGAGTTTAGACAATTCCTTTTTTAAAAAATCCATCTTTAGCAGTGTTTCCGTGACTATTGTTGTTATTAACACTATTGTTTTTGTTGAAAATTTCACAGTTTCTGTTTATTTTTAAACAAAGAATGGTACTGTGTATATCCAGAATTATCATAAATAGACTGAAAAGGAATCTGTGTGTACAAATCTAATAATTAAAAAAAATGCAAAACATTTAATCTGTAATCCAGGATAGCGATGGCCCTTTGGTCTGAGTCCATTGCTATAACATATTGATGAAATTGCTTTTGCAGAAAACTGTGATCACTGAAAATAAGAGCCGTGGGGGGGGGGGGGGCAGGAAATTATTAGGTCACAACTGCTACAGTGGGAAGGTTTGCTAGGCAGGCATGTCCAACATTAGTGTGTGTTACAACATGTCAGATTTTTAAAATTAAGATAGATAATACTACAGAGCTAAACAGCTCCTTTCTCAAAAATTGCTTTAGATTACTGCTTTTTCCCTTGCAGAATATCTCTTGAAAATATTGAAGGTGAGCTACATTCACTCTCAACCAAAACAAAATCTCTTAAAGAAAATATTCGACGGGACTCAGAACTCTATCACCAGATGGAAGGCTTCCTCCAGGTTTGTTGAGATGCCTGTCATTTTTATTCATTTTTATATCTGCATTGCTCAGTTATATTTTCATGGTGCTAAAGAGACAAACAATATTCTTGTTTACCTTGAAGTAATAATATAGTTACATTCCTATAGCAGATTTTTTTTTAAATGACACACCTAAAAACTCTTAAAATGCCTGTAAGCGATGGGCACTTGCAGTGCTTTGAGGAAGTATTCACACATCCTTTGACTTTTCCAGAATGGACAGAAACTGCAAGACCCAGATGCCCTAAACAGATACAAATTAACCCAAGAAAAATTGCAGATGTAATTCCTGCCAAAAGTGCTTCCACTATATATTGACTCAGGGAGGTGAATAAGCATTCACCTCCCTGAGTCAATATGTGGTAGAAGCACAAAGTGTTGGTTTGTGTTTTTTACTTAGCTTCTGTGCCAGAATTAAAAATATTTTTTTCACTTTCACAGTGCTGAGTACCTTGTGTACATCAAGTATAACAATGCCAATTAAATCAACTTCAATTCCAGATTGTAAAACAACACAATATGGAAAAGTCAAAGTGTAAGTGTGTGTGAATACTACTGCAAGACATCTTATACATTTTTAAAATATGTTTTAGCTATATCTTTTTAAAAAATCATGTTGTGAGCCTCCTTGTGCCCCAACACAAAAAGAATAAGTAGACTATATTTTAGAATTTAGGGTTTTCTTTAAAAAAAAAAAATCAATAAGTCAGACTTGGGCAGGTGCCTTTTTCATTTTTGTGAACTTTCTAATGGAGATTAGATAAAGGAGATTAGATAGAAGGAATAAATGTATTTGAATGAATTTCATCTTAATTTAAGAGATGCAAGCTTCTTTTATCTTCTAAGGTAAACTTCACTTGCTGGAAAATGAAGCATTTTTAAACCCCTTTTTGCTACCACATATCCTTTCTGTGTTGCTTTTTTACTCTGCTTTTTAAATACCTTTGATAAATTTGATATCTGTTGAAAGCACTTAATTCCTCAAACATCTCAATTTGCAACATCGTTTAGGATGACTGAGCTCTCTCCAGTGAATGATACATTTTAGCTTTTTGTTTGGTGTCCTGGGAATCAATCAACTTCCTAAGAATCCCACTTTTCATTTGTAGAGAAACAAAGTTGTAGTTTTTGCAATTTTACAAAGAAGCTTAGAGACTCTGGCTGTTTTTTGAACCCTTCATGACCTCCTCCCATAGTGGGCTGAGTAATTCCTAACCAGAATTAGGTACGATGAACTGTGTTTGGCCTTCACCAAATAGATAGTTTTTGTATTTTGCTTATAGGAATTACTACTATTGTATTCTCTTGTTTGTCATCACACTTGCAGAATTGGTTCATCTAGCTTCTCTGTTGTCCGTCTGTCTGTTTCTCCCTCCCTCTCTTTCTCTCTTTAAAAAAAAACTGGTTTGATTAGGAGTTAATTCCAAATGCACATTCTAGTTCATTTTACAAGGTACACCTTATATGCTTTTTTCCTCAAAATAGCAAGTCACCTGATTTAAAAACTTGCTTCTCCCATCCACATGAATAACCTACTAATATAAAAGGTGGAGCTGTTTTTTCATGTCCCTTAGTTAGCTAATCTTTATAACTGTCTTGTTGAGTGATGCTACTTTTTTTCTTTTGGGTTGACTGACACAGCTAAGATTGATGTGTCTTTTTGGTTGACTGACAAAGCTTAGATTATCTCCTCTTCTGAAGGCAGCTTTTACATACCCCCATCCCTTGTAAAACCCTTAGGCTCCCCGCTTGAGTTCTTGCTTTGTAAGAGAAGCCACCAAGAAAACAAAGCCTAATACATCTCTGGCACTGAGGGTTTTTTTTTTCCATTTTCAAAGAATGCTCTTTTATTAAACGAAAGAAAATGCTAAAGGCATCTTGTTTGTTTCTGTAAGCCCCCATGTGCATGCTTTTTATGAACAAAGGGGAATAGGAAAATAACCAACTTAATCTTCTTAAGACCTAAGGCTACAGCATCTTATCTTGATCAAACAATTGTTACTTGAACTGTATTTGTCAAATCTCAAATTGAATTTGAGTTTCAAGCTAAGTATCCCTTAAAAAACTACACAAGCTCTAAAGCAGATTCTGATGTGTTTCTCCATGTTATTGCTGGTGAGGCTGTAGCTCAGTGGTGTAAAGTGCATACAGTACTTTGCAAACAGAAAGTCCCAGACTGAAAGCCTAAGTCTACCTCTTAAGAAAGACTCCTGCATGGAATACTACCTGTCAGTGTTGACAATTCTGGGCTGAATGAACAAGTGGTGCAATTTGGTATAGGGTACCTTCCTACATTTTTGTTTTCATATAGGGGAAACAGCATAAAGGTGTTCAACTAAAACTATTTATTAAAATCTCCTGGAACACCCAGGAATCTCTGACTTTAAAGGAACATAAAACTGTATTGCAGGGCTCTCCAAATGGTGTGCTGTGACACGTTAGTGTCTCGCCTGAAGTGTGTAGGTGTGTCACCTACACTCTTGGAAATGTATTTTATTATTTATAAATCATATATTTTAAAAAAATATGAAAGGTTTTCATGAGATATGTTGTGTCTCCATACATTTTGTTATTGCAATTTATGCATATGTCCATATCTCTTATAAAGGGTTAGTTTAACATCCCGTTTGCTAGTAAAACTGAATTACTGTGTCACGAAATGATGTATGTCTAAAAAGTGTGTCACTAACGTGAAAATTTGGAAAGCTCTGCTGTACTGAATAAACCCAGGATTGTCCAGACCTAAACTGCTTGTACTAGCTTGAAAGTATACTCTTCCCTTTCTTCCAGAAGGCCAACTACTACTGAGGCCTTTGAGGCAGTGCTTCTCCCTACCTCTTAAAAAAGGGAGTACAGTGTGCTCTCCTCTTGCACAACCTCTGCACTCACAAATCACACAAAGTGCCACATTCCATTATCACCTGTAGATGCAGCGGGCACTCAGCTGTACTACCACAGGCGCTTGTACATCACGCCCATAATGGAATGAGATGCTTTGCATTTCTTGTTTTTACACAAGGCTTCCTGGAATGGAACCTGACACATACAGAGAGTTCACTGTACAGAACAGTTGTAATAGAAGGTGAGTTCTCACAAGTTACTTGTCAGTCTGGAAATGTTTTGCAGTGGCATTATAGTGTACATGGCATTATACTGCACGGGGAGAACCTCTGGAGAAATTCCAGAGCCAAGCATGTTTTGAGCATCTGAAGTTGTGATTATGCATTTCCTAAGAGGACTATAGTTTTGAAAATGTGAGGTTCCTTAGTCTAGTCCTCTGTAATTCTGACTACCAGTGCAATGCTACTTGATAGTTCAGAATTTTCTCCAAAAGCTATAGGATGCCAGCTGCAGTTGATTCTCACTGGACCTAATGGAAAGATTTATTCTGACATGAGTTGCTTCTTCAGGTTATTTTTTCACTTAATTGAGTTATTTAAAACTTCCTTTAGCTCCCTTTGTTCCACACTTTTTGTGCCTTTTGATTTATATGTCTACTTTGTAATAGAATAAACTCATTGCATCCTGTTACTTCAGCATTCTGGCTACATGTTCTTTAGGAAAGGGCTTTGGAAAAGTAGTCTATATCATATGCTTAGGTAAATTAAAATCCTCTAGTGTTATCTAAGAAATTAGGCTAAGGTGCTGTTAAATGCTCCCTTCCTACATTTGCCTATAGACTGTAGCACAGTCTGGCCTAACTGCCCCTGCATCATAAATTTTATTCAAACTAGCTATTTATTGCTTTTCACAGTATGAGAAACATATTTGGATACTTGTTTTTTTCTGTCTCTCATTACTAAAATATAAGAATATTTTATCTTATTTTGTGCTTTGCCCTTTGTCAGGAGACAATACAGTTGAGGTGGCAGTATAGAGACATTATTACTTGAGAAGTGTATAGTTATGCCATTACTGCTTGTAATAAGCTGGTCTTGCAGGTCTGTGTAGTGTTTTCCAAAACAAAAAACCCTGCAAAACCTGTTTGACTGGAGGGATAAAAGGTGCATATCTACAGCGATGGCAGCTAAGCTTGTGTCGTACCAGTTTCAATGTCACAGTTCTGTGGTCTCTAGCCACAGTTATGTTAATCCTAGATTTCACTGATGCTGAAATTAGCACATGTGTACATAGTATATTGAAAATAGAGCATTTGTCAGTCTTTAAATCTAAAATGTAAATTTGTCTTTATTTTAAGTTTGCTGTAAAAGAACTTAAAGATTTGGAACGTTGGAAGCGAGACTTGCTGAAGGAAGCCCATGCACTTATGGATTTCTTGTGTGAAGATAAAGAAACTATGAAATTGGAGGAGTGCTTTCAGATATTCAGGGATTTTTGCCTAAGATTCAGCAAAGCAGTTAAGGTAAGAATATATTTGCTGGAAAATCCAAGGGTATCTATTGAGTTTTAGACAACAAAGCCGGTTTGCTGTCAGCTCATCTCATAGTATTAATCTTTTTTTCCCCTATGATGCAGTGGAATAAGGCTATATATTTTGTAGGACACTTTTGCCACCCTAAGTAAAAAAAAAGTTGCCCTTTTTCAACTTCAGGGCAAATGTTTTGCTTCTACAAATATTTTACTAAATTATAAGCATTTAAACTGGATTCTTTAACACAGTTTAGGGCTTCCTCTTGTTTTCCCTGCAAAAATATTCACATATCTTGTTTAATATGTGTTGTGATTAAGTGGTGGATGAAATGATTAGGTCCATTTCCTGAACAGTTCCACTTATGTTTGGGGTTGGAGAAGAGATTCCACCAACCAGAAATAGACTGCAGGTGGCCGCATGATTAACCTCTATGCCTGTGGCATGCAAGCACTGTAATCTTTGCCAGGCCTTTGTATTGACAATAGGCAAGGTGCTTGGAGGCAGCTTTGTGTACTAATGTTTGATTGCTTTAATCCAAATGGCCACATGTGTGTGGCCTTGAACTGCTGAACATGAAGCAGATGTACCTAATGTACAATTTGGGGCATAAAATAAGTGTTACTTCCCCAAATAAAAATGCAACAAACTGAACAGTATTCTTTACCTAGCATTCAAATGTTTATATTCCAACTCGTTGTATACAGGCTTCCCCTGAATTATCTGACGGGTTAGGTACTGGAACGTTGTCAGAAAACGGAATTGGTGTTGAAAAGCGGGAACCCATGTACTGTACTGTAGGGAGCATGAAGGACTTACCAAGGCTCACTTGGGACCAGCTGCACGCACGCTGCTTATAAAGTCTCACAGCAGCTTAGGACCTTCCCCCTCTCTCAGTTTGCTTTGCAAGCAGCATGCGTGTGCAAGTTGTTCCAAACAAGACTGTAGGCAAGAACTGATGAAAGAGCAGAACCCCATCAAATTAATGTTGTCAGATAGTGGAGTTTCAAAAAGTGGAGGCTACCTGTACATGTATCTAGTAGAGTTTGAGGCTCTGAATTGTTCCCAAACCATAACACACTTGCATTGAGTTACACAGAAGTAGGCTTTGAAGCTTATGTAGAAAGTTTTCTTTGCATAAGAATGAAAAAAAAAAAGTCATGTCAGGTGGTACCATGATCATTTGGACCCAGAGTGGACAACCATGATGCTCTCATGCACCAGCCAGCATGGCCAATGGGAAAAGGGATGTAGAGTTGTAAAGTTGTAATCCAAAACATCTGGATGGCTAACAGTTGTCGAATTCTGCTTTAGATAAATTTTATGTTTGAATTCTTAAACATTTAAAAAAGATTACTTTGGTGGAGACATAGATTGTTTTGAAACCTTGTGTGTTAAATATATAGATATGAACCAATTCTGATCTCTAACACATTTAGATAAAGTCTCAGGAAGTCTTCTGAATCAGAAACTTAGCAGTAGCAATAGCATGTGTATTTCTATACCACTTATCAGCTATGTGTTCTCTAAGCAGTATACAGTGTGTAAGCTAATTGCCCCCAACAAGCTGGGTACTCATTTTACTGTTGAAGGATGGAAGGCTGAGTCAACCTGGAGCCCAGCAGGATTGAACTCACAACCTTGTGGCTACAGTACCGGCATTTAACCACAGCACCACCAGGGCTCACTGAACAGCATTACCTAGAATGTTGTAGTTCAGATGTATTTTGAAAGGAATCTGCAACATAATGAAATAAAATGCAAAGAATAAATATTTAATGATTTCATTCATCAGCCAGGCTTAAGTGTTTGCTACATTAAAAAGGATATCTTCCCAATTTCATCTGGTATCACACTAGAAAAGAGTAGCCATAGCAATTCATACTAAAGAACCAAGCTCAGAAAACACAGAAGAGTGAGGAGGATACATATGGAAAGTGTATGCTTTTTAAAATGCTAACAATCCTATAATTTATAATGTGGCATGCCTTTTTCTTTCTTTGTCCTGAAACAGGAGAACAAAGAAAGAGAGGCGCATGAACTTCAGCAGCTGCAGCGATTAAAGGAGTTGGAGGAAAAACGTCGTCGATCATGGGTTGCTGGTGACCTTGGGGCTTTTGGCAGGAGCAGCAGTGAAAATGATGTTGGGACACTGACAAAGAGAGGGCTGGAAGAATTTCTACCCTTCTTGCAGCACAGACCCCAGAGCCCTTCCTACAGAAATGCCAGCACCAGGCGCTCCCGGCATTCTTTGGGAGTCACTGCAGACAGGGAGCTCTTGACTTTCCTAGAGACCTCAAAGGGTGAAGATCCAAACAAGTCCAACAGCCTTCCCCGTGCACATGCTTGTCAAGCAAGGCCCACTGTAGCCTGGACTGAATCTAAAGAGCCTGGAGATCTCAGTTTGACTGACTTGCACTTAAATCAGGTATCTGAAGAAGGCATGGACTGCAGTTACTTCCCACTGCCTCCGTCTCAATCTGATCACATAGATGACATTGAGGCGTTAGATGATTCCCGTGGTAATTTCTGTAATAATGAAGACAGTGCTGGCAATGACAACTACACTTTCAGTGTGCCTTGCATGGAAGCAACAGGTACAGCCCCCTGGGATGTATCTTATGAAGACAGTGAAGTTCTTCCAGGGCTGCAGAAGTTTGACTACCGTGAAGCAAATGAGATGGATGACCCATCTGAAGTTAATTTTGAGGCTGGTATAGGAGATTTAGAGACACATGGTGATTCAAGTTTATACTCTCTTCGTCCAGTACCAGCCTATAGAAAGTCTAAAGAGGCTGCTTTTAAGGATGAACATGCTACCAAAGGGGCAGGTCGTGCTAATGACGCTGCAGGGCCCAACAGTGATAGTCTCAGCTCTTCAGATGGAGGTATTTCAGGAATTAAGGCACAAAGGCCAGTGTTCTGTGTATCAGATACATCTGAGTGTTCTTTGACACTTGATCTGTCGGAAGAAAATAATCCAAAACTGAGTGTCAACAAAGTAAACAGGAAAGATGGTGCCATGGCCCCACTTACGAGTGACCTGCAAATGGATGATGGTACCCTCATAGGTCTGAGCTCCTTTTCTAATGATAAAGAAGACTTCGGCAGCAAGCCTGGCCTTCTGAAGGAAAAATCAGGAAGAAGTAAAGACGCATTAGGACCAAAGAGAAATTCTCTGAAAGAGAAATCTTCAGGTACTACAAAACCCACCACTGGTCCTTCAAATCACCCCAGACCTGTCAGAACTCTGAATACATCAGAGAATGCAAACATGAGAAAAGTAGTACCTATTTCCAGGTCAACTAAAGCAGCGCCCCCTACTTGTACAAAAAAGCCAGAACCTAAACCAGCACCTCGAGACACTAGTGTAGCTGAAACACGGCTGTCACGGCGCAACTCCATCAGGGGCATCACCGATGCTGTGCCAAAACCTCAGTACAGGCAGAGCATATCTGTGGAGGAGCCAAAATTCCAGCGGGGAACAGCAGCTTCTAGCAGTGGCCATTTTGAGAGGGAGCCACTTCAACAGAAAGGTTCCTTCAAAAAGCCAAGCTCTAAGCCAGTCAGATATGTTCCCAAGTCAAAAAATGATGAAACCAAAATGTGCCGCTCTGTTACCAAACCCCAGTCACCTACAGATGTAAACAAAAGCACAACAGTCCCTGTTCCCAAAACACCAGCTCCCATTCCAAGCTTTGCAAGGAATACAGTGGCCTCTTCTTCAAAATGTGCAAAGGTGGATTTGCCACCTACTTCCAAAGCTCCAACCCTCACAAGGTCTTTGTCTCAAAGGCTGCCAAGGATGAGAATGACAGCAGCCTCTGATGACACTAGTCCAAAGGAAAATGGTGGAAGCACACTAAAAAGAGCAAACAGTGCTAGAATTATCAAAAGGAACACTGACAACAGTGAGCTTCTAAGTGTTAAAGCAGAGTCCATGCTAAGGGAACAAATAATAATGGAAAGATCATCATCCCTTAAATGTAAAGATGGAAACCAAACTACAATAGGAAAACTACTGAATCACTTTTGATAATAAAGGGGGTTGTATTGTTTGGCAATATAGAATGTGAAAACAGACTCTTTCAATGCTGAATATTTCTTTTGTGGAATATCCAGACAGTAATGTTGTATTAATAGCATTACATGCAAGTTAAGGTACATTGTGTGGATCCTGCTGTAGGTCTGAATTGAATGTATTCAAAACTACTGTGATGGAATAGCTGTAACAAAGTTCCCTTGCTTTTGGATGATAGTACCTCTACATGAATCTTACATGCCAAGGCAAGTCTTCCTCAGCCTGGTGTCCCCTCTTCCTTGATATGATGGCACACAACATCCATCATCTCCAGCCAGCATGGCTTGAGATGAATAAGGGATAGGGTCCTGAGGTCCAGGATGGAGAAGACTGTGCTAAAAGAATGCTTTTGTCTAGTGAAAAGAAAGGAAAAAGGAGATAGTGAATTATGGCCAGTTACTGAATAAGTACTCTTTTCTGAAAATGCAAAATGAACTTTTTTGGGAAAGTATTGAGAAGTAGATGTGGATCATTTTAATTCTTTGGGTCCAAGAATAGGTTGTGTCTGTTGCAGAGTCCATTGCTGGCAGTTGGACACACAGAACCACTGGCCTGCAAAATGATAAAATAGGACACTGCTGTTTTGGGAAAGGATGGGGTTTTAATCTCATCTGAAGAATTTGCAGTGTGTCTTTAAGTTGTGTGTGTACGTAGGAAGGAGGGGAAACTCTGCTGGGCAGAATGTTTATTCTCCATGTGTGTGGCAGAACTGCTTTGCATGTACAAGTAGAATAGTCAGTGGAATGACTGGTGCTGGAATTAGTAGGGTTAGCTGAAGGTTATAGCTTTCAAAAACCACAGACAGTAGTTTAGGGATAATGACTACAGGTGACTTGGCTTGTGGGTCATTCACCTGCAAACCTGCCAGTTTTTGGTATACAGAAGTGCCATATTTATAATACATACAACAGATAATGCAGCTTGAAACATATGAGGGTTGCAACTTTTCATAGAGCACTTTCCCTGCCAATTCTTGTTTCTATTGGTTTCTAACTACTGTCAGATGACTTTGAAATGCTGCTATGGCTCTGATTAGGAGGAGCCTTTGGTTTCCCTGCTGCCTCCTTTCTTTGTCAAATGACTGTTGGCATGAAATATGCAGGTTCCTTTTACGCATGACATATGGCTTTTTTTCTGTAAATTAAGCTTAATTTGCATCAAATATGGATTTTAACACTATTTTTAAACTTTTTGATAAGCTTTTTTTAAAAAATATTGAAAAATAGCTCATTGCAGAAAGGTCAGGCTAAAATAGAGGGGATGAGGAGAAACTTGTAGCTACGTGTTCTTGCCTTCCTCTTGGTCCCTTTCCAGGTAAATATATGTAGATGGGGAAACCAGCTGTTGCTTTTTAGTCTTTTTATCTAAATAGCTGCCATCTTACTCATTTTTTAAAAAAACTTGCAGTGGAAATATTTAGGCAAATGATGTTGAGTTGGTTGTGAAACCTTGTATTCAGCACTCCAATTTTGTTTACTTAATACTGGTGTTATCAGTCATAGCAAACCAATTGTGCAGATGTGACAATTGACTCTAAAACTTCACTCAAACCAACTGGGTAATTTTACTATTTCAGTTCATGGTCTTCTTTTTTTTTCCCCCTTTCCATTTTGGAAACGGCTTCAAAAACTCCTCCCTAGAAAGTATACCAGCATGGCAATGCTCTTGTGCCCATGAAACAGTTGATCGCCTCAGTGTGATTGATAGTTGGCTTCGTACCCTTCATATAGTAATAAGACTTTGGGCAGAATCAGTTTTCCTTTGGTTTTACAAGCTTCTTGAGTTATCCAGTGCCCATAAGTTAAATGCAGTACTCTGTCCATTTGACCCTGCCTGTATCTTTTTTGTGTGCCCATCTGCGAAAGCAGGTGGTGGATTTTTATTACCTTTTGACGGTAGTAAGCTTGAAAAGAGAAAATAATTTAAATGTTACATGTTTGGAGATTGTAAGTAAATTTCTATATAATAAGTATGTGTAAAAATGAACTGGATGTATTTAAAGGACCATTTATACATTTCTGAGTTTACCTTGCTAGTTTAATAAAGTTCCCATTCATGGGCTCTGTGCTACATTTTCCATTCTTCCATTTTAATATTATTCAACAGTTTGGTTTAGATTCCACTCTGGAGCAGAGCAATCTTGATGTGGTGGTTTTTGAAACAAAATAAATACATGCTTGAGAAAAGTAATAAATATATGCTTGGTTGATCACACACATGTAGACCACCTTTCTGAAATTCAGTTTGGAATGCTGAGGGGTACAATTTGGAACTATCACCTAAAATTAGAACATGGGTGGGAATCATGTGTCCCTCCACATGTTATTAGACAGCAACTCCCAGCATTCCTCAAAACTAACTAGGGCTGCTGGCAACTGAAGTTTGACAATGCCTGGAGAGTCGCATAATTCCCACCTTAACATAACAATAACCATAGTGGAGTCTTTCAATATCCCAATTCCTGTGGTAACCCAGCAGTTGCCTCTGGGAAGCCCAGAAACCAGAAAAGAGTTCTCCAACATCTGGTATTCTGTGAGTCATGCTGCCCCTGGTCATTGTAGTAGGTAGGGTGTATCCTGCAAAATACCCAAATTATTCAGGAAAGGAAATTAATAATAATAATAATAACAACAACAACAACAATAGTAGTAGTAGTAGTAGTAGTAGTAATAGTAATAATAGTAATAATAATAAAGTACCCATATGCTTGCTGTATGCCTGTTTTCTCACAAAAGCACCTCGACCTCAGGCTCATCTACTTGCTTCACATCTCTTCATGCTCCCAGAGCTGATCTGATCTAATTGGCTCCTTAGATCTGAGTAGCCCTTCTAGCTACCATTATCTGCTTATTACAGGGGTGGGTACGGCAGCCCAGGGTCGAGCAGATAACTGCTGAGGTGATCCAAGGAGACTTCAGTGTCCAAATTTTATCAAGATTAGATGACAACTTCAGACAAGGGCGGAGTGGGGGGGAACAACTTCTGAATGAGGATTTGTAATACAAATCACTTAGATATTCCATTGATAATTGCTGAGTCCTCCAATTAAAGCAGATGGCACTTGATTTCTTTTTTTAAAAAAATATCTAAAATTCACATGTTGATTTTGCTTCCAAGAATAGTCAGAAAGGGTAGAACAATGGGGCAGACAGAGTGCTTTGTTGCCTAGTAAGCTTCAAGGTCATGTATTTCTGTGACTAGAACTGTGAATTTTAAGGTCACCTGATGGTCACATTCTGTAATCTCCAAAAGCTTTTCACACACATTTTCCTCTATAACCAGAACAGATAGCAATTTCAGCTTTGTTTTAAAAAAATAAGCTGTAATTGTTAGAATGCCAAACACCATATTCTTCTCTTTGAAGCACAGTGTATAAACAGCCTGGCTAAGGCATTTCCTCCAGCCCTAGATTCTGGCTAAGTTTGCCTTTTTAATATTTAAAAGCCAACAAGTCTGAATCTGCTGTTGTATTTGTTCTTATTAGCTTTGAACACCTTATTGGGAAATCTCACTGCACAGCTTGAAGGAGTTTGTTAGGGAATTATGCACTTGTTTGGAGAGCGCAGTGGAGGCTTGTGGCACTAATTCAGTCACTTAGTTCGAAATGGAAACAGTCCAAAACAGAGATTAAAAACACTGCTCTTGCTTTCTGTATCTCACACACTCACTCACATAGTAAATATGGCAACAGAAGTTAGTAGAGCCAGCAGAAATCTGCTTAACCACTGTAGGTGAGAAAAAAGCAGCAGCAATATTCAGGTAACACATTGAAATAGTCAAAAGCTTCCCTTTTAAGCTTGGGATCTGAAGGGTAACAAGAATGTTAGAGGGCGCAAGTCTCCCTTGCTAGGGAATTTGATAGTTTCTACCTAAAACATTACAGCCCTGAATGGGTTATTAGTTAAAAGCATGCATCTTATTCATTAGATTAAAAATTCTTCTGAAAATTAAAACTTATTTAAGGAATGGCTTAATGCTTTACCAACAGTCTTCCCTTTAAAAACCAACATTAGGATCTTAGTGAATGTCTGCCCTCTGTGTTTTTAGTGCCTGTGTGCCAAGAAGTCCAAAGCCATTCTATATTAAACAGCAACAAACAAATCTTTAACAAAAGGCTTAAGGTGAAAGGTCTGCACATAGTCCTACCATGACACACAAGCAACAATGAAAGATCATGAACCTCGGACAGGCATACAAAGTTAAGGATGTCCTAGCCAACCAAAACAACTGTGAATGATTTCTAGCACTGCTAGTGCTATTTTTATTCTGTATTCTAGCCTCCTGTTAATATATGCACATGACCATTGTTGAATGCTGGGGACAGGATGCAAAATGGATGTGCACTTCAAATGTTTATGTTATCTTCATGTAAGCATTTTTTTTTAAGGAAGTGTGTATGCATGCACATGATTTTAGGCTGCTATGGAATTTATGAGCTCTGGATAGGCTTTTAGAGATTTCCATACATTTGGAAGCACCTGCACTTTTTGGACCCATTCAGATCTTGACTTTTTGTATATCCCCTGATACTGTTTCTATTGGTCTATGTCAGATGCAGAGAATCTGTGGTCTTCCAGATGTTGCTGGACTCCCACTGGCCCCTGCCAGCATAGGCAGCGTTTGGGCTTGATTGGAATTTGATGACATCCAGAAGGCCAACATTTCCCTATTCCTAATGTACATTCTAAACCTAATGGAATTGCTTTGGAACACACATACCTAGGGGGAGAGTTAATGGCTGTTCTTCCAGACATCTTATCCATACTCTTCAACTGTCCCACTTTACAGTTCCAACTAATCCTCTGTTATGTCATTTTTTCAGCTGCTTTTAACATATACCAGTTTCTCACTTCTCCCACTTTTGCCTCAGCTTACTTCCCCTGCTGCAAACTGAGTTCAAAGTGCAAAAGTAGTTTGTACTCAGTTAATTCAGTGGGGCAGCAGGGGAGGAGAAGCGGGTCAGAATCTTGCTCTTCCCAGTAAATTGCTGTGGACCTCTCCTAGCTTGTCAGTTCTCCTCATTAGTAACTTTTGCCATCTTGACCACACTCTGCTGTTGCTTGGCCACATGTGTCCTGGTTTTCATCTCTAAAATGGAAATGTAAAATGTCTGACTTTGGTACAACTTTTTCTGAAAAGGGCATGTGGTTTTCAGGGAAGTCACAGCCCTGAGTTTGCAAGACCTTAGCAGACTGTTAATTACAGGTTAGCCGGGTGTCTTGGAGGTCTCTAGTTCATTGGGTCACCATAAGTGAAAGCAAACTTGACAGCAATTAACAAAATGTTAACAGTACAAACTTTATAGACTGAGGCATATTGGGTTTTAGATGGTCACTTTATAACTTTATGGAGAATCTTCTCCCTGTGAGATTTTTATATACTTCATGAAAACAGCATGCAGAGGGATCTTGTAGCACGTTTAAGGCTAAGTGTGCAAAAGAAGTTGGTAGCATAAGCTTTCATAGACTTAAAGTCTCTTTCTCTCAGTCTCAAAGGTGCTATAAGATCCCTTTGCCACTAATCCAGAATAACACAGCAATGTCTTTGAATTCTACCTTCATGAAAACAGTTGCATCAGCTGGACCTTTCAATAGTGAAACTGGCATCTATGGCCAATTTGCCTAGACTGGATGTTTAAAAACACACACACACATTAACTGACCTTGGGAAACAGACTATAGCACAGAAACTACAAAATGCAAAACTCCCCCTTCTAAAGTGCTAACTTCCTTTCCTTTGTTATTCCACATAATTTGGATTGTGGATTTCAATGCAAAAATTACCATTAGCATAGTGATCTCATATTGGGAGGACTCTTGAAAGCCCTGAATCTGTTTTTTAGCAAGGGTGGCCTTGTTCAGCATTTGCAGGGACAGAACTGCTGAAACTGTCATTTGAGATTCCTACTCATGGTAAAAGTGTGGGAAAATTCCATGTGAACGTTAATTCTTTGTTTAAAAAGGCGGCATTGCATATTCATCTATGGATTTTTGCACAAGGTCCAAATGTTTCCCCTCCTGTTCTGTTCTAAGGATATTAAGCACTCTGGTTTTAAAAGAAGAGATATAAGCTGTGTCAAAAGGCTATTTTCAAATGGCTAGCTGTATTTGAACATACATACCAGTAGGAACAAGGTGACTGAAAATGAAAGCAAAATTGTACAGCTGCCTCTGCAGTAACAATAGGCTAAAAAATAATTGCAGCTGCAGTGATCATACCAAAATAAAAATGGCAACACAATTGTGTCCATAACAGTTTTTATTTTCTGCTGCACTCTTTTCTGCTGATTGGCGAAAAGGTAGCACAGATCAGCCCTCGAGACCCTTCCACTCTACCCAGTTATAGCACTATGATTCCACTTGAACTGCCATGGCCACAGGCTATGGAATCCTGGGGTCTGCAGTTCTGTGAGGCAATATTGCTCTCAGGCTGAGACTTCTAAATGCTCTGCCATAAAATGCTAATCCCAGGATTTCACAGAATGTAACCATGGAAGTTAGAGTGGAATCTGTTCCACAGCTATGTAGTAGGAAAGGGCCCAAGTCATTAAGACCAGTAGTGGCTACTCCATAAACCACAGGTGGCCAACTGTTGCCCTGCAGATAATTTTGGTTACACCTATCCTTCATTATAAGTAGACTAGGCACTGGCAGAGGATTACAGGAATTGCCATTGAAAAAACATTTGGGGAGGCTAGTTTATTATTTATGCCATAAACACATCTAACTAGTCACTAGAGCATAACTAGGAAAGCAACAACAGTTTAACCTGTCTAGCAATTCTTGGAAGCATAAATTAGTTTAGACATAAATGAAGGCGCACGCTGGAGCTCCCTTTTTTTTTTGTTCTGCTTATATCAAAATATATATTCTCCCTTTTTACTATAGACATAGTAGGCAGTGTACATCAGTTTAAGTCACATTATCTACAAAAACTAGTTGTAATACAAAAATTTCAGAGTAACAATCACAGGTTTGTATTATGTAGAGCCAACGTAGTGTAGTAGTTTGAGTGTTGGACTAAGATCCTGGAGACCAGGATTCAGTTCCCCACTCAGCCATGGAAACCCCTTGGGTGACTTTGGGCACATAACACTCTCAGCCCCAGAAAACCCCATGATAGATTCACCTTAGGGTCACCATAATTAAAAAGCGACTTGGAGGCACTCAGCAACAACAAAGTATAAGCAAATTTAACCAGGACGGTCACGGCAGATTAAAAGCAGTTTCCCACTAAAACCAAATGTGGCTTGACAAACGTCTGTTGGAATGTTAAAGTCTTCAAAAACTTTTCAAGTTTTCAAAAGAAAGGACCAAGAGATGGAGCTTTGAGACAAGGTGCTCCTTGACACTGGTGCAAATGCAGAGAGGGTCCTGTCTCTTGTCCCAACCAGTTATTTCTTTCATATCCTGGTCAAAGAGAAAAGTCTCTTCCCTGATAGAATTTAATGAGCGAGCTGGCTAACAAGGGAAGACACCACATACCATCAAAGGCACTCATATCCTACACTGATAAAGTGATAAAATTTCCCTTGGCCATGATGCAGCCCATGGGGATTTCCCATATAGCCAGAAAGCTTTTGTCTTCTGTTATCTCTTCTCAGAGTCTGGAGATAAGAGAAAGGAGGCTATTTAAAACTGTAGGGAACTGAGCCTTCATCTACAGCATGGATACCTATAGCAGGGGACCAAACCTTACTTGCAGTCCAGGAAGCTGTTGTAGTGCGGCTCACTCCAGAGTAAACATGCCTAAAATAGGCTATGCTTGGTGGGAAGTCATCCAGATGGGTAAGAGTTACACCTGACCCAACTCTCTCTGCTTTGGTGCCATCCAAGCATAAGATTGAACCTGCTGTGAAAGATAGTCTCTGAGACCTTTCTTAAATTGGGATCTGAGTTCTGACCACATGGAAACCTTCTTCTGAATGAAAATATCCCTAGGAAACTGCTTCTAAACTGGAGTATGGGGGAACCAGGAAGGAAAAGGCAAACCCCCTCTGAACAAAGCATGCCAAGAAAAATCTCATGATGGGGTCATCATAAGTCAGAAACGACTTGAAGGCACCTAACAACTACTACGTCATGTCAAGTAATGAGCAGGAAATAGAAAACTAAGTTTAGCCAACATATGTATGTGAGGATCTGTCATTTTTTAAAGATTTATTAACAACTCCCACCTCACTCCATTTACACAGGTTTCCTAATTGCTAAAGGTTTATCGAGGTCACCTAAAGGCTACATCAATACTACCACCAGCAAATCGATCAGAGAAAACAGTGACATAGATCAGCCCAGCAGTAGTATCATCATCACTTTTTCTCTTTGTTGCCTCTTAATACTGTGACCTGCTTCTCAGAACACCTGCCACCTTTTGCTTCAAATCGCTCACCAGACTCAAGCTTTTCTGTGAAATCTTTTAGTACTTGTTCTCTTCGTTCTTGGAATTAAGCTCATGTCCATGTAACTGAAATAAAGGCATATTCTTAGACTCTACATCCATCTCCCAACTTTGTTGTCGTTGTCATTGTTGTTGTTAACCACTATAAAGTCAATCATGATGGATGAGAGATCCCTAAGCCACTCAATCCTCAACTGCCCTGCTCAGGTCTTGGAGATTCAGGGATGTAGCTTCTTTGATTGAGTCTATCTGTAATGCAGTCTTACTCTTCTCCGATTGACTTCTAGCTTACCAAGCGTTATTGCCTTTTCTCGTGAATCCTGTCTTCTCGTGACGTATCCAAAGTATGACAGCCTCAGTTTTGTTATCTTGGCTTATACGGAGAGTTCAGGCATGATTTTACCTTCGCCCCCTTCATTTTATTTTAAGCAGTCCAAGGTATCCATGGAACTCTCCTCCAACACCATGTTTCAAATGAGTTGATTTTATTCCTATCAGCTCCTTTATTGAGTATTGATTAACACTGAGGGGAATCATCATTAATCATCTTAGCGTAATGCCCCAGTCCTGAGAACTGGTATATCTAGGCACACATATGCCTATAGGATATATCCCGTAGTTAGAGTAATGTACTTTTTGTTACACAACTCAGCTCTCAGCTCTCATTCTCAAGAACCAAGCACCAGCCTATGTGTGCCCCTGAATGGAAAGATTAAGTGAATGGCTGTTTGTGCTGCTTGTGTATCCACTTTAATTGAATGATGAAAGATGTAAGATGGTCCTAGACCTGCTTTGGGTTCAGTATTAAGGTCTACCTCTTACAGTAAGAGTAGATGATCACTGCAATCATTTGCACAATGTTATTGAGGAATTTTTTGAGCAGCCTGCCTTTGAGATGGGGTCTAGATGGTCATCTTGCAGATATACTATCAGCAGAAAGTTCCCTGGCTCAAAATAAAAATGAAATTTCTAGTCCTTTCCAGCTCCTATGCTGACCCTGATCAGTCAGGGTCTCTAGAGCCTTTTCAAATATCCTGTGTAGAGCTGAAATCAGAATTAGGGAGGAATAATGAAAATCCATTCCAGTGGACGTTCTATCAAATCAATTCAAACAGGATTACTATAAGGATTATTATAATTTTGATCACTCAGATGCTGTTTTTCCCAAGCTTATACCCTATAGAGGCATATTACTACAATTGTAGTTCAATACAAGTGGTCCACTGCTTGTAAGTTACATATAGCAACTGTAAACTTTTGTATATTGATCATATCCTATGTAATTTGAATTTTGCAGGTTTTTTTATCAATCCGCAAATCTGAGTAAGTTTCTCAAAGTAGTTATTGCAGTCTTACCACTGGTACCAGTATTGAATTTTTTGAGAGCAAAATTGTTACATTTTATTGTAAAACTCATAAAGCTTATAGCAATATTTTTAGACTGTTTACATAGAAGTTTTATGTTTTTTCCCCCATCCGTTATTTTGGTTTGCTTTTCTGCTATTCCAGCCCTTCCTTTGAGTGTGTAAAGGGCAGTTTCCTTCCACTCCCATTCCATATATTGTCTTTCCCCAACCCCCATCCTTTCCTCACCAGCCCTGCTGCTGTAACCTACCTTTTCTTTGTTCATATTAGAACATTGAATCTCACCCCACCAACCAACATAACTAGAAGTACTTCATACTTACAGCCTGTTTTCAGATCTATAAGACTCACCTTGGACCTTTTCACACTACACAGTTTCAGTGCTAAGAATCCACTTTAACCGCCATGGCCGTATCCTATGGAATCCTGAGATTTGTGAGTTTGGGAAGGCACTAGAGCCACGTGGCAGAGAATTCTAAGTACCCCACTCTGCACCCCAAGTCCCAGGATTCCACAGGATGGAACCATGAAAGTTAAAGTGGAATCATAGCGCTATATAGTCAGTCCTCCACTTTTGTGGGGGTTAGGGGTACAAGACCCTTGTGAAAGTGGGAAAACTGTGAATATTGCAGCCCCTACCCCCAGCCGAGATCGTATTTAACACATACAAAAAAGTATCTGTACTGGTGGAATGGTTGGGCCCAGCAGTGTATGTGTTCCCTCCCTCACTCCCTCGCTTGTGTGGGCAGGAGGAGGGAAGGGGATGGGAACGGGACCAAGAGGAGTGAGGAAATGAATGTGAGGGAGGGAATGCATGTGTAACCAAGCCCAGTCACCCTGCCAATTTGATTTCCTCTCAGCAACCCTAGTGTTATTGAAGTCCCTGTTAAAAATGGTGTACTTCAGCAGCAGAGACAGTCACAAATACAATAATCCACAAATAATCAAATCTGTGAATGCTTAGTCCACAAATGTGGAAGGCCAGCTGTAATTGTCTAGTGTGAAAGGGCCTCTTAAGTCTTCTGGCTCTGAGGAGAGTAGAGGGGAATGGTGGTGTGGGGAGTATATTGCCTTGTGGCCCAAAGGTACATGTAGGGAGGAGGCCAATGTCTATTACAATTAACCTCGTGGGATTGTTAATCATTAGGCAATGTATTTGGCTTTGAGGTGATTCAGTTAACACACATGATGTGAAGTATTTTCCCTTCTCACATGGATTTTTTGTCACACCAGCAATAATCCAGCAAGTGTATTTGTTGTGAGACAATATTATCTCCCTCTTTTGGTATGTGTCTCCCACATTACATGTTCCACCACCAAGGAGTGTCTGGTAATGTGTGTGAAGAACATATGGCTGTAGGCATCTCCATCTTGCTTCTTTCCATCTCCTCTTCCCATTTCCCATTTTGATTTCAGGTGCCTGCCTATGTATATGCCCTCTTCTGTCACTAAGCGAATGGCTATGGTTAGTAATGATAAGTGTACTATTTTTCCCACCTCCTTCCTTCAGGGATTCAGGCACTAATCGTTCAATCACTATTCACAGAAGGATTGAATTCTGTGTTCTTTATGATGTACTACACATAACTACATGGGACTACACACTCGTTGACCAAGTGCTGTCACAAGTTTCTCTTCCTTGGGGGGTGGATGGGCTATTTCACCATGCTCACCCAAACTTTGCCAGATAACTCTATATTCCCTGCACTTTTCCTAGTTTTAGCCCTTATTGATGACTCTGTCATCATGGCACCTTGCTGTACAAGTCCTGGCTCTGCCCTGCACACTTCCTAGTTCTAGTCTGAGGACTCTTTCACGTTACATAAATTACGGTACTGTGACTCCACATGAACTGTCATGATTCTATCCTATGTATTCCTGGGATTTGCAGTTTAGGGGAAAGCATTTAGATTTATCTGCCAGAGAGTTCTAAACCCCACCAAACTGCAAATCCCAAGATCCCTGAGAATGTAACCATGACAGCTTACGTGGAATCACAGGTCTATAACTGTGTAGTATGAAATGACCCTAAGTTCTTCACCACATCAGCACAGCATCTTGTCATTTTTCTCCTGGCACTTTCTTCTGGAGGACCTATGATTTCTGTGGGTTATCTTCACAGGGTGGGCCTGTGATTTTTACAAACTTTTGATTTTGTTTCCACTCATTCTATTGTGTTGTTGGTGTTGTTGCTGCTATCGTGTGCCTTCATGTTGTTTCCAACTTATGGTGACACTAAGGCTTGCAATAACTTACAGACACCCTAAGTCCTATTATGGCCTTTGCCTTCCTCTAACACTGGGAGAATGTGCCCTAGGTCATCCAGTGGGTTTCCCTGGTTGAGCAGAGATTCAAATGCTAGTCTCTACTGTCTACCTTCTTTTTTTCCCCAAATTGGAAATAAAAATGAAGATGGTATCCCAAATATCACCATGGCACATGAAACAGAGAAAAAGTGGGTTTTTTCCTTCAGTAAGTATGGATAACATTTTGTGTGACTACAGGGACTTCAAAGCTTGCTTCATTTGGGTGTCAGAAGTGAAGTAAAGTGTCATGGACTATTTTGAAGAAAACATTTGGGACATGAGCAAAATGGCTGAAAAATGGCACCTATATGGAATTCTCTTTAGTTTATATCTGCTGCCTCATTCTTTTGCTACCATTTTACTGTAAAATACTAAATAGAGAAACATCCCATACATAAAAACTTTTGACCTTCTCAAGCAGAAAGCAGGAGAAATGTTATTTGCCAAATGTGTGAGAACCAGGCATATTTCTGCTAGAAAACTCTTTTGCCTAGGGAGAAATTCCATAGATACAATTTTTTTACTTCATAGAGATGCAGTGACAAGAAAAGCTGCATTGGCTGAATGTCCTCCCATTTGATGGAGCTTTTTAAAAATACAGCCTGTCAAGAAAATATCTAGTAACCCGGTTGGTCCTGTTTTTCACAGAACAGTTTTCAAATATGGGCTGATTTTCTGAATATATGTAGCAATGTAACATTTCAGCAAGCCAACGGTTTGCCTAGCAGAGGCCCGTGGACATGCAAAATCCTTAAATTGACTGTGTTGTGTTCAGAGGTACTTTCAGATACAAGAATCATCCTGTATCTCAGGGGAGGAGAATCTGTTTTGCTGTGGAGTGCCCATGCAGGCAATATTTTTGCAGGCCAGGGTTGCATACTTTCTTTCTGCCACTCACTTCTCTAAGCCACCCACCTGTTTTTGTTTTGTTTTTTTCTCCTTTGCTCTTTCTTTATGCCACACTCCAGGCTGCCAATGGAGGGACGGATCAATCTTACTTAAAGCCGGAAGTGATTGCAGGGTGGAAAGTTTAAAGGAGACTGAAAGCTTCAGCTTGCTCATCCCCATTGTATAGCAGCACTCAACACGTGAAGCTTTTGATAATGCTGCCACAGTGCATGGGTAAGAAACACCACACACATTAACAGGGATGCATATTTTTGTGTGTGGTACTCAAGTCAAGTTTGCACACTCTTCACTGGCCCCCATTTGGCAGGGATGGTCCTGAGTATTCCTTTGCTATCCCACTCTTTCAGCTGCTTTTAAAATGTCCTGGTTCTCTAACCCCTCCCACTTTCCCCCCTTTGTTCCCAGCTTACTTCAGTTGCTGCAAACAGCATTCAAAGTGCAAGAGCTGTTTACACTCAATTAACTCAGCAGGCAGAGAGGAGAGTGGGGGGATGGTGTTGTGTCTTTTTCAGAAGGATGAGACAAAAGTAAAGTGCTGCAGCCTTTCTAGCTTTGTGTGGTCTTCCTCACTAACTACGTCCACCATCTCAAACACATTCTGATGTTGGATGGCCCAGTTTTCATCTGTGAAATCTTGAATAGTATGTATTTGTGGGTTTTTGCTATCTTCTGTAGATACTGCTAATGTAACATTTCATAATTAATGTAATGTTTTATTAATGCTAATGTTTCATAGAATACCTGCAGCCAGGTCACTTCTCAGCAACTAAAAGTTGCTTGTTGGTGTTCATCCTATCCAACAAAGTGACTAGAAACCACCAGAGATTAAAAGGAAGGTTGTTTTTTTAGTTGTTAGCTCACTCCCAAATGGTGGTGGAAGGGGCTCAGGATGACTTACAAGATTCAGACCAGTGGTTTCACTGTCAATAATATCTTAGAAGTAGCAACCCATTAAGGGCATAACAGCATTATTTTCACAAAATAATGCAATGACCCGTAATGTTGATCAGCATTGTGGGTAATGAGTAATATTTACCCATTACTTATAAAATGTTGTTTCAAAGGTTAAATTATGAAGGTTTTTAAAGTACCTCTCCCATCTTAAAGCAACACATTGGTAATATGCTGACAACCTTCTTCTTAAAACAAGTAGTGCATCTCTTTGCATAAACTGATACCTAATGCTAATGTGATACTTTCTAAAAATTATGTTACAAACATGGAAATGACACCAGAGTTTGGAAAACATACTCGGAAGCAGATGGAAGGAAAGCTGTTATAGTTATAGGTCACCTGGAAAGCAATTGTTGCTGCCGTATTGAAGAACAAGTGGTTCTGCTTTCTTGGGTGTAACAGGGTTTAGTTCATTGAAAAGTGTACAGACAATGTTCTTCCACTTTTCTGTACCTGGAGATAGCTGTCAAAATATTTAATTTTGAAATACAGAAACTGGAATAATCTTGGTTGGGTTGACAAATCTTTAGTATGCAAAAGAAGCAAAAGTGGAAAAGTATGCAAGGTAACAGAAGGAAAAGAATTAACCTTATAGTGCCATAGCAAGCACTTACTCATAAGTAAATTCCACTTAATTCAGTGGATCTTATGATCTAGCAAGTGTTTGTAAGTTTGTAGTTTTAGTGTGGGAAGTAGGGTAGGTGAGGAAAATGCTGATGAGGACAAAGTTCTGTAATCAAGAAACTGTAAACCTGTTAAGGGAGTGTTACCAAAGGACTGGGGATCCTTAAAACCACTATCCTGATAGATGTTAGAGACCACCGATATTTGCCAGGAGTTCCTGTATATCTGATTATTGTGAGTATAAAAAAAAACAATTTCCTTTTGAGCTATGCTTTTTTAAATCCAAGTCATTGAATGTTGAATAAACCCAATGTTGAATAAGCCCAAGAGAGCCTTTCAAGTCTTGCTACTCTTCTAGAGTTGCTCACTCCAATATAAAGAGCATACATGCTGCCTCCCCAGCATTCATTTTGAATATAATGAAACACATAGCTAATTTTTTTTATTATATATTGCAAAAAAGAGTAAACAATTAAAAATCAAGACAGTGCTTTGATTTATGAATCTGATATTTAATAGCCCAGTACAACAAAAATATTATTAATCCAAAGGATAGAGCACAATTAAGCCAGATTTCCATTTTAAAAACAAGTTTAAAAATACAAGTTACAAGCAATTTTAAAAACACATTATGCTTACTAACCTGTGTTGTGGTTGCTAACCACAACACAGTCAGAAAGTGGAACTGGTTGAAAAGCAGAACCCAGTTTTTCATCACTTCTTCTCTTCTTGGCTCCTTCCTGGAGGGAACATGAAGGGAATTACGGTACCTCATTTGGTGAGCCTCTGTAATTTCCTCATGTTCCCTGCAGGAAGGAACCAAGAGGAGAAGAACCAACAAAACAGTGGATGCTGCACTGAGAGAACGGTACACGTCTATAGTATGCAATGTCAAAAGAGTGGAACGTTGAAAAACAAGGCATTGAAAAGTGGGGGATGTATGTATGCAATTCAAAATGCAATTTCAAGAACTGAATGTTGGAATGCTGTGTAGTGACTATTATGCAACATCATATAATATAAACTGGGTTGTATGAGCAGTAAATCTTTTTAAAAAAAAAAAACCATAAACATATGTGAAAATTGGCAGCTGTCCCTCCAGCTCTTCACAGCTAGTATTAGTTAACCTGAGAAGATTTACATGAGTAAATAGAAGTGTAGCTCATTCTCCCAGGGCCATAGTCCCCAACCTAATTCAGTTACACTTACCCCCGACAGCTACTTTTAATTCCACACATACACAGACAAAAACCTTGGGAGAGCAGATTATACACCACTCTCATCCACTATAGCTTATCTGAACTTCTTAACATATCAGTCACTTCTCATCTTATCTCTCATCTTATCCCCCCTGCACTGCCACTTGCTGCAATGTGTGAAGAAATCTGTGCAACCACAACTGAATGCCGTTGTTAGTGATATATCTGTATCTCTTTCTTGCAGTGTCAAGACTAGCTGTGTTTGTCATTTCCCTTGTGCTGCCTTGCCTTATCCATATAGAGGGGTGGTAAACCAAAATAAATTATAGGGGTAAGGGGTGACTGCTTAGTGCCTGATCCACCAATGACATGCAACAATATTTATTTTTAGAAGATCTGCTATAGGATGAAATGAGAGGATTACTCCCTAAATAAGAATTTTGCTCTCCAAACGAAATTTTCCTTCAGTTCCCAAATTTATAGCATTACAGAAAGTGATACTTTGGAGCCTGTTCACATCTAGAACCCACATTTGCTGTCTCTGAATTCCTTTGGTAACTCTGCTTGCTCCTTATCTGTGGATGCCTAAACTATATTTCCAAATGCTCAACTGAAATTTTAAGCCGATGCAATGCTAGAAATTCAGAGATTGAAGGAAAATTTCATAGGAGGCAGAATTCTTATAAGGGGGGAAATACCCATAGGGTCACATTTACTATCTGTGTGACCTGATGGACCTCATGAACTTAAAAACTTGAGGTAAGCATGGCTAGATTTAAATCTCTCTCTCTCTCTCTCTCTATGTGACAGAGAGAAATAATCTCAGATTTTTTTTCTTAAGGCTGCTCATAGCAAGTTCTACAGGTGCTAAAATGGTAATTAGCAAATTAGGTTTCTGTTAGTCTCTCTGTCTAGACACAGCACATATGTACATGCTCCACTGAATGCACTAAGGCTGAGTAACTTCAGTGTATCTGATAGCTTGGTTCAGGTAAGACTTACAGGTGATACTTTTTCACTGTAATTTACCTCAGTGTTTGCCAGCTTCCTCTCTCTCTATCCACAGCAAGGGCATGTGAGCTAAATCTGTCATAAATGCTGCTTGGTTAAAAAAAATCCATGACATTAACAAAAACAGCAGAATCTGGAATAAGCAAACCCAACAGCTGTCAAAGTGAAATCCCCACCTCAGGCAATTCATAAAGAGAGCTAAGTCCCTGTTTGTCTTTTTCCTTTCTCTCTGCAGGGAGCAAACATGAAGGGATCTTCTTATGTCCACACACACCTCAATATCTCGACAACTTTGTCTTTCTGACATCACTCTCTGACAGGCTTATTTCTCTCTCCCCTCTCCAAGATTTGTAGCCAGGACTCAGTAAAGAGTATCAAAAATATCAATGCATGTCTATTTAATGAGGAAGCTTGCTTCTCTCATTGTCTTAACCTATGTTCTCAATAATGGGAAACACATATAGCCTTGTGCTGTCCAGATTAATCTTGGATAAAAGGACTTGAAAAGGACCATCTTACCTATTTTAAACTTAGATTTCTTGATACCAGTTCTCCCATTTTGTGTTAGACTTAGTTTATCTCTCCCTTTTGATCTTCCTTCTCCCTTCGTCCTTCCCTCTCAATATGTCAATATGGAGTAAGTCTGTTGAACTCTGTTGGCTTTTCCCAAAGAATCTTGGTACAGTTGACTCTCCACATTCACTAGGATTAGGGGCACAGGATCCCGGCAAAAGTGGAAAAACCACAAATGTCAAAATATGTGTATCTATGGGAAGGGGGCTGAGGCATGGTAGGGAGAGAGGGCCCAGGGTCCAAAGGTCAGGGAATGAAGAGGAAAGAGGATGGGTCAGCTCAGTGGCCCTATACTTCCTCTCTCTCAGCCATCTCCTTCCTTCAGTGTATTTGGGGCATGGGAAGAGGGTTTAATGGTGCCGAGAAACCTGGTTGCAAGCCATCCTTACCTGGCCACACAGCAGCTAGTGGAGAATGAGGAGCAGACGCAGGTTTTTAAAGGGCTACATGACCTGTTCGGGAGCCATCGAGGGGAAAGGTTCCACTGGAAAAGAAGCATTTGAGGTAGGAGAAGCAGGGATTGGATAAACTCACAAATAATCAGATCCTTGAAAATGAAACCTGCAAATGTGGACGGCCAACTGTACTTATATTTTTGCAAATGGAGGGGAGAATTGTAGCAGTAGTCCAAGTCCCAGAGTACCTTATAACATTGTGTCAAATGTAATGTATGTTTACTTCTGTAATATGAACAAGCCCTTTTCTTTTCTTTACATAATGAGTGGAATTAATAAAATTGAATACCACAAGATGTGACAAGGTCTAGACTAGGCATATCTAAATGGAATTAGGGGATTAGATAAATTTGAGGATTAGCGAAATGTATTGGTCATGGTGGCAATATCAAGCTTCCACAATCAGAAATCTATGAAAATTGGAACAAGATGGAGAAGGAGTGGTGGGTGGGGAGACTGTGGGAATATGTGACGTTGTTGATGCCCTGATTGTAGTATTTCTTGCTGGCTGTCGTAGGAAGCAGAATGTTGGCATAGGTCAAACCTTACAAAGATGGCTTCTTTTGGAATGTAACTCCCAGAATCCCTCATTCTGGTTAGGAGGTTCTGGAAAGTATAGTCCAAGTCATTTCCCCAAGTGCTGACCTAGATGTCCCTATCGTCTGATCCAGCAGGCTGTTTTTATGCTGTTAGGTCCTTTTCAGAGAATGTCACTGAACTGGACAGCCATTTGTTTTGTTGTGGTGTTATTTGCTGTCATGTTGACTTTGATTTATAGTGACCTATTTGTGAGATACCGTCAAGAGCTCTGCTCATTAATTACCTTATTCAGGTCTTGCAAACTCGGGACAGTAGCTTCCTTGGTTGAATCAGTCTACTTGTAGCCTGGTCTTTCTTTTTTCCTACTGAATTCCCCTTTACTAAGCTTTGTTATCTTTTTGAATAAGTTTTGTTGTCTCATGATATGTCTGAAGTATGACAAGCCTCACTTTATTCACCTTGGCTTCTAGTGAGAGTTCAAGCCTTATGGCCCATTCATTTGTCTTTTTAGCCATCCATGGTATCCAGTATCATGTTTCAAATGAGCTGATTTCCTCTTTGTCTACTTTCTTCACTATCCAGCTTTCAAACCATACATAAAAATCAGATATACTATTGCATGGATTATTCTGATTTGGGCATTTAGTGATATATCTTGAGAATTTTATCTAGTTTCTTCATATCTAGTCTTCTGATTTCTTGATTACAGTCTCCTTTATGATTAATGACTAAGCCAAGTTATCAAAAATCTATAAGCCAAATTAAAGAAAATCTATAGAAATTAACCATTCCAGTTCCTTCATTACCCATCTTAAAGTGAAGTAATTCATCTGTGATCATTATTTTTTACTTAATTTTCCATATTCAAAACCCAATGATAAGATAGTAGCCATTTGTTATTTCTTGGCTACTCTTATTTTGTGAGTGCAGCCATCCAACATTAACACTTCTGCAGAAACAATTTATTTGGCTTTATTTAGGATTTCCTGCAATCATGCAGTCCTTGACCAGGTGTTATTATGTGGCTTCCTACTATTTATCACCACGGTCATGGTCAAAATCTCTGGAATCTTCAGTGCTGGGAGGTGAGAAGCAATGTGGTAAGGTGGAGGATGGTATGGGGCTTCTTTCCTAATTGCTGCCTTGGCTTTGGTAAACATCATTCTGAACTAGCCTGCTTCATTGCCAGCCTGATCTTAAATTTGTTTACTCAATAGCATGGTGAGTAATAGGGTGGTTTGCTTTGCCAGAACCACACCGGGCAGATTTTGAGTGACTCACGGCAGCTTGAGAAGACTTGTCTGATTTCCTGGGCTACTAGAAGGATAATATAATTACCACTTGGTGAGGAAACATGTGCCAGGTCACATGTAGAGCTGGGTGAGCAGCTAGGAACAAGCGCTATTCCAAAAGGAAACATTTGTATGTAATCCTGCAAGAATGCATTATTCATTGTGACAAAAGCCAAGTTGGGACACTTTCTCTTACAGTAAAGCTTATGATAAGAGAGTCTCTCAAGCCTGTGGACCAGTCTTATCCAAGCAGGTGCCTTCCACTTGCTTTGGATGACAGCTCCTATCTTTCCAAGCATGTATGGCCACAAGAATAGGAAGTATCGTCCCATGCAGATACACAGTGTCAGGTCTGGGACAGCTGCTATAACACTGTGACGGAACAGCAGCAGACCAAGAAATTCATGTTAAAGGATTTTGAGAAAATGAATGTATCCAGTTCATGATCAGTAGAAGTGTCTTGCATCTCTTTCTGTTTCTCATTATTGGGAGAAAACCAAAAGTATCAGATTTTTAAAAATTATATTCAAATAAATGTTCACAAGTCAAAATACTACCTCTAAAAGGCATGCATAAGAACACTTTGGTGTGTAGTAAACTAAATGTTGATTTCTATGCAGGGGGATGAAGCAGGAAGTCTTGCAAACCCCAGTCTGATATAAGGAAGGCAAGAAAATGCAGGTGGCATGCGGAGAAATGCCCTGAAACTGAGACTATGTGAGAAATGTTCACAGGTATAAATATCCTAAAGGCACCAGATCCTGTCTGACTGTGGAAGCTAAGCAGGGTCAGCCCTCATGAGTACTTGGATGGGAGACTGTCAATGAATACCAGGTGCTGTAGGCTAGATTTCAGAGGAAGGAACTGGCAAAACCACCTCTGAGTATTCCTTGCCTAAGAAAACCCTATGAAATTCACGGGGTTGCTGTAAGTCAACCAGCAACTTGAAGGCACATAACACACACACATGAATAAAACAATGCTCCCTCATTCCTTACCAAACATAGGCTACTAGCTGAACGGTCATGGAAATTCAAAGTGTGAAAATCCATTGCCATTCCTGAACAGAAGTTCATCACTTTGATTAGTGAATCAACATATAAATCTTGAATTTTATCATGGCTGGAAGACAAGTGATGTGACTTGACTGAACTGTACAGTGACCTTGGGATGAGAAAACTAATTTAACTGACAATTCTAACTTTAATTTTGTTTGGAAAAAAAATATGCAGTCTGTATGGTGATGACTGAAGGTATAAACCCAGACTAAACCTGAAGCTAAGAACACAAAAGTGCACCTCTTTCTCCTCCTCCTTCTTCACCACCACCACCACCACCTTTATTTATGCCCAGCTTGTTCCCAAACTCAAAGGACTCAAGATGGCTAAATTTGCAATTTAGACAAATGGAAATAATCTCATTATTTGTGTGGGGGACAGGGATTGTAACATGTGGATACTGTTACTTGCTAACATCATCTAAACTAAGAAACTGCATCTTCAGAACAGCCAGATCTCAATGTTAACTTGTTTAAAGCAGCTGACTACAGCAACTTCCAGCAGCCTTACTCACCCTCCGAATCTCTCTGTGTTTTATCCAGCCAATCAGAGTGTAAGTGATGTAATCCCTGTAACCTGATATCTTTCTTGAGAGAACCTGCCAGGTTGGTGTTTCCCTATTTGCAAATTTGTATCAGTCCTTTGAAACTGGAGGAGAAAATCTGCCTTATTTGTCCATAAGACTGGCATGCGTTGTTACTAAACCTTTATCCTAGATCAGCCTTCTGTGGGAGTTGTAATCCAACACATCCGAAAGATTTCAGGTTAGAGAAGCCTACCTAAATGCCAACCATAACACCAAGTGTTGAAAACTTACTATTTTTATACTACAGTTTCCAGCATCCATAGGATAGTTTTCCAAACTCAGCCTTGAGGCTTCTGAAATTGGAAACAGCAATTGCCTAAGTTGCAGAGACCAGTTTTTAGTAGCTGCAGGAAAGGAAGCTGTCCCAGTTGTCATTTTCTACTACAATGTTGCATAGGGTTCCTAGGATTCAGGGCATTGGCTGAAATTTCAGAAACTTAGTCTCTTTCTCCAGGTGAGGAGACAAATCTCAAGGCAGGTGGCACTGGAAGAGAAGATTTGTTCTTTGAAATTTTTGTATATGAGGTGGATTTAAACCCTGGGCAACTATCTGCACTCATTCTCAGCTAGAGTTCTCTGGCTCAAATGGGGGTGTTTCTATGTGTGCTGGACTTACACAATGTTGGTGTACCAAAAAGGCAGGAGTGAGGAGAAAGAACTGGGGAGAGAGTGGCAGGTACATGCAACTGGGCCCCTCAGGATATTTGGAGCAAGGCAGGGAATAGAGTGCCATCACCATGACTTCTCAGCCTTCTTGTCATAGAAGCCTTGACAGCAGTGGCACAGAGCCTGGAAAATTCCAAAAACAGCTGGCTTGTCCAGCTGCAAAAAAAAAAAGTATTTTCTACCATTGGCTCTAGGTTAAAATATCTGGTCAGCTAGGTTTTACCCAAATTCTAGGCTCATTTATCCAGTTTGCTCTCATGCCTGTTTCAACATCAAACTGACCCCTAAAGTAGTTCTGGCTGGCCTGCCAATCTTTGCTTGACCTATCTCTGTGGAATCACAAGAGTCTGCTCCTGGTCTCAGTTTTTGACCCCAAAATCTGAAAGATTGGGTGATTACTGACTTGGCAGCCCCAGATGCGAAACAGAATAATCTCATGCTAATTATGAAACAAATAACAAATTGCTGTAGATGCAAATATTTGCTTCCCACAATTTATAGTTATAGCATGAAAAGTCTGGAGGGTCCCACGTACAGTTGGTTTGGGAGCAGTGGAGCCAACCCTGCAGGATTGTTATGTTATACCTGCAAGAGTAACAAAAACATAAAAGAAATGGAATGAATTGTGTCTCAAGCAGGAAAGCTATGATGCACAACAAAGCTAGTTTCACACTGCAGGACAGAACACTGTAGAGAGAGCTAGTACATAGGCACAGTATAAATCTCAGAGGTCTCCTGGACACACAGGCCATTTCCTCACGGGGCGAGGGAATTGTCCCACGCTGCTACTTACCAGATCTTCTGGCTCCCCAGTCTGGTCCAGGCTGCTCCGGACCAGTGCGTGATCGTCGATCCGCTCTGCTCCGGCGTCCAAAATGGCAGCTTCTGGTTGGTCGTGGGTCTCAACCAACCGCTGAAGCTCACCAGCCTAAAGCCCGCCCTCAGCAGATTGCAGGCTCACATTGGTGCAAGCCTGTGAATCTGCACAAGGGAGCAGGCTCGCAGTGGCGCGCTCCGTGCTTTTGAAAGACCAGAAAAATCAGATCTTTCAAAAGCATGCTAGAGGACCACTTGGGGTCATTCCGGAGCGGACTGAGGTGCGTATCTACACTAAGTAGTCCGGACCCAGTCCAATCCAAGGTGCAGATGTCCTCCATGGAGGATACACTGCACTGTTTTTATTACCCCGTGTGGAAATGGCCACAGATGCAGCCAGATAGTGAGATGAGCTCTTCCCCTTCTGGGTCTTTCTATCACTTTTTGGCTTACCAGGTCAAGAGGTGAGATTCTGAGGGTCAGGCCAATCTGAGTGCAGACAGACATCGATGTGGTAGAGTGGAACAAGGCAAAGAGGAACTTCAAGAATAGCTAAATCAGAGCGTGGAAATGTTTCTTTTTCAAACTAAAGGTCCCAGAATCCACCAGCCAACATGGCCTGCTGGGGAATTCTGAGAGCTTTCTTCTTCAAAATACATACATACATGTATACATGTATACATATATACATACTTTCTTTCCAAGCTCTGGAGTAGAGTCCTATTATTGTTTGGATTGGGAAAGAACCATGTCCACAAACAGAGGAGAGTACTACAGTTGTACTGTGATCCAGTCAGCTTCCTTGCTCATTCTGTTCTTTGCCTATACAGTTCCTTGTTTCCTGCAGCTCTGCTACCTTTGGTGCAATGGAGAATGCTGCCTGTTGTCAGTGCTTAAGTATGTTTATTTTTGTATTTGTTTTCTTGCTTGTTTATTTTGTTACTTTTAAACCCTAGTTTTCCTCCAAGGCTTGGAAGGCTATTGTTTGATCCCGTTGCTGTCTCCATCTGGTAAGGAAGTAGGAGATAACTTTCCCAGTGGCTGCTCCCAGGCTGTGGAACTCCATCCCACAGGGGGCTCATCTTCCACCACCAGGGTGAAGAATGGTTCGTTTAAACAGGAATTTAGTGATTAAAGATTTTTCATGTGGTTGTAAGAACCAATGTGGTATAGTGCTTTGAGTTTGGGACCAAGAGTCTGGGAGACCAGGGTTTGAATCCCCACTCAGCTATGGAAACCCACTAGGCAAGTCACACTCTTTCAGCCTGTGGAAGGCAATGGCAGAGCCCCTCTGAACAAATCTTGCCAAGAAGAACTTTGGATAGTGTTGCCATCAGTCAGAGTCTACTTGAAGGCACATAACTACTACAGCAACAATTGGGTTATGTGTGTTGTACTTCTTATCCTTATATATTTGAATGATTTTCTACTGTTTTAAATTGGTGACGTTTTAATACTTTTTAAGTCTGCTTTTCATTTATTTAAATATTGGTTTCATTTTTAAAAAGAACTTCCATAGCATCAAGTTTTTAGCTTTATTTTGTTTTAACCATGTGGTAAACTGCCTGGCTCCCATATTGAAAAGAAGGTAGGGCATTAATTGAATAAAATCAATCAGTCAGTCAGTCAATAAAAATGTAAAGGAGTGTTCATTGTTTTCTTCACCATTTTAATCTTTGCAATAACCTTGGGAGGTAGGTTAGGTTGACAGATGGGGTCTGACCAAAAGTGGACTTCATGACCAAATAAGGATTTGCATGTAGATCTCCCCAAGGATTGCCAGATCAGGACTGCCTCAGGCTCTGAGGTTTTCCTGTCAAAATCTGAGACCTGGGGATGACCCCTTGTGATGTCACACTGGACAGGTCCAGACAATGTTACAAAAGAAGCCCCTGATCAGGTCATTAAACATCATGATCCATTAAGCATCAACCACTCTTGTACAGAGTATGCCATTCAAACAAAACATCACGGAAGACACATGCATGTGCGTGCGTGCGTGCATGCACGCACACACACACACTTTTCAGAGCAGAGCTCTCACCCTGGGATTCCTCTCTCTTACTGTGTGGATTGGAGAACAGAACTCAGACCCTGAGAAGTCCTGTGTAGTGGGAGCTCTGGATCCCTTTAATGCTAACCAGTTGAAGTTTATAATTCCACTTTTAACTTCTATGGCAACATCCTATGGACTCCTGGGATTTGAAAGTTTATGGAGTGGTATTTAGAATCCTCCAGGGCCTAAATACCCTAAAGGCACCAGATCCTGTCTGATCTTGGAAGCTAAGCAAGGTCAGACCTGGTTAGTACTTGGATGCTAGACCACAAATGAATATCAGGTATCATAGGCTATATTTCAGAAGAAGGAACTGGCAAAGCCGCCTTGGAGTATTGCTTGCCTAAGAAAACCATGTGAAAATCATGGGATTGCCATAGGTCAACAGGCAACTTGAAGACACACACACACACGTTTAGAATGCTCAGCCAGAGAGTTCCAGTGGCTTACTAAACTGCGTATCCCAGGATTCCATAGGATGTTGCCATGGCAGTTAAGTTGAAACATACTGCTATAATTGTGTAGCGTGAAATGGCCCCAAATCTCCCCAGTACTACTCCAACACTTTGAATACAACACCACACTAACTAAGTTAGTTTTTGTACATGAAACAGGATGGAGAAGAAGAAGAAAACATCTTGCCTATTGCCTGGGCAGAAAATTGTCTTAGGTCAGCCTCGAAGATAACATAAATTTTTGTGTTCATTGTGAGCCACATACTGCCTGAGGAAGAGATCTTGGCAATTCAGATTCTTTGTGCCCAGCTAATTAGTTTGGCCAAATAAAGTTTAATCTGCCACTAGGACATTCTTTTGCCACATTCTTTCTTTCTTCCTGGCAGTAAGAAAAGTCAGCACTGAGCTAGAACACAAGTCCTGCCTTTCTTGAAGCTATATTTGCTTAAACCGCACATTGTGATTCACTGTACCACACTTTAGCATAAAGACGCTGAAAGTCTCCTCTAATTAGCACTTAGCTGGGATGATAAAAGGGGTGAATTAAGGTAATTCATGCTCAAACCTGGAGGCCAGGGGCAGGACTGCACACTTGGGTGTGGGCATCACCACCTATATTTGCATCCAGGCAATTACTGTATAAATTCAGGGTAGTTAATGTAACAGACATAAACATTGACCTCTCCTGAAATGGTTGCAATGCACTAACCTATCAGACACATGGAGTGTACAAACCCCATCAGCTGGCAATTAAGTTACAGTGCTGCGTCTGCCGGCAGGAGGATCAGTAGGATTATCTGGTGCATCTGTTGTTTGGTCTTAAATTATTCTGTCCAATTTTTGAAAGAGCTGGAGCTTGGGGGTGGGTGTCAGGGAAAGTTAAGAACATAGGCAAGCTGGGTGGCCTCTCTGCAGCTAGATTCTTGTAGTCTTGTAGTCGAGATGGGAAAGAGGGCAACTTGGCTTGTCTTGCAAAGTTGTTGTCAAGGCTGCTGGGACAATATTTGCAGAGCTTAGAAAGGCTATTTTTTTTTTTTGGATTACAGATTCCAGAATTCCCTAGGTGGCTCAACATGGCAAGTTGGGGATTCTGGCATCTGTAGTTCAAAAAGCAACCCTTTTGGCATCTGGAATACTTTGACCCCTTAGGAAACTATAGGCTTATCATGCATCTGTGCTAAGACACTAAATCTGTTACACCTTAAAAATCTACCTAGCTAGGGGCAGTAAATGGTTCATGAAATCTCTGCAATGATGTCTAAAAAAAACTGTTCAACGTCTATTAATAAACGTCTATAACCTGGGAATGGGGGGGGGAGGCTGAGGTGGTTTGGACCTCCACCCCACCCCAAGGATTGGTTGGAGGGGACCTGTTCCTCTCTTGAAATGATCTGGAAAAACCACCAAGTCATGGGGACCACCAAGACTCCTATGCAGCTGAGTGACCCTAGGAAATACTAGTCATAGGCCTACTAAATGATCTAGCACTAAGACAGCTGTCATCATCGAGTGATCCCATAAATAATAAAGGCTGCCTGAAATCTAGCCTATTTAGACTTCCTTGGGAATAAGCTATGATGAGCACATGGAGCACACTTCTCTAAATGTGCATTGTGCTTATAATAATCTTCATATTTAAGGATTGTTTGAGTGATAACGGATGGGGAAAGTAATTTGCCCTTACCTTGCAAGTAGATTAAATTAATAACAACCAGCCTGCCAAAGTTGAGCTCTTCCTCCCACCCCCATTTCCCCTTAGATACAGTTCCAGGTTCCCCGTTACTAGAACAGTAGTCTTGAAGTATCTTAGAGGATTGTAAAAACAGGGAAAGAAGTATAATAAGAAAAACTTTTCACCCTCCCCATTTTGCTTGAATGATGGAGGGAAGAGTAGGGGGTGCCCTCATGAAATCCACACATTCTATTTCCTACCTGACCCCCACAAATGTTAGCCCTGCCCATTGGTTCTTCCTTAAAAGCTATAACCCATCTCTTTTCTTATTGCGTGTCCTAGAAATTATTCATGTAAAATACATTTCAATACAGGATCAGGTATGGGGCAATCTCTGTCTCTGAAGTCCATGCTGTGACACAGTAGCATCCATGGAGGTCTTCTCTTATTGTGTGCCTGAAGTTATCCTTCTGCTCTACCATATTAATAATCAGATGAATTTGTCTATAATTTGTTGGATTACTCCCAAGTAACCATTGTGGAGAATCCTAAAGCAAAAGAACTCATTTATTTGTTGGAAGTTAACGAAGTATTCACTTAGGAGGCAAGATCTTTTGGGATCCCAGCACCTCCTTGGTTATACATTTTAAAATAATAAGGACAGGCTGTTCCAATTGTCTGGAAATTCTGTCAGACAGTAGCATGTGCGTAGACCTTAAGACAGCCGAGGCCCTTGGGGTGGGGCAGGAGATGCTGAGAAGTATATTAAGGGGAGGATAAGAGGGGCAGGCAAGCAGCCAACTAGCTAGAGAGAGAAAGAGAGAGAGAGATCCTGTCTGGGAACATACCATGGGTGGATCTGCTCTGAAGAGACAGCTATCTAAGTGAAGAAAGCTGTGCAGAGCTAAGGAACAGAAATAACTTCTTTGGGCTGGAACAAAGCCACGGAGATACAGGAGAGAGGTTCAAAGCCTGGATTTTTTTAAAAAATAATACTAATTTTTAAAATAATACTAATGAATATTAGTATAAAAAGAAATGGGGGAAAATGAAGACTACTTGAATAGCTGAGACTTATTTACTTAGCATGAGTTTTTGTGGGTATCAATCTACTTCTTCAGATGCCCGACTTGAGTAGTTAGCTTGCAGCAGTGCTTCTTAAATTATCTAATGCAGGGACCAACAATTATTTTTTCCATGATACCAAGGATCAGTCCCATATTTCTGGCCATTGGCTACAACCATTCCTTTATTTCTAGAAACTCTCCACAGGCTGGCAGTGAATGGTTCAAAGACTGGCACCAGTCCAGGGACTACCATTTTGAATAGCACTGTCCTAGAAGAAATCTAGCTGATGTTAGTGCTACTATGGTGTGCTACTTACAGTTTTACAAGCTACATCTTTGTAATACATTACTAAGGCATTGCTTTTTAATTATTTTTAAATTAGCTTTTCTTTCTTAAAAGGCAGAAATGGCTAGAAAGCCTCCCCCCTGCGAAAAAAGCAACACTTAGAAGTAACAGGTAAATATTACTCATCACATCCCAATAAAAGACTTTTGTACCCTCATTACTTTTCAAGTATAACACCTTACAGGCAAGATCGTTCCTTGTAATATGTTACTTCCATGGTCTGAGAAATTCAACCAGCGGGATAATGACACATTCCTGAACAGAGATGTCAAAGTCAACCACTGTAATTTGTAAAACAGTAACTAAGGAAGACATCACAAAAGACAGGGGGCACCCCACCCCCCTACATTAAAGGAAATAGTTCAGAAAGAATGTGATGTTGTCCACTCAAGTAGCAATTGCATGATCAGAAGAATAAAAACAAAATAAGTAGCCACATTCTGATTCAAATAGACTATTTACCTCTCTCTCTCTCTCTCTCTCTCTCTCTCTCTCTCTTTCTTTCTTTCTTTCTTTCTTTCTTTCTCCTAGTTATATAATTTACAAAATAAGAAATACTGATTGGAATAATACCTTATCTGACTTTGCCCTTAGGAGCTGAGGACTGTAATGTGTGCTCCATGAATTCAGATGAGTTCTCAACTTTGAAATCTAATCATGTAGAATTATTTTCTGTACTAAAAACCTGGCCTCTCAGTCATTAGACTTGCTCAAAGACTTGCTCAGAGCTATGCTGGGAACATTCGCCTTAAACTTTACACAGTTGAAAAGTATCAATTTGCTTGTGCTTTGGATCAGTGTCAAGTGATTATAGAAGTAGTATAATTGTCTGGTACACACAGTGAGAACCTGAATAGATGCTAATTCAGCTCATGTAGTTATGGGAGTGTCATCTTCTACGCCCTTAAGAAGGACAGCTTCTTCTGGGAAACAGGCAAATGACCAGACGTTTCTTGGTTCAAAGGCTAGAGGCCAGATTTATTGAGTACAAAAGTATAAAAATATAAAAATATATAAATCTGCTGCAGCAGGGTGCCGGAGGTTCGGGACAAAGGCCAGAGGCTTGGCAAGGCCTTTTTATCCAGGTAAACAGCATACACACCCACTGCGGCATTTTTTCACCAGTTGCAGACCTCCCGTCCCATATTAGATAATGTCCAGAAACTTCCATCCATAAAAGGAAATGTCCAGAGGGGCAGGTAATATGAGTTTTTCTCCAATTACAAACTACCTTCCAAATAAAGCAATGTCCAGGGAGAGATGCTACAGGTGAGGTAAAGTCATGAGTCCGCAGATGGGAGGGGCTAGAACTCCTGTGTACATGACTACCTCCTGGTTTGTAATGGAGGTTGTCTTTCCTTCACTCACGGGAGGAGTTAACCCACTTTTAGGTTGGCTTGCCAGTCTTTGCCTGTTCACCTAGCAGTGGAAAGAGCATCCTTGTAGCCATGATGGATTATCACAAGAATACAGTTCTGCAGTCTATCAGAAGGCAACACTGTTTGCCAATTTTCCAGCTGCAGCAGCACATGGATTGTTTATGCAGTTATTGTCCCTGTAGGAGTATATATATGGGCAAAGCCCCGAAACTGCTTAAAAGGCAGCTATTAATCTAACAACCACAAGAAGAAAGATAAGTGCACCTTTAGTTAATGTTTTCTTATATATATGGTCATGTAATAATCAATTTAATCTTGAGGGCAGTGCAGAAAGTCAACAAAATGGAACAAAAACACTTGTTAAGAAGGAAGTTATATTGGATTCTCAGACAGAATAGTTCATCCCATGAATGTTTAAATGGGGATTCAGAATATCACCCTATACTCTTTGCCAGCATTTACATCTCCATGTACATTAGGATAATACATCTCAGTGTGAAGCGTTTATTCATGAGTTTATAGGACCAGTTGGGCATGGAATGAGCTTGATGGCATATATCTATACAGTAGGTCCCCTATATCCATGAGCAATATGTTCCCAGACTTAACATGGATGGTAAAAAAGTGGATAATACCAAATGCTATAGTTTGACCCCCAAACCAGGTGATGCAGGGAGAGAGGGAGGCAGCTCTACTGCCTGCCTCCTCACTCTTTCCTGCGTTCCTTCCTAGGGGAGCTTTGGTTAGTAGTCCCTTCCTTGGGAGCCAAATCTGGAGGGAGGCCTGGCTGCTTGGAGTCATGTGCTTCTCTCAACCAAGAAAGGAGTATCTGTCTTCTTCTTCAGCTAAGAGAGAAAGGAGTGTCCTTCTCCTTCCTCAGCCAATAGAGGCATTGATCACTGGCAAGTGAAACCATGGATAATGATATATTGTATATCAATATAAGGTATATAACAAGTATTTCCACAATGCAAATTTTGGCCTTCCTACCTAACATTCCAGAGTAGATATATTTTTCTATCAAGTTGATGAAAGACTCATAGTACATAGAGCTAGGCTTCATGATTAATAAGTTGGGGGGGGGGATTGTTTTGTTTTAGTTTTTTGATACACTGCCAAAGAGTGGTTTTTCAGAAGCTTTCTTCTTCTACAATAGAATGATTTGGTGTTTTATTTTTACTTATTTATATTTTGAAGGAATTCTTTTTGGCATGGCGTTTCATGTGCTATAGTAATGTATTAAGGCTTCAGAAAGTCATGATCTGGAATATGCTTAAGTAATGGCATTAGTGTTTTTGCTTGCTAACATTTATTTTCAGTGTCTTTAATTTTTAGTTACAGTGGGCTCCTGATGAAGCCATGTTCTTTTCTGAAATGCATTGGGGGCGACTTGCAGTAAATCAGAGCTTTCCAAACTTTTCATGTTGGTGACACATTTTAGACATGCATCATTTCGCAACACAGTAATTCAGTATGTAATTCAGTAAGTGGAGGCAGCTCTTCCACCCAAGCCTGGCCCACTGCTGCACTCACCAGGCTCTTTCTCAGCCCAGGGTGGTGGCAGCGACACACCTAAACACTGCAGCTGACATACTAATGTGTCGTGGTGCACAGTTTAGAAAACTCTGCAGTAAATATACACAAGAACTCTGAAAATCATATTTCTCTTTTTGAACTTTTTTTGTATAGAATTGATGCCTTTATTATCTGCATTCTCTACTTCACTGCAACTAAGCTTCCTTTAATGAACGTGCTGTGTATCTGGCATTCTTAAAAACTAGCTCCTTGTTGTTACTCCAGTGTTTCCACATTGTTTGCTGTTCGACCACTTTTGACTTTAAATAGAAAGTTTTTGAAATTCTACTGCTCTTTCACTTTAAGCTCAATGTTAAATTGCAGGTACTAGTTTCTTTTTGAGTTCTGCCTTATTATATGGGATGCTGTGTGTTATTTCTCCTCATTCTCCTCATGAAATTCTAATGTGTGCCACTAGTCTACAGAGATGCTTGGTGAGGCTAGTCCTACCTGCAGCTGAGAAGTGAAAAGATAAAAGCCAGTAAGGCCATGTTTGCATAGAAAGACTGACAAAGAAATGGTGACACAAAAGCACTGCCAGTGTTTAATCAAGAACTCTGGCTTCATGTAGGTTCTTGACACGCTTCCACTCCTTTCATTTTGTACTGCACGCAATATACTCCTTCATACTGTTGACATTACTCTTAAGTGACCTGTATTCAGAGCTAAGAACACAAAAAATGGGGAAATAGCAGTTTGGAAACTGTGGCGGGGTGGGGAGAGAAAAAGATTTTATTTCAGGTCGCTGTAAACAGAGTGTGACTTCTGTAGAACAGTTGGAGATTTCTCCCTTACTGTGACAGTGGCTTTAGTCTTCATCCATCCTTGGTAAGAGTTCAAATGTAATGAAAGATGAAGGAGAGTGAGTTTTGATTTATGTGACAAAACTCTTACTGTACTTACTTGTGTATAAGTCGACTTCATGTATAAGTTGATGGCAGGTTTTGGGGCCAAAATTATAGATTTTGATATGACCTGTGGATAAGTCAATGGTCACTCTACAGAGAGGGGAAAGTACCACCTCAGCCTTTCCAGCTACCATCACCACCATTTTCCTGCCCATGTATTCATAAAGGTCTTTTGTCACTCTACTCAGTCTTTTTTTTTTTTTTTAATCAAACTTCAGGTACAGTATTAACTGTATATAAAAAAGGAACCATCCCCTTCTCTGAGTAGAGTGGTGAAAGGCAAGAGCTTAGTTCATCCAGGAGAACCTACAAGAAGCACTAGCTCTTCCCCCTGCTCTCTTGGAACTCCTTTGAGGGAAGCACCAAAGAGCTGCCAGAGCTGCCGCCACCACCGCCACCACCACCACCACCACCACCACCACCACCATTTTCTCAATCAGGCATTCAAAAAGACCAGAAGTGACACCATTATGGAGAGAGTAGAAGGGGTCAGAGCTTCTTTTGGGTTCTCTCAGGATAGACTTTTACCTCTCTATTCAGAGAAGGAGATGGTCCCTTTTTTGATAACAGTTAAGGTATAGTACTTACACTGACCCATAGATAAGTCAATCTGGATTTTTGGGGTTAATTTTTCGAGTAAAATTTCTAGACTTATACATGAGTATATACAATAATTCTTTATTGCAGCTATTTTCCATTATTCTACATAGTTCCCAAGACTTGTGAAACTGCCTAGATGAAATGTAAGCATTACCTGGTCTAGTTAATTTCACTGCTGATAAACACTGCATCTCATCTTCTTTTTAAACGAGCTTCCTGAGTGTGTATGTGTTCAAACATCATTCCATTTATCAGAAAAACTAAAGCCATTCAGTGCAATCCTAAGCACGTTGACTCAAAAGTCCCAATGAATCCAAATAGGAGAGTAATGTGAGCCTGCCTTTTGCTTCTTGACATACAATATCAGAACGGAGGTTGCTCCTAAAATCCCCACTACTCCAATTTCAGCAGTGCATGTGCAGGAACTAATTATTCATGATTTTATCTTGCTACTTAAAATGGATAATAGCTTAAAGGTTCCGTTGATGGATTTCTTCCAGCTCTTTGATGAGCCAAAGATAATTTCTCCATGTTCTCCCCTAACTCGTCCCCACTCCCTGTTTGTGGTTTAGTGTTTGCACTTGCGCAACATGTTGTTACTAGACTGGAAGATCCCCAGGCCAGGGAACTTATCATATTTGTCTAAATAGTATGCACACCCATGCAGTGATAGATAATACACGCAGCTGCAAAAGGATGGTGGAAATTACTACAGCAGACTTAAATGCATTCATTGGCCATGAGGTGTGGAAAACCAATCCAAACTTTTGGGCCCAGTCTTGAGTCAACAGAGAGCTGTCTTTAAACAAGAGTTGACATCCAAAGACCTCTGTACCACTTCCAGTCTTTATTAGTCTTGTACAATATTGTTTGACTGTCACAAAAATCACATTCCCAAGCTATTTATAGATAGAATTCAAAAATCAAGTCCTTACATAAGGAATTGAAGCAACTGAGAGTGTGTTTGATTAGTTAAAGTGCATTCAGTGTTCCACTCTTTCAAAACATCCTCTTCTCCCATCATTCTCCCGTAAAATTATACTCTACATCTACTAGTGAATTTGAGTAACCTAGGGTTTTCATCAGAATGTGGAGAAGTTACTTTTTTTTGGAATATAACTCCAAGAATACTTCCAATTTCCCAAGTGTTGCAAATCAGTCCTATTTAATTTCCAGATAAAATCCATTAAGAGCCTCCTTTAGGGCTAGAATCTCTTCAACTGGGCCAGTGCAGTTTGATAATAGTGCTTGATAGCACTTCCTGTTGTCCAGGATCCAGGAGTGGGCAGGGTGTGGGTGTGCCCAGATTGTCCCTCCCTCAGCAACTCCCATGACGAGGCAAGTTTGGAATCTGCCACCTTTCTGTGTTTATTTTAAATTTCTCCTTTGAGTTAATTTTTCTAAATTTTTAAATACTTTTTTAGCATTATAGCACAAAACTGCAATAGTGTACCAGCATGTCATGACGTTACAACATGGCTGTACTAGTATGGCTTACAAAAAAAAAAAAAAAAAAGACCAATCAGGAGCTGTGGGGCAGGGAAAGGGCCAATGACACTGTAGTGCGGAGGGAACACTGGTGGCAATAATGCAACTCATCTGCTTAAGGAGAAAGGGTGCGGTAGAGAGAAAGGATGTGGTAACTCAACACCATCATGGAAATGGCAATGCTGGGATTGTAATGGAACAACCCGCTATTGAGGTATGATGCAAAAAGGACCTCAGTCATCTGTCATCCATTTAAAATTCTCTAGAGAGCGAACCCATCAGCTTCTGAGGCAGTTTATTCTACTGTTAGATCAAGTGGTGGTTGTACTGTCTGTACTTTGAATACTTTTTTTTTTGTATTTGAATACATCATCATCATCTGTGTTAGAAACAGAAAACAAGTTTGCTCCATCATCTCTCTGGTAACCCTTCAAATATTATGAAAATTGAGATAACCTGAAGTCCTGTTTCAATTGTGTAAAAATCATTTGCAAGTGACAGCAGGAACAAGGTTTGGGGAGGTTACACCTTGGTTTAAAGGAGAATCGCCAGGTCTAAGAGGTTCTAGGAGTAGCAATTCTCCTTTATGTGACTGATCTCTTTTTCAGTGGGAGACTCTGTTGGTACCATGGGTCTCTGGATCATACATAGCTCACAGGACAGTTTATTTCCAACTTATGTGTTTAAAGTACAATGTCAAGCAAAAATATAATGGCAGAATCCTTTCTCCCAAAATTTTGATGCTGCAGTGGGAGAAAATATTAACCTGTAAATTTAGGGCAGGAGTTAAAATTATGCAGCCCTCCAGGTGCTGTGGGAAGGCGACTTGCTGAATCCTTAGTATAGCCAGTGGGCCCATTCACACTGCACAATTATCATGGTATATTGCACTTTAACAGCCATGGAAACATCCTGTGGAATCCTGGGCTGGCAGTTTAGAGAGGGGTATTTAGGATTCTCGGAGAATTACAGACTACAAGCCCCAGGATTCCACAGGATGTTGCCATGGCAGCAGAAGTGGAATATAGCACTATATTTGTATACAGTTGTGTGAATCAGACCATTGTGAAGAGAATTCCACTCCAAGCACATCCAGAAGGCCACATGATTTCCCCCGTGGATTTTAGAGAGACTGTCAGGAAACAAAAGTGGTGTCCGTATTCTACAGTTGAATGGCTAAACCACTGCACAGCCTGCTGAACCGCTGCCAGTAGTAACAGCATATGTTGGGAGAGGATCCCTTCCCTGGCCAAAAAGCTCTTAAATACTTGTGGTTCAGATAAGACACAGCTGTGCTAATCACTTTTAGATTATTGTCTTAATTTCTTTGGTGTTGAATTTTCACTCATCCATGTAAGGCAATTCTTTCATGAATAATTGGTCATGAAGGGTAAAGTTGAATGAGTTTGAAGCAGTGCAAGGGAATGGAATTAATTGCTCATACACTTGTTCCCTCAGATGCAGGTTATAACAGTGTCCAGGTTTTCTTGCCTTTGTTCTTTTTTGCTGTCTCAGCTCCCTTTGGTAATGAACAAGGCAGAGATGGCCTTTTGAGCACATGCAAGAAACAAAATCTCCACTGACTACATAATCTAATAAGCATTCTAATTTGCTTAGGTTGAAGAGCTACACAGCTGCTGGGATTTTAATAAAACATATCTCAGTTCTCCATCGTTGCCAGAAGCTTCACACTTCTGGAAATTCTGTTTTTAGGTTTTCGTCTAGCAAAGGCACGTCTAAAACAGCAGAAAAATTAAGGGTCTCATTCGTTGAGTACTGCTAATGATTTAACTCACAACAATTAGGCTTTAGGCTGAGCTAGGGAGAGGCAAGGGAGCTGATGTAAGATAAATAGGTCAATGTCCGTAGGAAAGAAAGCAACATGACAGATATACTAGAACCAAGCTCTTTTAGGATTGAATGGTTTTAGCAATCTAACCAGCTTGAAATGTCTAGTAGGGCTGATTAATGGCATATTTTTGCCTGGCTCTAGGTTTCTTTACAACATATTATGTTAGGGTGAGGAACGTTGACAGATTGCAATTCCAACCAGGCCTAGACAGTATTGCCATGATGGGAGTGCCACAACAATACGAGGGCCGCACATTCTCCAACCTTTTCCTCCAAATCAGGTAAACTGAAACCTTTAGTATTCTTTCACATACCTTCAGTAGAAGGCCTAAACTCATTGGGAAGGGCTATAGCTTAGTAAAATAGCATAAGTTTCACGTAGAAAAAAATCCAAGTTCAGTCATTACTAGCATCTCTAGACAGGGCTGGGAAAGACCCCTGAAAGGTGAATGGCTGCCAGTCTGTGTAGTCAATACTAGCTAGATGAGGATTAGTATAAGGTGGCTTCCTATTGTAACCCCTGTTAGCAGACCCGGCCCCAGGGAGTATAATTTTAATACTAAAATTCATTTAAGCCAGAAGTGACTGGGTTGGTGCATAGACAACCAGGCCAATGCTCGGACAAAAGATCAAAGACCAGAAACTTCCCCCATCACGCTTCCACAGGAAACCTCAGAAAGGCACGTCCGCACAGGTAATGGGCCATCAGCCACAACAATACTTTGAGGAAATTGCCTCATTCCCCTGGAATGCTTGCAACAAGCGAGACATATCAAGGCAAGGTCCAGTTACATGATGCGCCCATCATGCGGCCATCATACAGCCATCAAGCAGCTGTCAAACAACCATCATCCTTCAATTCCGGCTATTATACCTTTCTGGGAAAGGGTCTGCCCCTGAGGTATGTTTCGCCCTATAACTAGACCCCCTTTTGAGACCTATTTTGGAGCTCTCCCATGCTAGACTAGCAGACCATCACTCTGTTAGTTGAGACTCCCCTCAGCCCCCTCCCTGCACTGAGTTTTCCTACACTTTGCCTTTTCTCTGACCAAAGACTTCAAGATCAGGTACAGTATCACTGCTTCTAATTCCCTCCGCTTTACCCAATCATTTTTCACCTCTTTTTATCTCGGCAGTCCTTGTTTGCTTGTGTGAGTGAATGTGTTGTGCATGTGAGTGTTTGCCAATTTTAGCAAATAAAAGACCATTTAAAAGGACACTTGACTTTTCTTTCTTTCGCATGCAGTCTGACCCTGTAGACGTAGGATAAAAAGATCTCGCTGGGTTGCCCTGCCTTCTGCTTTGCCAAGTTGTGCTTTGCTAATTTCCCCAGCTTTTATAAAATTCAGGTGTCCCCCACCCTCGGGACCCCCAGAAGCCAGGGTAACACCATGCTATTCTTTCCTTGCTTTATCTTCTTGAATCTCTGTCTTCTTTACTTACTTCTATCCTCTCCAACATTTCATAGATGAAGATTGGGACAGGCGGCTGAACATCAGACTGTTGTCAAGATGGCAAAAGTTATTATAAAGAGGAAGAGCACACAAGCTAGGAGAGGCTACAACAGTTTGGTTTTGCCAGAGCCTGCTGTGAAGGACATAATTCTGTCCCTTCTCTCTTCTTCTTTCACTGAGTCAATTGAGTGAAAATTATTTTTGTACTTTGAACTCAGTTTGCACCAATGGAAGTAAGCTGAGGACAAACAGAGAAAGTGGGAGGAGAAGAGAGAAACTGGGGCATTTTAAAAGCACGTGAAAGGGGAATGAGAGGAGTAATTGGAACTGTCTCTACAAAATCAGAACAGTTGGAAGATATGTACTCTGCATCTTACTACATATGTAAACTTGGTTAATAGATCCTATTGGTGAGATCATCTTAAGCAGCTGGGTGCCTGAATTTTAGCTGGGTCCAGAAATAGATGACTTGCTCAACATTGAGGAAGAAGGCATATCACCGTGTAGTGATGTGGGAGGCACCTCCCTTCTTCACAAGCCAACCATATGTGCCTATCTCCTTAAATAGTCTTTACCAGTGTAACCTTAGACTCATTAACCTATATCCAACTGTTAGAGTCCCAGCTGGAGTAGACTCATGGAATCAATGGAAACTTGGCAAGAAACACTTCAATAAATTACACTGATTAATGGATCTGCTCTAACAAGGGACTAATTATTAGATTTAGGTCATATTTGGTAAAGACAAAGGGTCAAAAATCCAAGAGAAAAGCAGATCTGAAAGTAAGTCAGACTCTAGGTGGCAAGCCAGAGGAAGACCACATAGCTGAGAGGACAAATGGGAAACTGTCTTGTTACTGTGTCATTTCCAAAGTATGGTGACCCTAAGGCAAACCTATCACAGGGTTTTCTGGGACTGAGAGTGTGACACACCCAAGGTCACCCAGTAGGTTTCCATAGCCAAGCAAGGAATCAAACCCTAATCTCCAGCATCATAGTCCAACACTCAGACCACTACACAACACTGGCTCTCTAAACTATCTTGACAAGGCATGATTTTATGTGCAGAATGAACTCAGGCTTGCCAGAGACATCAAAAACAATAAAAAGGGCTTTTTTAGATATGTCCGCAGCAAAATGAAAAACAAAGAAATGATAGGATCACTGTGTGGAGAAGGTGACCAATTAATAACGGAGGAAGAGAGAAGGCAGAACTACTCAATACCTTCTTTGCCTCAGTTTTCTCCCAGAAGGATAGATGTACCCAACCTGCAGCGTGGGGAGCAGGTGAGGAATGGGGGGAAATGCAGCACAGAATAAGTAGAGAAGTAGTACAGGAATATCTGGCTAAACTAGATGAATTCAAGTCCCCAGGGCCAGATGATTTACATCCAAGGATATTAAAAGAGCTGGCAGAAGTCATTTCTGAACTACTTGCAATAATTTTTGAGAACTCTTGGAGAACAGGAGAAGTCCCAGCAGACTGGAGGAGGGCAAATGTCATTCCCATCTTCAAGAAGGGGAAAAAAGAGGACCCTAATAATTATCACCCAGTCAGCCAGGAAAGATCCTAGAGCAGATCATTAAACAGTCAGTTTGTAATTACTTAGAAAGCAATGCTGTAATCGCTAAAAGCCAGCATGGATTTCTCAGAAATAAGTCATGCCAGACGAATCTTATCTCTTTTTATGATGGATTACAGGTTTGACAGATGAAGTGAATGCTGTAGCTGTAGCATATCTTGACCTCAGTAAGGCCTTTGACAAAGTTCCACATGACATTCTTGCAAAGAAGCTAGTAAAATGCGGGCTGGACAGGGCTACTGTTAGTTGGATTTGTAATTGGTTGACCGACCAAACCCAAAGGGTGATCACCAATGGCTGCTTTCATCCTGGAGAGAAGTGACTAATGGGGTGCCACAGGGTTCTGTTCCGGGCCCAGTACTATTCAACTTCTTCATCAATGACTTGGATGAAGGAGTGGAGGGCATGCTGATCAAATTTGCAGATGATACCAAATTGGGAGGGGTTGGTAATACACCAGAGGACAGGATCAAATTACAAAACGACCTGGACAGATTGGAGAGCTGGGCCAAAGCTAACAAAATGAATTTCAACAGAGAGAAATGTAAGGTCCTGCCTGCACTTAGGCAGAAAAAATGGAAGGCACAAATATAGGATGGGGGACACGTGGCTGGATAGCAGTGCATGTGAAAGGGATCTAGGAGTCTTGGTAGATCACAAGCTGAACATGAGTCAGCAGTATGATGCGGCAGCCAAGAAAGCCAATGTGATTCTTGGTTGCATCAACAGGAGTATGGTGTCTAGATCGAGGGAGGTAATTGTACCACTCTATTCTGCATTGGTTAGGCCTCATTTGGAATACTGTGTCCAGTTCTGGGCACCTCAGTTCAAGAAGGATATCAACGAGCTGGAACATGTCCAGAGGAGGATGACCAAAATGGTGAAAGGTCTGGAAGCCATGCCCTATGAAGAACGGCTTAGGGAGCTGGGTATGTTTAGTCTGCAGAAGAGAAGGTTAAGAGGGGACATGATAGCCATGTTTAAATATTTGAAAGGATGTCATGTTCAGGATGGAGCGGACTTGTTCTCTGCCGCTCCAGAGACTAGGACAAAGAGCAATGGATTCAAGCTGGAGGAAAGGAGATTCCACTTGAACCTGAGGAAGAACTTCCTGACGGTCAGAGCTGTCCGGCAGTGGAATATGCTGCCTCGGAGTGTGGTGGAGTCTCCTTCTTTGGAGGTTTTTAAGCAGAGGCTGGATGGCCATCTGTTGGGAATGCTTTGATGTGTGTTCCCGCATAGCAGGGGGTTGGACTCGATGGCCCCTGGTGTCTCTTCCAGCTCTATGATTCTATGATCTAATGGAAGGGCTGCAGCAAAGCCATAGAATTTTCATCCCTACTGTTTCTGCTTCTAGTTTCAGAAAAGGGAATGCTTAGTGCAACAATCAATGGCTGGCAATTCATGGAGCAATGGGCAAACCACTAAGGTTGCAGCAGCTTATTTCTGCAGTCTTATTTCCTTTCATTTGTATCTCTGGGAACTGGAGGCATAGGAGATCTTGCCATTTATTTTCTGTTTGTTTGTTTTTTTAAATCCCCATGCCTAGCTCAAATGTGAATATGGTAAGCAGTCATTTTTGTGCATTACTGCTTGGAGATTTCTGCTCGCTTTGGGACTCCTCTTTGAGAATCTTTTGTCAGAGTAACCCTTGTCCTGATTATGTAAGTAACCAGTGGTGTATATGCTGGTCACATCCTCTTTCATTCTTCTTTTATGTTTGCATTCATTCCAGTGGAGGAGAAGAGAGAGAGAGAGAGAGAAAGAGAGAGAGAGAGAGAGAGAAGAGCTTTCAGTGATAATTCAGACAAACAGCAATATGCTCAGCAACATGTCATTGTATGTGGGACTGGAGGGCTTCTTAACGATTCAGACACCACTGTCTTGCTTCATTCACAATGCCCCTTTTCTCTACACCATCAAACACCTGCATCTTATGAAAGAATACATTGTCTCCTCAAGTGGGGAGACAGCTTGTGTAGTGTCTACTTCACTAGCAAAGAAAGGAGGGGATAATTTCCCATTTCTTCCTCCCCCCCCCACCCCACTCCTACGCCATGGAATAGCAGTATTGCCATTTCCGCTCCTCTGTGGCTGACTTCCATGTCTTTATCTAGCTTTATGAACTTGATCCAAAAGTGCACTTGTCTTTAACACAAGCTTAAGTTTTGCTCTGAAAATTTTGCTTCCCAGGCACAAAATTGTCCGTTTTTGTTACTCTTCTATTGTCATCATAAAACAAAATAGGTCACAAGTTCAGAGTGTTATAGGAGGGAAATGCTAAAAATACACCATGACAGCAGTGCAGTTATATGAATTCTTTTATGCATGTATCCAAGCTCACCATTGTTACACTTTTCACTGTTCCTGATTATTTTCGTTTTGTACATTAATGCTTTTTCAACCACCTGAATTTTCTGTTATTTTAAACTGCATCCCAAATAAAACTGACAGTTTTGTTTGAAAACTGTATAAAATTCCACACACAATGCTTTATGTGGTGTTGGATCCTGATAAGTATGTGCATGATGTGTCTGGGTCAGAGCTTGGAGAATTTACTTTTCGGACTATAGTTCTCTGGATCAGCCAGCCAGGATGGTCACTGGCTGTGATGGCTGGATGGACTCTGGGAATGACAGTCCAAAAAAAAAAAATTACTTTTCCAAGCTTGCTTTGGTGGAAATTGAATTTCTTACCTCTACCTCCTCCTGTCAGCCCTCTAAAAAGACTTTTCTGAGGGTTGGAGGAGTCCTAGCAACGGTTAAATAGAATCTTGAGAAATCAAGCAGAGGTTACTTCCATTGTCAGACACTTCTAGTGATCACCTACAGTGCCCAGCTGAGATCACTCAAATGTATCATGAACAAGCTACAACCAGTTCTACAAAACAATAGAGCCCTCTCACAAGCTCTGAAAGGCAGGACTTTTTTGGCCTACAGACAGCTTCCAAATCTTACTCATTTGCAACAAGATGCATAACACGGATGGTAATACAAGGACAAGACTCTGCCACAAACCCAGATGCCAACTCTGTCCCCACATCTATTCCAGCAGCAATATTACAAAGGCCAATAACATCACTGGCAACATCAGAGGTACATTTACCTGTTCTTCTTCCAATGTGATCTACACCATTCTATGTCAGCAGTGCCCCTCTACACTCCACATTGGACAAAAAGGACAGTCTGTAAACAACAGGATAAATCAGACAGGAAAAATGGCAATACCAAAAAACAGTTGCAGAACATTTCAACCTTTCTGGACATTTGTTGTTGTTGTGTGCTTTCAAGTTGTTTCTGACTAATGGTGACCCTAAGGCAAAGATATCATGAAGTTTTCTGGGGGCTGAGAAAGTGTGATGCACCCAAGGTCAGCCAGTAGATTTTCATGGCCAAGCAGGGAATCGAACCCTGGTCTCCAGGATCGAAGTCCAGTGCTCACCACTACACCATGCGGACTCTTTTCTGGACATACAGGGTGGGATTTATAGGTTGCAGTCATTGAAAAAGGCAATTACAAAGGAAGATTAGAAAGAGAAACAGCTGAGTTGAATTATATTCACAAATTCCAATCTATTAACAAACGTATGAACAAAGACAATGGCTTCATGGTATACTACGTGTATTAATACAAGAGTCTTCACTACTGTAACAAAAGGAATATTCTAAGAGGAGGTTTTGACCCTCGGAAACTGACTTTTAGTAAGCAGATTTATTGCACATCAACACCAACTGACCACTGTAAAGTTCTGAAAGGCCTGTATCACATTATGCAGCCCTTTGAAAATTTAGGGCAAGAGTTATGATTTGTATCCGTCTGAATCCTATGGCAGTATATTTCATCCCATTCCACAATTGTGTAAATATGCTTTATACTTATGCATTTATTAGCTCTCTGTGCTGCATCTGAAGAAGTGTGTTTATATCGACAAAAGCTGACGCAGGTATAAAAACCAGTTAGTCTTAAAGGTGCCAGAAATTCTGGTATTATACTTTCACAAATCTTGGAACATGGATGTGGCTTCTGAATGGCTTCTGGGAGTTTCTCTACACAAATCGTTTCTTGAAGTAAGGTGTGAGAATCTTGCGGTACACTAGATTACTTTGGATTACAACTCCCAGCATACTTTGCTATGCTGGTTATGAATGCTGACAATAACCATTCAACAATATCTTGAATGCTATGTCATTTCCTTCAACTATAAATTAAAAGCCCTATTTTCTACACAATGAATAGTGCAAGCCTATGTATGACTTGAAGGCACACAACAACAACAACAACAACAACAAAAACAATGTGCCAGAGACATCTTACGAATTTGTCTTTCCAGTTTCTGCTTGAGTTTATGAGATGAAATATAGCGCTTTGTCTTTGTTAAGGATATGCCAGCTATGTTGTGCTTGTTGGTTGTGAGCTTGACTATAGCGTTCTCTATTCTTTCTTATGTAGCACATATACAGTACATAATGAGTAATATGGACAAATGGCTACATGATTTAATATCTTACCACCAGCGGAGTTACGTAAGAGAAAATGGAGCCCTCCCATGCTAATCCCATCCACCCAGTATCTGCTGAGGGCTCGTTGGAATAATAGCCTATGAGTGACTCAGATGGGTTTCCCATTTGGCACACCTCTTTCTGCACCCGCTGCCCTTGTTTGTACAGAGAGAGCTGTCAGTATCCAAAGTTAGCTTTGCCTGTTTGTCTAGCCTGAGATCATACCCTTCCTGACAACTTTATCGCAACCAGATGCATGGAATTGTTTCCTTTACATTTCACTTTCTTATCAATCAAATCTAAAATGCAAGTGTTGCAGGGCGCAGGCACTGACATATTTTCCATGGTTATGATTATAGAGTCAGCAATGAAATCTCCCAAACAGCATATGTTAACTAATACATCATTATTGTTCCAACTTCCCTTCCCAGTTCTGCAATAATTTTGTCCAGTTAAAAAAACAATTCTGGCAGGAGAAAATTAAACTCATTCTGGCACAGGTTCATTTGTACGCATAATATTAAACTCCATAACAACAAAATCCAAAATCCACAAAAAGAGCAACAGTTTTATTGGCCAACCAAAATGCAGAAAATACATCACGCAGATTTTTGAAGCTTCGTTGGCTTCTTCATCAGGCAAAGATGTTAAAAATCATAAAAGAGAAGAAAGTGACGATGCTAGAGTTAGAGGTCTACATTTTGTCCCAGATGATACTTCTGTTGTCAGTTAAGATTGCATGGTCTCAATGCAGGCAGAGGCTACTCCACCTCCTGGCCGTGAGGTTACAAAAGGGGAAAAAAAACAGGCACTAAAATTTCAACTCCATAAGGAGAATGGAAGTGTTATCCAGAGTTACAACACATAGCTGTGGATGGGATGGTGGGGAGTAAACAGTAAAGAAAGAAATGAAAAGTAAAATATACAGACAGTGACAGTTATCTTATTAACAATAGACATTCACAGAACAGTTCCTGCATGATAATACAGTTGTTCTTATATTGTTTAAAGGGCTAATATACTCAGTGTGATCTCTATATCTGTATCTATCTATATCTATATCTATATCTATATCTATGTCCATTTCTGCACTAGCCTGTCATTCCACTTTCAACATCCTATGGAATCCTGGGGTTTGCAGGTTAGGGAGAGGCCTCTGAAGATTCCATAGGATGTTGAAAGTGGAATAATAGCACTATAACAAGCTAGTGTGGAAATATCTATATCTATACCACTGTTCAAGTGACGGGAGAGAAAACTGATGGTCTTCTGAGTCCTGGTGATTTGGAAAGTGTTAAGCTGGTGTTTCCAGAATTACACAGTGGCTCAGGGTGTACAGTGTGTTTTGCTGGAAATGTCACACTTTGACCAGGATATCTTTTCTTTTCATCCCTGAGATGTGTAGGGACTCTTTGTAGTTCCCTACCGGGAAGTGCACACTGAATTTGCCAGAATTATTTTCTTACATTCTGCAAGGTTTCAATTTCTGATGTTGAAATCAGAGACTGAAGGTCATTCTCCAGAACAGGTAGGGATATATTAAATGTGGGACGTCATGGCCCAAGACTGCACTCAGTGGAGTTCTGCTCCTCTTCATAGGCCTTTCAGTACGAAGTTCTAAAACAGGGGTAGTCAGCCAGTGAGGATCTCGAGGCCACATTGGCCTCCCACAGGGCCCTGGAGAGCCAGACATGCTTCTATCATGCCTCTGATTTGTAAAAGTTTCTGAATTTCACTAGGAAACTCTCCTAAGGGGGCAATTTAGAGTGGTTTCCCTGGATGTTGTAGGCCTAGGAGAGTATTTTTTTTTTCCAACCAGAAAGTAAAAGATGAAACCAGGAAAGAGACATTTTTGTTGTTGTTGTATGACTTCAACTCATTTCTAACTTATGATGACTCTAAGACATACCTATCATGGGGTCTTCTGGGGCAGGGTGGTTGACATGCCCAGGGTCACCCAATGGGTTTCCATGGTCAAGCAGGGAATCAAACCCTTGTCTCCAGGGTCATAGTCCAGTGCTCAAACTACTACACCACATTGGCTGTAAAGGACATTCTTAGCAAATATTAAAAAAAAAGAAAAAAGATTGCAAGTGTGTGTGCACGTGTGCGTGCGTGTGGGTCTCAAAATTGCCTTGGGAGCCTCAGGGGAAGTGCATTTATGTGTTCACTAGACATTGCTGCCCTGAGAAGGCTGACAATACATGCAGGAATGGTCCTCCTAAATTCAACAAATGTCACACAGTAAATTAAACAGCTATTACTTAACTGCCTTAAAACAATGCAGTTGTCTGTGTGGTTAGGAAGGTTCCTGTTTGAGACCAAAGTATTAGTCATGTAACCACATAGACAAGAGTTACTAGTTCAAATGTCAAGAACCTCACTCAAAAGTCATCATCTTCCTCCCCCTTGAAAGTGCTCTTGAAAGAGAACTGAAGCTGGGACCCTGGGGGAAGGAGTCTAAAATTACACAAAGATATGTAGTCATCTGAAGTTGGTCCTTCGTGAAAGGAATGATTATGGGAACTTTTTGTCTGACGGTTGCAATCAATTTACAGATTTTAATTTTTCACTGGTTGCATAATTCCCCCAATTTGTACAAAATCTGCCATGGAATAATTTATGGTCTATGAATATAATACATTAATACTATCATACTATGGGGGCATTATGTGATGACTTATATTAATTGTCAACAGTGAAAATATATTTCTTCATAAGTATGCATTTTGTCACAGAAGCAAATTAAAGACAGAATTCCCTCAGTCAACAAATTTTTTGCACGTGGACTTCAAAAGATTTATATAGCATTTTAGCCACCTTGACAACCTTTTTGAAAGACAATACATAAATAACAATATCATATATAAATAAGTAAGATATAAGACACAATAGAAATCGATATTACTCTTCTTCATAGAATACCAGTTCCAAAAATAATTTTTCAGGCTGGCTAACTTTGTTTTCATGCAATATTCATTATTTCACCCCAAGGCCTACTCTGTCATTAGACAGAGGAAGGCAGCTGCCTCAGGTAGAAGATTTTAGTTCCATGAAATGGCAGAAATGGTTATATTCCTGCTCATTAGTGCTAGTGAGCACGGAGTGGTGCTTGGAGAATTTTATATATCCTGTACCATGGCTTCGGAACTATGCTATCGTGATTTTGTTTCTCTGTAGCAAAGTACCTCAGGTCAGTCCTATTTAATGCATTCCGATCATCCCTCGAACTTTCTCCCAGGTCATCTTCTTCCAGATCAAGTGGAGATATAATACTAATCCTTTTCCAATGGTTTCTAAGGAACTGAAAGCCAGTCATGAGACCATGTGTATCATGTGTATCTCTTCTTCCCTTTCAGCATAAATTTCTTTGTTTACTTTAAACACAAGTAAGCACTATATATGCAATGACAACATTGATAAAGCTGACCAGGATTTCATGAAACCAATATTTTCAAAACCACTTGGTTTTGAATTTTAATCTGAACTCTGACTGCTACTGGAGGCATTACTTTTTTCCTTGTTACTTGGTTTGGTTTTTAAGAATATTCTAATTACAAGAGCAATTCTAAGTGACTTTGAATGGGATTGGTGCTGCTGCACATGTAATGCCCAACTATGGCATTTGCATAATTTTACTACAATTAAAGCAAATAAGCAGGGGGAGAAACTGATGCCAAGTTGGTTTTCATTCTTGATGTTGGCCCGGGATTTGTAGGAAGACAGCATTATTCAGAACTAGCCTAAGACCTTTCGCTGAGTGGGGCAAAAAACAAGATGGCACATATAGAAGCCAGCTAGACTGGCAACTGAATCTGATTGGTGATAAAAGAGCATCTTCTTCCTTAACTGAGGTAGTAAACTAGTTTTGGGGCTCCAAGATAAGCAGTGTGGTGGTGTACAGAGTTCTGCCCTCCAATAAAGGGGAACAGCCACAGTGTTTATCAAAACAAAATACAGTCAGCCCTTCACATTCACTAGGATTAGGGGCATAGGAACCCCACAAAAGTGAAAAAAAAATTCAAACACCAAAATGGTTGTGTGTCTGTGGGAAGGGGGCCAAGGTATCGTGGTAAGAACAAGACACCCAGGCTCCAAACCAGGTCAGGGAAAGGAGAGGGAAAGGGGATGGGTCAGCACGGTGGCTGTATACTTCCTCTCTCTCACCCAAATCCTTCCTTGGGTGTTAAGGGACATTAGAAGAGTGTTTGTGTTGCTGAAAAATCAGGCTGTAATCTGTCCTGAGCTGGCCAGGTAGCTATGGGTGGAGGAGGAGAAGGATCAAAGGTGTGGGTTTAAAGGGCAGCTTGGCCTGATCAGAGCTGATGAGAAGGAAGATTCTCTTGGAAACAGAGAGTCTGAGGTAGGGGGTGGGTAGCGGTTGAGAAACTTGCAAATAATCAAATCCATGAAAGTCAAATCTGCAAATGTGGAGAGTCAACTGCATAGGCTTCCAGTATTGTTCTCCTCACTTCCAAATACCTGACTCCTGCCGCAATCAAAGCACTTTGCCTAATAGGAGAGCTGGCCCTGGCAATATATTTTCACTGGCAACAACGATCGGAGATTTCTTTTTTTGCACTTTTTCCTTTATACAGCTTTATCTCAACTTCTACACTCCAGTTGTGTTCCGAATCACTTTAACCGTGTCTAGTCAACTCCATTCGTCTTTGCCCTCTACGTTCTCAACTCGCTTCATAGAAAAAGGCATTTCAGTGCACTTTAGTATATGTTTACTTTGGAGTAATAACCAATGTGTTCAGTGAGGATTATTCTTGAATAAATATGCACAGGTATATAGTCTTAAGGTATTGCTGGGGGGTGTTCTTTAATTACTGTATTTTAATTAATCCAAATAATAAGATCAATTGAATTGCCATCATGGTTTTTTGTTTTTGTTTTATCATGGTGGCTGTTCGTGAGAATGCTCTGAAACATCACAAGACAAGAGTGAGATCACAGATAATGACTGGTGGGCTTAGAATGGAACTGCAAAATTGAGCATGTGATGAATTATTAATATATTTTATGGCACATCTAACCATAAACAGAACTGTTATCATCAGTTGCCTCTGGCAATAGGATGAGCTGTCACTGTGATCTTGTGTATAACTTCCCTGCAGTTTAAAGTGATTCCTGGAACATAGTTACAGTCCCAGTGAATCCACAGATGGAGTCTTTAGGTATCCAATTCTCCAAGTATGTATAACACTGTGGTGCCTGTGCTACCAGCTTCTAAACCTAAAGCTATCAGAGGATTTGCAGCATTCCAACAACTAATCCTGAACAGTGAATCCTAAATAAGGGGAATGAATCCTGAACTATCAAGAATAGGGATGTAGACATCTCTGTTTCAGTGTGTATGTATGTGTTCCTCAAAATGCCATCACCATTCTCATTCCATCCACATTTTTATCAGGTTGTGATTTTTTTTCCCTTCCTGCATGACAATTTCTGTACATTTTAATATGCACTTTCCCTAACACATATATTATTATGCATATTTCTTAGTGTGCACATTTTCCTTATCATATTAAAGCTTGTGTGCACATCTTTTTCAAATATACACAGCTGGCATCGCATGCAGTAGTTAGAATACCTTGCATCTTTGGGGATTCATGTTTACGGTCATTAATGACCACGTCTGATTTTCACCCAGGCAGCACCCCAATCAAAGGGCCCCCAAGGTACTGCAGATCCAGATGCTGAGAAATGACATCTGCAGCAGTTTCCTGATTACAGGGCACATTAAGAGAAGCAGTTATGGCAGGACTCCGAGGGTCTCGCTAGCTGCTTCTCATTGTACCTTGTGAGAGGGAAAGTACGATAGCTATCATTTCCCAGCTCCATGATCTGCAGCACTCAGAAACTCTTTGGTTGAGGTGCTACCTGGCTGAAAAGGTGTTTTTTTTTTTTTTGCTAAGCAGCATCATTAGCAGGCTTAACACTCTAAAGGCACCAGATTCCATCTGATCTTGGAAGCTGAGCAGGGTCAACTCTGGTTAGTAATTGGATGGGAGATCACCAATGAATGCCAGGTACTGTAGGTTATGTTTCAGAAGAAGGAACTGGCCAAACCACCTCTTGAGTATTCCTTGTCTAAGGAAACCCTGTGAAATTCATGGGGTTGCCATTAGTTGACAGGCAGACTGAAGGCACATGCATACAAATGCACACACATCATCAGATATAACTACAGTGATGGACCTTTGTCACTGTAGTTATGCCTGACACTGGAAGATATTGGCCACACATTTTTAGTTGTACCTTCCCTTGCTTACAATTCTTTCAAAAGGAATCTTAAAACACTAATCCTTATGGTTTCCTCCTGCTGATCAAAAAATTAGAAATTATGTGCATTCTTCTTTTTTGTTTTAAATAGTCTTGCAGATGAAACTGGATAAATTCATTCACAAAAGTTTGTTTTTCATCCCTCACCAAGAGTTCTTCTACTTCTAATTAGATATGCCCAGAATGTTTTCATAGTTCTATAGGAAGGAAGAACACAGAATTTCCAACCTGGCAGACCTTTGCTTTCTCTTGTAATTCCTGAGCCTTGAACCTTGAAAACATGATGGGACTGTATTCTCTTTCCATCATTCTAAGTACTTGACATTTTCCTTTTTAAAAGAAATATCAATGGAGATTATCTGGCATTACCCTGCCAGTCTCATTATGGGGTTGTGAGGGGACTGGATACATGTCCTATTATCCAGCCTACAAACATGTGCCTTAGCAAGGCTTGCATAGATTCAGTTCAGAAGGTGATGACTAATGCTGGATCTGCAGCTTGATGGGTTGTTTTTAAATCACAAGTAAAGAATGACAAAATAGAATAGCAAGAGGCCAGAAACACAGTGGCAGTTACTACAACTGCACTTATATAATTGTCTGGAGAGGAATACCTAGATGGGGTGCTGTTGTAAACTTTTAGGTTTATAAAATATGCTGCTGTGTGTGGGAAAGAAACAGTGGCAGCACTTAATACATTAATTGATTTTAAGTGATGAACTAAGCTGAAAATTTGCCAGCCAAATGGGGCAACTCAATTTAATTTATACTTAACAACAGTGGTTGGCTTAAGCTGGAATTTCAGTATTAACATTTATCCAGAATTAAGTTAATTAATTAAATAGGCCATAGTGCTGATGAGGCAATAAATTTTACATTACCCAGTTACATTTACTCAAAACCTAGATTTCTTGGATTTTTGCAGGACTACTTTTTGCTTTTTTAAGAAGCTGCTCTGAGTTGGAGGACTGTGCGATTTAGATCAAAAGTAATAAGGCCAGCTTCTAGAAGGGGCATTTTAAGGTGTTCTGTCAAGGGGTATTAGAAACTGCACTCCTTCTTTCATCCTAGGAGACTGAGTTTTCAAACTCTTCACCCTGTAACTTTTGCATAAAGCAAAGAAAAGAGGATTGTAAAGAACGGAGATTACGAAGGAAGGAGAAAGGGAAAGCAAGAAGAAGAGGGTGAGTAAAACAATGAGAAGGGAGTGAAAAATGGATGGGATTTATCACCTTTATTCTGGTAATGCCTTTAGGATAATAATGTAAGTAAATTTAAATGCCAAATTTAAAATTAACACAGTTACTTAAAATATCCCAATCTCATTTTAAATTCAGTTAAAGTAGATTTTTCAGTTATGATTAACTTAACTTGGTGGCCTATTCCCACTCATTTTTCCCATTTAAAGTGTGTGTGCAGCACTTTCATAGTATTTTAAGATATAAGATAGTCATTCCTCTGTGTAAGTTAGCTCTGTTACTTCCCTGTTATTCTTTAGCTACATCTTCAGCTGTTGAGTGGGAGCAAGAAAAGAGCAACACATGACCATGTTTCCAAATCGGAACACCGTCAAAATGTTCTGCTCTTAAAGGTGGTTATGATGAGGAATGTCTTATCAAGCTGAAATATTTCCTATATGTTTCATAACACTGTGTAAAGAAACCTGATGTGCTAGCTCTGTTGTATACGCTGGAAATAGTTTGTATGGGACTGACTGAGGCAGATGAGACTGTGGCCCTTTCCACATGTGGGGGGGGGGACGGGCAAAAATGCCCAAAAACAGAGCTTACCTGAAGCCGGGTAAGTCCGTCGCCACGTGGAGCAGCGCGAGCTCGCTGCTCCGCGGTCCTCCAGCGTCCCAAATGGCGGCTTCCGGTTGGTGGAGGCTTTCCACCAACCAGAGAAGCTCGCAAGCTGGAAGCCCGCCCCCGGCAGATCTGCAGGCACGCACTTGCGCGCGCCCGCAAATCCACTTCGGAGCTGGGCGACGGAGCAGCGCGGGGCTGCACGCTCCGTGCTTTTTAAAAACCTCGAAAAAGAGGTTTTTAAAAAACACGCAGCGCGGCTAGTTCCAGCCGCTCCTGAGTGGATTCTGGTGTGGAACTACAAAAAGTAGTCCACGCCAGTCCACTCTATGGTGTAGAAGACCTCCGTCAGAGGTCGCTCTGCACCATTTCAGAAGCCCGGCATGGAAATGGCCTGTATTTTCTTCCAGGGCATGCCTTATATGCTGCAGAGTTCAGATCCTGCAGCTTTAAATCTGATTTCTTGCAATCCATCCTCATCTTCATCTGTACACAATCAGTTCAGGATCCTGGAAGAACTGTCTGTCCTATCCGTAGCAGCCCATGAACTGGGGAGGAAGTGGGGAGAGAAAATGAAGGTGGGAGACAAAGAAATCAGAATGGCGGAAAGAGAGAGACAAAAGAGATGGTCCCACCAATATTTGGCTCTTATTCCACCCTCTGTGGCTTCTGCCCACTGCCAAGATGTAGCCGCCATCAAATTATTCCTGAGAGAACAAGGGCATTGAACAGGAAAAATGGTTGTCTACCTATGGTTTATATCCTTAATTGCTATTATGTGCAACCAATACTCAGACAAATTGCTTTTTAGACTACAGCATTCATGATAGTGTTCATGCTGCCTAGAGGCTTCTGGGAGCTGTAGCACCCAAAGTAACTTTTCCAGGCTTTGTATCCATCTGTCAGTACATATATTTTCTCCAGACCTTCAAATATGAAAGGTATGTGCTAATTAGTATCCATTAGTGACCTGGTTCTCAGGGATGTGAAACTAAGCCGTCAAGAAAGAGTCAAACCATTGTGAATATTCCATACTGCTGTGTGACAAAGTGAGAGTTTGTAATGCTTTTGGTGCTTTGTTGCATGGAGAACTGTTCGCAAAAAAACCAAACATAAGGATGTGCATGCAGAGCTAAAAAGTTGGGTTAGCTGTGCAGAAGTCTGTGGGAATTTGCCTTTAATGACGACACTGTTGCAGAAGTTTTAGACAAGACTGAGCGAGCCTTTCCCATCATCCCCTCCTTCATGTGAAAACAAACAGCAGCAAGCTGTTTGACAAGTTTTCTGTGGGAAATACAAATGTTTTGTTCACTATAATTCATGCTTCTCATTTCCCTGGCACAATAGCCTTTTCTATCCACCCTTCTCTCCCTCTTTTTATTGGTGCTTTTCTTACTCTTTCTTCCTTCTCTCTCACTTTGAGTTTTGACTGCTTCTAGCAAATTTTACTGAAATTTTACTTGCTAGCTAGCTTTTTGTCCTCTTCGTTCCCACACCCATTTCCCCCCTTGTTTCTTCTATTTCTTACACGTCCTTGGGTCTGACTTTCCTGACTAGCTTTCCGTAAAAGCTACACCCTCCATTTTTTAATCCATACTCCAGGTTTGGAAAGTTACCTTTTTGGATTACACCTCTCCAAATCCCTACAGCTAACATTGCCAGTGGTTTTCTTCTGCACAAAGTGATATATTCCAATTTTGGAAGACTCTCAGGACTGCAGCATCCCAACAGGGGCCAAAGCAAAGTGAGTGGGGCAAGATTTTTATCAGCTGGGACATTTCACTTCCCCTTCCCCAGTACAGAAAGCACAGCTCAATTCTACATATGTCTAGGCAGGAATAAATCTCAGGGCAAGAGCTTTTCAAGCTGGAAAACCCAAGCTGTAAGTCCACTCCATGGCTAAGACTTCAAAGGAGAGTTCAGTTTCATGCAGCTGTCCAGTCGCATAGGGATGGGGGGGGCAATGAGCACGGTTCACCGTAGGCAGCAATGTTTTTGGGGCACCCCGGCCCGTAGCCAGCCCCCATGCACCCTGGCCACACCCCCACATGCCACGGCCACGTACAGTGACCACGCCCCCATGCTGTAGCCCCTCCCCTCCTGCCCCCCCTTCACACACTCCAAGCTCTGCCACTGCAGCAGTCAAACAGCAGAGTTCAGTTACTAGGCTTCAGGTAGCCTTTTATCCCTGATCACTGATCAGAGATAGTAGCTGAAGCAGCTTGAGGGCTGGATGGGGACTTTCACATCTAGGAAAATAACCGACCAACCAAACCCAGGGTGAGTGGTTCCTCATCTCTTCCCTGGGATATAGAATCATAGACTCACAGAGCTGGAAGAGACCACAAGGGCCATCAAGTCCAACCCCTTGCCATGCAGGAATACACAGTCAAAGCATTCCTGATAGATGGCCATGCAGCCTCTCCAGAGAAAGAGACTCCGTCACACTCTGAGGCAGCAAATTCCACTGTTGAACTATTCTTATCACCAGAAAGTTCTTTCTAATGTTTAGGTGGAATCTAAAAATATTCCTGAAGCCATTGCTCCATAGCCTAGTCTCTGAAGCATCAGAAAAGAAACTTGCTCCATCTTCTATATGACATCCTTTCAAACATTTAAACGTAGCTATTGTGTTACCTCTTAACTTCTCTCCTCCAGGCTAAACATACCCAGCTCCCTAAGTCCAGGCCTTCTACTATTTTGGTTGCCCTCCTCTGGATACATTCCAGCTTGTCAATATCCTTCTTGAACTGTGGTAGCCAGAACTAGACAAACTATCCCAGGTGGGGTCTAACCAAAGCAGAATAGAGAGAAACTATTACTTCCCTTGACATAGACACTATACTCCTATTGATGCAGCCTGCATCACATATGTATGTGTGTTCACATTCATGCATGGGTGATTCATCAAAGTTGTGAAATGAGCTACAACTACAATTTAAAAATTAATTATTCAGAAGCTGAATGAATAAATAAGTAATGGAACAGATGCTTCTTGCCTGGGGTACCAAGGGTGGTCCTAGTGGTATGGTCTTCTTTTTCTGGCTGCCTTTAGCACGAGAACCTCCAGGGTGTGTCCCAGAGTTTTAATGGTATTTAAAATGGCAGCTTGAGAAACATGAAGTGTGTTGTGATAAGAGAGGGGAATAATTGGCTTAGCCAAGCACAGAGCTCTTGAACTGAAAGAGAACTGATGGGGTTGCCAAATGCTCAACTTGAAAACTGGGCTCTAATCCCAGTTAATTCAAAAAGCTTATTAGTTGCCTTGATTTACACACAAACTAAACTACATTTTAGGGCCTCTAATTATGAGAGATCTCAAAATTGTTTTTAAAATCCTTCTACATTAACACACATATTCTGGGGAGGGTAATGCAATGGGGCCTCTAACTTTTGATATCACTTGGAGCAAGAGTGGGTGACTGCAGTGGGTCCAAGGACCAATATTCTGCCTGGGATCCAGCAAAGCCTCATGGAGGTCAAAAGGCTATGTGGATGTCAAAAAATGTCAACCTTCTCCTCCTCTTCCTCTTCCAACAACAACATCATCATCAACAACACAGAAATAGCTAGAAGTCTACTTCCAATTTTGTAAAAGAGATTGTTTTAATGTTAAACAGTGGGAGGGAGAGTACAATTGATTTAAAAACTGAATTTCTGATCCTGGATGCTTCTAGGAAAGGTAACATAGGCAGAAAAAAATGTGGCCAAGGAGGGAGTCAAGACAACAAGGGGCCACATTTTGCCCATTTATAACTTTGGACCGCAAGCCTTGTGCAACCCATCCTTTCTCAAATTATCTCATAGTGGAGGAGATGCAATAGGCGGCATGGTATTTATAGACCATTCTGCATTCCCTGGAGGATAGATAGGAAATAGATAAAATACTTCCTACTATGAAGGTCCTCCTTGACTATAGAGACTTCCAAGTGAGAGGTTTCATCAAATGATTACCAAGGGCATGAGAAAGGTATTTTGAACTCAGGGCAAGGCTCAAGGAAGAAACAATGCATGCTGCTACGTCAGGAAAAGGGTCTGACTTCATCACAGTCCAGCAACACCCATACTTGAAAGATTACCAGAGAGCTTTTCCTTCAGCGCTTGGCAATGCTCCCATGATGTGCTTCTGCCAATAACATGTCAATGCCACTGGATTGAGATGTATGCTGTTCTTCTCTTGCACAATTATTTCTGGCCCTTTTGAGGAGGAGGAGCACAATGTTTGCTCTTCCGTAAAAGCCTCAACTCAACAGCTCTCCAGCTTCTGCAAAAACAACTGTAGGCTACAAGGAAAAGGAAAGATGTTTGGGTGGGCTGATCCTCAAGGCAAGCTGATTTTTATCACTAAAGGAAAAAAGATCAGAGGTAGGGTGAGGCAGAGGAAGACTGCCTGGCATTTGAACCAGCAGAAAGCGCACAAAGCTCTCCTTCCTGTCAAATGGGATCTTATTACCATCATCACCAGCCTTCTCTGTGCAGTCAGCTGGGAGAGCCCACAAACAATGGTGTTTGCTTTTAACAAGCCGTTTCAATTCATTGGCCCATTTCAAAGACAGCTGAGGGAGAGCTGAGGCCCTGTGTCCTGTGTAATTCCCAGCTCTCAGTGCAACTATACCGTTCAACCAACTGCAGAATTCACAAAGAAAGGCGGAGAAAGGTGTTAATAGCAAGACTGAACTACTATACATCCTAACCCATCCACCAGCCTCTTGCTTAACAGGTACTTTTAAAATTACTCTATGTCTGTCTATGGGGAGTGGCAGGAATAACCTGTCCTGCTCTTCTTTAAAACTTGACAATAGATGATGTCATGCTGGCAAAAGATGAAGCTGTGAAGCTGGTCTAGCAGAGGGTTTATATGGTTTTGAACTGGAATGAAATGATCGACCAAGCTGTTATTTCTGTCGGTTGTTTTCTTGCAATATTTCCTGATTGTCCAATTCATTCATAGACACTTATGATAGTGCGGTGGGGAGAACATCAATAAATTATGTTCACATCCAACATAGCAGTTCTTTCATCTCTCATCACTTTCTTTGTGTGGGGGGCCAAAATATGATTGCTTGATATTGGCTTAAGTAGAAAACCCTCTGATAGGTTCACCTTGGGGTCACTGTTGGTCAGAAAGAACTTGAAGGCACACAACAACAACAGAGTCAGAGCAAACTTTCTACCCATACATGAAGTATCAGGTTCAGCCGAAGATATTTTGCTTCCTGAGGCAAAGGACAAGATTGTGCCACCTTCTATGGCACATAAAGAGGCTTTATGGGCTCTCAGCTGAATCTTACTGAGAATGAAATAGCGTCTTCTACACGCTCAGAGAGGAATAGGCTAGTTCAGAAGAGGCTGTGGCAATCAATAGAGAAGAAAGACTGGGAGATACCTTTGCTGTCCCATAGTTTCTGCCCCCTGAGGTGGTTGCCTCAATGTGCCTAATGTCAGGGGCATCCCTGGAGTTAGAGCGATTCATAACACTTGTAGGCGGAGCAACTCATCCTTACTACTCCCGTGTGTTCATGTTCCTGCTACTTAATTTTTTGCAGTGAATACAATTAGATTCTAGCCCCTATGTCTTTGACACCGCAAAAATAAAATAGCTCTCAAAAGATATTATTTCAGTGGCCAGAGGGTCTTTTGCACACTGCTGAAGTCAGCCTTTAACGCTAGACTAAATGGGTGTGTGCCCCTCTTGCCTTTGTAATTGGAATCTATCTCCAGCTTTCACAGAAGACTGTGGCTTGAAGGTACCGCTCGGAGCAAAGTTATATGAACAAGAGGCACAAAGATTTGTGATCACTGACAACTTTCTCTGGCAGTAAAACAGCTGCATTGATCTTGTGCCAGAGCCGAGCCATTCAACAGAGACAATAAACAGCAGAGTCTGAACCCAAAGGCAACCTCCTCCTCCTCCTGCTAAGAGGCAACAAACTGCCTTTGTAAGCAAGCTGGGCTATTCCTTCAAGTGCAAAAAAGGAAGAGAGAAAACAAATGAGAAGCAGCTAAAATCTAGTATTTCTCAATGGGCTTCTGTCTTCAGAAGCTCACAGTAGACTTTTCACCTGTTCCCTGCAAAAGAAGAAATTCTGTTACCAACATTGTTAACCTCCCTAGTCCATTAAATTTCTTTAGTGGATGTAACCATCTGGATTACGGTGAACGGATTGATTGCTTTTAACCTAACTTTCATTTTTTCCCCAAAAGCTTCCATACAGTTTCTTAAGTATAATATTACAAATAATTAAGCAAAAGCTTTTCTGCTGGAAAGACAATCTATAGTCATTTAGAATCTTTGTACTCTGATTCTCACTCTTGATTTTTCATGAGTAACAGAACACATGTAACAGAAATGAGGCAGAGCTTGAAAAAGTTGCTACAGTTTGCAGCCTAACGTATCCATGGTGGCTTGGGAAATCTGACAGTTTTTAGTGAAGGAAAAAAAAAAGTAAATTTCCAAGTTTTGTTCAGGGATGTCTGAATAATAGTAAAAATGCCATGGTTCCTTGCAGACTCCATGATGGACAAGTATACAAAAGGCATAGAATAATCAGATGTGAACAAGTGTGTGCCATTTCTGTCATGCTTCATTTACTGCAGCATAATCTATTACCACTGCTCTTTCAGTTGAACTGTGTTTACCTGCCTATTCTGAAAAGATTCGGAAATAATTATATGAAAAAATGATGGTTTTTGCGGTGCATGTGTTTGTACACAGTTTGCGGAATAGAACAGGAGAACTAAACAATATGAATGACAGGAACATTGCTAAGGGTGGGGAGAGAGGCTCCCTTCAGTTTCCTATGCTGCCACTCAACACATTCGACAAGGTTCCCCCACCCTCTGTGTAACATTTTCAGGGGCTGCTATAGAAAAGCAGAAGTGAGTCGTCCTACTTCCACCGGCCCGTTTACACTTTTAGTTATGGATATAATGACAGACCTCAGTCAGTTATTTCACCGCAGGCGTGCCATCAATTGCATTGTCTTCCAGCTTGCTTCTGAGCGTAATTTAGATGCTGGTTTTGGCCTACAAGGCACTACACAACTTGGGCTAAGATACCTGAAATATCACCTCCTTCTATATGAACCTTCTTGTTTCATATCCCACAATGCCAGGGAGTTAGATTAGGGAGTACACAAGACAAGGCTTGCTCTGTAGCAGCATCCTAGCTGAACTCATTCTCTAAGGAAGTCAGGGTGGCTCCATCCCTCCTGTGTTTCTGGTGGCCTTCCATCTTTAAAAAAATGTCCCCTGGCTCTGTGCATAGTTTTTAAAAACTATTTTAAATGTTGTTTATTTTAAATCTGTTGGTGTCCATCCATATATAATATCTTAAGCAGTGTTGTAGCTATTATTATTGCCTCAGGGCCCGTCCACAGAGCATTCTCACAGCGGTGAAGAAGTAAGCCCTGATAGGAGCATGCTACTAACCATAGCTTTACTCAGGCAGGACAGGCACAAAGTCGTTTTGACAATTGTGTGACTTTGCCTTTAGACGTTGATGTAGAAGGCTAAGGTCTATGCCAACTCATGAAAAGTGAGCTGCTGCCTCCGGACTGTTCATAAAAAGGATGAAGTGAAGTGAGTGATGAAGTGAGACATTCCCTCACCTCAGCTTAACCATAGTGGCACCTGCTGGCTTCCATGTCAGTGAGACAGTGAATCCACTCAGGATATTCTGAATAATAGAACTGTTGTTGTTTTTGTTGTTCTTATTGTGTGCCTTCAAGTCATTTCTGAATTATGGCAGCCTCAAGGCAAATCATAGAGTTTTCTTGGAAAGATTTGTTCAGAGGAGCTTTGCCTTTGTGTTCCACTGAGGCTGAGAGAGTGGAAATGGTGCAAAGTCACCCCGAAGCTTTCCATGGCCAAGTGGGGATTCAGCCTCTGGTCTCCAGAGTCATAGTCCCGTGCTCAGACGATTACACCGCAGTGGCTCTTAATGGAACTGTACAAGGTGCTAAACTCTCACTCCCAAATAGGTCCTTTTTAACTTCTATAAATTCAGATTAAAACTACAGCAAATTTACCATTTCACTGGTGGAAGCTACCACCAGCTGTGCAGTCTGAAGAGACATAGCCACAGTTGAATGAATGAATGAATGAATGAAACATAACCAGATGAAAAGCTTTTTATGGGGGAATGCATGTTGCTTCTGCTTCATAGTGTATATTTAATAGGATGTACCATAGAATTGACGGAGGATACCCTTAAATGCTTTTATTTTAATCTTTCTCTTTCAGTACTCTAAATGCCACCAGCTATTCCTATAAAATGCCAAAGAACCAAATTAGATATGGAAAAATCTGTACAATATTCTGGCTCTCAAAATTCATTTTCTCAAGAAAGCTAGGAGTTCAAGGTGACCAAATCATGCACTGATTATGTCACCAGAAGCATTTTATAAATATTTGTTTATGTATAGTGTTCTTGATTTGTGCAAACTATATTCATTAAACTAATGAGAATTATGTTGCTACACACCTTTGGTTAAGTGTATGCAAAACTACATTATGTCATCTTTCTCTAGGAAATCTCAATATGAGAGAGAATGATAGTTGGTCCTTTCAATGGGAAGTGGCTCTGTGCCTAGAACAGACACACATCTATCGTAGTTAAATGTGTTATAGCTAAACTGCATGTGATGTTAAATGCATTTTGCATTAGGAAGAAATCCTCTGTAGGTATGAGATCAATGAGATCAAATGTAATTTCATTTTTGATTAAGTTCCTGCTCTCTTCTTTCTCTGATTCATTTAATTAGCACTCATTTTCACTGACGTAATCTTTTAAAAACCTTGCATTTTCAAAAACGTGTAAATTAAATGCAGAGTTGTACATTACATCATTTTCCTTGGCATAGTAGGGCAAATTCTTACCATCCAAATGGTATCGGAGTACAAAACCCTCACCATTGGCTATGCTGGTTAGAGCCGGTAGAGTCTGTGATCAAGCAACAGATGGAAAGCCGTATGTCACCAATCTCTACACATAGTCTCTGGTCCAAACTACATGTTAACTTTAATCTGTAGCATGAAATTACGTCTGTAATTTTTCTCTTTAAAGAGTAAGGGTAGAAGACTTGGTTCAGATCAGACTCTACTGGCGAGAAGGAGGACTTTAATCCTTTGTCATCCACTGTGATTTCCATTTGAATTAAGGAGCCTTTCCCCTGCAATTTGCTCTGCAGGAGGCCTCTGGAAGATCTTTCTCTATACAAATTGTTAAAGCCTTCTGTCCACAGCATCTCCTCCCTCCATTGGCAAACTGAGCAGGTCCCTCCCCACCTTTAACTTTGTTAACTTCAGGTACTACAGATAATGTGTAGTTTGGATCTATTCCGGCCCTCATGTGCTTCCATTTCCTGCTAGGAGGTGTACAATGAATGCTAACTTTAAGTGATACATTTGATCTAGAAATAGGTGGTGTGTGTGTTGGTGGTGTTTTTTTTGCTCTGAACTGCGAGTTCAAACATGTTTAAAGAAAACTGGTTCTTAGCTCCACCAAGTGGTATGATCCTTACATGACAAGAACATGGTGTTCCTGAGTTTGCTTGTACAGTATTGAAAACCTCTCTTCCTTTCATGATACTGAATCAAGCTAAGACCTCTCTGTCATGTGGGTCATTTAAGTCTGGATCTGCAACCGCTGTTTGTTTATAGGTCACTTGCATTTGGCTTCCAGATCAAATATCATCACAAGGTTTTAACAGTGGTGGAGCTTGGAATGTGTGGAGGGGGAGGCAGGAGGGGAGGGGCTACAGTGCATGGGGCATGGCCACTGTGGGGGGGCATGGCCGTGGTGCACAGGGGCATGGTTATGGGCCGGGACGCCCTAAAAACATTGTCACCCAGGGCAAACCACCTCCATTGCCCCCTCCGTCCCTACGCAACTGGGTTTTAACCCAGAGTTAGGGATCATGTGGCCTAGCATGATTCCCACTCCTGTTTTAATGCAGTTATTTCCTTTAATTTTATAAGTCAAAGCAAGGGAAATTTTGGCCCTCTAAATATTAATAAGTTCTGCTCCAAGTACACCTTGTCATTGGTCATGCTGGCCTGCGCTGATGGGAACTGAAGTTCAACAACTTCTAGAGGGCCATAGGTTCCAGAGTCCACTTTAGGTGCTGAAGGGCCACAAGAGAAGAGGAAGCTGGTTTGCTTTGCCTCCTACCTGGCTCACCTACCCATTTCTTTGCCCAGCTGATAATAACAACTGGTACCCAAGTTGTGGCCCACATGTTGGGGCAGAGGGAGAAGGAATCAGTGTAGGAAAGTACAAGAATCATAGCTGGTGTCACTGTCTTGAAGTGTTTTCAATTATAATCTCCGTTTAAAACTAGGTGAGCAAGGAACAAAGCAGCCCAGAGAAGAAAACAGTTTGTCTGTAGATGCTCAATTTGTTTTGATGGAAGGGGAGATTAAACTTCATTAGGGCAAGGATCCTACATGTTGTTCGTTAGGAGAAGCAGAACTTGTAATCTCATGCATGCTTAACTGGGAAAGAATCCATTAAGTTCAAAATAAACATGCGTACGACTACACTGGGAGTAAATGATATGCTTTAATTTTTTTTCTATTTATGGTGTAACATATTGAACATTACTTTTGAAACTACCCAGACGTAGCTACTGACTGTTGGTCATGTTGCAACAGGGCTTTGTTGCTTTTGTTTTGTGATGTCAGGTTGGCTTCTACTCAATGTGACCCTAGGAAGGAGAGACCTCCAGGAGACTCTGTTGTTAATAGGCCTGCTGAGATCTTGCAGACTCAGGGCCATTGAATCAATCTACTTGAAGCATGATCTTCCTCTTTTCCTACTGCTTTTCACTTTATTGAGCATTATCATCTTTTTCCAAAGAGTCATGAAAACTTGTGACATGCCCAAAGTAAGATAGCTTCACTTTAATCATCTTTGCTTCTAGGGGGAGTTTAGGCTTGATTTGTTCTTATACCCACATATTTGTCTTCTACGCAATCCATAGTATCTGTAGAACTATCCTTCAGCAACAGGACTAGAAAGCAATAGCATTAAAATAAAAGGAGAAGAAGATCTGTTTAATTCAGCCTTGCTACCTAATCCTATAGTTATCTTCACAAGAAGAAAATAAATAGGAATAAGCAGAAAAGCCTTGTATTTGTACCAGTTTCCCCGCATGGATGTTGCATCTATGTAGCAAAACGCTCAAGTTGCACAAATGGGAAGTGTGTTAATGGTGCAACACTGTCGTTTCATTTTTTGGAACAGCACCACATTTCTATGCTAACAAAGCAGATCATGCAAAGGATTCAATTTTTGTTGCGAGATGACTGGAGAACAATTTTGTAGAGGAAAGACTAAAGATTTGTCTAAAATAATAGACTGATTATTTAATATAAAGAAGTACCAGTGGTGCTGTTTGGGAATGTTTTGATGGCGAGGTCGTGTGTTGAAAACCATCAAAAACTACAGTACCCATGTAAGTACTGTAGGAGTTGATCAGCCAATCAGATAAAGACACAGGTAAAGAGTTAGATGGGCAATATTATGTGGGGGTTTTGGAACAATGACTATATAAGGAAAGTGTTACTTGTTTTTGTTTGTGCTTGAGTGTAAAAGGCAGTGTTGTACACTTGGGTGGGGCTCTCAGACTTTGTGGAATGATCCCTCTGAGGCCCTGCTAGCAGTTCAATAAAATCCTGCTTTCTCTCAACTGTGGGTCTCGATTCCGGACTTGATTTCCGTTACAATGGTATGTTTCTGCATGGCACGGGGTTGAAATTGATGGCCCCTGTGGTCTCTTCCAGCTCTACAATTCTTCTAGAGGAGACCTTCATCTGGAGGTTTCACTTTTTTAATAGTATCATATCAAAACCAGATTTGTGAAGATCACTTATCATTATCGGAATGAATTCCATAAAGGTTTATCTCCTTGTCATTGTCCTGACCTTGTGACTCTCCTGAATTCTTTCTGCAGTTACTGATGGCCCCAAATACAAATGAGAATTTCTTAGGAGTTTCAAGACTTCAGATGTTTGCTGGTTTCCCAAGCAAGGGAAGATACCCTTTCTCAGTCTGCAATGTGTCAAGCTGGGTATATTTGTTAAATATTGTTTGAAGAGCTTATGTTCTTTTTCTGATGCAAATATCAGTCTTGTAGCAAGCACTTCATGGCTGATGATTTACTTAGGAACAGTGTGTTCTGAGAACTTTCTATTTCTGTTTAGGTATCCTTAATTTGCCACAAATCAAAGAATGCCTAGTTCTTGGCTAAAAAGGTTGACAAATATGTGTGTTGTGATGGCTGTCTGTTACTCCTTCATAATTATCCTTATTACAAAAGTACTTTAAAAGCCCCAGCTACAATTAGAGCTTGGAAAAGTGGCCATTTTGAGCTACAACTTTCAGAAAGCATTGCCCCATGTCATGCTGGCTGGGGATTTCTGAGAACTGAATACCATAAAGTCTTTTTTCCAGCCTCCAAATGCAACTAATAGGAAACAAGCACCGCTGCCTGGACTGGGGGTCTTGGGCTATTTGTCCTGGGCGGCCATAAAGCAAAGTTCCTTTCCTCATTAACATCTGCCTCTGTCTTACTGTATTGCTCACCAGAGGTCTATATATGCATGAGTTCTTGTTGAGCGCAGTATTAGAGCACTGGATCTATTTAGGCCTACAAAAGGACATTTTTGAAACCAAAAGGATTTGACCGTCTGGTTAATTCCTGTTCCTAAAATCTCCTTTGGGGATGGACCTAAAGCAGGTGTAGAAGATGGAGTGGTTTGCCATACTTTCAGGGGGGGAGGCATTTCCAAGGCAGCATCCCCAAGGTCTGGAGAAAAGTAAAAATAGCCCCCAGACTCTTGGAAGTCACCTGTCTTTGTTGCAGAATCTCAAAATGCATGCATGAGCCCACCCACATACAGTTTGTATAAACATAGCCACTGGGATATTGTTGATATGCAGATATATGGCAAAGGTTTCTAAATACACAAAAATCAAAGATTTTGTTTTAGATTCTAAAACTGCAGAGGAGAAGAGGGGCATTTTCTCTGGTACCCACCCACCCCCAGCAGGCTCCACCATTAACATTTTGGCATATCAGAAGTGACATAACGTCAGTTCTGGCTGCCACTTTGGCTGATTTTGCGGAGGGTTGTTTTGGGAGGAAAGAGAAGTCAACTGTCCTGCGGACCTCAGGTTTGACCACCCCTGATTTATAATGTATATGAGAGGATGTAGTCTGTTCCAGACCCTTGGAAAAATCTTCCCCATAGGATGTGTGACTGCCCAGAGCTGTCTGTTTCATACTTTCCAACTGTCCCAGTTTGGCATGAACAGTCTGAATTGATCTTCTGTCACTCCACTTTTTCAGCCAATTTTAAAATCTCCCAGTTTCTGAGTTCTCCTCCCACCTTCCCCCTTTGTCCTCAACTATCTTCAATTGCTGCAAATGGAGTTCAAAGTGTGAAAGTGGTTTGCACTCAAATTAATCAAGCAGTGGGTAAAGAAGTGAGGTGTCAGAATCTTGCTATTCCCACTGAGCTCAGGCAAAAGAACATGGCTGCATTGTCTCCTAGCTTGTATGTTCTTCATCATGTCATCGTGAGCACACTCTGATGTTGCTTAGCCACACGTGTGCTGTTTTTTGCCTGTGAGATGTTGGAAGGAATGCCATTTCCACATGCTCCAAGTCAGGCACAGGGAACTCCCACCTACAGTGCCTGGATGTGAGGAAGAAACACTCAAAGGTAGACATCTGGAAACTTGCTGACTCTGTGGAGGAGAGTGGTGGCAACTTTTTGCCACCAATATTGCTTGCCACAGAGTACTCCTACCCTCTCTCTTCTCTTAGAAGTGACAGAAAGAATGGGTGGTGGCAATAGCAATGGCAGCAATGGGGGGTAGCAATGTACTGGGGTGGCATCAATGCAATCGAGAAGCAGCAATAGTGTTTCTATCTCATCTCAGGTGGTGGGAAAGCTCCAGACATCCTTGTCTATCCATTATAAATATCATAATCTGTTTATTAGATATTATAAGCCAACACCACTCCAATAAAGCAAATAACAGATAAACTGCAGAACCAGAGGGGTTCATCACATTAGGGATTTTATATCCTAACTCTAATGAGTAGCAAATTCCAGGTTTAAGTCTCATCTACTTTCATGCAATGGAAATTTGCATGTGAAAGAACATCTGCTTATCTGGGAGTGTGACTCTCCCAATTTTTTCACTCTTCCTGTGGCCATGTGGATGAGTTGTGCTGTGCTGTAACAGTAATTGCCAGAAAGTTTTGTCCCAACATGTATATACAGAAGTATTTGCCAACACTACCAGCAGACACTTCATGTAGTACATTTTTAGTCCATGTGACTGTCCCTAATTTCACATTCAGAGGTATCAGTTTAATGGCTAGGATCCAGTTCATTCTTCTCAGTATACCCAAAGATGCCATATGTCACATGGAGTTCTCTTTTTGCCTTGAACATCTGTCTTCTTCCTGGGTTATGTCAGAAACTTCTTTTGAAACTCATGTCAGTTTTTAAAGCAAGAGCTACTGCTAAAGAATAACATGTGCAGAGACTCATTAAGTAGTATATTCCATGGAAAACGTGCATGCCTGATGATCATGAAAACAGCAAAGACTAATTTTACATATTTATGCCTCCAAACGTCAAGAGAATGGCTCCCAATTGTATCCTCTGGATGGCTGAATCAGTTTCCAGTCTGAAGTTTACTAAATTAGTGAAGTTTGCTAAGTTTTTGCATCACGCATGAAGTCTGCAAAAAATGTATACATGTTTTCATGGAAATGTCTCCTAATTTAATAAAGTATAATGTTAATAAATGTAAAAAGGAGAGCATGTTGGTTATCCCCAGTGTCTTTGCACTCATTGGCTAGAATACTAGAAAACTGGGAACTACTTGCAAGCAAAGCACTAACTTTGCAGAAACTACCATTAATAATGACATAAGTCAGTGACTGACAAAGAGCTTGATATATTTAATAATTTTTATTAAACATGCACACACATACAGAGAGAGAGAGAGAAAACAAGATGATTATCAATATAAGATCAGATAACTGTGCCTTTTAATACAGAAGACAATCCAGCTGGTTTTGGCAAACACTTCTATCAGCCCTAACCAGCATAACCACTGGTGAGGGCTGATGGAAGTTGCAGTTCAAAAGCATATGGAGGGCACCACTGCCCACTCTGGCTGTACCACAGTGAAGAAGAAAACTGAAATACCTCTCTCACACATTTAGCCCTCGTAGCAATACCCTTGAACAAGAGCTAGAACTCCCCAAGTCTCTCATCTGCAAGGACTAGTGGCCATTGTGGTTGGGAGACTCTGGAATATGTAATTTAAAAAACCAAAACAATGTTAACAAGCTCTGATTTAAACATATACAAGAATGTCTAGATTGAAGTGTCCAACGTGTGAGTCCAAGGATCAGTTTCTAGCTGGTCCCCCAGAATCTGCTGCCCACTTTGAAACTAAATATGAATTGTGTGTTCTAGAAGCTCCTGCCCCCTGAGTGTACAGTTTTCATTGTTTAAAGGGTTAAAAAAAACAGCTGAAGGAGACTTCTGCGGAGGCCCACCCCTCACAAACGAATGGGAGAATGTTGCCTATTTCTTGTTTAGATTTGTATTACTGTTGTTGTTGTGTGCCTTCGACTTATGGCGACCATAAGGCAAAACTATCACAGGATTTTCTGAGGGCTGAGAGTGTGTGATGTGCTCAAGGTCAACCAGTGGGTTTCCATGGCTGAGTGGGGGATCAAACCAGAGTCGTAGTCCAACACTCAAACCACTACACTACTCTGGCTCCTGAATCAAATAACATATTTCTCTGTAATGCTTTTAAATTTTATTTTTATATATTTATTTGATTTGTCCCCAACCTTCTTTGCAAAGCATGGGACTCAAAGATAATTCACACTGGACTCAGTGTGACTCACTCCAGATTAATGTTGCATGCTGGCACCGATTGGAAAATAAGAAAATGGATCCTTGTGCTGTCTAATAGTTCAGACTACACAATTATAGCACTATGATCCTATTATGAAATCCAGGGGTTTGTAGTTTGCTGTGACATTGGAGCTCTCTCTCTGGCTGAGAATTCTAAATGTCCATCCCTAAAGTCCAAATCCCAGTTCTCCACAAAATGAACTCATGGCATAGAAACATCTGTTGTGTGAACAGGCCCATGTTGATGAGCATGAAGTCACATAACCATATAATAATCTCTTACAAAGCTATGAAATATTATAGCTCATGTCTACATGTGCCTTCAAGTTGTCTGTTGACTTATGGGACTCCAAGAATTTCAGGGCATTTTCTTTGGCAATGAATACTCAGAGGTGGTTTGCCAGTTCCTTCCTCTGAAACATAGCCTACACTGTCTGGTCTGGTGTTCATTGGCAGTCCCATCCAAGTACTAACCCAGGCTGACCTTGCTTAGCTTCCGAGATCAGAGAGGATCTTGTGCCTTTATGTATTTAGACCCATTGTGGCTTGTTGTTGTGTGTCTTCAAGTCATTTCTGACTCATGTCAACCCGAAGACGAACCTATCATGGAGTTTTCTGGGGCTGAGACTGTGTGGCATGTCCAAGATCACACAGTGGATTCCCATGGCTGAACAGGAATCGAGCCCCGGTCTCCGGGGTCATAGTCCAATGCTCAAATCACTATACCACACTGGCTCTCTGTTGTAGCTCATAGTGTTAAATAATAACTGAAGACACCTCCTAGCTGCTCCTTATTGTGAAGAACTTCTTAAAAGATCCTACCCGAAAACTCACCAGAGAGCTGAAGGAGAAAAACAAGAAACCGAGAAATAATTTGGTGGGAGGCATGACTCCAGTGGATCATGGAGAGGTTTTTTTGATAGATGCAAGATGGTTCTCAGGTCAGAGGAGGAACAGGGAGGAACAGTTTGGTCTTAGCTACTGATCAGCCATCTTGGTTGTAGTTCTGACAGGTAAAGACAGTTCCATCCTGCTGTTTTGGCAAAAGGAAACAAGATCTGCTTTGATTATGATCTGTGGATTTTGAAAGCCCAGGTGTAGCAAATAAACAACATCTCTGCATGCACTTATGTTACAGAGGCTGCTTAAACAATTTATTGCCTTTCAACATCTTGCTTGTACTTTTTAATTACCATTTCTAACCCTCTATCATTTGTGGATTTTTTTTTAAAGTCAGTTATATGAAGTCCCTGATTGCCCAACGGTGTAATAATAAAATGTGTAGACTGGTAAGTAAGTCAGGGTAAGTGTTATTTCAAGCAAAAGTGGCTCTTACTTGTTTGTTTTTGTCTTATTCAGTTATAACTTTCTGAGGTAGTTATATAACTGTTCCCTCTGGCTGCTTGTCAAGGTTTCAGATTAACGATAGCTACTCTGTACTTGGCTGGGGAGTCAACACACACAGCCAGTCCACGTGTCCATGTTGTCTTCCTCCTTGCTCCTAAATGTTGCACTGAGCGATGCATTTGAAGCAGGAGGTGGCTTATCTTAAAAACAAGGTAAAAACTGAAAAGTCATGGTGGCTGATTTGCCCTTTAGTCTCGGTGAGAAAGGGTACCCTGGAGATAGGGCAGATGTAATGTAAGTTAGACATTTTTGTCTGAATTAACATTACATGTGAAACTACTTACAGGAAGAGGCGACATTGTAAAGTGCAATAATTGGAAATATTACTTTTTTATCCCACCGAAAGAAGCGGTACCAGAAAGTGCAAAACATGGAAAAATTAGAGGTTGCTCACTGCAGTGAATCAGGGGGACAAACTTATTCTCCTGGGATCCTCCAGGGGCCCCATATGTATTGCTTGCAGCAGATCCATTGTTTCATCTGGGCCAGGTTTCTTGGAATATCATGGACTGGTTGTACAGTTGTCCCTCCAGATTTGCAAGTTTAACTTTCACAGATTGGATTATTTGCAAGTTTCTCTAGCTCCTACTCCCTGCCCCTCCCCAGTTGCAAATTTTCCAGGAGAACATTTCCTCTCAGCAGTGATTAGGCCATGGACCCCTCTGGTCTTCTTCTTCTTCCTCCACTGGCTGCTGCCTGACCAGCTAAGGATGCTCGTAGCCTAATTACTCAGCATCGCAAACCCTCTCCCAACACCCCCCCCCACACACAAAGGAGATGGGTGTGAGAGAGAAAGTATAGGGCCACCATACTGACCCACCCCCGCTCCCTCTCCTTTCCCTAAGCCGGTTTGGAACCTGGTGCCCATTCCCCCCACCATGCCTCACCCCCCTTCCCACACAGAAACACAAACATTTGGTATTTGCAGTTTTTCCACTTGGTGTGGGGGGTCTTGAGTGCCTAAGCCTAGCAAATGTGGAGGGCCAGGGACCAGGAATGAGCAACTGTGGGAGGCTAAAGGGGCTGCATTAGTCCCACAGGAAAATTTAGAGACCCACATTTCTCACTGCACTCACCACAGAAACAAAATCAGTAACTTGTTTGTTTTGTTTGCTTGTTTTTGCTTCCAAATTCTACCTCTAGGAGGCATGGAGGGGAATCTTTTGCCATGTTTGGAGGCTATCTTTTGCATTTTAAAGCTGAGGAGAGGCCTTCTTTGCCATAGGGCAGTTCCTTCCTGTTCAATTCTTGTTTCAAAAAAAGGCCTTTGCTGGACCCAAAATGACCCAAGAGGACCAAAAACATGGTAAAAATGCCCCATGAGAGGCCATATGGGGGGGGGGGGGAGTCCTTTAAAAAAAAAGAAGAAGAACTGACCCTTCCTCAAGGGCCACAAAAATGGTTGTGGGCTTGCATGCTGCTCATGGCCACATATTGCCCATCACTATAAATGTAGACGGTCCATCCCAGGTGTTCTGTTTTGTGTCTGGGGAGGCTGGAACAGTTGGCCTGTGGCCTTGTACAGGCAAGGAGCTGTAGAACAGCGAGTGAGGCCTCCTCCTTTCAAGTTTCTCAGGAGCCAATATTCTCACTTCTGAGAAGTCAGCCCCCCCAACACTACAGACTGCCAAATGTTCCAAGAAAGCAACAAAAAAAGTGAAACGGCCAGAAGTCAACTTTTTAATTTTGAAAAACAGCTTGTGGATGTGTGAGTTTAACTATATTGGGGGTCTTCAACCTATTTTGAAGATGAATCACAACTCATGGAGGCTTCTAGAAGAATCAGGAGGTCTGGAGGTAGAAAGAGCCACAGAAACGGCCCTGGGAGAGCTACATGCAGGGCAGGACTTTGGTTACTCCTTGGCTACAAAAAATGAAGGCAGTATGAAGTGCAAAGCTTGAAAATGTTACTTTTGACTACAGCTCCTAGCCACTGTAGCAAAGGCACCTACCCCCATTTTCCTCCTCTTTGGTTCCAGACCTTTGGGAGCTCCAAATACACATTTGCTTGGAAACTTTTGTTAGATATACATTATATATAATTACACGTTTTTGCAACCAAAAAGAAGGGAGAGAGCAGGAAAAAGCTTAACTATTCCCCCAACAGCCATTTTCTTCCTAAAGTTTCCCTTGCCTTGACATTGACAGAAGACAAAGCACCAGAGAGATTATCTTGCAACAGAGAAGAAGCTATCTGGATATTTAACAGTTGCTGCAGACAAAAATACTATGATCCTACACCCTGTTGAAATTTCTGTGATTACCGTAACTTGTGATGTATTGGAAGGAATCACATGAAATCCCTGTGATTCTTGTTTTCAGTCTCTCAAGAAAGCTCCCATATGCATCCACTTGTTAAAGTTAGCAAACTTTACATGCCTTACTCATTTGGATGTTACACAGCACACATTTATGGTGACTGTTTGTTTTACAATGTTTCTTTTTATCTTTCTCTTCTTGTATCATTCTGACCTGCAGCCATCTTAATTTCCTCTCTTTCTTTTTTCTATTGCCCCATGTTTTTGATTAAATTTGTAAGTAAAGCTATGTTTTTATGCTTTACAAAGAAGGCTACAAATATCTCTTTTCTCTGGGAGACCCTAGGTATGGGTGAGCATGGGATTGCTTGCTGGTAAAATAAAAGCATTTAAGGGCATCCTCCATCAATCAATTCTATGGTACATCCTATTAAATATACACTATGAGGCAGAAGTAACATGCATTCCCCCATAAAAGGCTTTTCATCTCATAATTTGCTGTAGTTTTAATCTGAATTTATAGAAGTTAAAAAGGACCTATTTGGGAGTGAGAGTTTAGCACCTTGTACAGTTCCATTAAGAGCCACTGCGGTGTAATCGTTTGAGCACGGGACTATGACTCTGGAGACCAGAGGCTGAATCCCCACTTGGCCATGGAAAGCTTCTGGGTGACTTTGCACAATTTCCACTCTCTCAGCCTCAGTGGAACACAAAGGCAAAGCTCCTCTGAACAAAATCTTTCCAAGAAAACTCTATGATATGCCTTGAGGCTGGCATAATTCAGAAATGACCTGAAGGCACACAATAACAATAACAACAACAACAGTTCTATTAAAGTTCAGAATATCCTGAGTGGATTCACTGTCTCACTGACATGGAAGCCACCAGGTGCCACTGTGGTTAAGCTGAGGTGAGGGAATGTCTCACTTCATCACTCACTTCACCTCATCCTTTTTATGAACAGTCCGGAGGCAGCAGCTCACTTTTCATGAGTTGGCATAGACCTTAGCCTTCTACATCAAAGTCTAAAGGCAAAGTCACACAATTGTCAGAACGACTTTGTGCCTGTCCTGCCTGAGTAAAGCTATGGTTAGTAGCATGCTCCTATCAGGGCTTACTTCTTCACCGCTGTGAGAATGCTCTGTGGACGGGCCCTGAGGCAATAATAATAGCTACAACACTGCTTAAGATATTAAATATGGATGGACACCAACAGATTTAAAATAAACAACATTTAAAATAGTTTTTAAAAACTATGCACAGAGCCAGGGGACATTTTTTTAAAGATGGAAGGCCACCAGAAACACAGGAGGGATGGAGCCACCCTGACTTCCTTAGAGAATGAGTTCAGCTAGGATGCTGCTACAGAGCAAGCCTTGTCTTGTGTATTCCCTAATCTAACTCCCCGGCATTATGGGATATGAAACAAGAAGGTTCATATAGAAGGAGGTGATATTTCAGGTATCTTAGCTCAAGTTGTGTAGTGCCTTGTAGGCCATAACCAGCATCTAAATTATGTTCAGAAGCAAGCTGGAAGACAGTGCAATGGATGGCACACCTGTGGTGAAATAACTGACTGAGGTCTGTCATGCCATTTGTATTACTCTGCTTGTGATATTCATTACTACCTGTCACATTTCCCAACAACGCTTAGATGGCAATGTAGAGCATAGTTGCATTTACCATCTTTGAAGCCCATTCAGTGGGAATAAATGGCAGATAACTACTGTTTAAATTGTGTTTATGCATTTTGTATCAAATTTTGTATTTTGTATGAAATAATATTTATGAAATTGCTCTCAGTGTGTAAGCTATTGCCTTGGGTGCCTGGCTCCTTTTGCCTAATGGGTGGGCTAACTCTGCCATCTTCAGATTGCTTTGACTGTTAATTTCCTGCCAGAGACCTGCCTTTCCATTTCCATTTAGTCATTTAATGGCAGGGTGGATGAGATGAAATCACTAGTCTTTCTAGTTTCCTGGTTTTTTTTTTAATTTGTTTGTTTTGTGTGCAGAAGTGCATACTAATTTGTTGCTGAAGGAAAATCTTAGTTCACAACTGATTATCAGACCTTGGAGTGGTACTTTTAAATGGTGATTTGTTACTAATTAGTCCTTATTTTAAAAATAGTAATTTGCTGACGTTAGTCATTATTTAAAATATGTTATTGTTACTGTACTAATAATATTTAGCTGCTGTTTACATTTAAATAAATATTCTTAAAATATAAAAATGATCAAAACTTCAACAAAATGAACCTCAGAAAGGAACACTCTAGGAGTGACAAGTAAAGGTTATTGATCATATTAAAACATAGCAATGTTACCAGTCACTATTATTTTTAAAGCTATTTATTTTTATTTAAAGCTATTTATTAAAGCTATTATTTATTTTTAATGAAAAAAAATATTTTTAAACCTCTCAGTACCCATCACCAAAAGTAAAGGGTTACAGGCATTATCTTGATTTCTAAGACATTGCTTCCAAGCCCTTCTCTTTACAGTTTGTAAGTGCCTAATCCAAACCATCTTGTTATGCTGCCCTAAAAAATTATATCTGCTTAAAAAAAACCAGAGGGTAAATTAATATGCTTTTGTTTAGCTCTCCCTCATCATAAAGACCTAGGCAAGATTCTTTGCTTAAACACAAGACTCTGTCTCAGGACAGTATTAAACACCCTTCCACCACCTAGGTCATTCTACATATTTTGGGACAAAACTTCCCATCGCTCCTCGTTACTGATCATTTTGTTTGAGGATTTATAGTCATAACACCCAGATGGTTCCAAGGTGTGAAAGACTTGTATTAGATGTCCTGGATTCTTTTGGGTCAGGCGCCAAATCTTTTTCAGGATGACAGATAGAACCATTCTCTGTTGTGTGGAGAGGCCACTCTATGTAGTTGAAAGAGCATGGAAGGAAGTGAAATGGCACACAGCCAAATTCTCTCACTCCAAACCCTTTAGGGGCCAGGTAATGTCAAGTAGTATGGCCATGACCCTAACAGCAACACATAGTCATCCCTCCTGGTCCAGTCTCAGCTGATCGCATGATTCCTCTTTTTCTTAGGTCAGTAAAGTAGAGGGGGAATGTATTTGTGTTCTCTCTCTTTCTCTCTCTCTCTCAGCTGGTGGTCCTAGGAAATGGCTGAGCCAGAGATTGGGGTTCAGCCAGCTCGGAACAGCACAAACTGAAATCAGAACAAAAGTCCTAACTATTACCAGTCGACAAGGGATAACAGTGGGGATTCCTTTGTACATGCAAAAGAATCGCTGCTATTATCATCTATCTTGATCAAAGACAGTGGAGGTTGCTAGAGGAGAGATTGGCAGGCACCTTGAGAAGGCTGGATTCCAACCTTTCATGGCCTGGATTAAAATCTAGGGATGGCACAGCTTGTCCTCCTCTCTGAGAGAGGTTGTTTCTTGAGGAGGCTTTTATTGTGCCTTGTAAACTGAGGCAGGCATTACCTCATGAACAGAATCTGAAGGAGAGTTTAGATAATGTTGTCATCTCCTTGTAACTCTCCTGAGTTTTCCCACCACTTCCTCCACCTTTTTCTTACCACAGAAAAGCTATTCAAGAGAATGCCTTTTGATTGGTAGCTCCTGGAGCCCTCTGTCTGGAAGCATCCAGAGTCATAAATATTGATAATCTGGCACAGTAACAGACACAACACATGACCTGCTATGTTATTGTGAAAATGCTTGACTTCAGAAGTCATAATTGCTGGTTGCTGGAAGCTAAAGGAACTTCTAACAATTGTACAGTGCCATAACAAGGTTTGTGATACTGCCCTTATGAAAAACTCACTCAGCAGATCAGAAAGTTGTCTGGCTGCCAAAAGCTAGAGATGTTCTTAAGAGAAAAGTTTCCACAGTTCAAACATGCAGAGAAGTTTCCAACAACATCCAGGCCCAACAATACAGTGTCACTTTATGTATTAAATGAAGTATTGACATGGTGTGTACTATAGCCTTAAGAAAATTCTTCACTATATTATTCAGTTCACACTGTAACAGTTATATGTTTCTTGTAATTAGATGTACTTATATTTTAAATAAGAGAACAATATTTTCTGTCATGCTTTCTACTTAGTCCTGCAAAATATGCTGGATTTCAACTTCCCTCAACCTCTTGGTCATGCTGGCTGGAAGAGATAGGAGTTGTAGTCCAACATATCTGGAAGACACTCAAGTCAGAAAAGCTGCTTTAATTCAAGTACTTGATATAAGGTCATGGGATGGGTGAAAGGCTGTAACTCAGTGGTAAAACCCAAGCTGTGCATACAAAAGATCCCAAGTTCACTTGGCAAAGACTCTGTCTAAAATCCTAGACAGCTGCTGCCAGTCATTGTGGGTAAAGATACTAGAACTGAGGGATTTTTGGTCTCCTCCAGAAAGGAACGATGTTAACTAAGTGGCCAAGTACACACTTTGCTTACAGATGATCTCTGGTTCATTCCAGGGTATCTCAAGATAAAGCTTTGAAAAAATGTTTGAAAGAATGTAGTCCAAAGTGAGCAACTTCAGAGTTCCAAGAGCTCTATATGTCCATCTTCTCAGACGGCAACACTACCCTTTCAGCCCTCCTGGGCCCTCAGAAGACTGTCCATGCCTTATCAGTTGCGTTGTCTAGGAGAGGGCTAGTAGTTTCTAAAGGAGACAGCTCTGAAGTACATGGGCCAATGGACTAATTTGATACATCTTCCTATATAACAGTTTATAACATGTACTATGATTGGGAACCAGAATGATGTACTGTTTTGAGTGTTGGACTCTGGGTTTGAATCCCTGCTCAGCCAGGAAAACCCACTGGGTTACCCTGGGCAAGTCATATTCTCTCAACCTCATGCAAAGGCAATAGCAAACCCCCTCTGAACATACTTTGCCAAGGTCTCTCTAAGGGTCATCATAACTCCAAAATGACTTGAAAGTACACAATAACAAAAATAACAGGTATGATAGTGAATCCAGAATACAATCCAGATGCCATTTTAAAACAGACTTATTTTGAGCAGGGTGAGAGATGCTGGATATAAGTACTGATCCTGTACATCCAATTTAAATATGTAAATAACTAATTAGACTGTTAATCCCTTTATCTTTCATGTGAGTGATGATTCACCGCATTCCCAGAACACTAGAGCTTCAGATGCTGTTCACAGCAACTAATTAAGGATAAAAAGTTGATTGACATAGTGACTTAGAAAGTTATGCATGCGCTGTCTTATTTGCATGCAGTAATCTTTATTTTTGTTTGTTATTAATTGGATTGTTATGAAATGTCTGTAGATTGTTTAAAAAGCTAATTCTACTAGAAACAGGTTAGTCTCTTTACAAAAAAAAGAAAAATAATTGTTTTTTAACCACCCAAGTTGATGATTTTGTGGTCACCAATTCCGGTCATGGGATCTTGAATGGCATCTGGGAAAGCATGTTTTTCCCTGGACACTCACACAGCTTCATACTTCTTTATTGAAGCACATGAGACTGGAATAATAGCTAATACTCAAACATGATAAATACTAAGCTTGCACAGTCCACTTGGAATTTGAAGGAGATTCCATGACCTTGAATAAGCAGAACATTTAAGCAGGTGCCAGGAAGTCAAATATCTGAACACGTGGCTGTGAACATGCTTAAACACACACACAGCTCGATAAATACCTTTCTGATAAAAATTCAGTTTGATATAATTGAAAGGGATTCTACTACCTTTTTGTTTTAGCCATTGATGTAATTAAATTGAATAAATTTCTAGTATATGCATATGATGCTTCCATGAAAAGTCATGTCTGGGAAAACATGTTTCTGTAAACAGGGGATGCACAAATGTAAGTCCGTTTATGCCATTGTGCAAAGAGGTATCCAGTACCTCCTTGCACAATAGTTCTAACTATGCAGTGGCAACTGGATGGCTGCTGGGCACAGTTCTGTCCCCCTGCTCAAACAACCAATGATTGGCCTTGTGGGACACCAGGAATGCCCCCTTTGTGCCTGTCACAACCCCGTAAGTATGCTGGCAGTGCTTTACACCGTGCCAGTGTCAAAGAGGATCCCTGTCCATGAGCCCTAAGATTAAATAATAATTCTTTGCAGTTTCTCTATGATTATTTAGAAGACTATTTCTACCAAATGTAGCCTCCCTTACCCATGTCAATGGTCTGGCAGTACCTCCTACTGTAAAGGGATCAGGGAAGACTGTAGTTTAAACGATTCAGACCAATCCTCTCATATATTTACACTATAGGGGGGATTTCAAGGGCTGTGTAGCCTGCCCCCTGGTGACACACCTGCCACCAAAGTCCCTGCCAGCTGTGTGTTCTGGAGCTGTTCAAGGCATGTTATTAGCATTTGTGGTATAGAGCAGTGCTAGGGTTCTAGGATGGCCATTTTGGATGGGGCTGATGGGAGTTGCAATCCAACACACCTGAAGGGCCACAAAAATGTCAAACAGGTGGGAAATTGTGTGGCTTGGCCCTCCAGGTATGGTTGGATTGCAGCTTGCAACAGCTTTAACCAACTTAGAAAATTGTTGCAATCCAACAACTTTATGCTCACTTGATTCTAACCCAGGTGTAAAGTGTTTTCTTGTACAGCCCTACCCATTTGTGGGTTTAACTTTCACAGATTTTATTATTCGTTTCTCTAACCCTTGCCCATTCCCCACATGCAGGACCTTTCCAGGAGAATCTTCCCTCTTGACAGCTCCAATCAGGCCACACAGCCTTATAAAAACCCACCTCTGGTCCTCCTCCTCTTCCACCAACTGCTGCCTGACCAGTTAAGAATTGCTCACAGCTCAATTTCTCAGCACCACAAACCCACTCCTGATGCCCTCCCAAACCCAATGGAGGAAATGGGTGTGAGAGAGGGAGTATGGGGCCACCATGCCTACCCACCCGCTTTCCTTCTCCTTTTCCTGAACTGACTTAAACCTTGGGTGCCTGTTTCCTCTACCATGCCTTGGCCTTCATCTCCCCCCCCCCCCCACACACACACATTTTGATATTTTCTGTTTTTCCACTTTTGTGAAGGTCCTGCAACCCTAACCCTAGTGAATGTGGAGGGCCAACTGTATGTATATGCTTCATGGTAGCATATATCTTTTGGGAAAGATTGTTTGTCTGTTTTTACTACAACTCCCCAAATCCAATAGCTGGGAATTCTAGGAACTGTAGTCCTGCTCAGACACAAGGCCTTTCTTCATATGTACCAAATGTATGGCTGATGGATTATGGCCAGCAGGTGTTTTGGTGGCAGAGTGGAACTAGCCCTTGCCAATTCCATTCAGCCTATTTGCATGGCAAATCCTGTATCTACAAGAGCTCATGAGATCAGGTCAGACATGTTTTAAAATATCAGAATAATCAGAGCAATGACTTGTTCTAAAATTATAGCTCTGGATGATTTACCTCCTTGGCTGGGGATCTTTCCCTTTAAAATGGGTTCTGTTCTTTTTCTCCAGAAGGAATAGGGCAGAGTCCAGCAGGAAGTTTTCTTGAATAGCCCCCACTGACATGATGAAAAGCAACACAAAGATGTTTGTTGTGCTTCTTGCATTGCTCTCCTTCATTCCTGGAGCATTTCTTGGTCATTTTTGTGCAAAGTGAGGAAAGATGGGGATTGTATGCATGTTTTGGACTACAAATCTCTGAACCTTTAGCCAATGTGACCACATGGTCAGCCCCCAAATAATTTTTCCAAGCTCTGATTTTTCCTGTGGAATCAGATTTTGTCAGACCTAAGACAAAAGCTTGCAATATATTCATGCCAGGCAGGATTTTAAGAAGGACAGAAAATACCAACATACTCATAATAAAGATTTGTTTTCTCTTTCAGTTGTCATACCAGTTATGCTGCGTGCAGGTGACTATTCCAGTCACCTGCACACAGTAGGCTCTGTTTCACCTCTTGTCACTAGCAAACATACGAAGTTTGTTTGGAATGAAGTTCGAATCTCTCCTATGACTCTAGGTTGCACCTACTTCTGGTGTGGTCTTATAGTTTAGCTTTTCTAGCTGCTCTCATAATAAACTTTCTTTTCATTTTTTAAAAAATGATATGGCACAATGCCAGGTCTAGAGGCCTGCTGCCTGAGGCAGGGGAGGGATAGCTGCTATAAGTACACTGAAGGGAAGGGTTGTATTTGATTAGTATAAATAGAGAGAGTAAATTAATTTTCACTATGTCTCTTCATTCAAAAATAAACTGGTAGAACTTAAATTTGGCTATATCTTGCCTGAAGCAGCAGATGGTGGGGAATATAACAAATAAGATGCAATCAATCTTCATAATGGAAAATGAAACAGGCATTTCAAAGGAAGAAAATATTACATTTCATACCCCACCTATCGCTGTCTGACTCTCAATTTGCATGGTTTTATGAGACACAGGAAATGCCTGTAACCGAGTCAAATCTAGCACTTCCTACTTTAGCAATGGAGTGGGCAATTTTCACAATATTTTCACATCAATTATTTCTTTGACAGCTAGGTATCATGATCAAAAGAGGTTGTTTCTTGCTTATTTGTGTTAGTGGTGTTTAATTTTCCATTGGAAGTTGGAAGGAGAAAATAATATACTGTTCCTTGGAAGGGGTTCTAAGATAAGTACCTTACTGGCCATTCCATATGATAAATGTGTACCTGTATTCATTGCAAAAGGTCCAGATGTCTTCTTCACCAAAGTCAGTGAAAGAGTTACCATGGGGAATCTGTATGTGAGTAAAGTATACTTTAGTAAAAAAATCAAAGATGTTCTTGGAATTCACAGATGGGGACTCGTATGTGAACGCTTGACTGTGAATTGAGGAAAGAAAAACCTGTTTCTTAAACCGCTGACCAAGAAATTGGCTATGTAAAGTGAGATTTCTGTCATTTTATACTGCCGTGTTTGAATCAAAATGAATTAGAATTAGATACAGTCTGAATAATAGGTTTAAATCTAGTGGCATATTATCACAGACCAGGAAGGGGGTAGTTTTACCTTAGAATGAGCTGGTTCACCAGAGGGCCTTGAATGAAAGGAACATAGGCAGAGGTTCATAATAGCAGGAGGACTTGAGAAGAAATTGAAGTTAGAGTCTGTCAAGATGCAGTTGGCAGTCTTCGGTGAACTGTGAAGAAGCCTAGAAGATTGAAAGCAAAAAACAAGAAGACCCAGGAGGGAGGCAAGGCAACCTACTTTCATGCAGGAGTTCAGGCCAAAGTGACAGCTGGTGCCAGAGGTGATTTGAGGTAATAGTGGTTGCAGGACAAAATTGAGACTGCAAAGGAAGTCTGGAGAAAAACTTTGCAAGTCTCTGATTTCAGCGCCCTCCTGTGCAAAGGAAAGACAGTATGTTAATCCCTCAGTGCTATCATATAAGTAAATTGAGGTACTGCTTGATATGAAAATTGCCCTCAAACTGGATGGAGAGTGAAAGGAAAGTTATCACATCTCCATCTTTTTTTTTTTTTTTTGAACAACTGTTGTTTAAAAGCGAGCCTCTAAAACACAGCAATAACTTATACCATCTTAAGGTCATATTAAGCTCTATAGTACACCTGAGATCTAAATAACTCTGGTTTAGTAGTTATATTTTTTAAATTATATCTGCTACATGTTTCTGTTATTGATATGATGTTACAACTGTACTACTCTAGTGATAAAGGCAGGTAGGTGTGGAGGGAGGGAGGGAGGGAGGGAGGGAAAGAAAGAAAGAAAGAAAGAAAGAAAGAAAGAAAGAAAGAAAGAAAGAAAGAGGAAGGAAGGAAGGAAGGAAGGAAGGAAGGAAGGAAGGAAGGAAGAGTTTATATTGGCAGCTGGACTGAATAAGTGATTACAGCAACAGGAGGAGTGAGCTTCCATGCTAGTCTATAATAAAATGGAGGCTTTGTGGATTGGTGGTTCTCAAGTCTGAGAACTGAGTAAACTACCTACTCTGGATGGGGTTGCAATCTCCCTGAAAGAGCGAGTGCATAGCTTGGGAGTAGTCTTTGATCACTCTTTTGTCACCAGAGGGCTCAGATTGCATGAGGTAAGCTTCAACTGTTCTTCCAGCCACAGCCTTTTCTGAGCAAGGATGACTTAGCTGATAATTTCCTGGTTAGGCTATTGCAACGCACTGTGCATGGCCTGCCCTTGAAGATGACTTGGAAACTGCACCTAGTACAAAATGCAACACTGCTGACGAAAACACCTTAGAAAAACTAGATAATGCTTGTTTTAAAGGAATTGCACTGTCTGACAAAGTACTTTGAGTCTAAATTGAAAGGGCTGGTAATGACATTTAAAGTCCTAATAGTTTGGGACCTTGATATTAGAAGGAGAGCCTCACCATGTATGTACCTTTCCAAGGTTTAATGTTAACTGGAGGGGCCTCCTGTGCCCCATCAGTCAGGGCAATATGCTGTAGGAAGACACCGGAGGCGATCTTCTTGGCTGTCGCTCCCCAGTTGTGAAACGCTCTCCCCTTGGAGGCCTGATTCACACCGACATTGCTGTTGCTCAGGTGCCAAGTGAAAACATGGTTATTTATGAAACCCTTTGGGGCCTATCTGGTTTTACAAAAACCCACATGTGTACGTGGTTTCTCGTTCATTTTAAACTATTACAACCCCTTCAATCTGTCTTTTTAATTTTTTAAATTTATTTGATCTGTTTTTTAGCCTTTAAAATCATTTTATTAGTCATACGATTTTAAATTTTATTTTTATTGTATACCACCCTGAGAGCTCTTGATAGAAGGCAGGATATACATATTCTAATAAATGAACAGTTATCAACAAGGAGGTATCGAGGAATGCCATGACCTGAGGTGTTCCTCAATAGCGCCACTGCTGTGCGGTATCCCAGGGCCCCCTCCTGAAGCTCTATTTGCTTAATGAGTTAACTGAACAACCAAATGTGGTGTTAATTTTTTTAATGCAATTAATACCTTGCAATGACATAAAAGAAAATGAAATAAAATCCATAGGATGGGGAACTGAACAGCATTAGGACCACATGGAGTGGGAAGCAAAGGTTTACACTTTCTCTTCCATCCAGAAGTCCCAACAAAAATTGACCCAGTGCCAAAGCTGCAGAGGCAGCTTTGTGGGGACGGCAGTGAGAGAGGGTTATGTTTTCCTTCCCCATCCACCCCATAATCCCATGTCTCTTTCCTTTCCACAGCTGCTATATACATTTCCAAAAATGTGAACTTTTAATTTTATTTACACCGGTAACATCATGATGTCAAGAGCTAATAAACTGAACTATCTCCCTATATTATTTCTTTATTTGAAGGTTTCCCTTAACCCTATAAAACAGTTTTGTTATTTTCACTTCCCAGATTATTTGGGAAAGAAGAGGTGAAGTAGATACAGTTCTTACTCACAGCACAGCATCTTGGTCTAAGGGAAAGCGTAAAAAGGGATCACACAGCAACACAGTTTTCCTATCAGCCAAGTCTGCTCTCCTCTGTACACCTCGGGGATCTGCTGTAGTCCTTAGGGTAATTCTGGGATGACTGAGAAAAACAACGCAAAAGGTTGTTGAGCACATCTTTCCAGTTGATGAAGGGAAGCTTCACTGGTTTGTCCTAGAGACTTGTTCCCATTTTAGAGGTTGACATGTTCCTCCTTACAGTTTTATAATTGTGGGGTTCTGTCTCCTACATTACATACTAAACAGTTAAAATGTGATTTGACTGAGAAAATGATCTTACCTCTGTCAAGCCCACTAGGCACTAACCATTTTGTTGCAGTGGATTTCAAATCTACGACTCCATCAAGGAATAATGTTTGCTAAGCCCTCTGACAGTGCTCAGTTGCCTTACTATGTTCTTCCTGTTTTATCGAGAAGCAAGCTGCAGTTCCAGGTTTCCGATTGCCCTAACAGGAAATGTGGGCTGTATACACAACTTCTCTTTCAGCAAAATACCACCTTTTCAGACTTTCCCCAGCAACACCATAATCCCCAACTGCCTGAATTTGACTGGAACAGCTCCAAGTAATTTTCTGTCATCCCACTTTTCCAGTTGCCTTTAATTGTCCCAATTTCTCTCTCCTTCTCCCACTGTCCCCCTCAGCTTACTTCCATTGATGTAAACTGAGTTCAAAGTGCAAAAGTAGTTTGCAGTCAGTTAACTTAGCAGAGTGGAGAAGACAGGAGGAGCAAAATTCTTGCTCTTCCCAGTAGACTTAGGCAAAAGTGAATTGCTGATGCCTCTTCTATCTTGTAAGTTCTTCCTCATTAATAACTTTTGTCTTGAACACACTCTGGGATTGCTTGACCACATGTGCTGGTTTTCATTTATGAAATATTGGAGATTATGGGCTCTGTTTTCTCTTTCATTATACGAAAATAAGCAGAAATTCAAAAAGTTAAATTTTCTTGGACTGCAATTCCCCCTAAAAGGTCCAGCTGGGGGATTTAGGGTGTTATAGTCCCCCCTGCCAAAAAATGAATGTAACATGAATTATATAGGCAACTACACTGTTTATAATGAATTGGAAAGTATTCATCATAACAATTTTGTTTTGTTTTTTACAATTCAGGCAAATGAACATCACAGAGATAAGGCCTGTGCTTGATTTCAGGGAAGTTATAATTTCATTAGTTTATCTTCTTCCACACACATGCATTTCTATAGCCACAATCTCTCTTTCAGGGGATAAGAAAAGAAAAGATAATTTCATATGCTGAATGTACACTTGCTGTTGCTGCTACTGCTGAGTTGTTGAGGCTAGACTGAAAAAGATGCCAAAATGTGGTGAGTAGGAAAGGGAAAGTGAGATCATTATAACAACTAGTGGCAGCTAGGGATGAATATGTTCTGTGTTTTAGTCTAAAAGAGGTATCTACTGTGTTGAACCTATTCTGGGGTTATGATTCAGCACTTTGGATAACTCCTTTAATGTTCAGATTAAAACTTGGAATGTACCCACCAACCCACCTACCTGGAAGCCATTAATGGCCACTAGCAGCAGGCACCTCTAGGTTGTGTAGTCATCTTAGCCTTGGACTGAGATGGCTACACAAATTTGTATCAGAGCAGCAAATTTGCTTTTTGAATTACAACTCCCAGAATCCCAGGGCTGAGAATTTATGGGAATTGTAGCCCAATTTTTTTTAAAAAAGAAACCTCAGTTCAGGATCCAGATTGACTGAAGACATACTAACTTAGGATAGGATTCAGGCTTTGCTGAAATCAGAAAGACTTTAGTAATACTTTGTCCCATTAATTTTTATAAGCATAACTGACAATGCAGTCCTAACTGAAAAATCTGCCATCCGTAGCGGGTTCTGCCAGCTGACGTGAACTTTTGCTAGTTAAATTCCTTTCACACTGGCATAATACCCTTCTACTCAGAGATATCTCAGCTTCTCCTTTGGTCCACCCCTTTTTTGGCTCTTCTGACAGCCAATCTCAAACAACAGAGCAATTATGCCAGCAGATCTACTGGCACAATTGCTCAGCTGTTTGAGAGCAACTGACAGAAGAAAAAAAAAGTGGTGGAGCAAAGAAGGTTCCATGTTGTGCTTGACTGAAACCTCATCAAGCTCAGGGACACAGCCATTAAGTTAGGTCAGTCCTAAGTGGTCTCCAGCATCCCTTGGCTGAGAGGGATTTGGATTCAACACAGGTTCAGCTGGCCTAGTATTGGGTTAACTGGCCCTTGGGCACCTTGATGAGTCAGGTTGCCTTCTAATTCCGACTGGGTTTGTTTTTTATAGTGTTCTGTGTGCTTGCAGAGAAAATATGACTCTAGTAACAATGTAGCTCAGGAAACCACAGATCTGTTTGCAAATAGAAATGGTACATTCTTATTCTGTCAGCCCTCTGTTATCTACTGGTTCAATATCCACAGATTCAATCAACCACAGCTTGAAAATAATCAAAATAAAAATTCTAAAAAGCAACCCTTGATTTTGCTGCACCTCAAGCGCTATGCTGATATGTAGGCATACCCTGTTGTAGCCTCCCACTATTTCCCACATCCTCAGGTTCTCGCCAGTACTTGTTTGAGTTGTTATCCATTTTATATAAAGGACTCTATTTTACTACGCCATTGCATATAATGGGACTTGAGCACCCATGTATTTTGGTATCCATGAGAGGGTGATGGAAGAAAGTCCCAGAACCAAACCCCAGTGAATATTGAGGGCTCACTGAACCACATACATTGTTCTATGTATGCAGATGTGGTAATATACAGGTGGTCTCGCCATAAACTTGAGATTGTCCAGTGCTTCCTAAAACATTTCTAAAGGGAAAGCACATGGTTTGCTTTTGTAGAAAATGTGAAACAGTTCTCACTTGCTATTTCTTTGCTTCTTCTGTAGAGGGTACCAAAAACAAATTCAAGAGTACTTTGCTGCTGCAGTAGTCTCTTCATGCTTGATTAGGTCTTTCAATGTTTGCCCATTTTTACAAATGTAATCAGAAGAGAGGCTGAAGTTTCCTCTTACAAAACCCTGAAAGCTCTGTTCAGGGATGCAATTCAGGAAAAGTGTACCCATTGTTCAAGGTGTGTCCTGGTATACAGTAATAAAAAAAGCTAGTGAAGATATATTTGCTGTTTCCAGTAGATGGCACTAGCTGCTTCTATATCAGGATACTAGTTCTAAATCATCTATTATGAACAATTTATGAACAACTCATAACTTTTCATTCATTCATTCACTTTAACATTCTTTTCAGTTAAGTCTGGAAGTCCAGTATTTCCATAGTAGCTAAACTGATTATTAATAATGTAAATATCAGCAAAATATTAATAAATACTATACTTTCTTGTTATAGTATCTGAAGCTGCCATATGAGCCCAAAGTACTTTAACTTGCCTGGGATGCCAATCTGCTCATACTGAGGCTATTTCTGCACTATACTGTTACAGTGGTATTATTCCACTTTCAACACCTTGTAGAATTCTGGGGTTTGTAGTTTACTGAGGCCAAAGAGCTCTCTGGCTGAGAATTCTAAATACCCCTTCCTGAACTGCAAACCCCAAGATTCCATGGGATATTGAAAGTGGAATAATAACACTATAGCAGTGTAGTGCAGAAAGACCCTTAGAAAGAAGCACTTCATAAAATTAAACAGTTTCAACGACATCTTGTGTTACAAGTCCTATTTAGTCCCTCTGTCAGAGATAAGAAAAGTATAACTTTGGGAAATATAAAACTGAATGCATGAGAACTATAAAAGTAAAAGAATTTTTTTTGGTAAGCATACTTTTAAAGACCTTGAATTTTCAGAATCAGCTAGTTAATTGCTACTAAGTCCCTTTATGTAAAACATTGTAAACTTGGAAGGGATCTTGAAGCACATCTAGTCTACCTCCTGCATAATGCAGGATCTGAAATGCTGGGTGTAACCACAACATCTTTGACAGATGACAACTGAGCCTGGTCCTGCTCGGATACCTCTCACAAAGGAGAATCCACACCTGCTGGGACAGTTTTTTACATGGTCAAACAGCTTTCTACTGCTAAGACATTTCTCTCCTTTCCTGCAGTTTCCATCCAGTGGTTCTTGTTCAGAGGCATTTGCAGTCTTGGATCTGAGTCTTACATGTACAATTTTGCATGTTGCCCACAAAGGTGTTTTTGTGGCTCCTCACTTGGATTGTCCTTTTCTCACAAGAACAGAAAAAAAGGAGAAAAAAGTGAATTGCATACTTTCCAGCTGTCCCAGTTTGGCAGGGATAATCTCAATTAGCCCTCTGTGGTCTCAGTTTTTCAGCTGCTTTTAAAATGTTCCACTTTCTCTCTCCTCCATCCACTTTCCTCCTTTGTCCTCAGCTGTCTTCAACTGCTACAAACTGAGTTCAAAGCACAAAAGTGGTTTGCACTCAGTTAACTCCTTGGTGGGGAGGTGAGAGGAATCTTCCCAGGAGCCTTCCCAGGAGGCTCAGACAAAAGCAAGCTGCCGTAGCCTCTCCTAACCTGTCTTTTCTTCTTTATTAATAACTTTTGCTACCTTGACCACATTCTGATATTGCTAGTCTGCACGCATCCCGGTTTTCATCTGTGAAGTGTTGGAGAGCATGGAATTGTCTCTCCTAGCAGTTACTAGAAATGTGAATTAACTGCTTTTAAACAGCTTTAACATTTAAAAAAGTCATTTTTTTAAAACAAGAAGTGGACCTCACTTTTCTCCAGTTTTCCTTTTCCTTTCCTTGCTTGCTTGCATGCATTATTGCATTTTTGTAAGCCTTGCGGCCTCTAGAGAATCCCAGGGTCAGAACCTTGGCCTCCAAGTCTTGCCAAAGTCACACATCAATTTCTGCTCTATATTGTGTCTCTACTTTCAGTTTTACTTCACCATACCAACTACTACTGGGCTTAAGGGACTGTGATTACTAGAAACAACTACTCATACCTCTCTAAATCATTCTGGCCAATAGAGTAATCATGTTTTGATTAGTTGGAACCTGTATGAGCTCTAGTAAAGAAATTGTTTTCTTGTAATTTAGAGCATTCACCTTTAAAACCAGAAATCCAGCTTACAATTCAGCAGAGATTTCCAAGGATTAAGCCCACAGAAAGTGTGTTGGCCTTATTTAGATCATCCGTGACATCAGCAATAATAGCTTGTTGGCTTGCTGTCAACAGAAGTAAAGTACTCAAATACTCCACTTCTATAGTGATAATGCATGGCAAGCTCATTAGGAAAACCTTTGACATGAAAGCAATAGTGTATCTTATCTGCTGAGCTTGTGCTGTTCCCCAAATCAATCGTTCTGTAACTATGTTTCCACTAAACCAGCCTGAAAACTATCATCAAATCAGCAACAGCAACAAAGCAGCAGCAAAAATTGAGTACATTTATTCAATCAGTACTCATAGGCAAACATCACTAAACACTTTCCTATAGTTCTTTGGTGGTTAAGTGGATCCCCAAACTGCCTTCCCATTAGGTGCAATGAAGACAAGAACATGTGGAATTTAATTATAATTTTCAGTGAATAAATTTCTTAAGGGGTGCATGAGGGTGCATGTTAAAATTATGAAGAGACAATGGCCACTTCAGGAGACCCCTTTCCTCTGAACATTGAAAGAGGTGTGCATGGGAAAGGATGCCCAAAAGGAACTACTGAGTCTTTTTTGCAAGCTTATTGGATTCTATCAAGCAAATTTCTGCTTCTCAGCTTTTCCTGAGAGACGTAAGAGACAGGTATAAGCAACAGAGAGTGACGCGCTGAAAGAATGCATATGAAAATGAGCTGAGAGATCAGGGAAATTCAGAGATAGTCCACCTTTAAGGCACAGATCATAATACAGCTATCATTTGGGCTGCCCACTTCTACAAATTTGGTGGTGCACTTCACAAACTCAAAAATTGTGTCCCTGTGTATGTTAGAGAAAGTTGCATACAAAAATAGATACAAATACCTGTGGGTTTTTTTCTTTTTCTTTTTTAAATAAATAAGAGACTGACACAGTACTTGAATGAAACTAGAATTAAAATGGGTGACTTTGAGAAGCCATACAAGTTACACGGCCATTCTGTGCCCAGAAATGGAAAGATCCCACAATACCATCTCAAGATGGGTGGATGGGGAAGTTGTTGGACCTGGCTGAGATGGACAAGTTGACAGCATTAATTAAAAAAGGGTCTTTGAGTGAGTTTAAGAAACAATGGGAGAAGGTCATAATGTTGCTAAGAGGTGTTAGGGGAGACGCGTAAGAGTAGGATTTGAATAATATGGCTAGAAATATTAATGTAGAACATTATATTTTATTGTAGCATGATCATTTAACATTTAATTTAACATATAATCATTTAATTATAAATGTATCTAAAAAATTTTATAACCAGATTTGTTGATTCTTTAGTTATAGTTATTTTATTGAACTTTGAAGAAGTATATTATGTAATCATAAATAATCATTCTCTGGGGAGTTGGAAATCATGCGTGTGCTCTTTTTTACTCCTTTGGTGTGTTTGTGTTTTGTTTGTTAGTCTGTTTAGATTGCTTGTTTAGATAGTAGATATTAGGTCTTTTTGTGTATTTTTCTCTTTATAAGTTGTTTTATATATTAAATTGTTATATCTTAGATTATTAAATTGTTTTTAAATTTTTTAAAAACAAGTTACACAACCATCTAAGCTAAGGGCAGGGGAGAGGTGAGTCTAGAAACTGTTGTACGAAAAAAAAAAAACTGATCAAAAAAAGTGACAATTACTTACCCTCTTGTACATTCTTGTAGAAGAGGTTATTGCTATCTCTCCTACCTCCAAAATTAACATTGGTTCTCACTGCTTCTTCCAAGGATTACACCTAAATCCTATCAGTGGACAAGATCCCTTGGCCTCACTTGACCTCAACACGTTTGTGTCCTGCAGCCTGCAGAAAGACAGTGGTCCTTGTGACATGCTCAAAGAAAAGTACAGTGTGCCTTCATCCGTGGCCTGGCTTTCCCTGATGGCTTTTGATTCTTTGCTTTTGTCTGTAGAAAACAGATTTGTTTAAGAAGCCTTCAGATATAAATCAAAGTTGAGCAGACGGCAGTGAGCCGAGATTCTGTCACCATGTATAATCATCAAGTTTGTGGTGCGTGGCTCCTAGCAGTATGGAAATACTGCTGAGATGAAAAGTACGAGAACACAGCCCAGAAGAAAATGAGAACAAGGTAGGATATTCAGTCTGAAATATTGCCAAAAAAATGGGATGTCATTTGTGAAATGTGAATATGTAAGCAGAAATCAGAATACAGTGCCTTAGGAAGTTCTGAGTTATTTTTCCATACATGTATACTTGATGAGATATCCTGGAAAGATGGAAATAGATCTAGATCCCTTCCTTGCCCCAAGAAATCCTTTAGCAGAGGAGAAGGAACTCAGATGGTGGGTCCAAACACACAGAATTACTTACCTATCTAGTGTTTGTTTTTGGCCCTGGTGCAGTGATACTATAGAGGTGGGCCCTTCTCTGCGTGAAAACACCAAGTCAGTGCATGCTGGGTGCATGCTTTTTTGTTTGTTCTTTAGTTAAAATGGTCGGTATTACCCACTTTTCAGTCTGGTGTCATAGGTGGACATCTGAGACTGCTCTGCCTTGTGATGGTAGTAAACGTGTGTTTCCTATATTAAGTTCTTATTTAAGTCAAAATGCCCTTTCATTTTGCACTGTGTACATGGTTGAGATGTAATCTCAGATCTTGACCTCTACATTCCTACATGTGATTTATTTGCTTTGATGTCTGAACATTACATGTAAGCACAAACTTTTGTTTGTGCTGTATAACCAGCATGTTAAATGTGAAGATCTATGCTTTATAAACTAAAGATGTAAAAATTCAAGGAATTTTCCTTTCATTCCTTGAATGAAAGCTATCAGTATTCTCAACAAAAAATTGTAATAGATGTTACTCCTTATTTTGCGTTTTACATGTTTATTTGTTTGGTAAATATTTTATTTGTTCAAAATGCCTTTGTAGTAAGAGTCTTAAAGGATGGCTTAGGGATTTCAAATCCTCTTAGCACACTGACAGAGATAACAGGATGTATCTTAAAAGACCTTGAAAACGTAAGATACTCCCTAGATTAAGCTTAAACCAAAAATTATAGAGTTTGATAAAGCATACATCTTCAGAGGAACTGATCTCTTCAGATTGTATACAACAAATATGAAAAACAACACAATACTACTTTCTGCTTGATCCCATGTGAGGAACTTCAGGTCTTGATAGTCTTTGGATTTGCTAGGCACTGCATGTAGCAGAGAAGATTCCAAAACATTCGATCAGGGCTGTCTCTTTTGGTTTTAAAATCAAGAAAATTGGCAAAGCAACTGTACAGCTCCACTGGTTTAAACAAATAATAATCAAATAATAATCAAAATAATCAAGACTGTTGCTTTAAGCGTGTTTTTTTAAAGTATGGCTCTTCAGATGTTGGTAGGTTGCAATTCCCATTGGCCTCAGCCAGAATAGCCAACTATTATGAGGAATGCTGGGAGATACAGACCAGCAACATCAGGAAGGCTATACTTTGACCACTTCTGAAATAGCCATTTGTATTTTTTTTTAACACATGAGGGTGGTGATTTTGGCCTTCCAGATGTTGAACTTGTTCCTTTGCAGCTCCTATCAGCCATAGACAGCACAATGAGGAATGATGGCAGCCCTGTTCCAGCATCTGATGAGCCACAGTTTCCCATCCCTTCTTTAACAACTTCTCTGTTATTCACTAATAGCCCCAGGTGATTTTCAACCTGACCTACATTTCTGTTGTCTTGAGGCTGAGCTGAATGTCTTTGGATGAGGATTTGCAGCATGAAAGGAGCTTTTGTACCATTCAAAAGACTCTCAGAGGCATATTTGTACCCCAAACTTCCGAATGCAATGAGAATGCAGAACTGCCTGGGTTTCAGCTACTTTGGAAGGAGATTAGAGTCAGCCTATTTGCATTTTGCAATATTTGTATTTAACTGGAAATATACAGAAAGGATCCTTTGGGTGGAGAAAAAGAATGATTTCCAGCTGGTAAGGGGGTCAGACAAGGTTGCAGTTTATACCCCATCTCTTTAGTTTATATACAGAATACAAGATACGGAAAGCAGGAATAGATTCAGAGGAAAGAGGCATGAAAACTGGGGTAAGGAAAACCAGCAATTTAAGATATGCAGCTGACTCCATATTACATAAAATAACAAAGGCTTGGAACAAACATTGATGAAAGTTAAGATAGAAAGTACAAAAGCGAGGTTACATTTGGAGAGAGAGAGACTGTGGATAATTTATATGACTTTTAAAGTCAGTAATGAAGAAAGACATAAAAATAGAAAAGATTTTCTATATCATGGCTCAGTTATTAATCAAAATTTATGTTCACAGAATTAGGCTTTTTGACTCTCTTCCCTTTGCATCGTCTGAAAATTTGATCCAAGAGCCTGGGAGGATATTTGGGAACAGCATCGCATACATTGTAGGGATCTGGGATCTTCATCACTCTCCAGAGAAAGTTGGCAGAAATCACACACACACGCCATTTCCGTACTAGATTATTACCATGCTATTATTTCCACTTTCAACATCCTATGGAATCCTGAGATTTGCAAACTGCAAACCTCAGGATTCCACAGGATGTTGAAAGTGGAATAATAGCATCATAACAGTCTATTGCGGAAATGCCCCCCCCCCACACACACACAAACAGTGCTATGGAAAAGATTTCTGGCCCAATTTCTGTTTTCTGATCATACTGGCTTGCCCAACTTCATATTGCTGAATGCCTCTCAGATGGATTATCCTATTTCTTTAAAGATTGCCTGGCAGCAGACTCCTTGGAAAACTATAGCACAGCCTGTTGGTTTTGATTAGAGATGAATCTTATCAAGGCTGACAGCCTTTCAGCTGCAAAGAGATAATTTTTGTTCTTCCTTGGTAGTTCTATTTTTTAAAAAAGAAATGATAATTTCTTATATTTTGTTGCCTTTTCTACAAGAACATTGCAATAAACCTCTCTTTTCTTTTATTCCTATAAGACATTTGATCCTTGTTGATTAGCATAGGTGTGCTACGGTGATTCTTTTTCTTTGAATTTAATGAGGTCATTATAAAACTATGTGAGGAAAATGCAGAATGTGTTGTCTTAATAGGGCTATAGCAATATAAGCTGAATTGAAATTACTGAGACGGCTGCTAGTCTGAAGATGGTTCTGTATGCCCAAACGGTGTTGTTATTTTCAAACAGCTGGCTTGAATTTTGGCAGATGATACATTACTTCCAAAACTCTTCTGTGATCTCAGGTTGACATCTCTGGCACTGTTCCAAAAGAATTACATTCCTAGATAAAGAATAATTATACATATTTTAAGACTAACCCTGCATTGGCCCACAGAGTAGAGCCTGTGGCCAAGTGTATAGTACGCAAATATAGACTAATATGTAGTGACTGATAATATCAAAAGACCCACAAAATGTCTGTAACAATGATGAAATAAAAACAATAATGAAATAAAAATAAGCAACTAAGTTAAGGCAATAAGAACATAATGTAGCCACCAAATGCAAACTGTGGTTGTTATGTGCCTTCAAGTTGACTCCAAATTATGCCAATCCTATCACACATTTTTCTTGGCAAGATTTATTCGGAGGAGGTTTGTCATTATCTTCCACTTTTTGGCTGAGACGGTGTGACTTGGCCAAAGTCACACAACGGAAGAGTTTCCATGGCTCAGCAGGAAGTCTGATCTGTCAGAGTTCTAGTGTGATATTTAGCCACTGTACCACACTGGCTCTTGATACACAGCACACACATTCTGAAGCATAACTACACAATGTTACAGGACAATGATAACTGCACAATGTTACAGGACTTACAGCACCATTCTCAGTACATTTACTTGGAATTAAGTCCCACTTTTTTTAAGAGGGCTTACTCCCTGAGGGGCATATTTCAGACTATAGCCATGATTTAGTCCGGATGTGGCAATCAAAACCAGCCAGTGCAATTCCGGGCTGCATCAATAAGAACTGTATTTACTTACTTATTGCATTTATATGCCACCTTTCTTTCAGAGTGGGACTCAAGGCAGCTTCTAAAACAGTTAAAAACAATTTATAAAATGTAAAACTATTAAAATTAACCACATGAAGCAGCATAAAATCATTATAAAAACATACAAAAGTTAAAAACTAAAATAAAACTTCCTAATAAAAGCAAAAAGCTCTCCTGCTCACACATTAAGGCTGCTTGAACAGAAATTTTTTTGCCTGCCTAGTGTCCAGATCAAGGATTCTGCTTTGGCCAAACCTCCCTTGCAATACTGTGTTCTTGGCACCAGAGTTCAAGAAGGGTATTAACAAGCTGGAATATGTCCAAGGAAGGATGACCAAAAGTCTGGAGAATTAGCCTTATGAGGAGCAATTTAGGGAGCTGGACATACTTACCCTGGAGAAAACAAGACTGAGTAGTGACATGATTGTTGGTGTTGCTGTTCTGGACCTTCAAATTGTTTCTAACTTATGGCAAATCTAGGGTAAATCTATCATTGGGTTTTCTTGGCAAGATTTTTTCAGAGAAGGTTTGCCTTTTCGCCTTTCTCACAGGCTGAAAGAATGTGGCTTGCCCAAGGTCACCCAAGGATGAGCAGGGATTTGAACTCTGTTCTCCAGAGTCCTAGTCAGTGGCGGATCTTGGAGTGTGTGGAGGGGGGGAGGGAGGAGGGGAGCTACGGTGTGTGTGTGTGTGTGGCCATGCTGTGTGGGGCGTGTCCGCGGTGTGTGGGGGCATGGGCAGACGTGCAGGGGCATGGCTATGAGCCAGGATGCCCCCAAAACATTGTTGCCCTGGGCGAAGCGTCCCCCCCACCCCACTCGTTCCTACACAACTGGTCCTAGTTCAGTGCTCAAACCACTAAACCACACTGGCTCTCATGAGAGCTATCTTTAAGTATCTGAAGAGACGTCATATAGAAGAGAGTGAGCTTGTTTTTGGGTGCTGCAGACACTAGAAGATGAACTAATGGATTCAGCTTACAGGAAAGAGATTCCACCTAAACATTAGGAAGAACTTCTTTGCCATAGAATCTGTTCAACAGTGGAATAGACTGCCTTGGGGAAGGGAGTGGATTCTCCTTCTTTGGAAGTCTTTAAAAGAGGTTGGATGTCTTCTTCCAGGAGTGCTTTACTTGTGTATAGCTGCATGGCAGGGAGGTAAACTAGATGGCCTTTATGACCCCTTCCAACTCTAAGATTCTATGGTTCTGTGATTCTAAAAAATCCCTGTCAGCAAATCCAAATCTTCATTGCTCACCAGCTGGTGGCTTACATGTCACTGGTGCAGTGAAGCTACACCCAAGTTTTAGTCCAAATTTTAAAAGAGTTCTCCAAGGTTCTGCATCTGTTTGGGGACAGAGTTCAACAACTTAGATATCTTCTTTAAAGTTCAGACTACAACCCAGAGCAGATTTGCCACTCCACTGACATAGAAGCCACCAGCCATCTCTGCTGTTCCATCAATGAAAAAAAGAACTATATAGGAAACTGTGGAGGGGACATTCCAGAATCTAGTCACCATAACCACCCCACCACCCCACCTCCTCTGTCATATTCCAGCTGATGGGACTATACTACAAATGGTATGTGCTTATTGTTGAAGCCAGTATGGCTCTGGAGCATTTAAAGTATCACTTGACTTTTACATGTACCTAATATTTCAGAAGCCTTTCTTTTGGTGTTCTACCTGCAAGTTTTAGCCATGTGGCTCCTGGAGAAAGTTGCTTTTTTGATCTGATACCTATTTGTGGCTACAGATGGTCATAGAGAAATGTTTGGATCCATTAAAAACTGAACTGCAACAAAATTTCTAATTAAAAAAAAAACTGAACTGAAACATCAGGCTGAGTCTGCATAAATCACCAAAGAATTTCTGTTAGCCTTGATTTGCATAAGTGGTAAATAATGGGCAAGATTCCCATAGAAATCCCATCAGAATAACCTTGTCTGCACAATTACATCCGTGACTCCTTGTGCAGAATTATAGCGTTTTAAATAGCAGTTTCACAATGTTTTGTGTATTGTTCATTTGGAACCCATAATAAAATGCCAACAAAGATTTGAATCATAGTGGGACTAGCAGAGCAACCAGTGCAGAAATGAATTGATGTTGAATATATTTGTAATAATATACCAGGTTGGTCAATCTAATATTTCAGATAAATGTTAACTCTTTAGAATTCTGAGTCATTCTTTGGAATTTCTGAAAAAGGATGGCTGTCTCCTCTGTTTCTATTTATCATGTATACTTGTCATATATCAATGAAAGTTCGGGAAGAAAGTACAAAACCAGGGCTAAAAATTAAAAATAATGATCACAGATGATTTATATAACTTCAAAGTGAGCAATGATGGTCTAAAAGTAATTAAAAGATTTTCTATACTTGGCTCAATCACTAAACAAAATGGACACCATAGCAAGAGATGAACAATAGAGTTCCAACAATAGAGTTGGAAAGGTAGCTATGAAGGAACTGCATAAAATCCTCAGGTGTACAGATATATCACTAAATATCAAAGTCAGAATCCTCCATGCTATAGTATTTCCAGTGTCTCTGTATGGTTGTGAAAAGTGGACAGCAAAGAATACTGATGGAAAGAAAATCATCTCTTTTGAAATATGGTGCTGGAGGAGAGGTCTACAGATACTCTGAACTGCTAAAATGATAAGTTAATGTGCAGTAAAACAAATCAAACTTGAACTCTCACTAAAAGCCAAGGTAAATAAAGTGAAGCTGTCATACTTTGGACATCTTGTGAGATGACATGACTCATTGGAAAAGATAACAATGTTTGGTGAAGTGGAAGACACTTGGAGAAAGATGAGAGCTGCTCTACAGGTGGATTGATCCAATCAAGAAAGCCACTGCCCTCAGTTTACAAGACCTGAACAGAGTAGAGTCTGATTATTGCAGATGCCATAAATATCCCTGGTTGGTATCACGGTTTGTATTTCCTGCAGTCCTTTCATCCCGACAGCTGTCTTAAAAGCAGAGTATAGTAATGGCATCAAAACAGAATTCCTAGTTGGAGCCTCCCAATTCTTGGCAATGGGGATGTATGATGAATCAGACAACAAAGGTTTTGATTGTATAATTCTTAGAGGAAACAAAGAAAGGCAATGTATCAGTTATTATGTTATTTTTTTGTGACACCCCTCATGGAAGAAAAAAAAATATAAAATTTCCCAAGATAACAATTCTCCGCTGCTGTGTAGACATTATTTTGCAGCCATACACACAGGATTACCCAGGGTGTCCATATGATTACCAAATTTTTTAAAAAGTGATATACTAAATATTTTAGCTAAACATAGTTTTGTCAATTATACTTCCTAATTTTTTTCTTCCCTTTCCTTAGCTGAAGTATACAGACAGGGAATCCATAAGACCAAAGAGAGAGAAAGAGAGGAAGAGATTGCATGACTTCACATAAATATTTATGCCAGTGTAATGTCTTTCTTTTGAAATAGCCTGAGATTATGCTAGCAAAAATTGCTAGTATGAAATGGAAAACAGTGGTAATAGTGGGCATTTTAAATATCAGTCTTCATCTTTTCCATCATGCTTGGCCTTTCAAGGACAGTGATTTATTCATTCTAAAGAGAAGGCTAAATCATAACAAAGTCTAAGTAAAAGCTGAATATGCTAGTTTTCTGCACTTTACTAGTTCATTTCATTTATTGTATTTAGCTCTATCTGCTAAAGAAGTTACAATGAAGCTGGAAATTAGTTCTGTAGCCAGATGCTATCAGTGAAGCATTTCTGTTATCACATACAAAATTAATAAACAATATAACTGTTTATATGAAAAGGGCTCAAGCAGTAACCCGTACAAAACAGTGTTGCCATTTCAAACTCCATGGCAGCAACCATGTGGTTTTATTTAAAATTAGTCTCGAATTCCAGGAATGAGGTCTGCCTCAGCACTCAAGTAGAGCTTGAAGGTTCAGGAAATGACCACAGATAATGACTGAAGTGAAACTATTACAGCATGGGTGTCTGAAGGAAGTTTCTTGCACTAGCAATCCAAATGTACTGTGTATTTTTCATCCCCTTCTCCTTAATGGATTTTCTACTGTAAGGAATAAAAGGCAGTGTTGGAAAACAAGGGAGGATTAGGAGCGAAGTATGGTTGGCTTGCGGACTGAGTGAGGTATGTGTCCTTTCCCCTCCCACCATTTAGCAGTGAGGGTGCCCCCCACCTGGCCCACAAGCTGCTGCCGAAGTGAAGGACACTGCCAAGTGAACCCCCTTCAACACCTTTCACGTTTGAGGCGAGGGGATAACATGGTACAAGCCTAGCCTGGAAATGTTTTCAGATTGATAGGGCCAAACTAGATGTTACCTTTGAATGTGGACAAGATTCACACAATGTTTGTTTTCCTCATAAATGAAAAGCTGCTTCAGGAGACTTAAGGAAGAAAAAGTACAGCACCAGCAGGACTTCTCTTATATCTTTTCTGAAGGCAGTTTTCCCTGCTACCCCCATCCTTTATTTAGTACTAGGTATAAAATAGAGTACTAAGGCAATTCTGCTGTCAATAACAGGCTGGATGAGCACAAACAAATTGAAACTTAATCCAGACAAGACAGAGATGCTTCTGTTCAGTCGAAAGGCAGGTCAGGCAGCAAGGAGTCCATTTAGGCTGGATGGGGTTACGCTCCTCCTGAAATCTCAAGCTAGTAGTTCTCCTGGACTCTTCTATGAGCATCAGTGCCCAAGTTTCAGCAATGGCATTTGCACAGTTGAAACTAAGGCCCTTTCCACACGATGTCGCTGTCTTGTTTCTGCCACAGGATGGCAGCGGTCGGCAGGTCGCGCTTCCACATGATGCCGTCACCGTCCCGCTGCCATCCTGTCATGGAGCGTTGCGCTTGCACAGTTTTTGCAAAACGGGAAAAATCCGTTTCACGTCTGCGATCGCGCGGCACTCCTGTCACTTCTGGCCATGTGGAAGCTGCAGAAGCGCATTGGCGACACTTCCCTCCATAGCGCAGCAATGGAAAAAGCCCGGCTGTGCTGCGGAAGGAAGACATGGCACCATTGCGTTCTCTTCCACATGGACTGAATGGGTGCAGAGGGGAGAGTTGCTGACACACTCCTTTCTGGACCCTGGGCTGCAGTGAGACGACGTGGAAGAGCATCGTCGTGCGGAAATGGCCTAAGGCACCAGCTGCACCTATTCCCTGAGATCTTAGAGCTGACTACAGTGGTACATTCTTCAATTACATCCTGTTTGGACTACTGTAACACACACTACAGGGGCTGCCTTTAAAAACTGGAAAATTCAGCAGGTTGAAAATGCTGCGGGCAGAATGCTGACCAGGGCCAGTTACAGGGAGCATGTAACTCCCTTGTTTAAAAAAGCTTTATTGGCTCCTGGTTTGTTTTCAGGCACAATTCAAAGCTCTGGTCGTGACCTATAAAGTCCTATATACCTTAGGTCGAAACTGTCTGAAAGACTGTCTCCCCATATGAATCTGCCAGAGTTTTAAGATCCACAAGGGAAGGCTTTCTCTTGGTCCTGCCACCATCACAGGCTCATATGGTGAGAACACAGGAGAAGGACTTCTCAGTGACTGCTCCTACCATCTGGAACTCCCTTCCACAGGAGGCTAGGCTGGACCCCACTCTGCTTTCCTTTAGCCAGCAGGCAAGGACCATTATGCTTAAGCAAGCCTTTAACATGTACCCCATTCTTATTGTTATGTGTGTTTTATTTATTTTTCTTAATAACCTTTGCATGTCTTTAAAATGATTTTATATTGTTTAATGTGGGGATTTTTAATTGTTTTTTAAATTTTATTGATAAGATTTTTTAATTGATTTTCTTTGGGATCCCTGTCGGGTCCCACCCTGAGAGAATGACCACATATAAAGGAAGGAAGGAAGGAAGGAAGGAAGGAAGGAAGGAAGGAAGGAAGGAAGGAAGGAAATAAATAAAATTAAATGCTTATTTTTCCTCATCTAAAGAGACAAGGAAGTAGGGAGTTGGTTTTGACTGAGAAAATGGGCCCTTAGGGAAAAAGTTAAGGAGTTGTTCCTCTAGTGCCAGGGCTTCCCAGCCCTTAGCCAAAGGGAGATTGCCATTTCAAGGGGAGAGGTGAAGGGTAATACTGTGAAAGCAATAGCAGTCTGCTGCGAGGGCAGGGACAAAGAGCTCTGTGTGCCCCAAGAATTGCCCTCCCAGCAATCCTGGAGGATATTGTCCCACAACCAGTACTAAAGCTGAACTCAACTGCCAATCTGCTCAGTTTCCATGGGCAGAAAGGGAATGTTTCACTGCACCCTTCACATCAATGCTCAAATCTCTTAGGTAGGCCCTGCTTGCTGTATTTCCTGCTCTCTTGGCTGCTTTTCATTTAAGCGAAAGAATTCCCAGGAGACATAACCATAACATTTTCCTGTCTGACCTTTAGGGAGAGATTACAGACATGCTCAGCATGCGATTTTCATAATTTTTCACTCTGGCAAATGAAGCACACAGACTCGGGTGACACGCACAGCCTCTGGGTTGCATACGCATTAGCAGTTGCCATCCTGTGATACCCAAAATGTGAGAGGTAGCTAGGCTTTGACTGCTCATAACTCTGAGTTGTAATGATTGGGGAAAGCTGGAGGGCCTTGTTTGGAAGTGATATTGAAAAGGAAAGGGATACAGCTGGCTAGCAGACTTTCCCCTTCTGTTATCTTGATTAACTTATCTCCTTTCTTTCTCTCATCCCACATACTAGGCACAGGCAGTCTTCATGAGAAATTGTAAATTATTGAACAACCAACACAATACAGCCTCAAATAGACCAGGTGCCAGTTATCATGGACCTAGCTCAGTTAATTTTTCACTACGTAAGCCTGCTAGCTTAATCTGCATGGAATTATAAAGACTTGATCTTCTAAAATAGCTCACCAGGTTAACCTTATCTTAATGAGAGGGAAGAGACCAACTTGCTATGAAGGATATTTTTTTTAAGGGGCAACTAGTAGCTGTTTAAGCATTTAAAATATAACACAGTAGACAATAACGTCTCTGCTTTCTTTAGAATGTCTTGTATTATACAATATTCATTTTTCAATTTGTTCTCATTGCTGCCTTTAAGCACTATTCCTTTGAAGTTCAAGGTATTACACTAGAAATCTGTCAGAGCTTCAACACTAAAGTGGCAGTTCAACTCTATCTAACCCTCTCAAGGGATTTCTCTCCTTCTGTCTCTGCTTTTGAAAAATATCTATGCTTTTAGGTCCAAATCCAGTTTTATGGGTTAATTAGATGCAAGTTACTCATATATAGGAAAAGTAGGGAAGAAATTACATTAGAAGAAAGGGAATGCAGTATGCTACATCTCCTAGGGCACATCCTCAGTAGGATTTTATTAACATGGATTATTTATCTTTCACAAAATTAATTTATAATCAAAAATGGAAGAAATACTGGAGAAAAATAGACATAGCCATTCCCACCCTGTCATCTTTCAGTTCAATTTTATATGTGGAGCAGTGTTTCATGTATGCACTCATTATGCCCTACATTACTCTGACATTCCTGTTTTAAGGGCTGTCAAAGAATAACTCTTTGGTTGGAGGCATTGTTTTGAAGGGCTGCCGGTCCAAGTCTGGTTTAAAGGTAAAGAATTAATGGAGGGGAGAACATTAGCCAACACAACTTACACAACAGGCTGAGAAATCACATGATTCTTCCCACTATGGTGAGATTTTCTAATTTAAATTTTAGTAAAGATTTCTATACATATATATAACAAATGCAGTTTTTATGGACATCTGCAGTCTTTTGTCTTTTTCCCAATGGTATACAAGTTTATTGTTTTTGTTGTGTGCTTTCAAGTAATTTCTGACTTACGGTCACCTATCATGGGGTTTTCTGGGGCTGAGAGTGTGCAATGTATCCAAGGTCACCAAGTGGGTTTCCATGGCCAAGCAAGGAATCAAACTTTGGTCTCCAGATATACAAGTAATTGCCCTCATTAATTATCGTAAGGTCAGTATAAAAAATGTGTATAGACTGTTACCAATTTGCTTAATGATAGCAAGACTGCTGAGCTTATAACATCCCACAAATATTGTATCAACTGCAGAAATATTTGTCCCAAAATTATTCTTATTGAAGATGTAGTTCTATTTGTACTTGATATCAAGTCATGTTGTAAGCAGTTCTACTGTCCTTTGCTTAACCTTTAAAGAAGTACACAAATTGTGGTTATTTTTATGTGGTGCATTTCTGTGCACAAGGAGCAAGGCAGAACCCATCAAGGCATCATGTGTACACAGGTCATTGAACATCTGTCATATGGTTGCTACTTTATGCTTCAACCACCTTGGGCTACAATTTGACCTACTTGTGCTACTCGAAAGGTGAATTATCTCAGTCCATGATCCAAATGGATCATCAACTCAACTTTTTTTAAAAAAAAAATCATTAAATATTTTTATGTGAAAGATATTGTTACCTGACTTAAAGGATCATTGAGATTCTCATTGATTCCTTCCTCCATTTCAGAATTAAGGCAAGATCAAATGTTCTTGATTTATTCATATACTAGATTTGGAGAAAAGAGTAATGTATCTTGATTGTTTATGCTCCACTGCATTGCATGGCTCACTTGCTTGCACAATGAATTTCAGGCTTTTCAGCACATTTTCAAGGTTGTCTTATTTTAAAGCTTGCTTTGTTGAAGCCAGGAAAGTGTTGTTGTTGACATTTACACTAGTAGAGTTCCAAGTATGAAGACAAAAGTATGAACAGCACAATTTGCTTTTAAATGGATGGCTCATTTTTGAATAGCATCTTCAAAATGTTATGCAGTATGAATAAATTATTGACTACAAGCATTCTGACCTATACTATAGGAAAGCCAATGCTCAGAAAGTTTTTTTTAAAAGTTTCTTTTTATTAAGTTATTTAATTCATCCATGTTCCTTGGTCTAGTGTTTAAGTAGTTGATTTCACTCATTATGATGTAACAGTATTTTCCCTTACATTGCTTGAAAGGAAAAATACCTTGTGATTGAGCAGAAAATGAAATAAAACTTGAAAAATTCTACATTCCAGTGATCTGTTAGAAGTGGATCAATTAAATCTAAAATGCATTAGATACAGACTTCCTTTTTCCTCAGATGTATCTGTGTTTCTCTGGGATGCCATCCAGTTTTGTGCTCGTCTAGGATGCTGTTTCAAGACATAAGGTGCTATACCAATTTATTTGACGGAAAGGAGAGGGGAAAAGCCACTCTCTTATTTTCTGCCTCAGGCTAGTGTGGGCTTGCTGGGCTAAGAAACTGATTAAACTTTCACCATGGACTCTTGCCCCATAATCATGAGATTGCTCTGTAAAATTGATGCAATCCATGATCAAAATTCCAGAATAAGGTAGAACAGTAACTCTCCCTGGGTACTGCCCAATGTCTAAATGAAAAAGGACATGGTTCAAGCTGAATGGTTAACATGATTAATCTGGTTAGAAATTTCTGACATTTATACCACACGTTTCAGTTACCAACTGGCCTTTCCAGGGTAACTTTCAAAACAGTAAAAACATGAATATCACAGGACATCTGACTGAGCCTGCAGTGGTTAAATGCTGGTACTGTAGCGAGTTCGATTGTGCCAGGGCTCCAGGTTGACTCAGGCTTCCATCCTTCCACTGGTTGGTAAAATGAGTACCCAGCTTGTTGGGGGCAATTAGCTAAAATACATTGTAAACCACTTAGGGAGTGCTTCACACCGATAAACGATATAGAAATATAACTGCTATTGCTATAACTGCTCTCTAAAAGCTACACCAATAACACCTTCAGCTCCAGTTGAGGGGAGAAGACAGGGTGGTGGTGGTGGTTATTGTTGTTATTATTGATGATAACAATAATAATAATAGGTGAAATATCAAGACCTACAAATTAAGATTTAGTGCCTCTGGGAAAAGGAAACAATTGTGGTTCCTTTGGTGGTAGGTGCTCTGAGAGCAGTTCCAAATGGAATGACACAAATGTGAATGAAATCACCATACGTAGTGCAATTACAAAAAAGCACAGTTACAAAAATTGACACTACTTGGAGTATGCCATATTACATGACAATACCTCACTGCCTCCTAGGCTCTTGAATAGCATCTAAATAACTGATGGCCTAAAACTTCAGCTGAAAACACCTAGTGAACACTGAAACTGACATGATAATCATAAGGCAGCTAGCTAGGATCACTGCTGAAACCTGAACTAGGGGTGCCTTTCAGTTTATCATCTGGCCTGGAGTTTTAAGCATCATTAATAGGTAGATCTTGTAATCTTTTAAATTTCCCACATTGTTCCACACCTAGCATCATACTGGAGCATTATGAGAAACTAAAAGAGTGGTTAATGACAGCAGCCCAGCATTATTTGGAGCATAAGAACATAAGAAGACTTTCATGTGCTTTATCAGACCAAGGGCTTACTAAGCCCAGAATTCTTTTCCCACAGTGAGGAACCAGAAAACTATGGAAATTCCACGGACAGAAGTTGGCTTTATTCTTCAGCAGCTAGCATTCAAAAGGCATAGTGCATCCAATACTGGAGGTATTATAAAAATATTATGATAGGTGCCAATAGCCATATCCCACATGAATTTGTTGGACCTTGTTTTGTAGTTGTCCAAATTGGCATCAGCACTATATAGTACAGCAGTGAATTCCACAGTTTAACTATACACTGTGTGAAGAAGTACTTCCTTTTATCTCTCCCACCATTTGGCTTCATTGAATGGCCCCAGGTTCTAGTATTATGAGGTGTGGGGAAAAGTTCTATCTACTTTCTTTGTACCAAGCATAATTTTATACATCTTTACCATGTTTCTCCTTCCATAGTGGTTATATCCAAAGACTTTGAGATACTAGTCTGTTTCAGCACAAAAAAATATAAAGGAATCCTGTAGTACCTTAGAGACTGAGAAAAACAACTTTCTAATATAATATTTCATGATTCCAGTCTACTTCATCAGAAGCAAGAGTCCATTGTTAAATTATTTGGGTACCCTCAGTCCATGGGCCAGATGAAGCTGACAAGCATTACCCACATGGTCCATTAAGACCCTCTTTGATAAGGTATCTTGAGCCTCTTTTTTTATGAGGAAAAGTGAGAGAGGATGCTCAGAGCTGGCTCCTTCAGAAGCTGCATCTTTGAAGTTATGGCTGTGGCTTCCAAGGAACCTGATTGTGTATGCTGCTTGTCTTTTGGTAGGCAATGATTTGGGGTGACTGGAGAAGCAATTCCACAGAAAAGTGAAGAACACACAAAGTTGCCACTTTGGGGTGTCTAGAGTGCTTTAAAGTTAGCAGCTCCCTTAGAACATTGAAAGGCGTGTGGAATGTAGCTTCCTAGAAGCTCTGCCTCCATGTTTGTGTTTATATGGAATGTACAGTCCTAAACAACCACCTTGAACACACCATAGACACTACATAATTATAGTACTATGATTCCCCTTTAACCACTATGGTTATATCTTGTGCAGTTCTTGGATTTGAAACTTATGGAGGGGTATCATAGAATCATAGAGTCGGAAGAGACCCCAGGGGCCATCGAGTCCAACCCCCTGCTATGCAGGAACACCCATCAAAGCATTCCCAACAGATGGCCATCCAGCCTCTGCTTAAAAACCTCCAAAGAAGGAGACTCCACCACACTCCGAGGCAGCATATTCCATTGCCGGACAGCTCTGACCGTCAGGAAGTTCTTCTGAGGTTCAAGTGGAATCTCCTTTCCTGCAGCTTGAATCCAATTAGTAATTATTTAGTATTCTCAGCCAGAGAGCTCCAATGCCTCAGCAAACTACTAATCCCAGGATTCCATAGGATGCTGCCAAGGCAGTTAAAATGGAACCATAGTAGTTTAATTGTGTAGCATGACAGAGTCCCTGATCTCATCTGATTTCACAAGCTAAGTAGCCTCCGACCTAAATAGTACTTCCATAGGGGACCACCAGGGATTATCAGGGATCTCCAGGCAGAGTTAGGAAAGTGTTTCAGATGCTAGAGAGGCACTGCATAGGTTAGATGATGGATGAATGGACCTACTTGTCTTCCTATTTGGGGGGATACTGGCACGCAGCCCTCCAATAACCCTCCCCAGAATGCATGTGGCACTTTGGTCAAAATAGGTTCCTCACCGATAGTTTAAAGTGTGGCTTTGCAACTGAATATTTAGCTAGCAAATGTTTGATTTCCTCATTCCCCCCCCCCCGGAAGCATAGGGAAGAAGCACTACTGAAATATCCTCCCCGCCGCCCCCCCACGTTAAATTTTAATTGTGGGCATTGCACTAAAAGCAGCGGTCTGGGCAAAATATTCATCCTGCTTAAGTGCATTCAAGGAAGTCTCATTTTGAAATTCTCTGTCTCTCTGAGAGAACCTTTTATTGCTGCACCAAATAATGTGGCTTTCAGCCACTATTTTAAAGGCTAAAATTAGATTTTTTTTTTCCAGCCTGACAGCATGGTCATTTGCTATTTGTTTGTTTTAAACAATATTAGGATGTAAATGTCACATCAGCTTCAGAGAAGGCTCATAATCTGGGCCATATACATTATGTAAGGTTTCCATGGCGACCGTTTCTCGGAGGGGGAAAGGCGCTGTCTGCAGTTTCCACAGAAACTGCTCCCTGCTGAGACAGGTGCCTTGGAGAGAGCAGGAAAGGGAATAGAAATGAGGATGGTCCCGTGATCTCTGCAGCATGCATACATCACTGCAAATGCAATCTTCTTCTTCTTCCTCCTCCCCTTCCTCTTCCTCTTCTTCGTAGCCTGGATGTATGGGAAGGAGGGGCGTATGGAGTCCTGTGTCCTATAATACAGATCCCTCCATCCTACTGCCTTTTGGCCTATATGGAGGTGGCTGTGTTGCCTGCAGTTTGGAAATGTCACCCATGAAGGAAGAACTGAAACCAGGCTTTTCAGCTTTTAAGGTCCAGCATTTTAAGCATCAATTTGCATGGGAACATTTTACGGGTAATTGTAAACTCTTTATTTCCTTTACCTAAGAGCCAGCAAAGACAAATCTGGATACAGTAGAGAGAGAAAAGCCATTTGATTTTTTTTTAAAAAAATAAGCAACCATGATTCTTTTAATTTTTTTTAAATCCAGGAATTACCTAGAGATACTATTGTGTTCAGTAAATTGTGGCACACATTGTATGATTCCACCCCCTGCACAGTCCTGATTAATCCAGTGGTTGATTTATGTCACATCACCCCATTGTGATGCTTAATAACTTTTGCAAGATATATTAGCATAATGTTTTTTTATTGAAAAACACACATCACTGTTATATTTCTCCAGTTCAAGGGTGCGGTAGGGAGGAATTCTGCGGCATTCACTGGAGGCTTAATGCTGGCATAACTAAAGATTAACATGCTGGCTATTTCATCTTCTCCTGTCACCTCTTTTCCTCTTTCTGGGGAAAACAGCCTGACATGGTTATTAAATCTGGCAGCTGTGTGGTGTGTGTATAAGGGAAAGCAAGTAGAGCAGAGCATGTAGAAAATGAGTGGCTTTCAGATAACAGCCTCCTTTTTGCTGGTCCCTGGCTTGAAAGGAGATTCAAAGGGCTCTTTTTCTCCTTTGTAAATTGCTAATCTCTGGATCAGTGCACAGGTTTTACAAACCATTGCAAATGTAAGTATTCCTGGCTTTCTTTTTGGTGTTTCTGGGTTGCCAATAGAAGGTGGTGTTCTGTTTTGTTTTTAATAATTTCACTCCACAGTTCAAGTTGAAAGAGCAACAAGAGGAAAGCAAAAAGACCAAATCGGGCAGGAAGGTTATTTTGCAGAACTGAACTTTTTCAGTGGAACTACAGGAATAAAATAATGGGAAAAGACAGGAAGAAAGAGAAGAGCTGGGTAGCTCTATAAAATAAGTAGTCATATGCCGCAGGGATTAGATTAGCTAGTTTGTCGTGAGGTAAAATCAGGAACCTCAAGCAGTTTTACGTGTGAAATCTAGAAACCTGCTGGGAATTACTTACTCCTTAAAACAGAAGGTTGTACAACCTGGAAACCCTGGTTAAATATTACAGGGTGGGGTGGAAGGAATTCCGGAACTGTAGCTGAGATCAGGCAGCAAAAGCTCCAGCAAACAGCCATTGTAAGAGAGTGCTAAACCATACCAGAAGTGAAAAGAACAATGCCAAGAGAATGGTGAGCAATGCCCTTTTTAAAAAAAAAAATGATGCTTTTTTAATACATGAAGAGGATGATTTTTCATTTCCTTTGAGGTACAAGTGCTTACTAATGGTGTGTGGGAAACAGTGGAGTCGCAGCGATGCAGCAGCAGAGTAATTTCAGTACACAGTAAATTCAGGTGTAGGTTTTAACATCAAGGAATCTCTTTTTTTCAGCCAATATTTTGTACCCAGTGGCACTAATTTTTGCTTACAGGCTTTTGCTTTTACTGTATGAGGGTACAGCAAGCTGGAATTGTAATGATAGATCTCACAATATCTTGCTACATTAAAACCAATATTTGTATACTAGAAATAGTGCAACTAGTACCATGTGCGCTCATATCAGATAATTGCATGAAAAATGCCTGCCATTTCCAATTTGTCTGACTTGTCATGTCCTGTTTTGCTTGTTTCCAGGATGAATTATTTACTGGATGTTCAGTCACGGCATTGTTCTATGTAGCAATTTTATTACTAGAGTTCTTTTGCATGCTTGTTAAAGAAGGGAAGCATGAAATAAATAAAAAGATGCATATATTGTATCTCTCTTTGGATGATCCAATATATTATGGTTTTAGAATTTGGAACTGGCAATAGTTTTGCATGCTCCTTCCTCCCCTTCCATATGTGGTGTAAATTCTTTATTATCAGTAATAATAGTTTGTTGTAATGTTTTTGAATTGGGAAACTGTAGTTAGAACTAATTTCTAACTCATGGTTTTCAAACACTTAGACACAGTTAGAGTAGACCCATTGAAACCAGTGGAATAGCCATGTGTAATCTAAGTCCAATTTCCTTCACTGGTTGATTACATCGGTTCTAACTGATAGCTTGGAGGTTAGTTAGTAGGGGTTGCCTAAGAGAGAGACAGCAAAAACTGGTTGCTGTAATCCAGAAATAGAAGAGTGAAATCATATGGAAGAAATAGGAGTGTATGGGTGTGGCACACTGAGCCCAAGTCAACCAAGGCTATAAATGCTACTGTCTCAATCAAGGCATTCTTGGTTTTACTGCAGTGGATTTGGATTCTGTGCATTTGATTTTGTATACATGTGCATATAAGAAGCCTGAAAAGATGGATATTTTGCAATCTGGCAAAATACACGCAATTTGGGAATACATTTCTGTTCTGCTTGTTCAGCACAAACCATGCTCAAGGCAGCTAATGGTAACAAACCGAAGATTATAATTAAAGCTCAGAAATCAGTTGAAACACAGCAATGAAATGAAAAAAAACACACCACACCCACAACTTAAGCCATTTCAGTAAATGGCAAGCCAGTTTAAGGGCCAACATCTCATTTTGTCTTTTTTGGTGTAAGATAAGAGCTAACGTAGCTTCCCCCATCTTTGGCAAGAGGGTCCCAAAGCCTGGGAGAAACCATTCAAAAGGCTCTTTCTCTCTTCTGAGAGGAATTCACATTGACCAGTCACTCCTGTTTGCACCAGGAGCAGCTAAACAAACCATGGAAATGTATTGGTTTATTGTGTAACCCTAGTTGCAAGCAACTTCTTTTCTCTGGCTGACAAAAACAGATGATGTTTAAAAATCTGATTTCTTGGAAGGAAACAGCCAACACAAGAAACCAAGTAAGTGTTATGTGTATATACCTGGTTTCTTTCTCAAAGATCTTAAAAATCTCATTGAGTTCAGTAAGCTAATATGGGAGATAAAGCTTTCAGATGGACTAATGCCAAGTTCCATAATGCTGTATAGATCATAAAAAGCACTGAGAATTAAGATAGCTATGGACCAGTAGCCAATGGACCTCTTGTAATATTAGAAATAGCTTGCTCCCTATTGTTGTTGTCTATCTTCAAGTCATTTCTGATTTATGGTGGCTCTAAGGTGAACCTATCACTTTTTTCCCCCAATATTTGTTCAGATGGGGTTTACCTTTGCTTTCCTCTTGCCCAAGGTCATTCAGTGGATTTCAATCAGCAAGCAGTGATTCAAATCCTGGTCTTCAGAGTTGTAGTCCAACACTCAAACCACTATACCAAACTGGTTCTCTGTTGCTCAACTGTCTGAAGTTTCTCAACATTTTTGAAAGACAGATAAACACAGAGTTTGTCAAAATGAAATACAGCTAAGGTATATGAGAGCAAGAATGGTACGTGGGTCAATGGACTGATTAGATATAGGAGAGTCTTCTATCTTATGTAATAACTTGTAAGTTGCAATATGATTGGGACCCACTGCAGTGTAGTGCTGAGCTAAGACTCCAGGAGGCCCAGGGTTCAAATCCCTGCTTGACTCTGGAAACCCTCTGGCTGACCTTGGACAAGCCATTCTCTCTCAGCCTCAGAAGCAAGAAATGACCAACCCTCTGAACCAGTTTGCTGAGAAAATCCAGTGGCACAATTGGTTTGAGGTACTAGATTTAGCTGTGACAGTGCACTCCTGGCTGCTACTGAATAGGCTTGAATCCCGCTTCTCTAAGGTGCCTTTTGACTGACCCAGAGTACCTTAATCTGGATTAAGCTCCAATTTGTTCACTATCATCCACTTCACTACCAACATAAAACCATGAATTAGAATGTGAACAGCACTTTTTGGATGTAAATAAAAAGGAGAGGGATCTGGGTAGCACTAAATCTCCAACCTCTGGACAACCACTCCTTGTGTTAAATACCTGTGTTAAATAGTACAGAGAACAAGATGAAACCGTGTAAGACTGGGGTGACACCATCAAGCCAGACTCCCCCAGCAATGCCTTCTTGAAATCATTGTTCCCAGAAGGACTCCCCCCAAGTCCTATCCCTACAGGGCAGTCCAGAAGGATACTTTGGTTGATGATATCAAAAGCAGCAGAGATGTCCAGCAGAACTGATAAGTACTCACTCCTCCTATATCATCTGCACTCTAGGTTGTCCACCAAGATGACCAAAATAGTCTCTATCCTGTAAGTAGGTTTTCAGATATAAGATTGCCCCCTGTTAAATAGGACACATGGCCACAGTAACATGAGCTATATAGGATTGCCCAAAGAAGCAGAGCAATTGACTCACAATTAGAATATTGGTCTGAGATTTGAGAATCCAGGCTGACATCTCCACTCTGTTGTGAAAAACACTGGATGATCGTGGTTAATGATTCTATATCAGTCTAACCTATTTCATAGAGCTTTGAGGATAAAGTAAGGAGGAAAAAGTCATCCCTGTTGTCTTAAACTCATTAGAGGAAATGGGGGATATAGATGTAACTAACAAATGAATAAGTGAAATGTTCAAGTGATATCTTGAACCACAGATAGGTCACACAGGGAAATTTCATTGTGGTTCTGACCTGAACAATCTATAAACAAGTGTCTGATTTAAACATGGCATACATATTCTACACGCATTATAGAAATGGTATCTTCTTCCAGATGCCAGAATACCTGGTCCTCTGTTGTTGTTTTCTAGTGAGTTCCAACACAGAGTTTATACTTCGTGGAAGGATTAGACATGGATGATGCTGTGTTAGTATGAACTGTGAAAACCAATAAACCCTAGGTGGCCATGGATTTGTGAGAGTTCTTTAGCCTACAGATAAAATTTAAATTAGTAATCAGTTATTGCTCAGGCAGTAGGTAATTAGAAAGCAAAAGCTAACCAGTGAGGCTTAAAACTGGTTAAGGACTTAAATTAAGCACTCCCCAATATAGATTGACATGAACACATTCCTGCTGTAATATATTCTTGAGCTGTAAGCAATTTTCTCCCTATGGGTACACAAATATCAGTTTGTTTTAAAGCATATTTTGCCATCTTATCGTTTCCAATATCTCCTGTTTCTTTACCTACATGGCTAGTGCCGTTAACTCACAGAAAGGTATTATTGCAATCTGAAAATGTGCAAAAATTCATTTAAAAAAACTCTAAAAGTCAAGATGATAAAAGGTAGTTTTAAAGTGGCAGAATGATGGACATACTGTAGCTTCTTTGTGTAGAACTAATTATGAAAACTACTGCATGGGTCTTATCAGCCATGAAACACAGTACTTAGGAATCAATAATTATTGATGAAAAAAGAAGCAATTATTTACAGTGTAATTACTGAGATGCTGGTGGTAGTCCAATTTAGTGCTGACCTTGACACTTTGGGTACAGAATCTTAGTATTTGCTTCCAGTTCAATGTACCAGCTTTGTTCTCAGAAAATGTGAGAAGGCAATGTTTGACTCATATGTTGTAAATAAAATTGCAGTTTAATTTCTGCATCCATCTTGAATAAAGTACCTCTATTTTTTTAGTGGTAGCTATCTTATGGTCTCTCTTTCTATGGGATAGTATGCAAATTAAACAGTCGATCAGATTTGATAATAGAGTTGATAGTATTAGGGGTGAACAACTGTGTTGGAGACCGGGCCCATTTATTCCCTTTGTTCCTCACAACCCCAGCAAGCCAAATTCCAAATTCAGCCTTTTAGTTTTTCTACATTTTGAGAATTTTGAGGTGGGAAACCAGTGAATTTGCTGCATCTTGGCTGTCCTGTAGCAGTGTGGTAATTTGGGGCTGTTTTCTTTCTGTCTCAATTATTTTTCAGTTTTGGGGATGTCCTGACAAGCTTGGGGTCCACAAAAGTGAGGTTAGGGCCACATGTGGCCCTCACACCACACTTTCCCCATCCCTAGATTGTCACAGGAGTGTTTAGGTAAACAATTATGCACAGTGTTTCTTTACTTTTTTTGCCATATCCCATGGTAGGGAAAGTGCAACCCAGCAGCTACCTGTGGTCCTCAGCTGGCCCAAAACATTTCCAAACAAAATTGGGCAAATTTTTGAGGGGGAGGGGGTTCAAATGACCTTTGTGCCTCTTCAGGGGAATGAGGATCAATTTTGCCTTGTCTTTGGCCCCATGGGATTTTTTTCAAGACAGGGCTCTTTGAAATATTCTGCATTACTTCTAGGTTGAAAAAAGGCCTCACCTAAAATACTCCATCATGGTGAAACTGTCTCCATTCCCCCACGGGCTTGTGGGAGGGCAATTTTGGGTCATATATCTATATGTAATCTATATATCTATATCTAATCGTAAGAACAGAAAAGAAAATCTTGTAATAGGATGATAATGCCAGTCCTCAAGATCTCACAGAGGGGCAGGGCAGTTGTCCACCCCTGACTTATCTGAACGTATTCACAAGACTTCCACAAATACCCAAACCTGTAGAGAAAGCCACCTAGCTATTTAGAATGGTTTATTAAACACTACCCCCCCCCCTTTTAAATATGTTTCCAATATATTTGGACACAGACTTGATGGACTGGTGCATTTTTTTGGTGTACAGCCTGGTGTATATTTGCCCTATACTAAAATATACAGGTTGGACCTTGGCCTTTATGATCACAGTTTATCTTCCAGAAGGCTTATATTCTTCCCTTTTCAAAATCAAATCCCCCACATGTTTTATTTATCATACGGGAGAGACAGTATCGGATATTCCTGGTGTAATTACATTCTTCCAAACCCTGAGGGTGCTGGTTTTAAAAGGAGGAAGAAAAGATGTAGCTTCTCAAACATTTTCCTTCTGAATTAAAAATTTTAGGTACTGTTCAAAATATTGGGTACTAAGTTTGGGATATTGTGACGCTTTACTGTATAGTTTTTCCTTAATATCTAATAGAGGTTTGAAGTGAGGAAGGACTCTAGTGGTGCAAGGAAAAGTGTTAGAGCTACCCCCTCCCCTCTCCTCCCCAGGCTCAGTTAAGATAAATTTCTCCAAACTGCTTTTAGCAGAAGAAAATGATATCTAATAACGGATATTCCACATAATCTCTGCCTTGTCTTCATTTATTTTTCTTTAAATCATTTTTTGGAGGGGGAGGTGTAACATTTTTTTGCTGTGTATGCAAAAGATGCATGCAAACACATATTCTGCCAATGCTGACTTTCACAAATCCAGTAAATACAGGAATGATACAATTTAAACTGAGGAGGAGTTGATAAAGAGCACAAATGGCACGTGGATGGTACCAGGAACTCCAGATGACATTTTCCAAAATTCTCAAAGCTCTGATTGTTGAGGTTAACAATGCCGTTTCTCAGACTAGACTAGACAAGAAATGGGTTCTTTTCAGTACGTTACAAGCAGCGTGGTCACTTCCTATCTCCACTCCAGTGCCCTGTTTTGTTTTGTGGACATTGCTAGCTTTCAGTCAGAGTTGTAACTGTGATCAAGTAGAATATCCATCAGCAGACAATGAAATCCAGAATTGTAGCTCTGCTGCTGCATTTCACACAATGGCCTTTGATAATGGGGACAGCAATTCTCACAAAAACTGGGGTAATGGAAAGATAGCATATAGCACATTCCATTAATGAATACAAAAAACTCTTAAGTCAGTTGTATGTACTGCTGATATAGTTCTAGTTTGTTTAATTGCTCATAATGTAGATTTGCCTAGAGCTTTAGACTCCTACCAGCAGAGGGTTTTTGAGGGAATCAGACATACTTTATCACCATGACTGGTTTAAACAAGCACACAGCACTTGTGGAGTGCTTGTGTGCTATGAAGTTATTCCACTAAGGGCTCTTACAGATTGGTTGAGAGAAGCATGAATTCTCATGATATAGCTCCACAGGTTTTGCTGGTTGTTGTTGTTGTTGTTGCCTCTTCACCCACTTGTTCCATTTTTAGATGGCTGCTTGCAGCATTTTCTTGAATTTCCTTTGCAGGTGTGGCTAAGGTGGTTTTATGGTTTGAAGGGCAATTTTTTTGTCTTCTTTGATTTTCTTTTTAACATCTTTTTAGAGTTATAGTGCACAAGTGCCATTTTCATTGATGCCCTGATGCACTGTGGCACTATAATTCTAGAAAAACTTTTAATAATTAAAAGGAAGAAAGAGAAGGGAAGGGAAAATGTTCTGATATGTCTTGGAATTAAAAAGAAACCCACTGAAGGGTGGGAATAAAATATGGCAGCTGTAGATTTTTGTTTTTATGTTATTTTTTGCTGAATGAACATCTAAATAAATCTTTACTGACAACAAATTTTCTGCATTTCTTTCACAGCTATGTTTTATCTGTCTTGTCTGTAAAAGGCTAACAAAGTCTGGGCAAACAATTTACTACCTGCTTGTAGAGTATACAGAAGAAAGTCCTTGATCCCAAGTTGCAGGCAAAATGATCCATCTTGCAAAATCCTGTTTAATATATATACACTTCTGAAGAATATAGTCTGAGATATTTTTGAAGTTATAATTTCAATGATAGCATTTAAACTATGCAGGTTATTATTTGTAGGTCTCCTGATTTACTTCATTCCATTTTCATTTATTTCATTTGTATGCCACCTTTCTCCCAGAGTGGAACTCAAGGCAGTTCCCAACAGAATCAATTAAAAAACTTAACAAAATTAAAAAAAAATCCCCACATTAGACAGTATAACATCATTTAAAAGACATACAAATGCTTAAAAAATAAACAAAACCCACACCTCAATAAGAAGCTTCCCTGCTTACACATAAAAAGTCTGCATAAACAAAAAGGTCTAGATGTAAAACAACAATTTTATTTATCAGGGAGATCTAGATAGAAATTTGAATTTCCTAGCTTTTCCAGGCAGCATTTTGGTTTCTGCAATCCAGTATAACTTTCATAATACAGTCTGGAGTTTTGAAATGCCTTGGGGGCCAGCAATCCAAAATATTGCTGAGTGGAAAAAATGCTATTCTACTTAGCCTTATATATTTCTCCCCTTCCCACAAGCCTTTCTATATGTTACTGTAATTAACAGTAAGTTTAGTTAATTACAGTTGTACCAATAAATAAATATGAATGCCTATCACAGAAATGACATTCTGAATTTTTAGACAAGTTTTTCTTAAATAAGTTGAATAGGAGTTGAGTTTTACATCAGACACAAAATTTAAAATTTTGTGTATTTCCTCTGTTTTGCCCATGTGTTTTCCTGTATTTTGCCCATGTATTTCTACTTTATAATACTTTATACTTTATAATAGTTTTTAAAGTGTGAAAATGCTAATGAATGAATAAATTGCCCAGGTCTCCCATCTAATATATAAAAATCAAAGTTTGTTCGTCTGTGTCAGGTGAAGACCTCATGTGACTGGCTGCCTAAGAAGATTCTATGAAATCTTAGGTTTTGCAGTTTAGGGAGGGGCTGTTAGAATTCTCAGCCAGAGAGCTCTTGGGCCTCAGTCAACTATGTCTGTCCTGAATAGGATGGTTGCTATGGAGATGAGGCCTAGCAGCAAGGAGGAGGGCAGTGTATTCCCTCAGGAACCTGACCTCTGTATGTTTATAAATCTGAATATAGATTGGATTGGGGAATATGGGGAAAAGTTATAGGTACTGGACAAGACAGTTTGAGGAATTAGAAACACAGAATCTCAAGTCTTTCTAACAAGTATTACCTATGAGAAAATGAAATCCCAGGCAACGCTGGGTATATATGCTAGTACGTTATAAAAATGTTATTATACATAAAGGTACTGTTAAGACATAACAATGTCCACAGCAATTCCATCTTATCAAGACTCTTGTACTGCAAGCTACTTGGGTCTTTTCATGCAACACTGTCGCAACAATTTGATTGCACTTTAAATGCCATGATTCCACCCTATGGAATCCTGGGGTTTGCTGTTTAGGATTTAGAATTCTCAGCCAAAGAATGCTGTGGTGCCTCACCGAACTACAAATTCCATAATTCTGTGGAATGTAGCGTGGCAGTTATAGCATCATCTACTATATAAAAGTCAATGTTTGTCTGTGAATTTGTGAGATTGTCTGTTTGTCTGTGTCAGGCAGACGAACACGTCATATGACTGGCTGTGTGAAGCAAGGAGACCCCATATGATTGGCTGGCTGTGAAGATTCTATGGAATCCCGGGGTTGGCAGTTTAGGGAGGGGCCTTTAGAATTCTGAGCCAAGAGCTCTTGTGCCTCAGGCCAGTTGCTATGGAGATGAGGCCTACCATCAATAACGATGCCAGAAAACATTTGGGAGGCATATGTGAGAAAAATTAAAAATGACATACACAACATAGTTACAAGGTCTTCTCGCCTCACACAGTAGATTGTATGGGTTCCACATGTGAGGAATCTTAAAATTGAAATTCAAAACAAAAAACATAAATCCATTGCACAAATTCAACAGAATGCAAAAAAAAAATCAAAAGGCAGTACCTCTACATCACTAAACAACACAGATTGGATTGGCAACTATGGGGAAAAGTTACAGGTACTGGAATAGGCTGGTTGCTATGAAGACGAGACCTAGCAGCAAGGAGGAAAACAGCGTATTCCCTCAGGAACCCAAACTGTGTATGTATATAACTCTGAATACAGATTGCATTGGGAAATATGGGGGAAAGTTACAGGTACTGGAGAAGACAATTGAGTAAGTTCTTAAGAGGAAAATAAAATCCTGGGCAATGCTGGGTAAATACCCTAGTAATGCTATATTTGTGTGATGTGAAGGGGTCCCGCAATTGGTTTAAGGTTCCCAGAGGTATAATTACAGGAGTGTAGGATTATCACCAAATGCATGGCCATTGAGGAACATGGGCAGTAGATGTGTTGCCATGGAGATGTGGCCTGCAGTCAGACTCCTGCAACCTCTTCCCATATCTAGTGAATATATGAGGGTATATGCCTGAATGTCAGTTTGTTACATACCCTCATTACTCACAAAATAATTACACCAAATGAAACAATATGATTAATTTCTTAACAATTTTTTTAAATGAACACCCAGTTTCTAGAAGGGTTTTGAATCACTCAGAAGCAGAAATGCTGTATTCTAGGTACTAATTGTACAAAGTATATAATAATGCAGCAGTAAAGTGCAAGTATCTATCCATTCATCACCTCTGTTTTAATGGAATATGCATTGGCAGAGACTGATTTAATCCTAAACGCTTCAAAGGAACACACCACTAAATTAAGCATATGTAAGATAACATCCTAAATAATTTGTGATCTCTAGCTGGCTATGAGTCTCCTTGATTTATATTTTATGACAAGTCATAAAAAGCATATTTAGGTTTGTGGGAAGTAGGCGTTAGGATGAGAAAGTTAACATAGGCAGAATCCTGGTATTGATATTGATTAGACTGTGTGCATGAAGAACCATGTCCTGTTGATTCCCCAAAGGTTAAATCCCTACTGATTCTCCATCAGTCACAGTACAGCACCAGGGCTGAAAGCAATATTCCACTGTTGAAACACGCTAACATTCAGAACAAACTCTGCCACAGGCGCTTGACACATTTATTGATTGAAAGATCTAGAAGGCTACCTTTTCCAATCAATATTGCTAATAACATAATACTATTGCCTTTCCATGTACACCGTCAATCCTGGATTACAGTGTAACTGTATGTGGAATGATGGTTGCATATCCTACATAGAGAAACTGCGTGTTTTCTTAGAAGTATGTACCGCTGCATTCACAAGCAAGACTACAGCCTGAAGTACGTAACATATCAGACCACTGAAGTGTAACACAGTGTAGATTTTAACTTCCACATATATTTTTTAACAACAATTAAACAATAATAATTATGCTTACATAAATACTATAACCAGCTTAATACCCTGTAAGATAAAAGCAATAGACTGCCCATTTACATTGCAGGAAAGATTCAAGTTAAATAATGGAAGCACCATAAATGTATTAGCAGACCTGGGGCTCTTTCACAGCACTTTGATTTCACTTCAGCTGTCATGATTCCATCCTGTGGCATACTAAGAATTGCAGTTGAGGGACAGATATTTAAAAATCTGAATTAGAGAGACCTCCAGTGCCTCCTCAAAACTACAAATCCCAGGCTTCCATAGGCTACAGCCATGGCAACTACAGTGGAATAAAAGTTTTGCAAGTGTGTAGAGTGAAAGGGCCTCTGGTAATAGCAACTGAGCAATTGTCCCAGTACCTACTACTCCAGGCAAGGGATCTTTATTCCTTTACCCTCCCACTGCTTCTCTGTAGCTAGTTGGGGTCCAAAACACGAAATCAATCTACACTTTGTGTAAGAATCATGTATATTCTCCCTATATCCATGATTTGGTTGGATTGCAAGTCTAGCAGCCCCAGCTGGCATAACCAATAGTGAAGAATGTTGAGGGTTACGGTTCAACAAAAATAGTTTTAGAGCCATATGAATTCCACACCTGATCTAAAACCTGTCCAAAATGAAAGGAAAAGGGTGGGAGAAAGCACATAGGTCTGAAAAGATTTCTACTGCTTCAAACATGAATAACTATATCAAACATTTTAGTATGGAGCTATCATCATCTGGTGACTCTGTAACAAAAATGAAAACATATTTCACAGTAAGCATCAACATTCCATTAATAACCGCCACTGTACAGTAGGGACCAGTGTTTTGCAAAGGAATGGCTCTTCAAGAAACTTGACCTACGGTTGCATGCTTTGACACATTTGTGGATTTGGCTATTTGAACAAGAAAGAGAGAATTCACTGTTGTTATTTTTGGAAAATCGACTTTCTGTGACATTTCTAATCTTATATTCTTGAAGGACTGGATTTGTTAATCTTTCCTCTGAGAATGGGATGGATTATATCGTTATTTTTGATAAAGCAGTAAGGAAAACATTGTGCAAAAATACAGAATCTTCATGTCAGGGAGGGCTGTAGCTGGGTTTCTGCTTCTCATGTACATCTGAAAGGTACACGCTTTGCAAACTTTGTTAATTCATTTTGACCCTATGTAACACAGGGACAATCACGTTGTTGATGATGATGGTGATAACACTGATATAAAGACTTTTCAATGTTCAAAGCTTTCCACATATGTTGGCCTACATCTGACACTGCTGGTGGTTACCCACTGACATGATGGAACCAACTTCCTCTGCTGCAATCCATCTTTGTGTCACCCAAAACCCAGCTTTGGAAGGGTTTCCACCCCCTAGAATTGGTCTTGGGGGTACAATGGGAGTACAAATCTCAGGGGAATTTCTTTCCCTGTGGTTTTCCAGGCAGAGAAATGCTGGCTGTTATCAGGTAACTGATGCAACAGTGCTGTTAAGGAGGTAATGGTTTTATTTAACCCTATATTGCAGATGAGGGTCTGGGACTCTGATTTCCATAGGTCTCTTTCACATTAAACAGGTGTGGCTGCATCCAGTGGAATCCTGGGATTTGTAGTATGGCAGAGTACTAGAGCTCTCTGGCTGAGAATTCTAACCACTTCATGAAACTACGGATCCCAGGACTCCATAGGATGGAGACATGACAGTTTAAGTTTTATCAAAGTGCTATAATTGTGAACGATACCCTACTGGAATTGTGTCAGAGAAAATTTGAATCTGCAGTTTCCTGGCTTGCTGTTCATTTTCTTAACCAATTCTTCCCACGTCTGCTCTGCTGTAGAGGGAAACCAACCACACAGGGTTGTGGGAAAAGTTCTTACAAATATTTCAAGAGAATATTTCCTCCACTTTTCTGGAAAATTGTGTCTATATGACTTTATATTCTATTCTTTTTCCAAAGACCTCAGCAGAATGTATACTAGGGGCAGTCAAAGTATAGCTCATCAACCTTGACTTTGTAGCCCTTGACTCCTGGATTTGTCCTTTTCCTGGGGAAGGAAGGAAGGAAGCAAGGAAGGAAGGAAGGAAGGAAGGAAGGAAGGAAGGAAGGAAGGAAGGAAGGAAGGAAGGAAAAGAGATGAACTGACTTTTTTGGAAGCTTCTTTGAGGGAATGATAATTCACCTTTTAAACAGCCTCCTGCTGCCCTGTTAACATACAAATACCTATTTTTGGTATTTAAGTGGAGTGGAGTTTAGCTACCTCTGGGTTGTAGTTTCTTGGCATTTTTGACAGTTTATGTGACACCTGGAAAGTCCTAGAGATATGAAATTTGACTCTTAGACTTAGCAGAGTTGCTCACCCTGGTGTGCACACTTTACACTCCCTGCCTGCTGCTCCTCTTGATCCTCACAATAACCTTATAGTTGTTAGGTTGTATGTGTGCATTCAAGTTGCTTGTCAATTGTCAGCAAGCCCATGAATTTCATAAGGTTTTCTTAGGCAAGGAATCCTCAGACGTGGTTTTGCCAGTTCTTTCTTCTGAAATATAGCCTACAGCACCTGGCATTCATTGGTGATCTCCCATCCAAGTACTAACCAGGGTTGATGTTACTTAACTTTCAAGATCAGACAGGATCTGGTGCCTTTAGGGTATTAGGTTAGGTTGAGAAATAGTGACCTGCTAAAAAAATCATAATTGAGCAGGGACTTGCAGTCCTATCTTCCCAATCCTAATCTAATCTAATATATAAAAGTCAAAGTTTGTGAGTTTGTCTGTGTCAGGCAGGCAAAGATCTCATATGATTGGCTGCATCAGGCAAGAAGACCTCACATGATTGGCTGACTGTGAGGATTCTATGGAATCCTGGGGTTGGCAGTTTAGGGAGGGGCCTTTAGAATTTTCAGCCAGAGAGCTCTTGGGCCTCAGGCTGGTTCCTATGGAGACAAGAGCTAGCAGCAAGAAGGAGGAGGACAATGTATTCTCCCAGAAACTGAACCTCTGTAAGCTGCCAACTCTGAATACAGACTGGATTGGGGAATATGGGGAAAAGTTACAGGTACTGGACCACATAATTTGGGGAATTAGAGACACAGGACCTCAAACCTGTGTATTTCAACCACATCTAATTCCTAAAGTAAGGTAAGGTAATTCCTAAGGTATTTCTAACAAGTGTTACCTATGAGAAAATAAAATCTTGGGAAACGCCGGGTAAATACGCTAGTGGTTTAATAGTTATAGAATGTTGGTTGCCAGAACAAGATAAAATGCTCCATAACCTTGTTGCGCATGCTTGTATCAATAAATTTCGTTTTAAATTTAACTCAAATCCAGGACCAATGTGAGTGAAATGTCACGGTCTGTGGGTTTTCACTTAAACCAGACGGAGCAAATATGTGCTTTTCCTAGAGTGGCTGAGTGATTTACATTTCTGTCTGTCCTAAGCATGCAAATACACACACACACCCAATTCAGCTGGGTGAGTTGTGCTGTGGCCCGGGCTCTTCTCACTCCCCCACTTTCCTTTTAAGAATGAAACACAATATCTTATCCAAACAGACTGCAGGAGAGGCTGATCATTGGCCGATGTTGTCCCCTGATACGACAGTCCCGCCTCTTTGGTTGTGCTGACAAGCTGTTTATGTTTTTGCAAGGCCACCCTTTAACGCAGCCTCCTCATGGTTATAATGGGACCAATTGTCTGAATGCTGCAGGGAGCGGACTCCTTTCCTCAGAGAGGCTGTATTTCAGTTACTGCCAGGACAGAATGGAATGCTTGTAAGTAAGCTTTTAACGGTGCCATCAGGTCCTTTTCTTCAATTTCCTGGGATTACAGAATATCCTGCTTTAGCAGAGCTGGGGACGTTTGTGGTTCACCATAAAGTTTAGATATGGATGAAACAATTGGCTTTTGAGTGTGCATCTGTGTGTGTGTTTTTCTGTTCAGAAGGAAGTCTTACCCTTTGAAAGAACAGCTACTTGGTATTCAGTGACATGCTTCTGAAGATTTCTCTATTCATACCTCAGATGAGAATGAGCTCATCCTGAGGGGTTATAGAAGCAGATGGGAAGTGGGGGAAAAAACTAGCCAAACGAGGTTAATAGGACAAAATTGTTGGAAGAGACTCTTTCTAAACTTTAAGAGAAGTAGAGTTGTGAGTTAATTGCCACTAAGTGCATATTAAGGCATTTAAAATATATTAACATCCAGAAATTCTTCAAAGGTTTGACAAGAATGTTGTGGGGGATCTTGAGGTCGCTTGGAAAAAGAATAAACACAATCCCCTGGAAAACTGTAAAACTTTAAACAATGGCATGCTGTGAAAATTAATGTTCCATCAAAGTGCTCAGGTGTTCTAAGATGTATTAGTAGCAATAAATGCTTCGTGCTCTTCAGTGTCAAAATACCAGGGCTGCCAAAGCTTATAGAGCATTTTCATTTTCATCAAGTAGGAACATTTGGATTAGTTTAAAACACCACCATTCTCTAGGTTCAAGGTACTTGCCATAGCTCCTGCTCTCACTCCAATTTCTGTAAGTTTACTAAGCAAATATTGGCCTCTAGATAAAATGATGAAATTAATTGAACATGTTAAGTAAGGCTTTAAAAAAAAAGTGGGGGGACGACAACAAATCCTTTGTCAGAATGGTATAGATTGCTGTAGCGCTGACATCAGCTGGGAGCTGCCCTTTAGCACATTATCCCTTAACACTTGAAATCTACATTGATTTTTATAGGCTATGAAAATCCCATTTTCTAAATTGGGAAAATTAAGATACAGTGGTTAAATTGCTTCTCCTAGACTGCACAGTATGTAATTAATGACTTTTAGAACTTCAGCAACTAATACATTGCCTTCTCTTTCATTTTATTGCAGAAAGAAAAAAAAAGGGAGAAAAAAATCCTCTCCACAATTATTTTCCATTAAGGAGTAAATTATCTGGGGGAATTTGCTTTGGTTAAAAGAACTGCCTAGATTTTACAATGTGATCAGACCTGCCAAATAGCAAGGGAATCCACAAAGAAAGTAAACTCTTTCCTTCCTGGCTGGGTTCCCCTGCTTTCTAGGCTGACATCCAATTCAGCTGAGGTTTACTTGTTGAATTTCCACTAGCCATGCAAGCTATTAACAGAACAAGGTAGGGCAGGAAGAGTATTATCTCAGATACATCCTCTGTTCTAACAGTTTGATTGGGAAGGATCTAGAGGTTGAAAGTTCAGCCTTCCCCAACTTGGTACCCTCCAGACAGGGTGGACTACAAGTCACTGGGGGATTGGAGGGACTTGTAGCCCAAATCCTCTGGAGCAGTGGTTCTTAAAGGTTTCTTTACCACAGACCCCTGTTATATTGTGTTGCTGCAGACCATGAAAACTTAACTCAAGATTTAAAATCCTAAAGTATATCAATTTTTTTTAAAAAATTTTTGAACAGTTTCAGATATAATAAAACTTTCTACAAACGATGTCTGTCACTGGCAAAAGATTCCTGCTCTTTGCGATCAATGTATGATCATCTGTGTATCTGTCCATCAGCCTGCCTGCCTGCCTGCCCTTCCTCCTTCCTTCCTAACTAACTGTAAAAGCTCAAAACATTTTTTCAAGCCTTCACAGACACCCTGCTCTGGAGCGTATGAGGCTAGGGAAGGATGGTGTGGAAAACTATAGAAAAATGTTCAAGTTAGCATTTTTGTGAAATGTGAAAAAACATAATTTTTGTTCATCTTTGATACTAGCAGCTTTGTTGTAATAGTTATTTGCCTCCAAGTTGACTCTGACCTATGGTGACCTTCTTACTCTATTTATTTATTGGCAAGAATTTATTCAGAGTGGGTTTCCCGTGGCCTTCCTGTTAGAGAGTGTGACTCGCCCAAGGTCACCCAGTCAGTTTCTGTGGCTCAGCAGGGATACAGACTTTTCTCTCCCACAGTCCTAGTCCAACAGTCAAAGTATTGTACCACATTGGCTGCTGCTTCTTTCAAAATAAATAAATAAAAAATAAATATTTATCCCAAAGGAAAATTTGGATAATTGTTTGCATATAGTATTTATTTACCTTTGCTTAATTAACCTTTCCCTCATTGTCTCTCCAAAGATCACAACATGGCTCCTCATGTTTCCCAGATAGTCTTCCAGTCATATAGATATATAGTTTTATTTTATTAATATAAAAATATAAATTTAAAATATATATTTAGTATAATATAAAGTTTTAGTATTTATTAATATAAATATGAGACATAAATTCAAGGCAGGGGCTGTCTACGTGTTGTTGAACTGTAATTCCCATCAGCCTTAGGCACCATAGTCAGTGGTGAAGGATTATGGGCATTGCAGTCCAATATCTGGAGACGTTTGGGTTGCTCACATCTGATCTAAAGGACTTACACAGCCTGTCCTGCTATTTTTACCAGTGGAACTAAACCTTTCTCTTTGTCATCTATAATGTTTGCAGTTGCATGTATTTTAAACATTTATACAGAGCAGAATGGAGGATGAGCTAGGGGAAAAGAATCGGATGGGGTCATTTCAAAATTTTCTGGCAGCAATCCTGTTTCTTTGCTTGCCATTTTTTTTAAAAAAAGAAAATAAACCTGGATTGAGTTATATCGATAAATAAATGAGCCTACGTGAATGTATTCTAGAAAACAGTTGTTGCATTTTAAACTGAAATCACATTCAAGGCAATGTTTAGCTTTCTGTTCTGAGACCAGGCAGCATGATAAATGCAGTAACTGCCTTAAGCATCACCTGGAAAAAATTGCTTAAGACACATCTATCCCCCTGCCAAGTTCTGCAGCTGATAAAAGCCCTAGCTGCCAGAAGTGTTGGGGGAAAAGGACAATATTCCTTTCTTCTGGAATTCACCTTTGCAAAAGCACTGTGGCTGTGTTCTCATTGTGTGTGTGTGTGTGGGGGGGTGCACTTAATGGGGAAAAGGTCCTTTTTCTTCTGGTCTTTTCTTTATTTTCTTTCTAAGGGCACTCCTTATGTTTTTTTGCCTTTGTTCTGTGGTTTCTGCCTGGAGAGAAGGCATCAGCCAAATGGATTAGCCTTTAATGCTGCCCTGAGCCTTCATGCTCTTGTTTTAATTATGATTCTTTTGGCAGAGACAGTTCCTTCCACATTGTGAACAAGCAGCCTTTTTGCACACCGGTTGCTAATCAATGGTCGTTGCACACGACACTGTGACTCTATCCAAGCAGAAACAGCACTGCGTGTTCTTCTTGTAGCATTGTTTTGATAAGGAACGTGCATTGTGCACATGATGAAAAGGAACAACTATATTTATGTCAAAGGACATAAGAAAAATCCAGGGTAGGGCTGCCAGTGGTTGGTAGCCATGATAGCTATATCCAGGATCAATTCCAAAGCATTGTGGGTCAAGGTGTCTTCTAGGGGAGAACAACCTGTGCCAGTGGGTTCTTGGGGTGACCTAATAAATTCTGCTGTCTGAGACAAAGCAAGAAATCCACCACCACCACAGAAAAGGCACATAGTAAACTTGGCCAGTCAAGTTACTTTGCCACTCAAGGCAGAAAAACTCTCAAGTGTTTTCCCCTTTCCTTGCAGTAAAAATACAATTGCAATAATTTATGGCATTTGTCATTTCTTCCCTTTTTTGTGGCATCTAAATCCCTTATCTGAGGCAGAGGCCTCACTGCATCTTATGGTATGACCAGTTGTGGCAGGGTCATAGAAAAGGCATGATGGTGGTGGTGATGGTGGTGGTGGTGGTGATGATGATGATGACAGTGACAACTAGGATGATAAGGCAGCAGTCGTCATCATCATCATCGTCATATCGCCAACACCACGCACCTTTTTTTCTAGATCAAGGCTCAAGGAGGCTTGTAACACTTGCACCAAACATAGCTAAAAGAAATGGTGTGCAGGAATGATAGTGACAGCGTTCTGAACACTAGCTGGCAGCTGAATCAGTGGTCATTTCAATTTTCCACAATTTCCCAAGTAGTAGTATTACTGTAGGACATTGTGCGAAAATTAAAGGGTAGTATATCCTATTGCAGAGAGCCATTGTGGTGTATGGATTTGATTCCCTGCTCAGCCATGGAAACCCACTTGGTGACCTTGGGTGTGTGACACACTCTCATGCCACAGAAAAACCCGTGATAGTTTCACCTTGGGGTTGCCATAAGTCAGAAATGACGTGAAGGTGCACAACAACAATGGATCCTATTGCAGTTTAGACAGTCAGCCCAGATTGTTTTTTAACGATGTCAGGGCAGGTATCATTGGTGAACTGTGCAGAGATGCTGGGACCCCACCATCTGCCAAGGATACCAGGTACAGATCCTGGCCTTAGCTGTATGAAATCTCTATGTTCAGAGCTTGTGTGTCACTTTAATGCCATCAGCTGCTTTAGGCAAAAATAGTAGTAAGGGTGTTTTAAGTCCCCATTGCAGGCTTTCAGGAGACATGAGGCTGGCCACTGTGAGAGGCTTTACTCTTATCCAGCTAGGAAGAGCTATAGCCCAGTGGCAGAGCACATAAAAAGATTATGTATGAACCGGTGGTCTGAATCTCGAGATAAGGGGCTGGGGAAAGTTTCTTGTCAAAAATGTAAAAAGCAATGGTAGATAAGGGAGGGGAACCAATAATCTGTAGGCCTATGGGAGTGGGGAAGACTAGTGTGCAACTTTGCAGTTCTGCCCACAAACAGTCCCAGTCCACTTTGTGAAGGTCCAGGGAATGACCTGTCCTTACCCTTTTCCCAAACGTCTCCTTTTCCTCAAAGCTCCATTCCCTGTTGAGTTAAAATCAGAGGTAACACTGTGGAGTGTTACTTGGCCCATTTTCCCACCAACAGAGGACAGAAATGTGGAATGAGCAAAGCTTCTAAGACTAAGCCAATAAGTACAGGAACATTCCTGCAGCCACTACTACTTGGGCCTCAGGTTGCCATGTTAGTACCATCCCAGACCCAAACTTGAGACCTTGGGACAAACCCTTTTCATGTCATGAGTGGGTGTGCTCTGATCATGTTACAGTGGTGATGTTACAAGGGGTAGCCTCTGCTGATACCATTAAGCATGATACATTTAGCGTAAGCTGCAGTTATACAGAGTATGCCACTCAAGAAAAGTGCAAAGTCTAACAAGTTAGAATACGAATATATATATAGAGAGAGAGAGAGAGAGTATGTGTGTGTTTCATTCATATATATATATGACACACACGCATACTTTTGAAGGCAGTGCTTTCATCTCAACATTGTTTCCTTTCTCCTGAGGATCAAAAAAGAGAGCCAGTGCTTAAGATTTGGGACCAGTGCTCAAGATCTGAGAACCCTATGTGGGTTCCAAAGGGATCTTCCCTCTTGGCAGCTCTGATCAGGCTACACAGCACTTTAAGAATCCACCTCTGGTCCTCCTCCTCCTCCTCCATCAGCTGCTGCCTGGCAAGCTAAAGATGGCTTACACCATGATTTCTCAGTACCATGAACCCTCTACTGATGACTCCTCACACCCAGAGGAAGAGATGTACATGAGAGAAGTAGTATACAGTCACCATGCCAACCCACCCCTCTTCCCTCACCTGGTTTGGACCTTAGGTGCCCATTCTGTCAACAATACCTCGGCCTTTTCCCACAGACATGCACATATATTTTGATATTTGTGATTTTTCCACTTTTGTGAGGGTCTTGCACCCCTAACTATAGCAAATCTGGAGGGCTGACTGTATAGCAAATATAAGAGTTCTAAGTGTGAATGATGTTCAGCATCTTACACTGTGTAATGCTAAAAATTTGGGATCTGAAGGTGAATTCCATTTGGGGAGCAGAGTTCGTATTTGAGGAACAGCAACCTCATTCTGTCCTACTGAACTGCACTCTGGTTTAATCCACCTCAACATCCTATTTAAGCAATCGGACAGCTTCCAAATATCCAAGTATTGATCCTGGATGATGCAAAGAAAACTTGGAGGAAAACTTACAGTTCAGCTTATCCCTGTGCCATCAGGGATAGATGAGTACCCCATGGAGGAATGTAGCCATACTTCCTCTGCGATTTCCTTTTCGGTCTTGATCTTGTCCTTATCTTTCTAATGGTCAAGATTGTGCCTTTCACACCCTAATAAGCCCAAACATTTGTATATAAACTTTAGGAGCAACTTAGTTTCCAATTTTAGTAAAATATGCACTCTGACTTAATAAAAAGTATGGTCTGAAAAAAAAGCCTATTATTAATTCAGGTATATATGGAAGTTTATATGCATCAAGAAATAACTTTTTAATGCAAGCAATTCCAATGTTCAGCTGAGAATCATTGGGGGCATAATTGAATCATGAAGTACTGTTGATACATATGCATGAAACAACCCCTTTTTTCAGATTAGCAGACAAAAATGTACATTAAAATATAGAAGGATAACACATGCACAAATGACTATTTCATCCCTTGTGTGAGCTTATTTTTAAATGCTAGAATCACAAGGTACAGTTAATTGAGATTTCCACAAGAATTAATCTATGGGTAAGAGCCAGTGTGGTGTGGCAGTCTGAGCATTGGGCTATGACACTGGAGACCAGGGTTCAATTCTCTGCTTGGCTGTGGACTCCCACTGGGTGACCTGGGGTGCATCACTTACTCTCAGCCCCAGAAATCCTTGTGATAGAGTCACCATAAATCAGAAACAACTTGAAGGCACAAAACAACAACAATCCCCAATTGTGTTGAAGGTTTGCTTTTTGGGTGCATCTGTGGAACCAGTTAATTTTGTAAAGGCATTGCTTGTCATCCGGTCTCTGCTATAGAAATTTAGGTTGCATTCAGATGATAAGAGTGCATGCTCTTTTGCTGCTGTTGAGATAAACTGGGGATGGGGAGAAATACCAACCAACCCAATGGGCGTTGACTCTACCAGGACTGTTTACTCTGCCAAATTTGACATTTGGATTTGTGCACAACAGCTTGGGTCTAAGACCAGTCCTGGAGCTGCTTCATACTCTACAATAATAGCAGAATTGGTTGCATCCTATGGAATGCTTGGACTTGTAATTTGGTGAGGCAGTAGAGCTCTTTGCTAAGAATTCTAAATACCCCTCCCTGAACTATACATTTGAGGATTCCACAGGATGGAATTATGACAGCTAAAGTGGAATCATGGTGCTATATTTGTACAGTGTGAAAGGGCCCTTGGTCTCTCTTCAAAGGGGGGTGCTGTTGTGCTGCGTGCCTTGTTTTCATTACTGTTATACATCTGCGTGCAACTCATGCTAGAAACTGGAAACCAGCTGAATGGGGTGAGAATTCCACACAATTGTGTGGGGTCTGTCATGCTCCTAGGCCAGCTGGAAGAAATAATATTATGACAGTGTTGCCTCTGGCAGTCCTAACACACCACCTGGGCCAGCTGGTGTCATTTCAGTGAATTGTGTGATCTGCTCAGGGAATGTGGTGTTTGCATGCTTCACTCTCTCCTCTGTGATTACATCAGACTATGAATCAGGTCAGCTGGGGATGGTGGGTGTGTAGGATTTAGCTTTCTCGCTAAGCTTCAGTTGTCCTAACATTCTGAACAATCTAAAAGAAACTGGAATATGCTACCCATGCAATAAGATTCAGTGTTGATTTCATTGGGTATTTTATAATATTGCTGCCCTTTCTAAGTGTGACTCAGTAAGAATGAAAATGTGTATGCTGATACAACACTGGAAATAGAGCAGGAGCTTTTGAAAACAGGCTGTGGATATGTTTTTAGATTGGTTGTACCACTATTAATTTACAGTGAGATCCAAAGTTGCTTTAAAGGTACTTGGCTAAAGTGTCTACAGTTCTGAATCAAATCTTATTATCATGATATGCATATACAAATGACTTTTTGTTTAAAAAAAAGCAGCTTTAATTAATGCAACTGAGAATAGCAGCTGTTGGATATTTTTAGTGCCTTTGAGATTTGAATTACTTACATTTGTGAAATTCTCCTGACAAATGGACAGAACTCTGTCTGAGTTTCTCTCTTCAGTTGTAAAGAACAGATGTGTAATGCTCTGGAAGTTAACCCACAGTAAAATCTACTGCCAGAAAAAGAAGATTAAGAAGATTTGGCTATATTATTTGTTTGCTTTTTCTGGTCTCTTTTCACTGACTACATCATTGCCATGTGTCCAGACACGTAATCTGTAAATGTTGGGGAGATAATGTCTTAATGTTCCAGAATTCATTACATTATAAAGTAGTGGAGCAAATATGTAAGAAAAGGGGAATTTTAAGGAACCTCTAATTCTTTTGCTGGCTGCATTTTATAAACCAGAAAGGAAAATATCCTAACCAAAATTGAAACAAAAAGTAAAGCCACTCCAACATATTTATTTATACATCCATTATAACAAAGCACTCCAAATAATCCCTTCTTGCTCTTCTTCTCAATTTTGTTTCTTTAACTGTATTACTTCTGTTTCATTTTTACTTGCTCTTTCTTATAGAAAAAAAATCACCTTACATCAATAGAAATAGTTTACTATTTTAAAATTGCTTAAACTCTGCTGAATCCCTTCAGTTTCAGTCTATGCATTTGCTCTTTCTTCTATCAGGTTTCTACTTTACATCAACAGAGTACATTTATTGTAATTCGCTGATTATTCCAAAATTATTTGAACTGTGGTGCTTACTTTTTAAATGCTCCAGTCCAATGCTCTTCTATCACTGCCTTTCTAAATACCATAAAGGTTTACAGTACTTCTTTGCACTGATTTACACCGAGACACATTCTTTCAGAGTGTTGAGAAAACACTCAGACTGAGATTTCTAACAGCAGTTCTGCGGTGTTGATGGGAGCATGAAAGCAGAGAGAAAGAGATGCCCCTCCTCCAAATTTGTTTTTAGGAGGGGGTGGAGGCCGTGTGTGAGGTCAGGAGCTGGCACTTTGAAACTCTTCTGCTGCAGATGAGTAACATCTATTTTAGAATTTTGGTCACTGCTGTTTGAGAGTGCTGAACATCAGCTGGGAGCTTTCTGAGAAAGAAAGAAAGAAAGAAAGAAAGAAAGAAAGAAAGAAAGAAAGAAAGAAAGAAAGATTGTATTCATCTTTGGCTTCCGGAGTTAGTTGGAAAAAGTTTCTGCCCGAAGAGACCATGGGATGATGCAGAAGTAGGAAAAGCCATAACAAAGGGGGAAAAAAGAACTACTTCCTGCTCTTTTAAAATGATTTTGAAAAATCTGGGCCCATGCCAGATATCTTCTGCATGAAATGGAGAAAGTCTCTTTGTAACAGGAATATAGGAAACTCTTCCAGGTGAAAAAGTATTTGTGAATTTAAACAACTTTTTGTTCCATTTCCTGTTGTTTTTAAGACAAACCTTTCAAGGTGCCTTCTGCTTTTAGTGGAGGACAGACATTCAGCACTAAGGTAAACAACACAGAAGAGGTGCCAAGCTCCATTATTTCTTATATTTAGGCTGTCAGGGGAAACAACTGTCTCGTGAAAAGTCCGAGAAGGTTGGTGGCTTTTTATAGGTGCTTGGGCTGTTTTGTCTTTGCATGCATCTTTATTGGCAATTTGCTTTACATGGTAAGTGCTTTGATTTCAAATGATGCTCATGATACATTTTAGATGAATTATAGGCACATTAAGAGCCAGCATGGTGTAATGGTTTGAGCACTGGACTGTGACCTTGGAGACCAGGGTTCAGTTCTTCGCTCAGCCATGGAAACTCACTGGGTGGCCTTGGTTGTATCTCACACACACCCACACACACACACACACTCCCAGAAAACCCCATGATAGGGTTGCCTTAGGGTTGCCATAAGTCAGAAATGACTTGAAGACATAGATAAGAAAGATTTTGATATGGTCAGTTTGGATCAGAATTCTGTAAAAATAGTGTGAATATTAATTGCGGAAACTTGCTGTGCTTTCTGTACTAATTGTATACTGTAGTTTATTCTATCAGTGGCAGATAGGAGAAAAATAAAATTTTTGGTATTGATTAAATATTGCTAACTAATCTGCTGGTGATGGTGTCAACACTTTACCTGCAACTTCTCTGCCATTTATAATAACAGTAATGAACTATGAAGTTTAAGAATTTGGTCTCCCATATTGTGTGTGTGTTTCTTTACAAGCATGCCATCCTTTGCCCACTAAGGTTTGAGACGTGTGTGTGTGTGTGTGTGTGTGTGTGTGTATTATATGTTCATAAGGCAGCTTCAGAAAACAAAGCTTATTTGATATTGCAATGTGTGTGGGAACTCCATGTCTTGTGACTTCAGTCGTAATTATGACAAACTCTAATCCCTGCTTGATATATAGAAGCTGTATAAAACTGTAATATTGCATTTCTGTTTTATAGTCACTTATTGCAGGATTATTGTTTCTTATGTCAAATCACTGTCATATGAAGAGGTGATAAGGTTATCACTGTGAGCCTGATTTGCTAGTACTTCCCGTTGGAAATTCTTTCTGGTTTTAGGTAAAAGGTTGTAGGAAGTTTGCCAGACTGAGCAAGCATACTTACTTAGGTTTCAGGCCCCACTTATGTGTTGTTTATAGTTTCACAGCTGCCCTGTCAAAAGTCACTCCTGTGCTCCCACTAATATTAGAAGGCTGGCAGTTAATAGTATAAATCAGTCTTGCTTAATTCTAAGGCCCAAATAATTCTGCTCATCATCCTGGGGCTGGCATTGTCTCCTGGTTAATCGGATGAATGGCCAGACTTTTCATTGATTTTTAAACTGTACTGGAGGGTAAAGATTGTGCTAGTAGTAGTGGGACAGTCCCCACCATCTAGTATTGGAAGATGGGCTGAGGTTTTTTGAAAGCTTTGTGACCAGGGCGTGGTGGCGCCTTAATCATATATGGCCAAACTGACAAGCCAGTCCACTGGTCTCTTCTTGCTTAGCAGGAAGTATGGTGGTGAGAACACCACTGGCTGGAACAATTCAGCCAGTGCTCCCAAGCCAGCATGCTCCTTACTGAATCTTTCCTCAAACAGTGGCACGGAAGTTGCTATGCTTCTCTCTACCTTTAATTCCAGGGAGGTAGGGTCTTGATGGTTGGGGACAGGTTCGTAGCTACAGTTCTTGGCTTGGTCAGCAAGTTGAGCCAAATTTAGCAATGTTTGATGCCAATGATGCTGCCCTCATTTTGCAAATGATGGTCCCAGATGTCTGTTGTCAACACCTTTCCAACCACACTTCCCAATTCAGTCCTACCTATACAGAGGAGGTAAGCTAAGCTTCTCATGATGGAAATTCTAGGGTAGTTGCTATGAGCAATCCATGACAGTAAGCAAAGACAGCAACAAAAATATCTTAAATCAAATTTTTAATACAGGATGTTGTGGCCTGTAACTTTATAGATGTCACTGGAGCAAAATTCCCACCATTCTTCACAATTGGCTATGTTTGCTAGGACTGATGGCCATTCTAGTGGACCAGCATCTGGAGCATCAAAAGTGGGCCAGTCTGGAATCCTCAAAGCCCATGATATTCAGCCTTCCAAAACTAGTTGCAGTCATGAAGGTCTCCAGATGTTATTGGACTGCAACTCCCAGTATTCCTCAGCACTGGTTATACTTCCTGGGGCAGACAAGAGTTGAAATCCAACATATTGAAGAGGCATGATTCCCTACCCCATTCTAAAAGTCAGAAAAACAATAGTCCAAAGCTTCCTGAAGTGTAGCTGAGTCTGAATCACTTTTCCATTCTCCATGTAACACTGAGAGCATGAACAACCGTTTTCCATCTGCAACTCATGGGCAGTTAAAGTCCAGCACAGTTAAATTAAGACAAGGGCTAATCTTGGGCATGTGAAATATGTAGAGTACATTCTCGAACTTCCTGTCCTAGCTGGCTCTGCATCAGGATCAGTTTACAAATATACAAGCTTGATGTTTTGATACTTCAGTGTCATAGAAAGAGCAGGTGATAGCAAAAGTTTCATCGCATGACGTGCTCAAACTAGGAAAACGTAGGAAGAAATGTAGTGTCAGAAGTCACTCTGATGCCCAGTAACCATAAATGTTTGAAGACCTATGAGACTCCTTTATCTCTAGCCTACAACATGGAGTTCATGTTGAACTGGCTATTGGATACCTATATGTTTTCTCTCTTTCTGTTCCCTTGTTTTGAAAAATTCTAAACAAACCAATAAAAAGGCAATGTTGCTGTCTGTACAACACATCAGTGGCAGACAAATCTTGTTCAGTTCTTCCAGTGCTAAAACAGCATCTTTGTTTATTAAGAACTATTACCAGCATTAGCCTATGTTATGTACCAGTGGTTATATAGTGTGTAGAGTGCTGGGTAGTATTGGCTTCAAATCTCCACTTGGCCATGAAGTTCAGTGGATAACTATGGACCTAATCAGCAACTTAGCCTAAACTACCTCACAGGGTTGTTGTGATGATAAATATAGGAAGGAGGGCCAGGTTGTTGCCTTGAATTCTGAGGCAAGAAAGACAGGACATAGAATATAACACACACACACAAACCATGCCACAAAGAGAGAGCATGATCTGAGAAGTCTTTTAAGAGGTAACATGAAATATATCAACACCGACCCTCCTCTGCTTGCTTTGAAATTGGATTTGGAATCCATCACTTGAATCAGCTCTACAATTCAGTTACTTTATATCTGTATAAAAAAATAAATAACAAGCAACAACCACAACAGCAGCAACAATAAACAACTTTATTTATATTCCACCTTTTCCCCAGAGCTGGGACTCAAGGCAGCTTACAAATTGAAACATGTTGAAATGGAATTAAGCTACCAACAGTATTTCAAAACAATTTAAAACATACAGTGAAAATGATGAGAAGCAGTTTAGAAAAGAATATAGCACCCTCTTAAAGCCCTTCCTTTTAAAACCTTTATTTTTCAAAAGCCTTTCAGAAAAAAAACAGTCTTATGCCTGCTAGTGAAAGAAAACTAGAAGGAAAGGACCATTCTTGTCTGCTTAGAAAGGGAATTCCAGCGCCTATGGGCCATCACCAGAAAGACCCTGTCTCATTCTTCCATCAATTGGAGCTGTCAGGATGGTGGAAAGAAACTGGGCAGGCTCATATGTGGCGATATGGGCTGTCAGAAAGCCTGGACCTAAGCTGTATTGGGTTTAATTAGTTAAATTAGATTATTTTGCTGACTGACTATTCATTTCTTATAGAATCATAGAGTTGGAAGAGACCACAGGGGCCATCCAGTCCAATCCCCTGCCATGCAGGAACCCACATCAAAGCACTCCCAACAGATGGCCATCCAGCCTCTGCTTGAAAACCTCCAAAGGAGAATCCACTGCACTCTGAGGCAGCAGATTCCACTGCCAGACAGCCCTGACCAAGTCGTTTACAGTCTTGAGGGTCTAACATTCGAACTGTCACATGTAATGTAATATAAGGGTCTTATTTGAAAATCAGTTGTCATGCAGAGGATGGAAGAATACTATATTTAAATTATTTCCAGGGGGGTGCTGTGCTCATTTTTTGCGGCAAAATCAATAGAAGGTTTTGTGGCATGTTAAAGAGTAATCTTCTATCTGACATATGCTTTCATGAACTACAGCCTGCTAGACCACAAAAAGCTTCTGCCAAATGGAATTTATTTATCCTTGCATTTGTGCTATCAGATGGATTGAAATTAAGATCGCCAGACTAAAAACTGGAGATGCTCTGGTACCTTTAATGATTGTGCAGAGAGAGCCAGCTTCGCGTAGTGGTTTGAGCATTGGACTACAACTCTGGAGACCAGAGATCGAATGTCTGCTCAACCATGGAAACACACTAAGTGACCTTGGGTACACTCAGCCTCAGAGGAAAGCAAAGACAAATGTCCTCTGAGCAAATCTTGTCAAGAAAACCTCATGAAAGGTTTGCCATAAAACTGGAAGCAACCTGAAGACACACAATAACAACAAGAAATTGGTATTTCAGCAGGGGTGGTTGTTACCTTGCCTTGGTTGTGTGGCAAGCAACACCTGCAGAATTTTCCCTCTTTCACAACCATTAAATGCACAGGAGCTATTTCTATTTTTAACTCTAGCAACCCTAAATGCAGTAGTTTGTTGTGGGTGTATCACATGCTTAGAATTCATTAGTCGTACACATAGGTCCAAATTTAGATTATGTTCCTCTTTAACCCTCATTTTCTGCTTCCTAATATGCTGTTTAAGCAACTTGTTCTTCACATTTTTGGGATTATAAAGTAACTCAATGATGCAGTATCTTGGGTGTTTTGGGAGACGCCATATATCATTAGATGGTTCAAAATGTTTTATAAAATAACAAGTTTCCAAAGGCCACAAGCTCCTGCTGTAAAGCCAAAATACAATGTTTTGGAAATGGTTCAAACTTTAGTCTCGAAGTAAAATGTACATTATAATGGTGATTTTCAACTGAGCCAACTTGTTCCAGTTTTAATATGCTTGCAGAGCTAGGAAGGACACTAAATTTGGTGTGTAGAGGTGTGGGGGGATATAAGGCAGGAGACACATTTTGCCCATAAGTCACATTTGTTCTATTTTTTTCACTAATATTCTTTCCTTCCTTGGAAGTAGAATTATTGCTTGTGAAAGGTCAGTTAAACCCAGACACAACAAACTTCTTATCTTAGTACTCAGCTCATCAGTAAAAGTAATGATGTGTAACCTTAGCAGGGATTAGTCTTCACTAGAAGCATATGCTTCTAGAGTCTCTATTAGAATTATTTTGAATGCAAACCACATTCAGTAAAAACCTTATTTGTGCATTCTGAAGAGTGTATGAGAAGGAAAAGTGTTGGCAGGAACTGAGCCATAGGATTCATTGAACCAGACAAAAGGAAACAGTTCAGAAATAAATATATATGTAATAAACAAAAGTTAGGAAATTATCAATAATCCTAATACTAAAATAGCCCAAACAACTGCATAGCAATAGATATGAAGGTCCACTGAGCGTGAATCCATAACCAGCAGAAGATTGATGACCATAGATCTTAACAGGTCTTTAAACACACACACACACACACACACACACACACACACACACGGGCCAGAAACATTTTCACTGCATCATCATATTTTGTGGCCGCTATTAAAGTTCTTGTAATCTTCCAGTTCTTCCAAACATATCAGGCCAAACACATCAGTATAAAATCCCTCTCAAAAACAAGTCTTTTATGGGGATAGTCTGGAGGTGAGAGGAGGCAAGGTATATGTGAGGTCAATGTATACGCATACAGTATTAACAAAATCCATATGTAGTATTCAAATTAGACTACTTATATTTGGTGTCTTGGGGGGTGTCAGAGCCTGTCATTAATCTAGACAGCTTTAAGTCTTCCATGCTTCCAGATAGACTCCTCGAAGACGTGAAACAGGAGGAGATTTCAGAGTGATGGTGATGGTGGAATTTATTCAGGGGTAGATAGGGCAAAGCAGAGAATGAATACATTCCCTCCAAATTAGAATTCAGTCTCCTCAATGAAGTTTTTGTTTGACACCCAAATTTCTAGAGCCAGCATGGTATAGCGGTTTGAGTGTTGAACTACGACCCTGAAGGCCAGAGTTCGATTCTCCACTGGGTGACCTTGGGCACGTCACATGCTCTCAGCCCCAGAAAACGCCATGATATGAACCTATCATATGAACCTTAGAGTTGCCATAAGTTGGAAGCAACTTGAAGGCACACAACAACACAAATTTCTAGTATTGTAGTAACTTAAAACATCAATTAAGCATTTATGAATACAGTTTAGGCATCCAAAGAAAAGGGACATGCAGTTACTAAAGGAATGCAAACACAGTTCTAGGTGTGAGTGATTTTTGAAGCGCCACTCTTTGTGGTGCTGGAAATTTGGGGACCAAAGGAAAATTGCCTGGGGAGAAGAATTCTTACCGGGGGGAGAATACCCTTATTCCCTACCCCCAGCCACATGAAACCCTGAGTTTATTACATTTCTGGGTGGATTTTTCCCCCCTCCTGAACACCTAAGTTATGAAGATACTGCTAAGGTATGAAACATTAAGAGATTTCAGGGCAGGTTGATGAGAAGACATGATAGAGATTTCATTATTAAAATATGGATAGAGATTTTGCTCCTCTCATTTTCATTCAACATGTTACGTTAATAATCAGAAATACTTCCTGAGCTGGAAAAGTTACTCTTTTGGAATGCAGTTCTGAGAATCCCCATCCACTATGGGCAGAGGCCATGGTGCTTTGGAAATATTGGGAGTCCAAAAAAGTACCTTTTCCAAACTCTGCCTCCTTTCAGGTAAATACATATAGAATCAGAGTGCTAGTATTAAATCCATACTTACACGTGCTTCTGCTGCCAGGCCGGGCTGCATGCTGTCCCCGCTTGCGAATCCCGTGAACACATTCGGGTGATCAAATTCAGTGGGCCAGCACTCAGCCTTGAAACAGCTGATTGCTGACTAGGAAAGGGGAAGGGAAAGAAATCCAGCTAGCGAATCTCATTGCAGCTCTGTGCTGCATCCCTATCCCACAATCCCTTGCAAGCTTTGCTGCAGTCTTTCAGCACAGGGTTGAGTGAAAAAGATGTATTCAATAAAGATTGATTGGCTGGAAACCTTTCGGGGGTCTGCCACTTGTCAGTGACCTGGAGGGGGTGTTGTGAGGGGGGAAGAATTAATGACAGCTTGCTTGGGCCTCCTTTCATTTCTTCCATTCTGCTCTCCATGGAGTGGAGCATTGTTACCTAAAGCCGGGAATACGCTGCATCTGTCTTAGCAACTGAGCAGCGGTAGGGCTTCTCTCACCGTTTCGCATGCGAGGCTTTTCCAGTCTTGCTATATTATACTGTAATTATGGTTGACTCATTTGGACTCCAACTGCAAGACCCGGCTCCATCCCAGAAAGGATTTTTTTACTTAACGCTGCGTTGATTAAAGCTCTTTTCCGTGAAGATGGGTATGTCTTGAACGTCTGTGTTTGTTCAGTGTTGTGCCTGTCTGGTGGCTGGTAGGTGATGTCCTTTGCCCTGTCGTCGCTCCGTGCTGTGTTTTCTTAATCCATTAGTAATGCTGTATGCTTTGGGGTTAGGTAAGTGCTTTAAACAATAGAGGGCCAAGCTGACTAAAATAATATGGGACGGTGCAGATGTGGACAGAAAAACACCTCTTGTACTCTCTGTGCGTATGGGTGAGGAGAGAGGGAGAGAGCTTTTCCTAACTGATTTTTAAAGAAATCGTTTGCCTGTATATTTTTAGAAATGGATTAATGCTGATTCTGGCAAGAATTGGACTGTTTTCTTAGCCTCTTTTCAAAAGTAAAGGCTTTTCGCCAGAGTGCTGGGCTTGTGGAATTTTACTGATGTCTTAATCCGTTTTGAAGCAACATTTATATAGCAGGAGTGCCATCCTTGTCTGCAGATTTGAGCCTTGAAAGTTCCATTGCAAACGTTGCTACTGGAAACCGATTCATTCATAATGCATAGGTTAGACCCTCTAGGCTCCGTGAATCATTGATAAGTGGTAGTCTGTTCCCTCTGTTCTTTCCGAGTCTAATCACAGCTCTGCTTGGGTGGAGCTCTGCCTTTATCTCAGAATCCTATGCATTTGAACATCAATCATATTTATACCTTTTGGTCCACTGGGTAGAATCATTGATAAATATGACTACTACGGTTCTGTAGAAGACTTATTAACGATCTCTTTTATGAGAAGGAGTTCAGTTCCAGATGGGTGTGGCTGCACACGCCACAGATTTCTTTCTTTATGGCTATACATCTACTGATGGGAGTTTTTGCATTACATGCACAGACCCATTGTGCAGTTACTTGCCTTGTCATAGAGGCCATATTGATAATTTAAAAATCAATAATTGTTTTCTGTAGCTTTATATAGAAAACACAGTAGAAGGAATGGAGATGATGCCATTTTCTGGAGGGCTTTTTAATGCAAGTATTGATCTCTTAGCAAGGGCTGCTAGATATTTGAAAGCTCTTAGTTTTACTAAGTGGACTTTGCCTACAGGCAATTCTACATACAATTCAGAGGATATGAGTTTAGTTCAATTGTAAATGTGTCACCCCTTCCAGCATTCTTAAAAATTAGTGAAAAGAACTGGCTTCCCAGCTTAGAGATAATAGCTTCTCTATATAGCTTTGCATTGAATTTTTTACATGCTTGGTTTAACGTTTCCTTAGTCTGTTGCCTGTTTTGGGGGGATTTACTGTACCTTGATGGCTCATTAAATTATGCATGTACCATTCAAATGACTAAGAGATACTCTGCATAATGGAACTTTCAATGAGGACCCAATGTAGTATAAACTGTTGAATTTCCTTGGAATTGGGAGAGCTGCATTCACAATGTAGCTGCTCACATGAATTCAGACAATCCTCAGACTAAGGGTCCCATAAATTGTGCTGTTGGATAAAAAAGCAAACAATGGTCTGATTAGCCCAGAAACCAACCTGTAAAGCTACACATAAAGGGGGATGTTTGAGAGGCTATGGCATGTTTCCCCAAAACATGGTTGAGAAGATTGAATGCAACCTTCTACACATTTATTTGGATAGTTTTCAGAGAAGTAGCCCTTATAGTCCACTGCAGCATGAAAAGGAGGAAAGAAATAGGAGGGGGAAAAAAGAACTGTAGCAGCACCTTTAAGACTGTTTTTTACTTTTGCATGAGCTTTCATGAATATGAACCTACTTCTTTGGATATAGTACATAGTGATAATAAATGCTCAGGTATAAAGTGTCTTTACAGCATTGTGGTAGTAGGATGGAATGTAATATAGCAGGATCCAGAAAGATGAAAATCGTGGCCCTAAATTTTCAAAGGGCTGCGTGATACTGGTCTTTCAGATCTTTACAGTGGTCACTTAGCGTACATGTGTGAATATAGTAAATCTGCTTACCAAAAGTCAGTTTCCAAGGGTTCAAAACTCTCTTGAGAAGATTCCTTTTGTTATATGTGCAGTACCGAGGACTCTTTCATTAATATATGTAGTGTGTCATGAAGCCGTTATCTTTGCCAGATGTTATTTGGATGTAAGCTGAGCTTGATTTTAAAAAAGCACATCTAAGACAGTGCTGTACACTAAGAACAAATCAAGAGGATGGGTACCTTGGAGTTCCATGGCTAAAAGTCATTTGCCTGTTTCTGTCTCTGAATACAAACTTAGGATGATTTAGCACTGTGAATCTTGTGTGGTCTGTGACCTTGGATATCAAAATTATTATTACCATCATTTCATTTATATCATGCTTTTCACCATTCATGGAACTCAGGACAGCTTAAAGAGAAAAAACCGTATGCAGATAAAAACTAATTAAAAACATGCAAAAGTTAAAATGTTATTCAATATCAATAAAGTAAATGTAGTTCTTTTAAAAAAATTCAGTAAGAAGCAAAATATGTAAGCAATACAGCATCTTATTAAAATCCAGTTGCTTATGAACAATCAGTTCCCAAAAGTCTATTGTAATAAATAAATAAAAATCTTAGCCTGGTATCAAAAGAACAAGTAAAGACCAAATCTAGCCTGTCTAGGAAGGGAATTTCAGAACTGGGAGCAGTCATTGAGAAGATTCTCTCCTGTGTTCCCAACCAGATGTACTTGTGAGGGTGGTGGGACAGAGAGAAGGGCCTCTCCGAAAGTTCTCAAAACCCAGGCAGGTTCTTATGGGAGAAAATGGTCCTTAAGTCAACCTGTTTCAAGCTGTGTAGATCAGAGATCCAGGTACTGGGTAAGCAACCTGCTTTTAATGAGTTTCATTTTCCCTGAAAGCACAGGTGCAGAGCTCAGGAGTACCCCTAGATTTATCTCTGTTACTGAAGGCCCAAGTAGACTCCATAGCTCCAACTGGAGATAGTCTTTTCTGGACAGGGATAACTTAGCCACAGTAGTCCATGCAGTAGTCTCAATTAAGACTACTGTAGTGTGCTCTACATGGAGCTGCCCTTGAAAATAACTCAGAACCTACGGCTAGTGCAAAATGCAACAGCAAGATTGTTGATCAGAGTATTGTATAGACATCACATGAGACCACTTTTAAAGAAGCTGCACTTCCATTAGCATACTGATGATGACATTCAAAGCCCTGAATAGTGTGGTACCTTTATAAGTGAGATAGCACCTCTCCTTATATATATCTGCCCAAGAACCAATATCTACCTGACAGTCCCTTCTCCATGTCCCACAAACAGAAGTGATGCATGACACAGCAACATAGCAACATATAGCATCCTTCTGTATTATAGCATGCCGTTCCCTTGGAGGTCCGGTTGACACCAATGTTGGTTTTTTCTAGGTGGCAAGTTAAAACCTGGCTTTTTATTACAGTCTTTGGAGTCTAATTTTTTTTAAATGAACATATGCATGGTTTTAAGTGTTTTAGCCTTTTTTTCTGTATTAGTTTAGTGATCTGCTTAAAATGCTTCTATCTCATTTAAACTATTTATTGTTTTCATCTGGAATTGTTTTAAATTGTTTATGTTGTTTTAATTGTGTACAACCCTGGGATCTTACAATAAAGGGCAGGATAGAAATATTTTAATAAATAAATAAATGACCAGCACTTTGACTGATACCTCAAAAAATATTGATAGCCAGCAGAGCTATTGTAACAAAGGAGTTGTGTGCTCTCGATAAGGAGCTCCAATCTGGCTGTAGCTCTTTTGGCCTGCAGAAGTTTTCAAACACTCTTCAAAGGCATTCGTACACAGAGCACATTACAGTAGACCAAATAAGATGTAACTAAGACTTGCCAACATGGCCACATCAGATATCTCCAAAAATGGGCACAGTTGGCACACAAACATTAACTGTGCAAATGACCACCATAAAAACCGGACCAGCCTTTTGATTAACCAGCACATCTGTCCTCTCTAGATTATTCTCTTCCATTTGTTCTCCCTCATCCAATCAACATCTGGCTTTTTAAAGTGGATCTAGGAAAGGCCCCTGTGTGAAATTCTGAAGAGCTACAGCTGGTCAGTGTAGAAAACACTAAGCTAGATGATCTAATGATGTGACTCATTGTAAGGTAGCTTTGTATGTTCTCCCTTTTAACTGCAGGCCTATAAGAAAGAAATATATGTGGGGTCTTTTCTGTTGGCTATATATTGCCTTTAACTGATTGGCCAGGTAGTATGCAACTGTATTTATCAGTGACTATATATATTAGTATTTAGTGAAAGTGTCTTTGGAATGTTAAATTTATACCAGGTCTGTTTATCTATTTGCCCAGTACAGTCCACTTAGGTTTGCTGCAGGTCTCCAAAGTTTCAAGGGAAGATAAGTCTTTCCCATCATTTGTCATTCATCAAATCGGATTGAAAAAGTACGTTGATGGACTGAATATACTGTGTATGATGCATGTGTTCTAGCACTGAGGTCTGTAGGACTAAAAATAAATACCTAGCAGATTTGGATCCAAGTAGAATTTTCAGTGGTCCCTTTTAGCATAACTTACTTTCAAAATTCACTACTACTATATAGCATTCTAGGATGCACTGAGAATCATAAATCAACATCTGTCTGCCTATTATGCAAGTAGATTATTTTTGTTTCACTTCTGGTTAAGCAGCTTTCAATCCAGAAAGTTCTCAGATGAGAGTTTGCCTAGAAACCTCATTTCAGCAGTTCTTGGTGAAATTGTAAAATAAATTAATGCAGTGTATTTAGCATCTTACTAGGTTTTGCTAAGCATGGATTTGTGGCAGAGGTGAGGAACCTCTGGTAGTCCAGATGATGTATGTTGGGCTCCAGCTCCCATTAGCCACAGCTCAAATTGCCAGTGATAAGGGATGATGAGAGTTATAAAAGGTCTGAATGGCTGTCTGAGTAGCATCCATCATTGAGGTTTATTGTTAATAGAAAGTTAATTTTCTTATTTCTAACTCTTTGTTGTTTCTTTAAAACATTTCAGCAGCGTGCAGGGTAAAAAGGAACAGGACCCACATGTCAGTGGTCTAGGATGGCCAGTGAAGGTTCCAACATCCCAAGTCCTGTGGTGCGTCAGATTGACAAACAGTTTCTGATCTGCAGCATATGCCTGGACCGTTACAAGAACCCCAAAGTACTCCCTTGTCTGCACACTTTCTGTGAGAGGTAGGAAGTGTTTTTGTTCCTCTTCTGTTTGGATCTGTTAGATCTGTTTGGAATAGCATGTTTCACAAATCATGTTTCACAAATCATGTTTCACAAATATTTGGGGTTATGTTTGATTAACAATGAGACTTAAATCCAATTGAAATATGGAAATATGAAATAAGGAACAGTGAACCATGAAGTTTAATGGATAAATGGATAAAATGCCCTTGAGTTACTTTGACTTAGAAGAAGAAAGAAAAGGATTCAGATTCGTAGAGAAAACTGCAAATGTTATCTAGGATTTCACAGTCCTGTTTCAGTAAACACTTCCTTTTTATTGTAACCATTTCCTATTGACCTTGGTGATTATTGGTACATTTACATGAAGTGAGACAAAATAATTTCTGGCAGGCCCATTGAATTGCATTTAAGCTGCAAATCTAAGCACATTTTAACTTGTAAGCAAATTCTATTAGCATGAGTAGGATTTGGTTCACAACAAGTATGTCCCAAACTTGAACAGGAAAACCCTACATCCATCATGCTTTGCACACTCAAACTTCACCTTTTCAGCCCCTTATCTCCCCATACCGAGCAGGGAGGACTGCAGGGGGATTGCTTGTATTCACTTAAGCAGGACAAGAAGCGTCCATAGAAACTGAAATTAGGGAAGTGACTTTCTTGGACTACCAAAGTTCCCTTTTGGATCTACATGTATCATGAGGATGGGAAGGGATTTTGAGAATTTTAGTCCAAAAATAGTGTTTGGCATACAACAAAAACTGGCGTAACAAAAAAGAGACCTGCTTTATCAGAGTTTTTTCTTGATCATGCAAACAAAGTTGCTACTTTCATTAAAGCAAATGTAAATAGAAACCCACATATAGTCCTTCCTGCTGAGCCTGGAAAGGTGAGGGAACAGATGGCAGAGTCAGAGCACCCAAGATACGGAGGGTGAATCCAGTGATTCGTATACCTGGTACTGTTCTCTATGCAAGCATAATAAGTCTATGTAAGTCTGCACAACAGTAAAAGCAGGGTTTATTGTCAGAGAAATTATTAGTCTGCTCAGTGTTGCAAGAACTGTTTGAACATATTGCTGATGTCTTTTGTTTTGGCAGTTCTATGCTTTTAACAGGTATAACATATACGGACATTGAGCAGGTGGCAGTGTACTGCATTTTCTTTTCGCGTCCATGCCAGGAAAGTTGCATAGAAGTCTTCCCATAAAAAGAGGGCTGCAATGCTATGTGCAAGTGCTCTTTCCACTGTTTAGATATCTGTATTTATCTATATTTATACCCTGTTGCCTTCTTCTGGTGTTTTGTTTTGTTTTGTTTTAATGAGGACTGCTTTGTCTACAAGGTCTCATAGGTGCCATAGGCTCTTTTTTTTTTTTTTTAGATTTGATGTAGGAGTGTTAATGGTTCCATTTTTCTTCGTTTTAATGCACCCTCTTTTTCTCTCGCTGTTTCTTTCTCTTAATTTTTTAATTGAATGGTTCTATTTTTTCCTGTAAATTTTGTGTCTTCCCTCCACCCCCACCCAGTATATAATTTTAGAAGCCAGCTGAGCCTGAAAGAGTCATGTGCATCTGAGGCCATGGACTGGATTTAGTCTGGTTTCAACTTTTGGCATGCCATTGGAAATGCTCAACATTTGTAGTAATGGCCAACATCCAGATCAGGGCTGAACAAATGCACCCAATTGCTTCACCACAGGCAGAATTAGTTAGAAGATGGAAACAAAAGCTGGGCTTTGAAGTGTTGTCAGCCACTTCATGGGCCATGATTAGCTGAAAAGCAGTGGGAAGCAGTGTCAAATGCGTGAATGGTAAAGAGCAGAGATTATCCCAATTTTTCAAGCTTTGCCCGTGTGTGGGTGTTGTGGGAAACAAATGTTTGTCTTCAGTATGTTGGTTGTAATCTTGAGCACATGTACAGGTTGATAGTATGAACTGACCTGTCAAGAAATGATTTGACTGTTAATTGATATGATAATTATACAATTGTTAAAGATATAGGCCAAAACCAAAGGGTTGTATTCACATAAGCACCAGGGCTTTTCTCACGCTCCATTCTGACTTTATCGATTCTGCAGTAGAGCACATGACTTAGCATGTGGATTTAGTCTGTGCTGTCAACAATTAAAAGAAATTGGGTTGCGGGGGCAGCTGGTGGCTCTCAGGTCAGTGAGGCAGTGAATCCATTCCAAGTTTTTGCTAACATTAAAGAAGCTTTCCAGACTGCTGGGCCTGTCTTAAGGTGGTGGGCCTATATAGGGTTCAGCACCTTGGAAATCTCCTTTACATACTAGCTTAAAACCTGAAGTGGCTTTGCCACCCCTTCTCTCTCACCAGAGATGGGAACCATCAGCTACCACTGCCTGAAACTTTGGATTGTAGAATAGACCTTGCTAGGCTAGATGAACCAATAGTTTTGGCTCAGTATGAGCAGCCAGTTTCAAAGGTTCAGGTATGTCATTGCGGTTCATAATGTACAGCATTTGTTTCTTATAACTGAGGGGTTTTAGAAAGGCATTTGATGCATCAGAAGGAATTAGAGCAGAAAACAGGGGAGGGGGAAGCTTCATCCATCTCACTATTTTGTTACCATTATAATTTGCAAGATTCTCAGAAGATGCTATTTGTAGAATGTAAATGTGTGAACAGACTGACAATACAGCGTTCTCCCCTCTGCTGTGAGTTTGCAAAATGTGAACATGGCCAAGAGTGCTAATGGATTACTGCCTTTTTTTCATATGAATAAATAATGTTGCAGGAGATTTCTGTTCTGTTCTGATATCTGCTTATCTTTTCACCATTCTCATTAGGTGCCTACAGAATTACATTCCAGCCCACAGCTTAACCCTTTCTTGCCCAGTGTGCCGCCAGACATCCATTCTACCAGAGAAAGGGGTTTCTGCACTTCAGAACAACTTCTTCATTACCAACCTGATGGATGTCCTGCAGCGAACTCCAGACAATAGCATTGAGGAGTCTTCCATCTTGGAGACGGTCACAGCTGTTGCTGCGGGCAAACCACTTTCCTGCCCTAATCATGAAGGAAATGTAAGTGGACTTGCCTCTTATAAAACTGACTGTTGATTAGGCAGAAAATGGTAGGTTACATGGAGTCAAATAGATTTTAGCATTAAATTTGGGGACTACTGGATTAAAGATTTACTGACAACTGACAACACTTCAAAGCCCAACTTTTGTTACTCCTAGAAAAAAATGTGTCATTGGCCTGATAGATTTTATAAAATTTTGATTGAATGCTTGTCTTTGTAAACTATGTTGAAGAGAACAAATAAGGTAAATTTGTGTGGCTTATCAGTTTAATTCTTTGTCAGGATAGTATTGAATCCTTTGGTTCTATTTTCATTTTGTACTGAAGAATATGGAATAAATCAAGATGGTTAATAATGTGCTTTCGTTGCTACTAAGCTAAGATGTTAATGTTCCATAGTTTAGTAAGGTAAATTGGATTCATTTTCATTTAAGAGGAAACAGGTGATCATGATCTGAAAGAATAAGGTCTCTTTTGCTCTTTTCTGTTGTATATGCATGATTTAATTCAGTTAAAAGATCAAAATACTACTTTCTCTTCCCCTTTCTCACCATTTCTCACCTTCCTATCATCAGTCTATGCAATTCAGATTGTAATGTGTTTGAAGGAGGGAGCAGGTGTACTGCAGAAGGTATCTGCAAAGCAATACGTCCAAATCAATGAAGCGAATAAAAAAAATTTTGCAGAGGAAAACAGCCCTCTTCACACCAGGTTCTGTGAAGCTTGTCTGACCTTTGACAGCATTCCTTTCAGACAGTAGATCAGATACTATAGATAGATAGAATTTAAAAAAAAAACACTGTTTGGACGATACAGGCCTGAAATAGGTTCCAACTACATTGCTCTCCAGTTATGATAATGATTGACACCAGGAGATGAAAAATCTGGATAAAACACATATGCTAACAAAGGGCCTTGGGGATAAATGGAGCATGTGGTCCAAATTATTGCATTATTCCACTTGAGCTGGCAGGTTGGCTTTGTTGTTCAATATATCAGTGAGCCCTGCCTTGGATTCAGGAAATACCAGAATAATATGAACATTAGAATAATTGCCTCACATGATTAGAAAGCTTTTTATAAAACGGGAACATAAGTACTTGGCACGGAAAAATCCTTAGGCACAACAGAGATGATGCAGCTCATGGCCGATATGGAAAAGTCTGGGAGTTTTATTGTGGCAGGGGTGAATAGATCCATTTAAAAGCACGTTTCTTGATCCTCTCTTGCTGTTGGAATTGATTCGTTATCTTCCAAAAGAACCTATTTCATAAGATTCTTTTGTCTCCCAGATGTAACGCACAGTGCTCTATACTAAGCTCTGTAACAAGTTCCTTGTGCTGTTTCATCCTCTGGAATGGATTGCTTCAGTTTATGCAAAACTCAGAATTATATAGGTTAAAAATCATTCAGTGTTGTGAGGCAATTCCCCCTGCCTCCAGCATTTACTGTAGACAGATTGAGCAGAAGTTTGTCCTGTGCACAAAAACCTGGATATATGATAAATCAGATTTAATCTTCATCTATTTCTATCCTTAAAGTCTTTTGTGATTGATTTTGGCCATAGTATCTTTATTTTTGAGAACATGATCTAGGCAATTTGCTGGCATTCAGAGTATGTTTTCAGTGGAATTGTTTGTCTTTTTGAAGGGCCGTTTTTTTTGTTTGTTTGTTTTTTGAAGGGCTGTCCAAATTTTATCTCAGGGCCATTAAAGGATGAACAGTGTTCTCTCTCTATCTGGCTATGAAATATAATAGGTCTGCTGAAACTAATCCAAGTAGATATAACTACTCTGAACATCTGTGTGTACGTGTGTGTACACACGCATCTTATGAGAATGAGAGAGAGGGCACGAACAGAGAGTCTGTGGCACATTAAAGCTATTGCTCTGGCAGCTACAGATAACATGTATATAAAATAAAATCTTCAATAGATAGACATCATATTGGGATTGTCTTTACTGAAGTCTTTAAAACCTGTTTAGTTAACTACCAAAAAAAAAAGTGTATCATTTGTCAGGTGAAAAGCTTCCTAATTATCTTAAAGAGCATATAATCCCTTTTAATGTGCCTTTCCAGGTTTAAAAAACCACCAATGCTCTCCCTCTAGTAAACTTTTAAATGTCAATGTAGGCAGTACCTATTACTCCTTGTTAAAACTTGTGAATGCCAGAAACATGGGCCTCATTGTATGTAAAACCCACTGCCATTTTGCATGTGTTTTAGAATGAGTCACTAATGTTTTAGGCACTAGTAAAGAAACATAATGACCCTAAAAAACAAGAAATGACTGTTTTATATAAAATTGGATAGTGGGAAAAATGACAAGCACAAGGGTATCTGTGGCATTTGAAGTAGCCTTAGTTATGTAGGACAGTAGTGGACAGACCTCAAGATGGCAATCTGTGTTTTTCCCCCAAAATTAAAATCCTAAAATCCACCAGCTGCAGCCTGGCGCAGGGAACATAGAACTTGACATTAACAAAAATGCTGAGCCCTGGGATTAATTATGAGTACAAAAGCTGAACTTGCCTTGCATGAAAAAAAAATCTGCTTCTCATTACTCTAAGCATTCTCCATTTTAGTAGTATCATTTGAGGGGAGGGGTGGCAAGAGTCATTCTATTGCAAACTGTAGTTAAACATTTGGGATTGAAATCCTAGCTCATCTACTACAAAATCATCTAGCGATCCAAATCGATCTTGTGCCATTCCTGGTACAGTGTTATACTTGTTTGTATTAGGATTTTCAACATAATGGTTTGTTTTTTTAAAAAAATTAAGCTGTAGACCCGTATTTGGTGTTAAAACATAAGCATGACAATTGTTTTGTTTATTATGCAGTCTCTCACCATCCACATGCTTGGCTATTTATAATATATTAATATTTTGTGTTAAACATACTGTGGGTGCGCTTTGTTTTCAGAATTTGTAATGGGATGTTTGCCAACATTAGAAATAAACAGTACAATTCTGTGCATATCTACTCAGAAGCAATATCCACTGAGGTCATTTGGATTTACCTGCAGACAAGTGGTTATAGGGTTGTAGCCAAAAGCTGTATTTTAACATTTATCCAATTGAATGTAAACCCAGTTGAGCTCTTTGAGCCTTATTTCTGAATAGACCTATATACTGCAAGTAATAACTGAACATCTATACCCTGTATAAATCTTTAGTAATCTTAGACTAGTTAGTTCTGTACACGTCAATGCAGTAGGGAAATCACTATAACTGGATTCACTTTCAAAGACTTGGAGTATATAGTTACTAGAACTGTAAGGCAAACTGCTAGACAACTACTAACTTAATGTGTCTAATAAGTATGTCTCAGGAGAGATATAATATATTGTTTTGGCTTTATTTGACAAAAATTAGTTAGGACTGATGGCCAGTTTAAAATGTTTGCAAGCTGAAGCCACAGCAAATGCCAATAAATAGTGAGAAATTTCTGCTTGTTAAGTCCAGTGAGTTGTGGTAACATGTTATGTGGCATACATGAAAATTAGCTACAGATCTGTAAAACAGATTTAGAAGGACCTAGAATGAATTTTTAAATAAATTCATTAACTACAATTTGATGTTATTAAATTAATTAAACTCTCCCCACTCATTACAAACAATAAAATGTGTATTTATGTATAAATTATGTATAAATTACTTAAATTGAATTTAATATGATATTGGCCTCAAAGGCCTCTCCCTAAACTGCAAACCCCAGGATTTCATAGGATATTGAAGGTGGAATAATAGCACTATAACTGTCTAGTGCGGAAATGGCCATTGATTCTGATATTGTCTATGGACACTGAAGAGAAAGGAGCAAAATTGTCTTTGGTGTTGACTACCCAATACATTTTTTGTACTTTAGCAATTTGTTCTGAATTTTGGCAGCAAGCCACGTTCTCAGTTTTTTTAAAAAAATAAAACTCTGGGGAATACAGGGACAGCAAAACAAAAAGTCTTGGGTGGGCACATGTATTTCATTGAGCACACCTTACAGTTAGAAAGACTGCCAAAAACTGGAATTCTAACAGTAGTCATACTGTCCCTCTCTGTAAACAGCTGATGGAATTTTACTGTCAGTCTTGTGAGACAGCCATGTGTCGGGAATGTACAGAAGGAGAACATGCAGAACATCCCACAGTACCTCTAAAGGATGTTGTTGAACAACACAAGGCTTCTCTTCAAGCCCAGTTAGATGCTGTCAACAAAAGGTATGAAAATATTTGTATTGCACATTCAAGAATAATAAAATGAATTTGAGGGAAACACGGTTCATATGAGGCTGAGAATCACAGTGAAAAATAGGTGAGGTAGGATACTTTAACAAAGATGATTGTGAAATTATCAGTGCCTGACAGCAGTGGAAGATTTGAGAAAGAGGAGGACGCAGAAAATACCAGTGCTTCTGGCTTTTCAGTCCTGTGCTTTTTCATATGGTATGGATTTAGAAAATTTGGAAAATGTCTTCTCACCATGTTCAGCCAAAAATGAGCTAAAAATTGCAACTGGAAGTCTGCTTGCCAGTTCTGGGATCATCAGCTATTTTTTTGTGGATCTGAGTGTGGAGTTTTTTAAATTTTTTTGTAGGCAACCAGCAAATTCTGCAGGGCTCCAAGAACATTGATTTGCCATTTGAGAATGAAAAACACCAAGAAGAAATTCAAAAGTTGTGGTGGGGTTCCTGGTCATTGAGGAGAAGTTGGGAGGGGGGTGTCTGAGGAAAGTTTGGGGAGCTGCAGGTATCCCATGGGCCACATAGTTCCCACCTATTCTGTAGCTTGTACCAGTTCTGTTTTATGTTTAGAATGTCTCTGATTTAATTGGAATTAGACTATCTTCTCTTATTTATATCAAGTGCAGTCTAATGAGAATAGCAGGCTTAGTACCCGCAGACTGAGTTATGCATGCAGTGGTCCTTTTTTTACATTATGGAGTTGCATGACCCTTGGGGACATACACCTTTGTCTGTCCTGTTGTTTTGTGGCCATGAGGTAGAGATGAGAAGCATCTATGTCTGTTTTAGACTAATTGTAGCTTGTTGTAATATCTGAATGTTGTCAAGTTTTATTAGCATTAAATATGATTGGGTTTAAAGTTTCCTTGTTTCATTAAACATAGTTAAGACTAATTGCAATTGTCATGACAAACTATGGTTAGTCTAGACCTCTTCTAGAAGGAGCAACAATGGAAAGTTGCTTGAAGTATACACAGGTTTATGCTCATGATGGTAAACCATAGCTTAATACAGAGCTCGAGAAGCTATTTTTGCACAACAGCTATGCTGGATGAGGAGTTCTGGGAGTTGTAGTTAAAAAAAGACCAAGTAATATTTTTAAAGTTGTGGTTTAGCATTACATAACACAGTTATGTAGTCTTGTGGTTTTAAGCTGGTTCATTTGAATTTTTCTAAAATGTAGATTGAAGTAGCCCCAAGTGTACTTTTTGTGCAGTCTGCATTCTTTTTAAAAGCTTCTGGATCCTGAATTTTCTCCCCAATCTTCTCCCCCCTCCATTTTTTGACATGGTAAGAAACATTCATTTGAAAATGATGGCAAAAACTTGGAAGATTCATAAACATAATCCTAAGCTTGTAGTCTCAAGATGTTTCTAGGATTGATTTATATTGGTATTATTTTTAAATTTAAATTCAAATTTAAATTCCAGTTTATTCCTTTTCCCAGCTATGCAGAAGAAACAGATGGGAGTAGTGAGTAGTTTGATGTTTCAAGGCCACATTCCTGTTCATCCATGAAATGTTAAATTACAATTTAGCATTATTTGCAAACTCACTACTATAAATCCTATAATACTATAAAGTCTATAATATTTAATACATGGGGTCTATGTGATACAGTTCCTATGAGATATAATAGAATTCTCCTGAGTTAGACTTGGAATGTGAATGTCACAAAAATATTCTAAAATAACATTTCTTTCTCATATGATTTAAAAAGGAAAAAAAAACTATGGGAATCCTATTTGAAACACCATTCACTGTAATATATTTTCCAACAGGCTTCCAGAGATAGACACTGCACTTCATTTCATATCTGAAATAATACATCAATTGACCAACCAAAAGACCAGCATTGTTGATGAAATTCATTCCACTTTTGATGAACTCCAGAAAACTTTAAATGTCCGCAAGAGTGTGCTACTTATGGAACTGGAAGTCAATTATGGCCTTAAACATAAAGTAAGAGTCCTTGCTCTTGTCAGTATAAAAACATATGGGTCTTAGCTAATGGTGCATGATGCCACAAGGAGAAATGAAGTCTGAAAACTTATTTTCTTTAGCAGAGAAAGAACAGGAAGTGGTGTGAGCCATGTAAGGTTAATTTAGAACCCTAATATAGCTGTGCATTTTCCAGTTAATTTTAATTATTTGGAAACTGGCAACTTGTACAGTTTCAGCTTCAGAAGCATTACCATAAAATTTGTTTGAAAGGAACATTGATTGGAAATGGCATTAAAGGAACAACTCTTCCTGGTTGGCTTCCCTGGGCATATATTAATACATCCATGTAACTGACAATTTTGAACACTGGAAATGCAATTATTGCCACAGTTCATGGTAAATTTTTATGGTCTACTTTCATTAGGCATAATGTGTTGGACACCATAAAATCAAAAGTAAACATGACTGTTCATAATGCTCTCATGTTATTAGATGAAGTTGATGATAATATACCAGTTGCAGACCTCTGCATATAGGACTGGTGTAGAAACGTGAAGCATGTAATCTGTATTATCAAAGTGTATTAAAAATCCAAGTGCTTGTATTAAACAGGAATATTATTAGTATAGTAAAGCATCATGTAGAGTTTTTTCCCCTTGTATAAGGAAAGAAAATAATGATTTGGAAGGATGCAAATTTGTCTGTACAACTGAAAAATAATTCTTTCTTAGACATGTATTCCTACTGCCCTTTGAAATGTAGGTCATCTGACCCACATACAGAACTTATGTTCAGATTTAGATTTGAGTTAGATATGCATCTGTTTAATTCAGTTTGTCCCTGAACTGACACACAGCAGAAAAAACGGTTTCCTCGATGTATTCTACACAACAGACTTACATTGCAAAAATATTAAAAATTACACAAAACACGGTATCAGATATGCATTTTAAATGTTGCTTTGTTGATGGTCTTCTTTTGCCTCATTTTATGAGTTATTAATTAGTTGCATTTCATTTTTTCCTTGTGTGTTATTAACTAATTTGTTTATCAGCCCTAAGCGGACATTTACTCATTATGCAATTGAAAGGAGTTGCACAGCCCCATCACTAACCACCACTGAGTTTAATGAGGAATGTCTGAGGCTGGTAGTTCACTGTATGTATATCAGCTGTCCCTGTGATTTAGAAGCCTGATTGTTCAGGGATCTAAAGCAAGTACGTGTTTATGTGAGGTTCACGTAAACAGCAGGTACCTGGCTTTTAAGCTCCCACTTTCAACACGTGCAGGGTAGCAAGGAAGATGATGGACATTGTGTGGCCAATTTACGCAACCCCATGTTCCCCTCATGCATGAGGACTGAACATACATATAGGGATATGCAAATGTGAAGAAAATTGGGTGGGGAAGATGGAAAATAAATTCTAAAACACGGATGGGCAGCTGTGACCTTCTAGATGTTTTGCAACTCCTATAATCCCCCATGCTGGCCAAGGCTGACTGGCTAAGGCCAGGAATTTCTGGAATGCCACGTATGCCCCCCCCCCGGTCTAAATATAGTGGTCTGAATGTCTTCAAACGTATGTATCTTCATGTGGAATATCTCAAAGCACTACTGTATGTCTTAATCTTGAGGCATTCACTGTATTCAAAAGAAGGATTTTTGAAATTTGGTCATTGACATATGCAGTCTCTTCCCCATCACACATTGAGCAGGGAGGATAGTCCTAAATATCAGGCAAACAGAAGGTCTTTTTTGGTTTACCTGAATGCATGAGAGCAAGAATAAGGCAGTAAGGCCCTCAGTCCCTACCCTCTTGTTTTCAACAAGATCTGAAGAGGTGTATTACTCATATTACTTGAACAAAAGTAGAACACTCTATTTAAAAGATAAGACAAGCTTCTGATCTCATGGAAGAGGAACAGGAGAGGGAAGCTCACACTGTCCAGGGCTTATTTGTGAAATGTGGACTAAGTGTTATATCTGGCCTTTGATAAGGCTTCTTTCTTTTTTCTTTCTAAGAAACTTCTTTCTTTCCAGGAATGTTAACCCAGTTTATGCAGGTGCTCAACTCATATGGTTCATTAAAAAAAAAAAACTGATCCCAATTAGCTTTCTGCAATACTATCCTGTTTAGAGACATCCTTTGATAGTTCCCATAATTTGTTGTTGTTGTCATGTGTCTTCAAGTCGTTTCCGACCTACAGAAATCCTAAAGCAAGTCTATAGTGGTGTTTTCTTGGCAAGATTTATTTAGGGGCAGATGTGTGTATTGCCCTTCCCTTCCTCTGAGGCTGAGTTGAATTACTTGCACAAGATCACCCAGTTGGGTCTCCATGGCTGAGCAAGAATTCGAACTCTGTTCTCCAGAGTCCTTGTCCTAGTCCAGCGCTCATAAAAAATATACCATGCTGGCACATTTCCCATATTAGATAGAAGCTTATTTAAGGTACGTTTTTTTCTTAATAATAATCCAGCATGGTTTGAGCATGGTGCTCTTTTCTGTCAGGTTTTGCAGAATCAACTTGATACCCTCTTGGAAGGACAGGAAAACATTAAGAGTTGCAGTAACTTTACAGCCCAAGCACTCAACCATGGAACTGAAACAGAAGTTTTACTTGTCAAGAAGCAAATGAGTGACAAGCTGAATGAACTGGCCGAGAGAGATTTCCCACTGCAGCCCCGTGAAAATGATCAGCTGGACTTCATAGTGGAAACAGATGGGCTGAAGAAGTCCATTCATAACCTCGGCACTATTTTAACCACGAATGCAGTTGCTTCTGAAACGGTGGCCACAGGTGAAGGACTGAAGCAGACAGTGATAGGACAGCCTATGTCAGTCACCATCACTACCAAGGACAAAGATGGTGAGCTCTGTAAAACTGGGAACGCTTACCTCACTGCTGAGCTGAGCACCCCGGATGGGAGCGTGGCAGATGGAGAAATACTTGATAATAAAAATGGCACTTATGAATTTTTATACACTGTCCAGAAAGAAGGAGATTTTACTCTTTCGCTGAGACTCTATGATCAGCATATTAGAGGCAGCCCATTCAAACTCAAGGTAATCAGATCAGCAGATGTGTCCCCTACCACTGAAGGAGTTAAAAGGCGTGTTAAGTCTCCTGGCAGTGGCCATGTAAAGCAGAAGGCTGTAAAAAGACCGGCTAGTATGTACAGCACCGGCAAAAGGAAAGAGAACCCCATTGAAGATGATTTGATCTTCAGAGTAGGTAAGGAGTGTGCTCTCTTGTTAATTGTTGGGAATGCAATGTTCAGCTGAATTACTACCTTATTTTAAAATGAGCATAAAATTGAAACAAATTGTTCAAATCACAATACCATAGACTTCTGTTAGTGTTGAGGATTTTTTAAATACATGAATGTACTGCAAATGAGCCATATTAATGGGTTTCTGTTGTAGTTTGTTAACTAAATGGTTCCATTATGCCAAATTATTGGGATAGGTGACTACGAGTGTTTAATTCTGTGTAGATATAAGAATTAAAAGCTCATGCTAGCTTTATTGTTTCTGAAGTGTATAAGACAACATTTCTGAGAACTGCACTGGTGGGAAAAGATGTTTTGAGTATTTATTTCCCCATATATATTTAATGCAAATGTTTCTGTGTATTATGAAGAAAACAGCAGATGCAATAGATGCAAACAGCAGATGCAAGATCCATTAGATTTCTAAACTGAAGTTTTATGTCTAAGCAGTTTTTGATAACCATCCATGGCTGTAAGAATCAGGGATTTCTGAATGAGAAAGAAAAGAATATATTTTTCATCAAGCTGTAAAGATAAATCACTCGGCAGTGAATAACATGTTATAATACTTGCTGAAGGTACATGTGCTGTACATACTCATGTATAAGTCGACTTCATGTATAAGTCAGGGGGTGGGTTTTGGGCCAGAATTATGGATTTTGATATGGTCTGTGGATAAGTTGAGGGCCACTCTACGGAGAGAGGAAGTGCTAGTGCCTCCTCAGGGGCCCAGCTGCCCTGGCCTCCACACCACCATTTTCCCAACCAGGCATTCAGAAAGATCTTTTGCCATTCTACTCAGATAAGGGGATGATTCATTTCTTTTGAAATAAAAGGTAAGGTACAGTATTAACTCTTATCAGAAAAGGAACCTTTCCCTTCCCTCAATAGAGTGGCGAAAGGTAAGATCTGTCACAGGAGAACCTAAAGAAGCACTGACCCCCCTCTTCTAATCTCTTGGTGCTCCATTGAGGGGAAGTGCCAAAGAGCCACTGTCATTGCCATTTCCTTGCACAGGCATTCAAAAGGCCAGAAGCAGTGCTGCAGCGGAGGGAATAGTAGGGATCAGTACTTCTTTTAAGATCTCCTGGGACTGATTAAGCTCTCACCTTTTGCCATTCTGTTCAGAGAAGGGGGGGTGTTCCTTTTTTGATAAGAGTTAAGGTACAGTACTTACATTGACCCATAGATAAATCAACCCAGGTTTCTTTGGTCAGTTTTTTAACTAAAAATTTTAGACTTATATATGAGTATATACAGTACATGTCTACAGATGATCTTTCCATGTTCAGTGACTGAACCCGTCCAGAACAAAAATGACTGGAGAGATGTAGTGGACAACAATTTCCCACTCACATTCTGGCTGTATTATTCAAGGCATGCACTGTAGCTGCCTGTCCTGTAGAGATTGCCCTGCAGTTCATGTTTTCCAGATGCAAAGGAACATAATGAGATCAAACTTGGTTTTCTAGAAATGAAGTTATATAGGCAATGTATCAGTTTAACTATAGAAAACTGTTCCAGCTCTAAGGGGTTAAGAGAGAAAAGGACGACTAGTCATGGCTTGTGAGTACACAGACTTAGGGAGGGCAGTTTCCAGATGCCTAAAATGAAAGTGATGGCCTTGTTCCTACATAGTCAAGAAGAAGATTGTAGGCAGAACTTAAAGTGCTTCAGGTAGAACTTAAAATACTTTTTTGTAAGGTCTTTCGAAGTCTGAGGGCTCTTCATAACCAATCAGTAGGAGACACAATGTGGTTTTGGTTTGAGGAGTGAAGATTTTTGTACTTTTGTACTGGGACACTTATCAGACATTTATCTGTTCTTCACACTGGTGTAGAGAAGGTACGGGACATTTTCTTTTCATCTTCATTAGAGGTTTTGGTGGGAAATACTTTACTGCACTTTGTCATAGTTTTCATAAGAGGCTCAGCTTTCCAGATAAAACATAGACTTTTGTTCACATGAAACAAAAACATACATTTGGTATCAATTACATCAAACAAGAGTGTAATTAAATTTGGAAGAAATACAGTTTGTTTTGAGAAACAATCAGGGTTTTTTGAATGTGTGAATAAAAATGTTCTGAAGATGTTATGTTTAATAAGCTTGTCTAGATTATAGGTGTGTACATAAAAAGACTCATTAACTCTTGAGGAGTATAGTAGGAGTGCCCAGAATTAACGTTCAGTGCATGTTTTTACAAAATTATTCTACATTTCAAACCTGCAATCTAACTGAATCCGTCCCCCATTTTCAGCAGGAATGGAAATACAAAATGGGCTGTAATGTAGTATCTGAAATAATATCTTTCCATAGTGGCTTTGCTAATGTTATCTTTCTAGGTGTAGGTATGTATGGGGGAGGGGCAGGCAGGTCAGTGCTCCTTTGAGGGGCAGATGGAGCAATGCAGATAATTGCAGATAATGGCCATGGCATTAATCTCTTATTTTGCACTGAACCAAGGCTGCAAGCTTATGCTTATGTAATTGCTGATTACTTGAGAATATGCTCCACTGAACTTGCTGAGTTTGCTTTCATAACATTGGGGGCCTATCATGCAAAGGAAGGGGAAAAGAACAGAACGCTTCTTGAGCTACAAGCTTAGTGAGTAGTGAGGTAGTAGATGCAAGTGAATATCATAGGCACTGCTACAGACACTAAAGTGAAATGGATTATCTCAAATACTTTTGCTGTCCTCTGGGTATTCCTTCTGGTTTTATACTCTTTGAAGTCAAATCTTTCCAAGACATATTACTGGTTCTGTTTGGTTTCCCATTGCTGTGGCTGTTTCTCTTTCTCATCAAGTTAGAGAGATTATTCCCTTTAGATTTACAACCTTGTATATATTTCAGAGGAAGGAACTGGCAAAACCAACTCTTAGTATTCCTTGCCTGAGAAATTGCTATGAAATTCATGGGGTCACCATAAGCTGACAGGCGATTTGAAGGTATATATGTACATTTAACAATTCCTGCTATAGAGGACAAAGAATTCCTTGGAATGAGTGGACTGGAGGAGGAGGGATGGATAACCCGCTTGGAGTAGCTAAGAGATCTAGCAGAGGACACACCAAGTTCATCCCTCCCTCTTCAGCTGGCTTGGCAGGAATTTGTTTTTTAAACCAGTTGCTAAGAGTTTAGTAACCTACATTTCCAAACTAGCTTTGAAAAAAGAAGTTCCATCAGAATCAACATGGAAACACAGATGACTTTAGTAGACTGATATGCCAGTCAAATTTGTTTTGGATGTATTTTCAAGACTGAGGCCATTTCTGCACTTCATGTCATTAGTGCAATATACCATTAGAATCCCAGCATTGCCACTCACGTGATGGTGGCAGATTGGGAACCCTGATTTCTGCACCCTTCCACCTTAAGTGGATGAGGAGCAGCATTACCATCAGTGTTCCTTCTACAGTACAGCATCCTTGGCTACTCCCTGTCCCCACCTTCACCTCACCACCACCCCAACTGGTTGGGGATTTTTTGTTTGTTTGTTTTTCTTTGGAAGCCATACTAAACATACAGTTTTAACTCAAAGGAGAACTTTAAAATAAACAGGGAGAGGTGATAGTTTTCAGTTACCAACCATGAGAGTCACTGAGGAAAGGACAAGCTGGGGTCGCCTACAGCCTGTACCGCTCCTACTGCGGGATAATGCCATTGTGCAGAAATGGCCTGAGTTCCATCATTACCAAAAGCAATTTCCTAGAGATGGAGAGCCCAATTTTGAGTGGGCTCAGCTTATTTTCATAAAACTCATTAAAATCTTAGAAAAATCCTGGACATGCTCCAAAAGTTTTCTGCTGTCTTGGAAAGATCTGGGCCATTACAAATGTTTCTTTGCCAGTTTTTGACTGTATTCAACCCTCTGGGTGTCCTTCTTTTGTCCCTCTTTCCTTTTCCCCTGCAACTTAACTTCCAGAAACAGAGTGTGGACGCCACAAAGATGAGGTTGTTTTTGAAGTATGGAATTAATTTTTTGCAGCTTGTTTGACTGAGTTCCTCCCTAATTTGATTCATGTTTCCACCTTTATTTAGGTACCAAAGGGAGAAACAAAGGAGAGTTTACAAATCTTCAGGGAGTAGCTGCATCTACAAATGGAAAAATATTAATAGCAGACAGCAATAATCAGTGTGTACAGGTACAATGACCTTTTTCTTGTTACTTCTGAATTGCTAGCTCTTTATGGAAGAATATAGAGTTTGGCCAGATGCGTAAAAGAGTAGTGTTATCTAAAGTAACAAGACAAGAGAATTCATAGCAAATGAAATATCTGTAGTAATGATGAAAGGATGTCTCAAATAGTATACTATGTTTTTCTGGTTAGAAGTATGTTTATTTAACATCTGGGTTCCACCTTTCTTCTGAAGAAGTTAAGAACTGAAAGTACTTCCAAATTATGTGCTATCCAGTGCTTCTTGGCCTGGAGTTGTTTCCTTCTACCTAAAACTTATGGGGCTAGTTCCTGCCTTCCATAGCCTTCCTCTGTGCATTTTCATTTGAAGGGGTATCATTTTGCCTAGCTAAGTAATGGTATTTACAGCCTGAACAACAAGAACAGGGGGCATTCAATCGTACAATTGCCTTGTAAATAGTGATTTTTCCTGTTTTCTTCTGTGAAGATAAATATCCTGTGTTTGCTATATGTGTGTGGAGCCCTGCTAACAGATTAAAAGATGAAGCTCCAGGACATGTAGAGATCCATGTATATGTTTACATTTTGTTTGCATTTGTCATGTGTTCTCCCTAAATCATGATTGTGACCACATTTTGTGAAAGTCCTTTTTAAAATGCCCCCATTTTTTTTAAAAAAAAATCAGATATTTTCCACTGATGGCCAGTTTAAGAGCCGTTTTGGTATTCGGGGAAGATCTCCTGGTCAGTTGCAGCGGCCCACAGGAGTGGCTGTGCATCCTTGTGGTGACATCATTATTGCTGACTACGATAATAAATGGGTTAGCATATTCTCCTCTGATGGAAAATTTAAGGTAAGTCTAAAGTACAAATGCAGAATACCAGTAAAATCATTCTTGGTTTTATATACATAACCATAAAATTCAATATAAAATATATTGAGACAAAAACATATTCTATAAGGCCAGAGCAAAAATAGTAGCACCATCATAATTACCAAAAAAATGCTTAAGGTAAGACTAATCAAAGTCTATGTAAAAGAAAACCCTTCTCCATGTAATGGAAGCAATGCTTGGAAAGGTTACTTTGTGGACCACACCTCGTAGAATCTCTTGGCCAACATGACTCTACTTGGGAAGTTGCTGTTGTTAATTACTGTTTTATTCATTTATGTCCCTTCCTTTTCCCAATAATGAAACTCAAGATAATTTACAAATTATTAAACCAGTGCAGGTTAAAAACCATCAAAAAACTGTGTGGGGAAGGACTATAATTACGTTATTTGAAGAACAATTACAGTCAGCCCTCCACATTTGTGAGTTTCATTTTTGAGGATTTGATTATTCACGGATTATTTGCTGTCACCTCTGCTGCCTCCCTATGCCATTTTTAATAGAGACTGAAAGCCTCATGAGACTAAGAAACTGTAAACGAGGCTTGTAAATCCTGATTAAAAATGGTGTGGGGCAGCAGTGGAGGTGGCAGTAATCCTAATCAGTCACTCACTTCTGTCTTGTGAAGAAATCCTGATGCCTCAAAAGAATCCATGATGTGTTTTTTGTATATGAAATATGATTTTGGAGGGTTATTTACAATTTTTTCACTTTCACAGAGGTCCTAGTGAATGTGGAGGGATGACTGTAATGTATAAATAAAAACCATTTAAAATTCTTTACCATACAGTATTTCAAAAATCAACAAAGCAACACAGCACAGTGTTGAAAGCCTATTGCAATAAATTCCTAGAAGTCTGATGAAACAGGAAAGATTTTACCTTCTGTCAGAAACAAAGCAAGGAGGGAACCATCCTAGCTTCTAGGGATGGAGTTCAAAAGTCTGAGATCACCCACCAAGCAGGCTGTTTCCTTTTTCTCCAACAAATGAGCTTAAGAAGGTTGTAGAAGGGCCTCTCCCAAAGATCTGAGAGCTTGAGCAGGCCCATACAAAGAAATACGGACCTTCAAATAGCCTGAACCTGAATTAGGTCCAGAAAAGTTGTAAGATGAGCAAGAATATCTTTCTTGAGGGGGAATTCTAGAACCTAAGTGTGACTACCAATAATGTCCTGTCATTGTTCCCAAGGAACCAGTCTGTTGGGAGAGATAGAAGGTATAAAAGGACTCAAGAGAACAGATTCATGGCCCAAAGCCTCAAAAGGCTTTAATGGTTGTTGTCCATACTTTGACCCTGGAAATGAATCAAAAACCCAGTGCAGATATTTTAGTAGGGGAGATTTGTGGTCTTAGTAGACAGGTAGAATTAATAACTTAATTTCTACATTCTGTAAATTTCTGTGCACTTTTAATGTGTACTGTAGCATTCCAAATGCAGTGTGACTAAAGCGTCTGTTATCACGTCTAGAAACCAATGTGTTAAAGCAAAGTTAAAACTCTTTCTTTTCTTCCTCTAGACAAAAATTGGATCAGGAAAACTTATGGGACCAAAAGGTGTTTCTGTGGATCGCAATGGGCATATCATTGTTGTGGACAACAAAGCGTGCTGTGTGTTCATTTTCCAGCCTAATGGAAAAATAGTAACCAGGTTTGGAAGCCGAGGCAATGGAGACAAACAGTTCGCAGGTATCTGCTACTGGTTAATATGTCATCTCCTTTCCTCTTTAGCATAAATTTCAGTGACATTTTAGCAGTCTGAAAAATAATAATTAAAAAAATTCTAAGTTATGATCAAGCAGCCTAGAGTGTGCAGCTAGTCACAGCAAAAAACGATTGTCTTCAGTCCCCAGAGGGAAGATTTGGGTACTGCCATACCTGCCTTTCTTTTATGGTCAAGGCTTTCCAGGACTTTTGCTGTATAGCTGCCAGAGCACCCTCAGCTTTCTTTCATTTTGGAGAATCCAAGGGAGAGGAGCTGGACTGCTGTAGAAGGACAAGCCCTTCTCATCTTTGTAGCTTCCAAGCTAGTAAGAACAACCACTGGTCACATTCATTAGAGTGCTGTCACAGTCTCTGTGATGTGCTGAATTGCTGGGTCCTGCTTATATGTGCTGATCTTTTGCTAAAATGGGAGATACATAATTGTGAAAGGCAGCACAGATTTTTGGTAGCATGATTAGGAAATAAGGAATATGTTTGATAATGTTAGATTATATGCGCGTAGTGGATATGACTTTTCATAAACTTTTCAGGATGGAAGTTAATATGAGGTAATGATCCTAACCAGCCTTTTACTGTCTTTTGCGCTGTGTAATAAACACAGTCTTGCTGTTCATATTACAGTTAATGTTTAATCAGCAGGATAAATTAAAGGTTAAGTTCTGTGCCAGGACTTGCACAGGTCTTTGCTTAGATACCAGACTGTGCTTTAAAATGCTTCAGGTAACTGCCCATTAATGTCTCAGACTTCATTTTGTCCTCAAAGATAGCAGAGATGCTAATCAGTGCTTAATAGACTTCTGAAGGTGAGAAGGTTTCTTTTTGCCCATGAGAGAGAGCCTACAGACAATGCAGTATAATGTAATTGCTTTGCAAAATCAGGCACACAGTTACACAAGCTGTTGCAATAAAAAATGACTAGTTAGCAAGAGAAAAATATCATTGGCTATCTTTCTTAACATATCTATCACTCAGATTCAAATTCTTGACACTTTTTTAGTTTAGGGTTACCATTCCCATGCTCCCTTTTCATTTGAAGATGCAAAGATAGACTGTGAGAAAGGTACAAAGATCTATTTCTCAAATCTTGCCGCTAACCCCATTGAATAACTGGAAACTTGCTAATTAGACACATTGAATTACTGGAGACCTGCACTTGTGTAACTACAGTGGGTCAACTCTAGTGGGACTACTAATTGTAAGTCCAGATCTTTCCACTTAGGGTACAATTCCACTGAACCACTCTGTTTTGCAAGTGAGGAATTCCTGCATGTGACAGTCTGGAGGAGGAGCAGCTGGTGGCTTACAGGAAATGAGGCTTCTCTGTTGTGGTGCCATCCTGCTGAATGGTATCCCCCTTAAACTCTGACATCGTTTATCTTTTTCTTTGCCTTAAAAATGAGTTTATAGAAGCGGGCCTTTGCAGGTATTTTATTATGGTAGTTGCTATTTGGGTTTAACTTGCCATAAATCATAGTTGTACTTTTTTTTATAAATTTTAAGCTCTTGTTGTTTGAGATATTTTAGCTATTTAGATATTTTTCTCGGTTGTAATATCATAGTGAAGTGTTTTAATGGGGGGAAGGTGTAGCACTCTTTAAAATAAAATAAAAAGCAAGTGCAGGGAATGATCCTGAGCAAAAAGCAGCCAGAGGAGGAAGGGTTAAGTAGCCTTTGCTGTCTGTCCTTACTCTCAGCCTTTCTTGGCTCCTTGTTTTAAAATCTGGTGATAGAAGGACATAGAACTCCATGGTACATGCCATTTGAGCCTCAGTTTGTATATTTTATTTGTTAATGCAGTTCACTGTATGCATATATTTGGTTTTATGTTGAGATATCGCTTGCTGAACTACTGAAATACTTCGTTTATGTAGTTTGCGGAAGAATTTGAGCATTAGAACAACTTGTCCAATGCTTGTAGGCCAGGAGCCAACAGGGTAATTCTGGTGACAATTGCTTCTGTTGCCCACTCTGGAGCTGTTTATTGGGAGGCAGGACTGCAGCTTGAAGAAGAAAGGGGAGGGCAAAAATGTTGGTTTCAGGCCTCAGTTGCTAGGAAATGGCAGCCTTTTCTTGAGGGTGATCTTTCACTCCCAGACTAGATAAGCTCTTAAATAGTTTGTATATTGCCTACGGGGGTGAACATCATTGATATAGGAAACTTTTTAGTTGTGCATGTTTTGCAATAGATGACAGTGCAAGATCATTGTCTGGATCCTGTGTGTTTTGGGAACAAATAAATTGGCCCTTTGCAATTACCAGGTTGATCATGGATCATTCTGCTTCACGGTTAAATCTTTTTTAAAAAGACTGCTTATAAAATTTGCAAACAAATATCACATTTCTAAAACCTCCCACAAAATAATGAGGTAGAAGAGTCAAATGGTCAAAGCTGAGTAATACTGTCTTTGAAATGCTACGGGGGTAAGCAGAACATGGGTCTAATTTTCATGCCAGTTGGTCAGTTGGGGAGGGGAAAAAAAAAAAGAAATCATCTTTCAAGAAGAACCCCAGAGATATGACCCTGCTCTGGCTCTTGTGGTTTTCTTCCTATTTTATTTCTTAAGATGACTGAGCAGTATGATAAATCTTTTAATTATTGGAATGCAAAATCCCAGAAGAAGGGAAGAAAATTCCCATTCACTTGCATATGTTAAATGAGTTTTAAATGCTCTGTTGGTTAAAATTAAAAATGTGCTAAAAATGATATGCTAAGTGGAAAATTGCTAATCAAAACAGGTTTCATTATGGGCATTATGTATGTTTCATGTAAAGACTAACTCTGGTGGCCTTCACAAATATGTACCAACTATAGCCAAGATGGCATTATCTGGAAAACTAATTTGGACTCTTTAACTGAGGGAGATCAAAGATGAAATGCCCACCAGATTGAGATGGAGTGGGAGAGGCTTTGGGAATGTGGGGAAGGAGTTACTGTAACACATTTTGTTAGACAAGGTGGGTAGTGTTAAGGTTTTGTTTTCTTTCCTTCTATAAAGGAACCATGCTGCCTGTGATGAGCGACTAGTGAATTTCATCATCTCCATTGCTTTCTGAGTTCCTTCTGGTAGTGGTGTTCTGCCTGTGTCACATTATCTGGAAACCACTAGACAAAGCTTCTTTTCAAGTGTGAAAAATAGACATAGGAAACCCAATACCCTTGACTGTCTCATCTGTAGAATAAATTAAGCACACCAGTTTCTTAACAGTTTCTCTACCTGTGAAAGAAATAGCAGAAATTCTTTCTCCTTGTTCTTAGTGGGTGTAGGTCCCATGAAAATGGAGGGGGAAATCTAGTTGTGTCCCGGGCTTGTTGCAGAGCAAGTGTGCTGTTGCTATTAAAATCTTGAACCATGCCCTGTACTGTTATTTCAGATCTATTTCTTTGGAAACCCCTCTAATTCCCAAATATTATTAAACCTTTAAAATAACAAAATGAGGAAAATAAAGGCAATGCTTTTATTTGCCTCAGGCAACACTATCTGTCTGAGGTAATGAAACCAGTTTTAAAATGTGACTCTTTCCCTTGCACCAAAACTTGGAGACTTGCTTCCTCTACAGCCTCTGTGAGATAGAATTCAGACTACATTCTGGTCAGATAAGTCAGGAGAATGATGTCTATTCAATGCAATAAAGCCCCCTGCCCGGCAACATCCCCCTGCAGCTTTGTGGAAAAGCAGACTGTTTCTCAGACCTCAAATGTAATCCACTGCTAGCATCTGTTCTAATAGAAATAATAAGAGGGGGGAAGGAGTGGATGAGCCGTTTTCATCCAGAACATGGAATAGGAAGAAATGGTTGTTAAAAACAAACAAAAAAACTTTTCTTCTCTGCTATAGTCCTATAGTCCTCTACTTGTCTGTACCTGCTATTTATGATTTAAAATATGTGTGTGTGTGTGTGTGTGTATTATACTATACTATACTATACTATACTATACTATATTATATTATATTATATTATATTATATTATATTATATATGGTCAAACTGTAATTTGACTGTAGCTGGTGGTTGGACCTTCATTAGTCTAACACCTATAGAAAAGAACAAAACCACCTTTGAGTATTCTTTGCCTAAGAAAAGCCTATGAAATTGAACCTAAGTCAACAGATGACTTCAAGGCACATAACATGCTTAATTTATTCATAATTTTACATTTTATTTGACATATGGGTTTCTACAAACATACTTGAAGATTCAAAATGTTTTCTTATATTTATGAGAAATTATGGATTATTGGGCAATTGACTAAATTAATTTCCATTAAGACATTGAAACTTGGTGAATTATATTACCAGTTTTGATCAGAAGTTTGATCTGAATTTTAAAAATACTCTGACAAGAATACATGGAGATGCTCCACCTGCTTCCAATGGTTCATGTGTATCTTTTTATATCATCCCCCTATAAACAGAAGGCCTTATGCCAAATCACAGTTTACATTGTTGTAAACTTCTCTTGATTTCAGAAATGGTTTGCAGTATACTTGTGGACCTAATAGTAAAAAAGCTCGAGTCCAAAAGTCCAAAGTTCTTTGGAACCCAGACCAGTATCTTATAATAAAATAGCCTACTGAGCTTGTGAAAAATAGGTAACTTTTTCCCTCTCTCTCTCTTTCTGTGTCAAACAAGGTGATATGTGGCAAAAACCAAACACTTGATTTAGTTGAATAAAATACCTATTTTATTTTTATTGTACATAAGAAATGTTTTTGATTTTACAAATGAAGAAATCGTTTGTGTTAAATTTAAACTGTTGTAATAATTTAACTCATTTTTTTCTCTCCTGGGCTTTTTCCTATTTGTTGCAGGCCCCCATTTTGCAGCAGTCAACCACAATAATGAAATTATTATTACTGATTTCCACAATCATTCTGTCAAGGTATGATGCTGTTTTGCAAGAAATATTAAATCCTGCTAATGCACAGAAATCTTTACAAAGTTTAAGAAAATTTGCAGGTTCCATTAAGGGAATGGATTAACCGACCTCTTTGTGTTAGCCAACAAGAGTGGATTGTTTCATTATAAAGGAGAAGAATTATATTATATTTATACTTTTCCTGTTTCAAATAAAGCTGTATATTCTTTCAGTTGCTTCAAGTTCTATGTTCTCTATAAAACATTCCTTAGGATCATTTTGCCATCATTTTGATATGCTGGTTTTCTTGGGATGCTTAAAGAGTTTTAATCTGTTCTAGTGTTCATTGTTTTCTGAGCTATCTAACCTATTGAACTTGGTCTGTGAACCACATTCCCTTTTCCAAAGCTTATTTTCAAGTGTCATATGTAAGAATTTTGTGTAATACCTGATCAGCCTAACATATTGCAGATGCATGAAAAATGCAGCCAGAAGGTATGTTCTGTTGTGTACCATAGTTACATGGAGAGCTGTCTTATATCAAGGTCCACAAGTACATCTAACACCATAACGTGACTGGCAACAGCTCTCTGGGGTTTCAGGCAATAGTCTGTCTGACCTTACCTAGAAATGCCAGAGATCAGACCAGTGACTCTGTACATGCAAACCATGTACTCTACCAGTAATCCATGAAAATATTTTCGTATGCTATTTTTAAGTGTCATATATGGGAATTTTTTGAAATATTAAGTTTTACTCTGTGACAAGTGTTTCATATCACTAAGCAATCACACAAGTTGTATTATGGCCAGGGTAGGGCATTTATAATTGCCTCTCTTTGTTCTTCTGTTTGGGAAGGCAGGCTAGAAAATTAACTGCAATATAAGGTGGTTTTCTAAGTAGCGCTTTCACAAATGTTGTAGGTAGTGATTGCACCATTCTTGTGGAAATGTCACAATTAAAAAGAAGAATATAATATGTTGGTCTTATTTTTACCTTCCAGTCCAGTGGATAAGTGACAAGTAATGAAATACCAGAAACCATGGAGATGTCTGACAAGCAGTTTCTGATATAAATCAACAAGCTATGGTCACATGCCTTTTATCGCCAATGAAATGCCTTTCTTAACTTTGAATTTCTATAATATGTGATTCTGTAAGCCTTAAACAAAGAGTTTATTCTGCATTGCCCTTGAGGCAACAAATGTGGTTAATCTAGTAGTGGCTGGTGGCTCCTGTGTCAGTACAGGAATGAATCCAGTCCAAGTTTTATTCTGGATTTTAAAGGATCTATCCAGAGTTCTGGACTTGACTCCCCAAATAGGTTCAGGACCTTAGATAGGAACTTTAAAGCTTGGAATAAAACTTAGGCCTTTCTGCACTGCACTGTTATAGTGCTATTATTCCACTTTAACATCCTGTGGAATTCTGGGGTTTATAGTTTACCGAGACCAAAGAGCTCTCTAGCTGAGAATTCTAAATACCCCTCCCTAAGTTGCAAATCCCAGGATTCCACAAAGATGTTGAAAGTGGTATAATAACACTATAACAGTGTAGTGCAGAAAGCCTCCTAGAGTTGATTCATTATTCCACTGATATGAGAGCCATTAACTGTTACTAGGTTAATCTCCTGAGCAAATATTCTTGTTAGGCCAAGTAGGCCAGAGGGTATTATATTAAACACTCACGTGCAGCTCTTATTACTCAACGGTAAGAGCAGAGTCCCCAGACTGGATCAGGAAGAGAAAATGTGATTATATGAGGTTTAATGCTTCCCTCTCAACATCCACCACCAAAATACTCCCTAGTATGTTAGCAATAATAGTGTCTCTTGTTGATGCCAATGAGAGATTCTTTTAATTATTATTAGCTGTAGGGGAGGGGTGTAAGCGGAGGTGTTGCATCAGGAAGGAGAAGCACTAAGCCTTTCCTTCCCGCAAGCTTTGCTCTTGATGGAATTTGAGGCCTGCACACTAGCTTGTGAGTAAAAGAAAGGACCCATACTATATGCTACTGGTTTCATGTGCCAGTTACCCGTGAAGCCCACTAACAGTGAATAATGATCATGAAATATAAGTGCTGTGCTGCTTCTTTTCTAAATGCCCAATTGTTTTTCAAATTCCCCTCACAACATGAAAGAAATGTTCTTATCACATGACTGTGACCATGTAGAAGTCTAAGATATTGGTAGTTTGATTAACCATAACAAACAGAATAGTTGTGCCTGGCATGCTAGTGCGTGTGTGAACAATACAAGATGAATGCTTGCTGTTTTGGTGAGCGCATTCAAGGCCAAGTATGTATTCTGGAGGGGTTACCAGAATAGTTACCCTGTGATGACTTACTGGTGTTTGTTTTAACCAGTATTTCACTGCAGAAGCTAAAAGAAGGCCTTTTCAGGAGATGTCCATGTGACTCAAATAACATACAGATCATAGTTGAGTATCAGAGAGAGGCTATAACACATGAGCTGAATGCCACGATTAAACTACACTGCAAGTCAATAGTGTAACTCTTCTTTAGACCTAAATGGTCAATTTCAAACTGAGAGCATTTTTGTTAGTTTTTTTGGAAATAGGAAATAATTACAATGAAGAAAGCAAGACCACTGGAGAGGCCATAAAACAGATTGTTCGCATAGTTTAGCAGCATGAGGGCTACTGTTTTGATCAGCACATACCCTTAGAAACAGCAATTGTACAGCAATGCAGGATTTCCTAATAATGACAGCAATTGTTACGACTATGGCTGTGCTCCAACTAAGAAGAAAATAAAGACGTTCAGAACCTGACTAAACATTTGAAAATAATGCTTTGTCATTTTAGCTTTGACGTGAATTGTAAGTCAGAGCTTTTGTGAAAAAAACTTTTTTGAGCTAAAATTCCCAGAGTCTTCCAACTGAAGTTTCTGGAAAACGTAATTCAAAAAAGTAACTTTTCCAAGCTCCAGTTTTTAATATTGCCCTTTCTTCCCCCTTTCCTGTCCTGCGTTAGAATGAAAGTAGACAACTAAACCTTTACTTTCTCTTACGCTGTGTTTATGATATATATTCTTTTCTATGTTGTTACTTACTCCAGCTTCTTAGATTTGGCAACATCTGCTGCATTGCCTAGTAATGTAAATAAAAATGGCCCTAAGCATGAACTAAAATTGACAAATATATCACCACTTTTCACTAACAGGAGGTAATTCTGCTGTGTATCATATCTAGTAGGTTGGATAATAGAGGCATGGCAAAAGCCTACCATTTTTTATTATAATTTTAATGAAAAGCATAAATTATAAACTTGTCATGAAGCCAAACTTTCATGTTTAAAAAAAACCTCAAACTAATTTAATTTAAAACTTTAAAGAGCAATCCTCCCACCTCCTAATCAGAGTTCTCTAGTCGGAGGAGAGCTGCTTACAGCAATGGGACAAGGAGCTCTCATGTGGGAGGAAGGATGTACCAATGAACTCGGCTTGGGGCCCTACCCAGTGGCCATAAATTAAATGACTGTTGCTGCTTTATTTTTATCTAAAAATTTCTATTTAATAATGGTCTGCTAACATTCTTGAAGCAGCTTGCAAGAATAAAAGTTGAACATAAAACTTGTCAAGAACTGGCATACTAAAACCCTGATTGAAACAAGATATGGACTGCATATCTACACAGAAGTAAGACCCACTGAGTTGAGTAGTACTTAATCCCTGGTAAGTTTGCATAGGATTCTAGTCTTTGTAGCAGAAATAGGAGCAGTTTGAAGAAAAGGAGTGATTTTCAGCAGGAAAAATGGTGCAAGTAGAAAAGTCCAGGTCCCTCCCCATGCCAGTCTTTCCCTTCAAATTGCAGCCTCAAATGGCAGAATCCTGTTAATGTTTGCTTTTGTTTTTAATTTCCTAAAAACAATCCCAGCAGTAACTATAAATATTAATTAACTAATTAATTCAGTTATGCCTCCACTTTCACAAGAGTTCAGGGCACAGAACTCTTACAAAAGTGGAAAAACATCAAATATCCCCCATGTACACCCTCTCATTCCCTTGCCTTTTGGCCTGGTGTGTGAGCTTTCCTTCTGCAGGCCAAAAGCAAGGGAATGGGAGAGGGAGCACTGCACATAGCCAAAGGAATGTTGGGGGCCAAAGGCAAGGGAATGGGAGGGGGAGCACAAGAGGTGGAGAAGGAAGGTACATACATACCTTCCCCCCATTCCCTTGCCTTTTGCGTCAGTGTACGTTATCCACACCAGAGCCAAAGACAAGGGAAACTGAAGGGGGAGCACCAGAGGCCAAGAAGGAAGGTGCACATGTGCCTCCCTTCCCAGTTCCCTTGCCTTTTGCCCAGATGCGCTTGCCTTCCTTCTCGGTGCCTGGGAAAACGCAAGGGAATGGGAAGAGGAGAATGAGGGAAAGCACACATGTGCCTTGCAAATAATCCAATTAGGGAAGGTCAAACCCACGAATGCAGAGGTAGGACTGTATTTATTTATTTTGGTTGTGTGCAGCCTTTCTCCCAGTATAGGACCAAAGGCAGCTTCTAAAAAAGTAATGGAACTTACCTTGAATTTAAGCTTGTCTAGAGTATACCTAGTAATGGGTCTGCTATTCTGGCAGGGCTAATGTTGGATTTAGCCCATAGTTCCAGCCTTATGATGGGTTCCATTACAAAAATTTAAAATCAGTGTTTTATTTTTTGAGAATAATTTTAAAGTTAACTTGTATTTCTGCAAACTCTTGTTGCTGTGGAATTCCATTTGAAGTAGCAAGTTCTAGAAAGTTTTCCTAGGACTATAAAGCCTGCTCATCTTCCTGAGTGAACAGAGAACACATCCAGCCTCTTCTTCAGAGGTGCCGTACAAATGATAATCTGCGACACTGGTCAAACTGTTTTTTAAGGAGATTTTGTCCATCAACTCTGGTCTCACTGCAAAACAGAAGCATGATAAGCTTCCAGGGAAGCCCAAGGTCGCTACAACATAGTTTGAAAACCACTGGTAAAAACACAAAATACTTTAATCTGGCAAAACATCTGGCCAAATATAGAAGGTGGCAATTCAAAAGTCTTCAGATTTTGTGTATGTGTGTGTTAGCAACTGTGGAACATAGCTATAATATTTTAGCATTTCTCTAAAAATATTTTTGCCAGTTCATTCTTGTACAGTTTGCTATAATTTTCATTTGCAGACAGTATTATTCCTCTTTTTGAGTCTCACCCTACCTGCACATAGCCTGACTTCTTCTACTTTGAGAACACAAATGTTTATCTTTTCTCATGGTTTGATTTATATGTCTAAGACTAATAATCCTCTCGTCTTTTGGCTCCCATCCCCAGGTAACGCCTATGTATTTTTGCAATATTTCATGCAGGTGTTTAACCAAGAAGGTGAATTCATGTTGAAGTTTGGATCTAATGGAGAAGGAAACGGGCAGTTCAATGCTCCAACAGGAGTAGCTGTAGATTCTAATGGAAATATTATTGTAGCAGACTGGGGAAACAGTCGAATACAGGTAGGCAGGTCAATGGTGTATGTTTTGTTTGGATAGGGATTTCTTCCAGGACTTGTGAAGTGTATTTTTGCTACATAAGGCAAAAAAGCAAATCAAGCCCTGCCTTGCAAAGTTTGCAACTCTGGGTTACAAATTCATAACTGCAATACGGGAAGTCCCAGCCTTTTGATGCCTTGTTATCTGATGACTCACTCTTTTGATGCTTCCAAATTAAGAACAAGTTTTATGAATTCAACTAGGGTTCTGCTCTTTCATCAGTTCTTCTCACTTGAAACAGGTCTCGCATGCATGCTGTTTGCACAGCAAGCTGGGGGGGGGGAAGGTGCTAAGCCAGCGGAGAGACTTTGCAAGCAGCACAGTCAGTCCCAAGTGAGCCTCTGTTAAGCCCTTCATGCTCCCTACAGTACAGTACCTGGGTTCTGCTTTTCAATCAGTTCCATTTTCTGACAGTGCTCCAGTCCCTAACCTATCAGATATGTGGAGGAAGCCTGTATAGGATGTCAGCCATTATTTTTAATTGTCAAATCCTCAGAAAGGCTAATGAAGTAAGCAAAACTTGGTAATTCCATTGGTCACGGTTGTTCTCAAGCCAGATCGAGAAATGGTTTAACTTTTAAAAGGGGGAATAGAGGGGAAGAATTATTCCAGGATCTTTGGGGCAGGGAAACTTCCAAGATTAAAAATCCCGTGGGCTCTCATAATTATTATTCAATACAGCCAGAAATGTATTTTATCCTAATTTAGTTGCACAAAACTAAATAGAGGAGGGGGTCCTCCAACCTTGGCCCTTGTCTGGCTTTTGAAAGATCCCCATCTGGCCCACAGATTTTCTTTTGAAAGGTTTAACCCGTGCACCACTGGTCTAATGACAAGGCAAAAAGTGAACAGAGAATCCTGCTGTTATCTCTTGTCCCTGATTGGAAACAACATGGGATTCCCTCCGTGCATCACTCACCCTTCTAAATGGGCTGGCCAGTTGGGGAAAAATTATCTAATTCTTAAATCCAATTAATAAGCCTTCATCTAGCCAGCACATGGGTTTGGGTTGCATCACCCCCCTCATGGCATTCACCTTAGGACACAGGACAGGTGAAGCCACCTCCCTGGTAACCAATAACATTGTGGGGTGTGGCCACAACTGAACATTCCCTCATTTTCATTGGTCCACCACCTAAAAATTCTCCCTGAGGTACTGCAAGTTTCCATGCACTTATTTATTTAAAGCTCTTGTGCACTCCCTTTCAGGGCAAAGCACTCCTAAATAGAATTACAAAATATAATTTGAATAATGAAATCATTTTTTAAAAAAATACAAATAAAATGATCCAGTTACAACAACTAAAAACAGCAGCAGTGTAAGAGCAGTTTACAGCTATATTTAGAGCACTTCTAATTGCATGCCTAAGGGAGTAACACAAATACCGAATAGTTTGGAAATTAATACTTGTTTATCATTCCAAGATGATTCCAGCCTATCTTGTAACTGGACTGGTTGATCTTGATAGTGAGCCTGTAAGAGGAGGTTTAATGGGTGGTCTCAAATAGGTATAGGCACTCATTCAGATAACTTGGTCTTGTACCATTTGGGTGGTGAAATTCAACTCCAGTACTTTGGTTTGAGGCCAAAATGGATACTCAAAATGGGTGAATATTGGTGTGAGTGTCTGAAAGCTGTTACTGAAAAACTCTTGTCAGCCTTTTAGTGCCTGCATTCTTTACCAAATGAAGTTTTCAAGTTGATAATTTTCAGATGTAGCACCACAATAGTCTGTTAGAGAGATTATTGTACTATGTTTTATGTTTTACTTTGCTATACTAAAGTAGTATTCTGGGTATGTGTATAACAAGAGTGCATGGAAATGCATAAGGTCTCTTTTCTTAAGAATGAGTTGCAGCTAGCAAACTAGCCTAGGTTGGTAAAGGTCACTCATGGTTAACACTGCCATCTGTTCCTGCACAGGATAGTGGCCAATCTATGAGAAGTAACAAACAGTGACTGTGATATTGCAAAGGAGTACAACCATACCCAAAATGGGTTGAAAACCTCTAGACCAGCAGATTTCACAATGCATTGTACTTCATTTTTTTCAAAATTAAGGTTTTGGTTTGCTTGTTTTAATTCAATTCCAAATCATCTTCAGATGCATATTTGTAGTGATCACACCTCCCTGGGACTAGCAGCAGAACAAGTACCGTGTTTCCCCGAAAATAAGACATACCCATAAAATAAGCCGTAGCAGGATTTCTAAGCATTTGCGCAATATAAGCCATAGCCCGAAAATAAGACATAGTGATAGGAGTGGCTATGCAGCGTACCGGTGCGGGCAGCCCCATCAACAAGGTCGGCTCCCCCTGTCAGGTCCCGGTCATTCTGTGCGTGCTACAAGCTAAGGCATAGAGGGAGACAGGGTAGAAGCAGCAGGAGGAAGAAGGGGGAGCGAAAAACCAAAGGTTCCCAAGTTTTGCAAACTTTCTTTTTCTCCTCCCTCCAACCCCCCCCTCGCAGAATCCATCCTGGATATAGAATTCCTTTGGATGCTTTCCTTTAGTCACTCCCCCCCTCTTTCCACTGTACACTCCGGACCCCACCTCTCCCCTCCCACTTCCCTCCCCTTTACACAACTTTGTAAGACAATCCCCCCCCCCGGCGTTCCCCCCTTTGTGCTCTTGAATCTAGTGAAGGTTAAGGAAGGGGAGGGGAAAGCCCCAAAACAGATCCAGGAAAGGAGACCCAAAACAACGCGCCAGCCCGCCCAATCCTCCCAACAATTGGAGGGGGCGAGGGAGGGATTACACCACCATGCTGAAGCCGAGAGTAAGGAGGTTTGGGGAGGGGAAGGGAATCCTGCTTGTTTGCAAACACGACGGTGGGTGGAGGTGGTCGAGACGAGTGGCGTTAAGGAGGAACTGCAAGGAAACGGGCTGCCAAGGGATCGAGGCAGAGGAGGGAAGGCTGGACTTAACTATGTTTGAATAAATGTAGATTGTTGTTGTACCATACTTAATAAAAATAAGACATCCCCTGAAAATAAGCCATACTGTGTCTTCTTGAGGAAAAATAAATATAAGACAGTGTCTTATTTTTGGGGAAACACGGTAGGTAGAGGTACATGTCATCTGTATGATGATGATAGTTAAGTGCAAAGAATGTTTTCCCTGCCTAGTAGCTAACCCCTCCTTTGTAAGGAAGCATATATTAAGGCCATTTCCACACGACGTTCCTGTCTGGGTTGTTTCTGATCCAGGAGTCGTGCTACCGCATGATGTCATCGCTATTCAGCTGCTATCCCGTCCCCAAGCATTGCAAAACTGTCTTACACCATTTCCAGAAAAAATCCATTAAGAGCCTCCTTTAGCACTTCAATCCCATCAGCCCACTCAGTGAGGTACCATAATAGCACTTCATGGTGCTTCCTGACCTCCTGGATTCAGGAGTGGGCGGGGTGTGGACATTCCCAGGCTGTCCCTCCCTCAGCTACTCCCATTTAACTTCAAAATCTATCACCTCTCTGTGTTTATTTTAAATTTCTCCTTTGAGTTAAAACTTTTTACTTTTTCAATACATTTTTAAGCATTATAGCACAAAAGTGCAATAGTGTACTGGCATTGTTGCACTAGTACAGCTTCCAAAAAACACACACAAAAAACTGACAAATCAGTGGGGCAGGGTGAAAGCAGGGGAAAGGGAGTGGCCAAGGAGGCTGTAGTGTGGAAGGAACACTGGTGGCAATACTGCTACTTATCTGCTTAAGGCAGAAGGGTGCAGAAGAGAGCATTCTAACCTGCTACCGTCACACGAATGGCGATGCTGGGATTGTATAGGCAGAACATGCTAATGAGGTATGGTGCAGAAAGGGCCAAAGAGTCAATATTAAAGTTTGATAATGTACTGCAACATGTACTGCAGTTTTTGACCAGAACAGTACAGTAGCCGTAGTGCAAATTATTACTACATCCATGTAACTCAGAATAAGGTGGAAGATGTTAGATGATGCTCCAAAACTGCCCGCTGTGACTTACAGCTCAAAATTTAAAAAGCAAGATAAACACTTCTCAGTTCAAAAGTAAGAAACAACAAAAATGCAGTAGAGAATCAATTCTTAAAAAACACAATGGATTTTACTAGTGTATAGCTGTTAACACACAGTGAACTACTCAAGAGTTGGCTTAGAGTATCAGCACATGGTTTATTTTACATTGTGGTGCATGTGAATTCAGTGAAGAATGTGCATACAGTTTTGTATTTGCACAGATTTTGTTGACTGCACATTAGTTGAAGAATGCGCGCTTTATGGTTTGCTTTCTTTGGCTGATGAAAGTTCTCTTTACCTTCTTTGCAGGTGTTTGATGGAAGTGGATCCTTTTTATCCTATATAAATACATCTGCTGATCCACTTTATGGTCCTCAAGGTTTGGCCCTGACATCAGATGGTCATGTTGTAGTTGCAGACTCCGGCAATCACTGCTTCAAGGTCTATCGATACTTACAGTAACAGCTGGAGCAGGATCATGCTCAAGATGTTTCTAGCCTCAGATAGCCAGTATAGATCCTTTTGTACAGGATGTCCACTTCTTAAATGCTTCACTTTTAATGCTGATGGAGGCTCCATGTCTTTCCCTCAAACCTACCTTGTTTACATAGGATTTGCACCTCATGTGTTCTGCACTGAACTTGTCCTAAGGGATTGATAAATAAGGCCCTGTTTTTCTCCCTCCCCTTCCTCAAATTCACAAAGACAGTGGAATACTAGACATGTGAACTGTGGCTTGTAGATCAGGCATTTCTGTAATTGACTAATTTTTTGTGAAGGAGGGGAAGAATCTAAAAAGTTACTTGCTATTAAAGGATTTATTCAATATGTGAATGGGAGTGCTTGTTTAAAGCATCCATATTTGAGAGTTGTTCCTGTTAAAGACTATTTTAACCCAGCAGGAAGTCTGGGAATCTTCTAGATCACATCGTTATAGTACGTATTACACTTGTAGAATTCTTCAGTCTTAGTAAATGTAATAAATAGTTTCTTTTAGTAATAAGGAAATATGGTTAACTCTTCCTGTACTAGCTGTTAGATCAAACACAGCTCGATTTTTAACACTACAAGAATCAATGCAAACTTCCCATCCTATGTTGGATTTGATGTACATGTTTATCAACTTCCCTGTTGCTCATTGTGTTGTTAGGATTTTCAAGTACCTGAAACGTGTCAAAATCTGGAAGTACACTATCTAGATTGTTGATACTTTGTAGAATCAAATTCCTGCTGACATCACTGACTAGAAAATTAAAGGATTTACATCAGCTTAGCAAACTTCACAGTTAATATTAGTGCTTCACACATGATCTTGCTGTGATTATGAAAACAATCCCATTTTGTTGAGTTATACAGTTTCGTACAGTATGACAAGCCAGACACGTATCCAGGTGGAGGATCTACCTTATACAACCAAAGGAAATTGACAGTTGACATATCTGGTGTCAGGGTGGGGAATAATAATCTGAGGGTTACCAAAGTAGGCTTTTTTAAAAAAAAATCCAGAAACATCTATTGAGCACAACAAAATAAATACATTGGGGAACAAGTCTTGAATATCATGATGAGTATAAGAGGCCTAAATATGGATTCACAAAAAAAAATTATAATTTTTCCTAACATATGTATGTGTTTGAGTACAAGGGATGAGGAGTGAAAATGTAGGTGATTTGAACAACCAAGAACATTCATAAACCATTTGCATTTGAGGATCTTCTGAAAATGTCTCTTCTCTGCCTCCCGGGCCTTCCCAGATATGAGCCTTGCAATTTATTAAGAGTCACACTGTGCTCATGCAACATGCTCACCTTTTTTTTTAAGTTATTTATAACAACATTAATCATAAACTTTAAATTCATTTTACATTAAGTGAAAAGAACGGACGTTTGATAACAAGCCATTGGAAGTCATGTACTGTCCCCATCCTTATGCCAGTAGACAGTGATCAGTTTGGTTTCTGTATCCGAAGTAATCTTACATTTTTTTCTTGTTCTGTCAGAGTGATATTTTAATAGCTGCCATCCTACACTTTTGGGGTGAGTAGAGACCAGTGTCTTGCTTAAAAACATTTAAATAATCATCCAGTGAAAATATTTCCCCCCCAAAAATAAGACAGTTACCTAGCTAACACCAGTAGAAAATTGGGATGCCACATTCAGCTGAGACAGATGCCTCAATGTTTAAGGCTTTAATTCTTTCTCTTTAAGAATAACATAATAATTTCACATGTTACTATAAAATAATCCTCTTACAATGAGTAATGCCAAAAATCAAATTTTATGGTTCCTGGATAAACAAAGAAGTGTCTTTTGGCAAAAGACACTAGATACTGTAAGTCTTGGACACTGAACCTTCTTGAAAGCTATTTAAATTTTCTGGGGAAAGGGATATCCTATTTATGATTTAATGTGTATTTATTAACCATGTAAACAAAAACAAAAAGGAAACCTTAAGCTGTCTTGTAATTGTTATTGAGCTTCTAATGTAAGGGAACTCACAAACTTGTTAAGTATGTTATTACTATAGACTTGATTCAAGGCTCACTGTCACACCAGTTTGGCTTAAAAGTTTTAGATGTTTAACCTTTTGTGAAGATGTTCTGGTAACAGAAAGAAATGTTCATTTGAATTTAAAAGAGGGTTGGGGGTACTGAGCCAAATTACCTTAAACAGAGGCATTTCAAAAATATCTTTCACTTTTAGTGAAGACCTGTGCCCTTTCGTACCCCTGCTCCCTTTAATGGATCCTCTATAAAAGGAGATCCTATTGAATTTTGTAAGGATAGCATCAGAAGCTAAATTATTATGAGCTGACATGTGGAGATCATTTCATGCATGCAGACATGTCCATGCATTCCTTAAAATGTAATAGTTTCTTAATTTTTCTAGTAAATAATACCTAAGTAATGCTGTATGTAATGCTACCTTGCCTCACATTTGAATTACTGCTTTTTTCCTTTACAACAAAGCTAACACATATTAAGGGTGATGTGGCCTTCCCCTCACTACCTTTTTAGATCCTGGTTCTTCCTTGATGAATTGTTAGGATTTTGTAAAATGTGTTGGTGATGCACACTATTATAAAAGGGGTGCTAGTCTGGAGCCCTGTTGAATTGCAGATGCTGGCTAGATGCTGTTGAAAGCTCAACAGCATTAGTCAGTTAGGCACAGAGCAAAATTAGTTTGCTGCAGCAGTAAGCATTTGAAAATCAGCTAGCAATAATCTTGCTTACAAGTTTTCAAATTTTCACTCCTAAAGCAAAGTGTTTTTTGCTGTACATGCAGTAAACTGTTTAAAGATCTCTCAGAAACAACCACAATAGCAGATGTTCAAAAGAAAAGACAAAATTTTAAGTCGGGTAAACATTTACCAGAATTATGCTGTTTCTTCTTCTGGAATTAATGTCTGAGGCAGGGATGGGCATAGTATGAACTTCTGAATGTTGGACCGCAGCTCCCAGTATGCATCACCATTGGTTATGCTGGCTAAAGCTGCAGTCCAACAACATAGGGAAGTTGCAGTTCAACAACATCTGGCAAGTCACACTTTGCTCACCCCTGATTAAAGGCCAGACTCAAGCTTGTTATTGTGCTGAGCTCAACATTTCCAACCTAGGACATATCTGCATTGCAGTTATAAGCTGGATTAACAGTTCTAGCCCAAGAGTTTCTTGGTAAATCTGGTCTGCATTTGTGGTATAGATATCCTTCTGTGTCAAAGTGGTGCTTAAATGAACAGTAATGAGTAGTATCATGTTATGAGCAGTGCAAGTACACATGTGTTTATTCAAAGCAAAATAAAAATACTGTCAATTCATTTTTGGATAAACTCAAACTGTATATTGAAGGTTTTTTTAACTGTAAAAAAGAAAAAATGTTAAATACTAATGGAATTTTTACACTAATTTAAAGTTTCAGCAATGTAACAAGAAAATATTGTCTATTGTTGTTGACCTTTGTAAACATTACAGGGCTTTCAACTTTACAGCTAGTTTTTCTTTGATGACTAAGGATCTAGTGTTGCCATAATGAAAACAAGTGCCCATTAAGTTATGCTTGTTGTGTGAGGAAATAATTCTTTTTTTAAAAAAAAATGGCTGACAGCATAGAACAAAAGTGTTAATGCCTGCTGAAAATGCTGTTGATAAAATGTGAGCAGTGATTTGAAGGGTCTGTGTTTTGGAGAATGTATGGAAGATATTTGTACTGTAGTGTAGGATGATGCCAGAGTGGTGATAGTTTCTGATGAATGTACAACACTTTAAATGGATGTTCGTGAGCAACACAGCCTTAACCCTGGTGGTTTGCTTTTCCTCCCTCTGCTTTATGACATGGGAATGTTCCATAATGTGCATCGTGTATTGTAATATCTCTGTGCTAGAAACTTAATGGTTTCATATGTTGTACTCTTCCGGTCATTGGATTTTGTTTTGTTTTGTACATTCCAGCTTTATAAGCCAGTTTCATACAGTTTGTGTAAACAATGCTATAAAGTCTTGCACTCTCTGAAAATGATTTTGAAGTATAGCCATTTTTTTTCTTTGTCACTACAGCTACACACCCCTTCTCTGTTTAGAAGAAGTTGAATTCTGTCTAGTTAAGGCTGAGGATGAAAGCTGTTCATTGAAGAGTGTTTGTGTGTAGGGTTAGCTTCATGTGTGCCATGGTATTTTTTATGCTTTGTTCTACCAAGAAAGCTTAAAAAAACCTTACCTTGTGTTGGAACAATAGGAAAATCCAGAGTCAATATGTATCTTTATCATTCACAATCCCACAAAATAAAAATAAATGAATGAATGTTGTTTCTTCTTCTTTTTTTCCACCAGAACTTAAGACATCTGGCTTGCCATATCCTGATAAATATGAATTTGTTGCTGAACTGTTTTGTTAATAGGGAAAGGCTGAAAGGATATATATTGAAGGGCTGCCATAAATTTGTAATATGTGAAGTAAAGATGAGGTTCTGCTCAAAACTATTCATATTTCCAAGCTTCCTCTGGGCACTTTCAGACACAGCAAAAGTGTTGGGAGGCAATAGTATTTGGTGCTCTGTGTCAGTAGTTCTCAATCTTTGGTCTCCCTGATTTTTGAACTTCAGCTCCCAGAAGTCTCCACTAGCATGGCTAATGATTAGGAGTTTTGGGAGTTGCAGTCCCAAACTTCTAGAAGAACAAAGGTTGAGAACCACTGCTCTATTTTCTACTTTCTTCTAAAGATTCACATGATGTTTTACAAAACATACCATATATACTTCTGTATAAGTTGATCTCATGTATATGTCAGCAGCAGGCTTTGGTGCCAAAATTATGAATTTTGATATGACTGTGTATAAGTCATGGGTAAAACAGATCGGGGCTCCATGGATCCATTCTGCAGAGAGGTGAAAGCACTGGTGCTAATTCCTTCCATTTTCTTGCCCAGGCATTGCAAAAGTCCACTGGAGACAGCAGAGCGGGTTGGTGCTTCTCTTAGATTCTCCATGGACATACAAAGTTGTCAAGGCAAGGGCTTCATCTGTCCATGGAGAACCTAAAGAAACCCAGACCCCTTTCACTCTCCCTGCCTTGGTGAGGAAGTGCCAAAGAGCCATTGCCACAGCAGAGAGAGCACAGAGGACTGGGGCTTTTTTTAGGTTCTCTCAAGACAGACTAAGGTGAGAGCTTAGTCTTTCTGAAGAGGGTCTAAAAGAAGCACTGACCCCTGGTAAGTTCTCCAACATGGTGGGGAAGTACCAAAGAGCTGCTGCCACCACCATTTTTTAAGCATGACAAAAGGCCAGAAGTGTCTCCGCAGTGGACACATTGACCCGTGTGTAAGTTGACCCAGGTTTTTTGAGTTGATTTTTTTGGCATAATTTTTTTTACTTATATACAATTAGATACGGTATGCTGTTTCAAGCATTTTCCCTTCCTCTTCTACAGTATTCTGAAGTATTTTGTTCCTAGCCAAAAGCTGAGGTTTTTTTTTTAAAGCATGTGGTTATCAAGTGAATTGTGACAATTGAAGTAGGAGGTATCCATTCTCTCACCCTCTCCTTTTTTTCAGAACGTTTTTGCTCTCTTTCTTATTTCCATTCTCCCCATACCTCCTATAATTCCTCTTGTTAACTGTTCTTGTTCCTCTTTTAAACTCTAACTCCCTCAAGAGCTTTAGAAATGAAATAGCAAATCCCTGTGCTTGAAAAGAACATGGGCATCTGCGTGCCACACACAGGCACACATGTATCAGTTCCCTCTTGGGATGAAACTGCATGATCGGGGAGAATGATTGTGAACTGTAGGAGACTTGTCTAGGGAGGGAATGCTGGGCTGTGTGTGATCTTGTTTCCCAAAAAAAAACAAAACAAAAAAAACCCCCAAAACAGTAATATCACCATGATGGGATATCACTGTTGTACTATAAACTCCCTGGAAAAGTTTTCATAAAATTGAACAGTCGTTGGGGAAGATTGCAAGATGTTGGGTAAATCCACTGCTAGTATCACAATAATATAATAATAATATCACAAATCAAAACATATTGCTTTCATGTTGAAAGTTGGGGTTTAGTTTGTGTGTGTGTGTGTTTTGGTTTTTGGTTTTTTCTGGCAAAGTGCAGGAGACATTTGGATGGCAATGTGACAAGAAGTGTTAAGAAGCAATATTAAGCAGTGCACTGTAAGTCAACACAATCCTCCACTCTGGATGAAGGCTTTGTGAGGTAAAGGAGAACATCCTATATTTATGTCACAACTATGCAAGGACTGTCTACTGCACTCCTTCACATGTACATCCAAGACATAAAGGGGAAGCGTGCTATATATTCAGGTAGTCAGTGTGGTACTTCAAAAGCAACCCGTAAATTGGTCGAACAGTCTGCTACTAGAATAAAATGGAGGTAAGCAGTATCTCATCATTTCTTTATATATATCATGAAGCATATAATAGAAGCAAATATGCTTCTGCAGTAGATAGCAGCTCTGTGAATCCTACATCAAATTTCCTCCATCAGATTCAGTTGTATCTGGTTCAGTTAATCTTTCTGCTGTGTACAAATTTAACCATTATACCTTATCCCATCTTAAAACTAGAAAAAGATTTTTACAATAGAAATGATTAAGAAAAATGATTCTTCCACATCCATTGTAGAAGCATAGATTACTCAAAACTCTAAACGGCTCAGTTAAGGATGTTTATCTATCAGCTTCAGAAATCAAATTGACTATAAACAATAGTAATGGGTCTATACACAAAGTACATTTTAGCATGTCAATTTTTGCAAGACCATAACAGATCAACGACAGAGTAGCTGTGCTCTAGTGTTTTAGGGCTGATCCCAGAGTAAACGTGTAATGGAAAATCTCAAGTACAGCTCTCATTCTTGCAACTGGCTTTTGCTGCAAAAGAGAGAATAGGCTCAAGCAAATTCTGTAGCATTTTACAAGAGTGTGCAGTGTGCAGAGTCCTAGCTTTGCAGGGGGAGTGTAATTCTATACATATCAGTACTCACTTGCACTGGGGAGAAGATGCTTGTATAAGCTAATCGTTGAACAGCTGCCCAAATGTCTTGGTGCTTTTTATTGTTGTTTTACAATATTAAGTCATTATGAAGCAGTTCAGTTTCACTGCTATCAACCCTGGGTTGTTACAAAAGTAGAATTAATAACATTTTGTATGTGCTAAAATGCAAAACAAACATTAAAGCATTTGTAGCAATTACAGAGCAGTTATATTTTTCCTCTCTGATAAAGAACAAAAGATGAACCACATGTTATTGCGTCTCTCAACACTCTGAATAAGAGTTGCTGTAGTTCCAGCCACAGCTAATCTTTCTAAACTTTGCTTTGAACCATTCCATTTAACGAGACATACATGTAGTACAGTGACCCCTCCACTTTTATGAGGGTTCGGGGTACAGAACCCTCGTGAAAGTCAAACAAATATGAATACTATATTTGCTGGCAATAAGACTCACTTTTTCCCCCCAAGAAATACAGTTTGAAAATGGGGTGTGTCTTATACACCAGTGTGTCTTATACACTATAAATGGGGTGTGTCTTATACATAGGTGCGTCTTATATGCCAGCAAATACGGTAATCCCCCCCCATCAGAATGAGCAAGCAAGGGAATTCATCCATGAACCCCCCCTCATGCTCCCCCTCCCATTCCCTGCTAAGGCTCCCCCTTTGCATTCCCTTGCATTTGTGTGTGAGCCTTCCTTCTGTTGGGGATGATAGGAGTTTCAGCCCCACGGAAACGCAGTGGAAAAACCAGAGTTCAGCGAGCCAACAGCAGCAGCCTTGTTCCCCAGTAAGGATACTCACACACGGAGGAGGCACTTTATCTTGCAGCAAAGTTCCGTTATATACAAAACATAGGACAGATGGACAAAAGCTTGCGCCAGGCACCAGGTTTGGTCAACAGACAAATACATATTGGCGTTGCTTTGTTATATACATATCTACAACCAATCAGGTAGAGGTTTGCACACCTCCCTCTACCATCTGCACACGACCCCAGTTTCTTATGCAACCTTGCAATTACCCACAGCTGGGGCATGATGCAACATCTTTGCAGTGGGCTGATCATTTTCCCAGGGTTCCCTGCCTGGAATCCCTGACAACCCCTTCCAAAATGGTCAGGCCACTGTGTAGGACATTTTCATAATCCATGATTATGATATATAATCCATACATGTCATACAATACATGTTACATAATACATACAGTACATACATTCAAGGGTACAACTCATCTTCCACCTTACACCCTGGTGGCAAGGCCCAGTTTACTTGCCAACTTCTCAAACTGACCCCAAACACGTAGATGCTGCAGGTTTGGCTTTCTACCATACAATAGGTAATATGGAGTTTGCTTCACACTTGAACTCCACATCCTTTTTAAGTGGTAGTTTGCTGTCACTATTGCTTCTCCCCAAAGTCCTGCTGGGGCTTGGGCATCCTCCATCATACAGTCCTTCATTTGTTTCAACAGCCCAATTCTTCTTTCTGCAAGACCATCCTCCCCGGGAGATGCGGGGTTGGTGGTTTTATGCCTTATGCCTTTCTTACAAATCCAGGCTTGCAGGCTATTAGACAGGAATTTTCCCCCTCGATCTGACACAAGACTGGCCACTTTGTAAGGAAATTCCCTCTCAACAGCATTCACCCACTCTTGGAACTTATCTGCTGCTTGGCTTTTCTCTTTCAGCAGATAGACATAGGAATACCTGGTGTGTCTGTCTACAATTACCAGGACATACCTATTTTGCCCTTCAGTTGGCTTGAATGGCCCAGCCAAATCTGCATGTACAACCTCAAAAGGTCGTTGGGTGACATACTTGCTTTTCTTGGCAATGCGGTAAACTTTTACCTTAACCTTTTTGCACACAGAGCACTCTAGGAACTTAGGACAATTTTCGACCTGTAACCCAGGGCATACCTTTGCCAACTCTTGCAAACCTTTGTAGCTGGCGTGACCCATCACTCTGTGGAGGTAATGTACACACTTTTCATGTAGAGGTTTGTTACACAAAGGGTTAACGTTTGCCACTTTTCCTTTGGGCAACATGTGGTACAACCCCTGCTTTTTCACCCCTTTTGCACAAAAAACACCATTTGCAGTAATTATACATTTCTCCCCTTCAAACACCACTTTGTAACCATCAGTGGTCAGTTGGGAGACACTCAGTATGCAGTTTTGCAAGTTGGTAACACACAACATATTATTGAATGATTTCCCAAAACATGGCACATATGCAGTACCTATCTTCTGCACCTTGCTTGGTTCCCCATCTGCAAGGGAAATTGCTGTTATATTTGCATTTGTAACATCATTCAACAGCTTTAAATTGTTCACCGTGTGGTGAGTTGCACCACTGTCTAGCAACCACACACCATTCTCAGACTGTTCTTTTGCCACAAACACATGGCCTTCAGCCTGCGACGACACGCCCCTCCGCTTCTGGGCTGTCTTCTTCCCTCTGCTCGGCGCTGGCATTCTGCAGTCCTTCTGGAGATGGCCGACTCTCTTACATCTGTAGCAGCGTCTGGCAAAGCTGCACACTGCTCCTTCTTCCAGGTCAGATGCCTCCTTGGGAGCTGTCTCTCCCTCCTGGCGACTGGCTGTTCTCCCCTCCGACTGCAGTCTGGAATTGAACTGCTTACGTTGGACTTCCTCCAAAATCCTCCCGGCTACCAAGTCTACAGTCAGCTCTTCCTCACGCACACCTGGAGGCTGTACATCAAAAAGTCCCACTCCTTAGTGAGGCTTCCCAGCAGAATAAAACTTTTCTGCATTTCTGGGATATTTACCCCTATGTTGGCTGCCTCTTGAAATAACTGTTTCATCAGCATGAGGTGCTCTCTTACACAGCTTCCGGGACATAACTTTGTGTTACACAGTCTTTTCGTCCATAACATTTTGGACAAACACGAGGAAGATTGATGCACATGCTTCAGAGCCTCCCAGAGCTGATATGCTGTGTCCGCAGCAGCAGCTGAATCAACTGGGAAGGACTTAAAGTAAGCAAAATAACTGCTTTGGCTTTTTCGTCATCAACCCTGAACGCTGCTATTTGAGCAGCAGTTGCTTCTTCTGGGGGCTGTCCCTCATTTTCCAAAACGTGCCACAAGTTTTCCTTCGTCAAAGCGGCTCTCACATAAATTTGCCAGCTTTGATAATTAGCGTAGGTCAACTGTTCAAAACGCAGATAACCTCCCTCAGCCATGCTGCTGCCTTTGTAAGGAAAATTCAACAAACAAAGCAGCTGGCCACAGTGACCTTGATGAGCTCCGGACTGAAGATTAACTGTCTCTCTGCCAAAACACAGACTCCCGAAGCATCGGAGAGCCAGGCAAACAGTCAAAAACAGTCCCAGTATCCAGGGGAAAAACAACTACAGGTGCGCTGTGGATGCTGTGCACTCTGGACCTGGGCCCATAACCACTGTTGGGGATGATAGGAGTTTCAGCCCCACGGAAACGCAGCGGAAAAACCAGAGTTCAGCGAGCCAACAGTAGCAGCCTTGTTCCCCAGTAAGGATACTCACACACGGAGGAGGCACTTTATGTTGCAGCAAAGTTCCGTTATATACAAAACACAGGACAGACGGACAAAAGCTTGCGCCAGGCAACAGGTTTGGTCAACAGACAAATACATACTGGCGTTGCTTTGTTATATACATATCTACAACCAATCAGGTAGAGGTTTGCACACCTCCCTCTACCATCCGCACACGACCCCAGTTTCTTATGCAACCTTGCAATTACCCACAGCTGGGGCATGATGCAACATCTTTGCAGAGGGCTGATCATTTTCCCAGGGTTCCCTGCCAGGAATTCCTGACACCTTCCGCACACCTGGGCAAAAGGCAAGTGAACAGAAGGAGGCAGCTCCACCAGAGGAGAAGGCATGTGCCTTTTCCTCCCATTCCCAAAATCCTCATTCTTTGTCTTTCATCTGGGTGTGCTGACTTCCTTCTCTGCACCTGGGCAAAAGGCAAGGGAATGGGAGGGGGAGAATGAGGCGGAAGGCAAGGTGCATCGCAAATAATCACATTTGTGAAGGTCAAACTCACAAATGTAGAGGGAGGACTGTATTTTCTAAATCTTTTCATAGTGTAGGAACAGTGGCCTGGAAAGGGCTCAAAGCTTTAAACAGTCATTTAAAAAAAAAATACAGATCCCAGAATCTTCCAACCACTTTGGTGACTGGCCACACTGGCCGCTGGATTCTGGGACTTACCATCCAAAACAGTAATTTTTCCAAACTCTGGTAGTATTTCTTTGTGTCCAGCCAGCCTTGGGGCACCATGTCTAACTCCATAGTGACTTCAGATTTTCCATCAGCTGTTGTACCAACAAGAGGAGATGACTGCTTCCTCAAGCATAAATAAAATAATTGGGGTTAATAATCTGTGTAGAGCTAAATCTCATATGTGGAAATATGCTTAAGATATGCTGCAGATAGTTTTTCCTTGGTCATGTGTGGGAGAAAATGTGCCTGCCAAACTCCTCTTCTGAGAGCTGATGCACCATGGAGTTATGCTTCTCCAGCTACCTGATATGGGGGACTAGCAATTATTTTTCCCAAGGTGGAAGAGACTTAAGCCCATTGGGTACAATTGTTTTGTTCATTTCTGGAAACTTCGCAGGGACTGGCAGTTAATAGTTTAGGCACTGGTGCCAGTCCAGGGACCACTGCTTTGACTGGCACTGGCAGTGCTGTTGTGTGCCTTCAAGCCATTTCTGACTTATGGCAAACCTATCACAGGGCTTTCTGGGGCTGAGAGTGTGTGATGCACCCAAGACCACCTGACGGGTTTCCATGGCTGAGCAGGGAAGTGAAGCCTGGTCTCTATACACATACCATTACACCATGCTGGCTCTAGCACTGGCGTAATGGCTATTAAAATAAAATGATGAAATCAGGGTCTTGTTTGAATCTTGCTTCTGCAAGGAACTCACTAGGTGGCCTAGTGAGCTAATCTCTCAGCCCTCCCTGTCAGAAAGATAGACCTAATACTGATCTGATTTACATGTTTTTTTTTGCAAGTGTTGCAATCTAAAGTATGCCCTAAAGCAGTGTCAGTCAGGCTATATGATGTGGGCTTTTTTCCCCCCTAGTGTGCCAGGAACCAGGACTATATTTGTCCCCATTAGCTACATCTGATTGTTTCTTTCATAGAAACCATGGATCGTGACTTTTAAGTAGCACGACCCTAAACCAGAGATGGGCAAGCAGAAGTTATCAAACTGAAGCTCCTCATACCGCTTCCTGTAGCTTAAGTTGCTTGGAGGCATTGACCAAAATCAAAGTTGTAGGCAACCATTGCCTACACTTGCAGTAGCGGAGAGCGGAGAGGACCCCGTAGCTCTCCAGGTGCTTACGAATTGCTATTGCCACCATCTCCTCTCACCCTTGGCTGGTTAAATAGGACTGATGGGAATTGGTGCTCTCTGGTGTTGGACCAGACAAGGACTCTGTTATTTGGGGATGATAGGAGTTGTAGCCCAATACTGCCTTGGCAATAAAATCTTCAGATTTAAGGCTATGTTCCGTTAAACTTTGTGAACTCTGTGTTTTAGGGACCCTTACATGTTTTCCTGTTTTGAGCTTTTCAGTAGCGAATTCTTAACACTCCATCAAACTATGAACCCCCGGATTCCACAGAATGAGCCCATGACAGCTAAACTAGTATCAAATCGCTATAAGTAGTGTAGGTGTAGTCTTGTGGGGCGCCGACATTAGTGCGTCGAAGCGTAAAATCAAAACAACTACCAAAAAATCAAACCAGTAAATCAAAGTAACGGAAGAGAGAGGGAGAGCGCAGATCTTTTTTTTTTTTAACGATTTCATGTAAATTATCGTCGTCCAAGAGGAGACGAGGAAAGGAGGAGGAGAACAAATAAGCAATTTATTCTGATTTTTCTCTTTCCACCACAATCCCATGGGGTCGTTTTGCACAGGTGAAGCAGCACAGTACGCGTTCCTAGAGCACACAATAGCATCTAAATTTAAACATAAGTGCTTCACTGAAATAAACTCAGGAATTCTTTTCAAGAGGTGATGCAATGTGAAACGCCCCCACCGGCATTCTGCCCAAGCTGGCCTGCCTCCTCCTTAAAGGAACACGAAACATGAAATAGAAATTGCTTAAGATAAAACCAAAGGCCAAAGTCACGCATCACTTCTTCTGAGTCCCTGCAGGTCTGTGGCCATGGGGACAGGTCGATAGGCTGCCAGCTCCCAAAGATAAGGGAGAGCAAGCTGTACCCTTTTCTCTTTCCTAGCTCTATGGTGCGTAATAAAAGGAAGAGAGGGCGAAGGGAGGAGCCCAATAAATCTATTTTGTTCGGCCAGGGTGCAATTGGGTTCTTCGGCGGTAGATGGCGCTGGAGAGCCAGGGGGCGGAGCGGCTTTAGCTTCCCGCCGATTTTGCCTCTCAAACTCGGAATTCCCGCCATTTGGGGCGGGGGCGGCCGCCGGGGAAAAGAAGGAAGCGGGCGACATGGTAAGCCGCCTCTGCTTGGGTCGCTTTCGTCTCGCTTCGGCGGCAGGGAGGAGAGTCTGTGAGGGCGGGATGTCGTGGAACGGACGAAGGAACGCTAAGATGTAATTATACGACTCTCGTTCCTCGTGGGTGTTGATGACGGAACTTTGGGAGCTGAAGGCTGTAATCTTTTACACACACCTGGGAGAAAGCGCCTTTAAACTGAATGGGACTCACTTTTGAGTTGTTAAGGGCTGTGCGAAGTGTGGCTCTACAGATGCTAGGGGACTGTAACTCCCATCAGCCCTGGCCAGGGATGAGGGATGATGGGAGGTATAGTCTCACGGCATCTGGAGGTTGTCCACTGTCAGACCTTCATAAGACTCCACTGTGAGAGAGCCGAAGGGTCTGACAGAGAAAGATGCCCATTTGGTGGCGACATACAGGACAAACTCAAATATGTTTCTGGAATAAGTGGACCCAAAGAAAAGGTTCACCTTCGTTTCTTTCTTCCATTGATAATCTTTTTCTGCCAGGGAATGGAAGACAGAATGTGGGGGGGGTCCACTCGCCTCTTTCATCCTTACAACAGTCTTGCAAGGTAGGTTTGGTTGAGACAAAGGCTGTTTCGGCACTAGACTGTTATAGTGCTATTATTCTACTTTCAAGGTCCTATGGAATCCAAAAAGGACCCTCCCTAAACTGCAAGCCCCAGGATTCCATAGGATGTTGAAAGTGGAGTAATAGCACTATAACAGTCTAGTGCAGAAATGGCTAAAGTGAGCAACTTAAGATGTCAAGAACTGGTTTTCTGGATCAGCACGTGTAGTTGAAGACTGCACATTTAAGAGTGGCCAGCTGCACTGCCCTAGCAACCCGGCATAGAATTTACTTATTGAAGTATTTGTACCCCACCATACGTCAGAGGATCTCAGGACTGCTCACAGTAAAATATAATTTAGACAGTTTAAAGCCCTTTAGAATAGTAAGAATAATTTAATGGCCAATTTAAAACCAATTAACACTTAAAACAGTTTAAAGAAAGTTAAACAATTGAAAACCACTTATGGGGAGTTCATTTCAGTGGAAACCCACTTATGGGCAAATTCAGACAAAATAAGTTGTGCCCTCCAAAGCTTCAGTAAATAGCCATGTTTTTGCTTGGCACTTCTTTGTCATTTCTCCAGGAATCTGGTCATCGCTGAGATGCTTTCTTTACGACGACCGGTCTCTGTTGGAAGACCTGTCCTCTGTGAAACATGTCTTCATCCTTTAAACAAACAAACAAAAACTATCCAAGTCACATAAGAATACTGTACTCCTGTGTTTTTACTGTGGTTACATACTTTCAGTATTCTCGGGTGCCAATTTTATTTTTTTGTTCTAGCCTAACTAGGGAGACAGGTGCAGAAGGAATTCTTGGCTTTTTACATGTCCAGCCAGTAGCTGTATGGGTTCTCATCCCCATGCCAGACTTTCATGGGGATTATTACAGCCTTCACTGGCTACTAGTCAGTATGGCTATAGAGTATTTCCAGTGACAAAAATGGTATATGTCTGTATATCACAGTGGTGGGAATTGTGTGGCCATCCAGATGTTAGACTGCAGCTCCCAGCATTCCTCACCAATGGCTATTACGGCTTGTGGGTGCTGGAAGTTGCAGTCCAGCAACATCTGGGGGGCCGTGATTCCCACTGCTTCCGTTTCAGTGGTTGAGGGGACATGAGATACTGGATTACACTGCTGTCCTGCTTGTGGGCTTCTCATGGACAGCTCACTGGCCCCTGCATGAACAGAATGTTGGACCAGATAGGCCTTTATCTAATCCAACACAGTTCTTCTGCTGGAAATATCCTGTAAATTCACAATGCTACCTCAGTGAGTGGCTGAAAAACCACTGTGTGGAATTCAGTCAGAACTATTTGTCTTCACTCCTGTTGTCAGCAGCTCAGTTAAAATAGTTATGTTCTGATGCTCTTGAGACTTAACACCTGCTGTTTCTCACACATTTTCGTAACCACAAACAAAATCATGATAGGTTAAAAGATATAGAAATGTCAGCTTTGCCAGGCAAGCATGAGAGAACTCTCAGTCTGGTGGGTATGGAATATATTTGCATCCTGTCATGACTTTCTCTTAAAAACTCATGTTCTATCATTCTTTGTATTACTTGCTTTCCTAAGAAGCTGATACAAAGAAAAATAGTTGTTTTATCATCTCTGTCAACACCTGATCATGACTCCTCAGCTAAATCTGGACTTCTCTAATTCTCCTGAGTGTGCGTGCAATGGGATTCTGGGAGCTATAGTCCGAGAAGTAGCCTTACCAAGCTCTTAACAGTGACCAAGCCGTGTTTTAGTCTTTACTAAATTACTTCCTCAAATTTCTCAGAGCATTGTGTCCATTCTCTCCCTATAATATGAGGAAGGAGGTTTTCCTGTTGTAAAGCTAGCTTTCCTGCTGTTTATCACTTTTTAAAAAATGTTTTGGAAAATGAGGGTCTTTTGTGTAAACTTGTTTGTGTACATGTGAGGGAAATAGTTTTTTAAAGAGATCCTTTCCTAATCTAATTGGCTGTAACAGAAGTTACAGGAAGCTGACCAGCAGGGCTAATTTGTACAGGAGCCCGGCATAGCCACATATATCTTCTAAATAGGAGTTCTTTTTAAAAAGGAAAAGAGGGGACTGGTAAAAAAGGAAGTTGAAAGGGAAACCCAAGGGGGTAAACTCTCCAAAATGCTTTGAAGGTGACTCAAAGCCGCAATAGCACAAACTTAGCTAGAATATATACTGCAGGTGCAGATCGGGAAGATATTGCTAAGGGCTCTCATCTACTCAGTTATAGCACTTGTATACCATGGAGACCAGGGTTTGATTCCCTGCTTGGCCGTGGAAACCCACTGGGCGACCCTGAGCACAGCACAAACTCTCAGCTCCAGACAACCCCGGCATAGATTTGCTTTAGAGTTGCCATAAGTCAAAAACAACTTGAAGGTGCACAACAGCAACAACAACAGCACTTTAGCAGTTGTGGCTCCATTGTATGGCATTTACTTTGGTGAGATATTTAGAATTCTCTGAGAGAGAGCTGTTGGGCTACACCAAACTGCAAATCCCAGAATTCAGTGAGATGTAGCAATGATACTTAAAATGGTTTTGAACTGCTGTAATTGTGTAGTGCAAAAGACAAAGAAGGGTTAACATGCAGTATCAGAGTTACCCATCAAAGATTCTTAAGTAAACTTGGAGGTTAGGGGATAAGAGGATCATCAGTTGATTGCTGACAACAACTTTTTAGGTGGGCCTTTAGCTAATTAATTACTGGTGTTCTTGATGGGATGGTGTATTTTTATTCTCGTTGCTATGTTCTAAATGCTTTGAGCTGATTTCACATAGTGCTGCTTTTAATAAGATGGCTTATTTTCTTTTTAACAATTTTTATTATAGTGAGTGTTTTATAGATTGATAAAAAATTATAAAAATGTCTTAGGGTTTCACATATTGAGAGGACAGTAAATAAATAAATGGTTAAAGGATTCAGAGAACAGGGCTAAATAGACAATCTTCACAGCGGAGGGGTGTGACTAGTGTTCTTGACTAATAACCTGGAATTAGGAGTGATCTGTGGCTAAAGTTGCTGATTGTTGTTAACTACCATCAAGTTGACTTCAACTTATGGTGATCTTATGAAGGAGAGACCTTCAAATGTTGTATTTAATTTATTTATTTAATTAATTAAAATGAATTATTAATTAATTAATTAAAATTAATTATTTGATGCAGTGATGTGTTTAAGTCTTTTACTCCAAGTCTCAAGTCAAGTCTCAAGTCCTTGAAGATACTTTCAAGTCAAGTCTCAAGTCTGAGAGCCAACTTTATACTCCAACCTATTTTCCAGAATTTCTAGACAGTGTTGCATAGAGTCAGTTTTAACAATTTAAGCAGAGTCAGCCTTCCACATTTGCAATTTTGCCATCTGCAGCTTCAGTTAGTATCAGATGGGATACTGCGAATGATACCAGGTGCTCTTGGCTATATTTCAGAGAAAAGAACTGACAAAACCACCTCTGAGTATTCCTAGCATAAGAAAACTCTATGAAATGCGTGGGTTGCCAAAAATCAACGGGAGACTTGAAAGCCTCCATGCTCCCACACAATTATACTTAGCATTGTTTTGGAACTTAATGAGAAGTAAAGAATAATAGCCAGGATTCTGTTGGGGACTTACATCTTCATAAGTGGGCTTAAGTCTGTAGGAATTAGAACTGGGCAGTTCTCTAGTATCTGTGTCCAAAAAGAAGCTGCTGTTGTGTTACTGTGTATAGGAGCCAGCAAAGTGACTGATGCTCAGCAGGACTGATCCATCTAGCCCTGTTGTGTTTGGGACATTGGTTAGGGAGTGCTGATGCATACTGATAGAGCCTGGAGCACATCAGGACACTCATGCCAGTGTCACATTATGCATCTTCATAGTTCAGTGACAGCGTTTCTTAGAGTCTGTGCTACGAAGCTAAGTATATTTAGAATTATGTAATGAGACCATGATAGAGCATTTAGACAATAGACCTTTAAATGAGACTGTGATAAGCTATAGATATCATTCTGAGAACGCACAAGAAATCCACATACTCACTTAATTAAGCTATCCCCCACCCCACCTGAATTCTCCCTGTAAAAACTTCAGGCATCCGTTTGCCAAGCCCCTTTTAAAGTGCCAGCAGTTGCTACAAAGTAAACCCAGGAGGCAGTTTACTGGATATATGTACCCACTTGTCTTCTCTTTCTTGTATCCAGTTTGCGTTAAAAATAATTGGTACAACATGCGTTTCTTTTGAAGAGCCGAACATGGAAAGCAATAACAAAGACATAAATCCAGTGTATGTGTTATAGTGGCTGGATCTCACTAGTCTGTGCCAGGGATAGGAATCATGTGACCCTCCAGATGTTATTGAACTGTTCCCGGCATTTCTCACCATTGGCTACACTAGCTGGGGTAGTCAACAGCATCTGAAAGATTGCATAATTCCCTCTGCCAGTAGATGCCATTTCCAGTGGGGTGAAAAATGGATAGGTTTTAGGAAGAGGTGGACCACAGATTAAAAGTGCAAGTTATACAGTCAAGGTGCTATGGATAATAACAGGATCATATATAGTATTAGCAATAGGTTAAATATAGTTGAAAATAATAGATTTAAGAATGAAATTGCTATAGCAATAATGAGTACAAGGAGAATGAGATTTAGATACATGAAATAAAAATATATAATCAATATGATATATATATATAATATGTTGAATAAGTATATGATGATAAAAGATCTGGAGAAAAATAGTAATGTAAGCTATTTGTGTAGCAATTTTTCTCTTTTTCACCTTTATGTTATTCATGTGGTGTTTTTGTTTTATTCTGTTATATATTGTTCCTTTTTCTATATAATAAAATAAATAAATAAATGATGCACTGACTCAACTTGAGAAAAAAAAAATAAACAGTCAAGGTGCTTCAAGAGCTTCAAAAGCAAGGGACTGCTTTCCTGTGCAACTTGTCACACTATCAGCTGAACCTCAGTAGAAGTCATTAGGTAGTGACCTCATGTCATTTTATCCTCATAGAATCGTAGAACTGGAAGAGACCACGAGGACCATCGAGTCCAATCTTCTGCCGTGCAAGAAACCTCCTTTCTTATCTTTTATGTACTGTGTAACATTTGCTTATGAATCCTGCAAAGCAGGGTTTGAGCCAATTCGCTTACCTTCTAGCTCCAACTCACATCTGAGAGAAGGTTCTTAAACACATACTTCGTGGGCTAATAATCCACTGCAACTGAAATGAGTATTCCAAGTGAAAGAAGTGTACAAGTTTGTGTGCATACTGAACAATACTCTTTGCACAAAGTTGTATCGAACTTGTGTCCCAGACAGAAAGTACTGTATCTGTCAGTGCAGGGATAGCCAACACATTTCCGCCTGGGGCAGACCAGTAAGTAGGCACAGAAACCTCAAACCACTTCAAGGTGTGTAGCGCGAGAGCCAGACAAGTGGTTTAAGCACATGGGGAAGAAAATCCCACAAAATACCTTTTTCCAACCCTGAAAGTAAAAATACAATGAAAAAAGTAAATGACTAGCAATTCGCTGCTCTTTATTGAAGCTTGATCTGCTGCCTGAGATGGCTACCTCACTCTACTAGTAGAAACAGCTCTGTTTTAATAGAACCAAGGGAGTGATTTCTAGCATTTTTCCTATAGCTCCACGTGCACCTTCCAATTCTGAGGGCTTTTCAGAATAGAAATGGAACCAAGGACAGAAAGCTGCTAATGAGTTCTGTCCATCAGCAGTGGAACATCAGCTGGATAGGAGGGGCAGGGAAGCTTTTCAACTTTTAAATTTAATCCTGAGGAAAAGGCAACAGGCTGAGAACCAGCTGATTTAGGTCGAACTATCCCTAGGGGATGAAGATGAAAATGTTGCTGCTGTTCACCAGTCTTAGTCAACACAGTCAGTGGTAAGGCAGTTCAACAACAACTTGGAAGGTCACACAGTCTCACCTCAGTATAGGTGATGCAGTGTATCCAAACGAAGCTATGTAAAACTTTGCAGTTATTTCAGATGGTAACAGCTATAGTGTTTGCACATTTTATTTTTGAGGGACAAATATTAGAAAAATTGATTGTGTCAGAAGTCTCTAGAGAGATGTGAAAACACTCTTCTTCTCTAGAGAAGAACTTGGAGCCAGTATGTTTGGGAACTGTGTGCAAGCAGAACTGTGGGAGGTGCAATACAAAAAAGTAATTTTTCCAGGCGCTGCTCTAGATGTTTCTCAAAATGTTTCTCAAAATGTTCAAAAGTAGCATTTAGTTTTGCTTCATGTTTTTTTTTCCTTTTTAGTCAAAGAAAAGGGGTTTGAGTGCTGAAGAGAAGAGAACTCGAATGATGGAAATCTTCTTTGAAACAGTAAGTCATACTTGTTTGCCGTTTCAAACTATATTGTGAATAGTTTCATTGTGTGCATATAGAGTCTGGACTGAAAACATGCATATATGGGTGGAGCTTGGAGAAAACAACCCTGAAGAAAATAGAAGCCACTGGACAGCTTTTTAATCTGTATTAGGGATTTAGCAGTTTGGTTTCAAATGGTTACTTATGATGTAGTCCTACATTACTATTATTCACAATACATACTGCTCAGAGAGGGAGAGACTGAGACAGAGGGGGAGAGAGAAGGGGCAGCTAATGTGGAATGTCTGCAGTTTCAGTGACCACTGTGAACAAACTCCAAGTATTCTTTGTTTTACTCTTTCTGTGTTTTCTCCCTCAACCCACCCATGTGGTAGCAGAAGGCAAACAGAGATAGCAAACCCTATGGATATACTGGGCATGGCTACTATGGTAAAGAGGGCAAGGTACTGGTAAGGTAGACAACAAGACAAAAATTTCATAGAAAAGTGGTTTAATTAATACACTGCTAGTGAAAATACCAAGCGTTATCCCACGCTTGCTCAAATGGTACCAGTCTTGCCTAGATTAGAAATTCTTTAGTATCCCCATGCCTTTTCTCTTTCCTTCTGCTTTCTCTCATCTTCATCCAAACTCTTTTTCATCCTCACTAGTCTCCTGCCCACTAGTGTTCATTCATTCTTCTCCTCTTTTAATTTTCCTCCCTACCCTTAACAGGCACCAGGAGAATTTTTTTCTTATTCCTAGGGTTGGCATTCCCATATCTACACAGCTGAATTTGTTGTGTAAATCATGGTGTGAATCATGAAAAGTTGACTAGCACCCACACATTCTACTGATTTCCCAGTTTATGGATAAAGGATACAGAAGGTTGGGTTTTCTTTACTTCTTTGCATGTAATGGAGGGATGTGCAGCCTGCAGTGTTTTCTACATCTCCATAACACCTTTTATTTATCAGCTTTACCATGACTTTCACTAGCTGTAGTTGAGAAAGATATTTGGCAGGTGTAGCTTTCCTAGGAAAAGGGATTCCACAAAGTTGGGAATTCTGCATGAGGTATTACAGTTGTCCCTTCATATCCATGGGTTCTATATGCTTGGACTGAACCAACCATGGCTTCAAAACAATTGAAAAAAATTTCCAAAAGCAAACCTTGATTTTGCCATACACCAAGCACTATGCTGATACTGTGTAGACATACCCTGCTGTAGCCTCCCACCATTTCACAGAATCTCAGGCACTTTCTGGCACACATTTGAGTTGTTTGCCATCTTATTAAAGGGACAGTATTTTACTATGCTATTGTATATAATGGGACTTGAGCATCCATGGATTTTGGTGTCAATGGGGGGTCCTGGAACCAAACCCTAGTGGATACCCAGGGCCCACTGTACCTGCCTGTACCTATGCTAAGACTTATAACACTGCCTGCGAAATGACAACAGTCATACTGGCCTGACTCAGGGCTATGGTGAGGACTGCTGAACTAATGAGGGAATAGAACTTTTATGCTTAAAAAAGCAGAACTTGGAAACCAGAGGCCCTTTTTGCAAGATGTTGTCCTGCCATAGAGAGGAGAGAAAGATGGGACTGCAACTATGGCTATGCATGACGTCGGTGCAGTCCCATCCTTCTCCCATCACCCTGGTGGTGCAATCACAGAGTAAATCGTTGATGGGTTTTCCTCATCAGTGACCTGCAATTGTGCCGCCATTCTGTACTTACCTGGTGTGTGGAGGTCCGGAAGTGCAATGGCTGCACAGCCTGGGAAAGCACTCGGCTGCACTGTGGCAGGAAGAGGCAGGACAGTTACACTTCCTGAATCATGGCGGCAGCCAGTGCGGAGGGGAGTGCTCCCATCGTGCTTCCCTCCTAGCAGAAGCGCTGCCAGGATCCCCACAGGACACCGCTGGGAACAGGTAAGGTGTGAAAAGGGCCATAGTGTTTGACTGTAGCTCTCACATTCTTCCAACCAGTATGGCCATTATTATGAAATAGAGATAACACCAAGCTGCATACTTTGATGGTCAACCATTACTATGTGCACCAGCCTCTGGGTTTGATGATCTTAGAGCTATGGCTTACATACACATGGATGCATGGCAGTGCAGAACACATAATCACACTCTTTTATTATTATAGATAGGTTAGAATTGGAAAGGCAGGTGTTCATGGTATAACAGTCATATACACGTTTGAGTATAATACAACTGAATTGAAAAATTGCTGGAAGTTCGTCCGCTTGTATATCAATATCAATCTTCTTTTTAAAAAATAAAAGAGAAAACAAATCAATTTGTGCAGAACTTTCGCTTTAGCCAGTATTGTGTAAATTATGTCCTCCCTCCACATTGTTGGACTGCATCTACAACAGTGGTGGGGAAAGCGCAGTCGGTGGGCTGCATGTGGTCTTCTGGGAAGCTATTTATTTGTTTGTTTGTTTAAAGAGTTTGCACATTTATTTTGCCTCATATGCCCACCAAAATGCATGGAGGGCATTTCAAATAACATTTTGCTAAATATTTCAAATTTTTGCCCCATGGAGGGCATGAAGGAATTACTCCATGTTTGGAGGCTGCCCTGGACCAATTTAGGCCACAGAGAAACCTTTTTTGAAACACAGAGTAACTTCCATTTACTTTCTGTTGTTGAAAAAGCCTTCCTAAAATGGCCCAGGAAGACCTAAAAACATGGTGGAAATGGCCCCTATACAATCTAGAGGCGGGGAAAAAATGTTTGTTTGTTTATTTTGCAGTAGTGGATTTGGGGGTGGGTACTGCCCTCCATGGTCTCTTAAGGGACCAGTGCAGCCCCCTAGTCTTCCACAGTTTCCCCTTCCTGATCTACATTATGCTTCATCAGCTATGCTGTCTAAAAGTGATGGTAGTTGTAGTAACAATAGTAAGAAGCTTACTCATAGCTCAAGCAATAAAATGATGGAATAGTTCAAAATCTTAAGGCAAGAGAAAACAAAACTCCATTTTGGTGGTTGTTTTTCTGCTTTTAAGTATCATTTAAAGATTGGGACAGTTCTGATTTTCTCATTTTGGCACATACTTTACATATTTATTTGCAAGGTGGCTCAAGAAGAATTGATGACTTTCTCATATGAGTAATTTCATAAGATTCTTGGGAAATTCAGTATGCTGTTAGAATAGAGCAGGTGGAAAATTAGTCAACCAGCTCCTTCCATCTCTTTCAATGAGTTGCCTTAGGTAAATCTCAAAAGTTATTGAGTCACAACTGTTAAACTACAGATCTACTTCAAAGAAGAAGGAATTCCAGAGTGTGTTAAATATCCTGTTTTTCATGTTTGAAATTATTATAGTAAATTGTGCTTATTTCCTTCTCTCTTCCTTCAACAGAAAGATGTATTCCAGTTAAAAGACATTGAAAAGATTGCTCCCAAAGAGAAAGGAATCAGTGAGTATACAGACTTATTTTCCACTGTTTTTACCCATGACAGCAAAATATTTTGTCAGGTGATAAAATCTTCCCAAAGTTGCTATTCACGTAGGGGCTTTAAAAGTATGATCTCCAGTAAGGAGCTATGTGAGTGTTATGATTTCTTCTAACTAAGGGGCTTGGGATCTATGGTCTTCCAGATGTTTTTAGCCTGCAGCAGCTATCAGCTCTAGCCAGCTTAGTCAGTGGTAAGCAGTTACCGAATTTGCATCCTTAAAAATCTGGAAGGTCATACTTGTCCAGCCTTCTCGCCCTCCTCTCAACATGTTCCAGCTTGTCACTATTTTCCTGAACTGTGGTGTCCAAAACTGGACACAGTATTCCAGGTGAGGTCTGACTGAAGTAGAACAGAGTGATACTATCACTTCTCTTGACCTAGACACTATTGATGAAGCTCAGATTTTTTTTTTAAAAGAAAAATCTCATGCACTGCAGGGGGCAAATTGCAAATGAGAGTAAAAACTATACAAAGCCTAGAAGACCACCAAATTATAGGGAAAGGGATACAGACATTTGGGGAATCCCTAGAAGGGAGACTGGGGCCCCCAGCTGGCAACATTCAGTCCCAGGGCTTGAGGTTCCCCACTCTTGCTATTTATCGTGCGGTACAATATCTGTATGCCTAAATACATTAAAGGTGCCAGATCTTCTCTTTGCAGAGAGACCGTGAAGCCTTGCAAGGCTTAAAGATTGTAAAGCCACATGAGATAAGGCTTGTACAGTAAGATCCTACAGTATTAAAAATCACGCCAGTGGCCTGCTTCTGATTTTCAAGAACTCCACTGCCTTGAAGGAAGAAGAGGGTGACTGGCATGGTCCCCACTGTAGATTCAAAAGTACAGTATTGTGCACATTTGAATTCATGGTGGGTTAAATTTGCAGACCTGCATTTGCATAGACAGCAGGCCCACTGTGCTGTACAAAAACACTCAGTAAAATGCTGTAGGCTGTATAAGATTTAACTCCTACTATTTTGTGATGACCTTATAGGAATTGTGTGAAAACATCTCAAAAGTGAGGAAGCCCTAAAGTTCTTTTTATGTTATATGATTTGATTAACAGTTAGTGTTCTTCATTTTCCAGTGAATATATATAAATAATACAGTTTTTGGGTTTGTTTGTTTGTTTGTTTGTTTTGACAGCTGCTATGTCAGTGAAGGAGGTCTTACAGAGCTTAGTTGATGATGGGATGGTGGACACTGATAGGATTGGGACTTCCAATTATTATTGGGCTTTTCCAAGTAAAGCTCTTCATGCACGAAGATGTAAACTGGAGGAACTACAGAGTCAGGTAATTCGGGTGTGGCATTCTACTTGCACATATTTCAGATGGACATAGGAATTGCTGAAGGACAGCCTGTTCTCAGATAACAGTTCTCCTTGTATCTGTGAAATGTGCGTGTATTATGTTTGTTTGGCTGAGGTCTTTCCTCTAATTTGAATCTGCTTATTTTTTCCTCGCAACTTCTGTTTTATTTATTCAAAACACTTCTCTAACATAAAGATTTTTCAAGTGCTCAGAACTGTGTGTGTAGTTGGTTTACAAGTATGCACTTAGATCCTTGATGTCTGTTTTGAACTTTTTGTTTGATAGCTCTTCAGATATTTACTAGGCACAGTAATAATTTTGAAGAATATATATATTATAATAGATTCTAGAGCTCTAGTTCACAGATAGCCTTAATCATAGTTATCATATACAATACATTCTAGATTATTTGCTCACCCTTCATTGCGTTCACTATGTTAGGTCAGATGCATACCTAACAGTGAACTGCATGCATGAATAGTGGAGGCAGTGGAGAAATAATGTAGGATATGGTCTCTTTTCAATAAACAGAGAGGAATTTAGTGGAGAGAGCAGGACTGCACAATCCTGTGGGCTGTTGTTGATCTTCTAATTATGGCAAAGAAACAAAAAGCATTGCATTGATAGCTGCCCTTAACGCAGTTTGATTAGTTTCATTGAAAGAAATAAGGACAAATATTCCCCTCTCTGGGAAATGACTTCAAATGTGGAATTTTCCCAGTCTTGATTATTGTTAAACTGGACATCATAGGAGATTAATCCAAATAGTTTTGGTACTAATATATTTTTTTAACATTACTGTCCATATTAAGTGAAAAATAAGCAAGGGTGCATCTTACAGGTAGCAAAGTCTTTCCTACAGTAAACATCTGTTTACTGTCAGATGGAGAATGTTAGCATAAAAGCTTGTAGACTTGTGTTGATGGAGAGCTGTTGTTGATGTGGATGTTAATGTGCTTGAAAATATTGACAACGTACTGTAATAGCAGATACAAAGCCACAGGGAAAAAAACTCAAAAAAAAAATCAGGTAAAAAAATGATGTTCTTTGTGGTCTCTGTGCCTCACACACTAGGAGCTTTCGCGCATGCGCGGTAGCGTTCGGAAGATTCTAGAGCTTAGCAGCTTGGCGGGAACCCCTCCCCCATGCCCGTACTGAGCATGCTCGGCCCGCCAAGCCAACGGTCTCTCCTCAGTTCTTTCTCATCCGCTGTTGCGAACAGAAGGTTCTTTGCTTAGTAGCGCTCTTGGCTGTTTTTCGGACTGTTTTTTCTGGTAATTTGACTTCGGACTTCGGATATTTGGCTTGGATTTGGTACTTGGACTTGGATTTTGGTATTTTGGATCTTCTCGACCCCTCCTTCGACTTTTCTTCTTCTTCTTCTTAGGCCTCTGTCTTTTCCGCCGTCCTCGTGAGTTCCCCCTCTTGGGCTTTCTTTCGATCTTTGCCTACTTTCTATGTCGGCCTTGTTCAAGGCTTGTGTCACCTGTGGTCGCAAGGTTGCTCTGTCTGACAGACATAGTGAGTGCCTCTTCTGTTTGGGGGAGACTCACAACGTCAAGGCCTGTCCCATCTGCCGTGACTTTACCGCTCAGACTCTGCGGAACCGCTCATCCCGCTTGAAATCCCATTGTTGGGAGGAGTGTCTTTGGGCAAGGGATCAGCTGGCGGGAGAATCCACCATGTCTCGGCCTTCGACATCTAGCCGACCTGCGACCACACCTTCCTCAGTACCGGTGGGTGCCGCACCGACTACATCGACGGTATCGTGCTCGGTACCGTCGTCTCGGCCTCTGATATCGGCCTTACCACGGATCCCGAAGTTAACATTGGCCGCGGCGACTCTGAGGGAGGCTCCTGCAGGCTCACAGGCAGCTAAGTCCACTAGGCCCCTTACTACTGCACAGCGTAAACGACCTGCCCCTCAAGAGGTCTCTTTGGAGAAAGAGAAAAAGAAGAAGAAAAAGAAGGAGAAGCGGCGTTCGCCCCCCAAGAGGCCCCTCCTTCCGACACCTCCTCCGACCGAACAGCCTGGGGACCCAGGCGAAGAGTCGGAACCGCAGGGCACTCTGGAAGTGTCTGACGAGGAGTAGACCACTGCCTTGGCCGTGCATTCAGGCCCGCCTGTGCTCACTGCTGCAGTATCTCTGCCCGGTCACCCAAAAAGGATGGACCGCCCAGAGGATGTTCCGGCCTCACCTCGGCCCTTGCCCAGTCATCGGGTGGCGTCCGACAGGAGTGAGTTGCGGTCCCCAGAACGCAGGGTGAGACGTCGATCCCCGTGTCTGCGGGAGGTCTACCCGGAGCGGCCTTCATCCAGGCCCTTGCTTGACTCGCCGTTCTCGTCTGCATCGTAGATAGCAAGGTACGGCCGAGAACATGCCTGGCGGGAGCACCCGTGCTCGTACCGGTCCTATTCACCTGCATATAGAGACCGGTACCACCCAGACGTGAGGCACTGGTCGCCCTACAGACGGTCACGCTCTCCATCACGCGGCACGTACCACCCGCGGTATCGGTGGTCGCCATCTCGCTCGTTCTCGCGGCCTCCGTGCTACGAGAAGTTCCAGTTCGAGTGGACCGATGGGCTCCTCTATGCGTTCCCGCCGTTTCCTCTCCTAGGTCGAGAGGTCGCCAAGATCCTCGCGGACCGAGCCAACGTTGTCCTCGTAGCCCCGTATTGGCCGAGGCAACACTGGTCCGGGCCCCTGCTCAAGGCCGCTCGCAGTCGACTCCTCAAGTTTCCAATAACATCGGATCTCCTGTCGCACTCCGGCGGTCTTGTTCTCTACCCGGACCTGCCGCTCCTGGCCCTGCACGCCTGGCGGATAGCGCCTTAAAGGACCCGACCATCCTAGATGTCCTCACCATGGCCAGGAAGGAGTTGACACGCCGCAACTACCACTACAAGTGGCAGAAATTTGTCTCCTTCGCAGAGGCGGTATCACCTGTCAATATGCCTACCGTGCTCCATTTTCTTCTCCACCTCTGGCAACAAGGGCTCGCTTTTCCATCCCTGAAGGTGTACCTCGCCGCTATTGTGGCCTATCAGCCACGGGGGTCCCCTTCGGCATCGCTTTTCAGGGACGCTACCCTCAAGCAGTTTGTGAAACGCCTGCAACACCTTTACCCACCGGTGTCGCCGCCGCTACCGCCTTGGTCGCTGTCCTTGGTACTATTGCAGTTGCTGTGACCGCCCTTCAAGCCCATGGCAACTGCGGATGACTGGCTCTTGACCATCAAGACGGCTTTCCTGGTAGCTGTCACCTCAGCCAGGTGGGCAAGTGAGCTGACAGCGCTGCGATCCGACGAGCCCTTCCTCGTCTTCCACCGAGACAAGGTAGTCCTCTGCCCGGACATTTCCTTCCTGCCCAAGGTGGTATCACACTTCCACCTTAGCCAGGACATCATCCTACCTGCTTTTTACTCGGACCCGACTACACCTCAGGAGTGCTCTCTGCACTCCCTTGATGTTTGTCTGGCCTTGGCCTTTTACACTCACCGGACTGCGTCCTTCCGTCAGACACCCCACCTGTTCGTGTGCTACGGTGGGCGTCGAAGAGGCCACAAGGTGTCCACCCAGAGGTTCTCCAAATGGGTGGCCCAGATCATTCTACTGGCGTACGAACTGGCTAAGCAGCCTCCGTCAGCCTTGCTGCGTGCTCATTCCACCAGAGCAGCATCTTCTTCAGCAGCTCTCCTTCAAGTACAAGTACAAGTTTATTATTACGGCAAAAAGCCAGCAATTTCAACAGTGACTTTACAATTTAAACACTAGAATACATTTTAACACAGTCACGTTACGGCACAGTACAATTAAAATATAAAATCTCTCCTTCAAGGAGTGGACCTGCAAGAACTGTGTCGTGTGGCGACCTGGTCTCAACCCTCGACCTTCGTGCGCCACTACAGAATGGACTGCTGGTCCCGGAGAGATACCCGTTTTGGACGTGCGGTGTTGTCTTCTGTTCTCTAGGACCTGACCCACCGTCCAACTGGTAAGCTACAAAGTCTCCCAGTGTGTGAGGCACAGAGACCACGAAGAAGAAGAACAGGTTGCTTACCTGTAACTGTGGTTCTTTTGAGTGGTCATCTGTGCCCTCACACACACCCGCCCAGCCGTCCCCTCTTTCAGGTCCCTTATTGGCGGACTCCAGAACTGAGGAGAGACCGTTGGCTTGGCGGGCTGAGCATGCTCAGTACGGGCATGGGGGAGGGGTTCCCGCCAAGCTGCTAAGCTCTAGAATCTTCCGAACGCTACTGCGCATGCGCGAAAGCTCCTAGTGTGTGAGGGCACAGGTGACCACTCGAAGAACCACAGTTACAGGTAAGCAACCTGTTCTTCTTGAATGCTTATTCTGGAAAAGAAAAACAAATCAATTGTTGATTTTCCTTTAAAACAATAAATAAAATGTTTAAGACAAGATGTTCATATGTTTATTCTACCTATATTGTTCATAAAAATCATATACTAGGAAGACTTCCATGTAAGGGTATGTACAGTATCCTCTTTAAAGAGGTTTGCTTTTTTGTGTGTGTGTGGGAATGGGAACTAGAGGAGACTAAGTAATTTTCTTTGATTTAATAATGTTGATGGTTTCTTTCATTTTTTTCTCTGCTCCTAATAAACTGGAAAAACCAAAGTTTCTGTACAGTTCCAGATTTTTTACAAAAATGAAAATGTTAAAACTGTACTTTTAATATACCAAACATGATAATTTTATGTCAAACCAAGTTGTACATAATGCATTTTAGGTTCCTAAGGCAAAAAAAGTGGCTTTCAATCTGAAAAGAATGCTTCTAACTCTTCTTTATTTATTTAGGAAAATTTGGTGGGAGAGATGACTCCCCCCATGACTTCAACATTTCTGGAAATTTTACATTTCTAATTCTGACATATCTGTTTCATTATTTACAGGTCATACTAGATAGTAAAACATATTTGAATGGAAGAGAAGTTTGGGTACTCAGTAATAGTAATTTGTTCATTAAAATAACTATAAACTGAAAAGTTCCTATAACTTGTAATGAGTGCATAGGGTTTGGAAAAACAATATATCTTAGGGAAGATCAGGAAAAAAGTTGTCTTATCTCTGCAAAGGTTCTTAAATTTAACCTCATGGCATTCTTGATTATGTGATGGGGAATGTGATAGTATCTTCCTTCCCTTTCCTTAAAACTGGCAGATGTTTTATAAGCATTCATATGGGTGGTAAGGTTTACCATATTTGCTGGCATATAAGACACACTTTTTTCTTTAAAAAAATCTCCTTTGAAAATGGGGTGCATCTTATACACCAGCAAATATGGTAATGTTAAAACATAGGGAATGAACTGGGAGCCAAAATTCTCCTTGCCCAAGCAAACAGGAAGGGAAGGGGTAGTGGAATCCAGGTGAAGCACTCCTTACCTTCTCCTTGTTTCCTGTGCATTTTGACTCTCCTAGGGCCCAAGAAAAACTGCTACAGCACTCTTTTCATTCCCTTTCTCTCTTTGTGCAGCATTCTTTTTATTCCCCTCCTCTCCTGGTGCAGCACTCTTTTCATTCCTCTCTTTTGCTGGTGCAGCTCTTCTTTCATTCCCCTCACCAGGGAACTAAAAAAATTTTTTCCTGAAAAATACCCCTTGAAAGTGGGATGAGTCCTTTATGCCAGTGTGTCTAATATGCCAGCAAATACAGTAATGTTCCCTGTTCTTAGGTAGGAGTCTGTGTATGTATATAAGAGTGTGCACACACTTACACTTACATTTATGTGCAGCCCCCATCTGGCAGTGATGTGACTCTTGAGCTGAAATGACTGTATATTCTTGGTTTTTGGAAATGCTTATGTTAAAACCTCTACCTGCAACCAAATCAGCATTGTCCAGGAAGATCATATAACACACATGTACCCTCTGTGTCAGTATTCAAAAACACTAGCTTAGTTAAGCAACTGCTCTAAAACCTTTATACTTTGTTCAGCCTTTGAGGAATTGCTGAGCCACACCCAGAACAATTTGGACCAGCACTGGCGTCTGACTCATCTACATCCAACCAAGAAAACAAGCCTCTTTGTGCTTGGAAGCTTTAACGATATGGCTAGAGTGACTAAAAGTGTGTGTATGCTGACTTTGCAACTGAAATGACCTCCTGTGACCCTGATGAGGTATAATCTTTTTTACGTTTATCTTAATCTCCTTGTTTCATGTATATCCTGCGTTTCTCCCAATGTGAGACCTACGGAGGTTGGCAATACAAGTTAAAACAAAATACAGTTAAAATAATGGATAATACAAAAGTTTTTTTAAAAATCATACTGAAAACATTAATTTGAAACAGTTTTAAAAGGCCATTAAAGTATAGTAATAATGATAAAAGTATAAGACATCACAGTTAACATCTCCTACAACAAGCAATTAACATTCAAAGGCCTGTGTAAACCTAAAAGGTCTTTGCCTGCTGGTAGGAAGAAAGCAGATATGAGGCCAACCTTGCTTCCTATGAAAGGGAATTCCACAGTCTGAAAGCAGCCACTGAGAGGAGTGTCTTCCATGCCCTCATCAAACATGCCTATGATGGTGATGGACTGAGAAAAAGTTTTTTTGTCAAGGATCTTTAAAACTCAAACTCATATTGGGAGATACAGTCCTTCAGGTAGTCTGGACCAAAGCTGTACTTTGAACACTTTGAATTGTGCCCAGAAAAGAACTGGTAACCAATGAAGCTGTTTCAACATCAGAGTCATATGCCCTTTTAACCTACTCTGGCCAGCAGTTTGGTTGCAGCAGTTTCTATATAGTTTCCAAATACAGCCCAATGTAATCAAGGAATGTAATAGAGCATGTGTCAAGTTGCCACACATGACAGGAGTGGGTGCAGTTGGTGCTCTAGCTTTAACTGTGCAAACAGAAACCTGGCCTCTGCCAATACTTGGGCCTCCAGACGGCATTCAAGAGTACGTCTAAACTATAAACCAGAGATTTCAGAGAGATCATAAAACCATCCAACACAATCTGTACCACTCTTTCCTGATGGGTGATTCAGTTGACCAGAAAGACCTCTGTCTTATCTGGATTAAGTTCAATTTCTTTTGCCCTCATCCAGTCCGTTACAGACAGCAGAAGCACCAAGACACCTCCCTTGGAAATTGATGGATAGAAGAGATAATGTTTGATATCATCAGCATATTGGTGACATCCAGCCCCGAAACACTGGATAGTTTCATATAGGTGGTTTCATGTAGAGGACAAAATTGAATCCTGGGGGACCCCACAAGTCAGTGATCATTGTGTTGAGCAGGAAGGCCCCAAATCACCTTGTGAATTCATCTTCCTAAGAAGAATCAAAACCACTGTAAAACAGTACCCCTAAGTCTCATCTCATGCAGCTCAGAAGGATATCATAGTCAGTGGTACTGAAAGCTGTTGAGAGGTCCAGCAGAACCAATAGGGTCATCTTCCCCCTGCCCAGTTCCTGGCGTAGGCCATGCACCAGAGAAACCAAAACTATCTCTGTCCCAGGCCTGAAGCCAGTTTGAAATGGATCCAGATAATCTATTTCATCTAGAAATCCTTGAAGCTAGGAGGCCACAACCATACTCAAGAACTTTGCCCCCCAAAAATAGATATAGGACACTGGCTGGTAGTTATCTAACGTGGTTGAGTTCAGGCAGGGATTTTTCAGTAGGATCTCACCACAGCCTCTTTTAGGGAGGTTGGAATTCTGCCTTGGTACAGTGAGGCATTCACCACTCCACTTATCCACTCAGCAAGTCCCTCTCTGCCTGGTTTTATAAACCAGGAAGAGCAGAAGTCTAGTGTTCATGTGAAGGATTCTCATCTCTAAGAATCCTGTCCACTTACTCTGACAGCACAAATTGAAACATATCCAATAACATGGGACAAGTAGGAGCCAAGATTTATATCTCCTGGGCCCATATCAACCCCAACAACCATGTCAGAGCAGATCTGAGTGATTTTATCTGTACTATGTGCAAATTCCATTACTGTGGGCCTTGAGCAAGTTACAATATCTCTGCCTAGCCTTGCAGGCTTGTGAGAATAAAATGAGATATTTTTATGTACACTACTCAGAATTCATGGCAAGTAGATTTTTCTGTCAAAAATTCAATAAATGTAATGTCAACATAGAATGTATTTCTAATAACAGAATGCATTCCTAAGTGAATTAAGTAAGTTTTGTGGGGTTGTGTTGTCACAGTTTGTAGAATCCCTCTCTATTGCAAACTTGCTGTGCACAGAATTGGGGGATCACTAGTAATACTTTACTTTAGAGGTACTGTTTACATGCATGCTGGTGCTGTCATATGGGAGAGTGAGGAAGGTGTCCTAAATGTGCATTTCACTTTATATTGGATGCAGCATGGGGAACTTGAGCAGATATTTGCAAGTTTACTTTTCCTGCCTCATTATGTTGTCATCTTGCTGTCTTCCGCTCCTGATATAATACAACTACTTTCTTCTTACTTTGTCATTTCTTTACTATTCTGCTAGTAACTGGCATTTCTTGTTCTGCTGGTGACTTATTTTCCTTTTTTTTTAATCATATATAATCATATGGTAGTTAGTAATATTATTCCTGCCATCATACTTGCTGGCCTTCATTTTTTCTGGCACAACTTCTGTAATAAGATATATCTTTATATATATACATTATTATATATAAGATTTATCCCATTGTTTCATCTCTGTGCTGACAGCAGGTCCATCAGTGATGTGGGATTTTTACCTGTGTTGCAGTTGTCAGAGGCACAGGAATGCTGCCAGGGGGAAAAAAGAGTTGGCAAGCCTACTAGCGTCTCTGGGGAGGGGAAGTCCTGATGCATTTAGAGTTAACAGCAGACTGTGTCAAAACTAGCCAGGACTTGAAGAATTTGTGTGAGCTGATCAGTTTTCAATTTGGGATGGGAACTAGGAAGCATGTTTCAGTGAAAACTGATACATATGAGGAAAAAGGAGCAATAACTAATAGCAGAGTTGATGCTGATACAAGAAGCACAGGAGGACTAAACTTTCTGCTAGTCTGCAATATTTATACTATCAATAGAGAATTTACATAGGATTTTCAATTTGCCATCAGGTTTGTGAATGTTGGTATTTTGTCCTTAGAGTAACTGCTAGAAGAAATGATGGCATTAATTCACATTCCATTCTTCCAAAAGGCCCACTAGAACAAAGTTAACAATCGAACTTGGGGGTCTTAGGAAAAGTGAACATTTCCAGATGTAATTCTGGTATGATATAATGAATTGAAGAAAAGCACAGGCATATCTCATTTATTGAAGTAGATGCATTCCTGATCAATAGTTTTTTAACAGAAACTTTGGTACCGGGGCAGAAATAACATGGAAAGAACAGGGATAAGTTCCTACTCCACAAAAAAAGGCAGTTCAACAAGTTACAGAAAAAAAAACACCTCCTAACAATATACACATGGGAAATGAAACAACTAGGTCAGGTAAGCCCTGCATAAGTAAAGAAAAACATTTTGAACTTTGTGGAGACCATTTGAAAGCTTTTTTTCCAAAATTCATTCAGGGATGATTTTGTTTTACTATCTTCCACTTTTTTAATGATTTCCATTTTATTGGACAGACTTACAGATCTATGCTTTTTATCATGCTGAGGGGAGCTGGTGAAGGAGGTTTATTTGCTTTCCCATTTTCTCTCTGTTTTTCTGTTCACCCATACTTAGTAAGAGATTCTGGAGGCAGTTGCTGTTTACTTCGTCTTTTGTAGGCCAGCATACACAACTACAGTAGGATAAACTACAGTAGAATTCATCTCTTTCCCAGCTCAACCTTTATTGCTGTGCTTACTGCAAACTCCAAAAATCTGCGTTCTGCCAGCCCTCCGTTACAATCCTCTCAATGTTCATGCTGCAAAAAACCTTCTAGATCAGAGGTGTCAAACTCAATTTCATCTTGGGCCGCATCAGCATTATGGTTGCCCTCAAAGGCCCGGTTGTATCTGTAAGACTATATAAATGTATCTACTCTTTTATCATATTAAATAATTGCTTCTGCAGTCGATTATTACTGGTTTTATTAATAACTAGCTCTGAAACTAGAAACTAGGAAAAATAATGGCAAGCAGATATTCAAGTGTACAACTATTGTACAATGTATTGAAAATGAGTTTCAAAAGCAGAATACTGTTTTTTTAATCATCAGACGAATGTTACCAAGCATTGTTTATTAGATTAATTTTGTTTAACGTTTTGGTCCTAGTTGAGACAGGCAGAACAAATAATTGTGCTCTGATCTGTGCCTCTTTCTGCTCCCCCAGCCGCTCTCTGCGCCTCTTTCAGGCCCCCGGACTCCCTCTGTGCCTCTTTCTGCCCCCCATCCCCTGTGGCTCTTCTTGCCCCCTGTCTAGAGCTCTCTGTACCTGGTGGGTCTGACCCCCCCCCATTGCAGGGCCCTGGCTGCTGGTATTCTGAAGAGGGGCCCAGCAGCCACACTCGCGATCTACTTCTACTTCTGACTGCTCCTTTGTCCAACTTGAGAGTTGGATAGAGGAGCAGTGCTGGCTACTGGTCCCCTCTTCAGAATACCACCAGCCAGGGACCTGTAATTAGGGGACCAGGCTTGCCAGGTGGGGGGAGTGCTGCAGCTGCAGGAGAGGTGCAAGGGCCACATAAAATGGCCTGGTGATCCGGATTCAGCCTGCGGGCCTTGTGTTTGACACATGTGTTCTAGATAGACAGAGGACAAGAAAGGGTAGACTAAGCTGGGTTTGGCTTCTCTTAAAAAACTGTGTAAAAAAGAGGTTCTTTGTCAGAGGCTTTGTTAATTAAGGTATGCCTGTACCATAGCGGTAGCCATAGATTTCTACTAAAATGAGAACACCACAAGTTTCATCTGCAAGACCAACTTGATACTGGCATTCTTTGTGTGTCTTGTGCAGATGCCACTTGTGTTCACTATCACTTCTGCTGTTAGGCTGTGCAGACCCTTGAGAACTGCTTGCCGGCAGATGAACCAGTTGTCTCATTCAAGGCTTATCCATTTTGCAACAGTAAATGTCAAGCTTCTGTTACTAGTTTTCTTTGAAAAATGGCTTCTACTCCTTCCTGCAGGGGTGAGCATATGCTGGAGGTTGAAAGGCCCATTTTTTAGTACCTCTGATTCCCACATAGTCAACATTTTCTGCTCCAGGAGTGATGTTCCGAACATTTTCACAGTAAATTGTTTGCTGTTTCAGGGTGGCTCAGGGCCCTTGAAGCAGTGTTAAATTACAAGATGTGCTTCCAAAAGCTCTTTTTGGCTGATTTTTTTTTTAAAGAGGGGTTTTGAGAGGGGCTCTTGGGACCCAAAGCCCACAAGGGACCCCTCCCAAAGGACTGAATGCAGTCCAGGTGTCTCAGAATTCCCAAAATGGGCTTCCAACCACTCTCCTTGCATACAGTTTTCTATCTTTCAGTTAGATGTCAAAACTCTCCTCCTCTGCTGCTCTTTTTTTTTTTTCTTTAAGGAAAGAAATTAAAAATGAGTTGGGATATGTGGAATTTTCAGCAAGCAATCTGTCCTTGAGGCCCAGTCTGCAAGCTCAGTTGTGGAGCCACTGTTATTTCATTGTTTCTTTAACTGCATGCAAATGTTTCCTTCATAGTTTTATTAAACTATAAAAGAAATACTTTGCCTTGGTTAATTATTTTCTGTATGCTAGCTGTAGACTTTTCAGTTAGAGGGAAATCCTATTCTTTTTCTATCATTGAATATATTCAGCAAGAGAAGAATTAATTCCATTAAATAAAGGGTCGAACATACTGTTGTTGTTCAAAGGTATTCTCCAAGTTTCAGTATATTGTTGATTCAACTAAATAACCATGTTAACTCCCACAGAAGATTACCTTTACTTTGTGTGAAAGAGTACCTTTGCTTTGTGAAAGGCAAGAACAGCAGTGTCCTAGAGAGACATCTGTTCCAGTTCTCTGCTTAGAGATAAGATGAATGAACCATTCACCAGATGGAGTGTATTAATCTGCATATTAGTGTGTTACACGTGGAGGGCAGGTGCTGTACAAGAAATGTTTGCAGAACAATAGCTCTAGGCAATTCAAAGAATGTTTTTCAACTAGTGTGTAATGGTGGTGACGAATGGGTATAATCACAGGCTGAAGCTGTCTACAATACAGTGTTGCTCTGGCATCTAGGGAAATAATAGGATGGTGCTCTGCAACTCCAAGTCCCTTCCATCCTTTGAGAGGTGGGAGGGACAGAGTTCTTTCTCCACTTAGATTTTGAGGGGGGGGGGAATCAAGCCAGCATACTTCTCAGTTTGGAAAATACTGGAAATTTCAGTGAAGGAAATCCGCTATGTACCTGTATACCTTTGCATATGTGGATTGTTGTCAACCAAGATAAAAATAAGTTTTGCAGGTTGGCATGCTCGTCTATAAACCATACCCTCATTACTTAAATTAATTTTCTGTTTTTGAATAGTAACATTCAGAGATAGTTTGTTCTAGCTTTTTAGGAGTGTGTGTGTTTCTATTCTCCTGTATGTATTTTGGGAAAAGATAGGAAAAAAGAGTGATGTTTCCAGGACCTTTTTTTGTTTTTATCCTATTTAGTAAATGGACGTTAAGCCTTGTTTTCCTGATTCAGAATAATTGGAATTCTAGTTTCAGGATTAAAGTTCTGAACCTGGCACGCGAAAAAGGAACGAGTGGATTTATACTTCTGGTGTCATAAACCATGTTTTATGAAGACAGGATTTTTGCATCTGAGCCAGCTTGTATCATACAGAGTGTACATTGGTTTTGAAGAGACACTGGATATGACAGCTCCTTGGAGTACTTTACTTCTTGTAATATGGCAAATCACATTGCATTATGGTATCTCTATGTGTGTTTATTTCTAGGTAGCTGTTGTATAAAGATGTCTGTGGCAAGGGCTTTTTCCCCATTGCATCATCATCATTATCATCATCATCATCATCATCATCATTGTATATACCTTTCCCATATCTTCCTATGGATCAAGGCAAGGAGCAACAGCAAATGACACACATAACATCTGTTCAAAGAGCATGTAAAATAGATGCATGTTAAAAACAATACTTACTTTAAAATTTATAGTTTAAATTTAAATATTGGCTACAAGGAATTGATTTTGCAAATTAATGAACCCAGGAGGGTCAGTTGTGAATGATGGTTTGGACTCTGCTGCTATTACTTGAGTACAGCAAGCCTTCTACTTTTGTGAGGGTTAGGGCTGCAAGTCACCCTGTGAAAGTGGAAAAAGCACATGAAATAAAATAAAAATCACAAATGCTGTTTTTCTTACCTGAGACCACTTCTCTAGGAATCTGTAGGTCATCCAGTGCAGTTCTGTGGTCAGCTTCTGGCGGAATTGCTCCATAGACTCACACTGGAAGAAATAGAAATATTTTTTCCATGGCAGGAGCAAATATTTTAATAAATAAAAAAAATTAAAATAAAGTAAAATAAGCACATGAATAATCAAATCTGTGAGTGCTGGACCTGCAAACATAGAGGGTCAACTGTAATGTGTTTAGAGTATTTTTAAAAATATACTTATGGGGGGTTTGGAATAGTTTACCCGTCTGAAAAAACCAAGGTCATTATGACAAGGAAATAGTTTGGATGCTTGGACCTAAAAGACATTGTCTTGACTGCTACATATTGCATATCCCAGGGCTAACATATGCATGGCCTGCACCATGATCATAAGTATGTTTATTTGGAAGTAAGGCCCGCTGATTTCATTCAAACATATTTCCAAGTCAGTGTATTGTAGTGAGGTTTGAAGAAGCCTTTCTACTCTATGTAGATCTGAAGCAGTGGTATAACAAGGTTAAGAAGCCTTTTCTGGTTTGAGAACTGGATTGCTCCTGGGAGGGATTGTGATCTGGGCAACTGGGATCCGAGACTGATATTCTGATAGAGGCAAAAAACAGGACAGCAGCTCTGTAAAGATAATCCTTGTACTAGGACATCTTTTTGAAAGGCTTCACCATAAAAGGTGATGAGAAGAGAGTGGGAGCTGTAAGTACTTGTCAGTGAGTCAGTAGAACAGAACCTTAGCAATGTAGCTTGCATGATAAGTTGTGAACAATTCTCAGTTTTCAGAAAGTGCTATGTAAGCAGAAGATCTAAAGGCCTTAGAAATATCGTATAGCTGCTCCACCTCATCTATATTAGGCTGTGCATTATAGCTGTTACGTGCATTCTGTGGTGCTTATACTTGAAATGTTTGACAGCTTAGGGGTATGTAAGGGAATTGTCCAGGCAGTGGATCTTTTTCTCACAGCTAGTGTTGTGAATGCTGAGAGATTTTGAAAGCTGTAATACAAAAAGGTAACTTTTTTGAGCTCTCTTTTAGTGACTCACTGATGACTTTGTGGATGACAGTTTCTGCTAATAAATGTGCACAAAGTGGATGAACTCATCATATGAATAGCCATTCTTTTCTCCTTCTTTGTTGCTGCGGAATTTGGGGCCCACCAAACAGAACATAGCTCACCACCCATAGATGGCAGCTGTCTGGGGATTTCATAAACATTCATATTGTTTCAGTCCCAAGAGGCAGCAGTAAAAAGGAGTTTAAAAAATTTTCCATTCACAGTACATGGTTTATAGTCCACATGCATCTTGTGGTAGAAGATTCTGTGTATGTGCGCATGTGCCTGTTGACTCTTGGCAATTCCATGAATTTAAAGAATGCTCAGAGGTTTTACCAGTTCCTTCCTGTGAAATATAGACTACAGGACCTGGTATTGATTGGCAGTTTCCTATCCAAGAACTAAGTAATGACCCTGCTTAGCTTACAAGATCAGACGGGATCTGGCACCTTTAATGTATTTAGGCTACAGATATTGTATCCCATGATAAATAGCAGGAGTGGGAAACCTGAAGCCCTGGGGCTGAATGTTGCCAGCAGGTGGCCCAGTCTGAGCTCTAGGGATTGCCCAAATGTCTGTGTCCCTTTCCCTATAAATTTGGTGGTGTTCTAGACTTCTTTTTTGATTGTCATTTGTTTTTATTGTCATTTGCGATTTGCCCCCTGGACTGTATGATGTTTTTCTTTAAAAATTATGGGCTGCGTCAAAAAAATTATAGTGTCCAGGTCAAGGGAAGTGATAGTATCACTCTTCTCTGCTTTGATTAGGCCCCACCTGGAATACTGTGTCCAGTTCTGGGCACCACAGTTCAGAAAGATAATGACAACCTAGAATGTGTCCAGAGGAGGGCAACCAAAATGATAGAACACCTGGAAACCCTATGCCCTATGAGGAATGACTTAGGGAACTGGGTATGTTTAGCCTGGAGAAGAGAAGGTTAAGAGGTGACATTATAGCCATGTTTCAATATTTGAAGGAATATCATATGGAGGATGGAACAAGCTTGTTTTCTGCTGATCCAGAGACTAGGACATGGAGCAATGGCTTCAAACTTAAGGAAAAGAGATTCCATCTAAACATAAGAAAGAATTTCCTGATGGTAAGAACAGTCCAGCAGTGAAATATGGTGCCCCAGAGGGTGGCGGAATCTCCTTTGGAGGTTTTGAAACAGATCCAGGATGGCCATCTATCTGTAATGCTTTGATGATGTATTCCTGCATGGCAGGGGATTGGACTTGATTGCCCTTGTGGTCTCTTCCGGCTTTATGATTCTAATAAATGTTTTCTTGTGATGTAGCAGAATCTTCAAATTTACAACTGGTTTCATGTTATTAATAGCTGTTGTTCACTGTTGTATACTTTCTATAAATGACATATAGAATGCATGAATGAGGGTGACCATACAGCGTGAAGAGAGTAGGTTGCACAAAAAGGGACCTGCCAAAACAAAATGATGATTGAAGCAATAAGAGGATGTGTCTAATAAAACCAGACCTATTATTGCCTTAACCACCATAGTTCAGTGGTAGGCACCTGTTTTTCTTGTAGAAAGTACAACCTTTTTACCTGGAAAAGCCTGAATCTGAAAACCTGAAAATCTGCTAATCAGAATAATGAAAGCTCTGCCATATAAGTCAATGGTCTCACTTGGCGAAAGGCAATTTCCTATATTCCTGTCACTTTAAAATTTAAAAGTGGCCAATGTAAACAGAGCAGGTAGCCATAACGAGCAGTGGCTTAAATCACTAAGACACTGTAATGTTATTTCCTACCAACAGTCTCTGTAAAGAAGGAATTGCAAAAGTAGACCTTTGTCACTATAGCAAAGGTCGAAGTGGTACACTATTTGGAAACAGTTCAAACTGCACATAGCTGGAGGGAAGGAGAAGCATTCCTTAATTACATTCAGTACTGGGACTCTTCACCAAAAAGATAACAGAAAACTCTTTACTTAGGCCACTACCTGAACCCTTCTTTTATCAACATGGCAGAGGTCTGAAGCAGCAGAGAGCTTCCCAGTACGGCCATTGCAAGATGCCTGACTTTATACTTTTGGCATTTTAATGGAGGAGAATTTGTAATCTGAAGTGGTGCAGTCCACATGCTAATTGCTTTATGTCTGACAACTAGAATCAGATTTCTGTAATCAGTATCAGTACATGTTGCTATAATTTCTTATGCGGAACTGTTGAATGCAAATGTGTGGGGAAATCCCCAAGGCATTTACTTGTACACTTAACAGTCCTTTTTGAACTAGTGTGTGTGTGTGAGTGTGAGTGATGGGAATGGGAAAATGTGATAGATATTTCTGGACAGAAATGCAACAATTTTTAAAAGAAGCACGCAAACCAGTCTTTCTATAAGACATAAATCAGCCCTTAAGCTACATTGTGTGTATAGGCTTGATGTTTTTGTTTCTGCTTCTAAGACAATTATTTGTTTATGTCATGATATTAGATCAACATCATATTTATCCACTTGAAATTAATTTCCAGAGGGATAACTGTGTTAGTGTAACACAGTCTTTCTCAACCTTTTTACCCAGGAGGAACCCTTGAAATAGTTTGCAGATCTTTTTAGCTACAGCTAAAAGAAAAACCACCATGGTTTTTGGTGTGTGTATATGTATTTTTTTTTTAAAATTATGTTGTCTCATGGAACTTCAATGACCTTTTGCACAACCTACAGTTCCAGGAAACCCTATTTGAGAAGCCCCGGTCTACCGGAAGAAACATCTAGATCCATTGTATTGATGAGACAATGCCATGATAAATGTTTTGGTATTTAGTGCCACAAATTATTTATAGTCTTTGCCACTTAATGCTTCCCGTTTCTTTACAAGGAAAATAAATTTGGAAAGAAATTAGCTGAGTTCTCTGCACTTGTGGTAACTGAAATGTTTAAACTAGAGAGTTAAGGAACTAATCACATCTCAATTAGACTCCTGATTTGTTGCTAAAGTCTAATTAAGATTTAAAAAAATGAATTTACAGTCAAACCTAAATATTAGGGTTTTATTGTTTGACTAATCTTTTTTTCTTTTACCTTAGTTCTCAGAGTATTGCCAGAAGAAAAAAAGCTTACAAGAAAGCATCGAGAAATCAAAAGTTGGACGCCGAGATACTGTAAGTTTTATTGCTTTAGAAATGATAATTTATACTATAATTTAGGAACTACAGCTTTTTTAATTTCTGTAATATTTAAGGCATAAATGCATCTACAGTAGACCTATTGAATCAATGGAACTTGTCCGTGTTGCAAGCCACTTCTTCTTCGTGGTCTCTGTGCCTCACACACTAGGGGCTTTCGCACATGCACGGTAGCGTTCGGAAGATTCTAGAGCTTAGCAGCTTGGTGGGAACTGCTCCCCCATGCCCGTACTGAGCATGCTCAGCCCGCCAAGCCAACGGTCTCTCCTCAGTTCTTTCTCATCCGCTGTTGCGAACGGAAGGTTCTTTGCTTAGTAGCGCTCTTGGCTATTTTTCGGACTGTTTTTTCTGGTAATTTGACTTCGGACTTCGGTTATTTGGCTTGAATTGGTACTCGGACTTGGATTTTGGTATTTCGGACCTTCTCAACCCCTCCTTCGACTTTTCTTCTTCGGTCTTCTTCTTCGGTCTCCGTCTTCTCCGCCGTCCTCGTGAGTTCCCCCTCTTGGGCTTTCTTTCGATCTTTGCCTACTTTCTATGTCGGCCTTGTTTAAGGCTTGCGTCACCTGTGGTCGCAAGGTTGCTCTGTCCGACGGACATAGTGAGTACCCCTTCTGTTTGGGGAAGCCTCACAACGTCAAGACCTGTCCCATCTGCTGTGACTTTACTGCTCAGACTCTCCGGAACCGCTCATCCCACTTGAAATCTCATTGTTGGGAGGAGTCTCTTCGGGCAGGGGATCAGCCGGCGGGAGAATCCACCATGTCTCAGCCTTCAACATCTAGCCAACCTGCAACCACACCTTCCTCGGTACCGGTGGCTGCTGCACCGACTACATCGACGGTATCGGGCTCGGTACCATCATCTCGGCCTCCAATATCGGCCTTACCACGGATCCCGAAGTTATCATCTTCGAGGGAGGCTCCTGCGGGCTCGCAGGCAGCTAAGTCCACTAGGCCCCTTACTGCTGCACAGCGTAAGCGACCTGCCCCTCAAGAGGTCTCTTTGGAGAAAGAGAAAAAGAAGAAGAAAAAGAAGGAGAAGCGGAGTTCGCCCTCCAAGAGGCCCCTCCTTCCGACACCTCCTCCGACCGAACAGCCTGGGGACCCGGGCGAAGAGTCGGAACCGCAGGACACTCCGGAGGTGTCTGACGAGGAGCAGATCGCTGCCTTGGCCGTGCATTCAGGCCCGCCTGTGCTCACTGCTGCAGTAGCTCTGCCCGGTCACCCAAAAAGGGTGGACCGCCCAGAGGATGTTCCAGCCTCACCTCGGCCGTCGCCCAGTCATCGGGCGGCGTCCGACAGGAGTGAGTCACGCTCCCCAGAACACAGGGTGAGACGCCAATCCCCGCGTCGACGGGAGGTCTACCCGGAGCGGCCTTCATCCAGGCCCTTGCTTGACTCGCCGTTCTCGTCTGCATCGTACATAGCGAGGTACGGCCGAGAACACGCCTGGCAGGAGCACCCGGGCTTGTACTGCTCCTATTCGCCTGCATATAGAGACCGGTACCACCCGGACGTGAGGCACTGGTCGCCCTACAGACGGTCACGCTCTCCATCACGCGGCACGTACCACCCGTGGTATCGGCGGTCGCCATCTCGCTCTCTCTCTCTCACGGTCTCCGTGCTACGAGAGGTCTCGAGAGCGTTCGCCCTGTTATCGGGCCGTCTCTCCACTTCCGAGAGTTACCGCGACCATCTCTCGCCCAGGCTCCGAGCCTGTTCCACCACAGACTACGACCTCCGCTGTTACCGTCACCCAGGTGATCCAGTGCCTGCGGCCTGCTGTGGTGCCGATCACAACAACTCCAGCACCCCAGCTGATGGTTACTCCATCGGTACCGTCGACGGTACCGACGGCGACTGCGCCGACGGTCACCTTGGCGCTACCGCCCCAACAGTCATCGAGAGAAGGGTCTCCAGACAGGTCCCCATCTCAGTCTTCACAGTCCTACGAGACGGGCTTGGACTCCGACAAGTCCACACCCGCGTCTCATGAGTCCCCGCCCTTGGTCTTCGGAGAACCTGCACCAGAATCGGCACCAGAAGACATGAAGCAGTTTTCCAACATCCTCCTTCAGATGGCGACGGCATTGGGATTGAAGGTCGCAGACTCGGCTCCAGCCATACAGGACCAGTATTCCATTACGTGGATACTCGCCCACCATCCACGGCTCCGCTACCGTTCCTGCCAGCCTAGATGGAGGCCCTTAAACATCCATGGGCCAAGCCGGCGTCCGCCCAGCCAATCCCTCACTGGCTGGAACACCTCTATCGGACCCAGAAGGAGGAGGCCGAATTTCTCTTCACGCATCCGGTGCCGAATTCGATAGTAGTCGAATCCGCCCAGACTAAGGGCGGTAGACGGGCACACACCACCTCGCTGGATCGAGAAGGCCGCAGGCTGGACGCCTTTGGCAGGAGATTTTACTCTGCGTCATCTCTAATTGCCAGGGTGTCCAACACTCAAGCTTGCCTCGCGGCCTATCTGAGGAACCTGCTGGACAGATTCTGTCCTCTTCTGTCCAACCTCCCTGAGGAGAATCGGGCGAGTGCTATGCAGTTCTTTAATGAGGCGGTAGCACTCACCAACCAACAGATCATCTCCTGGAGGCACTCAGTGGAGGTAGCGGCGCAGGTGATGGTGGGCTCTGTTGCCCTGAGACATTGCGCGTGGCTGCGATCATCTGGCCTGCAAGAAGACAGCAGGAGAAGGATCGAAGACCTTCCTTTCGATGGCCAGGGGTTGTATAATGCCACGACCGATCAGGCAATGGACCATCTCGTCAAGGCACGCCTGACGGCAAAGAAGATGGGCATACATCAGCCCCCTCAGCCTCGCCGTAGTTTTGGCTCCCGCTCATCTTGGCGCAGGTCGTCCTCTTCGACCTATCAACCTCGCTCGCCTCGTTCGGCTCTGTCCCGCTCGTCGACCTCGTCCTCGGCTCGGAGACCTCTTCAGAGATGCCAGCCTTCTTCGAAGACGTCTTTGTCCAGGACGAAGTCCTGGTTTTGACTGCCTTCGCAGGTCGCCACCACAGCCACTCTTCAGCCTACCAGCAGCCCTAGAAGACCAACCGAGCCTGGCCCGACACCTCGCCGAATGGCACCATATCACCTCGGACTCTTGGGTTCTCTCCATCGTCCGTCTTGGTTACGCCATCGAGTTTGCAAGTATACCACTGCGAGGTGTCTACTATTCCACCCCGGCCAGCTCAGCTGTGCTGGAAGAGATCCAGTCCCTGCTGCAAAAAGGAGCGATCGAAGAACTTCTGCCCTCGGCCAGTACCACCGGCTTCTTCTCCCGGTACTTCACGGTACCGAAATCGGACGGTACCCTACGACCAATCCTGGACCTCAGAGGGGTAAACGAGTACATCCGCCCCAAGAGGTTCAAGATGGTCACTCTGTCTTCAATTCTGCCCTTTCTTGGCGAGGGGACTGGTTCGCCTCCATCGATCTTTGGGATGCTTACTTCCACATCGCCTTTCACCCGCAGCACAGACGGTACCTACAGTTCGCGATCGATGGTACCTGTTATCAATACAGGGTGCTACCATTCGGACTCTCCACCACTCCCAGGGTCTTTACCAAATACATGGCCCCGGTGGTATCGTACCTGTGGACGAAGGGCGTCACGATCTACCCTTACCTCGACGACTGGCTGTTGGTGTCGTCCTGCAGGCAAAAACTCTACAGGGACATCCACCAGACTCTTTCTCTTCTGACCCGTCTTGGCCTTTGGGTCAATCCGAAGAAGTCGCACCTCGAGCCGGCGAGGGTCCTCGACTTCATCGGAGCGACCCTGGACTCCGTGTCTGCCAGGGTATATCTGCCCACGAATCGTGCACGTACCCTCCGTCGGGCCGCATCCGCTGTTCTCGATGCCTCGACAATATCAACGAGAAGGATCCAGCAACTTGTCAGGTACATGGCCGCGACCACGTCAGTCACCTACCTGTCTCGGCTTCGTGCACGTCCGCTTCAGCACTGTTTCATCAGCGTCTTCGATCCGCTCCTGGACGACCAGAGGCGCCTCCTATGCATTCCTCGACAGGTGCGTCGCTCCCTGTTATGTTGGCTGTCCTACCGTCATCTACTGTCAGGGACACCGTTCCGGGAACCGACCCCTCAGCTCATGGTAACGACAGACACCTCCCTGTTCGGGTGGGGAGCACATTGCGGCGATCTCAGAGTCCAGGGATGTTGGATCGACGACGAGACCAGCCTCCATATCAACGCCCTCGAGCTGCTCGCCATCTGGAAAGCTCTCAGGGCATTTTGCAACCAAGTTGCCGGCCGGACAGTGCTGATCCTGACAGACAACACAACGGCCGTATGTTACATCAATAGACAAGGGGGAACTCATTCAACCACTCTCCTCACCATTGAGCTTTGGGACTGGTGCGTGTTGCTTCGAGTCCATCCGGTCGCGGTGCACCTGGCAGGCCAAGAGAACACCACGGCAGACGCCCTCAGCAGGGACACCTTGTACTACCACGAGTGGTCCCTCTCGGATGCCGCGTTCCAGATGATACGAGATCGGTGGGGCGAGCCGACGATCGACCTATTTGCCAGCGCCCAGAACAGGAAGTTTCATCGGTACCGTTCGAGAGCTGGCCTCGGCCAGGACTCCCTCGGCGATGCCTTCCAGTTCGAGTGGACCGACGGGCTCCTCTACACCTTCCCGCCGTTTCCTCTCCTAGGTCGAGTGGTCGCCAAGATCCTCGCGGACCGAGCCAACGTTGTCCTCGTAGCCCCGTATTGGCTGAGGCAACACTGGTCCAGGCCCCTGTTCGAGGCCGCTCGCGGTCGACTCCTCAAGCTTCCAATAACATTGGATCTTCTGTCGCCCTCCGGCGGTCTCATTCTCCACCCGGACCTGCCTCTCCTGGCCCTGCATGCCTGGTGGATAACACCTTAGAGGACCCGGCCATCGTACATGTCCTCACCGCAGCCAGGAAGGAGTTGGCATGCCGCAACTACCACTACAAGTGGCAGAAATTTGTCTCCTTCACAAAGGCGCGTCAAGAGCTGGTATCACCTGTCAATCTGCCTACCGTGCTCCATTTTCTTCTCCATCTCCGCCAACAAGGGCTTGCTTTTCCATCCCTGAAGGTGTACCTCGCCGCTATCGTGGCCTATCAGCCACGAGGGTCCCCTTCGACAGCGCTCTTCAGGGACGCTACCCTCAAGCAGTTTATGAAGGGCCTCCAACACCTTTACCCACCGGTATCGCCGCCGCTACCACCTTGGTCACTGTCCTTGGTACTATTGCAGTTGACGCGACCGCCCTTCGAGCCCATGGCGACTGCGGATGACAGGCTCTTGACCATCAAGACTGCTTTCCTGGTAGCTGTCACCTCAGCCAGGTGGGCAAGTGAGCTGACAGCGCTGTGATCTGACGAGCCCTTCCTCGTCTTTCACCGAGACAAGGTAGTCCTCCGCCTGGACATTTCCTTCCTGCCCAAGGTGGCCTCACACTTCCACCTTAGCCAGGACATCATCTTACCTGCTTTTTACTCGGACCCGACTACGCCTCTTCAGCGCTCCCTGCACTCCCTTGATGTTCGTCGGGCCTTGGCTTTTTACACTCACCGGACTGTGCCCTTCTGTCAGATGCCCCACCTGTTCGTGTGCTACGGTGGGCGTCGAAAAGACCACAAGGTGTCCACCCAGAGGTTCTCCAAATGGGTGGCCCAGACCATTCTGCTGGCATACGAACTGGCCAAGCAGCCTCCACCAGCTTTGTTGCGTGCTCATTCCAACAGAGCAGTGGCTTCTTCAGCAGCTCTCCTTCGAGGAGTGGACCTGCAAGAACTGTGCCGTGTGGCAACCTGGTCTCAACCCTCGACCTTCGTGCGCCACTACAGAATGGACTGCCGGTCCCGGAGAGATGCCCGTTTTGGACATGCGGTGTTGTCTTCCGTTCTCTAGGACCTGACCCACCGTCCAGTTGGTAAGCTACAACGCCTCCTAGTGTGTGAGGCACAGAGACCACGAAGAAGAAGAACAGGTTGCTTACCTGTAACTGTGGTTCTTTGAGTGGTCATCTGTGCCCTCACACACCCCGCCCAGCTGTCCCCTCTTTCAGGTCCCTTATTGGCGGACTCCAGAACTGAGGAGAGACCGTTGGCTTGGCGGGCTGAGCATGCTCAGTACGGGCATGAGGGAGGGGTTCCCGCCAAGCTGCTAAGCTCTAGAATCTTCCGAACGCTACTGTGCATGCGCGAAAGCTCCTAGTGTGTGAGGGCACAGGTGACCACTCGAAGAACCACAGTTACAGGTAAGCAACCTGTTCTTACTGGTCACGTCCAGGTTAATTGATCAGCATTAACAATGAGTAGGATTACCACCACCTCTTCTGTTTAGGGAAACCCAGATCTTAAAGGATGTCTGTGAGTCTTTTTGACAAGCAGGATCAATTGCCTACCCCATCTTTTTTTAACAATACCAAGCCAAAACCATGTTCAGAATTCAGTAGCAATAGCTAAGCAGCGAAGTGCTTTAAATTTGGAACTTGCTGTGTCCTATTATTGTGCACAATCACCAAATTATGGAAAGCTATAGTAAGATAATAGTAAGATACAATAGTAAAATAAGTATTATGCTAACAAGGCAAGTAAAGACCTAGCAAACTATATAAAGATCCATACAGCCAGCCAAAAATAAGAAAGTTAATTCTCCTAGGTTTCATATGTACAAAGTGCATAAGCACAGATCTCTTAGCAGAGTAGAGCTCCAGGCCATACTTTTAGCACAGTCAAAACAGAAGACAAAAAACCAAAGAATTTTCAATTTTATAGGAAAAACTGCCTATGGCTCAGATATTTCCAACTGTGACCACTCAGATCAATCATAGGTCTAAAATTTCTGGTATCTTGGTATCAGTACCATTTCTTTCCTAACACCATTGAAAACATTTTCTCACTAATCAGCAAGGCCTTTGAACAAACTTGAACCACATATAAACAAGAAATAACACACATGTTTTGAACATCATCACACCATCCCAAAGTAGCTTTTTGAGCCTATCATGCCAGCACGCTTATACGAGATGGAAATTACAAGCGGGCACAGAAGATAGGGTTTATTCACAGAACTTATTAAGTGCTAGTGTTTTAGGTTTCCTTGATTCAGTGGAATTACTCTAGTTGGGACTAACAATTAGATTTAGGTCTAGGATATTTTCAAAGTTTTTTTTTTTAAGATAATCAGCTTGGAGGGATCAGGCCCTGCATTTTTTCCTCTACAAAAGAGCTCTAAGTATCACTGATATGTGTGTATTATATGGGAAGGGAGGAGACACAAAAATTTACTGGTCTAAGAGCCAGCATGATGTAGTGGTTTGAGCACTGGACTGTGACCCTGGAGACCAGGGTAGATTCCTTGCTTAACTATGAGAAACCCACTGAGTGACCCTAGGTCACCACATCGCACAGTCTCAGGTCCAGAAAACCCAGTGGTAGGTTTGCCTTAGGGTCTCCATAAGTTGGAAATGACTTGAATGCACACAACAACAATGACAAGAACAAGGAATGGGAATCATGCAGCCCTCCATATATTGACAGACTGCAGCGTCGAGTGTTGCTGTGCTGATTAGAACGGAGAGCACTTGCTTTCAGACAACATCTGGATGGAATTCCAACAATACCTCACATTCCAACACTTGCCTGGCTCTAACTCCCAGTCTAACACGAGGATGCATGTCCTCTTTGGACCCAGGGCTGCAGCTGATATCTGTGCTGTTCTGAAGCTTCCAGTTGTACCAGTGTAACACTGGAAGAAGCTACTTAGAACTACTCTAGGTGATACTTATGCCCAGCCTTCAGACCTGTAACACAGGGTGGTATAAAATAAGGATGGGCAAAATGCAGTTATTGGATCATTTTTGTTGTCCCTGAAGCCCCCCTAATCCTCCAAAGCCCCTCATTGTTATGTGCCTTCAAGTTGTTCCCAACTTGTGGCAACCCTAACGCAAACCTTTCACAGGGTTTTCTGGGGCTGAGAGTGTCTGATGCATGCAGGGTCACCCATTGTGTTTCCATGGTTGAGCAGGGAATCAAATCCTGGTTTCCAGGGTTGCAGAACTTCTTAAAAATGTGCTATTTGGGGGCATTTTTTCCTTAAAATCAGTCAGCCCTCCAAATACATGAAAACATACAAAAATACTCCTACCTTAACCCTATAAGCACCCCAGAACCCATACTACCTCCAAATAACTGTTTTCTTCTGCAGTTACTTCAGTGACAAAGTTTCCCATGACATTCTTGCAAAGAAGCTACTAAAATGGGGGCTGGACAGGGCTGCTGTTAGGTGGATTGGTAACTGGTTGACCGACCGAACCCAAAGGGTGCTCACCAATGGCTGCTTTTCATCCTGGAGAGAAGTGACTAGTGGGGTGCCGCAGGGTTCTGTCCTGGGCCCAGTGCTATTCGACATCTTCATCAATGACTTGGATGAAGGAGTGGAGAGCATGCTGATCAAATTTGCAGATGGTACCAAATTGGGAGGGGTTGCTAGTACCCCAGAGGATAGGATCAAATTTCAAAATGACCTGGACAGATTGGAGAACTGGGCCAAAGCTAACAAAATGAATTTCAACAGAGAGAAATGTAAAGTCCTACACTTAGGCAGAAAAAATGGAATGCACAAATATAGGATGGGGGGCGCGTGGCTGGATAGCAGTACACGTGAAAGGGATCTAGGAGTCTTGGTAGATCACAAGCTGAACATGAGTCAGCAGTGTGATGCGGCAGCCAAGAAAGCCAATGTGATTCTTGGTTGCATCAATAGGAGTATGGTGTCTAGATCGAGGGAGGTAATGGTACCACTCTATTCTGCATTGGTTAGGCCTCATTTGGAATACTGTGTCCAGTTCTGGGCACCTCAGTTCAAGAAAGATATCGACAAGCTGGAATGTGTCCAGAGGAGGGCGACCAGAATGGTGAAGGGTCTGGAAGCCTTAGGGAGCTGGTATGTTTAGTTTGCGGAAGAGAAGATTAAGAGGGCACATAATAGTCATGTGTAAATATTTGAAGGGATGTCATGTTGAGGAGGGAGCGGGCTTGTTTTCTGCTGCTCCAGAGACTAGGACAAGGAGCAATGGATTCAAGCTGCAGCAAAGGAGATTCCACTTGAACCTCAGGAAGAACTTCCTGATGGTCAGAGCTGTCTGGCAGTGGAATATGCTGCCTCGGAGTGTGTTAGAGTCTCCTTCTTTGGAGGTTTGGAGTCTGGATGGCCATCTGTTGGGAATGCTTTGATGTGTGTTCCTGCATTGCAAGGGGTTGGACTCGATAGCCCCTGGCATCTCTTCCAACTCTGTGATTCTATGATTCTACTCTTATTAAAGTAGCGATAGAAAAAGACACACCTACACATCCTGTTACCATTTTGAGAAGGTCTGTAGAGGAAAAGAAAGCTATTTGGGCTTGCTGAGAGGTCTTAAGGGAAGAATTAGCCCCTGTTATAAAGGCTGTCACATTGTATACGTGCTATAACTACAAATATGGAGTTTGTATTTGTAAAAAGGAAAGAGGGTAGACCGCCACAATCTCCTCATAACATTGTCTTTATTTTTTGTTTTTCCAAAATAAAATGAACCCAGGCAGAACGTGCTGCACTAATAAAGGAACTTAATGCCCTTCAACAAAAGAAAGAGCAACTAAAAGCAGAGGTGGATAAATACAAAGAATGTGATCCGGATGTTGTTGAAGAAATCCGTAAGTAACATGTAGATCTCCTTTTAATGTATTGATCATTCAGCGCAACCCAAGATATTTTGCTGATGGAAGTAGAGCTCCTCCTCTCACAGTCTACCAAAAATAAAGTAAACTGAAGAATGAATTTTACTTCACTATCTGCTGCCATGCTTTCAGGCAATGGTTAGTGTAGGGTGCAGGAAGTACCATGTGATTTGTCATTTGTCCCATACAGATTTGTCCTTCAACAGAGTGAAAGGGTTTGTGGGACTTCGGAGGAATGTCTGGGGTGGGACTGCCCTGCTTTCCCCAGCACCACTGCTGGGAATGTTTGCTTTTCTTTCTAATGGTAGAGGCAGTGTTATGTGCATTTTGTAGCCAATAATTGAAATTTCGTAGCATAGTAGTCTTTGGTGGTACATATTTATGGTTGCTACCAGCAAAACATTTTAATGACTCAGTAGTGACAAGGGAGTACCTGGTATCTAGAGGAGTACTTACACAAGGTTGGATAATAATAGTATACTTAATAAGGATAAGAAAGCAGCAGTTAAGACAATCAAGGAAAGATCTGAAATCTGATTTGGTTGTATTTTTGACTCTGAGAAATTGACACAAATGACAACAAACTTTAGAGAGTTGTGCAAATTGCAAAGGTAGCTTTCGATCTGGTTCAGAATAGGGAGGCTATAATTCAGGACATGCAAACTGGAATAAAAGAGTTAAAAGATAAGTTAAAGGGGAGGAGACTTGCTATTGTAGTTTAGGTTTCCACCTTCCATGTTTTAAGGAGGAAGGTGGGGTAGAGGATTTAAAGTATAAAATAGTGAATGGACTGAGGTCCTCTAACCGGACTTGAAGATACACTTTGAACAAGTTACCATGCTGTCTTGGAGATTCTGAGAGCTGGAGCTTGAAAAGGAATTTCCCGGCAGGACTAATGTCTGTTGAAAGATTCTAAATTTGTCTAATACCCTTTAAAACCATCTAAGATAATAGTTATTGTCATGCCCAGTGATGTTATTCTGCCCTGAATCCACCATGAGTCCATCTCATTGGATAATCTCAAATACTAGTATTACATGAGAGAGAGAAATTATATCCTGTTTCTTCACTATTAATTCCATTGTTCCTCCTTGTCATCATCATTGCTTTAGACATTCCTCAACTTCTTATTGCAAAAGACCTCAATCTTTCTTATAAGAAAGGGTATAAATCTCTTTTGTACTCATTTTGTTTTCTGCCATGGGGTGCGTAATATTCAACGTTTGGTCATATATAAGGGAATTATGGTCTTTAGTTTTTGTTGTTTTCAGCCTTTTTCTAAATAATCCTAACATGGAGTGTGCTTTTTCCAGTTGTGTCACATATAGTTAATATTTTAGGTGAGCTCATGCTGTTCTAGAGCTGTGCAGTATCTCAATTCCCATATCTCTTTCTTGGTCACTTGGTATTAATATGTGCGTAGAGTTTGGGTTTGTCAGAATTTGTGTGTGATCCCGTGTGCCTCACTCAGTCGACTATGGATGTGAAATAGACAATCTTTTTCATCTGTGAAACTCATAGATTAGTTTTGGACACATTGGGGTGTCTTAGCAGTTTGTCTTAGAAGTTTATTGTGAGTCTTGGGTGCAAGAATGAGATTCATATGTGATAATTAATAACTGATTAGGTGAATAGGAGAGTTAGGGACTTGGAGTGATTGATTTGTTCATCTGACTGCATTGCCAGAACAGAATTTGTTTCCCAGTATACTTCCTAACACCAATTTTTGGTAGAAGTCTTTTTATGTCCATATTCCCCTTGCTTCTGTCTGCCTCTCTTTTATGTTTGTTTCATGCTCCATCAGCACACACACACATAATTCTCTTTTCTTTTTTTTATTTTGGTTTTTCCCAAGTGTGGATGCTTTCAATTGATTGTCATTGTGTTGTGTTCTTCCACAAGTTTCTGAATTCACTTCAACATAGTGACACTTCTATCTTATGCCGTACTGGCTATGCAAGTATAGTCACTTTAACTTCAGCATGAGGGTTAGATGGAGTATCTCACACATTGCACACAGATTCATGGTTTGAAGAGAGTGAACACCCCTTCAGCATCTCATGAGAAGATGCAAAGTCTGTGTATTCACCATTTAACAATATATTGTCTGAAGCGATCCAGGATTTGAGCAAATTAACTTCTCTTTTCTTTTTGTGTTAAGTTGCTTCCTAACTCTTGTGTTTGGGTGCAGTGTAATAATGCAGAAAAGGAGAGATTTTAGATACTCTCTGTTACAATCCTCAGAGAAATCCTTGAAAGAGCTTCATTGTATATGTTAATTATGCATTGTCTCTGACCCAACATCTGTAAAATGAAGGAAGTGCATACAACTGTGTTGCATCTGTCTCTGCGTTCAAGAGCATATTAAACACTACTGTATAGCTGTGGGTCTGTGAGACTGCATTGTTAAAGCATTCCGTCTTTGTGAACTTTTAAAAAATCCTCTTGTCAAGTCCCATCAGTATGGGCCTCCTGTGTCCCTTTTGGAAAGGTCAGACTGTCAGATCTCATCAGTCCATAAGTACTGTCTTTCCAAAAAGTGTCTGATAGAGTTTGCGAGGGCTAAATAACAAAAGATATCTGTCAACTCTACACAAATACATTTGTCTGCCGCCATACGCTGGGTTTAGTTGGCCTGCCCACACTCTATTGACCTATTTGGGTTTTTTTCCCTTTGTTCTAAATAAGAAAAGCTTTTGCTTAGAACATGGCTCTGCTGTCATCAGGGGAAGGTGAGCTGAAAATCTGCCGCTTAACATTTTTTAATCTTCTCTGAACATGTCACAGCTGACAGTTATTTCCCTGTAGCCCCACCCTTAGGTTTCTGTTTTGTAGAGAACAAAACAAGAAAAGAACTGGGGTCTTTTCCTTGAGTGTATCACTAAAGTGGAAGAAAGGGGAATAAGAAGTGCTTTCTTAATTCTCTCAGAGCAAAGCAGCTCAGTAAATGTACATATTGCTTCTGATTACATGTGCTCCTTGGTATTGTGGGAGACAATTGGCACCTAAGAATATTGGCTTTTCTACTTCTTTTAAAAGGTCACTGTTTCCCATACCAAGTACAGTAAGAGTTCACAAGTGTGGGCTTTACCTATCTGAGGAACTAGAATATGATTTCCAGTTATATTTCAGTGGTATTCATAGTTCTGTGCCATTCCAGAACTGTGCAAATTATGCAGTCTTGCATATGTAGGATTAATTTGCATAACATGTTCATTTAACAGCGTGTACTTGTTCTTGATGCTGCATTTTCTTTACAGAAACCTTTAATTTTTTTGCACATAGCTTTTGAAAATGTTGAAAACATTTCTTCACCTAGCTACTACAAGGTTGATACATATAGTGTTGTTCCCTGATAAAGCATACATGAGGCATGTATGAAGTGCCTGGCACCATGGGAGGCGGACAGAAGCTGTTTTCTTAGAACTCGTTTAATAATAGGACTACTCTACTATGCTCAATTATGGTAACAATGTGATTCTTCTTTGTGGTCTTTGTAAACCAAAGAATTGGGTTTTGCACCTGCTCAGAGCTTCTCATGGAACATTCCAGAGCTGAGCTTTTTTGGTGGGAACTCCACCTTAGTGCCCATGCCTGTGCGTGCATCAGTTAATGCACCTTAGCTATTTTTCCTCAGTTCCTTCTTGTCTGCTTCACGAACAGCATCACTTGAACTATTCTTTCAATTTACTTCTGCTGATTTCCCCCCTTTCTTTGGTTTTCTTACAATCTTTCTATTTTTTCCCTCATCACTTCTTGGTGAATTTAATAATATTGGTAGCATTTCTGTTGTTCGTCCTGTAGAGCATGGACTTGACAGTCCCGAACTTTGCACCTTGTGCACTGTGAACACTGCATGTTGAAGTGGACACTCTGAATGCCTTTTCTGCTTGGGCATGGGACATAAAAATCAGACTTCTGCCATTTGTAAGAGTTTCAATAAATAAGTCCTGTAAAATCAGATTAAGTTGGGAACATGCACTAAGTTTGTCAGATTTGATGGCTTAAGGACACAGCTCTTAGCACAGCACTGTCTCTGATGACTGAGTGCTTGTCTCATCAGATTACGGCTTCAGATACTGCATTGCCCCAGACTTACTCCCAGCTGTTTCTCCTGCTCCGGTTTCCTTGGTTTTGAATGGCAACAGTATTGTGTGTCAGGCCTGGCTTCCAGTGGTAGGATTTTTGCAGTACGGTCCTCACCTCCCCAAAATTGGCAAGATACTAGAGATGTCTTGGACAAACCACTCTCTGTATGGATTGGTATGTGAAGTTGGTCTCTTTCTAAATAGAGTCTCACATGTATGGGGATGAGACTTACTGTCTTGTGTTATCACAATTCATTTGAACATCAAAGAAGCAAATTTAGAAATGAAAAAATATTCTGCTTTAGAACTAGACTTGCAACTTTTCTATTTCCACTTGTAGGTAATAGATTGCAGAGGTTTTCTTCAAATCTGATTTGTGTTTCTGCTAGCCTGGATTGCAGACTTTGCCTTTTGCAGTAATCACTGTACAAGAAATAACCCCCTACCTGAAGTGTACAGATGGAGTTTTTGGAGCTTCTCCGATTTCAAATGGTCCTGGGTTAAATTCATTTTAAATTTTGCAGATAACTATTACTTGACGTGATTGCTCAGGAACAAACATGGAGAGAAATGCATGACAGAAACTTTTTCTGATTGGGGAAAAAACAATCAGTTTGCCATGCACTGCACGGTAGTAACTAACCTAAAAGCCTTCTAGGGAATCTGGCCATTGTTGGTTGAGAGAAATTCATAAAACCTATCGTCTGGTAGATATCTGCAGCATAGTAGCTAACACACCTAAGTACCCTGACATCACCAGATCCCGTCTGATCTCAGAAGCTAAGAAGGATCAGCTCTGGTTATTACTTGAATGGGAGACCACAAATGAATACTGTAGGCTATATTTCACAGGAAGGAACTGGCTCTGGATATTCCTTGCCAAAGAAAACATTAGAAATTACTGATTTTGCTGTTAGTTGACAGGCTAATTGAAGGCATATTCACACACAATAGGTAACACTGGCTCAAGACATTTCTTGTTTTTTAAATCCAGCTACTCTGTTAGTCTTAATACACTTAATGCTTTGATCAACGTCAAGAAACTGAGGTTCTTGTTTTCCAAAGATTTCAATTTACAACCATTTTGGTGCAGCTGGCATTAAAATGTAAAATGCCAGCCACATATGCAAATAATTCTTAATGTAAATTCAAGGATTGAGAGGTCTAGCTTTGTTTATGGTGTAATTGGTCTGTTGGGGGCATTTTTTTTCTTGGTGTCAGCTGTGGGATTGGCAGAGTAAGGGCTAGAGAGCTGCAGTATGGGGTCTACTATTTGCATGTGGGACAAGGACCATGCGTGGCTTCTATAAAAGGTAGAGTAATAATGAGTGATATGACTGAAGCATGTGATAAGCCTGTTTATTTTATGTGCTGCCCTTTTTCCTGGGGTGGAACAGAACATAATTTTTTAAAATGCATGCTTATAGTAACACATCTGTCATAAAACTGGATTTTAAAAAAAGAACTTTCACAGAGTGAAATTATAAGAGAGTTGGCTTTAGGTGGTTACAATTATCATGCTTGCTTATGGTTTATAATTATGTTCCTGAGTTAAATGAATGGCAAAATTTCATCATACCCTTCTAAACTGAAGTCCTGATTGAATATTTTCACTGATAGAAAGGTATATTTAGATATCTCTCACAAGCTGTCATTTACATTTTGCCTATAGTATCAGTTAAATGTTATTCTCTGTTGAATGTTGCTGCAGTAATACTGGGAATACTTACAGATTCTCTGTGCCACAGAAAATTTCTTTGCATGTGAAAGCAAGGAATATAGAAGCCTCACACAGGATAGGCACTTCTCTTGGTTAATTTGGAAATATTTTTATTTATATAAATTGTGTCATCCAAGGCTTGCAGTCCCACTTTCCTAGAAGTCCCATTGAACTCAGTGTGACTTATTTTGGAGAAATGAATATATAGTGAATTGTGGTGCAAGAGCATGCTAGAATCAATTAATCCTAAGACCACTATTTTATAATGTATGAGTTTCTTCCCTGCTTTAACCAAGTTAAGAAGTAAATTTGTCGATATTATTTCCATTATAAAGCTTGAAATGTGTTTCTATTTCTAACTATCTTGTTTTGTCATTAAGGCAGTTTAGTTAGTATCTCTGTTAGACATCCAGTCTATGCTATTGCAGTGCACTTTGGTGCTGCCTTGAAAAATTGTAAGATTCTGCTAGTACAGAGTGCAGCTATGTGGATGCTCCTTTTCGGCCTGAGGGTTTGAAGCATGTCATTCCAGTTCTACAGTAGCTGCACTGTCTGCTGATTCATTTCCAGTCCCAGTTGTAAGGTGCTTGTATTGTCCTTTAAAGCTCTAAACTAGGGGTAAGCATGTTATGACTGTCCACATGCTGCAAAATTACATCTCCCTTTATTCTCCACACTGCCAAAGGCTGGTAAGAGTTGCAGTCTTGCAACATCTGAAGAGCCACAAGTTGTCCATCTCTGCCCCAAACTACTTGGGACCAGGTTACTTGAAGGACTGGCCGCTGGAGCCCTTCTCACAGACGTTCGAATAAGCCTGAAAGAATATTCACCCCACATGGATCTGCCCAAATGTTTGAGGTCTTTGGAAGGAGGCTTCCTCTTGGCCCCATCACCCTCACAGGACATGGAAGGACTTTCTGGGTGGCTGCTCCCAGGCTGTCGGACTCTGTGGGGAGAGTAGGGTGATCCCTCCAACTTAGCTTCCTCTGCTAGGCAAAGGCACTGTCATTCAGATAGGCTTTCGGCCACTCCGTGGCTGCTGCAGAGGAAATGTTTGATGGAGGATGGCTCTAAGGAAAAAACCCCTGGAACCCACCTCAAGCTAGATCCTATAAGTAGTCACTTGGACTAAAAAACGCTGAAAATGTGGTGTACATGTATATGAATAAAAGTCACAATGTTGGGAAACAAGAGTTGTCTATTACTGTTATTATATATTTTTACACCAAAGAAATAAATTGCGATTAACAGATAGTATCTAAGTTGTAGAACCCACAAACAAGGGCAGCAATAATAACAATAAGCAAATTCTGCTTTACACCAAAGAAATAAACTGCAATTAACAAATAGTATCTAAGTTGCAGAGCCCACAAGGACAATAATAATAACTATAAACAAATTCTGGAAAACTTTTGTTCAGTTCCTTAATCCACTCATTGGTTAGGCTGCAGACGCAACAAACAGAGAGCAAGCAATTACCAGTTTCCAAACTTGTTATAAGGTGATGTTTGTAAAGAATATGCTGCTGTTGCTTGTAAACAATATATTGCTATATTTTCAGTGTTTTTCAGTCCAAGTGACTGCTTATATGGAGGATGTCTGTCATTTGACGGAGGATGTCTCTTCTTGTATTTTTGAGTATTTTATGTTATAATTCACTCTCTGAGTTTAATATGATAACTTATTTGTTTTTCACTGCTTTTTGATGATATAGCTGCTTCTTTTTTTCAGTTTTATTGTTCTCATTTATGTTGTAGGATGCCTTGGGTCCTGCACTGGGAGAAAGGCAGGGTATTTATTAAATGATATAATTGGGTCTAAAGTGACACAAGACCCTGTGGAAGACATTTAGGACAGACTAACGTCTCTAGCTCTGCTCAGGAGCTCTTCTTGTGCATGAGCCTTGAATAGGAAGAGTGCAGCATGGAATAGCATACTGGTTCTCCCCCTTTCTTTGCCTTTCTTGTTACCCTATGTAGGCAAAGAATGATTTTCTTCAGACAGGAGAGGCACTCAGTGACAGTCTTGCACCACAGAGTGTAGAAAGTGATTTGAGCAGCATGTGGAGAAAGTTTGTTGTTACTTCATTTCCTCCTCTGTAGAGTTTACACGTGAAGAGGATGCCTTTAAAAGGCTGCTGTGAATATTGTATTTTCCCAAAGATAGTCTCTGTATGTGTAATTGCATTCTATGTCTCATTCAGTAGCCCAACTGGATGGTGATTCTTCTGCTTAGATCTGTGGCCTAAGAAATACTTTGATAGTGAGAAGTCTGCTGGAGGAATTGAGAGTCTGGCAGCATGCTTAAAATAAGCTTAGAGAAGTTATATTTTTGGACTACTGTTTTCAGTAGACACGCATACATGCCCAGTAAGGAAGTCCAATGACCATGTTGGCTGCAGGATTCAGCTAGTGCAAAAAAAAATAATGTTTCCAAGTGTTAAAAAGTGTACTCAGTTTACTCTTCCCTTGGAAACCTGTAACAAGAGCTGGGAATACAATTTGTTTCTGCTTTTTAATTGTAGAAAAAATTCTTCACACTTCCTCTTTCTAGGTCATGTAAATCTCAGAAGTCCATTTCCCTTTCCAGTGAAATTTTGTTTCAGAAACCTAAATTATCCAAATGTGGGTTTTAAACACTGTGAGATCTTTCACATTGCTGATTGAAGAGCTAAAGAATTGAGTTTCATACACTAACCCTTTCTGAGTGTCTGGCAGTGGCTGGTTTTTCAAGCTAAGTGAGTCCTTCTCACAGTACAGAGCTTTATAAGAATGGAATATTTTATGTTGCCTTAATTTCTCAGCCTCCCTAGAGACAAGCTCTAGGCAATGCCTTGACCACTGCCAATGAATAATGCACAGCAAGCACTGGCAAGACAAAAAGGTGGGTGTGGGTGTGAAAAATATGACAGCTCTTGCAGGGTGTTAGTATGGGAATTTATCTTGAGGCCATAAACATGCTAAAGGGTAAAAAGGAGAGCTGAAAGGCATTCCACGAGTGGATTTGTTTGTTTCATGTACAATTCATATGCATCCTATCTGAGAAAATCTTTTATGAAGTGGTTTCTTAGAGCTGTTTTTTTTTCCTTTGCTTTACTCCATAAGTTGTCTGTTTGTATGAAGGAGACAAATGTGTTAGCATTGACTCGTGGACCTCAGTGTGGAAAGAATTTCATGAAAGTTACAGTGCTTTATGCCAGGAGGTGCTGGTTCTTATGTAACAGTGGTTGCTTGAATAAATTGCTATCATGATGGAGAAAGGTGCCGGAAAAGAACATGCAAACTGCTCCACAGAGTGAGGTCTCCTATGATATAAAAAGAATTTAAGTTATTTAAACTTTACATAAAATCGGGAATGAATGATTTTGTAATAAGTCTGTATTTTCTTAGAAGCATGTCTATCGCTAGTGAAAGAAAGAATAAGAACCACTTCCTTTTATTTTACTTTAAACCTAAGTATCATTTTCTGTGGGTGGATCAGACTTTCAGTGCAAACATTCTTGGTGCTGCACTTTAGAATAATAATTAATATTATTATCTTCTTCCTCCTCTTTATCTTTATTTATACCCCACTTTTTTCCCAGGCTGGGACTCAAAGTGGCTTACAACGATGAAAAAGACATAGTCAAAAACAATAGAATACAAAGTTAAAACACAAACGATCAAGAAGAATTAAAACAAAGTTAAAATACATAATTAAAACTCAAACATTCATAAATTCAGCAACTTCACAATTAACCACATCCGGCACTTTTTATCAGACAATGTCTGTTGGAATAAAAATGTCTTTTCTTGACTGGAAAGCAAGTAGGGAGGGTTTCAGTCTGACTTCTCTGAGAGGGGAGTTCCAGAGCTTGGGAGCAGCCACTGAGAAAACCTCCTGTGTTCCCACCACATGTACCTGTGAAGGTGGTGGGACAGACAGAAATACCTCTCCAGCAGATCTCAAAGCCCAGGCTGGTTTGTAAGGGAGAATACAGTCCTTCAAATAACCTGGACCTGAGTTGTGTAGGGCTTTAAAGGTCATCACCAGCACTTTGAATTGTGCCTGGAAACACACCCGCAGCCAGTGGAGCTGTTGCAACAGAGGAGTTGTGTGATCCTTGTAGTCAGGCGCAGTTAACATTCTAGCTGCAGCTCTTTGGACCAGTTGAAGTTTCCAAACACTCTTCAAAGGCAGCCCATGTACAGCACATTACAGTAATCCAACCGGGGTGTAACCAAGGCATGTGTCACTGTGGCCAGATCTTAAAAGGCAAGAACTGTGACTTTGGAACCAGATGTACTATGGGCCTGCAGAGTGTGGCCTTGGAAATAACTTTAGTTGAGATCCATTTGGGCTACAACAGGATCTGAATAGTGAGATCTGATCCTTATTGATTCTCACTTTTTTTCATTATGCTTTTGGTACATGAAAATTCAGTACATTCTCAACTTAACTTTCATGCTATTTAGTGTGTTTTACTTATTTGCTCTCTCTTGTTTCCTGTTTAATTATTGTTTTTAATTTGTACTTCTGTCTGTCTTTTTTGGTTGGCTGTTGTGCAGTAGGTGTTTGTGATTAAAGAAGAATTTTAAAAATTAAAAAAAAAAGAAGAAGAAAACAGTCACAATTCTGGATTTTTCATTTTTTTTAGCAGACTTGCAAAGATCATCTCTGCGGAATGTTGTTTCTCTTGATATTTGTGGGTTGTCTAAATATTCAGAAAGGTATTAAACATTTTTAAGTCCTTGAAAAACAGGAATTTTGCTCATTGTTCATAGAACCACTTCAAAAACGTAGTTTTAATTTCTCTGCATCTGTTGCATTATGGATCAAGATATAACTATACTAATTTTCTTTTGTTTCTTGTTTTTTTTTTTCAGGTCAAGCAAATAAAGTAGCTAAGGAAGCAGCCAACAGATGGACTGGTGTGTGTCTGTTTACATTCCTCAGCAGAAGTCATCCCCCTTCCTTGAGCAAAAATAAACTCAGACGAAGAAGCAATTATTCATAAAACTTTAAAAAAATGGTTACCTCTTAACTAAGGAGTGAATTTTTTGGCAAGTAAAAGGGTTGCTAGCAGTCCATAAAATCTTACCTTTGGTGAAATCTGCTTTTGCTCAAGAAAGGATAGGTGTGAATGAATGCATGCTACCTGTCACATTTTCCCTGCTATAATACTAACTTTAACAGTTGCCATTTTGGTCTGGTATAAACCATTGTATGTTAAGCAAGTCCAATCTGCAAGTAAGATGGAGAATAGAAGGTTTGGTTCTTTCAGTTTAATTTGCTTACTGTAAAACAGGGATGGAAACCCTTTGGTCTCCTAGACGATGTTGAACTCCAGTGCACATTAGTCCTAGCCAGTGTAGCCAATGGTGAGGAAGTTACAGTCATCAGCATCAGAAAGTTACAGATTCTCCACCCAAACAAAATTATCTGTACCTTCAGATTAACAAATCACTTGAATTTAAGCCAGTAAAAGAATGACATCGATGAACATGGAACTAGTGGTAGCTCTTAAATTTGATTGCACGGCAGCTCATATGTCATTGCAAGCTGTTCACATAAAGTTGCTACCTTATACAAATCTAGAACAGCTTGGTCACAACTGTATTTCGGGGGAGTAGTGGTTCACAGCATCAGTTCATAAGGCCTGGAAAAATGGGAAATAAAATGTACATCCACCACCAACAAATCAGGTACTGGACTTGAAGCTCTCAGGAGCCCTATTCCACTGATGGGTGAGATCAAGGACAACAGACTGGGACCAAAAATAGTAACTTAATGTTCCTTATGCCAGTACTTAAACCTCAGGAACGGCGTTTCAGTAGAAGCTGCTGTACAGTTTGCTGGAAAATCACTGAACTGACATGTCATGACTTTGATGAAGGATATCTGAAAAACCTTGTCTTTCCATATGAGCTTATCCAGCCTCTCAGATATTCATGGAACACCCTTCTATTGGTCCAGCCACCCTAACAGATATGGTTTTTGTGGAATATAGGACAGGGCCTTCTCATCGGATACGCCTTGACTCTGGAATTTTCTTCCTGTGGAATTTCCTTCTTTGATGTCCTTCCACTGGAAGGTGAAAATGTTTCTGTTCCAGCAGGCTTTGGGAAGCTCTCTGCAAGGGTGTTTAATAGTGTACTGTTTAACTGATTATATCATTTTGAATGCTTATGTTTTAAATACCATAATTAGCTCAATATTTTGTCTGTAATTTTTGTATAATTGTACCTATATAATAACAGTAGTAGCAGTTATCTGGGAAGCCGCAGAAGGTCAGATTTGGCACTAGTGTCTGGGATTTCCCTATTCTTGACTTAATAGTTCCCACATCCTTCTTTCATGAAAGAAGAAACTCCTTTTATTCCATGTTCATGGTTTTCCCTTCTCATTTTGTCCGCAGATAATATCTTTGCAGTAAAATCTTGGGCCAAACGGAAATTTGGATTTGAAGACAATAAAATCGACAAAACCTTTGGTATTCCAGAAGACTTTGACTACATTGATTAGTTGTATTTAGAAAGATGGCAGATAATTTAATATTGGTCCAGAAGTTTTCGTTCTGAAGTTTTGTTTCTTTTCTTTCCAATTGTTAATAGTATTTTGGTTAATAAAAGATTAAAATACTCTCAAACCTTCATTTTCTAGAGATTCTGACTTGGATTTAGGACTGCTGATAAGGAAACCTATAGACATGCTAGTTGCTTTGATATCTATTGTATTGGTTGTATGATATAAGAAATGAATGGTATATAAAGGGGGGGAAAGGAGAGACTCTGGGAATACTGTCTTAATATTTCTGGAATATATTTGAAAAATGAAATGTAAGCAAAGTAGTTGTTACTAGGGATTTTGGAAGTGTATGATTTCATTGTATTAGAACGATTTTTACCTTGTTTTCCAGACAAAGTCGTTTTAAAGAAATCTTACAGTCAAGAAAACATGACACAAAAGAAAATGGGAAGGAAAAGGAGATGGAAAAAAGGAAACTTGGCATTGTTCTTAATGTTGAATGAATGGGTGGTTTTCTTGTTTCATACAGTACATATTCACAGAATCTCTATATTCATTTCTTTGAGCAGTCTGCTTGTGGTTTAGTCATCTTTCCTAAGCTATAATGTAGGATGACAGAGTTATTTTTAAAAGCCAGGTAGACCCAGATAATGAGACAATTCAAATTATCTGAAAGCGGAAAAAATACTAGGAATACTCCTGTGAAAAATGTGTAGAGGTGCTATGGTGGGATGAGCAAAAGATGCAGTAAATATCTAGAAATCTGCAATCCACTGGCGGCTGCATGGAGCATGTGGCACAAATGTTGTGGACTAAAAATAGCTGTTTCCTCTCATTAACTGTCACTTTGAGAAGCTATAAGGTGTTGTCCTCAATTAATGCTTTTCTGCAAGACCTGTTTTGCACTTAAATGCAAAGCAATTGTAAGTTCTTGATGTGGTGTTGTGAGTGTATGAGAAGGAGCAACAGCCTGGACTCAGGCCACTAGGAAATGGGAGCAGCCCTCACTTGTACATCGTCTGGGTCAGCCTTCTATTTTTAACCCAGTGGTGCTACTGTGCCATCAAAATATAATGTGCTTTACATGCTGAAGAGTATGTGCTGAACAGTACAGTCTGTTTGGAAGTGTGTACTCTAGAACCTCTCTGTATAAAAATTCACTGAGCTTCTGCATAAAGTATTTGCCTGTGAAGTAGAGCATCAGTACACACCAAAGCTACTGTTCCCAGAATCACCTAGTCAGTGGATCAGATTAGTGGGGGATTCTGGGAATTTTAAAAGCAAATATTTCCAGGCTCTGGTATGTACATGCTTTATTCGTTTGTTACAGTTATCTCCTACTTTTCCTCCAAAGAGTTGTTTTCCCCACCCATTTTTTATCCTTCCAAGAATTCTCTAAGATAAGTCAGGCTAAGAAATAGTGACCAGCAAAAGGTCATCCAGTGAATTTGATGGCTGAGTGGGGATTTGATGCAAAGTTTTTCCAGTGCTAGTTCTAAACATAACTGCTGTACCATGCTGGCTTGATCTTCATAGCTAGTTTCATCTTCACAGTCCTAAGTGCTTTTGTGGTGGCAACAGAAAAAGAGGAAGATGGAGAGCAAGCAGATTGCCAAGAGTCTGTTCTCTTCTATGTACATCTGAGAAGCAAAGAGGCTCATTTACTCTCTTCATGCTTCACTGCAGGTTTTCTTGGCTCTTCCTTGCAGACACCAATCATGAAAGAAGCTCTTTGTGAGATATACAAATGTGAGTGATGCTTCACTGTGTAATATACTTTATAGCAATCCATCCCATGAGAATATTACAGTGCTTTCTTTTCATATACAGATCTTTACAAGACTTGACATGTAAGCCTTCACATGTCATATTTTAGGTGTTTTTAACAAATTGATGCCTGGTCCTGAAAAGTGCTCACCACACATCAGCTTGGCTGTGGAGTTCTCTATGGGGTGGGCAAAATGCAGTCTATGGACCACATACAGCCCCCAGGGGCCCTAGGTTCCTTAAAAAAAAATTGTCATGTGTTTCCATCACATTTTCCTGCTCTTCTCCAGCCAATTTAGGACCAGGAGAGGGATTTTTTGAAACAGGAAGTCAACGTTAAATAACTTCTGCTTACTTCCTGCTGTTAAAAAAGGGCTCTCCTGGGCCTAAAATGGCCCAAAGGCCTTGAAACAAGGTGAAATGCCCCCTGTACCCCTAGAGGGTCTAGGAAGGGTGGAATTTGATTTCTTTTTGCGGAAACAGGTGCAGTGGAGAGGTACAGCCCTCCATGCTCTGCATGTGTGACTAACACAAAGGTCTGGCGAAGAAGAGACTTTTTTCCCCCTGTTCTTGCACCATGGCTGCAGTATCATCAACAAATTATTAATGTTACTTCCCTGCAGCTGAAAATGAAGATGGGGGAAAGTAACATACAAACATAAAGAACAGTCAATAGACTCTTGCTGAAACTTCCTTGTACATCAATTTCCTATTGACTTCATTTAAGAAGAAAAAATAAACTTCATTGTTGTGAAATGCTACCTTTATTAGGCAGCAGAACAAAATAAGCAGATGGAACAAATTGCAACATTACCTTGTTAGCAACATTTGTACTCTAAGGTTAACTGCTGAACTATCTAATGCAATTAAACTGTTTTTGCTTTCATATCTATAGTATTATTTAAAGGCCTAAATACTCTGAAGTTACCAAATCACATTTTATCCTGGAAACTAAGCAGGTGCCATAGACCATATTTCCGAGGAAAGGAAGTGGCAAAACCATCTCTGAATATTCCTTCCCTAAGAAAGCCTTATGAAGTTCATCGGGATGGTGTAAGGTGGCAGGCAACTTGAGGACACATATACACACACATAGTGTTATTTCAGAGAAAATTAGGTAACTGCTTTCAGCTTACCCCACACACGTATTGGCATATATTGATGTACATTCCAAATCTTTGCTTCTTACACCTTATACCTCATCTGTCATGTACATAGTTTAGGAAACTTACTTCTTATACACTGACCATGCTGGTTCAGGGATCTGTAAATTGTAAATCCACCCCCCCCCAAAAAAAATTACTTTCCCAAGTTTTGGAAAGATAGATTGAATAGGGCAATACCTCCTTTTTAGGCCTTGACTTGTTCCAGAAACTGTCACAGTGTGTTTTAGTCATGCGGTGAGTGGGGAGTATTTCACTTAAAATACACCTCTTATGCCAGGCCTGGTGTAGTATTTAGTGCATGTTTGCTTGAGCCCAAGCAGATACAGTGGTTTGACCAAGGTGCTTCACATCTATAGATTGTTACAGCAACATTACTGTATTTTAAAAACTTGTGAGCAACATTTATGATTGTGAGGAGCCAAGAGGTGAGACAAAAGCCATACAGAGACACAGACAGTTCCCTTTAGCCATCCATATTGGCATACAGGAGTAGAGAAGTTTAAAAACTTTTGTCCCTATCTCCTTTGTGATCAAGACATGGGATGACAGAAGGAGGAGAAGTGTATACTCCCTCCTTCTTAACCTCTGGAGATCCCGTTTGCTACTAGTACCAGTGAGAAATTAGCCTCTGCTTCAGTGACAGCTAGGAGACAGCAGGTGTGGTTTTGTTATTGGCCCACACACCTCCCAGATTTGATGTGGTTTTCATTGGAGAAATATAATTTAATTGGCAAAATACATTAATTGGCATTGATATAAAATGGACCCTGATGTGACTATAAGGCCAGGCTGGGCAGAGGAAAAACACTGGTTGAACATGTGTGCTGCAAAGTAGGTCAGAGATCTGCTCTGGGCATAGGCCAAGGTCATTGTCAGAACAGTCACCAGGTAACTCCAGAGATAATAGACTTAAGTTGAAGCTGTAACATTTCTGCTGCCATACAGTAGCAATGGGAAGTTCCCACAAAACCACTGATTGTTTCAGCCCTCCTTCCTAGCACCTGGACATTTCCCCTTATTGTCCCTTTATCTGTCCACTGTTACAGAGCTGTTACGACAGCCATTAACTCTTTGTCATCTAACACTAAGGCCATTAACACAGTCTGGACCCCTTTGTCTGTTCTGCAACCTCCATTATTCACTCAGCCAGGGAGCTATTTACACCCTTGCCCTCCAGGCAGATTTTGGGTATAAAAACCCTCAATTTTGGGCACTCAGATGCAGTATCTCACCTGCTGAACGCCACACTGTTGCTATGATTCCTGGATGAGTACTGTCCTTAGGTGATAGTTTAAGCCACATTGCTGATTTTTTTCCCCCCTTGTAATATGCTGCGTCTTTAACACTGTGGAGTTACATCTCTATTGCTTTTTCTGTAAGTCTTTCCTGTTCCCTACCCCCACTGAGTTCCTCCAAGCTGGAGAGCCTCTTTCAGCCTGGAAGCAGAAATCAAAGAGATTTCTCAGGTGCTGCATTCTAGTGATTGCAGGGCAAAACAAGTGAAGTCAAAAATACCAGCAGGGTTTAGTTGAAAGGTCTTTCTGCCCATAAGTAGGCCTTTGAAAACAGAACTCCCACACAGAAGTGGGGAAGCGACCTAGGAAAGGAGGGGCCAGGGAGGAATGTGACCATTTCGGGAAGCTCAGGAAGCCTGGGCTTGGCCTCAGAGCTGTAAGTTCCCTGTTCTGAATCTGCAAACTACAAATGGTTCGAATGGCTATAGTTACAATGTCAGGATAAACCTTTTCAAACATTACCTAGTAATCAACTGACAATCAGTTTTGTAAACATTCATAAAAAGCACACCTTAGAGTGTAATGCAAGGTGTGTAACCATTAGCATATCAGTGCTGAGTAAGAGACTGGCATTCACTTACAGGCTGATTTTTAAAAAAGTCAAATGACCTGCACCAGTCCCAGATGTGGCATTTGCTTCATTTTGTGATGGAGTACAATGGGTACAGTTAGGTACATTGAGTTGTTGGAGTTTGTGGCCCAACATGGCTCTTCTCTCTTTAGATGGTAATCTGTATTACCATGATTGACTTCAAGCGGCAAGTTTGTCCTGCTAAGTTGGAAGACACTTCCACTCATTCTATTTAGTGGGGGTCTGGACCTCTACCTTAAAATCCTCTCCTGATGGCATCACTGACATAGAGTATGTCCTTGTAGCTTTGTAGAACTTGAGTCCCCTTAATAGTTCTTAAGCCAGATATCGGGGATCTTCCACCTTCCAAATGAACTGTTTGCACTGTCTCTGACATTTGTAACTAAGATCATATTGTGACTTGTTTCATCCATTCAAAGACCCCTCTCTAAACTGCAAACCCCAGGATTCCGTAGGATGTTGAAAGTGGAATAATAGCACTATAACAGTCTAGTGAGGAAATGGCCTTGGTTGCCCTTCCTCCAGATACAACGTGATAGAAACGAAGTTCACTATGACCCAGTCAGTAATGTTAGGAAAGGGATTTTGGGCATTAAGATGAGCTTGTAAAACCTACTTTTTCAGCTTCTCTGTGACAAAAACCAACAGGAAATGTAAATAACTACCAGATGTGGACAAAAGCTTTTCACTAGCCTGCAGTTTTTTGTCTCATATTTTGTCTCACTGCTGCTTAACATTTAGCAATGTTGTTGGAGGACAGATAGCCACACACCAAATTGCAGCTTAACATATGGTAAGCTGTTTGCTTGTACCATGATGCCAGAGAATGATGGGAAACCTACATTCAGGTATCTGTACAAAGAAGCAAAGGACAACTGGCACAATACTGGCTCACCATCTGGCATGGTACTACAAGACCAGTTTACTATATAATTGCCACTTGATGAATAATTGTCTATAGCTGCCCTTTTTCTTACTGGATATTAGGTTTAATCATGAACTGAAGAATCTGTACAAGGCTGGATTTAAGGGTGGTTGGCAGTTTAGAGCAGGTGTAGGCAACTGCAGAGGCAGATGGGCCATTTTACCTCCCTCACATCCCTGAAGATCCACACTGGGCACCCAATGTGACCAGAAGTAGTGCCGCATCACTTCCTGATTCATTTTTGTCCATTTTTGCTTCTTTTTTTTAATCTTTTGGAGAATTTTGGGGAGTTGCGGTGGGAAAGGCCCATTTTGAGTAACTGAGCCAAAAAAAAGCACTTTTTTTTTCTTTTTTTTAAAGGAGGGATCTGGGTGTTTGTATGGGCTTTCCAGGGTCTGTTGCCGTGGCTCTCAGATTAGCTGTAGGCAGAGAGCCAGCATTGTATAGTGGTTTGAGCTTTGGACCACAACTGTGGAGACCAGGGTTTGATTCCTCACTTAGCCATGGAAACCTACTGGATGATCTTGGGTGCATCACATATTCTTGGCCTCAGAAAACCCAATGATAATTTCACCTTAGGGTCATCATAAGTTGGAAATGACATGAAGGCACACAACAACAACACTCCCAGGCTATTTTTGCAAGCTTGGACTCCTCCAGACTTCCTGGATCACCTTTCAAGAGAAAAGGAAAGAGTGAACTGTGTCATCTGGAAGCATCCCGTTGGAAGCAGTTCATTCTTCACAGAGTTTGCAGGACACCTTTGCACATGGGTTTCATATCTGTCCCCACATTTTCCAACTTCTTGCTATGTCCACATTTTTGTAAAGATTATTTTATCAGTCTGTACAGTTCCTGGAGTTCTCACGCAGCCATGAATGAGATCACAGCTCAGATCGCCCCTAACACTTGTCCATACTGGCGGGGGGTGGAGGGGGATCTATAGCAACATCGGGAGACTTAAGGTTGGGACTCACTAATTTAGGGTGATGGGGTTTGCTGTGGGGCAACTCCCACAGGTAGAGCCTGGTAGAGTTACTTTTGGAGACTGTAAGTGGCCATGGTGGTTGAGGGGGTTCAGGGAATGTTTGGATGCAAAACATAACAGTACTGGGTTTTGCTTTTGCAACTTTTATTCAGCTGCCTGCTCAGCAACTGAAATACTGTAAGCTATTTATCTTCATTCATAAGGCTGGCAGTGCTGGCCAGTGTCACGCCAGTGTTGCTCTAAGGTTATTATTTGTGGGCAAATGCCCAGCATGAATGCCCATTCATCAAATACTGAGTCAATGCCTGTTCATCAAACAGTTACAGGTGAGTAACTACAAGCAAAACTATGCACACAAATGGGTAATTTTATCTGACAGGAGTAAATCAGGCACACAGATCATGCATCAGTCATGAAATGAGTTACAGATGCAGAAAAAAACCCTGAGGCATTTGAAAATTAAACAAATAAAGGGTAGGTGCCAAAGATAATCCTCTGAATCTGTGTCTGGTATTGGGAGGTCTCTCATGTAATAAAAATTGTTAAGGAATTATTAACTGAGGGTTTTTGGGTTTGGCTTGCTCCAGTAATATCATCACTGAAAATTACAGATTTGTGTAGAATTAGAGTTTGGAAGTAACACATTACTTTCAATTAAGTCCTCTTTTGAAATAACTAAAATTTTGTTACAGCTATAACTTAACAAGGGATGACATTCCTCTATGGTATAACTGTAATTTTTTATTACTTTTAATAACTATGAAGGTGTGGTCTCACTAAATAATGGCGGAGGAATGTCCTACGGTTCAAGGGTTTTGAGTGCTGTGGTAAAAATGAGGCAGAGAGAAGAGTGTATTGTACACAACAGCTTGTAACACTTGAATGGCTTCTACAAAGTAACTAAAATTATTCTAATTTCTTTTGAGAAATGGAAACACAAAATTTACTTTTAAAAAAAATTTATCTACAGAAGTAGTTATCGCTAACCTTGTCAGATGCCATGGAACTGTGACTGTTACCAAGTACTTTTTGAAAGGAACTTTCTAAGCTGTGCTAGTAACATAGGTTCTTTTAAATAGGACTTTTAAATTTATATCCATGTAAGTATATATAACAGAGCCAGTGCAGTGGTTTCAGCATTGGACTACAACCCTGGAGACCAGGGTTCGATTCACCATTCAGCTATGGAAACCCCCAGGTGATCTTGGGTGCATCACACACTCTCAGCCCCAGAAAACCTCATGATAGGTTTGCCTTAGTGTTGCCATAAGCTGGAAATGACTCTAAGGCACACAACAACAACAGTATATAACAGAATGAAGGAAAACCATTGTCGTATATTTATGGCAATGTTTCTGATTTTAATACATCTCTTCAGGGGTTTATACCTTCGGCCAGTTCATGCCACTGTTTTCTCACAGGCATGCCCCATCTGTCCCTAGTAAAACATTAATAAGCAACTGGCCTATCCCCCTAGATACAGCTCCACAGTTTTGATGGTAGTTTCCACCATCACAGACTCTTCAGCTGATGAGATCACAGGAATAGCTTCTGGAAGGTTACAAATCCACTTTAGCAATATCCGCCAACTGGTACATTATTCTTTGTAAAACAAGCACATCACTGATGCTTGGTGGTATAATGAAGCCAGGGCTCACACAGTTGAAGCACTGGGATTTTTTTTTCATAAGCAGGGATAATAACGTAATCTGACACCCATGCTCCACTCCAGCTTCCCTGCCCATTTAAACATAGCTATCCTCCTTATAGGCTTTGGGAAGAAAACTGATTTTACCAGGAATAATATTTTGTTGTGAGCTATCACTGTTGCAATGAAAAATATTTCAAGGGCCCTTGGTTTTGAATAGGTAATTAAGACCTATTAGCTGTACAAAAGAACTGCATTCTGTGGAAGTAATAATTCCTAGAAATAATTTGCTGATAGTAAAGCTGCCTGTAGTTTTAGGCTTTCCACAGGGGCCTTCAATACATGCCAAATGCTACTGGTACTGGAGTGCTTTACACCAGTGAGCATCTGACAATTTTTTCCCCATGTATTTGGGACTGGTATCATATTTCTGTCCATTGGCTACAACTGCTTTCTTTCCTGGAAATTCTCCAGGAAGTGGCAGCTAATAGCTCGAGGGCCAGCAACAATCCATGGGCCACCATTCAGAGTACCATTGCTGTACAAACCCTTGAGTAATTCTCATTCTTTTCAGTTTGGAGAACATCACTGACATTACTATCAGGTCTCCTGACATTCAGAGGCAGCTGATGCAATGGCTAAATTTAGAAAAAGTTGATTTGAAGAGTTGGTTACCCACGGGTAACAGAATTAATCCAGGAAATACTTCTCGCAAATATAATTGTATGTGGTCATTTATAAAATATTACATGTTTACAGTGCTTCAAATCACTCTGTCTGTAAACATCAGGATAATAAATGTTGTATCAACTTCAAAACATCAGTTATTTCATCTATTCACTAATTTGACAGATCTGTCGTTTCTTCTCAACACATGCACTGACCCAACCCATTACTGTTTTTCCAATATGTCTTTCAAGATTTTCAACCTACTTTTTTTATATCACAGTGTTTAATTTCCTGATTCATTACTAATAAAATACCTTCTGGGCACTACCAGATGGGGGAAAGACTCATCCTACCACTGGGTGAACCATCGTCATCGCTTGAACCATGAGCCACTGGAGTATTACAGTGTATTTCTCCTTTAGCGTTGTGCTGTTTAAAACTTAGTACTCATTAGTATATGTTAAATTTGCTCGATTTCTGGTTTGAAACCTAGTTGTTGAGATCATTCCATTGTTATTACCACCTGGAGGGCCCAATGGTATCCCATATTGACAGTTTCTGAGAATATAAACAGAAGGCTTCCCTGATTTGTGTATTTCATCTTTTCCTAAAATCCCTATCCTGCTTTCTCCCAAGTGGTACAGAACACTGATGTGCTTTCTCAGTTGACCAGTTTCCAGGTGGAAGTCAAAAGAATGGTAGTACGTGAAGGAGTATGTGTGAGGACAAGAGGACCAACTACCCATGGATTCTACTACTTTCTTGCAGAAAGAGAAATCCCCCTTGTAAACTATGAGTGAGACTGAAGTATTTTTCAAAGACTTTTGAAAAAGTTCTTCATTATTGGGATCCATCTGTGTTCTCAGCATCCAGGTTACAGTCTTTAACTGGACCCAAATGTCCCCTTTCTTTTCAGATAAAGATCATTTCAGTCCATAATACTCGTATATATTTCCATATAATGTGAAGATCTCTTAGCTCCTGTATGTTAAGAAAGGTTATACACCCCTAAGCACAACTAATTAGCCTGAACATTACAATTAAATACTCTAAATACTCTTCCCATTGTGGTTTACAGGTTTACTTCTACATTATTATCTACATGTGAGTCATGCATGACCTCTCACAGGGAGAAAGAACCATCATTCTTATTTTTAAACACAAAATGCAATTCACCATCTCGTTATAAATAATGCCAAGTAGGAAACATTCTCCTGTTAAAATATATGGCTGCATACTTTCTCTCTCCTGAACTATTGTACCTTTCAATTGAAGGACATTTACTTAATGAAAGTATCATTATTTTCTGATTTGCTGTTAATTGCGAGGATAGTAATTGAGCATGCACAATGGAGGAGCACTTTAACTCTTGATTAATGAGCAAAGGTTTTATTCACTTTACTTCACTGGTTTGCAGTCTCAAGTCCCAAAATTACATTGTACCATAACTCTTATTTTCCTTGCTTTTGGTTATGTTAGCTGGGAGTTGAATGGGAGTTGTAGTCCAACAACTCCTTGTTGAGAATCATAGAAGAAAGTTTAATACACACGCACTCACACACAAAATACTTACCTTTCCTTGTATGATTTTATATATTGTGTGTGTGTGTGTGTGTGTGTGTGTACACACACACACACACACAGATATACATACATACATACATGCATACAGAGAGGGATAGAAAGGGAGAGAGAGTGTTCATGTTCTTTAAACCAGAATGATCACTTTTTATTATGAAGTCTAAAATGTATTGGCTGAAAGCTGATCGGAGGCTTAGGATAAGTTATAACAGCCAAGAGTTTCTATGACCTCATTGCTATATTTTTTTGTTTGTTTATTTTGGAAGTGAAAAAAAATGTTAAGAGATATCTCTGCAACAGCTCAGAAGTCACCTGGTTGCATAATCACTCTTACTAGACTAGGTAAAAGGAGAGCAGTATGATGAATATCAGATATGAGGCTGGCAGAGAAAATCACAGGGTCCACAGCCTTTAAGTATGGGCACATTTTGAATGGAGAAACAAAAGGTTTTGGTATACAAAATGTCAAGTTAAATAGTACCTACCAAAGAGCAACGCCTCCTACTGAATGAACAGGGATCCTTCAGGAACATAAGCACTAACAGCTAATAAGGACTAAGGCTGGTGGTTGATAAGAACCATAGCTGGATATCTACACTCCTACAACCACCCTGAAATACCACTGAATCAGTAAGCACCAGCCTGCAAAAATTCTTGCCAATGGCCAGTTTGGTAGAGGCTGATCATGAAATGGCCAATAGCTTGCCCAGTCTAATAGTGAATCAGAACTCTACTGGTTTTCAGTAAAAATCTCGTTTCCCTCTCTCTTATTTTTTCTGTCTCCCCTTATGATTTCCTAGAACACGTCATACATTCTTGACTATAAATGTATCTCATGGATAAGTCAAGGGCAGGTTTTGGGACCAAAATTAAGGATAAGTGGAGGATAAAACAAGGGGTATGTAACAAAACCCAGTTTAAACAGAGTGGCCCATAAGAAAAGGGAGCTGGGATTAAAGTTGCCCATTGGCCACTCCCCTATAAAGTTAAAAAATCTCAGCTTCTTGACACAGTGATAGAATTACTAACAAGGCAATGGAAGATAACTGCAGTCCTGTGCTTGATACATAGCTCATATTGACAGCATTGCTTGTATAGTTAGTCATGGTTAGAATTGAAGGACTTCTGAAGCCCCAAACTTTCAAAAGAGTCAGTGACAGAATGTTAGATTCCTACTGTTTGAAGAGGAAAAGTAGTCACAAGATATGCTTAAAATAGCTCTTTGGATTCTGGTCTTTGCACCTTTTTTATTTCAGCCCCAGTTTCTCTCTGTTCTGTTAGGCCAGGAACCTCTAGTTTAATGTTCCTCATAGCCCCAAGGGATGATACATTATAAATATCTTTCAAAGGATTGTCCTGAACTATATTAGAGCCCGAGGAATTTTGAAATCACATAATTGCTGCTCAGTATTACTAAATAATAATACTGCACAGATGGACTTAAAATTCCTCTCAGGAAAGGTTGAGACAGTAACAAGGAAGTCTTCAAGAACTCTGCCAATTTTCTTCCTCAGGACCTTTCAACAGTACCTTCCCCTCCCGCCATGTGGACAAGAGAAGGATGGGACTGCAATGATGCTTCTGCATGATATTGTCGCAGTCCCATCCTTCTTCCATCCCCAGGAGGCACGATTGCAGGTTAAATAATTGACGGGTTTTCCCCATCAATGACTCACAATCGTGGCACCACCCCGCACTTACCTGGCCTTCAGAAGTGCTGGAAGCATGATGGAGGTGCTTCTGCCCCAGTGCAGCCTAGGAAAGTGATTGGCTGCGCTGCAAAAGGAAGAAGCATCGCCATCGCCACCGCACTTCCTTTGACAGGGAGCCAGCCAGTGCAGGAGTGAGAGCTTCCATTGCACCCCCTTCCCAGCAGAGCTGCTGCCGGGATCCTCACCAAAAGCTGCCGCAAGAACATAAGCTGCGGAAAGGGCCTAAGACTGCAATATCAGTACTCTTCAAAACAAAAAATGACAAAAAACCACCAAGTCTAGTCTTGCAATAGTTGATACTTTGGTTACAATTTAGATTTGATTTATTTATCTAGCTAGCCTATCAAACTTAGCACTGGATCTATTGGCTTTGATGACTGGGGCAATGTCTTGCCATATTAAATCTTGAAGTGAGACTGCTGTCTGACCTTGTGAAAAGAAGGTTACCAATATCTTGGCAACCCCCATAACTCAGTCATAACATTAGGACAGCTGTCCAGCAAGTAAAACACTTCCCTTGCAACACTTGTGTGTGTGTTTCTCTTTCTGTTTGTCTATCCATCTGTCTATACAGAGAGAGAGAGAGAGAGAGAAAGAGCTAGAGTTAAGAGATAATGAAATACAATTATTAACGGATATTGGACTTTGCTCTATAATAAGCGTAAGAGGACTTTACAGGATTTAACCTCTGACAGAAAGTTTGCAAGTTGGATTTTTTCTTTATCCAGTCTAAACACTAAGGAAGCATCTATTTTGAATAGTTCAGAAAATGGACAAAGGGCAACTTCTGTAACATCCATTCTGATTTTCAGGGTCATCCTTATCATTAGCTGACTGGGTTTTCTTTTTTTCTTTTCTTTCAGTTCCCAGAATCCCCCTCTTCACTCCAGTCATCTTAATCAGATGTGATGGATTGTTCCCTATATCAGTTATCTATTTTTCCTCCGTAGTTAGATTGCTTGGATACCATTCCAGGAGAAAGGTGGTGGGTGGGAGGGTGGGTGGACAGACAGACAGATAGATGGATGGATAGCTGAAGAAATAATTTCACAGTTATTTGTTAGACAAGTAGAAATGTCTGTTAGAAGTATAACTGGCAGCAGAAAAGTGATGTGTTCATCATCGTCAGCAGATAGATGTGGGTCTGTCTAGAAGTGGGTTGGGCAACTGTAGGGGGTGAACATAAAGATTTTTGCCCCTGTCGTAAGCCATCTTTCTGAAAACCAGTAGAAAACAAACAAAATCACACACACACACACACACACACACACACACACACGCATGCATACATATACATTGAATTGTTGGCCATTTTCAGCAGCTTTTCTTAAAGAGAGCTTGAGGGAAGGGGTTTCTGGGGTTCCCTTCACTTTTTTTAACCTACCACTTCCCCAGTCAATAAATTTATATTCCTAAAATATTGTTTTGGAAGTGAGGCAACTTTGTGGGCAGAATCAGAAGGCTGTGATTTCCCCACCCTATTCTGTGAGCCCTTTGAAAAGAGGCTTTTTTAGAGATGAGTAATTTTAAAAATATTATTTTATTATTCTCATTTATATACCATCATTCCCTTGATGAGCTGAAAGTACCATATATGGCTCTTCCCCTGCCCACTTCCGCCTTATAACTTTGGGCCTTTCTGCACTACGCTGTTATAGTGCTGTTATTCCACTTTCAATCTCCTATGGAATTCTGGTGTTTGTGGTCTACTGATGCCAAAGAGCTCCCTGGCTGAGAATTCTAGATGCCCTTCCCTAAACTGCAAACCTCAGGATTCTATTGGATGTTGAAATGGAATAATAGCACTATAAAAAGAGAATCTTCTGAAAATTAATTGAAAGGCAAAACTGTTCATATTTGAAACAACACAGTGTGAAAATTTGACAGTGTCTCTGTGTATGTCTTTACAGATGCTCCTACTTTCTAGATTTTGGACTCTCTAGTGGTCAAAGTTTAATAAAAAAGTAAGAGTGTGTAATTTACTCCCAGTTTGATTATTTTCATGCCATGACTAGAGCAGTTGCTGTCCCTTATTAACAGGAATTTTTAGTCTGTTTGCTGTGTGAGATGAGAACATATGTCTTGGATCGGCAGCAGGGGAATGCTTGCAGCTGTATTATGTTTTCACTGAAGCTTACCTCCCTCCTCTAGCAATCAGTTCATAAGAAATTCTAGCCTCAGGGTGAAGGTATAAATATATCTAATTAAAAATGAATTGCTATGTATGGAACCAATAACAGACACGGCTGCAATCTAGTCTGGAAAAGCATACACGTGTTAACATGGAATACATTTTTATGGAACGAAACACATTTCTTGTCAATTGCATCTAATATAGCAGAGTAAGAAAACAAGCATTTATTATTATTTGCTGAAGTGAAAGTCAGATTTGAAATATGCATTTCAGTGAGTCAGTGGTCAATATACAGGATGACACACATGTAAATGAAACGAGGAACTGTATTGTTTGTGCTAACAAGCCCAGCAGCAAATAACAAAAAAGGAACAAATGTTTCAGTGCAAGCATATAGCAGAATGGTGAACTATATAACATCTAAATATTAAATATAGAAAGGTAGAGTTGTATGTGAAAAGAGACATGCTTATATAACTATAAATAAATTGATATCTCCATGCACGTATTAATATGTATAGAACATGCTTGGTTAATATTTGGATGACTTGTGTTTCTTAGACATTTTTTGGATTGTGCAGGTTTGAAAAAGGGCCTAACTACCCTCAGGCACCAGTTCTCATCTGATCTCAAAAGCTAAGCAGGGTCAGCTGTGGTTAGTACTTGGATGGGAGAGTGCCAATGAATACCAGGTGCTGTAGGCTGTATACTTAGAGGAAGGAACTGGCAAAACCTCCTCTGAGTATTTATTGCCTAAGAAAACGCTATGAAATTCATGATGTTGCCATAAGTCAACAAGCAACTTGAAGGCATGAACACACACACACACACACGGTTAAAAAGGCTTAGCTTCGTGACACATTTGGTGGTAAGATGATCAACACTGGGATGTCAGATGCAATGATTGTGACCCTTTGATTTCAACTTTATAGAATCATAGAATCATGGAAGAGGCCCTGGGGGCCATCGAGTCCAACCCCCTGCCATGCAGGAACACCCATCAAAGCATTCCCAACAGATGGCCATCCAGCCTCTGCTTAAAAACCTCCAAAGAAGGAGACTCCACCACACTCCGAGGCAGCAGATTCCACTGCCGGACAGCTCTGATCGCCAGGAAGTTCTTCCTGAGGTTCAGGTGGAATCTCCTTTTCTGCAGCTTGAATCCATTGCTCCTTGTCCTAGTCTCTGGAGTGGTAGAAAACAAGCCTGCTCCTTCCTTAACATTGACATTCCTTCAAAGATTGGATCTAGACTGGATCTAGACTTGAATGTACTTAGAAAATACCTATTGAAATCTTGACTGATATAAGCCCTGTTGGTTTCAGTGTGTCTGTTCTAAGCAAGACTTATGGCCCTCTCACACTACATAATTTAATGTGATCACTCGTAAAGTTATGATTCCACTGGAACTGCCATGACAATATCCTAAGGAATCCTGGGATTTATAGTTTGGTGAAGCACTAGAGTTTTCTAGAAGAGAATTCTAAACACCTCTCTCTCAACTACAAACTCTAAGGCCCTCTCTGCACCATACCCCATTAGCACGTTCTTCTGTCACAATCCCAGCATTGCCATTCATGTGAGGGTAGCACGTTAGAAATGCTCTTTTCCACACTGTTCCGCCTTAAGCGGATGAATAGCGGTATTGCCGCCCATGTTCCTTCCGCACTACAGCATCCTTGGCCACTCCGTTGTTCTGCCTTCACCCTGCCTCACTATCCTGATTGGTCAAGATTTTTGAGAGGGTTTTTTGGAAACTGTACTAAAGCAGCACTGTTGTAGCAGCAGGACACACCAGTACACTATTGCACTTCTGCACTATAATGCTTAAAAATGTATTAAAAAATAAAGTTTTAACTCAGAGGAGAAATTTAAAATAAACACAGAGAAGTGATAGATTTTGAAGTTAAATAGGAGTAGCTGAGGGAGGGACAAGCTGGGCATGCCCACACCCTGCCCACTCCTGGATCCAGGAGGACAAGAAGCACTATTAAACACCATTACGGTACTGCACTGGGCTAGCTGATGGGATTAAAGCGGTAAAAGAGGCTCTTAACAGATTTTTCTGGAAATAATATAAAGTGGTTTTGCAACGTTTGGGGACAGGATAGCAGCTGGATAGTGCATGGCTCCTGGACCAGAAACAACCCACTGCTGTTCTGGGATAGCCACATCATGCAGAAATGGCCTATGACTCCATGGGATGCAGCCATGGCAGTTAGTGGAATCATAGAGCTGTAATTTGGGCAGTGAAAGAGCCTCAAGAATAACTAGCCCTTAATACCATGTTATTACTGGTAACATGACATCTGATTATCCTTTGATATGGGACTGTCTCCCTTGCACATGCTTATAGGCGCGAGCAGTGTGGCACTTAGGTTTAAATACAATCACATCCAACATAGAATTTATGTTATGGAATTTAGAGGTATATCTAATGGTCAAACTATACAGTGCAGTTAGCATGTATTTAGAGTGGAGGTCCTTCAAGCAATAAAGTACAACTGTTGTCATTGTACATTCACCTCAGTAACTTGCATTTGACCGTGCTTTTATCACTGGAAAGTGAACACAAGCTTACTTCACAAGTCTGATTGTATGTGCGTGTGTCTTCAAGTCACCTACTGAGACAGAAATATCTTGAAGAAATCCTGTCACTGGAAGGTGTACATATTAATTACAGGGAATATGCATTCCTCTTGACATGCTGTTTGATCCAAAGAAATACTGAAGACCTCAGATATTGGTAGTGTATAGTTTATACTGATGTTGTGAATCAACTGTGGCTTGGAAAAGTTTCCCGACTGTCTGAGTGTCTTTATAAGCACAGAAATCAGGAATTGAACCTAGGATGTTCTTCATACAAAATGCAAGCTGCACATTATAAGAGCTTCTTTTCTTTAACTTAAATTTAATTTATATCCTTGCTTTCCACCAAAAGTGGCTCTCACAACATAAAAACAAATAAAAATATAGTTAACATTTCCACCAGAATTCCACAATAAAGGTATTATTATTTAAGTTGCCAGCTGATTCTACGTATGAGAAACCAGCATAGTTCCCCTTCTCGAATTTGTCTCTAAGAAAAATATCGAAGTTGGATTATCATCACTTCTTAGAAAGAAAGCAGAACTGTTACTCATTGAAGGCAGAAATGTTATCCAGCATTATCTGTCAATTACAAGTTTCATGTTCAGATGCGAGTGGTGTTTTGCTTAATATTGTTGCCCTTTAAAGTGCATAACTTCATTGGATCCAGCATCATTGTTTTGGAAGACTGCAAAGCTTGGCGTTCATTTTCAATGCCTTCTTAAGCATAAACAATGCTCAAATAGGTTTTTCAAAACTAAATGAAGCTTACAAAGCTTGAAATGGTATTATAGTACAGGAGATCTGCCAGGAGATTAAAAAATATTCTTCAGATAAGTATCTAGGAGGCTTAGATAGAAGACTGCTACTGCTCATTATCTTGAACAACACATGCCGAGCTGAAGAAAAGATCACATTGAGTCTTCTTCGGCTGATATGTTCTCCTGTTTCTTCTAGTATTTTCTAGTATCTGTTTTCTTTCCAATAATTAAGGTGTCATGACCAAAGAGCCAGAAGACTAAAAAGCTGAGGAGCCAATGGAACTGTGGAAGGAGACACCTAGGACTGAGACCCGTCCATGAGCTAACTAGGCTCAGCATCCTGGACCCAGACATCTCTGTGTTTGAGACACCCTCGGCATTGTCTGCCCTGGGTCCAGTACTCGGAGAGCTTGCCCTGTTCCAGGAGTTCCATGATCCCAAGAGCCAATGCACCTCTGCTAACAGCAGGCATGACAGTAGCTTCTGGAGAGACAAAAGGAAATGTCAGGCCAAGGAACTATCCCTTTATATTTTCCCACCATGTTGGAAGGGGTGGAGCCTGAGAGGAATAGCCTGCCCAGATCATGTTGGAAGAAGGTGATCCTATGGATCTGTCTTTGGTGCTGCCTTGCTGCTTCAATAGGTTCCTGTTACCAACTTCAACATGATATAAAACAATATTAAATTAGTAAAATGAGCCAAAACATGCAATTTTTTTTTCAGTACAAAGGTTTACTTCTATGTCACTTGGTCATACATTGTTTACAAATGAGAAAAAATAGGATTATAAAAATGACAGTATGCAAAATATGAAATTTTCAAGGTTTTTATGTGAATGTGTAGGTATTATGCAGATAATTGACAGTGTCAGTTATCCAATTTAATTTGACCAAGGCCCACTAGAGTACAATCTTACAATCTGTTTTGAATGCCATTGTCCAACACCAAGTGCTCCTACATGAGTGGGAGTGGTGGCGTGGCGTGGAGATTCATTGACAATACTACGCAGGATGCACCACCTGCAATAAAGTGTCATAGTCTAGAGCACTCCTGTTTAGAGTGCCAGGTAGACTGTCCCTTCTTCAGAAGACTCCATTCCAGCCCTCCCCCATGACTGATACCCACTAAGCATGTTTGGTTCACGTTTAAAGGTCATAGGGCTTTCCTGCTCACTTAAGCTGTCTTTTTTTTTTTTTAAGTAAAAAGAACTTCTGTAAACCATAGGATTCCATAAGCCTGCAGATATATCCCATCAGTCTTCAGGAAGACAACCAGCATAGGGGTCAGTGTCTCGATTGTTTGGGCAACCATTGGTCAGAGATTGCCATTTTGTGGATTGTATTTGAAACTGCGGGCTTGCCAAATGATTGGTGAGCACATGGGTATCTCCATAGTACATAGAAACAATTACTATGCCTTTTTCCTTTTTTGGTTCATAATGATGGTTTGCCTGACTTATACTGGCCATCAGTGGTGTCACTGCACTGGACATTGGCACGTAGCAGAAATAATTTTAGTACACAGGCTCCTAGATGTGGGCAGCATTGACAGTAGGAACACAAGATTTAGTATCAGTCATGTTGGTTTCATTTATGTTTGTTGCCAGCAAAATATTTCATTGTTTTCTTGTACCAAACACTTTGTGCAATATTGGGGAAGCAGCAAGGAGAAGTATACCTGAGAAGACAAAAGAATAATTTTAACCACTCATTTCAAGAACACTCATCGAGTTCTTACAGACCATGAGTAATTCAAACCTTTGTCATTAGATTGGCCACCTCTCCAAGCAATGTTGATGTGGAGCAACCATTATGTACGAACTATGACTCAGTATTTAGTCAAGAGGGGGTTATTTAAGGGATGGCAGGTTCATCTGGCTATTCAACAAAGAGCTACACCTAAGTTTATAAAGGTTTGCCCTGTGCTGCATTCTTTGGGGGAGGCAGTAGTCAAGAAGACAGTGTAACTTTTCCAGTACCTTTTAGTGTGCCTTTGTGCCTGTGTGCATGCATGTGCACATGCCTTATCAAGATAATATTTTTGTTTGTATCTATAGAGATCGTATTTACTAGAGATAACATATAATATCTATATAAATGTTTGTATTAATATAAATATCTACAGTATGATATGGTGGACTAGTCATCTTTCTTTACGGCTTCCATCAGCAGCTTCCAAGAACTGCCAGTGTTATAGGTTGTCTTGGTTACATCTTGGATAACAGATTGGAAGAACTGGAAGCAGGTCTTCTGGAGCAGAAGGACCAAGGGTGTTGATATTTTTCAAGGTCGAGTTAAACAGGAAAAGGAGAAAAGAAGGAAAAAAGGCACCATACAATTACCCAACACTTACTTTTAGCAATACTGACAGACTGTTCAAGGGTCGTGAATGCTCTGCACTGATGAAGTCCTTATATTCAGTTTTTGGGTCAGTATAGTGTGCCAAAATATGGCAAAACTGTGCTGTGAACCTGAGCATGGCTCCTTTAAGGAGTCAGTAATCATTAAGAAACAGCAGGTCATGAACCATGATATAGAGGTTCAGTTCAGCTCTGAACGAATAAATGATTTGTCTTCGGCTTAGAAGGCTATAGGCTGTACCCAGTTGATCATTCTTCTTGATTCCTGTCCTTCTCCTTCTCCATCTCACCACCCAGTGACTGGTTGCTGCTTCAGTCAACTATCTGTCTATGTTGGTTTCTTCCATCACTGGAACTGTTCCTTTCCAGTGCCACAACAGTGCAATCTCAGACCCCAAGTTCTTTTAAAGTATATGGACATTTCTTTTTGCTTATCAGCTACATCTGCACAACCTTTTTTGGGAGTAGGAGATGATTTTTTTTTTTAGCAGCTTCTGTTTATGCCAGATTATAGTTGGCAAGAGAACCTGCTGACCCACAGAAAAGTTAGTCAGTTTGTGTTTGTGGCTGGGGGTTGTTTTAATAAAACCTCTTAGATATCTGTAGTTCCTCCTGAATAATTCAGGATTTGCTGTTAATTGCAGTTTCCTATTTGGAAAACTTTCCATATTATAAATGACATTCTTTAAAGCATTGCCTCTGATGAAATACTCCAGTTGGCTCTGAGCTTATAACGTCTGTGGCCAATTTTTAGTCATAAGTCAAGAAGTAAGATAAAATGGTCCCTGTGGGTTATGGGCAGTTCTTGTACTGCTATTCGGGAAAGTCAGGTTTCTGGGTATCTGTAGTTCAACAAAGACATAAAAAACATTTATTATTAAATTTTATTTACTGGGACACAAGTCAACTAACAAATTAAAGTGCATGCGATATAGCTAAACATATAAACAACAAAACATTAAAATAGAATCAAAGTATTAATAATATTAAAACAATTTAAAGCATACTATCGAAAATAAAAGTAGTTAAAAACAGTGCAATTAAAACCATACAGCACCCTCTTAAAGGCTGTTTCCTTCCTTCCTTCCTTCCTTCCTTCCTTCCTTCCTTCCTTCCTTCCATCCGTCTTTCTCTCTTTCCTTCTTTCTCTCTCTCACCTTTGGCCTTGTTCCCAATCCCCAAGTAAGGGAGGGAAAAGAAAAAGAGCAACAGAAAGAGACGACAAAGGAGAGAAAGAGCAGAGGCATAAGAAGGAAGAGAGACCAACCACTGGATTTAAGCCACAATGACAATATGCCATAATAAGGCTGGGAATACGAGGTGGAGCCAAAGAAAATGGGTGGAGATGGGCGTAAATCTCATTTATTGGTAAGCATACAAACCAAAGCTCTATTCCATATATATCTACCCAGGAGTAAGTCACAGTGCCACAGCTTTTGCAGCTACATAGCTGAGCTATGAGGTCATGAGGACCTACTGAATGTCCTTCCCATGTTTGATCAAAAAGGGAGAGTTCTCTCATCCCATCTGCCAGCAGAGTTACAGAGAAGGAAAACAAAAGTGCTACAGCCAGCTGCTCTTTGGACTAAGAAAGTAGTGTTGGTGTCAGACAGAGGGAATGCTGCAGAAGTGGTCTGAATCATCTGTACCCAGGTCACCAAAATGGCAAGTCTGTGGCCACTATTGGTGGGCATCAGAGCATGAAGCAGTGTCAGCTAGTGGTCCCACTGTCACTGGATTAGTTAATTTGCTTCAGGTTTTAGTTTGAACCTTAAAAGTACTATCCGAGGTACTGAAACTATTTAGAGGCTTGATTACAGCAATGCGGTTAGGTCTTTTAAAGACAAAAGGAGCTTTCTTTGAGACAAAAAACCAGAGCAAATTCATAACTCCATTGATAGTAGAGCCACTAAAAGTTAAAAATGGAACACAGCTTCCCTGCTACTCATACCCCCAATGGGACTCCCTGAGTTGTACACCTGGATTAGAAAATCAGAGAAGATCTTGGGTTTGCCAGATTCTTCTGGCAAAACTCAGGCAGTGGGGAGAATCTGCTTGACTTCCTTTTCCTTTCTTACCATATTTTCATGTTCCAGACCTAGCAAGAGTTCTGGCAGATGCTCCACCAATGCAAATGGAGGAAAAGGACTTCTCCAGCTTGATCTTCACAGAATTATCTCTTTCCATAAGTGATTCCATCCATTTTTCTCTATTGCAATGGTTCCTAAACTTGGCTCCCCAGCTGTTGTGGAGCCACAGTTCTGACAATCCCTGATCATTGTCCATGCTGACTGAGGCCTCTGGGAGATGCAGTTCAGCAGTTATCTGGTAACCCCAGGCTGGGAACTGCTGCTTGACTGTTCATGTCTCTAGCCCAACCGAAACCTTTGCCACAGCTTAAAAGCCTATTCATCAACCCTCTTCTAGAGCAGAATCTCCCATATTTATGTCAGACAAAAGTGAACTTTCCAGAGAGGAGATTCCGAACCTGGACTTTATTTCATCTTATCTGTTTTCCTCATAGATTCTTAGTCTGGGGTCTTAGTCTGGGGCCTCAGAATTCTAGAGTATAGAGGACCTAGCCAGGCCAAACTATGAAGGCAGTCTAAAGTACAACCAGAAGAGACTTATGCCTAGATAAACTTTGTTTGTTTGTTTATTACATTTGTATGCCACCTTTTGCCTGGAATGGGACCCACGGCATTCACATTTAATCTGCTTTGTTGTTATTATGTGCTTCAAGTTGGCTTTGTCTTATAGAGAACCTGAGAGACTTCTGAGAGTTCCTGCTCACATCTTCCAAACTCAAAGCTGTGGCTTGCTTGATTTAGTCGGTCTATCTGTAACATGGTCTTTTTTTTCTTACTGCTTTCCACTTCATTGATCAGTATCATCTTTTCTAATGAGTCTCATGTTGTTTCACAATATGTCCAAAGGACAGTAGCCTCAGTTTTGTACTTTTGTTCCGATCAGAGTTATATTACTTAGAGTCATTAAAATTAATCATTTTTAAACAATAAGATTTAAGGTAGGTACATTCCCTGCCTGCTTACCTTTCTTTGCACTCATGTTACAGTTTACTACACAAACCATACTCTCCAGTGTGAGGTTTAGAAAACGTGGTGTGAAATTCCTTTGAAAAAAGCCAATATCAAAAGGCTTACACGTTCTGGCATTTTGTGTGTGCTTGTGGATATAATAACAATAAATAATTAAAGTGCTGTGTTGATATTGCTCTCCTGGTGTGATCTGTTGTTTCTTCAGAAGAGTAAGGATGCAGCAACCACCTGGAAACATTAATATTTACCTGTTCTGGATGAGACTGTGCTCCCTCTTAAGCAGTAGCAGTCTGGAGGCTTCCATATCAGTGAGCCAGGAAATCTGCTCCAGGTTTTAATTTGGACATTAAAGGAACTATCCAGGTTCTGAACCTATTTGAGGCATAGGCTTCAGTACTTGAATAGCTCTTTTAAACTTTAGACTGGAACTTGGAGCAGATCCACATCTGACGTAGAAGCCATCAACCACTATTGCCCTTAGGATGCTTAAGGTTGCTTGTTTCTTTCTTTATCATCTTTTAGGAACTTGATGAGATCAATTCCTTCCAAAGCCTATGTTGTCTCTTTATTACTGATGATTTAAATTTCTCAATGCAAATGCTGGTATTCATCTGGTTTTGGCACTGACATTGCTGTTCGGCTTTGCTGGTAAACATTTACTTTGACTGGTACATCAGCAGCAAATTCTTCTCACATGGAATCTTGTCAGAGTTGTATATGATTTAATAATGTGTGAATTATTGTGGAGCTTGCTGTGAAAAACATGTGGGTCAGAATATGGAAGCCTGGTGCTAACTAGCATGTGTTACACTGAATTATGCCAGGAAACAAACAAGGAATCTTTGATCAACACTGGTGAAACATTGCCAAAATAGTGTGTTTCACCTTTAAGGCCTTAAATGAGACAAGCCAGAATATTCAGGAGACCATTTTTTTCCAACACAGAGTCCATGGGAACCAAGCATGGGAAAAGTAAGGGGACATTTTAGTGGGCACAGAGGTCTGATAAGAAGCTGGTCTAGACTTTCAACTTCATCACCATGAAGGGGGGGGGAAATGCTTGAGATATTTATAGAAACATGTTTCTCTATGTACTTGCTATCCTGATCTTGTGAAATTTGTTGGCACCGGTGGAGGCAATGTTAACATAAAACAAACAACATACTGAACAGTGAGTTACTAGTCCGGGCCTTTCTCTAGAAGAGAGAGTATGTGCTTGTATGGGTAAAACTAGGACTTTAAGTTTGAGAGACAGAAAGATTTGTGCTGATCTATGTAGCAAACTCTCCTAAGGGCTATCAGTTTCTAAAACCCTTGTACTTTGGAAGGTGGGCAGGAGGTACAGCTGGTAGAAAGCACAGAGCATCACAATAATAAGGTACCTTGATTCTAGGGGCAGCGGGAACCACTGCTGGTGGCAGGTCTTCAAGGCCCAAAAACATATGTGAAAAATGTCTAGAGTTCTCTCACATACATACTATTGCCATGTATGGCCATGCATACAAGTCATGAGAAAGGAGTCAGACTGTGATATTTGTGGAAGGGGAAGCTCATGTTAGAACTTCACCCAAGCTTGAATACCTCTACCTGGAACATTAAGGCAACTAGAAGGTTGTTTAAACAAACAACATTTGCCAAGAGTGAGAGAGAGAGAAAAGAGTCTATGGGAGAGGTTCGTCATGAATACACATCTTGCAAGTCAAGTTTTTAATTATGAACCCAGCTCTTGCAGGCCACTGGACTTGAGAACTGCACTGAGCTATCAGCTCCCCTCATAAGGATTAAACTTGGGGATAACTCAAGTAGGAAGTTCTGCATTTACCAGAGCAGTGCTGATGCTGTGTGGATTTTATTAAAGACGTACATGACACAAAAGAAACATTAAAATTCCACTTTGTCAAGCACTTGTGTAGTGTAGTAGATCAAGTACTAGGTGAAGGACAAGGGAACTCAGGATCATATTCACACCCTTGGTCCAGTCTAATCTCTCAACCTCAACTATTCTGTGGATAAACTCAAAGGAACATACATGTGACCGGATCTCTATGGAAGAAAGGGGTGTGTCTGTGTGCTTACAAGCTGCCTGTTGACTTCTGGCAATCTCATTAATTTTCATAGGGTTTTCTTAGTCAAAGAATGCTCAGAGGTGGTTTGCCAGTGCCTTCTTTTGAAACATAGCCTAGAGCATCTGATATTCCTTGGTGGTCTTTCATCTATGTACTAACTAGCCTAACCCTGCTTATTTTCTAAGATTGGACAGAATATCTTCCCTCCAGGGTATAGTACAATAATATTTTTTCTTGGAAAAGAATGAGTTCATTTAAAAGGGACACTGTTATTTCATACATGTATTTCTAAGTTAAAAGGAAGTTTAATGTTCATTGCAGTCTAGAGGATAAATTGCCCGACTGACTTAACTCAAATACATTTATTTAAGTCTTATTTATTTCAGTAGAAATTAGGGCTTAAATATTTATAAACACCATATAATAAGACTGATCTTCCTGTCATCTAGCAATTTTAAAATAGCATTTGCATGCATATAGTTGAAATATGCTGGATACTCATATACAGAGATAAAACAGTAGCTCTGAAATGTGAAATAATGCTAAATAATCACATATTAAAAAAATGCTTATGGCATCCACCATCTTGCTATGGGGACTATCTGGGCTTCCAGTGTTGGGTATTTCAACAAAAGTTTGATTGGTTTACACAGGTATTTTCCTTATTGTTTACTTGGTTGTTAACGTGTTTGCTTGCCCATGTTTTCTAATGAGTAGTATTTAATGGATTTTCCTGTTTCATTATTTTTAGTTTGTTGGTTTTATTTAATCTGATTTTCTTATAATCCGCTTCAAGATTTTTGAAAAAATGAACAGTGATCTAGAAATGTTCTTAAACCACACTGCATCTCTAGTATCTCAGGGAACACGAAACAACAATCTTTGCTTTTTTAAAATCTCACTTTCTCTCTGTCTTCCACTCTGTATTATCTGAGCTATTTCTGATTATATTTTTTCTTCCTCTTTAAAAACAGAAAGAAAAACTAAAGTCTGTTTTCCCAATATTACCTTTCTGCATGCCCTGAGTGTTTCTTTTAATTGAACACTAGCAGTTAAATCTTCAAATGCTAAATTTAAATAACAATAACTTAACCTCCCACAGACTGCTGCTGCCCTAAGGGTGGGGGGTATGAGGCCCCCTGCTTGTGCAAGGGTGCAAAGGGAACTTGTGTGTTTCGGGAGCTTGTTGTTGTGCGCGCTGCTCTAAGTGCTGTGTGTTGTAGCTGCTGGGCATCAGAGAGCACACATCTGGCTTTAATACTACGGAGGACCTTAGATGAATAAAAGAGTATACGAGGGAGAAGAAAGTGAAAAGAATGGACAATCCCACTCCAAACAATGAAGAGTAAAGTAAGAGAGAAAAACTTCAACATGAATGTTGATACAAACTCTTTCTTACATGGTGGTGAGGAGCAGGAGGAGTAAAGGAAGACCAGTGTGTTTCAATAAAAATGACAAATAATGTACTCGCACTTTAAAGACTCACATGTTCTTACCTGGTACAAGCTTTCATGGACAATAGCTTTCTTTATCATACCACACCACCCTCATTTGGGCAGTTACACAGGGTTAGACTTGGTTAACACGGGAATCCACCAGTGGCCCAATTGCGTTGCACAAATATTGTATTGTACGCCACTTTAAATGCCACAACAACATATCATGGAATCCTGGGATTGAGAGTTTGTTGCTGTTGTGTGCCTTCGAGTAATTTCTGACTTACAGTGATCTATCATGGGGCTTTCTGGGGCTGATTGTGTGTGATGTGCCCAAAGTCACCCAGTGGGTTTCTATGGTTGAGTGGGAAACTGAACCCCTGGTCTCCAGGGTTGCAATCCAATGCTCAAACCTATGCGACACTGAGTCTCACTGGCATTTAGTGAGGGATATTGAGAATCCTCAGCCAGAGAGCACTAGTCCCTTGCTACACTACCAACCCCAGGACTCCATGAGATGTTGCCATGACAGCTGTAATGGAATATAACACTATATTTGTGTAATGTAAATGGGTCCTCTAGGTAAGGTAGGGAGATAATGCTGTGTGAAACTCAAAAAATCCACTACCAGTCAGAATTGGCAGTACTAAGCTAGGTAGACCAATGTTCTGACTCAGTATTAGGCAGCTTCCTTCCTCAGATGCATGTTTCACTGTAGTCTTTGTCCTGGTGCACTTTAAAAAATCACTGGCAACGCCACTGATTAACTGGGAAGAAAGAGGTTTAATTTGTGATGAGCGCACTGGGCCCGCTATGCTCAGTGGTACTGACTTCAGAATGAACATGTGTAGGACTATAATATGAAGCCAGGGTGGAAAATGTTTGACCTTCCAGATGTTTTGCCTTGCAACCCTCATAATCCCTTAACAACAACCATACCAAATTTGGTCTGCCCCAGGAAAAACAACATATTTGTGGTTTTAGCCACATACACACATGGTTTGGGTGGCAAAGGGGAAAAGGATGGTAAACAGAGAGGTCAGACAAAAGCAAAATCAGAAAAAACAAACAGTGCTAATGACTTTATTAACAGTGGCCCTTCACAACAGTTGTCAGTAATAATGATAACACAGTAATTCTTACATTGGTAAGTTGATTAACAGATAAGTTGTATGATAAAGAAAACCCCTTCATCTCTATTCAAGCCTCAGGAAATAAGGCTGAACTCCTTGATTAACTCTTCAACCCTTTTATGTCCTCTTTTGAGGATCCTTTGTGGAAGGATAGTCATTACAGCCTGGCTGGAGAGGCTGGAAAGTTCCTCCAATGTAATTTAAAAAAAAACTTCTAATGTCATGTGTATGCCTATTTAGACAAGAAGCAAAATTTTCCAGCCCTTGGGGTCACATCTGACTATGCTGTATATGTACAGGTGCACGTACAAATGTGCACACATGACTAGAGTTGGTGAATGTGGATTGGTATTAACCTAGATTTCCTGCGTTGAGGACGAGGGAGGCTAACACTTTCTTCTCTCCTGCTTTGTCTCTGCCTTTAGCAGTAGGAAATAGCTCTGCCCATGGCTATGTCTTCACACAAGAGAGGTGGAGGCTGTGATTCCTCCCCTCCCAGTGACCCTGACTGGCATAGCTGGTTTCATGTTGACTTCAGTGGTATGGGTAGAATCAGTGGTCCTGAGTGCTGTAGAGCTGGAGGTGGTGGAGGAATGTAGAGATTGCATAGCTAGCTATTCACTGGGAACCATGCAGCCTACAGAGTTTGAACTCCTGATTTATGATTGTGTATTATGACTGGCCTGTTTATCCCAGGTAGAAAGCAGGCAGATACTGCTTGGAAATATAAGAACAAGTCTCTCACGCTGTAGACCATATTATTAGGTCCCCTAATGGTGTTGTAAGAGTAGGGACAGCAGCGATACCTGATTGTTGGTTCTTTGGAAAACAAAGGGTTGGCTTGTTAAATAAACTCCCAAATCTTCTGCAGTAAAAGGAAGGAATAAGTAGCCGCATAGTATTAGAAGTTAATATGGTGGTCAGGTCCTCTTTGTCCCCAAATTCATGTCTAGGCAGCCCAGACTCCTTCTATTTGTGTCACTTTTGGTGTCATCTGTACCATAATTCAGTCTTTTAATGCTTGTATGTAAGTCTTTTAATGTTTTAGAAACAAATTGTAGAGTTTGGTAATAGCAGCATATAACTAACTAGTCTTCAATGTACCAACAAGACTTTTCAAGCAGGAGTGGGAACTGTGTGGTTCTCCAAATGCTGCTGGACTTCAGCTCCCAGCATTCATCACAATTGGCTACATTGGTTAGCAATGCTGGAAACTGAAGCCCAACAACGTCTGCAGTGCCACACAATTCCTGCTCATTTTAGAAGTTGCCTCTATCTTGTTGCAGAATTTAATAGATGACAACAACCGCTTATTTTTGCATGAAAATCCACATAGGTTCCTGAGTGTCCTTCATTTATAAGTTGTAAAATTGGCAATAATAGAGCAAGGTATTGTTTATTTTTGAGCTGTCACCCAGCCCTTCCACTCATGTGTTGTTTGCCCACGGTATTTGCATTCCAGGGCTAGGATACCAAATGACTAATAAGTCCCGTTTAACTCAATAGAGCTTATTTCTTGTAAGTTTGTATTGTACTGGTCTGCACGTGGATAGATTATTCATAAACTAGGAAAGGGGCTTCTTTTGTGGTACATCATAATTATTCCAAACAACACTGTCTTCCTTCTTCCTCTTTACACACACACACACACACACACACAGATACACACACACATATATTGCATATATGTATACAAAAAAATGTTCCATGTGTGGGAAGGTAAAGCTAGTACATTTTCTGGAAGTGTTTAAATCTGGATACTCTGTTGCTGTTTTTCTGCAACAGATTAGCACACACACAAAAGGGTCTTTTAGAAAACCCTATGACAAAGCTTTCCAAACTGCGTGTCACAACACGTTAGTGTGTTGGCTGCAGTGTGTAGGTGTGTTGCGCAGACATAACAGGTGGAGAGGCTGCCTCTCCCACTGCCACAGCAGGCCAGGCCTTGGTGAAGGGGCTGCCTCTCCTGCCACTGCCACTGCCCTGGGCCAAGGAAGACCCTGGCAAGGACAGCATTGGTGATGGGCCAGGCCTGGGTGGAGGGATTGCCTCTCCCACCACTGCTGCAGCCACCCCAGGCTGAGGAAGACCCTGGCGAGGGCAGTGGGGACGGTGGGCTGGGCTTGGGTGGACCGGCGGCCTCCACCTACTTAATTACTGTGTTGTGAAATAATGCATGTCTAAAAAGTGTGCCACCAACATGAAAAGTTTGGAAAGCTCTGCTCTATGAATTTCAAGGAGTCCCCATAAGCTGATAGGTGCACAAACACACACAGAACCTTTAAGGGCCCAAGTTATTGTAGTCCAAGAAAGCTAGGGAAGTCTTTATAGTCACCTTGTTTTATATGCCCTAGAAAGTGAGGGCATTGCCAAACCTAAGTCCACAAACCAATTTCTCACCACAGGAAGTTCAGAACTGTCAAGTTCTTGCCCTCTAAATGCTGCTGCACCACAACTCCTATCATCCGTCACCATGGCTGAGAAGGGGAGTAACAGTTAACATGTAGCACCTGGAAGGTCACAGATTGCCCAACCCTGCTAAGAGGCACTCCACCAATGAGTGGAAAATCACGGTGGCCTTGAGGCTACACTGCTGGAGAGGCAGACTGAAATTCCTCCCTTAGCCACAAAGCTTACTGGGCGATTTGGGGTCAGGTGAACTCAAAAGTCCAGTTCACCTGGTCGGAAGTGGCTGGGAGAATGAGGAAGGGGATGGAGGCAGAGGAGAACTGTCAGGTTGCACTTTCTGGAGAAAGCCGGAGTCAAAATGTAACAAAACAAACAGAAAAAAAAGAAAAGAAAAAAGGAAAACAATAATGAACTCAGAAAAATGTGTTAGCTCATGTGTCAAACACAAGGCCCACAAGCCAAATCCAACCCGCCAAGCCATTTCATGTGGCTCTCGCACTTCTCCTGCAGCTGTGGCACTCCCTCCATCTGGTGAATCTGATCCCCACATTGCGGGCCCCCAGCTGCTGGCATCCTGAAGAAGGGCCCAGCAGCCAGCACTTGCGATCTACTTCTACTTCTGACTGCTCCTCTGTCCAAGTCTCGCTGTCAGAGTGTTGCTGTGGGTTACCATGGGAACATTCTGTGCAGTTTGCCAGAGTTGGATAGAGGAGCAGTCAGAAGAAGAAGTAGATCGTGAATGCTGGCTACTGGGCCCCTCTTCAGAATACTGGCAGCTGGGGGCCTACAATGTGGGGATCAGGCTCACCAGGTACAGAGAGGGGCAGTGGATCAGAAAGAGCCATGGTGGAGGGGAGCAGCAAAAGGCACAAGGGAAGGAGAAGCAAAAAGAGGCACAGTAGGGGGGTCTGAGGGCAGAAAGCAGCACAGAAAGGGTCTGGGGGCTGAAAGAGGCCTAGAAAGGGTCTGGGGAGCAGAAAGTGGCACACTTTGGATATACTGACCAATTCTATGTCACTTTACAGAGGTATAGGGCCTATAAACTATGATCAAATAGCCCCAAAATGCCCAAGAAAAGAAAAGTTGATGTAGATGGAAGGCAATTTAAAAACCAGTAATAATGGAAAGCAGAGGCAACTATTGAATACGATGAAAGAGTAGACAGATTACATATATAGTCTTATAGATACAACTGGCCCTCTGAAGGCAACCATAATGCTGATACGGCCCAAGATGAAATTGCGTTTAACGCTCCTGTGTTAGCTCAACACAAGTGACTCTTCCGCACTAGGTTCTTACAGCGCGAATATTCCACTTTCAACCTCCTATGGAATCCTGGGTTTGCAGTTTAGCGGCGGGCCAGCCGGCCCGCCGGCCCCCCCCTAAACTGCAAAGCCCAGAATTCCATAGGAGGTTGAAAGTGGAATAATCGCGCTATAAGAACCTAGTGCGGAAAAGAGTGGCTACCTGGCTAAGAAATTCCAGGGCTCAAGCCGCCAAACGGTTCCCGATGGAAAAGACACACACACACCAACAAGGAAGTCAGCGTGGAAAGCCGAAACGAGGGGCTGTAAAGGCGCGAGCGCCTCAAGCAGGGCAGACGCGTGTAAAGGAGCGGGGCCCCATTCTAGCGCTGCAGGGTCTTTTTTCTCTCTGCTGAGCCGCCCCTCCTTCCGCCGCGCTCTGGCTTTTGCCCGTCCGCCTCCCATGTGCTCCGAGCAACACAGGAGCTGCCGCCCCCGCCTTCGGGTGGAGCCCCTCGGAGGGAGGGTGGCTGGGAGCGGAGGCTGCTTTCTCATTGACAATGCTCCACCCTGCGCGCCTCAGCCTCGCCTGCCTCCCTATCTCTGTCGCACACACGCGCAGAGCGGAGGGAGGAGGAGGAGGAGGAGGAGGAGGCTGCCTCCGCCGCTGCCGCCGCCACAGCAACAGCTGCAGCCTCGCCAGCCACCTCACAGCCTGAGCTGCGAAGACAGGAAAGCCGCCGCCGCCGCCGCCGCAGCAGCATGGTGGGGCTGCGCTACCCGTCGCAGAGCAGCTACTGCAGGGCAGCCACGGCCGTGAACCTCCTGCTCGGCGTCTTTCAGGTCCTCTTGCCTTGCTTTCGGCCGGGAGAGGCGCAGGGCCAAGGTGAGGAGGGAGGAAAAAAGAAAAGCGAACTTTTGCCAAGGGGAAGGGACGGAACTAACGGGTCGTTGCTGCGGGCTGGGTCGGGGTGGGTCTCCTGGTCAACGTGGCGGAGCGGTGGGGGGTGCGCGGCCATTCGCGTGTAGCGGGGAGGGCAGCGGAGGAGAGCTGAAGCGGAGGGAACCCCTGAAACGAGGTCCCGCGGGCCCGCTCGTGTCTGAGGCGGCCGCAACACGGCAAGTCCCCCTTCCTCAGCCTCTCGCCTTTGTGTCGCTGGTGCAGAACTCCGCTCCGGCTTCTCACAAAGGAGACAGGCTGGACCGAGCGCCTTGCTTCGGGTGCTTATTATTCTTTTCGGTCGCTTCGTGGCCGCCTTCACCTTTTGACACCCTCGTGGAGCGTTTGGCCGCGGAGGGCGCCTGCAAGCCCCTGACAAGCGCGGCCGAGAAAGCGGGGAGGCGAGCGAGAGGCGCGCTTCCCCCCGGCGCGCGGTGCCTCTTCCCGTCCCCCGCTCTTTCTCTCTGCCTTGGCGCCGCTGCTCCCGCCGCCTCCTCGCTCCCCCTCCCTCGGGTAACAAACACGCTGCACGGGCTCCAGCTGCCGAGAAAGTCATGCCGCCCCTTCCCCACCCTCTCCGGCCGCTGGAAAGCTGAGCGGGGGGCGGGGGCGCCGCGCGGGAAGCGGCCCCGACACCCTTCCCCGGGTGTTAAAAAAATGCTCCCGGGCGCACCGTTTGCGCGCCGGGGTGGTCTCCCGCGGTGAACGAGCGAGCAGGAACGGCAGCCTTTCAATATGGAACCGTCTCCCAGGCTGGAGACGCAACAAAACAAAAGCCTCCCCCGCCCCAGCTGCCTGGTGCGTTGGGAAGAGAGGCCCGCGGTTGTCGCCCGCCAGGCCTCGCTCGACGCAGCCCGCTCCTGCCCCTCTCGGAAGTGCGGGTTTGGCTGGGAATGAGGGCCTCGTTTGTTTGTTTTCCCTTTAGCCATCGACCCGATCCCCAACGTGGTGGAATTGTGGCAGGCCGAGGAAGGGGAGCTGCTGATGCCCGCCCAGGTAAGGAAATAAATGGCCGGGAGGGGGGCGGGCGGGGGGGCGGGCGCGGGAGGGGCGGGCAAGGTTGTCGAGCAGGCACTGCGAAGGGAGACGGCAGTCCCCGCCCATCGCGGGGGGTGCCCGCCCCATTCCGCCCCAGACACCCTCCCCGTTCCGCCTGTCCCCTGACGCTTCTGCAAAGCTCTCTCACGATTTTGCCAGTCATGGTAGCTTCCGATTCAGAGCCAGGTGGTCCGCGGAGGGGGCAGCGCTTCTGCGTCACCTTGGAGGACTTGGGCAGTAGTTGCGACCTGTATTTCGTTGTGATGCTGAAAGGGAGATGATGGCGATGTCAAGACCTAGCAGATGGTGCAGATGTTTTTTTTTCCTTAAAGTCTAGTCCAACCCGATACTTGGAGGGGAAATAGATCTAAAGCGTCACTGCAGTACTAGTCTTACTTGAGAGTCAGGGTCCTTAAATTCAGTGGCATACATTTACATAGGGTAAATTTGTCCAGCTTTTAAAAGCAAGTCCCTCTGTAGTTTTAAAAGATGCATTGCCTCAGGACATAAATTAATACATCTCATTCTGTTTCTCTCCCCTAGTATATTATTTGAGTTTTTCCTTAAATGTCCATAGTAATGTGCAAGAATGTAGCCACTTAAAATAGAATGTTCAGGGATTTGTATACATATGCAAGAAGACTGATTTCTTAGTAACATTTTCTTAAAATACAGTGTAACAATAGTGTTTCCAGTTATCTCAATGTATGAACACGTCAAATTTTTATATGTCATTTTTAATTCCTTGAAACCTTTTCTTTAATGAAAGAGTAATTAAGATACTGGTTCTTTTTAAATACTTTAGTTACAAATATGATTTTTTTCCCATGCAAACAGCTATTAGTATGTACATTTTTTCATGGACTATCTGTTGTTGTACACAACAGTTAGCAAGCAATGTAAAATGAGGGTAAGTGGGTGGGGTATAATTGGTGAATTAGGATTTTCTGAGTACCAAGAAGCAGAAAACGGGTCCAGTAAAGCCTTGTAGTGTTATGGCTGCAAACTCAGGCATAATTTCCATTGAATTCAAGAGGACTGATTTCTGGGTAAATGTGCATAGGTTGTACTGATCTGCCACAAATTCTGCTGAAGGAATAGGTCACCATGCTGGGTAAAGGTGGTGGGAATAGTGGGCTACTGCCCAAAACATCTACAGGGCACCAGATTGGTGAAATCTCTCCTGTCAAATCCTTTTGTAACCGTCACTGGAGTAAAAATGGGTCTGCCATCTTCTCAGGCAGAGGAGGAAATCCCCAGAACATTTGCTGCAGGGTACTAGATGAACAGTGACTTCTGGAAAATATTGACTGTGGGCAATGGGTAGATTCTGAATGTGTGCTATTAAAGCTTTTTCCCCCTTTGGAAGCCTTTTCGGTAGAAGTTAGGTGGAAATGGTTTCCTTTCGTGATGAACTCTCTTGGTGCAATCCCCATGGGTTTCTCTTGTGCAAAGAGGGTACTCTAGAATAGTGATTCTCAGAAGCTGTTCCCCAGATGTTGTTAGACTTTAGCTACAGGAAGTCCCAACCAGCATGGCCAGTGGTCAGACATTTGGGGGGTTGTAGTTGAACAGCAGCTGTGGACCCATAGATTAAGAACTGTTTTCCTGTGAGAGAAGGGAGGTGATGGCCCTGGCTGCACACCAGGATAGCTAAAGTCCCAGTATGTTCAGCTTATTTTTTAAAAAAATTATTTGTCTCATTTGGATGGAATGTGTTGCTATTCGTGCTGTGTGAGCAGAATGCTGTTTAGTTGCTTTGACATTTATCTACTGTATATTATTGTGTAGTGGTATTATATTTAATTGTTCAGTGGTTATCTCTTAATCTAAAGCTTGCGTGAGTAATCCTGTGTGTCTGTGTGCCTTCAAGTCATCTGTTGCCATAAGTGATAGGATTTTTTTGGGCAAGGAATACTCAGAGGTGGTTTGTCATTTCTTTCCTCTGAGATCTAGCTTACGATATGTACTTGGTCTTAATACTGAATTTAAGGTGTGTGTAGGTTTTGTTTTTTAAAATTAAAATTCTAATGTTCTTATATATTGGATCAGGATTAGGCAACCTTTAAATTTTAAGTCTGTGTTCCCTTAGGGGCAATGAATGAGGGTCAAGCCAGTGGTGGATGAACCCAAGACCAAAAGAAAGTTAGTCCACAATTTCTCTGATTGCCATCGACTTTCCTCCTCTGCCTTTCTCCCCACCTTGCTTAGGGAGGGCTAATAATTTTTCAAAAGGCCCAAACTGAGGGCTTTTGAAATTAGATGAAGGGCCACTTGAGAGCTGGTCATGGAATACATGATTTACATGGGCAGTAGGTCTCAAGTCCTCCAGAACTTTCAGACTTCAGGTTGCATATGCCAGAGTCCCAACATGGCCAGTGGTCTGGGATTCTTTGTGTTATAGTCTACATTCTTTGTGTGTTACAGTCCAAAACACCTGGATGGTCAAATGATGAGCACTGCTGTTAGCTAATTTTGGTTAGAGCTAACCACAGTTCCCTAAGGACTGTATGTGATACAGAACCGTTGTTCTTGGGTGATAACTGAAGGTTTCACTCTGGAGAAAAGGAAGAAAGGGAGGGGATTTGTATTCAAAGCGAGCTGCAGTTCTTTTAGGGGTTACTTGGTGCCTTTTATCTGACTTGGGTTGTCATATAAGCCCGAGCCAGCAGGGCCAATGCTCAGGGGTTGTGAGAGCTTTGTTCAGAGCATTCTGAGGACACAAGTCAGTTTACCTCAAGTTGGACTTGTGCTTGCTGAAATTCCATAATGACACATAAACAGTGTAGAACATTGTTGTCATGGTTGCTGTGGATGAAACACTTCACCACATATATTTTGGCGGTTGTTTTGTGTTTTTTTTCTCCTGTTCCATGCCTGCCTGCCTGCCTGCGAGGCAACAGTGTGTATAATACACAGAGTTGGCCTTTGCTGAATCCCTGTCGAACATAAGAATGCTATATGGATGAAACAAAAGGCTTATCTAGTCTAGCATTCTGTTCACACAAATGGCTAGTCAGGGGCCTGTGCAAAGTCTGTATACTGGAGCAGATTCACATGTAAAAACCCTGTAAAATGTACAACAAAATTTTGTGCTGAATGTCTTTATTGGATAAGTTAGTCCTGATGAAAAATATAATCATGCATTTGGAATCTAAGTCACTTTTAAAATCCTTTACCTGAAGGGTACTAGAAATAGTCATTCTCCTTTACCATTGTGGCAAAAATATTATTTTACCCTTAACTTAAAATATTTCTCTTTTTCTATCTAGGGCCTTTTCTAAAATTGTGGGCAAGTTCCTCTTCTGGTGCTTTCTCCTCAGTCTCTTCCTATTATTTCACTATGAAATAATAATTTCCAGGGTATACCTCTTAGTATCAGAACAGAATTGCTCTGGTTTGGATATTTCCATTGCTGAAAGTTCTGAAAGGAGAAGTGGATAGATCTTTATTGCTTCTTGCTATAACTGCTACGAGAGAACTAGAAGTGGATTCCAGACAGAGTTATTTTCATCTGTATTTGGCAAATTCTTAAAAGCCCTTTTAAGGAAGGAGTTATGTTTTAGGTTCGTATTGTTGGATCTCTCACAGTGGCTGGTAGGGTCCCCACCATCTGAATGTAATTCTGATGCCAGGATTCTCACAAAATTGTTTCATTTGGCTAAAAAAAAATTTGAGACTTACTTTATTTGTTTGTAAATATGTCAGATTCCAAAGGTCTTATTTTAAGGACTTGTGGCTGGTTTTGGAATACCCATAAAAGACAGAAGACATTTTTTCCATTTTCTTTAAGAGTAGGATTAAAATCAACAGCAAAAGAAGTAAAGTCTATTATGTTTAGGCAGACTGAAGCAGTTAAACAACTGTTTGGCTGATGTTAGTCTGCTTACTAATGTTATGCTTGTCTTTAAAATCTGTAGCTTAAAAAGATTGAACTTCATACCTGGTCACTTGGAGACAGACATAGGCAGTTGTATGAGTAAGCCTGTATTAGGAAGAAATCACACTGTTGACAAAAACCATTCATATTAATTATGGATTAGTACCCAAAAGCTGGCTGTTCCCACACATGCTAGTAATCATCTGAATTCTTGTGCATACAGTTATTTGGATGTTCTTACTGGAGAACAGGAATGTCGTTGTAGTTATCTCCCTTACCATCCTGAACATGCCTGATTGCATCAGGTTTTGGAAGCTAAGCAAATTTGATCCTACTTAATATTTGGGAAACCAACTGGGATCTTCAGACAGGGCAAGGAAATAATCTTGGCTGAAACCCCAAAGAGTCTTTGCCAGTCAGAATTAACAGGTACTTTGTTAGATAGATCAGTGAGCTGACTCAGTACAGGTATACAGTCAGCCCTCCACATTTTCAGGTTTCACTTTTGTGTATATGATTGTTCACGGATTATTTGCTGTCACCTCTGCTGCCTCCCTATATCATTTTTAATAGGGACTGCAAGCCTCATGAGACTGAGAAACTGTGAACGAGGCTTGTAAGTCCCTATTAAAAATGGTGTGGGGCAGCAGTGGAGGTGGCAGTAAGCCCCACCAGCCACCCACTTCTGCCTTGTGAAGGAAACCTGATGCCTCAAAGGTGGGTTGACTATAGTGATCATACTTTTCTTTGTGTTAAATATGGTTTAGGAGGGCTTAGAGTTATTCATGGTTTTTCCACTTACATGAGTGTCCTGTGCCCCTATCCCTAGTGAATGTGCGGGGAGGACTGTACATACTTAACAAGGTAGATGTGTTCATGGGCATTATTTCTTTAATAGAAAATTTGATCCCAGAGGTAGAAATAAGATGGAAAGAATAAGAATAGGTTCCTTCACCACAAAAAAAGGACAGTTCAACAAACTTTTTATCCAAACTAACAATATGCATATGTGAAATGAAACACCCAGGTCAGGTAAACCTTATGGAAGTAAACAAAAGCATTTTAAACCTTCTAGAAGCCACTTGGACACTTCTTCCAAAATGCATCCAGGGACAGCCTCCACTTTTCTTATGATTTCCAGTTAGTGGGGGAATGCATAGATCTGTGCTCCTATAACATGCTGGGAGCAGCTGGTGATTGCGGTTCATCTGCTTTCCACTCTTCTCTGTTTTCCTGTTCATGTATGCTCAGTAAGGGATGCTGTTTACCTTGGCTGTTGTAGGCAGGCACACACTGCTACAGTAGGATCAGCTAGGTTAGAATCTCATTCTTTCCCAGGTCAAGCTTTACGGGCATTGTCTACTGCAGGCACGCTGCAGCAACCTGATACTGAAAGTCTTTGTTTCTGCAGCCCTTCATCATCATCCTCTCAGTGCTGATGCTAGCTTAAAAAATCTCCAGCTAGACAGAGGACAAGGAAGAAAAAAGGCACTGAGGAGGCATAAAAAGAGTTTGTAAAAAGTAGCTTCTTTGTCTGAGGCTTTGTTAAGTGAGGTGTGCCTATATGAGGATTTTTCCTATGTTTCTGTATTTGATGCCCCTTTCCAAGGTAACTACAGTTTCAAAGAGTCTCCCTGGGTCAACAAAACCTGGATTATTTTGATGTGCTTTAAGCAACCATGTTTTTGGGGGCGTTTTTTACACTTCAACAGTAATTGTTGTGAATGTAGACCATCCAAATGGATATGAAGATGACCACAATTGCTAGTTTGCTTTGAATGTTCTTTTGTGGGAGTCCTGGCCAATCTGTCTTCAAAGGAGTACTGTTTCCTCTTTTAATTGTGTGTTGCTTTTGGGCGTTGAACAAACTAAAGTAGCTGTAAAGGGTGTTAAAACAGCATCTTATCTCAATTGTTAGAAAATTTCCACTGATGTTTCACTGAAATCGCCATGCAGTGTTTCAAAAGTACTTTGACTGAGTCTGACATGATAAGGTTATACACCGTTAATAAAAGTTAATGCTAATTAAAGAAAAGAAACCTAATAAACCAAGGAAAATTAAATCAGAAGTGTTCAAGATGTAAAATCCAGAGTATGTACTGCCTATTCAAATAGAAATGCTTCCCCACATCCATGAAGAAACTGCTGCTCAGGATGCTATTTGTTAGAGTTTTATCTTTATTTTTTTTCTTGTTTCATGAATGGTTTTGGTGTGATAAGATTAATCACTGGCCTGAATGGGAGTGCTGATGCAATTTCTTTTCATTTTGTGATCCTATGCTACATGTGTGAGTAGGCAGATCGCTTTGAGTATTTGGATATATTTTGCTAAATATATATAAAACAGCATTTGCTGTCGGTGATATTTTTTGATAAAACAGCATTTGCTGTTGGTGATATTTTTTGATAGATGAATAACTCAACTATAGAGGAATCTGTAAGACAGTCTAGGTTACTGTAGCAGAGTTACAGACCTGGAAGGGTTCTGAATTTTTTAATCTTCATGTGTAAAACGACATCTGTATCTCTCATAAGCCAGAAGCAGGGACCAGAAGCTCAAAATCTGCTTTGTTCTATGTGTTCACTGTACCTAAAAGAAGTAGAAATAGTTTATTAGGGCAGTTAAATATAAAGCCTAGCAGCATGCTACAGGAGGGTAAAATAAAATGATTTTTTAAAAAAACTTTGATGATATTGACCACCATTCTGGCAGCAACAATATAGTCAACTATAAGAAGAGCATGCCTGCTAGAATACACAACTGTGTGTGTGTGTGTGTGTGTGTGTGTGTGTGTGTTTCACTCGAATACTTGTTTGTATTTCAAGTGTAGGGTCCCATTTGGGAGAAGGCAGGATATAAATGCAATAATTAAATAAATACATAGGATGTCTTATTTATACCCAAATGTAGGTGGAGGTGGAAGGATGTTGTCTGATAGTCTGAAGTTTAAAAAAAATAAGAAGCGTCTTGATTTTTTTCTTGCCATGGATAGCAGCAAAAGCTTTCACAAGTGTAAATGAAGCAATCAGAATTATGCTTCTCAGTTATAGGCTGTCTGTAGAGGCTCTTCAAGTGAATCAAGTGAAGATCTCATCAAGAAAGATCTAATTTGAGCATATCCATCTAGATTCCATAATTGCGAATTAGATTCACTGGAATAGTTGTCAGTGAGTCATTGGACTGCCAGTAGTGTCTTTGGAGACAATGCTTTCCCAGGGCCTGGAAGGAATACTGCTTGTCATCTCTTGTACGAAGCAGTGATTTCTGGGACTCTCCCAGGAGTTTTTAAGTAGCTATAAATGCTACTGAGGCATTGGCTCTTATCCACCATTTTTTAAATCCTATTTTCTTCCTATTGCCTAATGCTTTTATTCATGTCATTTTACTTTCTGTTAACAGGAGCACCAATTTGTAGATGGTTTTTCCAGTGTTGTCTTGACTGTTCGGGGATGTCATCTCCACACTTTACTGAAAATGTGTCTTCCTCTCTATTTCTTAGCTTATGATCAATGCTTTGGGTCAATTGGCTGCTTTTAATTGGCTAGTTATAGGTAGGAAAGTGGGATAACTTTGCAGATACGCTTGAGGTCTGAAAAGGTGCTTTATCATAGGATGTCAGTTTTATTTTATGTAGCCTGGAAAGTCCTGAAGCTAGTTTCGTTATATATAATTCCCTGTAAATACATATATTTGCAAATATGTGTTTATTGGATTTCTTGAGGAATTTTTTTTTTTTAATGAAACTATCTTCACAACAAGAATATAACCGCCAGCACAAACAGATCTGCTGCTGTATAGACCGGGCTTTTGTTTTAAAATGGTATGTTTTTATAAGCCAGTCGCAGGGCTGGGATGTGGATAAAAACAATTTGAATATATGTACATGATGTATAAACTTTGCGGTATCATTTTCATCAGGGACTTTTTGTTTGTTCAAGATGTATATTGGTAGTCTAAGATGGTTATGTGAAGTCAGAGGAAGCAAGACACACACTGTTGCATTTATGCTACTAAAGTGAGAGTTGGTCTCGAACTGATACATCTGTGCATTTTGTATGCCAAATATGATTCCATTTTTGGTTTAGGGTGGATATTTGTTCTGGCAGAAGTCTTGGTTAACACTGGGAAACAGTCGTCTTGAGACAGCTTGATGTTAACTTTCACTGAAGAAAATTACTATAGAGAAGTACCTAAGTACTGCACATCCTAAATACTCGAAAGGGGTACCAGTTCTCATCTGATTTTGGAAGCTAGACAGGGTCAACCCTGGTAAGTACTTAGATGGAGGACCACCAACAATTACCAGGTCCTATAGATTATATTTCAGAGAAGAGAAATAGCAAAAGCACATCAGAGTAATCTTTGCTTAACAAAGCCCTATGAAATTAATTGGGTCTCCATAAGACAACAGGTGACTTGAAGATGCATGTGCACACATGCATAGGTGTACACACACACACACACACACACACACTTGAAAGCATGGTCTCTGCATTTCAAACACCTGGGTTTTATAGAAGGTTGTATTAAAAGGATTCAAAAGATTACTGTTTCTTTAGTGCACATTCATGTGATAACCAGCTAGTGGGATTCTCTAAGACTGTATTTGGAGTTCCATTTGGAAGTCTTGAGACACATCTATCTATGCTGCCTTGAAAACTGAATGAATTTATTTTTCACAAATAGTAACGTATGCTTGCGTGGACATCTTTGCTTTTTAAATAAGTGATGTTATTACTAGCTGTGCTCTTCAGTAGATTTTTTATATAATGTAGGGTGGTATATTGCTAAAGTAATAAACTGAGTAAGCAACAAGCCAAGGCAAAATTTCGTCAGCTATTTTTGTAATTTTTATTTATTTATTTATTTATTTATTTATTTATATAATTAATTAATTAATTAATGGCTTGCTGGCCCTCACTGGTTTACAAAATCCATAAAGCAACGTGAAATATCTTGCAGTACTAGAGTCGCATTGAATTAAGTGTCGTCTGACAGCTCTAGAAGAGGGTTTTTAATACACTGTACTGAAAACCAAACCTGTATTTGTTGCTGAAAGCCTTTCATTGTATCTTCTTTGTTCTCTAGGGTGAATCAGAGGAGGATGTAGAGGAACATCCACAGGAGCAAAGGTAAGCAAAGTTGAGATCTTTTAAAAAGAAAAACATCTTAAGGAATGAAATAATGAATCACTTGTGCACTGTTCCTCATGGCAACAGCAAATTCAATTATGTTGAATAATTTAATTTATATGCAGGATTTCTGGTTAACACATTATTATACTTTATGGATTTTCTCTGAGCTCATGTTTTAATTATTAAAATGCTGTGTTTTGATTCTGACTCTTTTATGGGAGTGGCCCACTTATATGCGCAAACAAACTGATGAGTACCCTAAGCCTTGTCGAGGTAGGTTCTTTATTGGCAATCAGTAATTGGTTCTTTGTAAGGAAGAGCAACTGTGGTTTATCATTTTACTCTGAATTGTGTAAAACTCTATTAAATAAACTTCCTGAGTTGAAGCAGGAGCCACTTTCCTGTGTGACAACAGATTGGCTTGATGCATGCAGCAGTACTCAGCTATGCTTTACTTTACAAAATATGCTGCTTTTATGACTTTGATAATGTGTTCCCTTTCAGTTAATATAAATTAGGCATGTTCTTAAACTGTAAGGCTTCTGCAAATATACTTTCCAATATGCTCACCCCACCATGTGACTTTCTTCCAGACTAGTGATAGGCAAAGTATGGCACTGAGGTTGTATACAGCCAACAATCCCAGCAAAATACTAAATAAAATAACATAAAAATGCTGGATTGTACTTCCTGGAAGCTGCTAGGATGGGCAGTATACCTTTTACCTTTTAAATACATTGTGTGCTCTTCTATTTAATGTTTTAAATATTTTTCTCAACCAACAGTGGACTTTGGGGCAATATTAGTTTTGAGTTTGGTTTTTGACATTTTTGCCCATCCCTGGAAAGTCATAGTGGCAGAAAAATAGTATCCAGACCTACTGTGGTTGGCCAGCCCTATTCTAGAGCATTTTATTTTATTTTATTTGACCTCTCCAGCTCAATAGAGCTCCTCAGGTGATGCACAACATATGAAAACATTATTTTTAAAAAAGGCAAAAGCCAACTTTCTGTAACAGTACTATAGATTAAAACAACCTACACAGTCTTGACAGCTGACTGAAAAATAAATTAGAGCCTACCTGCTTCCTCTTGGGCGAGAATTCTGCAGTTGCAATTCTGCTACAGAGCAACCCTGTGCCATGTACTCTACAAACGGTGGCGTCATGCAACATACAACGTGACCTGTATTAAGGGATGTCAGATTCTGGGTAGGCTTGTATAGGCAGAAATGTATTTTTGACTGCCCTCGTCCCAAACCATTTAGGGTTCTGTAGGTCAAATTCAACATCTTGAATTTGGCTTGGAAGTAAATTAGAAGCTAGTACAGTTGATACAAGATGAGTGGTATGCAGTCTCTAAAACATACACCAGACAGCAATCTGGCTGCTGCATTTTATGTGAGCTGTAGCTTCCAAACATTTGTCAAGTGGAGACCCATGATATTGCATCACAGTAGTGTGATTGGAAGATAGTTAAGGCATGTATTACAGTGGCCAAATCTGCCTCTCCTATGTTTACATCTTTGTGTATATTTTCTTTTTACATACTTCTAGTTTTGAATGATGAATGGTGACACACACCTATAGCTCATGCAGTGTATGAAGCTGTGTTCTCTACATCATGGAATACTTGTGACCTTCCTGAGTAGTTTCTTTCATTGGTTGTCTTTAGGCCAGCAAATATTTTCAAGATGGCATCCCTATATTTATATTCCACAGTGGTCCCTCCACCTCTTCAAGGCTTCAGAGCACTAACCCTTGTGAAAGTGGGAAAAACTGCAAATAACTCCCCCAACTCTGATCCCCCTCTCATTCTCTTTTGGGGTTCCCCCCTCTGATTCCTTTGCCTTTTGCCCTGAGGTGTGAGGCTTTCTTCTCCATGCTGGGCCAAAGGCTAGGGAATGGGAGGGGAGAGCTCCAGTGGGGAAGAAGGAAAGTGCGTGTGTCTCTCCCCCCATCCCCTTCTTACTTGGTTCTCAGTGCTGTGCCAAAGGTAAGGGAACGGGAGGGGGAACTCTGGCGGGGAGAAGGAAAACATGTACGTGCCTTCCCTCCATTCCCTTCCCTTTTGCCTGGGTGTGCTTGCTTTCCTTCTCTGTGCCTGGCAAAATGCAAGGGAATGGGAGGAGGAAAACTGGGGAGGAGGAAGGCACATGTGCCTTGTGAATAATCACATTTGTGAAGGTCAAACTCACTAATGTGGAGGGAGGACTGTATTCAAAACCCAATCATGTAGACTTCATTATCCTAGAATCTCATGCTATTGGTTCATCAGACCTCTGAGATCAAATTGTTGTAATTTTGTAGTTGAGCCTCAAAGGTTTAGTCTGCTTTGTTGCAGGCTTTTTCTGGAAAAAATTATCAATACTTGTAGCTTTAGGAAGGAGCTGGTACCATTAGTGTAACTGTTATGGAGGACTGGCGCAGTTTTGAAAATTCTGTGTAGCATAGCATACCTTTGCTTCGTTTTTGTGGCATCTGTGACCAGCATTTTGTTTATTATTTATGTTACTTTTTATGTACACATATAAAAAGATTAATTCAGCATAATGGCACTGATCTCTTAACTATGGTAAAGAGATCTGAAACATGCTCGTGTGCTGCTTCACTGGTAAGAAGAAACTCTTTCCATTCTTATTATAAACCAAGACTCATTATCTTATACATAGGCCCTAATACAAAGCATAATTAAATTCAAATCATACTTACTGTAGCAGCCTTGGTTGTTCCTTCTACCCCTGAACCAGTATGCAACTCATTTTAGAGTCCTGTAACATTTTATTGAGCCCAGTATGCTTTTTTTCCCCCAAGACCTTTTAAAAAGGTTGAAACAACGTTACATACAGACAGAGAAAAGCATACCAAACATGTCTGAGTGGAACAACTTATTGTTTTGTACCTTGAAGTTGTTTCTGACATACAGCAAAAGAAACAAGGTTTTCTTGGCAACATTTGTTCAGAGGGTGTTTGCCTTTGACTTCGTCTGAGGCTAAGAGAAGATGACAGGCTTAATATCTAGTGTGTTTCCATGGCTGAGCAGGAACCCTGGTCTCCAGTTATTATAGTTTAACACTTAGACCACTACACTATGGTTGGCTGTCACAACTTACTATATACTACCACGCTTAACAGATTTGCGAGATTTATTATTTACAAGCATTATGGTGCAGCCAATGGCAAATATTGTTTGCACATAAACATTGTATTATACTGTTGCAGTTAATGGTGCAACCTTCTACTCCATGACAGCACAAATACTCCCTTTTCATAAATTAGGCTTCCAGGTTCACCAAACAAAATGAGTGCTTATTGTCAGGGAGTGCAGAGAAGCAGCAATTAGTGCGTTAGGTATTAACAAGCTAACTGTCATGTTGCTGCCACTGTTGTTGTTGTTGTTTGCCTTCAAGTGGTTTCCAACTTACAGTGACCCTAAGGTGAACTTGTCATGAGGTCTTCTGAGGCTGAGAGTATGTGATGCATCCAAAGTCACCCACCCAGTGGGTTTTCGTTGCTTAGCAAGAAATTGAACCCTGGTTTCCAGGGTCATAGTCTTACGCTCAAACCGTTATACCATGTACCATGTTTATAGCAGCGCATCTATAACGGTAAAGCACAGTTAACAGTGAAAAGCTATATTTCCTTATGGGAGAGAGATGGATGTGTTTGTATTTCTAGAATGTCATTTGCTGGGCCTGCCTCCACTGCAGAGTTTAAAATGAGCCTACGGGCAGATTAACATAGAAGATAGAGTTTTGCAATGTTAACTACTCTCCCCACATGTCTGCTTAGTGTGTCACTGTGAAAAGACCCTGTATTTTCACTGGTTTATTTGTTTTCTGTTTCAGCCACTGGTTTGCTATTCAAAGACTACAATGTTTGTAGTCTTTGCATAGTGCTTGATGAAAGTTATAACAACTGAGTAGGCCAGAAGTCTGCATTTATTGCTCTGTATTTGGACTTAGAACAGTTGTAGATACTTTGATTTTGGCTGCTCCAAGCTTTTTATGAAAATGTCTAGTACAGAATTTCTTGAACCTTAGCATTTGCAAGAGGTTGCTAGGAATTCCATGAGAGATTGTGATTTAAAATGTATATGTATATATGTATGTACATATTTTGAGCTATAGGTATAATTTTATGTGGGGGTCCCCTGAAACCTGAAAATTATTTCAAAGGTTCTTCCAAAATAAAAAGGTTGAGAAAGGTTGGTCTAAGATATGTAGGTACCTTTATTTAGGTCATAGAGGTCCACAAAGATGACTAATAATTAAATATTTTGTAAGAAGCATGGTTGGTGAGTGGCTCTTGCTATGGTGTTTGGAAAAGGTCAGTTAGAAGTCTGGGAACAGTGAGTGAGAACTCATGGATGTTTGTTGCTGTAATTAAAAGCCTAGTCAGACAACTCTTCTGAACAAAGATCTCAAGGCTGAGACTGGTTGCAGAGGGGGCAGAAAACTTTGTACTGGGTTATGGGAAAGCTTTGGATGATCCCAGCACCGGATGGTTTCTGTGAGGATCTGACTAGAAGGACAAATACTCCCTAAAAGAAAATCATTCTAGAACTTGTGGAACAAGAAGAATAGATGACAGAAGAAGACTGCTGTATAGCATCTGTTTCTAATGATGAGGGATTTGCGAAATGGTTTTTAGGGAAAGCCAGGCTGAGGAAGAAGCTGTTGAGAGTTGTTTAGCTAAGAATGGCTCTTATTAGGAAAGTAATGAAGAATGTTCTAAATAAATTTAAGAAGCAAGCCTCAACCTGCTATTTAAAGCACAACAGCTTATTCGGTTTTGTAAACAATTCCCATAGCAAATGCTTCTTGTCTCTAGTGCTGATGTTAGTCCCCTGCCTGCATGATAGATGTTAGGATGGTGGGTTTCTAAAATATACAGAGGTTGATTTCTTGTGGCAGCAGCTTTTAGGTTGTATAGGTGAGGCAGCCAGGAGGAAGTTACATAGAACTAAGTGTCAGAGTTCTAAAAGGGGAACACATACAGGAAAATGTACATAGTTTGCCTACATTTGGTGACTAGAGGTAGAATAACCCACAGCGGTTTTCCTCCCAGTTGAGTGGGAGCACTGAGATAACCCATGGGTTTCTTCTGTGATCACATTATGAAGTTAGTGAATGCTGATCATGAGTTTTTTTTCAGATGCTTGAAAGTTCTTTATTTTGTCCTTTTCCTGGTATAATCTTTAGGAATATGCTTTTGTATGCCCAGGTAGGGAACCTAGAAGTTGGTGTATTAATTTGTCACAATAATTTATTTTCATGTACGTGCTTGCGCCCAAAAAGATCTGAAAACTTTGCCAAACTTTCAGTACATGCAGTATACTTTAGACCCTCTACATTTGTGGGTTAAGCATTCACAGATTAGATTATGTACAGATTGCTGGGGGAAGAGGGTGGAACAGGGGTGTCCCCTTTCTCTCTCCTCCCGCTCCCCCCATCCTATTTCCCTGTCCTGTCCATACAGGTGAGTGAAAGAGTGAGGGAACACACTCATGGCCAGGTCCACCCCCCACCAGTATGGATAGTTTTTTGTGTGTGCTAAATATGGTTTGGGGGACTTATGAAACTTGTGTTTTTTTCCAACTTCCACAGGGGTTTTGTGCCCCTAACCCCAACAGAAGTGGAGGGCCAACTATATTTTAAGCCTGTGTGAATTAATGGCAGAAATTGGATGTGTTCTATGTTTGTATCCATAGCATCTGAATTAACAGCAAAAGCTGAATGCGCGGCAATTTACGTTGGTAAAAATCCTGTGACTAGAAACATAAATTACCTCGCAGTACATAAATAACAACTTCTGGTGCTGTATTTTTTTTTACAACTCCAGGCTAATTTTACAAACTATTGGTAGTATACAAATAATTGACTAAGGCCTTTTCTGTATGGTGATGATCTTGCATGTCATCTCGTCACAGTCCTGTCAGTGCCTCGGCCAGGATGGGAGTGTCTCCTCTCTGCATGCGACTGCCTGCCTGCGGAAGGGCGCATGAGGAACACATTCTGTCCCTCCGGACTGCAGATGGCTTTCTCCCCATGCTGCAGTAGAGGAGGAAGTGCGTAGATCGCGCTTTTGGCCCTTCTACATGGCCAATTGCAATGGAAAGGTCATGCAATGGGGGTCATTGATGGAATTTCTCTGTCAATGATATAGCCTGCGATTGTGCCGACTGGTGAAGAGAGAAGGGTGGGACTGCGACGATGTAATGCAGAAGCATCATTGTGGTCTGGCTCCTTTCATGTCCCCATGCTGGGACACCTTCTTCATGCGGAAAGGACCTTACTGTGTATATATTACCTCAGAATTTCCATTTTAGGTATTTTAAAATGACGTACCAATAAGGCACTGAAAGTCTTTATACCAAAGGTCTTTATATCGAATTATTGTCTTGGGCCAGAAACAAGTATGTCCAAGTATAATGTATGTAATGACCTCATGACAGAGCTTTGGAAGAAATATTTCCCAGGATTCTTTTCAGCACTGTGGACTGGTTCCAGAGATATGAGGACCAGAAGGAAAATTTTGTTCATGTGTCTATCTGTGCTTAGTCTTCAGTTAGTTGGCATTTTAAGCTGGAAATCTGACAGCTTGGTAGATTTGGTAAATGCGTTCACCCATCCTTTGTAATGAAGGTATTATAATCTGAAAAATGGTGAAGAGTTGGGAGTAATTGTTAGATGATTTAGTTCAGATACAACAAAAAAAGAGAAAAGCTCATCAGAGACTAATGTCATCTCATATTGACAAAACATTCTTCTAGTTTTAAAGGCTAGATTAGATAACATCAGTATTGCACAGTTAAAGGATGTGACACTGTGGCAAATCATGTGGTTTAGCTTTTGTTTAACTGAGTGTAGGAACAGAATATATTGCCAAATCAACCTGTTGAAAAAATTAGGTTTTCTGCATTAAAAATTAGTGTTTTTCAAGTCATGTGTTCTAAGAAAGATGCTAAAATTTTAACACAGATTTTAAAAAATTATAGTTGAATATGAGAAACAAATGAGAAATATTTAAACGAGATTGAATTTCAGTTGACAGGGTTACATAGGATGTATTTCAGTTAAGAGGAGTAAAAGCAGCCCTTCCATTCCAGGAACCCCTGCATAAAACAAAACAAAACAAGAAGTGAAGCATTGTGTCCTATTATAGTCAGTGGATGCATGCCTGTGGCAGTGCGGGTGTGTGCCTGCTGTATCCATTGACTGTAACTGGGATGAGATGCTTCAGAGGACCTTGCATTGGTGTGTGTAGAGGGTTGTGTGGGATGAGGACCTGCTGAATATTTTTCATTTTCTACACTTTGTATGTATTTTATATTTTTATTCACTCACATGGTCCACTGAATTATTCAGTAAAATTTTTACTAGCTTATTTATACCGAATGTGGCCCCTCTAAGTGACTAATTTCCACAAATGCACTGCTGTAGATGTGATCTCCTAACATTTACGTGGTTTGCCCCAGGAAAGGTTTCTACAAGATAAGTAAAATGTGGGTGGTCCAGTTCTTCTATTGGATCAGGCAAAATTTTGCCCTTCTGGATTCTTGCTCAGAGATCTTTGTTGTGGGAGCTTTGCAACTGCAGGTACAACATTCTCCTCAGTGAATTCAACTTTGTTTCTACATGGTTCTTGTGCAACTTTGGAGAAAATAGTAAGCCATACCACACGTGAATTAATGTTCTCTATATCATAACCTGTATATTGTGATATGTACATCAAGGAAGGTTTTGAGATTTGAACAATTTAGCTGTTAATTAATTCAGTCAGTAACTGGTAATTGCTTGCTAGTAATTCAGATATTGGTTAAAAGTGAGTTGGTTGATGTTGGGCTATTAACCATCTCACAGGCCAACCAGTTTGTTGTACATTCAAAGGGACTAGGAGGAGAACTACCATGAATACATTGGACGAAAAAGTAGGATGTATATCTAACAACAGAAAGTTACCGTGAGCAACTTTGAGAGGCTAAAATAAAAAAATGCTGCTTAAAAAGTGTGTGTGTGTGTGTGTGTTTTGATTCCTAAAGACCACTTAACAGATGGAGTAAGAACTATCAGATTTTTCATATGGTAGGAGTTAGTTCTCTAGATGTTGTTCAATAGCAACTCTCAGCAACCTTAGCCAGCATACTGATGGTGAAGAATGCTGGAAGTTGCAGGTTCCACATGGTTGCTTTTCCTGCCGTATTAGAACTCTTTCCTCTGCATCGCAAGAGATGTTGACTGTGTACTGATATGATGACCTCCTTTGTTTGGGACAGTGATATGGCTTCATTAGTAACCCATTTGAACTGAGAGTACCTAGGAGCACCGTCCAGAACACCTGCGGATTCTGTAGCAAACTAGCAAGAATTTCACCACAGAAGAACAGATATCGTCCCTCTGTGGAGACTACTGCATTTAATCAAACCTATGCCTATAGAGCATTCTTGTGTTTTTCCAGTCAAGAGTGACATGCAATCTACTGATAAGTTTGTTTTGTTTTCTTCCTTTTCTCAAAATACAATGCAGTTCTGTTTGTTTACGAGAGAAGAGGTTACATGAAGTAGAGTATTGTTTGTGCCCTTGACTCTAGTAATTTTTAAAGTAGGATTTATTAATAAATCAAGCCTATCCAGTCAGAGCTTGGCATAAGGTTTGGATTTTGTGCCAGAAGAGATTGTCATCCTTCTGCTCCACATCCTTGGAAATTTTGGCTTTGCAGCCACAAAAGGGAAGCAGCTGAAAGTTCCAAACAAACTTTCTGGGGAAGTGCTCCAGTGAATGTAGGATTTATGTATCTGTCTGTGTTTCCATGTAGACAGATTCTTAGTACTCCTGGGGACGACCAGCAATGAACAATGTTGATTGCTCTGGATAGAAGTAATTATGTAAATTCATAGAGATATGTGATAATCTGTTAGTAATGGATAATTTCTGTTTGTGTTCATGTATACTAGTATGGAGGTAAAATAGATTAAATATGGTTTATTTACTCCTGTGCATATATACATTCTTCTTCAACTCACTCTTGGGACTCAGGCCAGTTTCTAAATAAATAGTGCAGTCTGTTTCCCAGAGAGGTAGTTGAAATGCTTTCCTATTTACTGAACTATGTTGTAAAAAGAAAAGGATTTTAAAAAGCAATCATAATGGAATTGGTGCAATCCAGATATGGACTTACCGTGTGAATAAAGGCCTTCCATAGTTGAAAACACATTGAAATGAATTAGCTTTGCACAAGGGCAGTTTCACAGTGTGTCTGGCGTTGCTGCAATTGAGTGTTTTGGGCCAGTCGTCCTGCACGTGGCCAATTGTCATCCAGAAATTGGTTTATTATCTATTTATTTATTTTGGAATATCGAGTTCAAGTATACATATCAAAAAGTACAATATGTAGCTTTTGGTGGTGTTTCCCACTTGGTTGGAGCCCCATCTTGCTTTTTTTTGTTTGGAAAACCTTTCAGCCATTTGTGTATTTCTGTATAGAATTTTTGGGGCTTCCTATGATTATCTCAGTAATATTGGAGCTTTCAGGACATGAATAGATGTGCAAGTATTAAATCAACCATTTCAGTAAATAAAACATCATTTTTTAAAAAATGGCTCCTGTGCAGCATATGTGCTTGGAAGATAGTGAAACCATAGTGGATATTACATACTAATCATATTCCATATATCAGCATTACATGATTACATGAAACCAAAAATAAGTGAACCAGAAATGTGCTTGTGTTTGTCTTGCTGGCAGATTTTGTTTCATTTTGCACAGTGTAGTTCTCAGTATTCTGGATTAGATTAGATGAGTCACAAGTTATTTTAGTAAAAAGAAAACCAAATAATTTGCTTGGAATAAAATGAATGTAGAAAATAGTTTGGCATTCTCTCTAAGCCTGTATAGTCATCCCTCCACATTCGTTAGGGTTAGGGGCACAAGACCCTCGTGAAAGTGAAAAAATCATGAATAACTCTAGGCCCTCCCAAATCATATCTAACACACAAAAAGGTATGTTTACCATATTCAACCCACCATGGATTCCTTTGGGTTCCTTCACAGGGCAGAAGTGGGAGGCTGGTGGGGCTTACGGCCACCTCCACTGCTGTCCCACACCATTTTTAATAGAGACTTACAAGCCTCGTTCACAGTTTCTCAGTCTCACAAGGCTTGCAGTCCCTATTAAAAATGGCATAGGGAGGCAGCAAAGGTAGCAGCAAATCATTTGTGAATAATCAAACCCACAAAAGTGAAACCCGCAAATGTGGAGGGCTGACTGTATTTATCAGAAACCGCTTTCTTAGGTGTTAGGCTTAACATACTAAGAAGGTTTTCAGGAGCCCTTAGAGAAAGACATAGTCATTCTTGATTTTACACTCTGTGAAAACTTCTGTAGTAAAGCTTGAGATTTCAAGTTATGGGCCTTGAATTCATATAGGATTTATCAATATGTTGACATTATGCTATCTGTGTAAGACTCGCCTGTTGATTGCTCTTGGGTTCCTTGTGGAAATTAGATGTTACTATTGCTAATATAGTAGGCCCTCCATATTCACAAGGGATAGGGAAACAAATCCCTTGTGAATGTCAAATAATCGCGAATAGGGTGCCCTCCCTACAGGCTTCTGCCTGGCAGGTGCACCCACCCGGGGGGGGGGGGGGGCAAGGACGGAAGGAATAGACAACTGCCTTCCCTGCACCTTCCTGCCACCCATGCGAGGTGTGCCCGCACTAGCTGCAGTGGCAGGAGGAATTCAGGGAACTGGCGATAGCCTTCCCTGGACTTTTCTGCTGCTGGCCCGGGGCACACCTGCATCTGCAGCAGCAGCGGCAGGAGGAGCCCTGGGAATTGGCGATTGCCTTCTCTGGACCTTCCTGCCACCCACACGGGTGCGCCTACACAGGTGTGCCCACACGGGTGCACCCACACCCGCGGCGGTGGTGGCGGGAGGAGCGTGGGGAAATGGCAATCACGCTCCTCAGACCTTCCTGTGCCCCGCGCGGGTGCACCTGCACCCCCAGTGGTGGCAGGGGAGGTGGGAGGAGCACAGGGAACTGGTGATCGCTCTCCCAGGACCTTCCTGCTGCCAGCACAGGGTGTGCCTGCACCGGGAGCAGGAAGAATGGGAGGAGCAAGCGGGGTGGGAGTGAGGTGGGAGGGGGAGAATGCGGGGGCAAGTGGGCACCCTGGAAATAATCAAATTAGGGGAAGTGAAACCCGCGAATGGGGAGAAAGAACTGTATAAATTAACGTTAATACAGCAGTGCCTATGTATATGACAGAGCCAGTGTGGTGTAGCGATTTGACCACTGGTCTATGACTCTGGAAACCAGGGTGCCTATGTATATCTGTTACTGTATATTTCTAGCCTGATGAGCATTTTGAAGTGACAGTTCTGGCAGTAAGGCTGCAGAGTCTAAACCACAGTGGACACAGGGGGAGCTATTATTATATGAATATGCCCAGGATTATGCCATTGATTTGTGCTTTTTTCAACTAAGACCACACAATGGAAGGACTAAAAAGTATAATAAAAAACACACATAAGCAAAACAATAAAATCATAAGATGCTTCACATATACAGTAACAATCTCAAATCAGTTAGTTGCAATCTTTGCTGATGTGTAACAATCAGTGTTTTTAGTATGAAGAGAGTATATCTACTTTTGACACTATTAATATGAACAATAAAAAATTTATATTAAACAGTAATGTGATAATACCATGGAACTTCCAGACGTGGCATCCAGATCTGCAATTTCTACCAACCATGGGTTGTTACATCTCAGACATTAAATGGTGCCAAGCAAGACCTGGGTGGTGTGCAAAGTGGGCGTCTCGTATGCTCCCTGAAGGTGGAGCATCAAGAGGAGAGCTTGCCGCTTTCTCACCTCAACAGCATTCTCACCTCAAAAATCCAGGATGGGGAGGAGCTTAGGCAGGGACATGGCAATGGGGGCAGTCCCAATCCTGGTTGCAGTGGTGCGGGTGGTCCTGATCCTGGTTGCTTGTTCATGAGTGACCAGAATTTGGACCGCTACTGCTTCCAGTAACTACACACCACCCTGCACTTGTTTAGGGCTTTGTTCTCAATCTTGGTTGCTCATGAGCTACTAGGATATGGATTGATGCCACTGCCAGCAATTGCAGGGCAGGGAACAACTGTCTCCAAAAGCTGTACCCCATCCTAAGCTTGTTCAAGGATCTTAGTTGCTCATTTGCTCACGAAAAGCCAGGATCAGGACTATTGCCAGCAGTTGCAGTTGTGGGGGGGGGGAGCAGCTTCCTCCAGGACCTGCTTTCTGCGCTGGGCCTTTGGCAGGGACATGGCACCCGTGATTGCTGAACTCTGTTTTCGTAAGGACTTGAACATATGTAATTTTTGGTATTGGGAAGGAGTTTGGGAATCAATCCTTCACAATTACCACAGACCAACTATACTTTTGAAGCCCTTGTTGTCTTGGGCCCAGGATAACAAAAGGAGTGACTCCTGTGATACTTTCCTGCTTTCTACCTAAAATTTTTATCATAGCAGGCTGTCGACTGCTTGGTATCTGCTCTTTTATATAAAACTTGTGCTTTATCTGCGGTCTCTATTTTTGCTATATTTTATATTTTTAATGTATTTTATTGAACTTCTGTAATACTGTTGCTTTGAAGTTTTGCAGACTGCCATGAATTCTGCAAAGGCGCTAGAAAGATAGAGCACATAATACAGATTAAAAAATGAAAACTTACTAGCTAGCTGTTGGAAGAGATAAAGGTAGGCATGTTGTCAGGTTCTAGACACTGTCCATTTTGATAATGTCTCTCAACATCATCTCCATCTGATGATGATATAGTACTATGTAACAGATCATAGATGCTTTTCTCTAAAGGAACTACACGCTACCTAAATACTACACTTCATTTGTTGCTCTGACTGAGGAACCAGGCCTGAAGCAATATTTATATGAAGCTTATGTGAAGCTTTTATTGTTTCCTTAGATCTCCAGTGTGGCCAATGTGGTGTACTTGTTTGAGTTCTCTACTGGGAATCTGGGAAGCCAGGGTTCAAATCCTCTCTTGGCCATGGAAGCCCCCTAGGTGACCTTGAGCAGATCACACTCAGTCTCAAAGAAGGGCAGGGGCGACCCCCCCTGCCCCCACAGGCCAGAAATTACTCAAAAGGCACGCAGCAAACAGATCTCTTGTACTTAACTGGACTGATCAGCTGTAGCACCATTCTCAGCCATTATTCTGTCTTGCTTGCTCAACTTTGTAAATTTTATTGTATTTAAACTGTGGACTAAACAAATTCGCTAGATATGGGACCTCAAGCATCTCACCATTCCTCTTACATACCACTGGTTCCTGTATGAATACTTTTAGCCTGTACTACAGTTCTTCTCCTTCATAGGTTTATGTAACAGTTTTCATGCTTCTGCAATCAGTCCTTTTTGGTAGAATAGCTAGGCTCCTTATATTCATTCTTTATTTGTTGAAACTCTCAACAATATCCAATTCAAGTAAACATCAGTTTTGTTGCAGGAAATTAAATTTTATCTAAGGAATAAGGATGCTGAAATTGTTTCAGATAATTACTTGGTTTATTTTTTGAAGATTATCGGATGAGGAGCTGAAAGAAATTGCATTCCCATGGAAAAGAGAGAACCTAGTCTCTTAAGTTATTGATAATGACAGTTGCTTTGTCTTTCTATTCATGGCAGGGCAGCCAAGTGGCAGAATAATTCTCCATCTCTATCATGAACTTTTATTGTGTCACAGGTCTTTTTTTTCCTTTTGGCTAAGTATTCTCTAAATTATTAATCTTAATCTTAAAATTAGTGATTCTCCCCACTTGCCCTAAATTATACTTCTAAAATACAGAAAGTTTGGGGGAGCCTAGATTTGTGTGCATGTATCTGTGTGAGCAGCACTGTAATCTCTATTCAGCTCTGGAAGTGCAGAAGCAATCCCTAGGGTCAGAAATCTTGAATTCTTTGTTTTGGATTGGTGGATTTTGAGATGCCATTGCAAAAGCAAGATAGATCCTACAAACCTAAGCTTATGTATCCCTCCCTGAAACATAGTTCCATAGTCTAAACAGATAAGGATAATATAATGGAAGAGAAGGTAAAAGAGGGATAAATTAGTAAAAGTGAAATTAAAGAAAGCAGAATGAGAAGAGGAAGTCTGACATGTAAGATTAGATACTCAGCTGTAAGCCATTTGGTGTTTGCAGAGACTGCAAATGGCAAAATTACCCAAGTGAGGTTTCTGTTTCCTTACAATTTCTCATTTTGGCAGTAGACCTAATCTAGTTTAATAAAGAAATAGGTCCAGGTTTTTTTAAAAAATCTGTTTCAAAATATATGCTGCCTTGAGAGGGCTGGTTGTATATTGAAAGGCTTTCCACAATAAATTATTGTTTGTCATTTTTTTCGAAGCCTTGTTCCTGGCATGTAGCTACATAATAGAGTTGAAGGGCTTCTACTTGACCGGCTCCTTGACCCGTGGCATACATGCTTTGTTGCTGTTAACTGCTTTTCTTCAGTGCCAATTTGATTTCTTTTGCAGGGTTCCCACTTTGAGTCTCTTGCTTTTCTCTTCTTGTATAAAGCTTGTTGGCCAGGAAGGTTATTGCTAATGAATGCTAAATTTTTATAGTTTTACTCCATTGCTGAGTCTGCAGGCTTTCCGTATACCTCTTAGAATGTCATTGTTTTTAAACCTTAACATAAATCAATAATAAGTTGCATCTGGAAAGTGTTTATGTCACTTTTTAAAAAGAGGTATATTCTTATCGAGTTGATGTTTTTGCCTTTCTTACTGCTGTATTTTAATTTTTTTTCGCTAAATATAATAAGCTTCAGGACTCTCTGCACAACATTTTTCCTCATGTTAACAGGGAAGACACAATATACTTTAAGGATATAATAACACTTATAATACAAGAATTCTCAAATAGTTTGCATTCAAGGAAGCACATGGTGGGCAGGATGTAAAGAAGTTACTAAGAAGTGTATGTGTAATTCTTCAGTTAACAAAGTAGATTTGTTCCTGAGCATCATTTCTTGAACAGAAAATTTGGTACCAGACACAGAAATAACATGGAAAGAATAGGAATAAGTTTCTACATCACAAAAAGAGAAGAGCATTTCAATATATTTCAGCAAACCTTTTATCCAGAACTATTTACTTGTGAAATGAAATAATCAGGTCCAGTAAACAAAACCCAAAACATTTTGAACTTGACTTGAAAACATCTTCCAAAGTACATCAAGGGATTACTTTTTCTTTCACCAGCTTCCACTTTTCTTATGATTTCTATTTGTTTGGTGGACAGACTGACAAATCTATGTTGTTGTTGTTGTTTTAACATGCTGTGGGAGAGCTGGTGAAGGAATCTGTCTGCTCTCCCCTTTTTTCTCTGTTTTGCTGTTCATTCTTACTCAATAGGGGATTCTGGAGGCAGCTGCTGTTTATCTTACCTGTTGTAGCCAGGCACATACAGATACAGTAGGATCTACTAGAGCATAATCCTGCTGTTTCCCAACTCAAGCTTTATTGCACAATTTATTGCAGAAAGGCTGGTGCAACCTAACACTGAAAGTCTGTGTTTCTCCAGCCTTCCTTTATCAATCTCCCAGTGTACTGATTCTGCTAAACAATTTTTAACTAGATAGAGGACAAGGAAGAAACTGGGGATGGACAGGCATTAAAACTTGGTAAAAAAGGAGCTTCTTTGTCAGAGGCTTTGGTAACTGACACATGTCTGTACTGGAATTGTGAGGATATATTTACTAATAGTGTGTGAGTGTGTGTGTGTAAGTAAGAGGTAGACAGTGAAAAATCTTCTATAGAAGATAATTCTTTAGAATGAAAAGATCTGCGTTCAGACTGCAGCTCAGGCATGAAACTTCTGGGAAACCATTAAAGAAATTAACATTCTAATGTAACCTAGGTCATATATGATATATGTTGGAATAAAATGGGAAAATAACTAAACATACCCTGAGTTCTGAGAAAGGGTTGAGTACAAATGTAGTGAAAATAGATTAGGAGGGAAGGGAAGACAAGAGACAGCAGCCATCACAGCATATACAAGCTGAGGAATGTTCATTTACTGATTCACCCATCTTTGTAAATGTATGTAGGACAAACACTTATAATTTTGCCTCAAAGTATCAGTGATGGTTTTGTAATACGGGAACTTCCCCTGATGAGGAGCCTTCCAGATTTGTTGGACCATACCTTACATCATCCTCACTCAGCACAATTGTGATGGCAGTACTAGTCTAAAGTATTTGGAGAGAGCCACAATGAGGCAAGCTGTGGTGAAGTTTTTGGTAGACAGAGGTCAAAAGTCAGCTTGATAAGAAACACTTACTTTGATATTACTCAAGAAGAAATTCCATATGCTTGAAAGTTTTTAAAGTTGTGGACCTTTTTTAAAAAAACTGTCACAGTTTGAGTATTCTTTATCTGAGATGCTCCAAAATCCAAAACGTTTTTAAAAATTATATTTATTGAAGAGCAACTTTAAAATGATATATCTAAAGATACTAGATAATATCAATGGATAAGTTAAAATAAATTACCAATGGCAAATTCTTTTTCAGATCTGTACCTTATAAATGGATTTGATATTTCCCCTGTAAATGATACAATAATATGAAAGTATGAATTCATCTTGCACATACAGTTTCATATTATGTGAGATATCCTCCATTTATACATAATATTATTGTACAAATACAGTTCCAACTTTCCTTTGTAGGGTTCCTGTAAGCTCAACAATAGAAAGACTCCTCTATTAACAAATACACTGATTCTAGACTCTTAACATTCTTATTCTAACAATTATATTCTAACAAGTATTACGATTGTGTGCCCTTTTTAAGTTTTAGCTTCCCCTCATTCCTCCATATTAATATGTGGGGGATGCAGAGAATTTTTTTCTGAGCTGCTATTACTTCCAGAATATCAGATTAAACATTCTATGATAATAAACCTTAAACAGTAATTGTTTCCAATCTCAGTTTTTTCTGCATGAACAGCATTAATGGGGTCCAGTCAGCCTTGCTTTCATCTTTTGTGCCACCTTTTAAAATTCTGGTTAAAATATCACAGAATTTCATTTCAAGTAATTTTAGTAACCACTAGTTGATTTCAGGTTCTGACTTATTCTCCCCCCCACCCCGAAAAAAAAAATCCAGAATTTTTGAAATGCATAGGACCCAGTCTTCTTTCTGTAGGAAAAATGAGGAAATTATGGAGACTCTTTTGGGACTGCATGTCCCCAAAAGATGCCATATCAACAGAGACACTTTGCAAGGAGTATGCGCGCAGGCAACCCCAAGCAAGCCTCCATAATTCCCTCATGTTCCCTGCAGGATGAAGGCAAGAGGAGAAGAACTGATGGGTCAACAAAAGAGTATATAATCTCATTATGTATATGCAAATATTCCAAAATCCAAAAATATCAGAAATCCAAAACATGTTTGGTCCCAAGCACTTGGGTAAAGGTTATTCAACTGGTATTGTAAATGTGAGTAGTGGTGTAGACCCTTCAAAGAAAGGCCTCTCCTAGATCCTCCACTTAGGATTCTTTGGTGGGCCTCTCAAAGATGTTGGAAATGTCCTTCATATCGTGTAGGGGACACTTTGAAGCAAAATTTTACCAAGAAGGCTTATCCCTGGGGGTCCTTGGGGGCTACTATAACAGCTTTAGAGACACGTTGTGGCACTTTGCCTGCCACTGATGTAGACCAGGAAGAAAACAGTGTTTAAATCCTGGCTGATCCATAGAGCTCACCTATGTAAACTTGTGATCAGTCATGTACATTTATCCTAATTTACCTCACCAAATGGCTGGGAAGGCCAGAACAGAGAATATTAGAGGTGAGGGAATCCAGTGCTCTCTGTGTGCATTGGTTTTTTTTTTCCATTGGAGGAGTGAGAAGGCAGGAATGTGATTCATAGAATCACAGAGTTGGAAGACACCTGAGGGGCCATCCAGTCCCACCCCATGTCCCCACCATCACTACCATTGATCTCTGCAATGAAAAAGTGTGGGAAGAGTTATATCACTCCAACTTCTGTTTTTCTCTGTCATTTGGGCTACAGTGTTATTGCAAATGTTTAAATTGACCTTTAAGAGAAAATGGCACGCCATCTGAGCACTCTTACACATGATTGTTTCCTGTTTGAAAGTTGTTGCATTTTCCCCTATAGTTCTCTGTTTAAGTTGATCTGAAGTATAACATTGACGCTATCAAGAAGGGAAAAACTTGCAAGGTAATTACATAACACTTACATTTTCTTAATGGAGACACTTGGTTATTCATAGTCATACTTAGATTAAATCAAATTGAACAATATTTATATGATGCAGGAGAACCTTATGGATGTTGTGTAATTGATTTTTGAATGTGTTACCTGGTGGGAAATAGCATGCATTGTAAATAAATAACTTTAGTAAGTGCAGTTGGGCATAGCTGTAGCTGTGAGAAAAACAGTAAGCATCTTTAAAGTTTTCCCCATTGGGCACAGAAGTATCTTCCATAACTTTCAGACTTTGTTATGATGAGAGCTGGATTTTTCTTGTATCTCTGTTTCATATTGTGTCTGCAATACTACCAGAAGCCACTGTGGCTTCTGGTAGTATTGTACCTAATTTCCTTAAATGTACCTAATTTCCTTAAATCCATCATAGCGTCTGATAGAACTGGTTAAACATGACTGCACAGTTTATGTATTGTTAGTCACATTTGAACAATTAAATCTTGGCTTAATATGCCAAGATACTCATGAGTTCGATATACATGCCTTTATCCACTTTGCTGTTTCCTGTGCGTAAGTATGAAAGACAGGCTAGGAAACTACAGATAACCATAACTTAATATATTCCAAGTGGGAACTGTGATTGCTTGCCGTACAAAAAAGCCAAGATACAGAAACCATCTTGGAACCTCACTACAGTGTTATAATGCTATTATTCCACTTTCAACATCCTGTGGAATTCTGGGGTTTGCAGTTTAGGGAGGGGCACTTAGAATTCTCAGCCAGAGAGCTCTTTGGCCTCAGTAAACTACAAACCCCAGAATTCCACAGGATGTTGAAAAAGGAATAATAGCGCTATAACAGTGTAGCACAGAAGTGGCCCTAGTGATCACGATTCCTTAGGCCTTAATGGACAATTATGGTTAAACTGCTCCTTTGTAGCGAGCTCTACAGTACTTTGTAGATTTGGTGCTCAAGCAAAGAGAGAAGCAAAGCGGGGACAAGCAAAGTGGTTACATGCAAATGCAAGAGTCTCGTGTGCATTGTACAGAGCCAGTGTGGTGTAGCTTGAGCATTGGTCTGTGACCCTGGAAACCAAGGTTAAATTCCCTGCTTGACCATGGAGCCCACTAGTTGCTCTTGGGTGTGTCACACAGTCTGAGTGACCAGAAAAGCCGATGATAAATTTGCCTTATGGTCACCACAAGTCAGAAACAACTTGAAGGTACACAGCAACAAAATGTGCATATTAGTTTCTTCAGTTAAAATAATACAGATTGGGTCACTGCATCTGTCAGAAACTGAAGTTCAGGGCCATTTCTGCACTAGCCTGTTATAGCGCTGTTATTCCACTTTCAACATCCTATGGAATCCTGGGGTTTGCAGTTTAGGCCACTCCATAAACTGCAAACCCCAGGATTCCATCAGATATTGAAAGTGGAATAATAGCACTGTAACAGGCTAGTGCGGAAATGGCCCAGGACAGTCAGTGGAAACTAGTACTGTATCATGTCATATCACTCTCATAATCATGATAGTTAGTTAATAATAATAAGTAGCAAGTTCTAGAGTTCAGCTTTATATATTCATAATAAATAAAGGGAAGGCCTTCGTTGGCAGTTGAGTGGCTGAGTACATGCATGCATACATGTAATCTCTCATTTCCAAAAGAGTGTTTCAGGTAAGAAAATGAAAGACATTTTCTTATTTAGACTTAAGAACTAATAGTTGTTGAAGGTGTTGCAGCTTGATTTAATAGTGGAACGTTTACATCGCTTTGCTGCCTTGGATGGATTAGTTCTTAGGGTGATTAACCAACATATTACCATCTTGGCACACCATGCACATCTCAGAAGCTAAGCAATGTGTTATTTTCTCATTAACCGTGGCTCTGTTCTACTGATAGTGCTGTTTATATTTCTGGAGCACTATGTACTTTCTCTGTGAATAGATTTTATATTTATTTTAATAGATTTTTAAAATTTTCACTGGACGATTTTTCTCTTTGAGCCATTTTGTCCATACCTTGATAGTAACAGTACTAAAAATATTTCATTAGCAATAAGTTATTCTATTTTTCTTTTCGGTATTTTTTTTCTATTTTTCTTTTTAAACAAGGGCTGGAAGCAAGGGCTGAGTAATACAGAATTGCAAGTTATTTATTTCAATAGAAGAATAAATAGTTCTGTTTTGTCTTGGGGGGGGTGAATTACTTTCATCACCACTTCTGGCATGAAATTAGTTGGCCTTTTCCGAAATGATGGAAGTAATTAGACTGTCCTCTTTCTAGGACATGCAGATGTCTCTATATACAGTGCTCCCTCCACTTTCTGAAAGGTTCAGGGTGCAGAACCTTCACAAAAGTGGAAAGACCCTGAATAACTCCCCCTTCCAGCAATCCCCTTCCATTTACTTCTGGAGTTCCCCCTCCCATTCCCTTGCCTTTTGTGCACTGGGGCCAGAGGCGAGGGAATGGGAAGAGGGAGTTCTGTAGGAAGGTTCCCACGTGCCTCTCTCCCCCCCATTTCCTTGCCTTTTTTTCCAGGCACTTGTCTTCCTTTGCCGTGCCAGGCAAAATGCAGGGGAATGGGAGGAGGAGAGTTGCGAAGGTCAAACCCACAAATGTGGAGGGAGGACTATATTTGCAGAGTTATCATTAAGATATGATTCTGCAGTGGAAAAAACCAAGGACTGCAACCCACTAAACTCAGGAAAGTAATGATTTAACAAGTCACTCTTGGAAGTAACGTTTTTTGTGTGTAACTCTTCCGTTAATTTTCAATTATTCATATTTAATCTGTTCCATGGCTAGTGAACCTTACAAGCAAAAAGAAAAAAAATACCCAGTGACTAGCTGAGACATGCAAATAGGTTAGAAAGCAATTTTTGTATTTCCTACTGAAGATTAAAAATACTTGATTTCTTACAGCTCTTGACGCATGTTAGTTATCTCAGTAGCTCCTATAATGACCTTATAAAGATATCCGGGACCTCCTGAGAGACAGAGAATGAGAGAGAGAGAGGTTCCCACGGCCACACAGTATGCTTGTTGCTTATTTGATATAGCATGGATTTCTCAGAAGAGAGTTCGCGTCCTCAGCAACATTGCTCCACCAACATACTTTCTCTTTTTATAATTTCAGTTCTCCGTTTTAAATTCATATTGAAACTTACTGGCAGAACACAACAAGTGTTCGTGAACAGGAACACTCAGTCTTATACTTTTTATAGAATTCTGCAGAGAGCAGTCCAGCCTGAAATTTTACATAACACATGACATTTAAGGTGGCTTAACAGAGCTGAACTGTATCACAAAATGGCAAGACCATTTGTGAATGAGCTGTAGTGGAGCTGAAGCCTTCAATGTGCATTCTTCAACATTTGTTTTACCCTAGTTATTTTTTTTTCCAAATAACAGGTTTGAGGAAATTTGAAAAGGGTTATCTTTTGTGTTTTTATATACTAGACACATTAGGGAGTTCCATATGAGCCATTATAGTCCTTCAGTATAAAGCCATGTTTTGATATTTCCTGAGTCTGTATTAAGAAGAATCAAATAGGTCCAGATTATCAGTCTCATGCAGAAAGAACAATATATGACAGAATTCTAGCTAATATAAATGAAATCATTCTATGCAGCCCCGCAGAACCATACCCTTTAAAACAGGAGAAGACAATCCATCACCCTCCTGATGTTTGTGAGTTACTTGGTAGTTGCATTCCCAGAATATCTGGAAGACACCAGGTTGGCTACCCCTTCTTTAGTCATTTATTGTTAAACAGCCTGGTTTAAAGTACTTGGAACAGAAACAGGGTTACTTTGGTAGCTAAAAAATGTGTGGTTGCATGTAATGATGTTTAACAAGTGTGTTAACTTCCTATTACTTTGACTTTTGCAACTTCATTGTACTTCCTTTCGGTCTCTCAATTACTGTCAAGAGATAAGCTAGTTTCTGTGTGGTTGTGGATTACTCTACAAAGCGCACACAGCTGAAAGCAGAAGATTAAAGCTATTTTTGACTTTGTAGAAAGGGATTCCTAACTTCAAACTATTGAAAATACTTAAACAAAATGATCCTTAATGCCAGTCATTAGAAAACTTGGTTAATATAGAACATAGCATATCTTGAAACTGTGGGCAGGTTCTTTGTGCTGCTGCTGCTGGGACAGAAGGTGGCTTCTCCTTTCGCCCTTGAAAATTTTCTCTAAAGAAATGGGGGACCCTCTAGAACAATGGGGGGAACTGTGGGGAGGAGCAGAGAGACACACAAAAATCATCTTTTCCCTGCCATTTGCTGCGATATATTACTTCCATTCACAGATACTTAGTCTGGATCCAGTCAGTGGTGCTTAAGTTATTCATGACTAACATTTCATGTTAACTTCAATGGGATATAAGTGTAAAAAGTAAATGCATGTGAACACTTGTTGGTAATTCCTCTAAGGCAGGGGTTGGAAATTTCCAGTGGTGGAAAGACCACTTTTTCACCGGAGGACCCATTGAAGGTCACGCTAAGTTTGGAGATAATCAGGGGGGAAAAAATACCAATTTGGAGAACCTTTTGTTTTGAGGGGTTGGGGTTGGCATTTTTGTGGGTCCAGTATTTAATAAAATTCATTTTCACCTTGACAATGAATCAGAGGGCTTCCAAAGACTAAGTGAAAGTGTATGCATCAGTGGTGATGGACATGCATGCCGTATGATTTTAACAGCCGCTCAGCTTGTGGGCTTACTTTGCTTACCCTGCAACTTGCTGCTGTAGGGTTTCTCATCCAACATGGTAAATTGTAGAGTTTGGGGACAGTAGTCCCAAAAGTAAGTTCTAAGCTATGGGTATAAAAGTGCATTGCTGGAGAAGAACCAGGGAATTGTCTGTGTCTGACACTTTAGGTATTATGAAATACAAAAACAGGGGAATCCGAATTCCATAGTCTATTTCTCTTTATCGACAGCCGCTAAACTATCTCCAAAAGATCACATATGAAGACTTTATGAACATGAGGGAGATTTCATCAGACTACATTTTGATGAAAGTTCAGCCTTTCTGGCAACAAAGCACAAGATTACCATGTGGAGGTGGTGTTAATAAAAAGTAGTAATAATCAAGTATTTAAAACAGTAGAGGTAGGGCAAAGTGCAGTGTTGGGCCCCATATACAGAAAGAGATGTGTGTTTATGTTTGTACGTGCATTCAGATTCATGAGTCTGAACCTGCTCTGTATAGACCCACCTTACTGTCTAGAGACATGCTTTAATCTCTGTTATAGTCCTTCTGATTAAGATCTGTGAGAAATAGCCGGCTCCTGTTTTCCTTGTGAAACAAAGCATACAGTTAAAGTGGGGAACAGTTTCAGTGGAAAAAAGTACATGAGGTTACTCTCCATCACCACAACACCTCCAGTTTATTTGGGAATGATGGGGGTTAGTTTAACAGATGCTTTTCTACTTTGTCAGAATTTTTTTGAAAAAATTGAGACCTACAGTCTCTCATGTTTACATCCTTGAGATGTGTCTAGTAGCTGTTCAGAGGTTGAAAGATCTAGCATTGTTTATATATGTGACACAGTTCTTTCAGAATATGTTATCTGAAATGTTTCTAGTCTGACAGTGTCAGCTGATCTTTGGGGCAATGCCACAATGGTTGTCAATAGTCATAATAGGAAAGACTTTGTATTTTAGGATAATATGGATGAATTTTCATGCATTAATCATATTCTTTATTTTCTCTGAAAGACAGAAGAGTGCAAGTTTCTCCTTGTCAGTTTGGAATTTACTTCAGGGCTGTTTGTTATTAAATAGTAGAGGGAAACAGATTATTTTAAAAAGTTGCTCAGTTTTTTGTGACAATTACTAAAATCAGATACAGATATGTATTCTTGTAAAAATAAATGCGTGAAGCTGCCAGAACAAGCAGCTTCTTGACAACCTGCATTTTTTTCCAGTTACTTGTGTGATATTTTTTGTGTTGTTACGTTCATAGGTGTTGCTGTATCTATTCACTCAAATAGCTTGTCAGATCTGTTTTATGGATTTATGCTCAGATTTCAAGGAGTATGAGCGGCATAAGTGTTTTTCACGATATGAATATGAATAGAGTTGATAGAAACAATAGCAGATTTAATAGAATTAAGTTTGAATTGCAATTTGTAGTACTTCCTTTTCTTTTTACATTCCTTCTGAACATGAACATTATAAGGGGGGCAACTTTGAGCCTGATTCATAAGCTGCAGGTAGCCCAGAAAGCAGCTGCCTTGCTATTGTTTGGATTTCCCAGTATTAGTATGTAATAGCATGGCAAGGGCTCTGGAATTACTGCTTATCTGCTGTTGTGCTGAGTTCAAGGTAAATAATTTAGGACTAGGAAACCTGTGAATAAACTTTCTCCTCAATCATCCTGCCCAATCACTGCTTTCTTCAGATGAACCTTTAGTGTGCCAGCTCCCAATCTAAGATACATCCTTCCAGCCGATTATGCATACATCTACCTTACTTTGCTTTTAGGTCTCTTAAGTACTTTCTGTTTAGACAGTCATCTTCTGACTGTTACATGGAAGCTGTTAAAAGCATATTTGTCTTTCTCTGTTGTATTGGACATTTTAATTGATTGTACTTTGCTCTGAAACATTAGATATGGAACAGTGTATAAATTCTGTGGAGAACCAGCATGGTGAGGTGGTTTTAATGGTGGCCTAGAACTCTTGGGGAGAAAAGGATTCAAATCCCTACTCAGCCACAGAAACCCAATGAGGTGGGGTCACATCCTCTGAGCCTTAGAAGAAGGCAGTGGCAAACTTCCTCAAAATAAATCTTGGCAAGAAACCCTATGATAGGATTGCCATAGTGAGAGTTTTTTTAAATAAGTAAATCTCAAATTAGATATTTCAGCAAAAATCTATAAACTGAGCTCTTATGAAAGTGGTATTATCAAGATTGAAATATGGATATAATGAGGGAATGTAATAATCTTGAATTCCACAATTTTTATAGGCTAGCACTTTTGATGGAGTATGAATGCAAAAAAAGGGAATTTAACTTATGTCCCGGCCTAAATCCAATTTGCTAAGCACAACTAGAACGGATCGATTCAACTTGTGGGATTTAAATAAGTGCAGCATTCAGGAACTTGCTATTGTGTTTGATTTAATTAGGGCTAGCAATTGGATTTAGACCTCTGTCTTCAACTCTTTTTAAACAAGTACCTTTCTCTCTCTGCGTATATACATATTTTTCTTACTTTTCAGCTTCTCTGCAAAAATGCCTAATGGGAGGGTCCTCCATTTTCATCCCTCAGTTCTCCATTTTGGAATGCAGTGAGTATATTTTACACTTGAAAAATATAGGGAAAACTATGGTCACATGTTCACGTTAGAAAGAGAATCTTAATTTCCTGTTGTTTATTCATTGTGGTAGTGCTATAGCCTGCCTTTTCACTGTTTTGTTTGTGAGGAGCTTGGAGTCCATAACTGCTTGCTGGTTCAGTTCTGGCAAAACTACAGTTAATTTGCTCCAGAGTTGGGAAGAATTAGTTTTTTTGGACTATAGATTCCAGAACCTTCCAGCCGGCAGGGCAGCTATAGATTACTGACACAAGCCATTTTTGCCTGATCACTAAGCCAAGTGTGGAGATCCTGCAACTCATGGACTACATGTGATCGATCCCAAGGCCATTTTTCCAGCTTCTGGTCCCAATAATTGTTTTCCAGACTTGTTTTCTCCCCAAAATGAAGGACTCAAACATCCAGTCTCCTCAAAAACAAGATATGTCCCTCACCTTATTTCAGCAGAATTTCCCCACCATCAAAACCTCTCTTCTGAAACAGAAATGATCTTCTAGTTTTAGGTGGTAGGGTTGGTACATCCTCCAGATGCTCATAGGGCCTGTTAAAACAGCCACTGCTGCTGTAAACTATAGTTGAAACAAACCATAGTTTGGTTTAGTTTACTTATAATGAAAAATTTTGACTGGATTAAACTACACAATTAATGTTTCCAGTCTTCTCACAGCCATCTTAGAAGAGAAGAGGTAAATAAGACTTTTGAGTATTTGGTCATGGAGTTATGTTTGAACCAGACTGTTGTTTATACCAGGGATAGGAGCTATGCAGCTCTCTGGATGTTGGATTGCAACTTCCAGTATCCCTTGCGAGCATAGTCCACACTAAGGAGTGCTTGAAGTTGCAATTTGGCAGCATCAGGAGGGCCACATAATTCCCACCTCTGATTTATACAGAAGCATCGCTATAACCGGTAACATTACGTTTTACTAAAAAGGGGCTTCATGAGCCTCCTTAACTGGCTCCCACCGGTTTCTTCCATTATCTCTGATTGTCCACAATTATGGTTTCAAAAAAGTGACTTGTCCATGGTACTATTCTAGTAAGAATGGTACATATTTATAGTGGTTGTGAATAAGAAAATGGGATGTGCAAGGTAAAAAGAAGAACAGAAAAAGAAACTGATTTTTTTTAAAATGACGAAATAGGAGTTTATGTGGTTTTTGCTCATTTCCAAATTAGTACCAACCTTAGGAAAAGGAAATAAAATCCAAACAGACTCTTGACAATTTCTAAAATAATTTAAGTTGTTGTCTGGCCGAATATGTTCCAGAAACTCGCTTCAGATGTTGCAAGTATGGAATGTGTGGCTCTCCAGATACCATTGGAGCGCAGCCTTCAGAAGCCCCAGCCAACATAGCCAGGGTGAGAGGAGTTGCAGTCCAGCTTCTGGAGAGCCATACACTTTCCATCTTTGTCATATGAAATGCCAAGCCGTGTGGCTTACGTGCCATGTGGCTTACATGGCTTCCTGCCATCGTCTCCTCCTCCACAGACCATTGGTGTTATCTCCTAGTAATGGTGTGCACTCACTCTGTAAACCATAATAGCAAATCATAATGAAACTGTATCTTATACTTCTGGGTTGGAGGGCAAGTGCAGAATATAGTTACCAAACTGGCAACTTATTTGTTAGGAAGGAGAAACTGTAGGGTTGCTGTGTGGGATGATGGTGGTGTGGGGGAGCGGGAGGGGAACTTGTCTTCATGTCCTTCCAAACCATAAGTTTGACATTTCCTCTGAGCTATTGCAGTTACGTTTTGTTTATATTTTACTGGAATGAGTATATGTGTTGGTTTATATAATTGCTGCATCCTCTTAAACTCTGTATAAGGATAAGAAAACATTTTTTTTTTGAAAAAAAGATTGCATTTTGTTTCCATTGTCGCAATACTTACATTCTCTTTCTTCTTTCCCCTAGGTTACTGGGGCTGCCTAAAGCTAAAATGCTATATGCTTACAACCCTAGTAGGGATAGAGACGTTATAGTGAATTCAGTGTTTACAGCTACTAGACATTTTCATGTGTCTCCTGTTCATAGCAGGGTGAGTGTCAGTATAATTTTGGAAACTATGCTGTGGCAAAGTGCCAAGAGTTTCATGCTTTTCTTGGCCTCAAGCTTTAGTTATTGCCCCTCTCTTCCCTGATTTCCCACCCATCAGTTTGTTCTTGATTTTCCAAGATTTTCTGTATTTCTAATAGGACTGAGTTGAAGAGTCTCCTGCAAACATTTCCCTTACAAAAATGCCCTTTCATAGCTGTGCCAAAGACCCACAGAAGCTTCCCCTTTTCACACTAGTTTGCTGCTTTTTACAATCTGGATGGCAGCTTCAGTTCATTTTTTTCCCTAGGGAAAATCAGTTAGTTTCTTCCTAGTAATAGTGATAATGTCATGGAATCAAGCAGATCTGTCTACATGATAGTGTCACTGCTACTGGGAAAAGAATAATTTTGGGTGCACCTTGAATACCCTTTCTATATTTTTATAGTTGCAGGAAAGGTAAGGGTGGAATGCTCCCAGTATCTGAAAGTTGGGTGAAGAGGACATGTATTAGGAATTGTGCCTTTCCTATCTAAAGAGAATCTTTTGGAAGAGGAAAAAAATATTGAAAAAGTTCCTCTCCCCAGTATGTTGGGAAGGGAAGGGGCTTTTGTGTTTAAATTAAAACCTGAAATGCACACAGCATTTTGACTCAGTCTTAAATTCTGCATTTAGTATGAGTCCGTCTATTAAAATAGGCAAGCAAGGAGAGTCTAAAATATTGCTAGTGAAGAAGAAATATATAGTTAGTCTGCAGCTTTTGAAGGAAAAATATTTTATCAAACTTACATTCTGTTCTTCTCTGAAATAAGCATATTAAAATACAGTATTTCATGATGGTTCTGTGTATTGTAGAAGTCTTTTTTTTAACAAAATATTTTTTTTTGTCTTGCGTGTTTCTTATAAAGGCTACAGTAGACCTCTTGTTAAAATGGTATCTACTTCATCATTTTGGATCATGATCCTTTCTAAAGGGGTTATATTGTAGAATACCACAAAATTCAATTTTGACACTTTTTGTGGAAGCCAGCATTTTAAAAAACATATAAGGTCTGGATGCAAATTGTTGCCCTCTGAAACATTTGTCGAGATAGGTTTCTGTCATCACTCACTGAGCCACATAGGAAACTGCTTTGGAAAACAAAAGGTGTATGCCTGTCCAGCACTCTGCAACCAAAAATCGTTGATAATTTATGACCAGCTTTGGATCCCTGTATGCTTGAGTCCAGCACAAGTTTCTTTATCCTTGCCTTTAAAACTCTTCATGGTCTTCCCCCACTTCCTCTTACATCTGCTCCGCCCCTGCAATATGTCCTCCTGTACCTCTACCGTATGCCACTATCCGAAGGTGTCATCCTCACTTGAAAATACTCTGTTTTGCCTTGCTGCCTTGTAGACTTAGAACTACCTCCCTGAACACTAGTGTAATTCTGCCTCTCTTGCTTCATTTAATTATTCCTCAAAATAAATCTTTTTCCATTACACCTTTATTGTTCCCTTCTAGTTCATATGCCATACAGAAACTGCCTAAGCATGTATAACTAGCGAGAGCTGCCTCCCCATGCATATTTACTTTTTATTTATTTTTATTTTATATATTTATTTCATTTATATGCTAGGACTCAGGGTGGCTCCCAGAGATAGTCAGTTAAAAACCCTTCACAAAAAAATTTAAAGACAATTAAAATTACCACATAAAACAGTAAAATCAGTAAAATCATTTAAAAACATAACAAATATTGAAAAAGATGAACATCCCAATGAGAAGTTCCCCTTCTTATATGTTAAAAACCTCCTTAAACAGAAAGGTTTTTGACTGCTATCGAATTCAAAGATGGGCAGGGGCAGCCTAGCTTCCTAAGGAAGGGAGTTCAAGAGGCTGGGAGCAGCCACTGAGAAAGCTGGCTTTTGTGTCCTACCAAATGAGCCTGTGATGGTGGCAGGACCAAGAGAAAGTTCTCCTTTAGATCATAGAAGGTTCATATTGGGAGATAATTGTTTTTCAGATAATCTGCACCTAAACTGTATAGGGCTTTATATGTCGTGACCAGCACTTTGATTGTGCCCAGAAATAACCTAGTAACTAGTGAAGCTGCTTTAACAAGGGAGTCATATGCTCCCTATAACTCGCCGCAGTCAGCACTCTGGCTGCAACTTTTTGGACTCACAGAAGTTTCTGAACAGCTTCCAAAGGCAGCCCCATGTAGATTGTGTTAGCAGTAGTCCGAATGGGAAATAATCAAGGTATGTGTCACCATAGCAAGATTTGATGTCTTCAAGAATGTGTGCGGCTGGTGCACTAGTTTTAGCTATGCAAATATGCTCCTGGACACTACTGAAACCTGGGCATCCAGGCTCAGAGCTGAGTCCAGGAGATCACCCAAGCTGCGAGCCCTGAGATTTCAGGGGGAGTGTAAACCCATCCAGCACAGGAGGAGTCCCTGTTCCCTAATCTGCCTTTCAATTCATCGAGAGCACTTCTGTTTTGTCTGGATTTTCATTTTGTTTGCCCTCATGCTATCCATTACTGATGTCAGGCACTGATTTAGGAGCAGGACAGCCTCATTAGGTTGGGGTGGAAAGGAGTAGTAGAGCTGGGTGTCATCAGCACATTGGTGACACTGAACCCCGGAACTCCAGGTGACCTCTGTCAACAATTTTATGTAGATGTAAAATGGCGTGGGGACAAAATGGAACTATGAGGGACCCACAGAACAGGGCATTGAACAGGAGTCCCTCAGCACCATGTTTTGAATTCACACTTCCAAGAAAGACCACGGCAAGGACCTTTTTTGTACTTTGTAAACTCCTTAGCCAGGGACCTCTTCTTGTACTTAAAAGTGGCATTAAGTGATAAGTAGCAACATTAATATTGCTATAGAAATGTCTTCATCATCACTATCATTATTGTCACTATCTAAGTCATGGTGCTCCACAGGGGTACTGAAAAAACCCCCTGTTAACTTCATCCTCTGAATGTTACAGTTCATATGTATAGTTGATATTTTGGGAAACCTAGACATCTGAACATTTGGAAGGATGTGGAGTCATGTTTGCTGACCTTGACTCTGACTTACATGTAGCCCTCATGGTGGACCCCTTCATATTGAATGCACTGCAGTGTGGATTTTGGAACCCTGGTTGAACTAGATCTTACAGCCCATTCCTAGGTTATGGACAGTGTATGGGCACAGAAACAGGAGAAGCCTAGAGGTTTTATGGGGGGAAACAGATGTGTACCTACTGAATAGATTACTTGAGTAACTGTGACTTTTCTGTATTGCCAGAAAAGGAAAAATTAGCAGCATTTTCTGTATAGCTTAATTAAAAAAAAAAAGTAAAGGGATTTTAATAAGTATTGTTACAGCTGAATATGCATTAAACAATATCATTTGTAGTACAGTGAGCAAAAGCTGACACTGAATTCATTGCTAATGAAGTGCTTAATTTCTTATAGCACTATTTTGGGAATTTTCCAACTTCTTTACAGTGCAATCTTGTGCTTGCTTATTCTAAGGTAAATCCCATAAATTAAGTGGGATTTACTTCCAGGTAAATGTGTAAAGATTGCACTTTTAAGTACTATTGTTCAAGTGTCCAAGATGTGCTTGGGGATAATTTTATCTGTATAGCAGATGCCTCCCTGCTTCCTTGGAATATATGGCAAACAACTTTAAAAATGCTCTGTGTTTCAAAAGCAATTTGTTATGTGGCATAGCAGTTGCTGTTTGGGAAACACAAGTGGAGTATGTGAAAGTATTCACATCTAAGCTTTTTGCATCCTGGCCTTGCTAGTAAAGTTCATTTAAAAAAAAAAAGCAAGCTTCTTTTCATATTTCTGCTTATCATTGGTAAAACAAGAGTCTCTGGCAAGCATGGGCAACATCATTCTTTACTTGTTCTTTTTCTTTCTATCTGAGAGAAAAAGAATGGCCCCTTTTTGCATATAACAGTAATCTAAACGAACCTCATGTTTGGATGCTCTCTCTACCCTCTCTTCCGGTGTGGGGACAAAGTAGAGATTGAAAGTACTTGCTTCCTGTTTTCAACTGACTATGGTTTAGCTTTGTGCTTGAAAAGGGCAAAATGTGGTTAATATAAATTATGGAATGCAGAAACACATTACTGGGAAACAGTAGTTTCTGGTCTTGGCATGTCCCCCCCCCCAAACCCACCGTAGCTTAAACAAACCAGAATTCCCAGTTCAGATTTAATGAAAAATTCAAGTTAATTTAAATCAGGAAAAGAATGTCCCAGTATTGTCTTTAAGCATGTGCTTGACAAGAAGAAACCCAGGTTGAGTGCATGAACCTGAGGCTTAGTGTTATTTATTCATGGAAAACTAAACCATGATTTATTGTTGCATCCAAAACACTCTGGCTGGATGTGCGGCTAGTGGCAAATCATTGTTTGTCATTATATCCAGATCTGTATACAGGTTACACTCCAGGTTTAGGGCAAGCCCTGGTTTTATACAAATCATGATTTGCTGCTGATTGTGATTAGAAACTTTTAATTATGGTTTATAAAGGGAGCAGAGAGCATGCAGGCATGAGGCAAATGGCTGCTTATATATGCAGTGCTGTGTTACAGTTTAATGTTGCATCTCAACCCAGCCACTATCTCTGACTCTACTATGACTCTTTAGGAAACAAAGAGCAACCAGTATTAGCATTCTGCTATAGAAACTCAATGCAGTGCTACCTTATGATTCTCCAGATCAATCTTCAGGCTCTGTGGAGGGAGGCAGAAGAGAGTATGTGGTCCCTAGGTGTAGGGTAATTGGTCAAAGAATTTTAATGTATAAAATCAATAATGTAAATTACTGCAATTTAAATATATTGAATATCAGACACTTTTATTTTGTCTGTAGGTGATTCCAGCAATGGGAAAAATTTATTTCAGAGTTCTATTTCTTCCAATAGAAGAAGGCAGTTTTGAAAGTTCATTATTTATAAATACCTCATCTCATGGAGTATTTTCATATCAGGTAATTTATTATTCACCAGCTTAAGATACAGAAGATAATTGTTTTCAAACAATGTCACAGTTGGCGAAAAGAAAAAAAGTTCAGCTAGTGTTTCTTGATCATGAATAAATAAGATGTGTAGAATATATTATGATATATAAAAGGCTGAAGCTTGAAGGTGTCTGTCCTTCTGGTCTCCTCTACCTTTAGTGACTTCCTACTTATACGTTGAAGAAAGAGAAAATGAGTGAACTGTCCCTCTGGGAAATGAGGACAAGAGTTGCGTGCACTTTTAAATAAGGCCCTGGTAAACTGAGATTTTAAAAAGTTTACTTTTTTACTTTTAAGAGTTTTGAAGGTGAACATAAATTGTTTTAAAGGAAGAAGTAGTATTGCTCAGCTATAATTTGCTCCTGTGAGATGTACAGTCATGACATAGAAGGAAAAAAACCCCTAGAAAGTATTTGTACAGGCTGCAAGGCTGAATTGCTATAGTGTGTCCAGAATTTGGAAAGTTACTTTGAAAAGGGAATTGTCATTGTTATCTAGTTTTTCTAGTTATCCACTTAGAGCATTCAATTCACTGTATTAGTTTTGAAAGGACCTTTGTTGCCCTCTCATTAATCCAAAATCAACATGTTACAGACAAGAGCGTTACATGTGACACATATCCAGGGTGTGCAGGCATCACCTTTCAACATGGAGCATGTGTTATTTGTTGGAGTCAGAGTGATTGCAGTATGTTATACAAACTGCGGTATGCTATACAAAGTATGCAAGTGCAAAAACTTCCCTCCCACTAGGATAGGGAATAAAGCATAGCTTGAACTATGCTGTACCATTTGTTTCACAGTCATGCAGAATGTCTTGCATGTTTTGTTACCACTGCATGCTACTTTGGGATTTGAAAGACAGTGAAATTTCCAGTGAAGATTTCTCATTATAGTGGATTGTGTTCCAGTCAAATTATATTATACACATACACACTTGTATTCAAACACAAGCCTTTAAACATTACAAAATGCAATCAATTATTTAATGAATACATGAATGGATAAATAAATAATTTAATTATTGCATCATGCCAATTTTAAAAGCCAGTGGATATCTTTTACTGTCAACCTGTATAGATGATATAAAAAGCATTATTGGTGGCTTCATTTTTGCTTTTTTAACCGAACAGCTTGTAGTCCAGCTTCTGTGAGAGAAGGGAAAGGTGTCACTTAGCTTCAGCAAGACCTCACAGACGAGTAGGCTGGACTGATACTTTTCTCTTCCTTTAACTTGCTTTCCTCCTCCGATGTTTTCTGCAGTTCATAGGGAGTTAGGAGAGGGGATTTTTGTGAGGGTCACATGAAGTAGTACCACTTGCCAAAGGGGGAAGGAGCCAGCAGGAACCTTGATCTTTTGGTTCAATACCATTCTGTCTGTCTTTGCTCTTTTCTCTTCAGAGCAAATTCATTTTTATGTAGCACTGGGGAGTTAGGGATTTCTGGGAGTTTGGTATTATCTGTCTTCTTTTCTTGGAAATCTCACCTAGAAAAGCTACTGTTCCAGTCTTACATATTTTCATCTAAACAGTAGAAAAAAATTATTAATGAACTTGTCTTTTAGCCTTCTTTCCTCAGCAGTCTGTCTTGAGAGTTCAGAACTGCACTTAAGTTTTACGTATTTTTAATACGTGTTTTGTTTATGTAAAAGGCCTATATTCTCTTTCTTTTTCCCAGGCAGTGTACCAGATAACTTTGGATGATAAATGGATTTAACTGATTTGCTTTGTTCTGGGAATTGCCTGTATAATGCTTATACCTAAAATTGCCTGACATAGTTATACCTTGCTGATAGTTGTTTTCACTTTTATGTAGAAAGGTCAGAATAATGTTGGTCAGAATAAACTTAGTCAAACTACCATTTTCTGCATGCTGTCACCTCTTGCAACGCAGACCCTCTCCTTTGTATATTGCAGGGGATCCAAGAATAGGATAAGATGCCTTTGCCTGTTTTCAGAGAGAGAGAGAGAGAGAGAGAAAAAGGATACTTGTACCAGGATTTTTTTTAAAGCCTGTAGATGTTCTCAGGGAACTACATAAAAATCTTCTTGCTGCTGCTCTTTATAAGCCTCTTGAAGAAGTTTCTAAGAGCATCTGAAGCAAAACAGATCAGACTTTTTAGAAAATATATTTAGCATCTTGAGAACTGATTCCTTTTTTTCTCCATTGGATTTCACTGGATGCTTCCCAGTTTTTACATTTTCTGCTTTTGTTTTTACCTATCCAGAAAAAAGACAGAAGGCATTGTCTTTTTTCTGAATTCACTTTCTCATGTCATCACATAGCAATATCTGATTGACTGTAGGACATTGTTTCATCATCAAACTGATTGCCATCCCAAATTGGCTGGGATTTCCAAGTCAGTAATAATCTTCAGGGTGTTTTTAACGTCCTGTAGCAGACACAAAAGGCTGTAAATCTTTTTGGGGGCCTTTGCATATTGAAAATGTTTGCATGTGAACATTTCCTGCATCCCTAGTACTGAATAATTTTAACATATTCTGTTTCTATTTATGTTTACTATCTGTTTTAGTGCCATAATATAATATTTAATATTTGTTCAATTTATTTAGGAATAGTTAATAAAATATTTCATTTTACAACAGGTCTTTGGAACAGGAATTTCAAGGACTATTTCAGAAGACTTTAGAAAACAGTTAGCAAATACCTATTTACTTCTTCCTCATATCAACAGTGTCCAGATCTCACAAACACTGGTATAGTATCCCTTTAAAGTAAATTTCAAGTTGCATGTCAGGGGTTTCCCCCCCGAAAAAGAACATAACATATCTTGCTTTTTTGTATGATAAAAAGAAAATTGTGGCAAGAATTTTAAGAGTGATTGTTGATCTTTTAGAAAATGGAAATCAGGGAGCATTTATAGAGTCATGATGTAAACCAGGCAGTATTTAGAAGTAGCATTTGCTGTTGGGGGATGATAGGAGTCCCAGCCCCACGGAAACGCAGCGGAAAAACCAGAGTTCAGCGAGCCAACAGCAGCAGCCTTGTTCCCCAGTAAGGATACTCACACACAGAGGAGTTTCTTCCAAAGCAGGAGGCACTTTATCTTGCAGCAAAGTTCCGTTATACACAAAACATAGGACAGACGGACAAAAGCTTGCACCAGGTTTGGTCAACAGACCAATACATACTGGCGTTGCTTTGTTATATACGTATCTACAACCAATCAGGTAGAGGTTTGCACACTTCCCTCTACCATCTGCACACGACCCCAGTTTCTTATGCAACCTTCCAATTACCCACAGCTGGGGCATGATGCAACATCTTTGCAGAGGGCTGATCATTTTCCCAGGGTTCGCTGCCTGGAATCCCTAACAATTGCAACCACAGACATAGAGAAGTAATGACTGCACAGAGATTGTCATTCCAGTGAGTTGCACAGATGACCAACCAAGAAAACTTAAAATATCATGTATGTACTTTTTTGGTATTGGGACTGAATAATGCTGTGCTGTTCTGTTTTCCCCTAGAGAGGTGTAAAGAAGTATACCTCTGTTCTTAAATCCAGTTTGTGCATGATCAGAGTAAATGCAGATTTCAACAGAGATTTGTTGCTGTCATATGTTTTATGACCATCTTGTAGATAGTGAACAAAAATAATTACTTTAATGTTAATTTTGACTAGGTATTCTGCTGGAAGCTAATAATACCCTGAGCTATATATTCTGAAGTAGATACATACTTCACTCTGTATTGACAGTTAATGAGGAAACATCTGTTTTATGGCAGCCCAATTCACTCATTTACAAAGTATCTTGAATCAACTCATGAAGAAGGAAGTGCATTATTTTCTCTCTTCCATCTCCATCTGTCACTGGGACAGATCTGAAAACGAGAGTTTCCCCTGCATGGTTGGGTGCTCTGCACAAAATTAGTAACCTTACATTTATTGGGAACCTGATTCCACCCACTTTGTAAATGAGAGAAGAGAAGCAAGTAGTGCTGATATCTGCGAATGGATCACTAGACTTTTTGGATTAGCTAATTTATTTATTTGGTAAAAACTGTCCATGTTATATTATTGTTCTTATGAAATTTAGACAAAGAGAAATTGTATGGATAAATTTGAGGTGAGGGCGGCTTCTGAGCTTTCTTCCTAGGCCAGTGTCTTGTTGTTGGTGAACAGCTTTTGTTTGTCTAGATGTTGTTGGACTTCAGTTTCCCTCATCCTGAGCCACACATATCTAATGGGGAAGATGATGGGAGTTACACTTAACAATATCTGGAGAGTCCATCCTTCTTTTGTATATGTAGATAGAGCAGCACCTCTAATAAGCCCTTAATTGGCTCCCATTTTTTTTGGTGACCAGGAATAGAACTACCACCTTGATCACAGGGCACGGTTTGTTGCCGCTCCAGGTATGGTTGGAGTGTGGTTCCCATCAGCCTTTGCCAACATATCCTCTGACCTCAGCAGGGGTCCTGGTCCACAAAGAAGTAGGGACAAATTAAGTACTTGTTTGAGCTTCTTTTTTGTTGTACTTGCTTCGTACAGAAGTAGTTGTAGTTGCAAATGCTTTTACTGTATAAACATGGAAGAAAAAGACAGTGTCAGATTTTCTTTAACTCTTTGAATATTTTCAGTCCTTTAAAATTAACCGCAAACTCGATCACTGGCTCTGTCTTATGTGGCAGAAGCAGGGGGAACAGGTTTGCTAAATTAAAATATGGTTAACAGAAGCAATTCGCTCTAGATCTAATTCTAAGGCTGTTTATTCTATACCATAACAACAGTGACTTTACCAATGTCACATTATTAACATTTGCACTAAATATGTAAGTTTGAAACTTAGTCCTGTAAATTCTTGTTATGTAAATATCCAATGTGAATGTTCACATGAAGGTTTTGCTTGTTTGCCTGTATTATAATCCAGAACCTAAAACACAAGAGAGCAACTTCTTAGAAAATGTTCTCAAATATATATAAACGCTGATGTTCATGCTAAAAATATGTATGGCATATTTTTTTCATATTTTGGTGTAAAATATTTCCAAGGAGTGGAAATTTTTTTTTAAAGTATTGATTGTGCAACACATATGTGATGTAAAGGGAAGAAATGTTTCTTCCAGAGTTCACTATTCCTCATAAGACTATAAAAATTCTGCCAAACATTTTCTTTTTGAGTAAATTGCAGGAGCTGCTAGCTCTGATATCTTTCCTTATTGAAAACATTGCAATAAACAATAAACAAACTGTACAGATAAACACTGTAACAAAACCAACTCTCCCTAGAAACCAAAATGACCAAACTAAGACTATCATACTTGGTCTTATGGTAAGAAAACATGACATATTAGGAAAGACAATGCTTGATGATTCTGAAGGCAGTAGGAAAAGAAGATGTTTGTGTAACAGGTAAATTGACACAATCGAGGAAACCACAACCCTGAGTTTGCAAGATCTGAGCAAGGTTGTTGAAGACAGGGTGTCTTGGAGATTTCTCATTCATAGGATTGCCATAAGTTGAAGCTAACTTGACAACAATTAGCAACAGTAACAAAGCCAATTACTAACATATGTGTCAACCTTGGGTATAACTTGCAAAAGGGTGGCAATAATGGTTAAAACATATCTTACCTGCAAAATGAGCCAGAATTGTGGTTGGATTTAATGTGCAATAGTTCCCCCTTGTGGCAGTCTAAAAGCTTTCTCAAATTAAAAAAAAAAAAAGAATGTTTGCCATTAATGATTGGTCTTTAGCGCTTGTTCTGTAAAATACTGTCTGTTCTTGTTCTGTATCCTTCTTCTGTATCACTGAAAGCCTCATTATGGTGATAAGATATGGTACACATTTGAAAGTAAAATAATAAAAGCATTAAGAAGAAAAAACCTGTCCTTTTTCTGGTGTATAGTTGCTTTTGTTAAAATATTTGGAGTCTGCAAGTACAATCCAGAACCTAAAACACAAGGGAGCAGCTTCTTAGAAAATGTTCTCAAATTTATATAAACGCTGATGTTCATGCTAAAAATATGTATGGCATATTTTTTCATATTTTGGTGTAAAATATTTCCAAGATGAAACTATGGTGTTTCCTGAAAGGCTTCTGTACCTAGTAGCAGCCTCAGAATCCATCTGCGAGAGAAACAGATTCCTCGTTTCTATATGGACAGGGAGCTCAGTGATTCTAGCCAAGATAAGAGACGTTCTCATTTACCTCAGTGTTCCTTGGCACATTTGGCTGTACAAATTAAAATATGACTACTTTTCCTTTATTTTTGTCTAGATTAACATTTCTGTTTGTTGATTTTCTCTTTTGTTATCTTTGTTTTCTCCCAGGCAGAAGCTAGGAATGTCAGTCACTTAAAAGTTCGTCTTGAATGCAGTTTACACAACAGTTTGTATCAACATTTTAAGGTATGGTGCATACATTTGGTCTTCATTCTGTATTGAGAGACAGTTCATCAACATTTTATGTACCAGCCATACACAAGTTCTGCTGTGTTAATTGAACCAACTTCACCTGCCTTGAACCTATTTCATATCCACGACTGGGTCTTTGGGTCTAGTTTTTGACACAAGCTTGTGTAACAACTTTAGATCTAATTATCCTGACATAACAAGCCAGAAAACAGCGTAATAGGAACGTCAGTTAAATAATTTTGATGCGATAATTCTGTCACTGCCACATCATGAGGTCTTTAAAGTGTTATTTCTTCCTTCCTGTGGCTTTGCTGCTGTGATGGAAAAATTTGAATGGTACATTCTGCACTGAGTGAGTGTCAGTGTGGGGTAGTGGTTTTAGTGTTGCACTAAGACTCTGAAGAACAGGATTTGACTCCCTACTCAGCCATGGGGACCCACTGGGTGACCTTGGGCAAGTCACACTCTCTCAACTTCAGAGGAAGCCAAGGGCGTCCCACCTGAATAGATCTTGCCAACGAACAAATCTTATAGTGACCCGTAGTAGGGTCACCTTAAGTCAGAAGCAACATGAAGACACACAGCAACAGGAATATCTCTGCAGGGTGAGGTTCTGTTGGTCTTGGCGGCTGAGATCTGGCCGGTTTCATTCATGTTGTGAATTACAGACCCTTAATACAGTCTCCTTAGTTTATGTAGGTAAGTTTATGCACAAAAGGTAAGACCGGACAGGTGGTGTTGACTATCACCAGCATTATAGTCTAGGTGGGAGCTGGAACCCCTGGAGGCTTCTGGGAATTGTAGTCCACAGGTATAACATTTTCAAGCTTCCACCAAGACTGTTGTGCTGGTGGCAGTTCACACCAGCCTTCATTTTAAATAGCTCTTTCACTCACTCTTGCGTATGTTTTATTTTTATATGTATACACACTACACTTTATTGTTTAACTCTGTATAAATGGAGTATTTTCAGTGCAATAGAACTTCAGGGCTCCTTATGTTATAGAACAGGGCTTTCCAAACAGTGTGCCGTGACATGTTAGTGTGTCGTTTTAAGTGTGTAGGTGTGTGGCCTACAATCTTGGAAATGTATGCTATTATTTATAAATCATGCATTTTTAAAAATATATGAAAGGTTTTCATGAGATACATTGTGTCCCCATGCAATTTGTTATTACAATTTATTTATGTGTCTGTATCTCTTATAAGCGGTTAGTTTAACCTCCTGTTTGCCAGTAAAACTGAATTACTATGCCGCGAAATGATGCATATCTAAAAAGTGTGTCACCAACATGAAAAGTTTGGAAAGCTCTGTTATAGAAGGATAATATTCACCCTCATTGCTGGAATGGTATTTCCCGACCTAGTGAAAGTCACTTGAAAATCTCCACAGATCATCTCTCCTTCATTAGAAAGGCCTTCATGCTGAGGACAATTGCCATTATTGCTAATGAATAACAATTCTGAATAACATATTCTGATTATTCTTCTGTGATTAATTTTTGGCTTTTATTTTATATTAGAATTGCTGCTTTACTTCTGATGGGCTGCTGCTACTAGAAATTAGCTTGATGGTCAGAATTGAAAATATGCAGCATGAATTTGTGGACCTGAGGCAATACTTACTGGAAAATCTCTTTGTAGTTTATGTAGCAGTGGACAAAACACAGACCTCAGGTAGGTCCATGATGATAGTGTCGTTGTTGTTGTTATAATACATTAACATACAACCACTGACCTTTCATTCTGTCTTTTTATTTGTAATAGATGATTCCCCAGTAATTTTGTACGTGTTGCATTCAGGGAGCAACCTTCTGTATCTGCAGGTAATTATTATTTTAATTTGTATATGTGTATCTGACTGTTTGCTTGGTTTTTTTTTTAAATAGGTGAGTGAATATTTGCAACTTGTTAGGAAAAAATAGGTGGATGAAATACTTCCTTTGGGTGATCGCAGTTAAATTGGGACTTGCTGTTTTGAAGGAGGTTGCCTTTCTACTCTGTTTCAGCGTAAAAAGGAAAGGGGATAGAAAGAAAGAAAGAAAGAAAGAAAGAAAGAAAGAAAGAAAGAAAGAAAGAAAGAAAGAATCAATCTAGCAGCATCTTTGAGACTTGCTGATATATTTTAGCATGAGCTTTCCTTGAGTTCAGTCTGCTTGTTAAAATACACTGATGGTATACACAATCAGTGCCATGGGCATTTAAGAAATTACGTGGTTTTGGAGGTGTAGTGTAATAGCATACAGAATTTTGCAAATTGTTACATAGGCCACAAACCTTTAGAGGGTTGTGTGGGATGATACAGGTCTGTCAAGCAGCTGGTCTGCTAGTCTTGAAGTGCAAAGGCAGGAAATTCTCCTTTTTTGATAGTCAGTTTTCTTACAGTAGGAAATCAGAAGAATTCTTTAGGTATATGTGTAATTGTGATGAAAACCTCTATATTAATATATGCTGGAAAATCATTATCTTTGTTCATACCTTTGCTAATGGATTAAGGTTTGTAGATATATCTCAATTCAGCTTTTTTTCTTTCCAGTCTTCCCTTGAATATTTTTGTTCCAGAAGAGTTACTTATAGGTCAGAGACTGATTATCTAGTTTATTCATTTTGCATAGTAAATAGGTCTAGGCTGGTGTGTGTCTGTGTAGATTTGGTTCTGTACATCCAGGATGATGTCTCAGAGTAATCTGTGTAGTTCCTTCTAATCTACCTCAGTGGAATATGTAGATAGGATTTTGTAAAATGTGGTGATGGACAGTTGTCTCTCAGCTTCTTGTATATAATCTAACTTTTTCATGATGACCACAGCCCGTCCTTTGCCAGCCTCAATTTTTTGTGAGACTGTGCATCTCATTTTGTATAATGAGGACATGTGGTAAATGTGGTCTCTTGCTGATTTTCTTACCTTTAGTACAGTAGTAGAAGCATTCTATATAGAATTCCAGTTCTTTGTTCCAACCTTCAGGAGAGATCCCTTTACAGTGAATCTTTCTGCAGTTCTGAGAAGCATTTTCCTGTGCATTGGTGTGATGTCCATTGTCAAGTTGGGGAGACCGAGGTGAAGTTGGTGTCACTGTCTCTGAAATAGTCCTTGAGTCCTAGACAGCAGAAGAAAGTGTCTGGATCACCGTAGAACATGCTATGATACTCTAGCCCTAAAAGTTTACTGAAGAATAAGTATGAGGCAGAAAATAGCCAGTTAAAAAGATATAATAATCTGAAAATTCCACAACCATAGTCATGGAATATCCATTTCCAAGTTTGTCCTGGCATTTCAAAGTATGCCCATGGGTGTATGGTGTGATAATAACAGTTACATATACTTCTGTGTAGTAATTCCTGCAGTGATATAAAAGCTCTTTATCTCTACTGGGCATTGTTGGTATTCAGCCAGTTTTGACAACGTTCATATCTTTAAGGGGAGACACTACCATTGTGACCACCCATAATGCTCCCAGGTTTTTTGTGGCAGCAATTAGACCAAAGACATAGACACTAAGGAGGACTTGGTTGTTTGGATTAAGAATCAGCATTTTACTTTTACTATGAGCAGTTTACACAAAAGCTATTAAATTACAGTTAAAACAATATCAATTTAAAGAAATTAAATTAGTGAAACAGGAGCATTCTGATGAATTTTATAAGCCAGGAAAAGCTTGAAGGGCCAGCCAGCGTGGGTTTGCCTTTGCTTTCCTCTAAGGTTGAGAGGATGTGACTTGGACAAAGGCTCCCGGTGGGTTTTCCATGGCAGAACAGGAATTCAAACCCTGTCCTCTAGAGTTATAGTCCAGTGCTCAAAGCATTACACCATGGTAGCACTCCAACTTAATGTGGAAGGGCAGTATGACATGGCAACATTCTGTTGTTGTGCTTTGGGGATGCTTGTTGAGTATTGTCCCCGTTAATAGGATTCTCTCCTAAATAAGTACCTATACACATATCTTACGTATACAAGAGAGAAGATTTTTAATCCTAAATTCAGATCCCTAAATTCAAATTACTTTTATATGTACTTGTGCTCTTAGAAATAAACACTGAGCTGTGATCTGTGTAGCATTTAAATAATCAGACTAAGAAAAGACTCATGATATTTTGGTTTTTTTTCCCCCGAGTTTCCACCATATAGCCTGTTAATTTACTCACAAAACACTCAGGGATATGTTCTGCTCCTCTTATCCCTGATCATGGCCAGAAACACTGAAGTCTAAGTCCAGTTGCTATTTCTGACTAATGTAGATCCTCTCATCAGTGAATTTGCATAAGTATTAACTTACCTTTCAGGAGTTAATTCAGAGGTCAGTGCTAGTTGGGAATAGCAATTGAACTTAGGCATTAGCGTTTCTACTGATGATTGGAGTGAGAGGAACAAAACATGTCCTTGAGTGTTTTATGACAGATTGAATAGGTTAAATGATGATGCTTTTTTAGAAAAGGCAAAATTGTCTACTTATTTAAAAATTGCATGGACCACTGAAACACAGACAAGTATTTTTCTTCAATAGGATAAGTACATATAAATGTTATTTATAGAGAATTGAATTTATTCTTCTTCTAGATAATGGTGGCTCACTGGGACAGCTGGTCATTGCCTACAGTTTAAATTTGTCATGAAGATGAATTTTTATAGCCAAAAACAGGAATAGCATCATAGTAATGTAATGTAATTTCTTTGCAGGATGTAAAACACTTGTCACAGGAAGGAACATTTTCTGTGCTGTTTGAGCCAATATTGTTGCCATCGCTGACCATGAACTTCACTAAAGTTGCTTCGATTTTTTGTAAAGGTACAATGTTTGCATATAGGCATACTTACAAGACAAACTGCCCTAAAGTGAATGTCATTTGTAACAGAAAAAAAATAACTGCCCATTTTCATTAACAGTCCTGGAAAATGCAGGATGGAGGATGAGAATGAGACCCTGTAGCAAAAGATTTAATGGGTTTACTATTTATTTAAATTAATAGTGTTACTATCTATTTAAGCAATTTTAAACTTTTTCTCCAGATGAAGGTTACTCCTGGGGGCACTTAATAGCAAAGACCACAAAACTGAAGAAATATAGAATTATTAAACTTATCAAAGTGTGAAAAATAAGGAACATTTTGAAGCATAAACATCCAGCATAAAATAACTCTCAGAAACTACAGAAAGCAATTTTTAAAAAAAGAGTCCGCAAAATTAATTTCATTTAGAGTGAACTTTTCTGGAAACATTTCCCCCTCTGTTCTTAGTTTTTTAAAAAGGCAGAAAATGTTTTACAGTACATCTAGTTAACAAAAATCCACTAGAAGCAGATAGATCTTTATTCTGATTGTTTTGAAGTTTCCAGCCGTAATCCTTCAGGAGTGGATTCCACAAAGTAGGAGTCATCGGTGTCCCCACCAGTTTAATAAGTTTCAAGGGAGGGCCGTCAAAGGAGAGCTTCCAGTGCCAGTCTGAAGACAAGAACAAATTAGTACAAGTGTGGGCGATCCTTTAGGTAGCCTCATCTCAAATTGTTTATGGCTTTCCAGATCAAAATCCATGCCTTTTCTAGTCCCTGCAACTGTTACAGAATTGATATCTAGCCATAACACTTAAGCAGCTGCATTCTGTATCAGTTGGTTTCCAGAACAATTTCCCAGGCATCCATGCATTGAGTACATGTTAGGAAATGTGGTTTTATGGTTCAGAGCCCATTTTATCAGCTGCATTATTAAAATGTCCACATTTTTAAATTTTGACCTTAAGAGATTTGTGGTAGTTTAAATCTGAGATAATATGAATTCTGTTGCCTTTATATATATATTCCACTCACTGTCTTAGAAGAGCAATATTTTAGAAGGCTTTGCAGCCGTCCTTGGTGTCCAAAAATCTTGAAATGTAGGAAGAAAGAAATGGAAGGGCTCACCAATTGTCATCAGTTTTCTAGGATTTTCTTTTCATTTCTGGACTTTTTGCATCCTTAATTCCAAGTACTTTGAAGAGAAATACCAAGTTTAAATTGGTTTGAGTTGAAATACAGCCTGAATGTTCTTTAACAACTGCTAGAATCTTCAAACTATCTTTAACATCCGTTGTAATAAGATACCTTTTTCCCTGAATCAGGTACATTGTGTGGTCGTGGAAATAGTCATGACATTAATGACAAGACAAATCTGTTGGACAGTACATCCTTGCCAAAGGCCTGTCTCTCCCATCCAGTGGTGGAAGGGTGAGTTTTCAATGGTAATGCTTAAAATTATTGTGGGAAATCATAAAGATGTAGTAGTAATGCAATAATATACAAGTACATTGTGTAGTTTAGGTAGTTTTTGTGACATGACCACAAACTATGAATGTTAGAGGATCTTCACTTTTTAGGTGTGAGATTTACACTCAACCCATTAGCCATTTGATACAGATGGATCCTCTTTATAACAGGGGGAGGGAAAGAAGCAGTACAGGCTTTAGATCCTCTTCGCAGATGCGTGTTCATTCTTTTATGAATGCAATGGCATGTAGTGACTTGGTTATGTGGAAAAGACATTTAAAATCAACTATCACAGATGGAAGTTTCAGATTGACTCAAAACATGATGCTTTGCAATGGAGGTGCCTCTCACATTCATCAGTGAGTCTTAGAATAAGAATGAGAAGTGGGCATCTATAATATGTGGTCATTTATGTATCCAGTACACATGCTGTTGTGTTGCTTTCTGCTTAATAGATCCTAACTATAAAATAAAATAATACCTTTGAGAACCTGGTTAGGCATTTAACCACATCTAACCAGGTAGGATTTTGAAAAAGTAGAATTAATGTTAACAGCGATCATTGCAGGTATATTCTTAACTTTTCTCAGTCTGGTGTAAAAAGGAAGAGATTGACTTAACTTACCACTAAGGAAAGACAGTTATTGTGTGACCTAGATTTCATCTCTAGCTGTGATGTTGTAAGACTTCTCCCTAGTTCTTTCCCAAACTTCAGTGAGGGCACAGCATCCATTTTCTAGCTATCTCTGCTATTGCAAGACCTTTGTTAACCTCCCTTTGAATCCTTGCAGAGTTTCTTCTTGCAGGTTTGGTTTTCCTCCCCTTTAGTTCTGTTATGTTTTCTCCCCTGATCCCCCAAATTTTCTGTTTTTTGCCTGCCTTGTCTCTCCCTTTTCACCTAAGACATAGCTCTTACGGGGCAGAGAACTCCATAATTTCAGATCGTGAAACAGTACAAAGGGGTAACACGCTGCATACTGAGAGGAACAAATGAACATGCTTTGGCTGTTGCAGAGACTGATAATGTACTACTGCAAAATGTCTTATAATCAGGAAGAGATCTTACTTTCAAGCAGCCTGGAGCCCACATCTATCAGAAAGTGCTACCATCAGGGTGATCCAGCAGCGAAAAGGGCTGCAAAAGATGTTTTTTTTTTTTTCAGGGAGAGGAGACGTCTAAAATGGTATCACATTGTGCTGATACAAGGCAATTAGCAGATAGCAGAGATGAAAAAGCTTCTGCAGTTACAGTCTGATCTTACATCTTTAGCCTAACACACTTTGCCAAAGCCATGGTTGTCTCCTTAGTCATTTTCAGGATGGATTATAGATAGAGGTGTAAAATTTTTGGAAATTGTTGAAGCCATGGGATGGCTTTTTTGGGGAGGGAGGGAATGAAACTTCATGGAATCTTTTTTTTGTTTTTGTTTTAAAAAGGCTATAGACCACCCTTTACAGTTTTCAAATCACTTTTATTACTGTAAGTACATTAAATATATTGGCCTGAATTTTGTTGCAATTCCTAAATAGAGTAGATCCATGAAATCAATGGGATGTTGACTCATCTTTCAGCAGTTGAATGAATAATGGTCTACTCTAGTTGGAACAACTGGATTCATGTCTTTATATTTTATTTTGTTTGGCAAAGAATTATAATGTTTGGAATATTAAAAAAAAGTTTTTTCTGACAGTAATTACAAATGGGATATATATTTTTTAAAACATCATTTTTATTTATTTATTTTTTGTTGCAAATGAACAGAGTCCTGAACTGTAAGAAGCATGTGAACTGTAGGGAACTTCTTTGGTTTTGCCAATTTATGAGGAGAGGGAAAAATAGAAGAAACAACCAGCATTAGCAAAACAAAGAAAACTATTTTGTCTCTTCTAATCCTCCGTAGTCTCAAAGCACTCATTTTCGTAAAAAAGAATTGAGAAAAAGACACCCAGGAGGAATTGCAATATATACAAATATCTTCCTGTTCCATAGATTTTGGAAATAATTGTGGAGGGTTAAATATATGACTGGAGGGCTGTAAGGTATAGTTATTTGAGTGTGGGCCTGCAACCCTGGAGACCAGCATTTGATTCACTGCTCAGCTATGGAAACCTAGTGGGTGTGGGAACATCACACACTGTCAGCCCAAGAAAACCCCATGATAGGTTTGTCTTAAGGTTGCCATAAGTTGAAAACAACTTGAAGTCACACAACAACAACAAAATATATGACTGTCTTATCTCAAACATTGTATTTATCATTCTAAAGGAAAGTATTCTGTAATTCAATTATCCCCATTTTTCCAGGAAATAATATTTTTTTGAAAATGGGGAAAGGCCATTTTTTTCTGATTTTTTTTTCATTTTCTCCCAGGCCCTCACATCTCTAGCTACAGACCACTCAGAGGTCATCCGTACATTGAGAGATGTTGCAGAGGAGAAACAGTTTATTTGCTGTTTATATGCTTGGACATGGGACCAAACTGCAGCAGAATCTTCTCACATCAAATCTAGTGAAATCTAGGTTGCCCTGTTCTTGTCTTACCTTTGGACCAGGGAGAGTTAACTCATTGTTGGAGGCCACTGTCACACTGACCCAAAACAGACTTGTCACAATCTTTTTAATATTTCTTTCTCTGTCTGTAGGTATCTTGGTATTGATCCATTTGCAACGGTATTTCACATAGAACCACATCGCAGTATTTCAGCATCTTGGTCTATATGGTTTACAAACAGTTTTGATTTTAGCATCATCCTAAATGATGTTTATGTTTCAAGAGAAACAGAGGATATTCTAAACGTAAGTAAGCATTTATTTTAGGTCTTATTATGCACTTTTCCTCGCAAGAATGATTACCTTTTATTTATACATATTGAGATTTTTATATTCTGTACTGAAAAATAAATGATACATCTATCAATAGAAGTTTAATTCTGTGCCCAGTATAAACTGTGAGTATTTGCATGAATCTACATGTTATGCATATACACACACGCGCGCGCACGATATGGTTTGTGCTTATTTTGTGAGATGAGGATTACTATTCAGAGAGCTAAAGCCCAACACTGACCATGGAAAGGGATGCTTTTCTTTCCCCTTCCTAATGTAACTTCAGAAATGTTGCCAATTGCAGCATTGAAGAACATAGCCAGTTTCTCTTATACTTGAATAGAAAGATGGGTTTATGTAGTGAAGATCTAATCTAGCCCCTTGCCAGTGTTCTCCATTAGATATCTTAAGCATTATGTCAGCACGGTAATCTATGAACAGAATCCTATTGGGTTTCTAGTAAGGAGGTGTTTAGTACCTCCTTTGGCAAAATGTTTGCCACTACAACAGTTGCCACACAGTGGCCAGCACAGCTTTGACCTTTGCAATCAACAGTTGTTGACAAGAATATTCTAGGACTTTCTTTCATGACACTGCCATGCTGGCTCTTCCTGTGGTGCCATTCAGCTTCCAGAAGCCCATGTAGGTATGCTGGTGGACCTTTATGCTCTAGCAACTTCATGTAGGATTTTGGCTCCTGTCTATGAGGTGCTACTGATGAGAGAAAGAAACTCTGTAATGTATCATGCTCCTGTGTTTAAAATAGCAGGAAAGGGTGTGATTTGGTGAATGTCTCTTATCTTTTGGTAATGCTTAGGAGTTTTCCTTTTTATTATAGCTTTTAATGTGTTGTGACATTGGAAGAAAATAACAGTGGAAGAAAAAAGATGTAAAGCAAAGCATAGATGGTCTTTTTGTGCAGTCAGATTTGATCTGATCTTTTTTTCCCCCGTTAGGTTCTGAACTTCACGGATCCTTTGACTCTACTTCCAGGCTGTTGGAATGTTTTTTCGTTGAAACTCCACATCCAAGAATCTGTAACAAGCTTGTTTTCTAAAGTCTTTGTGACCACAAATATTGGGGTGATATTTGAGATACCATTACAGATTTATTCTGTTTTGTCCCAGGTACTATGTTGATCTAAATTGCTGCCTATATGTTATTCAGTATATTAAATATGAATGTGAATATTGAATATGTTATTCAATAACTGTATTTGTAGAGTAGTGTTATGTTTTCTACTAGTATTAGCTTCCAGGAGAAGTTATCCATGGTATTAAGTGGAAAATGTCTTCCGGTTTAATGAATTACTAATTTGTCCAGGCTTGCTGAAGCACTGAATCTTCCCTTCAAAGTTATGTCGTATTGTTTTTCAGTCTGAATAGGGTACAAAGATGTTCTAGACCATTTTGCATATTACTCTTAAATGGCAGACTATAAAAGCATCAGTGCACAAGAATCTGTAATCCACATGCATTTCTCTGTAATGGTTTGTAAGAAACAGCCAAAAGTGCGAGCATTTTCTCATTGCTTCATGTAGCCTACAGTATTTCTCATCATTTTTCTTAAATTATTCATGGGGTGAGGGCAGGGAAATTATAGAGGGTTGTAGAGCTGTTTTTGGTATGCTTATATTGTTATGATTAATTATTATTATTATTAAAATGAACATGGGCGGTGCTGGTTTAACATGATTTTGGTTAATGTTTTTCAGCAGGGAGTTGTTCACTTTGAAGCCATAGCACACCATGATATGTACTGTTCCTTGAGAATGTCAGATGCAGGTAAATGGCGGGAAAATGTATGTTGCTTTGTAGAGCTAATGATCAAAATGCAAGGACTGAAAGAATGTTGGATTTAATAAACTTTAATTTTTCTGAACTCATTCAACCATCTTCTATCCATCTATAGTACTGAACAGGGTGGACAGGTTCTCTCCTTCGTAGTAGTATTAAATATGAGTAATTAATATGTAATAATTTTATTGTACATTATTGTATAGTATTGTGATTTTATTTTATTTATGTCTCGTCTTTTTCCTAGCCATAACGCAGGAAACTAAAAACAGAGACAGATAGAATTTCACATCATATAAAAGCTAAAATCTTATTTATTTAATATATGTTTGTATGTATGCATGTATAACATCTATACCCTACCCTTCATCCAAAAAAGTCTCCCAGAGCGGCTTATAAATGTTTAGTTTGACAATTCCCTGCCCTCAGGCTTACAGTGTAAAAAACGAAACTATTAGTAAAATTAAAAGCAACTGAAAAACATATCTGTTTAAAAAAGAATAATAAATGTAGCACATTAATGAGCAATCTGTCCCCAAAGGCGTATTGAGATGAAAAAGTCTTTTCTTGCCTACAGAAGTCAAGCAAGGAGAGCACAAGACTAGTCTTTCTAGGAGAGGAGTTCCAGAGCATGGAGGTAGCCACTAGGAATGCCATTTCTTGTTTTTTATGCCATTGCAAACTTACCACGTTAGAACTTTTTGTTTCCTTGTCGAAAAAGAATAATCTAAAAGCAAGCAAGAATCTGACCGTTCCTCTACCCTCCCTTTTTTGAAAGGGCCTTATAGGCCTGAAGCAGGCAGAGAGGTGCACAAAATTATGTTATGTGCATCTCACAGGTTAGTTGTAAGATCATATTCTCCCATGTGAGCCTATTGGTGTTTTGAGATCTTCAAGGGATGCCCTTCTCTTTGTCCCACAACCATCAAAGGTACATCTGGTGACCTTTGATGGTTGTGGGACAAAGAGAAGGGCATCCCTTGAAGATCTCAAAACACCAGTAGGCTCACATGGGAGAATATGATCTTACAACTAACCTGTGAGATGCACAAAACATAATTTTGTGCACCTCTCTGCCTGCTTCAGGCCTATAAGGCCCTTTTAAAAAAGGGAGGGGAGAGGAACAGTCAGATTCTTGCTTGCTTTTAGATTATTCTTTTTCGACAAGGAAACAAAAAGTTCTAACGTGGTAAGTTTGCAATGGCATAAAAAACAAGTTTAAGACAGAAATTAGTGCAACTATTAAGAAAGATAATCGGGGGGCTATTTTAATAGGTTTAGAAGGATGTTCTATACATCAATGACAGAGTTCTTGGTTAATTCAAGCCGCTGTTTTTATAGATCGGTCAACCTCTTTCGAGTTTGCTTTTATGGTGCTTGAGATCAAATTTTTGAATTGATGGAAGTGACATCCAAATAGAACTCATTGAAGAAAATAATATGGATTTCAATAAAATTGAATATTAATATCATTTTAGCAAACCGCCTTTGGGAAAAGAGCCTTTCTCTGAACAGTTCTACATGGAATGTGGATTCTGATCTTGCACATGAACTCCATCAAAAATGGCAAAAAATTAAGCACAGTGAAATTTGCAGGTTTGTATAAAAATGTGTATCTTCATAATTGTGATAGTAGTGGTCATGTTTTGTCTCTACCAGGAGCCTTTGGGGATCTTCAGTGAATGGTCTCCAAATTTTGCTATTGTACAAAAAGAGGAGAATATTTTTTTTTATCCTGTTTCCTCCATAATGTGAATAATTTTATACGTTCTGTGTTTCTCTTATTTCTCCCTTTTTTTCTCCTAAATGAAATACCCCCCACAAACATTTTAACTTTTCTTCTTAGTGGAGGTGCCTCATTCTCTTTTATATTTTTGTTGGTCTCCAAGGTGACCAGAAATGTCCAGTATTTCAAGTGTGGTTGCAATATAGATCGATAAAACTCTGATTCCCTTTTTAACTGTATCCAACTGGGAATGTGCCTTTTTCATAGCAGCTACAGTTGGTTGATATTTTCGTCAGTCCACTATAAACTCATGATCTTTTCCTTGGTCAGTGACTACTACTACAGACCTCATCAGTTTATATATGAATTTGGGATTTTTTGTGCAGTACCCATCCCTTTACATCTAATTACACTGATCTGCATTTGTCATTTTGGTGTCCCCCCCCCGTCCCCCCCAGTTGTAGAGATCTAACAATTTGGTTTTGGTCTAATTGCTCAAAACAATTAGTCATCCTAAGCAAACTTGGTCACTTTGTTGCTGCTCACTTCGAACTCCAGATCATTTATTAGGAAGTTAAACAGCACTTGTCCTAAGGTCTCTGATTCTGACCCAGACTTAGGGTGGTTATTTACCAACGTTTTCTGGGTAACAATGAATCACTTACTGAAGTCAGTAGTTAGTTAAAGACAAGTGGGTGTGTGCACTTGAACTGTAAAGAAACGAAAGGGATTCTAAGACTTTAATTTGCAATAAAGACATCTGAAGCACTACATTTTCATCCACCTTTAGAAGTGCTGATAATTCACTGCAGATTTTCATCAACAATTGTATAGCTTTCATAAGTTGTATATTTTAAGAATATGTAAGATGAAGTCACGATATTAAAAAAAACGTAAGGAACAGTCTGAAGGTATTTGAAATATTTCAACACAAGAATGTAATTGTTGGACTCCTGAAGATTTTTCCTAGTAGATCATCCGTTACAATAGGTTTTAACAATGTCACTTTTGAACTCAACAGGAGAAATCTTGGGGAAGTTATTCAAGCTGTTGATAAAAAGAATCCTGGAGAAGAGTCGTCGGGGCTCTCTTTTCCCCACTTGGTTACAGAGCTCGGTCTTACATTGAACTTCAGTGCAGCTGCACCTATGAATAGCATGGTAAGGGCATATTTAGATAGATGAGACCTCCCTCCCCAAATTGCTGAGTAGTCTTCATTTTCATTCTTGTTTTGAAAAAGATCTGCATTTCTTGTGAATTTAAAAGATAATTCACTTTAAGAGGGCTGTGGTGGTCAGATCTGTCAGCTGAAGACCCAGACTGAAATCTGCTGTGAATTTTCTTTAATCATGTAACACATCCAGAATTTCAAACTTCTGTAGTGGGGGTTGAGTTCTAAAACTTGGGGCATTAATGTTGTTGTATTTGGACTGTTTAGGTAAAATACTTTACGCTAAGAAACCCTTCACCTTTCCCAGTGATGGTACAACTCCTGCCTCTGTCTTTCTATCCTGATCCTCGAGCCCCACTGACTCTTCTCAGCAAATGGTAATGACCATTCAAGAATGTCACTTCTCTTTTATGTTAAGGATGGAGGAATACGTGTTCTTCAAAGTATAATTAGACTATAACTCCTATCACTCTTAGTATACCTACTAACGAATGATAGGAACTGCAGTTCAGCAACATTTGGAAAGTCACATCTTCCCCATCCTGGCTTTAGCTGAGCTGTGCATGTGTAATTTTTTGTGCTATGAGGAGAAAATTGTATAGATTTCTGGGGGCTCCCAATTTCCTGCCTCCTTCCTCCCCCAGTAGCCTCAGAGCAATAGCCAATTCAAAAAATGAGATGTAACATCACAGACATTACTAGCTGGTCAACTGTGTATTCAGTCAGTATATTGAGGGAATATCTGAAAAGAGGTTTATTAATTTGCTTCTGAAATTTCTTTAAATGTAAAGGATCAATTGATTGATCTCAGTGTCTCTGTTTTTTAATTAATAAATATGGCATCCTGGTGAATTGGTGGGCTCCTTTCTTTGTAGGAAGAGTATGTGCAGGAAATGTATGACACTCAGATTAAAATCTTGCAACAATGCATCTTGAATAAATCAGTCACAGTGTTTACAAATCTCACTCTAAATCCAATGCATTTTATAAAAAAATAAATGGCTTATACATTGTAAATTTTTCCCCCTAGTTTATATAGGTTTGATGGAAACGTACAGTCTATTAATTTTACAACTACTGAATTTAGATTGACAGAAGAAGAAGCAGCTCATAGGGTAAGCCATGTCTTTGATTATCATCATGGATATTTTTCTCTCATCGTCATGGATCTCATCATCATGGATATTTTTCTCTCTGAAAAATACTGCTTATGAATATATAAATAGTAACAGAAATCAGACTCTCTGGCAGCTTATGAGAAATATTTTTGAGCATGAAAAGAGTTGGCGATTTTTGCAAAACTTGTAACTTTTATTTTATTTTATTTTTTTGGATTGCATATTTATTAAATCAAAAACAGATTTGAAGTACTTGGAATTACAAATATATGGATGAACATGTTTTACTTGAAAGGATTTTAATTCCCTCTCAACACACATTCAGCACTTAATTTTTTTAATGTTTTACTGAAAAGCAGGAATCCTGGCAAGGCAAATCATGCTTTGGTGAGATTGAACAGCCTCTATTCTCTTCTTGTACTGGAAACCTCAGAACAGAAGGATGCTGATTCAGCTGTATTTTCAGTGTCCCTACCCACACCATATTGCTATAAACACCATGGATTCTCCCTACTTTGGTCCTTATCCAACTGCTCAGGTGTCCCAGCATGCACATCCTTTTTCTTTTATAGCATAGAATGGAATGTGCTTTAGGCTGATGGGCAAAGAATATCTGTTGTTACTTCATTAAGGGAATAAGACAGGTACAACAAGTTAGACACTGTGTTACATGGAAAGGGAAACTGCAACCTTGACCCCCAACCTAACCAATATTTTCTCTTCCCCTTTCACACCATTTAGTTCACTCTCCCTCAGCTCTTCAGATATGCTGTCAGTCAGAAACTGGACTTAAACATTCTTTTCATGCCTTTTACAAATTGCAGTGGTGTTCTTATTTTGGTTAGGTTTGTCCCCCTTTTGCTAGAAGGCGCAGTAGTTTATATTTTCAGTTACCAGTGTTTTCTGGTTTCTGTAGTCACTGTAACCATTCTCAGGAATATATTGCTCTGGGCACGTTTGTAAGTCTCTTATGGCCAGGGGGCTGACATGAGAAACAGATGGGTAGAGAGACCACACCTTCAGACTACCCAGTAACCAGAATTACCTTGGCAATGTGCAATACATTAAAAATATAAAATACAAACAGTGAACAATGGTAAGGAGGACATAAACTAAAGTAAAAATGGCAATAGAAGACAAGAACACCACAGTGTGAAAACCAGCAACATGATAGAAGAATGTGAAGCACTAAGAATGACTGACAAAAGTTCATAAAGTTTATAGAAGAATTTTTTTTTTTAAAAAAGAAGCTTTTCTTGATACCAAAAAGATGATGATGTAGGAGCCATCTCTAGCACCTACATACCACTAAAGAACATTCTACATTTAAGGCATACCTGATACAGGCTCCCCCCACTTATCTGAAACTTAGAGATTGGAGCATTGTCAAAAAACAGAATTGGTTGAAAAATAGCATACTATACTGTGGGGAGCATGAAAGATTTACGGAGGCTCATTTCAGACTAACCCTGGACCTGCTGCTTGTAAAGTCTCTCAGCTGGCTTTTTTTACCCCCTTAGTTCCCTTTGCAAGCAACGTATGCATGCAAGTAGTTCCAAGTAAGCCTCCAAAGGCAAGAAGAACTAATGAAAGAACAGAACCCCTTCTGAATTAATGGGACTTGTCCTTAACAGGAAGTGTCAAAAAAGGGAGTTTTCTAGTAATGGGGCATCAAAGAGTGGGGGCTTCCTGTGTTTTTACCTGAGTATCTGTCTGTATAGGTATGATATTTTTTTATTTAATTTTTAATTTTTTTAACAATTTTGACTTCCGTGTATTCCTCTTTATTGTACTCTGTTCTCTTCCTAATCTGTGCTTATAGCTATTATTTGGAGATTCAGTAGTTAAAGTTTTCATAGATTAAAAAGAGAAATAAATCTGTCTTACCAAGCAATGCACTGGTACTGTGAACTCACTTTCTCTCACTGTCAACCTAGACTACCTCATGGGGTTATGAGAAAAAGTTAAGTTCGAAGTGAAACTTGGCTGTCTCCTTGAGCTGTGTTGAGAAAGAGCAAAGTAAAACACAAAATATACTTTTTTTTTCCTAGCTGAAGTGTTTAAAAGGTCTAGCCTGTTTTACATCCTGGGTGATAGGCAAAGTCTTTCTGGTACCAGCTGAATTACAAACATAACAGCATTGGGTGTAAGGTTGAAAAAAGTATATGTACACATTCCTTATTTACAACAGCTACTTCTGTCTTAAATTGTTTTAAAAAATGTGCAAAGGTAGCTATGGTGGTTTTTTTTAATTGCTTTGCAGGATGAACTCCGAGATGATCATGATTATATCAAATCTAGTTCAGAAATTCTCCATTTAAAATTGCAGCCTTTGGAATCGAAGAGAGTGGGTGTAGTTTTTACACCTCTTGATTACAAAAGAGTAACTTCTGTTATATTGGTGAGGTAGGTTTACTAAATATTTGTAGAGGCAGAAGGAGATAATCTTGTAAACTTTTTTTTGTATTTCTTCTAACACATAAGGTTCATTTCTGAAACTGTCTATAAATTTCACTATGTATTGCTTCTGAAGAAGTGGATTGATATTGTTGAAAAGCTCATGATAAAGAAAAAAATCAATCTTAAAGGTGCTGCTCAATTTCCTTTGTTTTCTTCCCCTTTCCTTTCTCTTTTTATCCTACAAAATGTGAGCTGCACCTATATAAAGTAAGTGGGAAAGGCATTTATAAAAATAAATAAATGTGGGAGTGTGTGAGTTACAGAAAATAGTTTGTGAGGAGGAATGGCAAGATTCCTTTCACTTTATTAAATACACAATGCATTAAAATTCAGAATGTGGTTCCTTCAGTTCAGTTGCAATCTGCTCTTAATACTATTCAGTTGTAAGCTTATTTGAACCCACAAAATAGAGCAGACAGAGAGGCAGAGAAGGGTACTCAGGAAAGGTAGCAGTTAGGCATTCACCATGGAAGTCAAATTCTCATGAAGCAAAACACACTACCAGAGCTAGGTGTTACGTTATACTAGTGCAAGGGAGAAATGGGCAAAAGGCTTTTTCCATTCCGTTATAGACTGTCTTAGTCTAAGGTTTGACTGCTGGGTGCCCTTGGGCTAAATTCAGTCTCCTAAATAATGGTAGAACCCCCCTCTCTGTTGCCAACCCAGATAAAAGAGATCTATGTACAATAGGGAATTCCTCTTACTCACCCCAACCAACATATACCACCAAAATTTGGCAGCAGAACCTTTAAAACAAGCTGTAAGAGTGACCATAAGACTTGCTGCTATCTGGTTGGCTGAGTAGGGAGGAATAAAAGTTCTACCCCAATAAAGTGTCTCCTATAAAATTGATTATTTGGTCCGGCAGCTGATCTTTGGAACTTCATAAAACTTGGCCATGCTGCATAGTAGGAGTGGGAACTTTGCAGCCATCCACATATTGTTAGACTACTAGCCAGCACAGCCAGTGATGAAGAGTTCAGTTCAATGATGAAGAGTACCAATATCGGGTGGGCTGCATGGTTCTCACATAGGGTAGAAATAATCTACAACAATAGGACTTTGGCTTGGCATCAGCAGCGCATAAGGCTGAATTGTTTTTCCAGGAGATGCACACATCTTGAATTGTGAAGTGAGATGGCTGGAAGCTGACTTTCCTTTCCTTAATTTTAGTTGTAAAGACATCCTTACTTTGTTGCAGGAATAATTTGACTGTTCTGGATGTGGTTTATGTTGAAGGCATTGGAGCCAGAGAACTATTGAAAGTAGGGGGAAGGTTGCCAGGGGCAGGAGGATCACTTCGTTTTAAGGTGCCAGAGTCAACCCTCATGGACTGCAGACAACGTGAGTGATAACCTGTTTGACCGGAGGGAATGGAATGAGGTGTGCATGGTAGGAAAAGAGGTATATGCTGGCAGTCATGCATCTGAATGTGTTCTGCACTTCATCAGATGTGATTTCAGGGGCTAAGCCTTCAGGTGGTACTCTGATAGTGTACTTATTGTCATTTGAAAGGGAGAAATTTTCACAGTTGGGGTACAAGTGCTAAAAAAATGTCCTTTTATAAGCTGCGGATATTTTATATATGCCAGTAGGGATGACATTCCTAGTTGTCCTCAAAGTCCAGCCAAAGTCTTCTTTTGTGGAGAAGATTTTTCCCCGATACAGTGTTTGTCTGCTAACCTACAACCGTATTTCCTACTGTGAATGTTTGAAATAATAGTGCTGTCACCACATTGATAATGTATGCCAACACATATGTTTTTAACATGCAGGGGAAATATTATATGAGAAACAACATTGCATGCCACCATGTTGTCTCCCACATCTCTAGAAATATATTTTGATATATTTGTGGAGAAATCTAATTGTACCAGTACTTCAAGACAGTTTTAAATGACTAAAAATAATTAGTGTTTGTTCTGTTTTTTTTTTCCAGAACTGAAAGATGGCAAACAAATTTTATCCATCACAAAGAACTTTAAGGTTGAAAATATAGGTCATCTTCCTATTACTGTAACTTCTATGAAAATTAATGGATACAATTGCCAAGGATATGGATTTGAAGTACTTGACTGTCATGACTTTTTTCTGGCACCAAATTCTTCACGAGAGATTAGCATTGTGTAAGCATTTGCCTCCTTCCTTTAAAAAAAACCTTATTTTAGAATTGTGTTATAATCTCCTTGGCAAGCAGGACAGTATAGTCGGCCCTCAACTTTCATGGGGGTTAAGAACAGATGATCCTGTGGAAGTAGGAAAACCACAAATATTGTAAGCCCTCCCTCCAAACGTGTATGGTACAGACTCCTTTCCTGCCAACAGCCCTGTCCATACCCTCTTTCCCACCTTGGCATCATGACACCTCTTCTAGATTTTCCAGATCTTTCTGCTTCCTAGCAACATAGAACAGAAGCCAGTTTTAGCAGCCAGGGGCATTGGTTTGTCCTCCTTGGCCCACTCTTCCCCCTTCTCTTCCTCTCTGTCTGCTTCCCTGCCAACAGCCCAGCCTGTACCTCCCTTTCCCACCTTGGCACCAGTATGCCTCCTCCAGATTGTCCAAGCCCCTTTGCTGCCTAGTAACTCCTGTCCTCCTCACCCCAGTCCTTCTCCTCCTCTTCTCCATCTCTTTCCCATCAACAGCCCTTGCCCATATCTCCCTTTTTCACTTTGGCACCAAGATGCCTCCTCCAATCTCCCATTCTTCGCCCCCTCTGCCTACACTTCACCACCCAGACAGCAGAGAGGTGGGTGCTGTGGCTGTTGCTGCTGCTGCTAAAGTCAGCTTCAGTTATCCTAAATGGTAGAGGGACTTGGAAAATCTGGTGGAGGCATTGTGATACCAAGGTGGGAAAGAGAGGTAAAGGCCAGGGCTGTGGGCAGGAAAGGAGATGGACAGAAGGAAGAGGAGGGGGCACAGCAGCTATTTTAGCAGCAGATACAAACTCATGAATAATCAAAATCAAGAAGTAAAAACCACAAAAGTTGAAGGACAACTGTATTTCCTGTAAATGGTTTCCTCTTTCCTCAAAAAATATTACAGATTTCCCATTCTTCCATTAAATAATTTTAAGATATAATTTCTGTGGCCTGGTTTAGACTCTTTGCAGTATGTGGTATTATTCTTTATATACCTTGAGAAAGGCTACTGGCAGGGAATTATTTGCCTTGTTAGGGGCATTGTTCATAATTCTTGGTATTTTTGGCAATGTGCTTTCCACTGAAAGATGTGCTATGTGAGGGCTCAACTGAGGGCAAACTTCTGAGAGGGCAGTTGCAGAATTGAAGGAAAAATTGATTTTATTCATTGTGTAATGTCTTCTCCAGAGCGGTGGGAGGAGAGCTGAATAACTGAAGTTTGTCAGTCCTTGCTGCAGACTTAACTTGCAAATGCCGTTCATCATTAATATCATTAACAGCATCAGAAACTTTAGATAGCAGAGAAATTGTGACTGTATTTCACTTCACGTCATGCAACATTGACCAAAGTTCTTTTTCTCCCAAGGAGTGATGATAGGGGCCATTTCTGCACAAGACTGTTATAGCGCTATGATTCCACTGTCAACATCCAGTGGAATTCCAGGATGTTGAAAGTAGAATCATAGCACTATAACAATCCCATGCAGAAATGGTCAGAGAGTTGATAGTGTAGCAAAGTGTGTGATTCTGCAGTAGATAGCTGTTGCATCTCTTCACCTCAGTTAGTAAGTATAATGTAGTAAGTATAATGTTAATATACTTACTACATATAAAGTATAATGTATAAAATATAAAGTAAACTTACTAAATATAAAGTATAATGTATAAAGTATAATGCATTATCTGGGGCTTCTAAATCATTTTACATGTGTCCTTAAGCCTGTAAGTCCAGCAAAAGCCGGCATAGTGTAATGGTTTGAGCATTGGACTATAACACCAGAGACCAGGGTTTGAATCCCTGCTCAGCCATGGAAGGCCACTGAGTGACCTTGAGCAAGTCACAGTCCCTCAGCCTCAGAAAGGAACAAAGTCCCCATCTGAACAAATCTTGCCAAGAAAATCCTGTGATAATTTTGCCTTAGGGTTGCTATAAGAAACAACTTGAAGACACACAACAGCAAACAACAAAGTTCTTACTTGAATTAAAATAATTTAATTTCAGCAGTTGCTACTCTAGATTAAACCCTTAATAATTTGTTATTGTTGTTGTCATCATCATGATCACTTGTATGCCCAAAGCAATCCAACAAAACAGTAACAGTTATAAAATCAGACATGAGAAAGAATAAATTCTAATGCATAAGTAGAAGTATGTTATATGCAAAGACAAAACTGTGATTTCCACAAAAGCAATACAAGATATCCCACACCTAACCTTCACATGCTGACTGGTAGCAGAATCATTTGTGGCTGCCTTCTCTCAGTTGTTCCTACTCAGGCAGCAAAAGATTTCCACTTTTCTTTCAAGCCCACTGCACTCACTCTCTTCCCCAAACACACCTGTTAATACAGCCTAAAAAGGTGCAGGTTTTGGGGCAAAGCAAAAGAAAGTGTTCTGCTCTTTATGTTACTCTCAGCAGGAAGCATTTCAGACCTGGTGGAACAGGATTTCTCAGTTGGAGATATTTTGGGCGTGAGTCACATGGAGTCTTGCTTAGACGCAAGGGGTGAGGAGGAATCAGTTTTCAAGATGACACAGCAATACAGCTGGCTGAGATGGAGATACAAGTGCTGGGGCAACAGTGCTAGCCACAGCAGCCACTTAAAGCCACATGGAATTAAAATATGGGAATCAGTCAATTGCTTTTTCAAAGGTGTTTCAGTATTTTTTTTCCCCAGGATTTTAAGGCTTTTGCATAAATCAATCCTCAGGAGAAAAGAGAGAGGGTATTCTTGGGGAATATGTAAAAATAGATAGCTGTGACAGTGTGAGAAGTGTGCTTTATGAGAAGCTTCTCTGTGTTAGAAGAAGCAACTGTGAATCAGACAAAGAGCAGGAGGTTTGATCTTTGTGGAAAAAACCGGCTGCTGTAGCACTAAACCTCCATACACGTATCTCAGTCGTAAAACAAGCTAGTGGTTAGATTATAATGTTGTTGACATTACTTTGTGTTCCCCCCACCCCACCTTCTTCTCTGATGCAGGTTTACCCCAGACTTTACTTCTTCATGGGTTATTCGTGAGCTGACCTTGATGACTGCTGCTGCTGTTGAGTTCCACTTCACACTCAATGTGACTCTTCCTCACCATCTTTTACCCCTGTGTGCAGATGTGGTGCCAGGACCCAGCTGGGAAGAATCCTTCTGGAGGCTTACAGTGCTCTTTGTTAGGTAAAGCATTTAATTCTCAATTTGATGCCAGATAAAGGATTCCTTTAAGGTTAAGGATACTTAACCAAAACTAGAATAACTTCTCACTTAAGCTCTTTTTAACAGCTGCTCTTTGTGAATACCACTGGAACATTTCTTTTGGGTGCCTTTTGTTTTGTTGTTTCTATATATATTAGCAAAGGCTTGGAAAAGCTAACTTTTTGGACTACAAGTCTGAAAATCTCCAAGCTAGCATGGTCACTGTTGTTGTAATAAGAAAGTAAATTTTCGAAGCTCCATTCATGTAGTTGGTATTAATAAATATTGAAGCAGTAAGCACTCTTGAGTGGAGAAATTGCTTTGATATTGGCAGGGGACAATGGAATCTACCAGAGAATACTATTATAAATAACTGTCCTTAGAGCAGCTGTCAGAGAGAAGAGTTTTCTCAGCTACCCATTACTGGGAGGCTGGCCTTGAAATACAGGTGACATAAAGAACAGGAAATTAAGATATAGATAGGATAGGCTCTTAAGGGGAAGCTGCGTACTTGTGGGTGAATATTGTGGCCTCATCTGGGATAAGAAGTACTGATTCTTCAAGGGGTGCTCCAGGCCCCAAACTCTGATAAAGACTGTGTGCTGTCAAGAAGCATTGTGCCTCAGCGTCCAGCTGGTTATGGTGAAATGTCAGGTTTAGTAAACTATCTGAAGTCCACACAGACTCTACAGAGTATTTAAGGAAGGGTTTTCCAGCAGTTTATTGATCAGTAAGACAGATAAATGTTGCCTATAACAATTTTAGCTATATTCACAGTCACCCATTTCATTAGTGTTCTTTGTTGGATGTTTCTTCTGACATCTTGTAGAGCTTGTCTTTGCTGTAATTATTTTGTCTCTTTTGCAGTTTGTCTCTACTTGGTGTGATTTTGATAGCTTTCCAACAAGCACAGTACATTCTAACAGAATTCATGAAGTCAAGACAGAGGCCAAATCCGAATTCTTCTCCTTTGCAAAATAGTAGTTCTGTGGATATCATCAGCTCTGAATCTTACAAGTAATAAAACTTTTATCTTTCTATGCAAAACTGTGAGGGGAGAATCATTTTGTGTTGGCTAGGTTTGAGTCTGAGAATTGATAGGTGTGAGTGGTAATTATAATATTTCAAGCAAGATGACAGCTCTTTAGAGTTAGATGACCAGTTGATTTCTCTGTTTACAGCTGATTACACACTTCATGGAAATGTGCAAACTGTCTATTCCGTGCAAGACAGCTATTCAGAGGTACAGGAAGATAGGAAGGGACAGGTTTTTGTTCTTGTGTAAAGTCAATTCAAGTGTTTTAGGTAATATTAAAAAGTGTTTTGAGAAAATACACTTTGGGCAGAAGATAGGCAAAGTATTATCCAGTTGGTTCCCGAGGGGTCAGAGTAATGTTGTTACTTGAATGAAAAATCTTTGTTTTGTTATTAATAAATACTGAATTTTTATACAATAAATAATTTAACTTTATATCAGTTCCAGGAGCAGCTGCAAAACCTTTACAGATACTTACAGCTCTTCTGATAAAGGAAAAGGAAAAGGATCTCTCTCTGTAGGCACGTCAACCAGTCGTAGCCAGAATGCTGCCAAGAGGAGTCCAGCAACATACAGTCATTCTCAGAAGAAACACAAGTGTTCTGTATATTATGGTAAACAGAAATCAAACACGACAGCTGGCAGCACCACTCTCACTACTGATGATAAGCAAAACCAGACAACTGAAAATCAAACCCCTGTGCCAAAGGAGGACATTTGCACTGTTAATGAAAGCTGGATGAGCCTGAAATATGCAAATAGCATAAATGTAAACATACAAAAGAACTTGACACACCCAGGGAACTTTCTAAATAAGGAAGAAATTGTATTGAAAAATGCAACACTTATGAAAAATACTTCTTCAGAGTGCAATTTGAAGGAGAGTTTTCGAACAAGTATGTTTCCTAAGGAAACGAATCTTAAGACTTCAGATAATATAGCCGAACTCAAAGAACCTGATCTATGTTCTTTGAAGTCATCAAAAAAACTGTCTGAAAGCCGCTTTCCAAGACATTCACCTCAGCAACAATTGGAATTTCAAGATGTTTCCAGGAAGAATAATGGTAATCTTTTTAATCTTTTGGTAATCAGGAAATATAATGGTAAACTTTTCAGTAAAGGGATTGTTTTGAACGTGTCCCAGTATAGGAAAGATTTTCCACTCTTTGAACACTGACAAGCTTCTGGTAAATCAATTACCTGTAGTTTGGATCCCTGCAAAAAGAAATGGATGCGTTCTACACTGGGTCAGGTCCTGCAGGATAATACTTAGCATCTCAGTGAAAGTGCATATTCATTATTATTTTTATTAGATAAAAAAGTATTTCTGGAACCTTTGACGGCATGATGGGGGGAAACAAATTCTGGGAAAAATACAATACTTCCTTATCAAACTTTATTTTATTATGTATTTCTGTTTTAATATATGTAGCGGTTCTTAAAAGTCAGAATGCCATAGTCTATGGTAGAGCACAGTTATGGTGCTATTATTCCACTTTCAACATCCTGTGGAATTCTGGGGTTTGTAGTTTACTGAGGCTAAAGAGCTCTCTGGCTGAGAATTCTAAATGCCCCTTCCTAAACTGCAAACCCCAGGATTCCATAGGATATTGAAAATGGAATAATAGCACTATAACAGTGTAGTGTGGAAAAGCCCATATTTATAACCCAGTGTTACAGTTGGAACTGCAGAAATGGTGCATTCTAAAGTAATGCTGTTTGTTTGTTATTGTCAGCTGGGAAAATTAAGAATAAAAAAGACAAAAAACTATATGTGGACCTTTAACATTATGATGTCAATCCAAACATAAAACAATTTATAATGTTATTTAAGGAGTACATTATATTAGTATTTAGCTTTAGCATAATGCAATAGCTGTGGTATGGCAACTCCTCTGGTATGCATACATTACTGCAGTTAAGTCTCACTGAACTCAAAGAATCTAGGATTGTAATGGAATTTCATCTATGGTTCTTGTTTACCACTCTTATTTTATTTGTATCCCATACTAGAAATGATCCTTGAAACTCAAGGAAATTGAAGCTTTTTGTCTTGTAAGAATCATTATAGCAAATCCAAAGACTTTTTGGAGGTGCATTCTTCCTCTGAACAGAGCAACCCTTCTGTCAGAGAAAAAGAACTGTTGGCATCAGGAAAAGATTGGAAAAGTAACATTTTTTTAAATCTTAGTTTAATCTCAGCCACAGTGGCTACTGGCCATACTAGCTGAGAATTCTAAAATTTGTAGTCTAAAAAGTAAGTTGTCTGTGCTCTGGATCTCATAGGCCATCTGAGAAATTTCTGGTTTTGAAAATTTATTTTTGAAAGTTTAATAGTATGATGAGTTGCCGTTTCTATAATTTTCAGGAATTTACTGCTAAAGAACAGCATAGAAGGACAGTCCAGACTAACTGGAAAACAGCAGGTTTTAACCTGTGACGTTGGGGTTATTATGCATAGAAACATAAATGGTTATAAAATGAAATAAGATATCAAATCTATAATATTCTGTTATTTTATAGATTTGATACCTTATTTTTGTGAAATCAGGGAAATAGAAAATTAATGTGAAGTGTTATATGAGAAGTGGTCTTGGGGTGGGTTCAGGCTTGGTTATACTTCAGGTAGACTCACTGAAATTACTAAGTCTCATTGATTTCAATCTATCCACTCACTGCCTGGATCCTAACTTCATATCTTCCAGGCCAAAGTAATCTGAGTGTAGTATTTTTTTTTTAAGGGAATAGTCAGCAAGTGCCTCTCAGGAATGAAACAGAAAACTGTGAGACTTTGAAAAAACAGATTAACACAAAGCCTTCCACAGAGAAGATGATAAACAAAGGACCTAAAGATGAATCACTGTGTTGTGGAAAACAGGAACTTTCTTCTGCTGAGGTTTGAATTGTTACATACTTCTCCTTTTAATACTGGCATGTAAGTTTAGACCAGCTGTTTTGAGTATAGTTTCAGGAAGACACAAAAGTATGAAATGAAATAACATGATAGTGGAGAAAAGCAGCGGCATTTCCTAGTATGTAGCAACTTAGAGAGTTTCTATACAAGTTGATGCAAGCATGATGACATGATGCAAGCATGATGGCAGCTGGTTTCTACGAGGATGTTTGAGATTTCCATCCTTGGGTTCTAATAACGTGGCTTTATGAATTTCACAAAAAATCATGTCAGATTTTGAGTATGTGTATGGGATGAGGGGGATTCAGGCATGTGGGCCCCCCCACTCAAAAATGTAAAGTCTAACCCTTATTTTTTCAGCTCTCAAATCTAGAATATGAAGTTGGCTTTCTGATACTGCATTAGATACTTAGAGTTCAAGTACATGTGAACATTTGCTGAACTGCTATCCATATGAGTCTGCTTATATTCATTCACCTCAGCTTGTATGGATTTGCAGCTCAGGTGAGTTCTTAAGGGCAATCAGAAATGTTCTTAGTTTGCAGTCTTATATCCTCTTGCCAGGAGAAAATTCCACGGAACTCAGTGGAGTTTACTTTGAGGTGAATTATTCTAAATACTGTTTAGTTGAGCCAAATATTGTAGTTATTCTGATTGTTTCAGAAGATTTAAACTTTTCTGTAGCTGTATAATTTAAACTTAAATAACTTTTTAGGCAGCTTTATCCCTTATGAGAACAGCAATTCAGGTGCACAGAACAGGTGAGGCCAGAAAAAAAAAGTGACGAAAGGCAAGATTTATAGTGGGTGAGCTTATAACTGAGCTGGTCGTAAATCTGACAGATGGTTCTGGTTTTAATCCAGCAAAAACTGTGTAGACCATTGTTCCTTGGGTTTCGACTCTTATGTCTCTGTGGTGTGTAGTTGAGGAATGAATCAAGAAATATGGGGGGGAAAGAGAATGAAACATTTTTGTATTTCAGCATCAGAAATGCATTCCCAGCCCTTAATAGAGGCACAAATTGCACTTTTTGCATGATTATTATATGCTAACTACAATCCTGTGACATTATGCTCTGCTAGATGGTTAAGTTCGCCTTCAGTCCCATTCTTGGGAGCAAGGCAGGATATAAAATGGTTGATTGTGTGAACATTCAGTTCAATCAGTCTTAGGTTGTAGGCATGTTTGCGTAGAATGATAAGCCTCTGTAGAATTTCTGCCTCTTAGAGCACACTGAGGGAGAAAAACAAGAATTAGACTTAAAACATTTCAAGATGCAAAAGAAAGAGGAGGATTTGATCTACCATCATTAAAAATTTATTGTTACGCATGTTGTTTAGACTGGATTAAAGAGTGGATTCAATTAGAAAATACATCTATTAAAGAATTGGAAGAAATAAATAATAGATTTGGATGGCATGGATATTTATGCTATGATAGATTAGAAGTGAACAAAGTTTAAAAATCATTGTATCTGGAAGACATTGTTGAAGGTTTGGCTACAAATAAAGCAAAAATTTTATACAAAACTACCAGTGTGGACTTCACCACAGAAGCTTACAAAATCACCCCAACAAAACAAGGAAACCTACTAACATATCAAGAGTTACTGAAATGGGAGGGGGTTAAACCAAGAATGTATACAGCAGAAGAATTAAAGGCTGAAGGATATAAGTTAAACTGGTTCCCATGGAGACAACTCAGAGAAAGATTTAGAATGGACCAAAAATTATATGGGTTTGAGAGAAAAGAGAGTGAGCTTGATTTATTGATGAAAGGAAACCAGAAGAAGAGAATCTACAAATTTTATAAATTATTGTTGAAAAGAGAAATGGAATCAGAAGTAGTTAAAGATACAATGCTTAGATGGGCACAGAACTTGGGACATTCAATTGAATTAGAAACCTGGGAAAGAGCATGGAAAATGGATATAAAATTTACATTAAACTTAAATCTAAGAGAAAATTTTTATAAAATGCTTCACAGATGGTATATGACACCAGAAAGATTACAAAAAATAACCAAAACTGGGAATGCAGAGTGTTGGAAATGTGACGAAAAGAGGGCTTTTTTTTTCATATGCGGTGGACATGTAAGATAGCAAAAAAGTTCTGGAAGGGAGTACATGATGAAATTCAAAGAATTTGTAATTCGAATTTTGAAATGAAACCGGAGTTTTATTTGTTAAATATGCTAGGGCAACAAAGGGAGATAAGTCATCAGAAGATACTATTATATTTAATAACTGCGGCAAGGTTGACATATGTGCAATACTGGAAAGAAAAGAAATATATTGATATAGAAGAGTGGAAGTTAAAAGTTCTGGATATGGTAGAGATAGAAAAATTGGCATCTTTTTTGAAGAATAAACCTATCCAGAACTTTGAAAGAGAATGGAAAAGAGTATTGGATTGGGTAAAGATACAAATGTATAAGAAATGAAAGAAAGAAATAATGTAATCACACTTTTCTCTGTAAAATGGAAATTATGTTTGTATGTAATGAAAATAAGCAGATTCAACTGGAAGATTCAAACTTGGAAGTGTGTGTGTGGGGGGTTATTTTTGAAATTAAACTTTCAATGAAAATATTGCAAAAAAGAAAAAAGAGCACACTGGTCTGGATATTTCTCTCTTGATTTTGCCATGATCAGGACTGGCTGAATTAAAACAAGTACCTTCCATCATCATTTGCCATAGTTTCTGAACTTAATAAGCTGGTCTGCAGTACAGTGATTGATGTCTTTGCCTCTTCATGTTGATGCACTGCAACTTCCATTGTCCCTCACCACTAGTTATCTTGGCTAAGTGTCATGGGAGTTGCAGTCCCAATAATATCTAGAAAGTCATGCATTGTTCATCCCTTTCTTTGGATTATTTCTTTGTCCTCTCCTGAGAGAGAGAAGCCAGACTGATGAATCCAGACGTCATGGCAAACCAACAATGGAAGTTTTGCAGTGGGAGCAATCGGGCAGCATTCGTCACTAGGCTATCTAATTCCCAACATATATGTTGTTCTACATGAAGGTGCCATTGAGTATGGGTTTTGTATTACTAGGTCTTGCTTTTGCTTTCAGCAGGAAGATACTCGCCAGAAAAGTGGATCTCAGGAGAAAAGAGAAGGACACTTAACAAGTACAAGTTGGATTAGACATAGGACAAACAGAAAAAATAAAAAGAAGCATATTAATATATCTGCACGGTATGTACTGTTATCCCATCTGTGTAAATTCTTTTCTAGAGGAATCCCAGTAATATTACTATTAATTAAAAATTATTGGGCTGTGTCCACAATATGCTGCTGTGGAGGACTTTGTCTCAGAAGATTTTTTTTGTCAACTTCTCATTGCAGTTTCCACTGTCATTGTTCCAGTGGGTCCCTGATCTTCTGTTGGATTGGGAGGGGCATGGATAGAGCAAAGGGAGGTGGGAATTGAGAAAAAGTAGCAGGATTCCTTTGCTGGATTAGAAGACTTCCACAGAAAAGAAATCTTCTTATTCGGAGGAGACAAATGCTGATGCAAGCCACTATCTTTTGTTAATTTCATTGTTATTGTTCTTCAATAATATCCTGTCCTTCCCTCAAAGAGTTTGAAGTGGTATTAGCAACTCTCTGAGGCAGACTGAAATAATGTGTGATAATCTCTGTCAGAGCCTTCCTTCTTTTAAGGGTAAACATATCAATTGTTTCCAAATCTGGTATTTAAACTACATAATAATTGAAAGAGAAAATAATATCTTTTATATATTGTTCTGTTTCAGGGTTCCAGAACAGACAGAGCTGAAGCATGTGTGCACTGAATTTGACAGACCAGAACTTAGAACTAATATTAACATAAGAAATTGGTGTGCTCAGAACAACGAGGAAACTTGTAAAGGAGATGAGAAAACTGGATTGTCTACACAGAGAGAATCAGGTACATAGCAAAATGTGAATTAAAAGTAAGCTCATTCATTTTTTGGGGAACGAACATTCTCACCCAAGTGAGGAGCACTTGTAGAGTGCAAATTAAAGTGCAGAGTCAGTCAGGCTTTGAGATACAAGTAAATCTAGGAGGCTGGAATAATTACTTTTTCGACTTCACTTCTCATGTATGCTTCTGCTCAGAACTGTACTCTTCTCATGAAATCTTATGAAAAAGAACAATTTAGAAATGAGTTCTTTCTTATTCTATCCAGTTAGCCATTGCAGACATATGCTACTAGTGAACTGAAAAGATTATTGAAGAAAAAAGGTGGAATGTAAGAGAATATCCACTGTCTTGATAATTGCATTTTTGCCTGCTAGCCGGAATAAGTTTACAAGACTCATATGGTTTGGTTTTGTTGACAATTTCCTCTTTGTTTCCCCTCAATTTCTCCAATAGAAGGTTTCTACCAGTGGCCTAGAAAGAAGTGCCTGGAAAGGTTTTGCTCAGATTCAAGCTCAGACTGTGGAAGTTCTTCTGGGGGTGTACGTGCTAGTCGGGGCAGCTGGGGCAGCTGGAGCAGTACCAGTAGTTCTGACGGAGATAAAAAGCCAGTGATTCCCAGCCGACATTTTCTTCCTTCTAGTAAGTGGGACTGTGTGTATGTGTTCACTGCTGTTGGTTTACTTGTTTTATTAAAGCATCATTGCATGCCCATGTCAACTGTATTTCATCAGATTCATATTTTAAAATCTGAAATTCTAAAAAATCTGTAGAAGAATGACTAGGTAACACCATCATATTTTTCAGATTCTTTTGAGTATTTTAATTGGGTAACAGGAATTCTCCCACTTAGTCTTCCATCTTTGTTAACTGTGTTGTCATATTTCAATATTGAAAGGTTACTTGAATATTTTATAGAAAATATGTACAGATGTTGCAAAGTTGAAGAGAGTCCCAGAAGTTAATTTTAAATCTCATTGGTTGAACCAGAGTTCCAATCAGTTATACATGGCACCTTAAAAGAAACATATTTCATGTTTGAGAGCCAATGTACCGTAGTGGTCTGAGGGCTGAACAAAGACTTTGGGAGATGGTGGTTCAGATCCCCACTCAGCCAAAGAAACCCACTGGGTGACTTTGGACAAGTCACACTCTCAGCTGTAGGGGAAGACAACGGTGAACCTGTCTGAAAAAATCTTCTCTAGAAAATTCTGTGATAGGATCACTCTTGTTGTACTCCAGACTGCATATAGCCCTAGTGGTTAATGAACTATTAAATTGGATTTTAATATGACCATAAATATTAAAAATCTGATTTGTTATTATTTGTGTAGGGGAAACTATTTCATGCAGTGATTTTCCAGCTGAAACACCCATCACATTAAACCTGTCTCACAATATCTGCAACACCAGGTAAAGGTTTTAATAATCTTCTTTTCTATAAAGCAGTTTCACACACACACCCCCCACTGCCTCCAGCCTCAAAACCCACCTAGCATATGAAACTGAATGAGATAGGGATTGATTATTATAATTCAATTTGTACTATTTAGTATTTTCCTCTTTGGTATTTTATGCAAAACAAATAGAGAACATTTGTCCCAGTATTTTCTATTTCTGTTAAGTGGTTAATTTTAAATAAAGAACTGTTCCCCCTTCCCAGCCAATGAAATGTTAATCGAGGTTAATGTTTAATCCAGTTCACAGTTCTAATATCTGCCTGGTTCTGCATTCTTGTGTATGTAGAGTGGATTTTCCTTGCTGAAATGTATATAAATTTCTCACAACTACCACATATGTAGTGAATCCTTTGATCCTTGATATATCCTTTATACTGTGGCAACCATAGTGGACCATTTCAAATATAAAATAAGTTGTTTCTAATTTATATTTAGCAGGGATGTGAATAGCATCACCCAGTATCCAGAGAATCTGTGCCCCAACTTCACTGACATAACTGTAGATCCAGATAAAAATAAAGGTCAGTTAAGTGAAATTGCATCCTCTGATACTGCTACTTGACTGATACAAATAAGGCTGTATGTATCATTGTGTTACTCAGAAGTTTTTTATTCTGCATATGTCTCCAAGGAGCCTAAATACACTAAAGGCACCAAATCCTGTCAGATTTTGGTAACTACTTGGATGAGAGAAGCCAATGAATACCAGGTGCTTCAGGCTACGTTTTACAGGAAGGGACTGGCAAAAGCACTTCTGAGGATTCTTTGCCTAAGAAAACACTGTGAAAAATTCATTCATTTGTTATGAGTTGACAGGCAACTTGAAGGCACATATACACACACATTTTCAATGAATTACTTGTGCAGTCAAATCAGACAGTCTCTGAAATGGTCAGAGCTGAATTGCACTATTTCCCAAATCATGAAATTAGGGGCTGAATCATGTAGTCAGTGGACATTTGTACTTAGACTACTTTTAATAATGTTTTTACTACTTCAGCTAAATTCACAAAAATGTTTGGGTGCTCTCATATACTCCTATTTCTTGTTCTTTTTGAGCAGGAAATTTCCACGCATTTTAAGATCAAATTTTTATTTTTCATCTGTCCATTTTCCTCATTTCGCATGTTTGAGAGGCTGGTGATCATACAGTTTTTAGTATTCTTAGGCTTGGTATCAAAATAGCAAGAACTTTTCTTTAGGAATATTTCTACAACACATTGAGACAGAATGTGTCAGATTGAAAAGCAGAAATGGGAACTTAACTGTATTGAGTCTGTATGTAAGATGTGTTGCAGAAAGCAACACTGCATTGCAACCTAATGCATATGCTTGAGTTGCAGGTTAAGCAGCTGACCATTTTACTTGCCTTTCTAGGTGTCTATCCAACAGGAGATCTGTGGCCACCTCAATCTGTCTGCCTGTCAAATAGTCTGAACTACAACCTTGAGAACAACATACCATGCATGATACAGGAGAACCCTTCCATACACAGTGGGTAAGTGGCCCTTTTTTTTCCTGCTTTCATATATATTTTTCTGAAACAATAATGCCATTTTGTGATATTGCAAGTATTTTTGCATAACCAAGGCAGGCTTTCAAGTGTTTTCTGAAACCAGGCTTTATTGTATCTTGTTACAGTTTCATTGATTGGAATGCATCTTGTGATGGCCAGTTTACCAGCATGTATTGTCCAGTAGAAATGAATGAGTACCATGGTTTTCCAGAAGGTGAGTCTCCATTGATGCATAAGTAGTTCTGCATGAAAGGAAGTACACTTGGGTTGTCATTTCCCATCTGATGTTGTTCTGGTGAGCAGTTTCAGATATCAAGGGATAGTTTCTGAGTAACATCCCAGTTTCTGTGCATGCTTTGCATCTTGCCCTCTCTTGTCGGTTTGACCAGCTGATTGCTGTGGCCTGTGTAACCATAGTGCTAGATAGAGTTCACCTTGAACTCCTATTAGGCAGGTGACATCTTGCTTCACTAGGTCCATGTATACTCTTGCTTAGCATAACATCCTGTGTTCCCCTTTCCTTCACAGCAATCTCAAAAGCAGAATATAGGAGACAATCAAATACTGTTGCAGAAAACCTTTTTAGTAGTATGCAGACAGGTAGCAATGCAAAGTGTGCACTTGGTTGACCAATATCAGAAACTTTGCTTCCTTCTGAATTATAGAAAATATGAACTACCACAGTGGCTTTCCATGCCATGCAGAAGTTCAGAATACAGCCTTCATTGATCACAACTGTCAGTCCACTTGGAACACCCCACCCAATCTCCCACCAACTTGGGAATCCACCCCTTACATCAACCCAACAGTGAGTATCATGTGGCTTTTCTTAGTATGATCTGCTATGGTTGCAGTTGTCTAGTCATTCGTGATTTTTGTTTGCTTATTTCTTTTTCATGGATTGTTTAAAATAGACATATTTTTAAAGATTCAAACCAACTAGCTTCAGTTTTTATTCCACTTGGTTTGGTTTTAATTTTGTTGCAGTTGATACAAATATTCTGAATGCCAGTTCCATAATTCGGTTTTCATTCAAGTGCATTATCTATAAATGCTGGAACAATACTATGTGGAAATTTACCTTTGAAATATACATTTTAGCTGGCTTTCAACAGTATCAGTTTGCAATTAACTAGCTGCTCGTGGCAAATTTCAGACATTTTTTAAAAAGAGGAACTGCTTGAAATAGCATAGGAAGAAGAAGTGTGGTCAGGAAAGCTTCTTTCAGCTGCAACCACACTAGTGTGGTTGCAAATGTGTGTGAAGGGAAATGTGCTAAGGCAATTAGTTTGGTACTTCTTTTCCTGTCAGAGTTTCTGCTTTCAGTATGAACAGTACAGGAAAGCAAGAAAAGTTGCTTTGGGATTATTACTATTTTGGCAAAGCAAGAAAAGGGCAGTTTATGGTTGGTTGACAAGCATATCAGAAAACAGAAATATCCCAATTAATGCACAGGATGTTCTGTGTGCTCCATTTTTTTTGCCTAGCATTCTGTCATTTTAGTGTTGCAGCTTTTACTTGCAGATGTTGTGGGGGGCGAAATTGCTGGTGAAGCAGTTTGAATAATGGTTGATTGCACTGCAGACATTTAGCCCTCCAGCTCTGGCGGCAGCAGGGTTACTTTACTAGTTAACCTTGGCTTTCACTGCTTCCCTCCTGCTCCATATGGTGCAGCAGGCTCAGTTCCAGCACTGTTAGTCCTAAGGGCAAGTTTTCTTACTCTTTCAAGGACTTAAAGAGAGGCATAGAAGGCTTGTCATCATTTTTGCTTCCTGAGGCCCTAATGTTTGGTCAGTATCTTCTGTTAATTTTCTATACCCAATGCACTTTTCATCAGTGGTTACACATGAGCCACATTCTCAAGGATTTTAAGAGTAGCCTGTTATTTAAAGGCCTATGTGTATATTGTTGAATATGAACACTTCAACCCAGTTCCTTCTGTTGAAGTCCCTGGGTTTCCAATCTCCCTCTTCCCAGCACTGTTTGAGTTACTTAGTATGCAGACCACACAACTCTAATATTATAACTTCTCCCTGTCCCAAATTTCTTTCTCTTTCAGTTCCTGGGTTTCTAAGCTCCTTCCTTTCAACACTGTTTGCATTATTAAGACAACATGCAGAGTTGTTGTTGGTTCTTCCAAATAGTTTCTTACTTATGGCAACCCTAAGGTGAAATAGCGTGGGGTTTTTCTGGGGCTGAGTGTATGATGCACCAAAAGTCACCCAACTGGTTTCCATGGCCAAATGGGGAATCGAAGCCTGGTCTCCGATGTTGTAGTTCAAAGCTCAAACCACTATATCATGCTGCCTGTCAACATGCAGAGTACCTCACTCTAATATTGTAATTTCCTTCTGTCCCGTGTGCTTTTTTTTTTTTTAATCTTTACCTGGTTTTGAAATCTGGACACAATTTTGTGCCTTTTTGGTTGGCTTAATTAAGATGATACCGCAGTGTGGATTTTGGTTAATGTATATATGTATATCACACCCTCCATCTTTTCTTTTGTCTTTCAGTCCTACCTCTCAAGCACCAGAAGTTTGTCACCCATGTCCGGACTCTTTGGTTCTATCTGGGCCCCACAGAGTGATGTCTATGAAAGCTGCTGCCCAGTTAGTGCCTCCAGTCAGCATTCGGCTCAGGTGGACAACCAAGCAGTTATCTGTAAGCAGGAATATTACCCAAGATTTAACCCATTCCGTGCCTATATGAATTTAGACATATGGACATCAGCAGCGAACCGGAATGCAAATTTCCCTCTTTCTAGGGACTCTGGTTATTGTGGAAATATGTGAAAAGGAAATTGTTTTTTTTTTAAAAATGTGAAATAAAGATGCTTTCAGTTTTGATTACTAGAATAAGCTGGTTGTTGAATTAGAACTCAGTGTTGGTGGATATTTTGGCACTTTTGTATGGAAAATAAACCTTTTTTTTTTTACTGAAGTATTTAATGTTCTGCTTTCAAAAAATGAAGGCTCTTTAATAGTAAGCCAGTGGTCAAATACAACAAACCTTCTGCCTGATTCTATGGCAAAACAGTAGTCAGTGTGGATGCCACAGCTGCTGGAGTATCACGTGCCTGGTAATGAAGGAGAAGCCACTAGCTATGTCTTCCTTGGCCTGAGAGGAAGCTTTCCTTAACCAGCACTTGCTGCTTCTGTGGCTCTATTAATTTAGGAGATTTATATCCCATCTTTCCTGACAGTCCCAAGATAGCTAACCGTAAAAAAATATAAAAACACAAGCATGAGAAGAACAAATTAGAACAAATATAAAAATGAGGTTTGAAATCAACAAACAAACCACAAAAGCAGGAAGTAAAAACATTTAAATCAGTTGCTGAGTTACAATCAAACAGTAACTCCAGTTACCAAAAAGCATTGCAAAATAGACCATCTCCCTCTGATGGCCCAGTGAAACATCCATGGAAGTGCTGCATATTCCAGGTCAATTAAAAACCTAAGAATTGGATTGGCTTGTTTGATCAACGGTTGAATGACCACCTGTCAAAGATGCTTTATCTGTGGAGTCAGACTTTGGCAGAAGTTTAAATGATCCTTGGTGTACCTTCCAAATTCCATTCTGTGACTGAGGTGTAAATGCACCTGTTAATTGGCATATGGGGGATGTAATTCCAAGTGAGTGAATTTTGGATGGATGGTTAGATTTACTGGAATGGCACAGAAGACAAGACTTCAAAATTCTGATAAGCGAGTAAGTTAAGCAGTTTCTCCCAGTTCAGCAGTCACAGTGGACCATCCAAGGCTCAGATTTATCAGGCAGCTTTACTTTCAGTTTCCCAAGCTGCTCTTCCTCTTTGAAGATTCAAGGTACTTTTCCATGGTATTATCTGGCCAAAATGACAGCAGAAAGCAGTAAAACATAGGAAGCACAATCCTTGTAAAGCCTGGTGGTTAAAGGTTCGTCAGATTTAAGTAATCTTAGAAGACATGCCTTCATATATGAACTAGAACTTTCAGATCTGTAGAGCAGCAGTGAGAATTGTGCAGTCCTCCAGATGTTGTTGAACTGTAAATCCTGCAGCCCTAGCCAGCATGGTGAGAAGTGCAGTTCAAAAACATAAGGTGTTGCATGCCTTCATGTCATTTCTGACTGAAGAGTGATCTTAAGGAGAACCTATCATGGGATTTTCTTGGCAAGATTTGTTCAGAGGGGGTTCATCCAGTGAGTTTCCATGGCTGACTAGAAATTCAAACTCTGGTCTCCAAAGTCATAGTCCAACACTCAAAGCACTAAGCCATGCTGGCTCTCAATTATATTGAGGGCTACATTATTTTCACCCTTGCTATATTATTCTAGTATTGGCAGGATCCTTCCCAAGCTTTGTGTCTTTCAGTTGTGTTAACTCCCATATCCCTACCAGAATGGCTACTGGTCTACAGCTGGATGGGGAATTGTGAGGTCCTCCAGATGATGATGGACTGCAGTTCCCTGGCGCCTTCACCATTATTTTTACTGGTTAATGTTGATGAAAGTTACAGTCCAGTAATACCCATAAAAGCAGAAGTTGCCCATCCTTACAGAATATCCCATGTCCCCATGCCTGGTTTATCCATCTGCTTTCATTGATTTAACTGCTTTGCCAACATGGACATTTGGAAAAGAAAGGTGGTACAATTGGGAAAACTAATGATTCATTTTCCCATTGTTCATTCTTCCCTCCCCCAGGAAAGTGCCTTTGTAGCATCTTTCTAAACTGCTTCTTAAGCTCATTTGCAAACTTCATCGCTGATTGAAGCACATCTAATGAATTACTTCATCTCCCTGCCAGGAATTCTGCACTTTACACAGCATTATAATTCAAGTTGTATTACTCAAGGCAAGGATAGCAAGTTTCGATTTCAGCCTGCACACTCTCTTCCTCTTTTCTCTAGTCTAGAGGACTGAAATGAAGAGGAAGATATTAAAATCTGTTAAAACTATAATACTATTTTAGTGCAGTTTATATTTAAGGGAAGCTGAACATCGGCTTGGAGTTATACATATACAAAACTGTACTTAACTGTGATCTTGAACAGAGAAGAAGATAGTTTTGTGTTTAGTTTATAGATAAATATGGAAAGTGAAAAAAGGGGGGGGGGCTGGTGCACTGGCAGGTATAGCTTTAGACAATAACAGAGTTAATGTTAATCCATCGTGGTCTTGTGCAGGCTGCGAGAACATAGAACTTGAGCTGGAACAAAGTGGTAAAGCTTCAGTAGTGGCAGCAAAATGCTGCAGTAGGAAGTGAGTTGCTGCCATGAGAAAAAGGAACAGTGCTTATGACTAAAGACAAGTTAGGCAAGTTTCCATAGACACCCCTCCCCTTTTGTTGGGTATCCTGGCTGATGGATGGTATTTTATATGATAAAACACATGGGATTTTAGCTTTTAGATCTTCCATGTAAGTAAAAGCTAAAATACACAAACGTATCTTACATTTCCCTCACCCCGTATTTACTAATACTTTCTGAAATAACTTCTTAGTAACAAAATGAATTAACAGTTTTAGAGCTTCTCAAGGTACATCTAACATGAACATTATTAGACAAATAGATCAAACGGTGAGTTTATAATGGGCTCAGTAAAGGTAGATTGCTCTGGGCTTATCTAAAATTATTTTTAACTGCATTATTTGTCAGGCACTTCCTGAAGATTATGCAAACCCCCATGTATCTTAACAGAAGATTAAATTGTAAGGCGATGTTTGCCAATATAAGATTGTTTGATATCAGCCAGGATACCTAGCAGGAAGTGTTTACCTTGAATGGCCCTAGTTATAGTCAAGAACAGCAACAAGACTTACACAAACTTTATGGCATGGTTTGGAATGGAAATCAAGGAGGCATGTGGCCCAGATATTAAATGAATACATACAATAATAAATACAACACAATGGAAAACAAACCTCTTTCCTACATTTATATAGTTTTTCTTGGTACTTGTGAGTTAGAAAAGTTGTGAATTATGGGTTGGTGTGATACAATAAGAGAAACTTTAAGAAGCCTTTGAGTTACCTGCTAAGTTGATGGTATGCAGGAAAGCATATTTGAGGGTCATTGTACTGTGGTAGATACTACAGCCTTTCCAACCCATTGCCCTCTAGCTGTGGTGAACTAAAGCTCCCATAATCTCCAGCCATGCTGCCAAAGGATAATAGAATGTGTAGTTCACACAGAGGTGATGTGAAATGCCACAATTCTAATAGCTGTATTTAGAAGGAAGGGAAAAGCTAATGGACTGCCTTGCTGTTATTGTCAAACACAGGGGCCAAGGATGCTAAATAGCTGGAGAAAATTTTATTTCTGCTATGCACAAAACAAGATTATAGAGAATTCTTACAGGGAAATATATTTCCTGCCAACTGCAGTGTTGTTGTGTACCTTCAAGTCATTTCTGACTTATGGCAACCCTAAGGTGAACCTATCAGAGTTTTTGTGGCAAGATTTGTGGAGATCAGGGTTGCCTTCTTTTGAGTCATAGTCCAATGCTCAAACCACTACACCGCATTGGTTCTTACCAACTGCAGCAGGTTACATAACTCCAGAAACTATGGCAAGTTCCTTGTATTATGCAGCCCTCCATAAGTCTGCAACTGCCTCAGTTGAGATTGGCCACTTACTAATTTAAGTATTTGTTTGCTGCTTCTCAGTCTGCCATGGCTGAGGCAATTGACAGGGGAAAAAAAAGTAAAAAACACTCTTACAAACCAGACTAAAGTACCTTTTTAAAAACAATTTTTCAAAATGCATAGGTTTTAAGGTTTTGGCTACCCACCAGAATTGAAAAGAGAGGCAGCCAGCTTGACCGGATGCTCCACACCCAGAATGCTGCTACAGAGAAACTCCTACCTTGCATATTCACCAAGCTCGTTTCTCAATGTGTTGGGACACGCAACAGGGCCTCTGCTGAGCACTTCGCAAATTCCAGGCAGATTCATGGAGGAAAGGTAGTCTTTCAGAGAGTCCTAGATCATGCAGGATTGTTTAGGTCAAAACCAGCACTTCAAATTGAGCTCAGCTCCAGCTGTACTGGAAGCCAGTACAGTTGGTACAAAGTTAATGGTATGTGATCTCTAACGTGCATGCCTGATCAACACTGGTTGCTGAATTTTACATGAACTGTAATGTTCAACAGCAGCCTCACACAGAATGCATTGCAAGACTTAGGCCATTTCCGCACTAGATGGGTTATAGCGCTGTTATTCCGCTTTCAGCATCCTATGGAATCCTGGGGTTTGCAGTTTCGGGAGGGGCTGGCCAGCCCCTCCCAAAACTACAAACCCCAGTATCCCATAGGATGCTGAAAGCGGAATAACAGCGCTATAACCATCTAGTGCGGAAATCTTCTTAATCAAGAAGTAGTAGCACAGTGGAATAAGTGTGTCTGAATCTGTCCTCCCCAAACAGGAACACAGGTAAAGTACCACCCAAACCCTGGCCAAGGCACTCCTGGTCACAGCAACCATCTGGCCTTTTAGGATCAATGCTGAATCTAACAACACCCCAAAGCTGGGAACATTGTCTTGCAAAGAAAGTGCAACTCCATAGAACAGGTTATAATCCCATTCCTGCCTTGCTTTTCTGGCAGCCAACAGGAACCACCACTTTGAGTATTGCTGATGTAGACATTAAAAAGCACAGAGGGCGGTATGAGTCCTGTGGAACTCCAGCAGCTGACAGCCATGTGGCTGAGCAGAAGTCCCCCAGCACGACCTTCTGAGAATGTTCAGCCAAAAAGAATGTGAACCATTGTAAAAAAAAAAAGTGTCTCCAATTCCGACACCAGCCAATTAGCACGTGTTCTCAGTGCCAGGGCCAAAGGCGAGGGAATGGGAGGAAGGAGCTCTGGAGGGGAAAAGGAAGGCATGCATAGCCTCCCTCCCATTCCCGTGAATTTTGCCTTGGGGCACTTTCTCAGTGCAGGGGCCAGAAGCAAGGGAATGGGAGGCGGGCTCTGGAGGCAAGAAGGAAGGTGAGTGCGTGCCTTCCCCCCCCATTTCCTTGCCTTTTGCGCAGGCATGCTTGCCTTCCTTCTCTGCACCTGGAAAAACACAAGAGAATGGGGGAGGAGAATGGGGCACGTGGGGCAGAAGCTGTGATAGATGATGGCTCTGAGGTTGATGAGCAACTGATTGTGTCAGGAACAGAGCCAGTGACTGACCAAAGCAGCTTGCAAACATCCCCATCAGTTGAAAGACAAGCAGAGGCAGAGTTGCCCCAGCCAGCTCCGGAGGGAGAGGGAACCAGCAGTGATTTGGAGGAACTACAGACATCTGTGCCCCTCAGCCCCAATCACGGAGGAGGCTGAAATGGACGGCTCAGAGGGAAGCTGCGTTGGCTAGATTAAGGAAACAATGACAAGTAACACCTGTTTTCAGTGGGGCTATTTAAGTCTGTCAGTGTGGCTTGCTGTTTGCTTGTAGCAAATTACTACGTGAACCTCTAGACCCTTGTGCTCTATCTCCCTTGACCCCTCTGGATGGACTTTCGGCTTCCTGGACCATTTGGATTAGACCTTGACTCAACTCGGCTCAGTGTTTCCATTAGTTGTTTGTGTTGGACACTCCCTGCTGCCTCTTCTTCCTTCTAGGGCAGGTACCTTCGCTTCCCCTTCTTTGCTGGCAGAGAGGCACAGGCAGGGAGTTGGACTCTGACAGAAGCCACATGCATGCCTTGTGAATAATCAAATTCACAAAGGTCAAACCCGCAAATGTGGAGCGAAGACTATAGAATAGAGCCATTGAATCCATGGGATTACTTACATGTTGACTCAACACTGAGCTCTTGATTCAGTGGCTCTATTCTAATTGGAACTAGCCAATGGAGACACAGGTGTCTAGACCGTAACCCCCTCCTTTTGGTTCACGTCGGAACCAATGACACGGCGAGGCGCAGCTTTCACTGCATCACAAAGGATTATGAGCTTATGGGTAAGAAGCTGAAGGACCTTTGTGCGCAGGTTGTCATTTCATCTCTTCTCCCGGTGGAAGGACATGGGCCACGAAGGGAAAGAAGAATAGTGGAGATCACTGACTGGCTTCGAAGATGGTACCACTGGGAGCGATTCAGATTTTTGGATCATGGCTTCCATTTCCACGAAGATGGTCTTCTGGCAAGGGATGGCCTGCACCGTACAACCGTCGGCCAGAATGTTTTTGCTAGCAGTCTTGCAAAACGGATCAGAAGGTCTTTAAACTGAGTTTGACTGGGGAGGGGGACAGTATTATTCTGGGCAAGGATTTGGTGAGTACTGCCAAAAATAGCCCAAATGATATACATAGGGCAGACCAAGTAGAACTACAGACCACCAGGGAGAGGGAAAGTAACTTTAGTTAATTGCCCAAATAAAATCTGGAGAAGGGATTACAACAATTTTTTTCTCAATTTTGTTGCTAACCATTTTCCAGGTTTATTTCCCATTCAAAGTGATTTTGTTTCAGATACATTTTTTTACTAATTTCTGTTGTTAAATCCATATATAAATCCAAAACTAACAAATATAACAAATATAAATCCAAAACTAACAGCTACTTCCCAAAGCTCAAAAAAGGTAGCAGACCTCTGGAGCCCTCGAAGATTCCCCAATACCAAAGGGAGTATATTTGGTCGGTCTCTGCAACTTGAACTGCCTTGCCGCTTGATGTGAGTTCTCTCTCAGTAGCGCTGCCGAGAGAGAGCTCCTCACTCTGCCATCACCCAAACCGGAAGTGACAGTTTCCTGTTCATAGGGTTTTGCTCTATCTGGTTTACCATCAACAGCACTATACTATTAAATATTTTGTACGGCCATAAGCCAAGAAGAAACTCTAAAATACCAGGATAAAATTAAAATTCAAGGGTACTTACAAAGCCAGAGATAATGACAGGGAACATGATCTCACAGTAACTTATATAGTGTTTTTTTCTACTGCAATCAAAGCTGCTTATAAAACAAACATATAGGTGTACAATAATTAATATGAATTAACCAGAAAGTTACTTAAAACATTGGCTAGCATAAGAATACGGTGTACACTGTATTCTTACAGTGTAAGAATACAATATAACCAGACCAAAAAAAAAAAAAAGCAGCAGCAGTGATGATAGATCAGTGGTGGTGACACTGCACACATTTATTTAGAGGATGGTTTTGGCACTGGACTATGACTCTGGAGACCAGGGTTTGAGTGTCTGCTCACCCATGGAAACCCACTGGGCAAGTCACACTCACTCAGCCTCAGAAGGCAAAGGAGAATCCTGATTGTGGGGAAGGGTTGGGGAATACAGGGTAGCGATGGAAGAAACAAGTAATACAAAATGTATATAATAGGAGGGGGTCAGGAGGAGGGATAGAATATAGAAAGCGAAATGTATATATAAATATTATGTATGCATTGCGATGTATATGTATCTTTTCTTTTCCAGAAAAGAAAAGGAAAAAGGTCTTTTATGTGATGGATGGAAGCTTGATATAAAAATTATAATAAAAAAAGTAAAAAAAAAAGGAGGTCTTCGAACATGAAAGTGGTCCCACATGTGCCTATACCTTCCAACATTTCCCACATAAAAACCAGGACAGGTGTATCCAAGCAATATCACAGTGTGGTCAAAACGGTAAAAGTTACTAAGGAGGAAGCACACAGGCTACGAGAGGCTGCAGAAATGTGCTTTTGCTGGAACCTACTGAGAAGGGCCTTCTCTGCCTTCTTCAGTCCTCTCTTTTCTCTCTTGCTGGGTTAAGGAAGCCAAACTACTTTTCCACTTTGAACTCACTTTGGAACAACTGGAGTAAACTGAGGAGGAAGTGGGAGGAGAGAGAAACCAAGCCATTTTGGAAGCAGGGTAACAAGGGAAAGGACAGACTTGCCCACTCCCCATGGAATCAAAAGCCTTTTAAGCACCGGTTCAAATCCTTCTCCAGGGAAGATGCTACTGCTCTGGGGAGGTTCTTGGCGGGACGTATGGTGAGCCCCCTTTACGCGAGGGCCAAGGCGCGGCCGTTTATTCTGGTTTAACGAACCCGGACTAGATCTCGCTGACAGCCCTACCGATTACCACAATCTGGATTTTCTTTGGCCATTTCCGCACTGGCCTGTTATAGTGCTATTATTCCACTTTCAACGTCCTCAAAGGCCCCACCCTAAACCGCAAACCCCAGGATTCTATAGGACGTTGAGAGTGGAATAATGGCACTAAAACAGGCTAGTGCTTCCCTGCCAACCCGACTCGCCCTTGCTCACCAAGCCGTTGCGCCCTGTGCGCCTCGGCTACCAATACGCCCCTCCCTTGACCCAGTTGCAGGAAAAGGGAGGAGGTGGTGGCCGGGCTGGCTGGTTGTTGTCGGCGGGGCTGCGCTTGCCGGGGGAATTCCAGGAAGCGAGCTTTATTTTTAGCCGAGGCGGCCTTTCGCTTCGCCGCCCTGGGTGGAAGGAGGCTCGGGGTATCATGGGCTGGCAGGCGGGCCTTTCGAAACTCCCCCTTCTGCAGCGCTGGCGTTCCTTCCGCCCGCGGCGCAGCGCAGCCCTGCAGCGGAGCGCAGGAAAAGCCTCGAGCTGCGCCACGCTGCACCTGGCGCAGGACCTGATCGCCGTACGCACGCTCTAAACGCGGTTCGAAAGCGGCTTCGTTCAAGATTCAGACCATTTCTTCGAAACGCTTCTGTCTTCCCAGAGAAATTCGGAAGGCAAACGGTGGGTATGTATTCCCAGCATCCTTCGTGGATTTTCTTCTCTCTTCTCACTCTTCTCACATCTTTTGTACGTATCTCAGCCTCTCTTTATGCTGCCCGCAGGAATGATTCCAGCGGCACCACCCTGCGCATCCTTATTTAGAAACATATTTCTGTATTTTTATTTTTTATTTTTTGGAGTTGGCAAATGGTTGAGTATCATTATTCAACCGAATGTAATCAGAGCGTCGTTAGATTTCTTCTAATTAAATCAGCGGTTTTAAAAATACTTAACTCTGAAGTGCATCGTGCCATTTTTAAAAAAGTTCTCTCTCCAAGCTAAAGTTCAAGAATAAAAATTGAAAATTCGTGAGCTTGGACTTGGAATCAAAGATTCTATTTCTCTGTTTTTAGTTTTATCCCTAAACAGCCACAAAAGATTAAAATTTATTAACTGGGCCAGAAAATAGATTACTTAAACTTTTCTATTATTTGCCTATTCAAATGGTACAGTAAGGCCATTTCCATCCAATCTTGCTGTCCCAAGAGACATGAGAATTATATTCCTCTGAGCAGTCAGGACTCACTTCTGAATAAAAGTGCTTAGAGCTGCTCTCCGAATTTTTGCTTTTCCTCCATTTGTTATTGGTTCCCTGTTTGTGACAACTGCTGTCCTGCAGATGTGGTACCCTGCCGCAGCAGGCCAGGGGTTTGTGGGAGTTGTCATCCAATACTTCTACAGGGAAACAGGTTGCAAAAATTTATTTTGCTTGTTTGTATCCCACCTTTCTCCCAATGCTGTATTGGAATCAAAGTGGAAAACTGGGCTACAAGTTGCATTTGAGATCTTCTCCCTGCTCCCTTTTCCCCTCTACGTTATCACAGATGTGGAAATTGTGACTGAAAGTATATGCTACAACATTAAATGCTCCCTGCTTTAGGACAAAAGAAAAAGGGGAGTGGGTGGGAGGTAAGTACCAAACCTATTTTGAAAAACTGAGATGTTGCTTTGCAGAATTGACCACCAGCAGGAAGCACTCTGTATGGAATGTACTGCCACTGCTGTTGATCACATCCAGCATGCAGAAAGTTTGTGCAAGTTCTCTGTAGGATGCACCTGGGTTTCCCTGCTGCTCTGGCCTTTGCGATACATTTCTGGTTGTGGAAGCCCTCTTAAATCCATTCAGTTAGGTTTCCATACAGCACTGAACCTGAACACTTAGCAGCTGCTATAAGTACTTCTGTCCTGTAGTTTTAGGCTGATTCATCTCTGTACTAAGGAGCCAGCGTGGCATAGTGATTTAAGCATTGGTTTAGGGTGCGGGAAGGCCAGGGTTCGAGTCCTCACTCAGCTATGGAAACTCATTTGGTGACCTTGGACAAGCCGCTCACTCTCAGCCTCAGAGGAAGACTATGGCGAAAGCCCTCTGAACAGATCTTGCCAATAAAACCTCATGATAGGGTTCACCCAGTTATAATAAACAATGCACAAAGGCAATGCGTAGAAGCAGTGTGCATGGTATTGTGTACTTTAATGTAGTCCCACATCTCACGTATTCAGTTTTGCTTATGGCACCAACAGCTAGGTATGATCATTGCACATTGCACATTGTCAAAAAACAAAAAACAAAAATAAACAAACCCCACACAATTAGTACAATGTACACCAGCATATGTCATTAACAAGATGAAAACCAGGATGAAAACCAAAGTGCGGAGGAGAGCGTTCCTGGTGCACTCTCCTCCCTGCTGAGGCTGCAACTGAAGGACTTGCTGGAGCCCTGTTGTGTGGAAATGACCTGAGTCTACCCGCCTGCGATACAGTATTCCTCTTTTCCTGCCATCTTCTACCTTACAAAGCATTATTGTCCTTTCAAGTGACTCATACTTTCTCATGAGATGACTAAATTAAACTGAGACTGTTGTAATTGTCTTGGCTTCTCGGGAGAGTTCAGGCTTGGTATGCTCTAGGACCCATTTATTTGTCTTTTTGCAGCCTGTGGTATCCACAGAACTCTCCTCCAGCACCAAATTTCAGATGAATTGATTTTCCTTGCATAAGCTTTCTTCACAGTTCAGCTTTCAGAATCTTACATAGAATTTGGGAGTATGGTGGCATATAATAGCAAATGTTACTGATCATTTTTTTTTAAAAAAATAGTTTTAATGGACTTTTAAAAAAACCTGACAGTTTCCCAGGATTGAGACAATTTGGGATATCCTTTCACGTATTAGTTTTTCTTACTTTGGCACGAGTATTTTCAAGTGAAGGCTGGTTTCTTCCACCTGCTGCAGAAGATGAGGGAATCTGAACCAGGCAAGAAGCAAATGAAGGCATTTATATAATATTGCTTCTGGAGTTTTATTAGCCTCAAGTGATTTCAAAGCACACTTTGGACTTGATGTTGGAAAGGAACTTTCAAATTACAGCGAGTATAGAATATTTTCTGATATCTGGTCCAGGATTGGAGTCTGGCATTCTGCTAAGCATATCCCTCATGCAACGTGATGCAAAGGAGTTCTCTGCAGCACCTGGGGCTCCTTGTGCTGTGCATGATGATGTGTGTGCAGCAGAAAGATATTAAAGATTCTCTGAGCAGGAGTGGCTCAGTTCACTTTCTGTGAGGGTTTCCGTGACACAATGGGAGAACAAATCAATTGTATATACAGTAGCCCCTCCACATTCATAAGAATTTGGGGTGCAGAACTTTCACAAAAGTGGGAGAACCACAAATAACTCCCCCCTATGATGCCCCTCCAGAGCTCCTCCTCTCATTCCTCTGCCTCTGGTCCTGGCGTTCCTGGGAGAGAAGGAAAAAAGATAAGATAAAGGACTTACTGGTACTTTCCCTTCAGATGGAGAAGAATAGTGTTCTGGTATTCTAGCTACTTCTGGTGGCCATCTTGAGAAAGGAGGGGTAGAAACAAAGAGGACACCTGGCCAGTCAGCAGCCTTTACACAGCAGAATGTGCAGCCATGTGGCAGAGAGGACACGCCTCCAGCATGGGGTGGCTTTGCTCACTCCAGAGGAAAGAGTCCATTTTAAAGACAAGCCTGGGGTGGAGACTGAAAGGGAATGGGAGGAGGACACTGGGGACGGGGAGGCAAGCATGTGCTCTGCAAATAATCAAATTCGCAAAGGTCAAACCTGCAAATGTGGAGGGAGAGCTGTAGAAAATGTCGACTTCGGTCCTTGGCATCTCCAGTTAAAAAGTTTAGGGAGCAGGTAATTAGGAAGACCTCTGTCTGAGATTGTGGAGAGTGGACAGTACTGAGCAAGAGAGTCAAATAATCTGACCTGGCATAAAACTGGTTCTTAAGTCCCTCTCAGCCCAATCATTTTAGAACTAGGCTCAATTTCATTCTGCTTCTTTTACTTTGGGCGGCGGCGGCAGCAGCAGCAGCAGCAGCAGCAGCAGCAGCAGCAGCAGCAGCAGCAGCAGCAGCAGCTATATTTTAGCCATAAATTCTCTACCAAGCCTCTTTGCACCCCCCCGCCCCCACTGCTGTCCCTTTCCCATTCTTAAAGTGGGTGGGAGGAGTCCACTTAAGAGATGTGAACACTCAGAAAGAAAACAGAAAAAAAAACCTGAAAAAAGTTTTTTTGTTGTCCAGAGTTCTCCCCTTGGATAAACAATTTTTCCTATTTTTACAGTTTTTTAAAATGCTTTCTTCCTGGGCTTTCACATCTCTAAGCCCACTCCTTTGTCACTGAACTCACTCTGCATAGAAGCTATCCTTGGAGGGAAATGAGTGCATTTGCAGGATCAGCTAATAAACTGGAAGCAAAGAATCCAGTGTATATCTTATTATACACTTATTTGTGGTTTTGCTATTTTGTTTGCACTAAGTGTGTCAAATTTTTACTTCTGCGTTCCTGTACACACTTTATTGTTAATTGCTGTCAAGTCAGCTTTGGCTTATGGCAGCCCTATGAATGCAAGACCTCACACTGGCCATGTCTGCACTAGACTGTTATAGTGCTATTATTCCATTTTCAACATCCTATGGAATCCTGGGGTTTGCAGTTTAGGGAGGGTTCCCAAAGACCATCTCCCCATCCTGAAGTATTTGCATGGAACTCCTAGCATTATCGAGGACTTTTTTTTCTCACTCCCGATATCAGTTTAAGTGAACTTACTATTTTCTGAAATGAATTGTGCCTCTCTATGGCTGTCTGTCCGTATTATATTGGAACTGGGTAAGAAGGCCACCATCAAGAAACATAGCCAGCTTTTTCAGAACCCGTGTTCAACAGAGATCAAGCAATGGAAGGAGGAATGCTAGCAACAACAGAAAATGATCCTAATGTGTAACTAGTATAATGTTGCTACAGCTCTTTAGCACTTTTGACTATAAAGCCTGAATAATAATTAAAAGGGCTCAGTTGAAATTGGTGAAACTTAATTTCTGAAACTGAAATTTGCCTGAATCTAGATGTGGCAAGTGATCAGTGGGAGTAGGAAAAGAAAGGACACAAAGGAGAGAATGAAAGAAACCTGGGATATTTCAAGACAGAGTCTGGATGCAAAACCAGAAAAATGCAAGTAAAATCAAAACAAAAACAAGTGGCAAGTTTCATTTCTTCCAGGGACTTTTTTCCACGTAGTAATACTTGGTAAAAGTGTTTCAAAATATGTTACTGTGTGGTGTTTTTACCAGTGAAATTAAATAAATAAATAAATTCAATCATGTTGCTCTTGTTTTCTTTCTCTCTTTCTCTCTTTGTCTGTCTTTCTTCCTTCCTTCCTTCCTTCTTCCTCCTCCTCCTCCTTTTAAATCTTTTTTTAGATAAGCATGATTCCAGTCTGGAAGCTTTGGTTCATCTCTGTTGCTGGAGCTGTGAGTCTTTCTACCCAAGAGAACTGTCTGTTTAAGGCTGCCTCTCGCTTTTGGAACTGTTCTTCAAAGGCTTTCAGTGCGGTTCCATTTGGTCTAACAGGTGATGTCCTGGGTCTGGATTTGGCCTTCAACAGGATTGAGCAAATAAGAAAAACAGACCTGAAGTCTGCAGTCAATCTCCGGATGCTTTTGCTTCAGTCTAATCTAATCCAAAGAATAGAGGAGGATGCCTTTCACACTCTTGTAAGGCTAGAGCATTTGGATTTATCGAGGAACAAGTTGGCTCACTTGTCACCGTCTTGGTTTGGATCCCTTTCTTCATTACGGAAGTTGAACGTCAAAGGAAACTACTACTCAGAACTTGGGGAAACCCCCCTGTTTTCTGGCCTAAAAAGCTTGAGGTGTCTGTACTTGGGAAATGTTGATCACTTTTCTACTTTACGGAGACAGGACTTTGAAGGGATTTCTGTACTGGAAGAACTGGAGATAGAAGGACCACAGGTGAAGCGGTATGATCAAGGAAGTCTTCAACCAATGACACTCATAAATCACCTTATTTTAAACAATCCCTCCACTACCACTTTGTCTTTTCTCATATATGACATTAGAAATTCTGTGGAATGCCTTGAACTGCAAAATGTTCAAAATACTACCGTCTTCCTCTCACTTGATCAAGATGTTGCCATGGCCACCCAGAAATTTGTGTTCAGAAATGTTACTGTCAAGGATAGTAGCATTGCTCGTATTATACGCTTTCTTGCCCGTGTGGGTCAACTCCACGAGGTTCAGCTCTTGGACAGCAGATTACAGGGTGTGGGCGTTTTTGAGGATATTCAAAATTTTTCAACTTCCTTACGTGTAATAACTATTAAAAATATATCAATTGATGCATTTTATGCATTTTCGGATTTATCCACTGTGACGCATTTGTTGAAGAATATTATTAGTGTCACAGTTGAAAACGCAAAAGCTTACCTGGTACCCTGCTTTCTTGGAAAATTTTGTTATTCACTGCAGTATCTTGATCTGAGTGACAATTTGTTCATGGATCCAGAATTAAATATTTCATTGTGCTGGGGTGCCTGGCCTAAATTGCAAACTTTAAATGTGAGTCAGAATTCTCTGAAACAGATTGAAATAGTATCAAAAAGCACCGCTCGTTTGGCAAATCTTTCTAAACTGGATATAAGTCAAAATGACTTTGAAAAAATGCCAGACTTTTGTGTGTGGCCAAAAAATCTGAAATATTTAAACATCTCAGGCTCTAAAGTAAATGAACTCACCAGTTGCATCCCTCAAAGTCTGGAGGTATTGGATGTTAGTAATAATAACCTCCAAAACTTCAGACTGAGCCTTCCACATCTCCAGGAGCTTCATATCCAAAATAACAAATTGACAGCCCTTCCACTTGCTGCCTTCATCCCTAGCATTAGGATCATGGACATTAGAGAAAACAAAATACTTGGATTCTCTGAGCAGGAACTTGAAAACTTTGCAAACCTAGAAACACTAGATGCACGTTACAACAGTTTCCAGTGCACATGTGGATTTCTCTCTTTCATGCAGTCTCGATCCGAAATATCTAATATCTTTGTGGATTGGCCAAATAACTACATTTGTGATGCTCCCAATTATGTAAGAGGAGAAGAAGTGGGAGTTGCCCAGCTGCCCCTGAGAGACTGTCACTGGGCTTTGATGATTTCCTTGATCTCTATCTTTACGTTACTGATCATTCTAGGGGTAGCTATTCTTTCCTACAAGCTTCATGCCATCTGGTATATGAAAATGATCTGGGCGTGGCTTCAAGCAAAACGCAAGCCCCGAAGAACCCATAATAAAGAAGCCGACTATGATGCCTTTGTTTCCTACAGCGAGCAAGACTCTGAGTGGGTGGAGAATGTCATGGTGAGGGAGCTGGAGCAAGCCCATCCACCGTTTAAACTCTGTCTACATAAAAGGGACTTTACGCCTGGCAAATGGATTGTGGACAACATTATTGACTCCATTGAGAGGAGTTCTAAAACTCTGTTTGTGCTGTCGCAGCACTTTGTCCAGAGTGAGTGGTGCAAGTACGAACTTGATTTCTCTCATTTCCGCCTTTTTGATGAGAATAACGACTCTGCGATTTTGATCCTGCTGGAGCCCATTCCAATGAAAACAGTTCCCCGGAGGTTTTGCAAACTGAGGAAACTAATGAATACCAAAACTTACTTGGAATGGCCAAGAGATGAAGATCAGCATTCAAGATTTTGGTTTAATTTGAAAACTGCCATAAAATCCTAGGAGAGGACGTGGAATTCTTGATAAGCTTAACTTTGTGCTAAGAATAAACATATGTCAGTCCGGACCAGTCCGGCCATAAAGATCTCTTTACCTGGCCCTGTAGTAGCCACACAAACCAGCTCTGTCATACCCTGGTTTGCTTTCTCTTGATGTTAGGTACAGAACGTGTGTAGCAGTGTGTCTAGGTCTGCATGAACTGTTATATGTCCTTCCACACCCTAGGAGCTGTCAGGAGCCAGAAGGGGCTCTGGCTTACTGGGCCAGGGGTCATAATGCAGCCCATGGAGAAGCAGCTTGTTAGACTGGTTGTGGGGAATGAAGGAAAAATGAGTGTATACCCTGAAGAAGAGTACACCAGTTTTTTCCTTCCTTCAGGAGCCCAGAGCAGTCATATTTTGTTGCCCTCCATTCTCTCCCCACTGGTAAGAGACAGCGGCAGGGGTCCTCCTAGGGCTTGGCAGTGGCTAGGTGGTTTTTGGACAAAGTGCAATGACCAAATAATAGTCCTCTGCACTCCATCCATAAAGAGTCTTGGGCAGATGACAGGTCTGAGATACACTTAACATGTGCTCTAGTCATTAAGAGGATGCTGGACATGACACCTTTCTTTGTTAAGATCAAGAATAAGGGCTTTCCACACTACACTGTTATAGTGTTATTATTCCACTTTCAACATCCTATAGAATACTGGGGTTTGTAGTTTACTAAGGCCAAAGAGCTCTCTGACTGAGAATTCTAAATGCCCCTCCCTAAATTGCAAATCCCAGGGTTCCATAGGATGCTGAAAGTGTAATAATAGTATTATAACAGTGTAGGGCAGAAAGGCCCTAACTCTGTGAGACTTTTCCCTTTTAGAGTCTCAGCTCCTCACACTGAATGTATGTCTGAATATCCAGCTTTCCTTTTTAAAAAAGCTTCTGTGAAATGAATTCATGCCCTGGGAAATCTGTTGTTATCTGTCTGTCTGTCTATCTATTTTTATTTGGTCTATTGAATGATTGCATATAATTATGATGCAGAGTAATTCATGTAACAGGATATATAATGAAGGTGAGCAACTGTGGACCTAGGGCCTCATGTAGCCCTTAGCCAAATTTCATGTGGCCTTCAGCATATTATCAATAAAGATCTCTTTACCAACAATTTGTCCCTTCTGCAAGAGCTTCCTAGGTACCAAATAGTAAGGCAAAAGGAGGAGAAAAATGGAAGCCTTGGCTCACTCTGGCCACATCTAATACTGGCTTCAGCCCTGCTGATCACTGGCATGTGACCCAAGGGATTAACCCTATAGGAATGCAGCCTGTGGGCATGAAACTGCCCTCCCTGGTAATAATACACACAGACATGGACACACACAGACACACACAACACACACACACACACACATGCATATATATATGAAAAGTATCTGTTTGTTGTTAAGCTAACGTGCTTGGAATTCTACTAAATAGCTGGATGAGTTATCAATAAGTCCAAACCCACACTAAGCCAATGCTTTGTAAAGTTAAGTAAAGGCATACCTCAGTTAACAAAGGTTCTGACAAAGAAGCTCATTTTAACAAAACCAGCTTACCTTTTCTTCCTTGTCCTCTGTCTGGCTGAGAGTCATTTAGCAGAATCAGGAGGGGCGAATGAGGAAAGAATGCTGGAGATACACATATTTTGGTGCTCAGTTGCGGAGAGTGATGCAGTAAAGCTTGAGGTGCAGAAGTACAGGAAGTGAGGCGGGGGATGGAGTTAGCAGCCACTAGCTCACTATATAATTGCAACCCTGGGCCCTGGAGCTCAGTGGACAGGAGCTTGGCTAACTGACAGCAAGGCCAACAGGTGTTTTGTGTGGGCATTTTAGTGAGAGAGTTTTGTGGGGGAGGCCTGGAGTTCTACTCCAGGGTGCACACAGGAACTACTGAACATGGATGGTGACAGAGCTGCTGTAGTCACCTGCAACTGCTATGGTATGTTTGTCTTCCTGCCAGAGGATATGGGTAGCTACACTTGTAGCAAGTATAAGCTGGTTGCTCTGCTGGAGGAGGAGATCGAGCAACTTGACGCCCATGTATCTACTCTTCTACTCATTAGGGAACATGAGGTCTTCTTGAACAGAGTGGAACAAATTGTACTGGAGGAGGAACACACAATGAATGTCTCTGAGGAAGAGGTCAGGCCCCAAATTTAGGAGGTAGACATGTGGAGGAATGTGACACATAGAAGTGGAAGGACTAGGGATCTTCCTGTTAGTCTGGAACTATAGAATCAATGTGAAGCTCTCTTTATCAGTCAGGATGGGGGGCAGGATCAGGATCAACAGTTTCAGTCCTCAGAGAACATGCAGGGGGCTTTGGAAGAATCAACACAAGTATTGGCACCTGCCAATCTCCAAAGGAAGTGTATGGTGGTGGTAGGGGATGTCCTGCTGAGGGGAACAGAAGCAGTGGTTTGTAGGCCTGATAGGATGTCTTCTGAGGTGTGTTGTCTCTCTGGGGCAAAGAGCCATGATGTAGCACGATGGCTGACAAAATTGATCAAGCCCACTGACTATTATCTGCTCCTTTAGGTCCATGTGGGAACCAGTGATACTGGCGGGATCATAAGGGAATATGAGGTCTGGGTAGGAAGTTGAAGGACCTTAATGCACAGGCTGTCATTACGTCTCTTCCCCCAGTTGAAGAACATGGACCAAGAAGGGAGAGAAAAATAGTGGAGGTGAACAACTGGCTCAGCAGATGGAGCCACCAGGAGCAGTTTGGCTTCTTGGATGTTGGCCCACAGTTTCATGGAGACTGGCTTCTGACATGTGATGGGTTGCACCTCACAGTCGTTGGCAGGAACATTTTTGCTAAGAATCTCAGAAGCCTAATTAGGAGAACTTTAACCTGAGTTATGGGGAAGAGGCAGGAGTTCATTAGTTGCTGGAGATAATAGTCTGAATCTTATAGGGAGAATGGGACAAACAGTACAGGAAATGAAAGGAGGGAAAGAAACTTAAATAAGCAACTAAGTGAGTGACCTGTGATCTGGATACATTTTTGCAGAAGCTTTCAAGTGGTGTCTAGAAGGTTTGAAATATTTCTGTATACTTATGCAATGCTAACATGACCTGATTTATTCATTTCACATGTGCATATTGTTAATTTTGGATGAAAAGTTTGTGGAAACCTGTTGAATATTCTTTTTTTGTCATGTAGGAACCTATCCCTATTTTTTCTATATTATTTCTGCCTCTGGCAACAAATCATATATTAAAGATGTGAGAACTAGTTTGGCCTCTAGTTCTGTGTTCAAAAGTCTGCTTTTGAGATGTGAGACATACATAGGATTTGGAGTCAGTACAACCACATAGAGAGCCAGAATGTTGTAGCAGTTTGGATGTTGGACTAAGACCCTGGAGACCAGGGTTTGATTCCCACTTGGCTGTGGAAACCCACTGGATGACCTTGGGCATGTAAAAGACTCTCAACTCCAGAAAGCCCCATGAGAGGTTTGCCTTAAGGTTGCCATATGTCAGAAACAACTTGAAGGCACGTGGCAACAACCACAACAACAGCAACGTAAGTATCAGCAAACTGTAGTGTAGTTTGTTTAATGGTCTTAGGGCTTAAAGCAGAGCTTGCCAAACTTTTCTTGTTGGTGGCACACTTTTTAGACATGCATCATTTCACGACACAGTAATTCAGTAAGTAATTCAGTAAGTGGAGGCAGCCCCTCCACCTGAGCCTGGCCTGCCAGCATCACCACCCTCGCTGGGGTCTTCCTTGGCCTCGGGCAGTAGCGACAGTGGGAGAGGAGCCCGTCCACCCAGACATGGCCTGCCATCACAACCACTGTCCTCGCCGGGGTCTTCCTTGGCTCAGGGAAGTGGTGGCAGCAGAGGCAGCCCCTCCACCTGTTACGTTTGCGCAACACACCTACACACTGCAGGTGGCATGCTAACGTGTTACGACACACAGTTTGGAAAGCTCTGGCTTAAAGTAACAAAGCTCAAAGGTGCTACAGCCCTTGCTGTCTCCAGTGTTGGAAATGTAACCACTAGACATTATTGGGGGAAAAAAGTTGAATGCTGAGAACATCATTAGTGAATATTGAAAGGGTAAGGGATGTTCTCCAAATTTTGCAAAGTCTGTAACTGTTATTTTAAAAGAATTTGAAATGATATATTACGGTCATCCTTCCACATTCACTAGGGTTAGGTGCACAGGACCACCATGAAAGTGAAAAAACCATAAATAACTCTAGGCCCTCCTAAACCATATTTAACACACAAAAAAGTATGATCATCATATTCAACCCACTGTGGATTCCTTTGAGGCATCAGAGTTCCTTCACAAGGCAGAAGTGGGTGGCTGGTGGGGCTTACTGCCACCTCCACTGCTGCTCCATACCATTTTTAATAGGGACCTACTAGCTTTGTTCAGAGTTTCTCAGTCTCCCTATTGAAAATGGCATAGGGCAGCACAGAGCTGACAGCAAATAATCCGTGAATAATCAAATCTGCAAACGTGAAACCCACAAATGTGGAGGGCTTTTAGCACTACATTGCTATGGCATAAAAAACAGACCTACTACTTGCCTTCTCCTGCTTTTCTTGTTGTGTGCCTTCAACTCATTTTCTGACTTACGTCACACTAGGGCAAACCTATCATGGGTTTTTTTGGCAAGATTTGTTCAGAAGGACTTTGCCTTTGCCTTCCTCTGAGGCTGAGGAAGTGTGACTCGCTCAAGATCACCCAGTCGGTTTCCATGGTTCAGTGAGGATTCAAACCCTGGTCTCCAGGGTCATAGGGCCTGTCTGCACTTATAGTGCTATTACTCCACTTTCAACATTCTGTGGAGTCCTGGGGTTTAGAGGGAGGGGCCTTTAGAATTTTCTGCCAAAGAGTTCCTTGGCCTCTGTAAACTATAAACCCCAGAATTCCACAGGATGTTGAAAGTGGAATAATAGCACTATAATAATGCAGAAAGGCCCACAGTCCAACACTCAAACCACTATACCATGCTGGCCCAAACATATTCTTGGCTATTGCCAACAATCTGCAGTATGGACACTACATAGTAACATCTTATAAAAAATTATTCTATTAACAAAAAGGTCTTAAAATTACTTAACAATAAATTAAGTTATTAGAATAATATTGGAGATTTGTTACTCCTGATCCACCCTCTTTCTGTTCTTGGTAATCAATAAATTTGTGATTTTTTCCCCCCTGTAGTATAAAATTGGATGTACGTTTCTTCCAATATGACAATAATAATAATGATGTAGCACCTGTTGGATGAGTTTGAAAGAGGTAAATCATTTTAGAGAGAGCACAGGTATCTTAACAACAGGTATTTGACCCTGGATGGGTAATTTCAACTTTCCTTTTTCTTTCATTTTCTTAAAAAAAATTAATTATTTTATTCCCTGAGGTCCTGCATTTGCAGGTGCAGCTGTGGAAATGTGGCCACATCACCATAGCTATGTGTCCTGATGCTGTTATCCAAACTATAAATTTTAAGCAGTGTAGGCCGCTGCAGCATGGTCATTTCTCTGATGCTAGAGAGCATGGGAATGAGTGAGGATGTGCCCAGCTCTTTTTTTTTAGTAACTGGACATGCTGCAACAAGCATCTACAGGCTTTGAGATGTAGGCCATTTCCGCACTATGCTGTTATAGTACTGTTATTCCATTCACAACATCCTGTGGAATCCTGGGGTTTGCAGTGTAGGGAGGGGCACTCAGAATTCTCAGCCAGAGAGCTCTTTGGTCTCAGTAAACTACAAACCCCAGAATTCCACAGGAAGTTGAAAGTGGAATAATAACACTGTAACAGTGTAGGGCAAAAACGGCCGTATTCTTTAAATACCAGGGGCCCATTCACGCTACACAATTATAGCACTGTTATTTAACTGTCATATGTCTGCATCCTGTGGAATCCTAGAGTTTGTACTCTAGTGAGCCGTGATCACTCTCTGGCTGAGAATTTTAAGCGCCCTTCTTTAAACTCTGAATCTAGGATTCTATAGGATGCCATGGCAATTAAGATGGAATCATTCTGCTATAACCGTGATATTGAGTTATACTGCAAGATTGGGGAATCTAGCCTTCCATCCTTCACTCTTCCCTGGGGCTGGGGGAGTTTCATTCCAACTGTGTATGTGGGAGATACAATCCCACATGTAAATCTGGGCTGTATGACTGACGTCAGAGTTCATAAATTTATCTCTTTCACACTACACAATTATAGCACTTTGATACCATTTTAACTGCCTTGGCTAGAGACAGGAAGGCCAAGGGGAGAAAAAACAAAAGAATTAGGAAAACTGGGATAATTTTTCCCCCCACTATTTTCAAATAGTTTTTCTGGAAAATTGATCATGGAACATTTTCTTTCCGAATGACAAATAAACTATTTAAGACAAGGTTCATGTATTTACTCCCCCACTCTATATTTTTAAATGCTATGTAGCCTGTAGGCTTTCAGGGAAGACTGTGTAGAGTATCTCTCATCTTATCAGTTCCTTTTATTGGATTTCCTTTTCTCAGTTCCTTTTATGAGAATGAGATTTTGTGTCTGCTTGGCTCTGTGGAGGACCTGAGGAGACAAAATGATTTGCTTTGTTTTGCTAATATTGGTGGTTTTTATATTTTATTGTTTTTTTTAAAACCTTTTTTCAAAGTAAAAAGTTCAGGACCTTGAGACATTTGTAACAAAACAGTTTGCTGATGATAAAATGAATTTAAGTTTTTTTAATCATCATGTTGATGGGAATCCTTCATCACAGTATAAGTTACATAATTGTACATATACTTACCTACATAGTAAAGGAACTAAGAAACCCTGTTAGCGAGTTGTGAAGATGTGTAATGGGAGACCAGCAAGAGTCTCTCAATGCGTGCTTTGCTCAGTTTGCTGCCTCATCTACATACTACTGTAACTGCCTGATTCTAATTCCTGCAGATGTCAGTCCAGATAGGAAGATGTAAATCTTGGAGGTTTTTAAGCAGAGGCTGGATGGCCATCTGTTGAGAATGCTTTGATGTAGGTTCTTGCATGGCAGGGGGTTGGACTGGATGGTCCCTGTGGTCTCTTCCAACCCTATGATTCAAAGAGGATTCTGGCCATCTTCAATCATTTATAATCACTTTCAGTAGTTATGAGCCTCTAAGCTGGACTTATGAACTGGAGATTCATATTTGCTGTCACTAACAACAGAAAATGATCCTCACAATGACATTTTCAGCCGGGAAGCACCTCAGTCAAAGGGTTTCTGAAGTACTTCAGATTGAGGTGCTGGACAATGATGCAAAGTTGCAAAGTGGGTTGATAGAAGCAGTTGTGGCAGGACCTTGACAGAGTGTCACCAACTGTAATCAGGAGAGCACTGCAGATATTGGTCAAAAATTAACTGGGATTCCGCAAAACCAGGAAATTTGGTATTCATATAAGGGGAGAAATGGGCTGAACCCCCAGGGGAAAAAAATAGTCTGTTTTCTCTAGTCAAACTTCTTTCAGTGAAACATCTAATAATACTTGTAACAGAGGGTATCCAAATACTGTGTGACAAGTGGTTTTACCAGTGAAACTAATTCTATTATGCTTGTTTTGCTTTCTTCTTGCCTTTTTTTTTTAAATCTTTTAGGTGTCATGATTCCAGTCTGGAAGCTTTGGTTCATCTCTGTTGCTGGAGCTGTGAGTCTTTCTACCCAAGAGAACTGTCTGTTTAAGGCTGCCTCTCGCTTTTGGAACTGTTCTTCAAAGGCTTTCAGTGTGGTTCCATTTGGTCTAACAGGTGATGTCCTGGGTCTGGATTTGGCCTTCAACAGGATTGAGCAAATAAGAAAAACAGACCTGAAGTCTGCAGTCAATCTCCGGATGCTTTTGCTTCAGTCTAATCTAATCCAAAGAATAGAGGAGGATGCCTTTCACACTCTTATAAGGCTAGAGCATTTGGATTTATCGAGGAACAAGTTGGCTCACTTGTCACCGTCTTGGTTTGGATCTCTTTCTTCTTTACGGAAGTTGAACGTTAAAGGAAACTACTACTCAGAACTTGGGGAAACCCCCCTGTTTTCTGGCCTAAAAAGCTTGAGGTGTCTGTACTTGGGAAATGTTGATCACTTTTCTACTTTACGGAGACAGGACTTTGAAGGGATTTCTGTACTGGAAGAACTGGAGATAGAAGGACCACAGGTGAAGCAGTATGATCGAGGAAGTCTTCAATCAGTGACACTCATAAATCACCTTATTTTAAACAATCCCTCCACTACCACTTTGTCTTTTCTCATATATGACATTAGAAATTCTGTGGTATGTCTTGAACTGCAAAATATTAAAAAGCTAAACCACTCATACTATCACTCACTTGATAAGGTAACTGCACAAAAGCTCTTGTTTAGAAATGTTGAGATTTCAGATAGGACCGTTGTAGATGTTTCACCTATCCTGGCCTCTATGAGCCGAGTGCGTGAGCTAGAGGTCACGGACTGTAGATTAGATGGTATTGGTGATTTCAGTGGTATTCAGCTTTATTCAAGTACCCTACGAGTAATAACGATCAGAAATATATCAATTGAGTTATTTTATAAATTTACAGGTCTTACTAGTGTGATGGCTCTGGTACAGGTTATTACTCATCTTACAGTTGAAAATGCAAAAGCTTTCCTGATGATCTGCCCACTTGCACGAAGCTTCCAGTCACTGCAGTATCTTGATCTCAGCGTGAACTTGTTCCGAGATGAATCTTTGGCGTATGTGCTGTGTCCAGGTGCCTTCCCTAAGTTACAAACTTTAAACTTTAGTCAAAATTTTATGAAACGGATTGAGATAGTAGCACACGCCTCAGCCTATGTGATAAATCTTTCCAATTTGGATATAAGTCAAAACAACTTTGAAAAAATGCCAGACTTTTGTGTGTGGCCAAAAAATCTGAAATATTTAAACATCTCAAGATCTAAAGTAAATGAGCTCACAAATTGTATCCCTCAAAGTCTGGAGGTGTTGGATGTTAGCAATAATAACCTTCAAGACTTTAGACTGAGGCTTCCACATCTTCAAGAGCTTCATATCCAAAATAACAAATTGACAGCCCTTCCACTTGCTGCCTTCATCCCTAGCATTAGAATCATGGACATTAGAGGAAACAAAATATTTGGATTCTCTGAGCAGGAACTTGAAAACTTTGCAAACCTAGAAACACTAGATGCACGTTACAACAGTTTCCAGTGCACATGTGGATTTCTCTCTTTCATGCAGTCTCGATCTGAAATATCTAATATCTTTGTGGATTGGCCAAATAACTACATTTGTGATGCTCCTGATTATGTAGAAGGGGAGCAAGTAGTAGTTGCCCGGCTGTATCTGATAGACTGTCACTGGGCTTTGATGATTTCCTTGATCTGTATCTTGATGTTACTGATCATTCTAGGGGTAGCTATTCTTTCCTACAAGCTTCATGCCATCTGGTATATGAAAATGATCTGGGCGTGGCTTCAAGCAAAACGCAAGCCCCGAAGAACCCATAATAAAGAAGCCGACTATGATGCCTTTGTTTCCTACAGTGAGCAGGACTCTGAGTGGGTGGAGAATGTCATGGTGAGGGAGCTGGAGCAAGCCCATCCACCGTTTAAACTCTGTCTACATAAAAGGGACTTTACGCCTGGCAAATGGATTGTGGACAACATTATTGACTCCATTGAGAGGAGTTCTAAAACTCTGTTTGTGCTGTCGCAGCACTTTGTCCAGAGTGAATGGTGCAAGTACGAACTTGATTTCTCTCATTTCCGCCTTTTTGATGAGAATAACGACTCTGCGATTTTGATCCTGCTGGAACCCATTCCAATGAAAACAGTTCCCCAGAGGTTTTGCAAACTGAGGAAACTAATGAATACCAAAACTTACTTGGAATGGCCAAGAGATGAAGATCAGCATTCAAGATTTTGGTTTAATTTGAAAACTGCCATAAAATCCTAGGAGCAGACGTGGAATTTTTGATGATACGAACTCTTGTGGCAAATTATATCCTAGTATGAGGTTATTCTGGAAACTTCCTGTCTCTCCTTTCCTTTCCTTTGGCTGGATGGTAACTGAACATACCCAGTTTTTTTCTCAGAATGCATGCCAAACCTGAACAAATGTTATGATCCAGCAGAGTACAGACAGACCAGTTTGAGAAGTATCAGATGCAAGTTCTCAAACAGTTATACAGTTCCTTTATTGCAAAAACTTTGTAATATACAATTTTATAATAATATGGAATTGAACACAAACTTTTAAGGACACAAAATTTCATCACAGTGCCAGAAGAATAAGCGGTGTTAGAAGCATAACATGTTCTCAAATAAGCGCAGTAATCACTGTTACCAGATCTAATAGCACTGGCCTGTGGTCCTATCTGCTTAGGAAAATTCTGACTTTTTCTCTTTTGCTGAGCCTTTGTATAAGATTTTGTTGCCAAAAAACGCCGATTTAATAATGATGAGTGTCCAACACTTCTTGGCAGTCTCTGAGATAATCCTTATTAATAGTAGTCCTTTGGATCACACTAGGCAAGGTTGGGTATATATGATCTGGATGGATCAGTAGAACTTTGGCTTTCTGATTTGTCTGGTAGATGCCTGCATACCTGTTATTCTTTGGTGATTTTGCTAAGGGTTGTGCTAGTTCTCTTTTCTTATTTTATTGTGTTATCTGTGTATTTTGATTTTGTTCTATGACTTTCTTCTGTATTTATCTTTATGTCAGGTCTACCAACATGTTTTGTTCTGCACCCAGGAAGTTTAGCTGAGCTATATTTTACCTTGGCACCATTGGCCAGGTTCCTGATCTAATATGTATCTGTAGGCTAACTGTAGGGCTTTCATCTCACTGCTTCTTTGAATTGTTTTGCAGGCTACCTCAGCTTCTTAGATCTGCAGTTAGTTGCTAAACAATCTGAGGTATCTCTTTAATGTTATTGCCATTTTGTTACCTATTCCTCCAGCTTCTTCACTGCAAAACAGCAAGCATTTTCAGTTGACTTTTCATATAGGACAGAATGAAAAGTCTTAGATTTTGTTCCTGCTCTTTCCAATTTTATACTGGGTTAAAATAAAATGACCTGGGGAACTAGTATAGAAAGTTGTTGAATATACTGAGAATGACAGAAAATATTCTTGCGATAAACAAAATGTGTATTGATCTCCAAAATAAAGTCCCAGAAAGAACAGGAACAAAATCTGGGAAATTTCAGGTATTTTTATCCAGTCTGGATGCAGCCTTAGTTAGAAAGAGGTGAGCTGAAAGTATTTCATTGGATCTCCCACCAATGACAATGCAGGAAATATGCAACAATTTGTCCTTTATTCTCTTGTGAAAGGATACCAGTCATAATTTTTCTCAGTGCACAGCAGTTCTTAGGCCATTTACGCATTACAATGTTAAAGTGCCTCTATTCTACTTTCAACCTCCTGTGGAAACCTGGGAGTTGCAGTTTATGGAGGGGCACGTAGAATTCTCAGACAGAGAGCACTTTGGCTCAGTAAACTACAAACTCCAGAATTGTACAGGGTGTTGAAAGTAGAAAAGCAGTACTTTAACACTGTAGTGCAGAAATGGCCTCAGTGGAAGCTTACCCTGTGGATCATAGTTCAATGTTATTCAGATAATGGATTTTGTACAGTATGTTGTCTCAATCATTCATGGATTCTCCCATTGCCTTTTATTTGTCTCTAAACTGGGAAAGCAACACTTTCCCTGTTTCTTCACACAAGTTTAGGGCTCCTCCAGACAGGCGAAATAACCCTAACAAATTTTGGACTGCTGTGTTCCTAGCAGCCCACACTTAGTCAGGGGTCATCCATGGCTGAATGCTGAATATACTGGGGCAGGCGGGCGGGCAGGAGGACAGGCTGGCTGGCTGGCTCCCTCCCTTATTTTCGTTTTGCCTGAAATGTGGTATGGATATGATTTCTTCCCCTGCCTGAAAATCTGATAAGGGAAGGAAGATCAGAGGAGAACTTCCATGGCGAAGGTCAAACCCTCATTTGACTTGTCATCAGTGGGATTACCCAAAAGTAAAGGAGGAACTGAGACAGTGAAGCTGGATGTGAGAATTAACTCCTGCTTGTATTGGAATCTCCTAGGAATAAAGAAAAAAAATCTGTCTGGGTTTCAAAAGTCACAGCTCATCTGGGAAGTTCACCAGAAATAGACCAGGAGAGGAGTATGTCAGGTATAATTCCTACCAAATCCTGATGCTTTTGGCAAGTTACAGTATACTCTTAGAAAAGCTTTATGATAGGACATACATTCACTTTGTAGGAGTATCAACTACTGTGTGAGAAAAGAAGAAAGCAGTTTGAACCTTACAAATTGCTTGAGTATTTTCTCTGTTTTTGCATTAATAAGTCAATTAAGCATACATTGCCATTGTGAAGCTATTTTTCGAAATCCCTCAAAGTCTACTTATACCACAATTTTAACAATGTACCCAAGATATTAGTTCATAGTTTCAAGAGTTCTCTTATATGGTCACTACTAATAAGTTAACACAAGTACAAATCAATGAAATGAGGGCAACAATGGTGACTGATGTAAACATTAAATGAAATTACATAGTCACATATTAGACTCCTGGGACCAAAATGTTTGCTGGTATCAGTCCACTAAACACAATGAAGCCAACTTTCAATTTGATTTGAAAGAGTCCTGTAAACTCAGGCCCCAGATACTGGAAAAATTCCTAATGAGTGGTTATTTTTTTTGAAAGTTGAAAGAGTGTTCAGCTTTTAGAGCTTATACTTGGGATTTTATTTTTAAAACCCAACTAAATGTGTTAATACGGTTTTATCTACTACTTGTTAGTCATGTCAAACAGGGGTTTCTTAACCTTCAGTTTGTTTGTGTTGTCACTTTGCATGTGATTCTTAACTTATTTATTTCTTATTATAAGAATAGAGGAAGAACCTAGCTGGATTCTGTCTAGTTCAGCATCTTATTTTGAAAGTGCTAGTAGTCAGATTAGTAGCCCTTTTGAAAGTGCTAGGAGCCAGATAGGACCTAGAACAAAAACTGTGGCCATTTCCACACTACACTGTTATGTTGCTATTATTCCACTTTCAACATCCTGTGGAACTCGGGGGTTTGTAGTTTACTGAGGCCAAAGAGTTCTCTGGCTGAGAATTCTAAAGGCCACTCCCTAAACTGCAAACCCAGGATTCCATAGGATGTTAAAAGTGGAGTAATAGTACTATAACAGTGTAGTGTGGAAATGGCCCTAATTCGATACTCAGACCATTATACCACACTGATCATCTAAGGTATTACTTTTGAAATGGCTTTTAAAATTATTCTTTAAAACTTAAAAATACAAAAATACAGAATATTTCCCCAAATGAAATAACAGATGACTACTACTAATCATACTACATACTAATCATATAATCATACAGATGACTACTACTAATCATACAATGACTACTACTAATCAAACTGTTATCAACTGCTACATTAAGTTGTGAAAATAATGTTGTTGCCTGCCAGTTACTCCAAAATGTTACGTTACAGATAACATCCTACTTGGAATCTGTTTCTTTCAAGCTCTGGCTTTGATTGCCAATACCACTTTCCCCAAGAGCATTTAAAAAAAATGTAGAGAGGCTTTATCAGCGTTCCATTTGGATACCCAATAAAACTATTTCTCCCACATTTCATGTCTCAGTTGCCTTAATTCTTCCACCTGCTTCAGTTCATTGCGTCACCCACTGTAAAGTAGAATGTCAGCTTTAAACTGCCCCCTGCTGGATAATATAAAGGCTACATGTTAAAAAGTGATAAAAACCACAATTTGCAGAAATGTTTTGTGGCATAAGCTTTCAATACATTCATGTCCACAATAGATTATGCCATAATAAGCTTGTTAATCTTTAAAGTACTGCAAGTCTGCTTTTTGTTTTGCTGTAACAGCCACACACAGCTTCCTTTCAGGAAATGCTGATTATGTGCCAATTTAAATGCATAAAATAAAGTTATTTCTTGCTATACTATTTCAATACATAATGGAGACTACGTGACTACATGATCATTACTTCCAGACCCTTCCCCTGGTTTGAAAACCTCTTTGCCTGTAGTTTCAAAAATTTGCAGTGCAATTTCTGTGCCTTCATGGTTGGGTTAATAAAGGTACAATGTCAATATGGATTTTGGAATTCATAATCATAGCTTGTTTAACTTTCATAATGCAATATAAAAAAAATCAAATCAAAAGAAAACAAAAAACAAAACAAAATGCAGAGTGAAATCTGAGGTATTTTCTGATCCCAATGAGAATTTCAGTGTACTGAAATTAACGTCAGTATATTAGGCTTTAACGTGCTTCCTGACCCCGAAGAGAATTCCAGTAGCCCCATGCTTGGAGAAAACCTATTGAAAACCTTATGTTTCACTGCATTGCAGTTTGTGGGAAAATGGCATAGAACATTTTTTTTGTCCCTATATGTTGTCTCTGTTGGCTGAGACAAAACCATCCCACAGTGGTAAAAAGCATTAAATTGGTTGGGACTTTTTTTTTTGTTCCAGCTATTTTTTTTTTATTTAGTATTATTGTTTTGCCTGTTTGTTTGGTTGCTTGCTTGCTTGTTTGTGGGTGGATTTGGGGAAATTGTTTTCAGTTGTTCAGGTGACAGTGGTGCAAAATGCCTATAGGACTAGCTGTACTTGAATTCTGTGCCAGAACATGACTCTGGGGAGACAATATTCCATCTTAATTCATAAGGTTTAGGATTATGAGGGCCGATAGCACCCCCCCCCAAAGAAATAAATAAAACATGGGACTTAGTGCATTTTTCCTTTCGTTTTCGGAATCAGAGATCTAAATCTAATTGGTAGTCGCAACTAGAATAGATCTAGAATAGATCTGTTACATCTGTGGAATGTATAAAAAGTGCTGACCTATCTTTCATTTTTCAGGTCTGTGAGTTTACCCTGGTGAGGGCCAGCAGTAAGATTCAGGCCTGAGGTTCCATATAATTTGAGGCCCTAAGTGAAATTTACTTAAATTTAAACAATATAGGCCGTTTCCACACTACACTGTTATAATGCTATTATTCCACTTTCAACATCCTATGGAATCCTGGGGTTTGCAATTTAGGGAGGGGCCTTTAGAATTCTCAGCCAGAGAGATCTTTGGCCTCAGTAAACTACAAACCCCAGAATTCCACATGATGTTGAAAGTGGAATAATAGCACTATAACAGTGTAGGGCAGAAATGGCCATAATGAATTGTTCAGAACTGTAGTTTTTCTGCATGCAAGGGCAAGTTAAAAAGTCAGTGCATCTAAATGTGTTCTTATGTAGCCTCTACCTTTGACTGGGATAGAAAGTGATGCCCAGTCCACCACAGGGTACAAGAGGCATCGTAGTGGTTGTAGTACCTTGGAAGGAAGAAAGATTGGTGAGACTCAGCATGGTGCAGTGTTTTCTACGTTGGGCTGTGACTCTGGGTTTCAATCCCTACTCAGCCATAAAAATCCACTGCCTGATCTTGGGCAAGTCACATTCTCTTCCACACTACATTGTTATAGTGCTACTATTCTACTTTCAACATCCTGTGGAATTCTGGAGTTTGTAGTTTACTGAGGCACAAGAGCAATCTGGCTGAGAATTCTAAATGCCCCTCCCTGAACTGCAAACCCCAGGATTCCACAGGAAAGTGGAATAAGAGCACTCTAATAGTGTAGTGTGGAAATATCCTTAGCCTCAGAGGAAGACAAAAGCAAACCCCTTCTGAACAAATCTTGCCATGAAAACCCCTTGAGAGGTTTGCCCTTAGGGTCTCACCATAAGTCAGAAACAACTTGAAGGCAAACACCACCATCACCACTACCACCAAGGCCTTTTCCGCATGACACTCTTATAGTGCGATTATTCCACTTTCAACCTGCTAGGGAATCCTGGGGTTTGCCAGCCCCTCTTGAAGCTGCAAACCCCAGGATCCCTAGGAGGTTGAAAGTGGAATAATCGAGCTATAAGAGTGTCATGCGGAAAAGGCCCAAAAAAGGTTTGACAGAGGCACAGTGATCACCACAGAGAGAGACAATCTAGCAGAAGATAGACTGTGAAGGATCTCTTCCCTCTTTCAGGGCTAGAATATATGTCCCTAAGATCAAACATTTTGACCCAAGTGCAGTGGCGTCACTAGTATATTTGACACCTACTGCTGATGATTTTTTTTAACACCTCTCTTCTCCACAGCAAAATTATTTTCAGTAATAATCGTGAAATAAAACAAATAATAATAATTGTCAGAAAAGAAACAGAGACAATGAAAATTCTCTTTTATTGTACTTTGTATATACAATCATGCCAATTAAAACAAACTGTAACCCTCCCTTTGCACTTTCTTTCTTGTCTTTCTTAAATAGTCACTCCACATCTTTGCTAATTTTTTTGCATGTACTATTGTGTCATCTGCATAATTTGAAATTCCTTCCTCCAGTTTTCATATTTTCCTTTCTCCAAGTCCAATCTAACTTTCAGTATAGCATGTATAATGTATACATTAGATAGGGTGATAAAATACAGCCTGGTTTGATCCTCCCTTTCAATGGCAAAGTGTTTCTCTGAATTCTGACTCAGCAGTGGCCACTTGAGGATCAGGATAAGTTTTGCACCAGGACAATAAAATGTTGTGTTATGCTGATTTCTTTAAAAGGAATCCATTGTCTATATATAATCTATAAAGCACAGGCAGATTTTCTTCTGAAATTCTGTGATGCGCTCCATTATCCAATGTGTGTTTGCAATATGATTGCTAGTGCCTCTTCCTTTTCAAAACCCAGCTTGGACATCTGGCATATCTCTCTGTATATGGTCAAATCATTTTTTAAGCATCATTTTGCATGCATTGGACAGTAACGCAAGTGTCTGGTGGTTACTGCAATACCTAGTGTCCCATGTCTTGGGTACTGGAATGTTACGTTGAGCATTTCCATTCTGTGGGCCATTGCTTTGTTTGCAATATTTGCTGACAGGTTTTAAGCAGAATTTGAGTAGATTCTATCTCTGAAACTCTGTTCAGGCCAAGACATCATAGTGTCTTAGTTTTCTTTCTGCCCAGCCCACCCACCCCAGTACAATTTCCTGTGTGGGTAGAAAATATTGCTGAACAGGAGTTGCAAATTTTCTACTAAAGGTACAGCCTAATTAGGTTTGTGAGATAAAACATTCTATTCACCACCCTTAGATGTTTTCATAAGGAAACTATTTACTAGGAGGGATTCTTTCAGAAGTGAGTGCAGAATATATTACTGGAGAATGAACAAATATAGCACTGCTGACTTCTGTGGTTTGTAGAACGGGCTCTTTTCAGCATTGGAGGAAAAACTAAAGCACTTAACATTTCTCATTCCTTAATATGCTTTTAATTCGCTAAAATTATTTTCATTGTGCTAGAACAGCCTTTCTCAGCCATTTTACCCTAGAGGAATCCTTAAAATAATTTTCTGGTTTCAGGGAAGTCTTGCATAAAAATCATTATATCTATAGCTCAAAAAATGTGGTTTCTTTCCCTCAGCGATACACCCCTAGTGACTACTTGAGAAACCTTGCTCTAGATTCTGAATGTTTAAACAACTGTTTAAATTGATCTTTCTGTACACCACCCTGAGATCCCCTATTAGGGCTAAAAGCCTGATCTGACCCTAATATGAAAAAGATATCTTAAGAGTTAATCTAGACTAGGGTTGCCAGAGTGAAAACTGGAGAAGGCAGGTCCTATACTTTTAAAGACTGTGTAGAAGAGGGAATTTCAGGAGCTGTTTCTTGTTATCTATTTGCAACACCTCTGAAATTCCCTCTTCTTGTGGTTGTTGTGTGCCTTCAAGTCATTTCTGACTTATGGCGACACTAAGGTGAAACATTAATGGAGTTTTTTTGGAAAGAGTCCTTCAGACATCTACCCTGGCCTTCCACTGAGACCAAGAGAGTATGACTTGCCCAGGTTCACCCATTGGATTTCAATGGATGAGAGGGGATTTGAACCCTGCTGTTCGGGAGTCCTACCACTGGCTCTTCTGCACCATCCTTTAAGACAGAGGGACTCTTTCCAATCTTCAATCTGCCAACCCTAGAATAGACCTAATGCTAAATGTGTAACATGCAGTTGTGTTTGTGAGTTTGTGTGCCTATCTTTTGTCTTCATTGTAAATAGCATGTGGCTGAAGCCTTCATTAAGAGAAATGTTTAAGTCTTTCTTCTGCACACAGAATGTCACAGTGCAGAGGGCTCCTGTGAGTGCTCATGCCAGTGTCCATACCCTTCTCTACCACAGTCTTTTCATTCTTGGCCCCTTTGATTTTCTAGTGTGTTGTTGTTGCTGTGTGCCTTCGAGTAATTTCTGACATATGGCGACCAAACCTATCATAGGGCTTTCTTGTCAGAATTTGTTCAGAGGGGGGTGTGCCTTGCCTTGCCTTTCTCTGAGGCTGAGAGAGTGTGACTTGCGCAAGATCATCCAGTGGGTTTCCATGGCCGAACAGGGGTTTGAACCCTGATCTCCAGAATCCTAGTCTAACACTGCAAACCACTACACTATGCTCTCATTTCTGGTGCTTGTTATTTAATTACTGCCCAATAGCCAGTCTGCCTTTGGTGGCCACTGAAGTTGCTCAGATGCCACTCATTGGGCTGTTTGGATTCCACCCCCCACCATCTCCCCCAAAAGAGATTTTTGTATTTCTGTAAAGCTTGGGTTTCTCTCAACATGACTCACAACTTGTTTTTGGGTGGAGATGGTGCTGGTTTGACTGCATAAGCACAGATGTGCTTTATTGCCAGAAGTAGAGGACTGATTAAAAATTATATCAGTGCAGAAGAATAATTGTTGGAGATTTTTTAAATGAGATTATTTTATGTTTTACGTCTAAATATCATTTGCCCCTTACCAGTAGTTGCAGCAGAAGATAAATATTTGAAGACTGAATTATTTGAAGAGAGAACATATTTAAGAGAAAGTTGCCTCTAACTGAAACCGTGACCATGTGTTATTTCTTGGAACACATACAGATAAGACACACACCAAAACAGAATGCATGTAGAAGGAAACCACTTCACCTGTTAATGTATTTTCATGCATTTTCTGTCTGATGTGAAAGATAGGAAAGAAAGTGGACGACTTCTGAGTCAGTGAATTAGCAGTCTATCTATATTCCATCTTTTGTTGTCTCCTTTCATAACCTTAGAAGAAAAAAAGGTGGTATAAATAAAAAAAAGGGGGGGGGAATTCAACAATAAGGCCTGTTGTGGTTGTAATGCTCACATGAAAGGAAGCTGTCTGGGAAGTGAATGGAGCAGCCCCTAAGCACTGGACGGTTGCAACCAGCAGGGTGCATATGCTGAGTAGGGGGACAAATGATGGCTAATCTGGCCACTTGAAGATCTAATAGAGAAGACATTGTTTAACTCTTTACCCGTAACTAAACGGAAACTTGAAAAGACTTCATACACATCTGGCTGCTACCCTACTTCAAAAGCTTAATAGCTAAAAAGTAGATCTAAGGCTCAGATAGAAGGCCAAGATTTCACGTACTGCTTGTGAACACAATACATTTATAATCTTATGCAGATTAACCACTTGGAAGGTTATTTATATACTGAAACTTTAGGGCTATGTTTTGATATTAGGATTTTGCAAGATTGGCTCCCTTGGCAAGAAAGCACTGTTGTGAGGTAACTGAGTCGTGTCTGGGCTTAACATTGTTTCCTTGCTTTTAGCTGGGACCATTATTTTCTGCAACTGCTTAAAAGGACCCTAAAGAAGGGCTTCCCAAACTTTATGAAGGGGATCTGCTTAGAATATTTGAGTCTTGCTCATAACCTATTTGCGCCACCCTATGACCTGGAAGTCACCCACTGATTAACACCTCATGCAACTTTGTTTCTGGAGACTTGCTTCTGACAGACCGGTGACCCAGCTGCAAGCCTCCTGTGACCTATACATACTTTGGGACTTACTGGCTTGATATCTCCTCTTTCTTGAAAGGAAAGGAAAGATTAGAAAGGCATTTTCAGAGCATAGCTGCTATTACAGAAAGAATATCCTACCTTTGGGCAAGAGTTGTTACTACTAGGAAATCCCTAGTCCCTCCCCGCCCCCATCTGTAAGTCATTTTTTAAAAATGTATCATTTATATACAGCGGACCCTCCAGAGGTTTTATTCTAGGACCCCCTGTGAATAGCAAAAACCACAAATGCTCATGTCCCAAATTATTAAATGGCAGCAATGTGCGTATGCGTGTACATGCTTCAGCTTGTCTGTGTTTATGTTGCCATCATTTTAGGTGTAGGACATTCCATTCCGTGATAGCTGGAAGTCGCAGATGAGGAGGTCATTTATATGGAGGGTCCACTGTATATAATATTTATACAGATATATTTCTCCATATCTCTATGTATATTTATATATCTATATCTATGAACATTTTAAAAACCATTAAAGGTTTTGGAACTGTGACCTTGCAGATGCTGTTGGTTTAGTTTTCCTCATCCTCATTACTGGGTGGTGCCAGTGAGAGTTGCAGTACAGTATCTTATTTGGTGGTCCACTGGTTTCCTTTCCCTGCAGTACAAATTCAGTGTTATGATGTAGCATAAAAAACAATGGGACAAAAATGGGTTGGTCTTTTACATGGACGTAGGTGCATGCCACTGACTCTGAAATGCAACTTTTCATTTCTTTTTCATATAGTACTTAACTATCGGGTTTTTCAAAATTTATTATGGGACCAATGCAATCATCCACCCCCATTTTCACCAGTGGTGTCCACTTGCAGGTTTCCTACCATTTTTCATTGTTGCCATATTATCCTCTTTTAACTTGCTATGAACCACACTGTGGTACATCTAAGCGGGATGTACATAAGGGCTATATTCCAGGATAAATATGTTTAAAATGTGGTAAATAGCCTTTGGCCAACATCAGTACCATAACGGTTCTGATCATATGGATAAAATAAAAATAACTAAATGCCATGAAAGAGAGTGCTTTTCCTACAAATACTATTGCTTCCTCAGAGACGTTGTTAATCCCGCCAAAAAAGACAAAGAGTAAACTACGATGTAAAGTTTATGTACAAGAATATAAGGTTTATCTGGTATATTTACAGGTTTTGTTAAAGTAATATTTTACAACTCTTTCAGAATAACCACTAGTTATATTACACTTAGGCTAAAGAAAGGTTTAATTTGTGAAGGCAGAATTACCACAATAACACAGAACAGAAACCCTTCTCAAATGTACATTCAGTCAATGTAAAACTATTATTACTGGCAGATTTGTATAAAATACTGTGTGCAAATGGTTAATATGCCTTTATTGATGCAGTTTCTGCACAAGCAGCACATGCGATAATGGTATTTTCTCTATATGAATAAAAATAAGACTGCATGTTTCATATCAGAACAAATTCAGCTCAGTAGTGGCCAAACCCCTTCTCCCTCTCCCTGGCCACTATCTAGTACAGACTTGTAGCACAATCCTAAACATGTTCACAGGATTAAGCCCCATTAAATGAAATGGTGCTAACTCCCAAGTAAGTGTGCAAAGGATTTTGTGCTCAGATCCACTGAAATCAACAAATTAAAATGTACCTAACCCTGCACCAGATGCTGGCCAGTAATAATAGGGAGTCCAGGTGACTATCTTTAGCTCTCATTTCCTTCAGATTTGTACTTTCTAATGGCAATAAAGCCATTAAAAGGTGACTTGACTCCATCATTTTTAGGTAGCAACCGTTTCTTCTGAATGTCGCTCAAGCGGTAAAACCCAGCCTTTAATATTTTTTGAAGCCTTGCTATAAACTTAATGGGACAACAGTATCTTAAGGGGACTTTCTTACCACGTCCAAACCAAACCTGGCAAATTGGGTCTGATGCTTGATGAACTGATGCCTAATATAATACAGAAATGTCAGTTACGCAGAACTTACTGAATGGCTGTTCAAAATGGAAACCCAAAGTGAATATTTTTTCCTCAAAAAAGCTCAAAGTCACACTTTGCACCACTTGCAAAAAAACTAGCTCTAAGCAAGATACTTTGATACAGTCATATAAAGAAAATTCATGATTTTTGTAATTATAGTTTGCTATATGTACAGAATTGGGAATGGTTCCCTCTTCTCCCTTTATTATTATTATTATTTTAAAAAAGCAATGAATGTCTCTGCCTCTCCCATGCCTACTGTGCTTTTGAGACTGAAGCAGGAAGGTGCAAGAGGTTTGGAAGAGCTTGAGGCTGGTGACGAGACAGGACCAAAAGCGGCAAGGAACTAGCACTGCAGCTTCCGGATGCTGCGCGAGAACCTCTTGAATGCCCGCTGACCTTTCTGCCATCGCTTGACGGAGGTAATCACCAGCTCCCCAGCCAGCCTCTGTCCCATCACTAAATAGGGGGCATTGATATCATTCATTTCATCACAGGTACACTGCAGGCCACCTTTGAGCCAAAGCACTGTCTTCTTCAGATCCCTTTCTGTCACCCCATTCAGCTTGTAGATGGTTTTGCTCTTTGTTTCTGGAGTGATCTTGGTGTCCCCGTTGATGTAGGCAATCTCCTTCACTTTTATCTTCAGGGCTAATAGGGATAACAGGGAGGAGGGGAAGGGGAGCACATTGACAGAATGAGAAAGAATGAGAGAGAGTGTTTTTTTCCCATTAGTGCAAATAAAGAGAACCTAGGGAGAGAAGTCTTCTATTGCTAATTAAACTGTCAGGGTCTGACAGAATCGACAGCAGGTGGCTCCATTTCTAAAGCTACCAAGGGCACGCAAGTCATTTCAGTTTGAATCAACCTTTGGCTGTATTTCTTCTATGAAAAAAGAAGGAAAAAAGAAAGAAAGAATCTTTTTTTAAATGGACCTTTTCCTCCAGATTTTCTATCATTTGCAAACATAGAAAGGACTCATTTCATGCATTAATCGCACACCAGAGTTTAAACCTGGTATGATGTATTCTCACCCAAGCTGCAGAAGAGAAGCAGGGGAAAGATCTACTTTTCCTAGGAAATTTGATCTCAGTGGCTGCTGAAAATGTTTACACTTAATTTATGAGGATAGACAGATTCTTATGTGAACCTCCGAGGATTCAATATGGCTCATGTATTACAGTTGAAGAAACAGGCAAAAGAGAAAGAGAATTGGTTTAACAGCTGTGTTTGATTTCGTACAATAACTGGAAGAGGGAAAAACACAAATCTTGTTAAGAAATGTAGTCATTAAAAAAAACTCTAAATGCTTCATGTTGGATGTGCCAGATTAAAATGTATGACTAGCTATATGAGCAGTAACCCATTGTCTTTGCAATTCTTTACTGATAACAATACTAATTTCCTGTAAATTCCACTGCAAATACTTCTATAGTTATAATCTGATAAAATTATAACATATGTTTGTAATAATCCCTCTTCCTATGCCAACTATTTTCCTTATTATCTTCCTTATTCAAGAGGACTTTCCAATTTCTTGTGACCCACATATGTTCATCTTTTTTCCAAAGATACTTCAGCTATCTCACCTCTGCAAAATAACCTGCTTTCTCCAAACCAGCTGAGCAATAGTTGCTGGAATGTGCAAATTTCAAGAGCTATATTTTTTTAAATTCACCTTCCCTGCAACGCAAAGGCTTTGCCACTATTATTGTGGACTTTGTTGTGCTTTGTTATGTATTAAGGTTAAGATCTGTAAATCACTTTGCATGTCAGAAATGCAAGACAAACTATTAAGTTTTGGAACAAACTGGAAGATACCTCAGCCTTTTCCTTCTCCTTTTAACTTCTCAGTGGTCTCACCACCACAAGAAGCCAGGAGGAATCCCTGTCTCACTTTTGATTCTCAGCAGGATGGGTGCTGAGCACTCCCCCTCTCCTCATGAGAAGTTGGGAACTCGAGAGAATAAATCCGTTTCCTCCCAGATTCACAGCAGGATAAGAGTTCAGGTCTCACTCATTACGCCTACCCCGCTGCAGGATGGACAGAAGGGAAACAGAGTGAAGCCAAGGTCCTTCGCAAAACTTTGCTGTCTGGCTCTACTTTGCATGCTTCCAGATTCATCCATGTATGGGTATCAGCGTGGCACAAAAGCAGCAACCAGAAAGTTACAAGCACAGGTCATGACAACCTTTAGCGTTTTATGTTCCATTCTGAATTTCATTGAGCCCATAAAGAAAGCAGTATTGCCTTTGGTAGAAGTTCAACTTTTAACAACAGAAAACTCTTGCATCTTCCTTTTTATTGTTGTAAACATTTTTTAACACTGTACATATATATACATGGTTAGCTGATTCCTGGGTTCTGTCCTATTTTAAAATGACCACGATACAGAAAACTGGGCTATGTAAATGAAACTGCAGAAGCATGCAGACAGAAGACACTGAGAACTAAATTAATCTTTGTTATGACATCACAAGGCAAAAGATACGCACTTAGGGTGGGCAAAAACTTGCTGTCTATTTAAGACAATACAGTCTTCAGGGAAGTTTTGGCTTCTTGTTAAGAGGATTCTAGAAGTTACCTTTTTTCTTGCCTATAGAAGTGAATGGTAGCCATTCACTCCTATAGGAGAAGAGTCCAATGTACTAGGAGTAATGTTGCTCTGAGTTTACCCACTGTTCCTGATGGTAATCATACGTACTAGTAAGGACTGTATGGAGAAATGGCACTGCCAATGCACCAGCTATCACAGAGATAGTTGTTATGTGACTTCAAGTTGTTTCTGACTATGAGATGAACCTATCAGGGGAATTTTAGGGGCCTCGGTGCACATGATGCACCCAAAATCACCCAGTGGGTTTCCCAGCCAAGTCAGGAATTGAACCCTAGTCTCCAGCATTACAATCCAGTGCTTAACCCACTACACCATGCCCCTTTGTCAATTATAAATTTAGCCTGACTGAAATGTTTAATCCAAATAAATGGTCTCTACCACTTTGGAATTTGTTGAGCCACTAGACAAGAATCATTTTTCATCCCAATCCACTAACATTGTGTGAATTTTTTATTCTTTGCTGAAATGAAAACTTTAGTCCATTTGAACTGTGGGTGGGGGCAGAGGGAACGCCTGTCAGCTGCATTTCTCTCTTGCAAAATCTGTTTTTACAGCACTCAAGTACATTAGATCACAAAGGATCAAGCCCAACCATTTAATTACAGTGACATCCTTAAACTTACCAAAGTCATTTTTGCACAGGTTTTCCACGATTTCATTGTCATCCTCATTCTTGCTTTTGCAGGCATCACAGACTTTTGGTGCTGGAAGAAACGTATTTTCAAAGAGAACTTTCAACAGGGATGTTCAAAAGAGAACAGCAGGTGGCGTTGGGACACAAAGTATATGCCTTTTAATATATCCATATTTATACTTATAGCTACATCTGCATTTGTCTCAGGCATCAAATCCTGTCTTTTTCTTGAGTCAACCCCATATAGCCTACTTTTCCCTTCAGCATCTTCATGGCAACTGGTAAGGCATCACAGAGACAGAGATGGTCAATATGTGTGCATGGAAACAAAAGTCATGCTAATATATATCAAAAGAAATTCAGTGGGAACTCTCAATGGGATGGTGGAAAAGGAGATGTATGTGAATTCCCTGAGGGGATTAAAGCATTCTGCCCAGACCCCCCACAGACCCCCGGCTCTCCCAGGAGCAACAGAAATCAATGCCTTGATGGGAGGAGCCGGAGTGCAGGAAAAGAGACTGACAATATAATACAGCACTTTTTTCCCCTACCAGTTTACTTCAGGAAATCTCCCCCTTCCTACCCTTCACCTTTTTAGTCCTTTGTCTATAAAACACTTGGGAAAATGTTATCTTTCCTCTCCATCCCAGCTCTTCTCAGAGCTAATTAAAACTTTCTCCTGAATGATTAAACTGATACTTGATGAAAGCAGTTTACAGTGTAATGAGAAGCTATGCACTTTCTGTTTGCTTCTCCTCCCAGTGAACATATTTAGACATTGTGATGAGCGGAGGAATGTGCCATCAACTTCTACTCCAGTCATTTTTTAAAACAATGCCTTCACAGTGGTTGAAACAATGGCTAACCAGTTCAAATCAGAGATAACCAAACCCTAAAAGTTAATGGTCATTTGCACACTAGACTGTTACAATGCTATTATTCCACTTTCAACATCCTATGGAATCCTGTGGTTTGCAGTTTAGGGAGGGGTTGGCCATTTCCACACTAGACTGTTATAGCACACTTTCCACTTCCACTTTCAACATCTTATGGAATCCTGAGGTTTGCAGTTTAGGGAGGGGCCCCTCCCTAAACTTCAAACCTCAGGACCCCATAGAATGTTGAAAGTGGAATAATAGCACTCTAACAGTCTAGGGTGGAAATGGCCAACCTCTCATTCTGTTGGAAAAGCCACTGTAGGTGAAAGGGCTCCATAATTGCAAATGTGTGATGTCCCAACAGTTAGAAAGCAAATAACACTGCTCCTCCCGGGCATATCTATTTGAAAGTCTGTTCCATGAAGTTCAAGGCCACTTTCTCCAGGAAGTTTATCCACTTAATAGGTTTGTTGCTGTGTGCCTTCAAGTTGTTTCCGACATAACATCCCTATCATAGGACATTCTGAAGCAGAGAGTACATGGCATGCCCAAGGCCATCTGGTAGGTTTCCATGGCCAAGCAGGAAATCAAACCCTGATCTCCAGTAGTCCAGTGCTGAAACCACTACAGCACACAGGCTCACGTAAGCCCTAGTTGAATAATTTTGAGACTTGCTTCCAAGTATACATACACAGGACTGCATTAGTAGGATCCACTTAGGTTCACCAGATTTAAAACTTAGAAATAATTCCTTGAGATTTCATGGGACTTCCTCTGAACAAATGCCTAGGAGCCTAGCAGCAGTCTACACAGATGAAATCCTAAATGTACAGAAGTATAGCATTAACCCAGCTACCCCCAGAAGTCAGCCATACTCAGCTGACTGGGGTTTGCTTGTTATAAATCTCTTGCAAGCTCTTGTTATAAATATTTTGGTCTTAGAGGTGCCAAAGGATACTGTGTTCTTTGGCTGCAACAAACTAGCACAGGTACCCATTTGGAGGGATCATCTGCACAAGTTCAAAGGTGACCTGAAGGCACACACAGACATACAGGACATTGCATAAGGCTCTGAAGTGCCCAATGAGACACTCATTTCAGCTATAATATGAGGAGTCCATGACATTCTAGGAGCTCTGCTGTTTTGGAGCTCTTCTTTAAAACTGTGAGAGGAAGGGATGTACTGCCCTGTCTGCTCTATTAATTTCAGTAGGACTTCTTTCCTGGCAGGATGCTTAGAATGGGAGCCAGAGCTTGCATGGGAGCAGGGGAATCACTTTTTAAACTACAGCTTCCCAAATCTGCCTAGGAGCGGTTGGGGGTTGTAGTCCAAAAATGTAAATTGCCAAGCTCTGCCTAAGGTTGTAAGCCTAGTGGTGCCTGCCTGGCAGAAAGCCCATCTGAACACACTGCCATTGATGCCTGGTCAGCTGCAGTCTCTCGGTACCAGTTACATTGGACTAAGCCCACAGAATCAATGACCATCCCTTTCAGTTAAACATAAAAATTACCATTTGTACTTAAGTCAACTGGTTAGGAGCTTACAGAGTCTTCCCATAGGTCAATTCCCGGGGGTTCAACAGGGCTTCCTCCCCCCAGATGGTGTTAAGGATTACAACTTAAACATGTAGACCTAGTCAGGCTTTACCACGACTCCATGAGGACTTAATTCCAAATGGTCAGGCACAGCGCTGCGCTTTGCAAGGCGCAAGTCCTCAGTGAGGGTGGGTAGGTCGGAACGTGTAGAGATGCCCAGGACAGCCATGAAATGGGCGCAGGAGGCGACGATCTCTTACCTTCTCTGGGGGTCGGGAGGACGTGGTCGCTGCTGGCCGGAGGGATGCAGAGATCATTGTCCTGGGGGAAGCGGCTACAGTCCAGCATGTCCGGCCAAGGGAAGCCGAAGGCGGACATGACCGGGGCGCAGCTCTCCTTCACCTGCTCGCAGAGCGAGTGGCAGGGCTGGATGGTCTCGTCGAGGTCGTCGATGCAGACGGGCGCGAAGAGCGAGCAGAGGAACTTGCGCGTGTCCGGGTGGCACTGCTTCTGCACCAGCGGGATCCAGGCGCCCGCCTGCTCCAGCACCTCCTGCATGGTCTCGTGGCCCAGCAGGTTGGGCAGCCGCATGTTGGGGTACTCGATCCCGCGGCACAGGAGCAAGGAGGCCGGGATGGGCTTGCAGTTGGAGCGCTTGTAGGAGAACTCGGGTTGCCCGAAGAGGAAGAGCCCGCGGGCTGAGCCGATGCAAGGCGCGGCCAGGACGAGGAGGCACAGCAGGGAAAGGCTCCGGCGGTCCATGGTGGCCAGCGGGCGATCGAGAGAGGGCAGGACGGCACACGGTCCAAGGGTCGCAGGGGGCGTGGAGGGGAAGAAGGCAGAGCAGAAGAAAAAGTTGCGAAGCCAGAAAAAGAGGGAGAAGGCGAGCGCGCGGGTCTCAAGGCTCTCCCGGCGGCGACATGCAGCTCCTCGAGGGCAACTTTCGACGCTCGCCGCCGCCTTCCCGCGCGCGAAGCACCGACCGCCGCTCTGCCCGCTCCGCGCTGAGCGCACACAAGTGCCTTCGGGCCGCTTTTCCCCCCCAAAGTGCAAATTGAGACGGGGGAGTGGGAGGGCTAATGGGCGGAGCCGCCTGCCAGCAAACGGACGGGGATTGGTTACCCCTTCCGATGGGGGTGCGCGAGGGGGGAGAAGAAGGGCGGAGGGGTTTTTTCCCCTCTACAGCCCGTCTTTTCTCTTTTTTTTTTTGGGCAGCAAAGTTTTCAGAGGAGCTCCCTTCAGAACTCACGGATTTAAACCCCATTGTGCGGGGGTGGGGGCGAGGAAGAGAACTGGCCACTTCTTATGGGGTCGCCTTTGGTCCGCCCCCCCGCCCATTGTCCTGAAACCCCTTGATCCATCCAGTCACGGCAGTCGTCCTCTTCGGAGTCCCTAAGGCCATTTCCGCACTAGCCTGTTATAGAGCTATTATTCCACTTTCAACATCCTCTGGAATCCTATAACTATATGTTTGAAAGTGGAATAATAGCTCTATAACAGGCTAGTGCGGAAATGGCCTCCCACTCTTTCAGGAATCTGAGATAGATACTGCCCCCTTCCCAGAAGTAACGCGTATCAGCATACATGCACCAAGGTTTGCACAGAATTTATTTTAATCCTTTGGATTTCCTTCCCATACACTACTTCGGAATGAAAAAGAAAGTAGCACTGAACGCTTGAGAAGTCTGTTTTACCTTAAAAAGCAACGTGACAGGGGGGGGGGGGGGACGAAGAAAAGGGAAGGGACCGGAATAGAGTTTTTTATTTTGTTTTGTTTTTTGCACCCAGGTCACCGAACCTCTAAAGTTCCTCCTATGAATCCATGGTTAAAAGTTCCTGCCCTAGAGAGTGGAAGGCCAAAGATGGGACATCTGCCCACAGACAGAACAGAAAGGAAAGAGAAGCACAATCCACCTTTGTCCTTTTGCCAAACATCTCTACCTGAGGTAGAAGAGCAAATTCCACATCTCCTCCCACAGACAAAGTGCTGTCCCTCGAACTAAGTCATTTTGCAACCTGAGGGAGAAGAGAAAACGGCACCTTACCTTATCCTACCCACAAAGCTGAATACAGAGGTTCTCACCACTTGGTCCAAAACATCTTATTGGGCTTCAGTTGCTAGAACTTCCAGCAGCATAGTCAATGTTCAGGTATTCTGGGAGTTCATGACCCAGATATCTGGAGGGCAATGTCTGAGAATCACGGATGTAGCTGGGTTGACAATTGAAACTTCAGCACTTGCCATGGGAGAGAGTTCCCTGATGCAACTGAGGGCATAACTCAGGTCAGATTGTGAGGCATACACCGGTCAGTGCTCCAATAGAAGTAACAGGTGGACGGCTGTTCCTAAGTCCTCCTTCCCCTTCCCTCAGTTTGCTGTCTGAAGTGGTTGTCTCACTCTCCCTAATGGCAGGGCCAGCCCTGTGCAGAGTACCCTAGGCCAGCAAAGTTATTTTGGCAGTGCACAGTAAAAACGACCCTATCAAATGAGTGACAGTTTTCTGTCCTTTTATGACAGAAATCTCTTGCCTCAGGCAGTTCTCTCAGTTTGCCTAATGGTGAGGTGAGCCCTGAGTGGGCAAACAGAGGTGGCTGGTGCTGCTATAAAAAAAATCAGCAGAAGCTGTTAGAAGAATTCATCAAGAGCTCAACCCTTCCAATTGCTTCCTTAGTCATTCCTGCAGGAATGTGGGTTGAGGGCTGGGGAGTCAAAGTGAACAGAATAAAGTAAACATCTTCCCAGGATTGCTGCTGATTGTCCTGGAGATCCTCTTATATAAACCAGTAAAAAGTCCCAACTGTTTCCATAACTGGTTGCTTACACAAATGTAAGGTCTCCAAAGAATCCTGGGCTGTATTCCTATGGCTTGGAGCTCAAAGTGATGAGCAATATGGTTGTCTTTTACAGCAGGCAAGAGAGAACTTCTCAAGTTATTAGATATGGGAGGACCAATGGTTTATTTTCCCCCGAATGCCAGGGACCACTACCGTATTTCTGTCATAGTATTACCTGAAATTTTTCGTTGTGCTTGAATAGTGTAATTCTACCCTTACGTGACTGAGAGATGTTTGTGTTACACTACTTTTCTAGTGAAAATCAACATCATGCAACTGACTGTGGATCTGCCAGTGTGCATGCTTACTGTCCCATTGTGCAATGGGGAAGGTATCGTGCCTGTTTCTGCAGTCCCAGCACATAAAATGGTATCTTGAAGCCACAGACAAATAACACACCATCCAAAAACACAGGGCTTGAATCCTGTCGGTTAGTCCCAACTTGAGTAGACTCATTGAATCAATTGTTGAATGATGGGTCAATATGTGGGTAAATTCAACTGACTCAATAGTTCTAGTCTAGTCAGGCTTAATAACAGGATTTAGGCCTATGTGAAATTGTTGCATGCATGTGACAGCACTTACACAACCATGAATTGAACACATCCATTGCACAACACCTTCCAAAAGTACAACCATATGTGTAAGGGAATTTATAAATGTGTGTAACACCCACAGGATTTGGCCTCAGGTGTGTGTTTCTTTCCTGGTGGCCAACAGCCAATGGCTTACGGACCAGTACTGTTCTGCAGACCACCACGTTGGGTAGCACTGAACTAAAAAGTCATAATACCAAACCTGGAGAGATATTCACCATCCACCCTTCAATGGCTGGAAGGTCTTACTGCTTTAGAAACACATAAATATGTATTTCGCAGATGCTCACTCAAAGTAAACAGTTTTGGGGGACATATGGGTCTGAATCCTATTGGTAGTCGCAAACAAAGTAGACAAATTTAATTAATTTTTGAGTGATGAGTCAACACTTCTGTAAGTACCATTGAGCCAATGGGACTATTCTACTTGGGAGTGCTAATAGGATTCAGGCCATGGTCACATAATGCCTGGCTCACCAACATATCTTTTGTATTTCTCTCTCTTTTTCTTCCTTTTTTGTTTTTGGTATTTATATTATATACCCCACCCTCTCACACCATCCTTTATTTATCATTAACCACTGCAGCTATGAATATAGCTGCAGATTGCTGCAGCAAGACAGATTGCTGGTGTCAAGGGATAACTGAACTACATTGAGACAGAAGAAAGTAAATAATGTATGTACAATATACTTTACATGTACATAACATGTATGTCACATGTTCATTAAATGAGGTATTGTCTTGCATACTCACATAAAGAAAATCTATCTCAGTGAGTGTATTAGAACAAATACATGCAGGTGCCCTTTATAAGACAGAGTTTATTACATGATGGAACAAGAATATTTTAAGTTTCCCTGGGTCCCATGTTGGGAGAAAGATGGGTTGCAAATGAAATAAATAAATATATTCATAAATACTGGCTTTGTTCGTATGTGCCTAAATACAACCAGATTTCTTTCTTTTCTTCACATGAGCCTTTTTCAGATGTTATTTGTGTTAGTGAAAGTCTATCTTTTTTTCTGGGATGAAGCTGCATGTCAGGCTGTCCCCTTGACCTACACACATTCATGGTAAGGTGTGAAACATTTATCAGATGAATGAATGAATGAATAAGCATGTTTATAGGGAAGGAGTTTTTCCTTAACATACATACTTATTTGGAGCTTTAAACATCAGAACTACCACTATGAACTGAGCTTACAAACAAATGGAAATCAGTGAATATAATACAGTATTGGATCCATTTTGTCATATGTAGCGTATAAGTTTCAGTATTCCTAAAACCCAAAAGTTTTTCCAAAATCTTCCAAAGGCATCCCACGCAGAATACATTACACTAGTCTAACATTATAGGGAATGTTGTATATTTTAGGTGCTTTAGAAATATACTTTCCTAAACATACTTTTGTTCTTGTTAAACTCTTTGTTCAAAATTCCGCTTCAGAGACAAGCACGATGCTGGGCCAGTTTTACATCTCCCTGTGTGTCTCTCCTTCAGTCTCTTTCCTGTTCTCCCATAATTTAAGAGGTTAGGAAGATGATACACTCCTTGTTTAGCAGCAGACCAAGCTAAGGGTTAAGCAGAGGGCATCTGCCCTTTAACGTGTCTGCCCCTTTACAGGGATACCAAGGAGGTCTGATATCAAATGACTTCTCACAGTAAAAGGATTTCACAACCTCTGCTTTATTAGGATGGCTTCAATGAAATGATGTTAAGAATAGGATTACCTTTGGGATGAGGTTCTGGTTTCACTTTGGAAAATTAGTATTGTGTTTCAGTCTTTCTTAAGTTGAATGATGTTTCAGTACTGTGGGTTTTAAAGCATAGGAGCAGCGGTGATATACCACCTGGCAAGCCAGCATCTAAAAAAAAGTTTAGCTTCTGCAGGAGGAGATCATTAACATCGCTTATTTTCTGTGTACACAGATAAAGACATTGGCTGAGATGCTACATCACTGCATGTTAACACAACAGTTCCACAGGTCGAGCTGTGTTGTGGCTTCTCTTTCTCCTCCTCTAACTGACTATTTCACTACTGTAACTTTGATGACCATTCAGCAGCTGGTGGAGAGCGGGAATAGGGCTGGGGGAATCAGAAAAGCATTGGACTATGTTCTGAACATCAGACACAGTGGCCGGTAGAATGGATAATCTTTGCTATGATTTTCCCTATCCTTATCCCAGTATTTTCATGGGGAGAAGAGATCTGTAACAGTTATTCTGTGATGAAAGCAATATTTTATGTTGGCCATTTCTGCTATACAGTTTTTGCAGATAAAAGTCAGACATAAAGTTTCATACCCACAACTCCTTCTCTGTCACCCCAATGTCAATTCATATGTGTCAAGAACTTTTCGGTAGGACATATTGGTGACGAGTGCAAAGACACTAGCCCATGGATATCACTGGCTCCCAGTCTGAACTCAACTTAAAAGGTTAGTTTGGACTCTTTCAAGGCTTGGGCCCAAGGCACCTAAAAACCACTTGTTTACATATTTGGTGTTTGTAAAATAAGACCCTCATGAGGAATCCCTTTTCAGAAGTCATCAATGTCTGAGGTGAAGGAAAGGGGTAGCACAGAATGGATGGTTGCACTGATGGTGCCCTAACTGTGAGGGACTCTCTTCCCATGGACTCATCCAATGCTTTTTCTTAAGTCATTTCAGTGCCAAAGACCTTTGTGTTCTTCCAAACTTTTAACTCTGATGTGCTCGTTCTGTGCTGATCATTTTCATTCTACTTTTTAAAATCTTGCTGATTTTTAGGGTAATATTTTTCATGGGAACTGGATTTTTCCCCTGGAACATGTTAACTTTTTATCTTGTAGAACTGTTGTCTTGTACTTTTTCACTTGTGAATACAGTAGGTCCCCCATATCTGTAGGAGATACATTCCCGTAATTACCGTGGATAATGAAATGCTATTTTTTTCCCATGAGATGAATGACATAGGTATCGAGATGAGAATGCAGCTTGGAGAGGAGGCCCAGAAATTTGATAGAACTTTAGCATCTAAGAGAAATATGGCTTCATAGTCTTTATTTGCAATCCAAAGCCAGTGCACAACTGATAAAAACATAAAAATCGACAACAGTGTGTGGTCCAAAAAGAGGTGGGAACTAAATGTTTTTGAACTGCATTTCAGCATGGGTAAATGCAACCATGGTTGCTGGTCAGGTGGATATAGGGGACCTATTGTATTATGGTGGATATGGTGGTGATATGGTGTGTGGGTGTGGACAGGGAGGGGAGAAAGAATCGTGTAAGAGATTATTATGGAATGCAGAAGAGAAAGAGGAAAGTTGGGATGGGGTCGGGGTTGCATTGAGTAGGAGAAAGTACAAGCCCAGAGAGCAATGTGGATCCCACACAGATGAGGTAAACGAAAGAGAAGGTGATTATTGTGAATGGAAGGAAGGTCGTTGCCAAATGATTCCTTCCCAAACAAGTCCTTCCTGCTTTCACTATCCTCTACGGCTTGACCTGTTCCAGTCCCCTTCTGCTGTACACGTTCACTCCAATAAACAGCCACTGTTTCACGCTTAATTGGGAATGAAACTAATGAGATATTTATGGCTCTCGCCTGCATTTTCCCATGTATTTAACACACTAGGCGCCACTCCATCCTCAAGAGCTCTTCTTTGCTTGTCCAAAGAGGCTCTGGGATTCATTTAACCCCTTTGAGAACAGGCAAGGAATTTTTCCTTGTGTTTACATAGCACTGCTATGGGGCTGATATTTTCTTGAATTTCTTTTTTTATTAGGAGAATCTTTTCTCAGGTAATTCTTATAATGTGGTATACAGGATAGCTTGCCCAACACCAGAATTCTTCTCTTCCCCCATGAAATCACTCAAAAGAGTATGGAGTCAACTGTTAGGGCTGCAGTTATTAAAAACAGTACAGCAGTACTTTCAATGGGACCAATCAAAATGTCACAAAAAAGTGAGTCAATTTTCACTCCAGACTTGTTCATCAAGCCTTATATTAAACATAAGAGAGAAAGCTGGGTGAGAGAGAAAGCTTATAAGGTGCTCGCTCTTCAATGACATTTTGGTTGGTTGTCCAGTAAAGGTATTGTCCCACTATGAACTTTGATTCCCACGGCCGATAGAACTCAGTTGTTCTATCATGGTTCTCTTTTATTTAAATAAAAACAATAAAAAGAGAGAACAGGTAATATTGCAATCTGTGAACAGAACTAAACACTCATGTGCTGCAGTCCCACATCCAGCATAGTATAAATATCCATATGCAGAGATACGCTACAGGAGCACAAAACATTCCCCATGCAGAATATCAACATTGCGCAACCCATATCAATGGCTGAATGCCATTTTGCAATGAGCAACCATAATTACCCAACCATAATGCACAATGAGCAACTGCAATGAATAATGCAACATTGCTGTATGTACAACTCCACTTCCACTGCTGTTAGCAGAATACATCTGTTGTGCCATGGTGGATAACTCACCGTGCATGCATAGCATGAGCTATGTGCGTATATGCCATTAACAGGATCTTAATTAAATTTGTGAAATTGTCATCCTCGTAAAGAAATGAGAGGTGCTATATCCATTGTGTGGAGATGCTAATTCCACCTTTTAGAGATTCACCTCAGCTGATTGCCCTTATTATAAACAAATATGTTGTAACTCAAATACCAGTGATGGAGATAACTCTCCCAAATAGGTTCAGAACTGAGTTTGGGTGGGGGGAACACAAATCATTCCAAACTCAGAAAATAACTTGGTCTGTTCTGACTATAAATTGGACCTTTTTCATGCTTCATGATGGAGCATCAACTCCCCCTGTTGAGGGCCTCTCCCTTTCAGACCCCATCTGTCTGCTTCAGCCATTCAATCAGCTTGGGCAGTAGTGGCAGTGGACTTTAGGGAGAAAGAAAGGTCTTTCTCCAGTCTCTTCTCTCTGCTGCTTGGTATACTGATCAAGCTGCATGCCAAGTACTAGAAGCACTAGGAAATGTACTGACATATCTGGCTATCTAGTCATCATCTAAGGGTCTCTCCCTGGTGCTTCCACAAAATAAGACAAGGTAAGTGGCTACAACAGAGGACATTATTAGGATATCCATTTAGTGGAATGCCCTCTACAGAAATGCTTGCCTGCTGCCTATCTTATGGTATTTTGGAAGGGAGGTAAAGACTTTTTAGAAAGATTCCCAGGTCTCTGTTGCTGCTATGTTTGCATTATTTAGTGATAGCTTTAGCTTGTTGGGGTTTTTTTGGCCTAAATTTTATTATTGGTCCCAACTAGAGTAGATCTGTTGGATCAACAGGATTTAGCTACACAATGTCTCATTGCTAAACAGTTTATTCAATGGGTTTAGCCTAGCTGAACTAACCAAGAGGATTTAGTCCATTATATGCCGTTTTTATATGGTTTATTGTTTGCATTTTATTTTTTTAATGTGCTGTGTACCACACAGATGAGGTAGACAAAGGAGAAGGGGATTGTTGTGAATGGAAAGAAGGTCTTTGCCAAACAAAGGATTCTGGGTGTTGAGAAGCTTAAATATGCAATAGACAGATAGACAGATAGTGTTCTTAAGGGGATAATTATAAGCTATCAGTATTTGTATGCACACTCCATGAAAGATGAGCTTCAGCAACATCACTAAAACAGGGCAATTTTCACCTCTGTCCACTGCCTCCCGAAACACAACTTCGGAACCATGTTTCAGTCCTACTGTTCTAGTATTGAGAGCTATTAAAACAACCCAGAGTTGAATTCGGAAGGCCTCAGTCAAGCCTTGGGCAACTCAGATGGCAATCTTTAGATAAACACACAGATCTAGGACCTCACAAGGGGCTTACCTTTCAGCACACACATAGGACTGTCCTTTAAGCCTTCAGTGCTCCATCTATGAAAATGGGAACAGTCTTAAGTCTTTAAAAAAATTAAATAAAGGTTGAAAAGTTATATCTACTACTTGGGAGATGGTTGGGCATGCTCATACAGTCTGGTGGACTTTTTTGAACAAAGTTATAATTACTTTTTTTTTTTTTGACAACTCCTAGACTATCCCAGCCACCATGGATGCTGAGAATGGCCTAGTGGATTCTGGTAGATACAGTTCTTTTCCAAGCACTGCAGCTCATATCTAAAAAACAAAACAAACCCCTCTCCCTACAAATTTACATGAACCAATATGTGAGTACAAAAGCAAATCAAATGGTATGGAGTAGAAGGAGTAACATTGTGGTCTGAGATGTACACAAGTTAACTTTTAACTTGTGAGTGCACTTCTCTTCCATAAGTGACAAAGATCTTTGTGTGTTCACTTTTAAACACAGTTGGGTGAAACTGCTGTTTACCACTGTTTAAGATGAGGAAGTCACAGACCATTTCTTAGACTGAAGTTTACTGAGGTAGAGCTTTGCTGTAGAGATGGCTACTGTTCACTTCCTAAACGTAAGCCATGTAAGCAAACATGTTTTGCCACCTCTGGAATAGCCATCTGTAGATGAGTTCTTTATCCAAGAGTCAGATACTTATATTCGGTTCAACTGCATTTAGCCTTTCACCTTACCCCTTCTCTTCTTCCTTCCACCTCCCCAAATTTCCACGCTCCCTCTGCTTCTGAAGAGCCAGTAATTTATTGCTCCAGTGATCTGTTGCGACCCCATGAGGTCCCTTTAAACAGAGACTCTCTCTAATTGCACACAGTCCAAACTCCTGAATGAAAATGTGCACAAATGAGGCTTAGAAATTGCTGGAGTGACTGCAAGGACCCCTCACCATTGTCTGCTAGGCTTGGGTAACAGGGGTCACTGGCTTAGTTGGTGTTCCACTCTAGTGGAAATTTATTGCCATCAGATAAGCGAGTAAAGTCAATACAAAAAAGCCAGTGGTGGCAGAGGCAAAGCGTGCAATTTCCATTTTTTTTCAACAAAAAACTTGGAGAGGAGCCCAAAATGCATGCACAACAAAATGAGTACAACAGCCACCACAGTCACAAAAGTTTTCTGTTTCAGGTTCCTGAATAAAATGTATGCACATGGAAATTTCTTTCTCTTTTCTATTTCCCTTTTCTTTTTTTTCTTTCATTTTCCTTTCCTTTACTTTCGATTAACGGTTCTTGCATATTTTAGAAGATAAGCAACATTAAAAGAAGGATATGCATATTTCAGTGTTGGAACATAAGCCCTTTGCTACATTGACCTATGATTTCAAATTTAATTTACTAGGAGAATTTTAAGTCAGGCAGAGAAGAGAAGAAAGCCTTACAATGTAATAATTTTTAAAGCTACCCCATTATTACTTTACAAGGGCCCATAATCTCTTAAGCTGCTATAAATTCATAAAGGTGACATATGTAGTTAAGCCACTTTAAACCCTTAAAGTAACATAAGCATTAAGTCATGTGTAGGTCCTTGGGGCAGCCCAGGTCATTAACAGGGCAGATCTATGCATGTCTACTCAGAAGTAAGTTTCACTGAGGTCAGCAGGACTTAGTCACAGGTAGAAGTCTGTAGCATTGCAGCCTATGGTACCTTAATCCTCAAAATCCATTAAAATATATTTCAAAGTAAAATAGAAAGGAGAGGCTTTACAGTTGTATTAACGTGTTGTAGGAGCATAAATTACACATGGCAGCTGGTTCCATCTTCAGAAAATATTTGTAACATATAGCCCCCATATTACAATCAGGCTGATAACAAATTAATTTATACCTTAAAGTATATACAGGACTTCCCCAAGACTTCTTGCTGTCTAAGGTGAAAGACAAAATGATTTTTGTTTATTCAGTCCATTGCCTCACATCAGCTCTATAGACAGAAATGAACTGACTGGCAATTGATGCTTGCTTCAGTGCTGATGAAAGGTTAGCATCCTCAATAGGTGGTCCCTGGACTAGCAGTTGTCCACAAGTCATTGGCTTATGGTCTACTGTGAATTTCCAGGAAAGAAACACTGCTAGCCAATGGGCACAAATATGGTACCAGCACCTGATACATTAGGAGAAAAAAATACTGTCCTCCCGTCAGATGAGAAGCATTACTCAACACATCTGTAGACATCAGGCCAGATTAAGGAGAACAGAACAAGATACATTGCTCATGTCACTCTGTCTTCCAGCACCTTAATACTAGCATTCAGTATTCCAGCATTCAGCATCTGTCATCTGATTGCATTTCTGTACCCAGTCCTGCTGCACAGAAATTAATTTGGATATTGCTCAAGATTGTACAACTGCAATAACACAAACTGAGCTCCCATAGACAGAGGCATGGGGCTTTAAGTTTTTCTGTCTCATACATGGGAGGCATCTCACTTCCACAACTGCTTACACAGGCTTCTTGTTCCTCATAAGGAAGAAGTAATCAGGATATCATGAAAAGCCAGCGCAGATTTTTGTTCTGTTTGGTTTTTCAGAGGAAAACATTTTGCTTTTTTCCCCATGATGGAAAAAAATCCAGCATTAAGGCATGAAGCGAACTCAGGTAACAGGTTCTCATGGACAAACAATCGAGAAGGATGTAACTATGGGGTGGATGAGAGCCTTGCCCCCACTAAGAATTATGTCCTCTCAAATGAATTTTTCCTTCCATCTCTAAATTTCTAGCGTTTTAGTCTTCAGCTGAACATTTAGAGATATGTGCTGAAAGTCTATCATCTCTTTAGTTAAGGATGCATTACCATGTAAGTTTCCTGGCCTGACTTCCTTAGCTCACCTTTAAAAGCCAGCAGCCGGACCAGGTGAAGAAGGTCTGTTCAACTACGAAACAGGGCACAAAGAGGATGATGTTTCTAACCTGATCTTACCAGCAAGCAAGACTGCATCAAGGACAGGGGTCCTGCTTCTGATTGTCACAGCCTTGCTCACTAGTGGAAGGAGGCTAGAAATATCACCCTTTCTGTGCTCCATTCAGAGGCTGGGTGGACTGCCTTTTCCCAATCTGTCTGCTTGCTCTTTAGGTGGGCTGGAGTAGCATTTACATAGCAGTACAGTATGACTACATAGTTTTACTGAATACAAAGCAGTTACAGACTTGTAACTCTAGGTTACAAATCTGTAACTGTGGTACTGAATGCCAACCAAAGTTTAGGCATCCAAAGAAAAGAGGTATGTAAAGTTCCCAAGGGAATATGAATACACTAAACATATGAGTTCTTGGCCTGAATGATGTGAATGTCTCCCTCATAGGGGACTGAAAGATTGCGAGGGGGGGGGCAGAATTCTCATCTGGAGGAGCAATGGCCTCACTTTGCCATCCCATAGCTACACTCTGACATGGGAATATGTGCTCTTTAAAACAGAAATTGTACTCACTCTCAGTCTCACTGTGAGGGACAGTTCAGCCAAAGGCTGCTTATATCCTGCAGGAGCTTACATCTTGGCCATTTAGACAAAAATTAAATAATTTGGTAGGGTTGAAGTTGTTATGAAAAGTGTTGCACAATTTTCTGTAGCAGCAGCTATATTACTTGCAGAACAATTTCAGTCATAAGCCCACTTGCAAAAGAGTAAGTCCTGTTGATTACTGGGTTTTGGGGAGTAATAGTCAAAGCTGTCAGACTCCTGGTATTTAATCTAAATTCTACTATTACTGTAGCAATATTGAAGTAAGAGATGTACATGCACTGAGGCCCTTTTCGCATGGCATTTTCAATGCGAAAGGGCCCCTCGAGTGTTGCACACATGTGAGGAGTGGTCCACTCACAACACACTCACATTTGTGCAACGCTCCAGGGCCTGGCAGGGACTGCTCACACACTTTTTCATTTTCGGCTTTAAGCCGAAAATGGTGCGCGGTCGCGCATTGCTCTGGGGTCCCGTGCGCATTTACCTTGCGTGTGGAGCCTCGGGAGCTGGGCCAGTTGCGTTTCCTGTCCAGCGCAGCCTGGGAAGGTCCCAGGCTGCACTGCGAAAGGAAGAGGCGGGGCTGTCGTGAGAGTGGGCGGCAGCTGCGGAGCTGGAGGAACCAGGACGCGAGAGCCTCTCGCTAGAGGCTGCTTGTGTGAGCCCCGCACCCCAGCACTGCGAAAAGGTAAGGTGCAAAAAGGGTCTGAGCCTGGAAACCATGTCCTATGAGCTGATCAGCTTAGGAAGCTAGGTATGTTTAGCCTGGAGAAGAGAAGGTTAAGAGGTAACATGAGAGTGATCTTTAAATATTTGAAAGGATATAATAGAGAAGATGGGGCAAGCTTGTTTTCTGCTGCTCCAGAGACTAGGTCATAGAGCAATGGCTTCAAACTACTAAAAAAGAGATTCTACCATTAGGAAGAACTTCCTGACAGTAAGAACAGCTCAACAGTGGAATACACTGCCTCAGAACTTGGTGGAGTCTCCTTCTTTGGAGGTTTGTAAACAGAGATTAGATGGCCATCTGTTGGGAATGCTTTGATGGTGTATTTCTGCATGGCAGGGATTGGACTGGATGGCCCCATAGTCTCTTCCAACTCTATGATTCTATGAGATAATGAGAAATGCCACTCCAAATATGGAATGTAGACCGTGTCTCCTCAATAATATAGTGTAGACTAGGGCTAAGGAATGTGTGGTTCTTTAGGTGTTTAGAGTGCAACTCCCAACAACCCTCAGATAGTCCCTTAGTGTTCTTACTCTGATCTTCCATATGGATTCTCCATACTTTTCCCTTTTCAATTTTTGCATGAGCCTTAATTTTCCCGCTTCAGAACTGAAGAAGAAAAAAGTGCTCACAAAATATTTGTAAGCCCAGCAAAGACTGTGTGACAGAATCAAGCATTCAAAAAGTTAATTGACTCCAATTGGCTATATTTTCATAACAGATCCTAATCATAAGATATGGATATTGCGATAAATCCATAATCCAATACCCCAAACATTACCTCTTTCCTGGTGCTTCCCCCTCCCGCAATTTTTTTTTTAAATCAGTTCTGGCAAAGTAATTGGCCACTCTTTACATATGGAAAAGCTAGCTAAGGTTATTTTATTACTTTAATCAAATTAAAGGTATTGCACATGAATAAAATGAAAGGCATTTCCTGAAGGTTTTACAGTTTCCTCAAACCAGCCACAAGCTTTAGCTCGTGTTAATGCAGCAGAAACTCATATGATGAGCATCAGCATAGAATGAACATATACACCAATTACTAGTCAAATAATTGTGGTTTCCTTCTTCTTGCACTCTTTGTAATCTGTCACTTTGTGACAGGGTTCTGAGTGTAGGAAGGAGATCAGGGTGAAAGCCTCAGTGAGTCTTGCAGACATTTGGGAGATCACCCACTAACTGTTATGTGAAAGGCTTTGGACTGAAATAATTCAGATGAAAGAACAATCAGATCTGTTTGTTTAAATTTTCTGTGGGAACCAGAAAGTCTAAAGAGGCAAATAGATTTCTGGGTTTAAAGAAACATAAGCTTTCATTGTTTGAAACAAGAAAAGTTGATTGCAGCCAGTCACCCATTCTGTGTGTAGAAGGCAGAGAATTATACACATGCAAAGTGCCTCTTAGTTAAACTTTGTGGCCTTAATCTCTGGAATGTTTGCTTTATTGTCCCCTTAAAATATAGATCAGTATATGAAAGCAATTAAAACACTATAGCCTATATTTTAGGGCTATTAAAACAATTGGTAAAATGCTGCTCCCCTCCCCCCCACTCTCCATTCACCATTTTCAGACTAACTGAAAAAATGTCTGCTTGTGTTTTAGGTTTTTGTGTACCACTTTTTCAATGGCTTAGATGTTTGACATGCTAAATATAACTCTTCTTAATACACAAAAGGCTACTAGTACATGAGCCATAATGGCCACTGAATACAGAAGAAATTACAAGTCGATTGCATGGTTTCCATATGCAAAAATGTTAGCAGGAGAGTCCTGCCTACAGCACTGGAAAGCATTTGGCATATTTACAGCTTTGCTGGGCTCTTGCTGGCAGGATAGGACTGAGGGAAGAGGGACATACTTAGCTCTTCTTCTGTGTTTTTCCCAGAGATAGCAGCCAAGATCCTGAATTAGGAAATGTACAGGCATATATCAATTAACAAAGCCTCTGACAAAGAAACTTCTTTTTACAAAGTCTATTTATGCCTGCCTAGCCTCCTTTTTCTTCTTGTCTTCTGTCTAGCTGGAAGATTTTTAACAGTATCAGCACTGGGATGGTGGTGAAGGAGAGCTTTCAGTGTTGGGTTGCAATAGTGTGCCTACACTAAACAATGCAATAAAGCGTGAGCTGTGAAAGAATGGGATTGTGTTCTAGCCAGTCTTACTGTAGCTGTGTGTGCCTGCCAACAACAGGCATAGTAAACAACAGCTGTCACCAGAATTTCTTGCTGAGCATGTGTGAAAAGCAAAACAGAGAGAAAGGGGGAAGAGCAGATAAGCATGTTTCACTAGCTCCCACTGGCATGGGAAAAAACCAAACCAAACCAAAAACATAGGTCTTGCTGCCAAAATGGAAATCATGAGGAAGATGGAGGTTGGTGAAAGAAAAAAAAAATCATCCCCGGATGCATTTTGGAAGAAGCTCTCAGGTAGTCTCTAGAAGGTTCGAGATTCTTTTGTCTACTTATGCCTCTGACAAAATTCCTTAAGAACTGGTGTTTTCCCATATGTAGGCAGTGATGACATACCAACCTGCATAATTCAGATTTCAAAGGCACTGAAGAATATCACTCCCACCATTTTCTGCTGAAGAAGTAGTATGTATTTGCTGGCATATCAGACAGAACATGCATATAAGATGCACCTCGTTTACATGCCGGCAAATATTATTTGTGGGCATATAAGATACACTGGCATATAAGACGCACCCCATTTTCAAACAATATTTTTCAGGAAAAAAAAAGAGAGTCTTATACGCCAGCAAATAGGGTATCCACATCCTTTCCGTACCAGATTAGGAAAATAATTAGCTGATGTGTGCATTAATAAAAATGCATACTTTTAACGTCACCACTGTGCACATTGGTGAGGCATGGCCAAGGTATTTGGGATTCCCTCTAACAAGTTTTAAACTTGCAACTCTGTACAGAAGCAGGAAAATTTGCAGATGTGAATCAGTGGCCCTTTTCACATGTCAGGGAGGAAACGGGCAAAAACGCCCAAAAACGGAGCTTACCTCCAGCCGGGTAAGTCCGTCGCCGCGTGGAGCAGCGCGAGCTCGCTGCTCCACACTCCTCCGGCGTCGCAGATGGCAGCTTCTGGTTGGTGGAGGCTCTCCACCAACCGGAGAAGCTCGCCAGCCGGAAGCCCGCCCCCAGCAGATCTGCAGGCACACACTTGCGCGCGCCTGCAGATCCACTTTAGAGCCGGGCGACGGAGCGGCACGGGGCTGCGTGCTTTGTGCTTTTTAAAAACCTCTAAAAAGAGGTTTTTAAAAAACACGGAGCCCAGCTAGTTCCGGCCGCTCCTGAGTGGATTCTGGTGTGAAGCTACTAAAAGTAGTCCACGTCAGTCCACTCTACAGTGTAGACGACCTCCGTGAGAGGTCGCTCTACACTGTTTCCCCCCCCACATGTGAAAAGGGCCAGTGTGCAAAATCTAGTATACCTTTTTATGTCTTTTTGGTTGGCCTAATGGTTGGAATTCTGTATCAGCTACTCAGTTAAGTATACTTAACCAGGTAACTTCTCCTGGTCCAGCCCCCCCAATAAAAAAAAAACTTGACAGAAACATCATTCACCCACACTCTGATCAACTGCAGAATGGACCTTCTTCTCTCCATGCAGCTGATGGCTCATAAAGTAGGTTGGTGGGGGAGGGGAGTTATGATAGTGGCAATGGTGTAGCAATCACAAATATGAAACAGTTACTTAGATTTACTAATTTGTAATGCACAGTATTAATGATTACTACTTTAGTCATGATCATGATGTTATTGCCATGATTGTAACTCTCCCCACAACCTACTTTATCAGGCATCAGCTGCATGGGGAGAAGGAGGTCCATTCTGCAGGCTATCAGACTATGGATGAATGACATTTCAATCAGGAGGTTGGGCTAGGAGAGGTTACTTAAGTAGCCGATACAGAATTCCAGCTGGTATTACCATAATACAGATTTCAGAAAATATGTTTTCTCAAGTTCATTTAAATTAAATAACCACACTTCTTAGGCATTTTCTGCACCTTACCTTTTCATGGCGGCATCTGGTGGGGATCCCAGCATCAGTGCTGTCGGGAAAGGAGTGCAACATGATCACTCCCCTTTGCACCAGCTGGCTCCGTGATAAAGGAAGCACGATGGCCCCTCCTCTTCCTTATGCAGTGCAGCCAGGTACTTTCCTAGGCTGCACTGGAACAGGAAGCGCAGCCATTGCACTTCCAGTCCTTCTGCAGACTAGGTCTAGGATAGCCATGTGATCGTGGATCATTGATGGGGAAAACCAGTCAATGATTTAATCCATGATTGCACTGCCTCGGGACGGGAGAAGTACAGGACCTTGACGACGTCATGCAGAACTGTTGTTACACCATGCTAAATATGTATAGGATCTTAGATCTATTAGGTATGCCTCAGTGGCAGAATCCGTGAGAAATAAAAGACACTAGGAAACACTTTGGAATCCTAACACAGAATTCTATGTAAAGTAAAAGAGAGAGATAGAAGCCTTGGACACTCCTGTCCTGCTACAAATAGCAGTGGCCATCTGGTAAACTGTGCTCTATGGCAAATCAGAGGTGCCATCTTAGATTCCAGTAGAATGAAAGAAAAACAATTTTCAATTATCGGGGGAGAAAGGTCACAGTACAACTGAAAGGCATGAGTTTTAATATATTTATATAAAGATTAAAAAAAGAAAAGAAGCAGCAGCTGAGTATTAAATGAATTTTCTGTAGTTTATATCTCATAATCATTTCAGTAGTGTTACCAGCATAGATGAGAGCATCCTTCATGTGAAGTAACTGAACAAGCATGCACATTTGTGTGTAGGTTAGTTGAATTGCTTATAACCACCATTGCTCAGTTTGCAGAACTCGTAAAATCCCTTTCGATCACTAATGCATGTATGTGGGACTGTAATTGGAAGGCGTTTTAGCTGGCCAGGAATGTATGTGTGCTTAACGAACTTCTGAGGACTACTGCTGTGGATTTTGAAACAGAATATCCCACTTTTCCTAAATGGTACTTTCACAGGGTTCCTAGCTCTGAAAGTCTAAACTCTCTTTTCTAGTCCTCAGGGCGAAAGGAGGAATCTGAGGGTAAGAATGCTGTTTTGAAAAATATTTGTAGATATATATTTTCCTTTCTTAGACTCGGTGTTTTTAGTTGAATGGCATATTTTTGTGCGGCTCCAGAGACACTTAATATATAATTCTCATCAGGGGCTATCTCTTGTGATGTCACCCTTGTAACATCACCAGGGGCTGCCTCCTGTGACATCACAAGGCCTCAAGTTTCACCCCTGAAATTTCAGGGCATGGATTGTTCTGACTGGACAACAGTATATAGTAATAAAGGATTTGGCAAGTCTCTTCTGCCACAGTGGAATCAGGGCAGAGGGAAGATGCCCCATTGGACAGTTGGGACTTGTCAGTGAGGAATAAGCAGTTGGCCTGGTGGAAAGAAAAAGAGAGAGAGAAAATGCTGTGACTTTGTTTCATTGAATTGTGCATGTACCTGGTTGTGCCACCCTTTAAATGACTTAGGGAGTTGGTTACATTTAGCTTATAGAAGAGAAGACTATGGCCATTTCCACTTGGCGTCACCATCCCGCAATAGGGAATGTGTTGGGAGCAGTCTGCATGTCATGCTTTTGCATGGTGTCAGCCATTTCAGCATGGCGTCACACTTCCATGGTGGGGACGCAATGGCAGCAATTCAAGAGTCGTGCTGTCACACAATGTCATTGTGATCCTGCTGCCAACCCATCCCCACCCACCATGATTGCAGGATATTCACTTAACAGAAAAAAAAAAATCTGTTAAGCACCTGCAATTATGCAACACTCCCATCACCCCTGGCCATGCGGAAGGGGCTGAAGAGCAATAATGCACTTCCTTCCCCAGCACAGCCCAGAAAAGAGGCCAGCTGCACTGCAGAAGGCAGGTGCACGTTGCTCACAGTCCCTTCCACAGGGAACCAGCCAGGTGCAAGGGGGGTATTCCTGTCAAGCTTCCATCCTGGCAAAGGTGCTGCCAGGATTGCGACGGGATGTCGGCAGGAACCGGTAAGGTGTGGAAATGGCCTAAGTATCAATTTTGACTGGAAATACAAAATAAATTTGGCATTTTCCAGATTTAAACAACTGAAAGATCTAAATGGAAGCTGTATCTCAGAAAAGGGAAAATAAATATTGTCTCTGATGCTGGAATTTACACAGAGAGTGATTTATAAGATATCATAAACATGGCCATCAGAAATATTTCTAGAGCTTGGCTAGATGAAACTGATCCTGTGCTTATTAAAATCAAAGCCTCAGTATCTGAAATGTTTAACCAGATGTTAGATTTGAATAAAAGTATGACAGAAAATAATGGGAATTTAGACCAGAAACTGAATTTGTGAAGATGAGAGATTATAGGACAAGCAAATATTTTGAAAAGTTTGCTGAAAAATTGTTCAAAGAGATCACAACTTCAGTTCAGAACTTTACAATTACTACACACAAACATGAACAGATTTCTGGCATCTTGAAAGGAATGGCCATTTTATGGCAAGAATTGGAAAAGGCACAGAATAGAATTATGATGAGTTAAAATCAAAGGAAACATAGATTAGACTAAGAGCTGTGTCAGAAGTGCTGACTGATTTAAAACAGACAGTTTCAAAAGCTATGGTGAATCTTATAAGCAGCTCTGCTGATGATTTTGACAAGGAGATTGAAGGAATATACAGGCAAAACCCTTCTTATGAATAGAAAGGAGGAAAAAAGCTTCCAAGAGATTTGGTCATTTGTTTCACCCATAAAAATATCAGTCTGTCACCCAAAAGGAGGCAAAGAGGGGTGGATGGAGCTAATAACCCCCCTAGCTCTGCCCCCAAACCCCTGGTGTCATGGTGCATTGTGCCTGACACCATTGACACTGACATTGTCTTTTTCAAGATTTGTATTGTTGACCAACCATGAAATAATGGGACCAGGCATAGAGAACTGGGTTAGAAAAGTCCACTTTATTTAACCGAGAACCTATTTAAATGGAGTTGAACTTGGAAAGACACAAGGAGAACAACTTGATATGGGATCAGCTGTGGCCAGGAGTTACTCCATGACCTCCTCTTCAGCCTTCCCCTGGGTGAACCACCTGAGCTTTGAGGACAACCCAATAGCTGGGTTGCTCCCTGTCTGGCCATCTACTGAAAGGTAGATTCAAGGAAACTTACTCCCAAGCTGCAGGACTAAAGTGAAAGCAAAGCCCCGCAGGCCAGCCCCAAGGGTTGTCTCTTTCCACCACCTTTGGATCTCAGGACCTAAAGAGGCAATTCCAGAGCCCTCCCCTTCACCAAAAGGGTGCCAAGGGGTTTACTGCAACACTTATTTCTCCCTCACTACTTCCCACGGACAAGAGACAAGCATCTACTTAGTCCTGTTCCCCCACAAGGCTGGACAAAAGGGCCTTCAACTCTAGATGCTAAGTCCCCCAGGAACATGCGATTACCCTCTTTGAATAAAGGAACATTTTTCACTCCGCAGAGCTCAGGGCAATGAAACACTAAATTAGGATTCATGCAAAAAGCATCAGAAGTTGTCCCAATCTGAAATGAATGAATTCCCAATTTAACTCCTTGAAGATTCAAGCTCTGTGAGGTCTTGGAAGTAAAAGATCAAAATTGGTTTTAGTAAGGGGTGAAAGGTCAGCATGACAAAATAAAGGACCTTGTCTTAGATCTCCCAATCCTCACATAATCCTGAAATGTACAAATTGGATGTAAGGCTGTTTCATGACAATCTCCCAATCTTACTTTTGCCGATGTTCTCCTCTAACCCATCTTAGAGGTACAGATCAATGACATAGCCTGCTGCCCAGAAACTGCTGAATCTCTCAGCTGCAATACACTACCCAATACATCCCCTCTAGACCACACAACCAGCTCACTAACCTACAAGGTGCCCCCCCACAAAAGGGTAATCATAGATGTTGGGTGAAAGAAAACAGTCTAATAAGGGCCTTTCCGCGCTACACTGTTATAGTGTTATTATTCCACTTTCAGCATCCTATGGAATCCTGGAGTTGGCAGTTTAGGGAGGGGCCTTTAGAATTCTCAACCAGAGAGCTCTTTGGCTTCAGTAAACTACAAACCCTAGAATTCCACAGGATGTTGAAAGTGGAATAATAGCACTATAACAGTGTAGTGTGGAAATGGCCATAATCATCAGAGCAAATGGCTGGCCAAATACATCCCAAGCACTTATTAGATACATCTATTATATACCCTGCCCCACTCTCAAAACCATCCTTCCACTGCTTTGTGAATCCTGAACCCTTGCATCCTGGCAGCAATGGTCAACACTGACAGCCTAGCCTAGATGGAGTTAAACTCCTACCTCTCAGATGTACACAGAATTGCAAAATATGGGCAACAGGGATTGGCTAAATAATCTGAAGCCCCTCACTTTACTAAAACTCCAACCCAGCCTTCCTATAACATCTCCTAGTACTGGGAGACGCTAATTGCCCTGACAACATCACCCCTCCAAGCTGCCAAAAATCTGCCAGTATGGAATTTGGGCAGGTCTTCACCTCCAAAGCCAGCTGTCTGAAGCACTCAACCTGTTGGTAGGAAAAAGCATTGGCAATCCTGTTGTCCAGTCCAGCCACATGGAGCACCATAAAAAGTATATTATACCAAAGACTCTGCAGTATAAAGGCCATGACCAAACTCATGACTTGTGGGGACCCAGAGGAGAGGGAATTAATATTATCGCACTGGAAATGAGCAGAGGACTTTACCAACTCCCCTGCCCAGATCTGAACAGCCACCACAAATGATACCAAAAAATCCACTAGTGCTAAATTGGACAAAAAACCTCAGTCCTGAATCTACCAATGTCCATAAAAATGCACCTCCAAACCAAAAGAAGCTGCCGCATCTGAAGATGACTTTAAAGCATCCCGGGCCTTAATCTCATCTCACCAAAATTAAATCCTATTGAAGGCCACAAGAAAATCTTTTGAGACCTCAAAGTCCCCTGTGATCTTCTGTATAACTCTAATCCTATGCTGGGGCAGAAGGATTCCACATATAGCATCACAAAGTCACCTCAGAAAAGTTCTGTGAGTTGTCACAACCCTACATACAAAATTTAAATGACCAATGAAATCCTGAAGTTCTCTAAGTGAAGGCTCTTCCTAGGCCCCATAAATTCAGAACTCTTCTTTCTCAAATCTCCCAGTTTCTCCCTTGGAAGTCTATGGTGCTGTTCCACAGCATCCATCTCAATACTAAGGAAAACCAAACAATAATGGAGTCCCTTGGTCTTCTCATAGACTACTGGTGTGCCTGACTAGGATGTCAAAGAGTAAAACTGCCTCATCAAAAAAATGCACTGTCTTCTTCCTGGCTGTCCTATGAACAAAAAAAAATCAACCAAATAATGAATAACCCCTTTCTGTCCATATCTAAGCTTAAGGGCCCATTGAAGAAAAGTACTGAACTTTTCAAACATGGCATATGACACCCAACAGGAAATAGGAAAAGCTCAGTCCATTTACAGACCATCAAAAGAAAAACCCAATAATTCAAAGTCCCCAGGATGAACTGGCAAGAGATGAAATGCAGACTTAATGTCACATTTCTGCAACAGAGCCCCAGTTCCATTCCTATGCACCTTCTGAACTGCTGCATCAAAGGATGTACAATGAACAGTACAGAACTCCATAGGAATGGCATCATTAATGGACTGACCCTTGGGATAAGGGAAATGATGAATAAGCCTGTATTCACCAGGTGCCTTTTTTGGGAACAACGCTCAGGTTGGGTACAGGGAGAGATGTGAATGGATCTATAACCCTCTCTTTTGACACTCTTTTATAGATCTTGTCTCTAACAACATATTTTATTTATCTATTTAATATATTTATATGCCACTTTTCTCCCAGAGTAAGACCCAAGGCAGCTATTCTAAAACAACATGGAACATAAATTCTTGGATTGGAAAGGATGCCAGGTTCCTTGAAATGGGTTCCAAAAGCCTTCCCTGAACCCCTCCCTCAGATAATTGGCCGCAGCTTGGTCAGGGTAAAGCTGCCATAGAAGCTCCAGTCAATCCAGTTTAATTGGACTGGGCCTCTTTTGAAGGTGGAGGGGAACCCTCGTTCCCCACTTCTCTGATTGCTGATCCCTATTCCTTTTTCCTCTCTGGCTGTTACAAAAGGAATGTCTCTCCCCCACAAATAGAACACTCATGTTGGAATATGCAAGGCCAGCGTGTACAGGCACCCTGGACCCCAAATTCCCAATGTAGCAGCCTGTGCTGTTGGCCTACAGCAGCCTGCTGGTTTTTTTTGCTAATCTCAACCTGTGCCATTTGGACAATATGATCACTGTGTGACCTCTCACTTTGAGTTGGTTGAGTAGGGGTCAAAATCTGTGTTCACAACTGTGACTGCAGCTGATCCCACCTGAGGGCAAGGTTAATTGCTGACCTCATACACATAGGCTCATCGTAAAATCACTTGGCTAGACTAACAAAATCCACATAGGCCCTATGAATTATATCTATATACTGGAGGAGCAAGAACACATCCATGGCTGCGCTATGACAATAACACCTGAGTAGATAAAAAATCCAGGCAACCAATGGCTCCAAGTCCTGTCTAGCCTATGTCTATGTAGTTTCTCCTTCTGCTTAACAATGAAATCCTTCTTATCCTTCTTCTACCAATTCATAATAAAGAAGAGTGAAAACATTTTTGCCATGCAGATCTTGTCTTTAGTGTATTGAATAAATGGTCCCCCAAGGGGAGGATATGTTCAGAATAGCACCATAAGGAACTGTACTATACCCACTATTAGTGGGCTGCTGCATATTCCCTAAAACCCTATGAACACACTGTGGAGGATAGGTTTCTTGGGGATAACAAAGCCAAGGAGCCATGTGGGACTGCAATAGATTCAAACTGGGTTGCATGGGAAGCCCTCTGCCCACTGGATCCACTCCCTCTCTGTCTTGTGCCTACAGATGTTTGCCCACCTGGTGTGCCCCAATGCCCTCCCCCCATGTCAGTTATATGAACCTGTATGGATGGTGTTAGTGTCAGAAGGCTCACCTAAAATTCACTGTAGACTCCCTGGCCATTTCCACACTCAACTGTTACAGTGCTATTATTCCAGTTTCAACATCCTATGGAATCCTGGGGTTTGCAGTTTAGGGTGCAGCCTAAGCACTATAACAGTCTAATGCAGATATTGCCCTCGATATCATTCTCAACACAGACCACCACAGCCAATGGTTCATCCTCCACTTCTCCAGGCAAAAAACTGTCATAGGTTCAGCTATGCTTTTCCAAAGTATCTAAATAAACCACAACTTAGTAAGACTCACCTGCCCTTAGATTTGGTTTCCCATTTAGCTGGGACTGGCAGCCTGCTTAGAGGAAATTCAGATCTTCTCTAGAGCTTCAAGTCTGGCAAGGATTTTAGCTAAACCCCTCTCATAAGTCCACGTTTCTGATTAACTGATGTTCATAAGCAATGATTTTTAAGCATGGCAGGGAGAGGTGGTATTTTGACATAAATTTAGAAATGGTGCCCATGTAATTTGCCATTTTTTTTAGAGAAAGAAAAGAAAGATTAAAAAAAAATAAGAGAATGACCTCTTGGTGGCGCTTGTGCACAAATATAACTTCTGATAGGTTTATTAAGTCCTTCTTGTTTATTTTCTGTATTGGTTTGCTGCTCTTCAGATTATTTAGAGAGGCTTTGAGGACTGTGATGTTAGAACTAGCCAGTCACTTGTCAATCTAACAACTTGTTTAGGTTATTGAGAGAAACATTTGAAATGACAGACTATTTCTGACGTTCCACCAGGAAAAAAAAGAACGCAGTTGTTCTTTTTGTTAGTAAGAAAAAAAGTTTACTAAAAACACATTCACCAAGGGAGAAACTAGAAGTTACATTAGATGTGTAGAAAGTATTTTGTTTGTTTTCTTAAAGAAAAACTGGAGGATAGCCTTGATTGAAGTTTGGAACTGTAGTGCTCAGGGAGATGATTTTAACCTGTTTCCTCTATTAACTCATGAAAGTGTCCTCTCTCAGCTTTTACTATCTTGAGAAAGAAGATGCTTTTGTGATCACTCTTGCTTCCCAATGGCTGTTAATTGGTAAGTAACAAATATTCACACAGATATTGTCATATTTATTTTGGCCTTTGGAATAAAGATTTGGGTATAGCTTTAAACCCTTCATTCAGAATCCTATGTGAATAGTTGCCACTTTTATTTCAAAGGAAAGGGAACAACTGTCTTGCTTTCCTATGCATTCGTGGAAGTCTTGCTTTCATGTTTGTAAAAAAATAAGCCACAGTGTGATCTGATGTTACATATGCGTTTTGGAACCCTCATGCTCAACCTCCCATTAAAAAACTGAGACAGAAAACAAAAGCTATTCAGAAAAGCTGTGGAACGTATTCTGTAAGCGTGTGCAAAGTATTCAAAATGGGTCTGGATAAACATCTGTAAGATACAGTACATCTCAATATGCTGAGTTGATGGCTCTAGCTTGCTGTAATACTGCTTCTGGTACCCAACGGATAAAAGCAGTTAGCCACAAGAGATTATGGTGACACCACCACCGAATATCCAGCTTGTGTTACTTCAATCATGCCTTCTGAGACAAAACAGGAAAGAGATAGTTCTTTTTAATTATTATTAATAAAGTCACGAATTCTTAGGAATGTTTTAGGCACAAGAAGTACAAAGATGCTGAAAAGGAACATTTAAGTTGAATGTGGGTGAGTTTACCTCTAATTGAGATGGCATCTTCCTCTACTAGATGAAGTTCCTCTGGATCCAGTCCTTTGCTCCTACAACTCTTTTGGAAACATTTATAGTGACTTTTATTAAATAGATTTTCCTTTTGCTGTGTCCAGCTGGTTTATACGTATTTCAAAAGGCAAGACAATTATTTTGGGGTGGAGAGTAATTCCTAGTCAGGGGACAGGCCCTTTAAAGATTTCCTTAGACAACCTATGTACTCTTCACACATGATCCACAAATATGCATCAGTCTGACATTCTTCTATGTGACCTTACCCTGCTTAAGTTTTAATCCAACAATTTATTATTTTACTTATTTATATAAGTCTACACCATTATATATATTGGAAAAGAAAGACAGATAAAGTTAAGGAGAATAAGCAAGTGTTATTTTGGCAAAGAAAAAACTTCTGTGCTTAAACCCTAAAATGTAAAGTATACACAGTGATATCTTGGTACACTGATTTTGTTCTTAAGATAAGAAGATTGTATATTCACTCTCGGAAAACACTATTTAAGGTTACAGTCAGATAATCTCTTACCACATCACAGGGATTGCTTATAAGGTTCTGAGGTGGCATGCTGTGTGTATTCCACTATTGGCATGTCCATATGCCATCTTCCTCTTCCTTCTGTGTATTTTTAGAAAGCTTCCTTACTCCTGAGTTGCCATGAGAGATGTTTTTGAGTGGCATTATTGCCACTATCTATTTTGTAGGCCAAACAACAGTTTGTCACTGCTGCACAGTTACCACAAGATTTGTGATCATCAAGTTCTTCTGTGTTCAGGGACAAAAAGAAGTATTCTTAAGTGACAAAATGTCAGCTTCTGAGACCATGACTTTATGAGGACTAGCAATTGAGGTTCATTGAAAGGTCTTCTGTCAGTTTTTATTCTATATGTAATGTGAAAAGACTGGTTGTCCACCAATAGGTTCTTACTCCTTAATCCTCTAAATCAGTTGGTTACCCCATGTAACTTTTTGGAAGGCACCATCCAGAACTCTTTGGTTGACATGAGCAGTTTCTGGAATTTGGGAGTAGTGGTATCAAAAAGTAACTTTTCCAAGTTCTGGCCACATGTTAACTAAACATTAAAGCCTTGGTTCTAATTTTACTCCTAACTAGACTAATGTTGCATCGGTGGGGTTTACCTACATGTTGATTCAACATTCAACAGTTGATTCAATGGGTCTACTTTAGTCAGGAGTAACCATAGAATTCAGATTGAGCTCTGTTTTGAAGTTTCACAGAAATAAAGTAATAGGAACTGGTGGATGTTAATCATTTGCAGCAGCAGCAGAAGCTCCTTAATATCTGTGGTTTCTGTATTGTGTACAGCATCAAGTCTAGTGCAGCTACTTTGGGATGGAAGGGGAAAAAATACCCTATCAATAGAAGATGGCTGAGATTCTGCATGAGGTGACAAACATGTACCATGCAGCTGTGTCTCTGTAGCTACACCTCCCAATGTTACTCCCCCAAACCGAACTTGTAAACTCAATCATTTCTCTGTCATTGGAGAGTGAGGGAATCAGTGGGAACATGTCCAGCTATTTTCCTGTAACTGAATACACTGTGACAGGCATCCACAGAGACCTTTGGTGGTCGTCAGGAAGTCCCTGCAGATAATGTCCTTGCAGCACGTCCAGCTACAGGAAAATAGCTGGAGATGTCTCCATTGATCTCTTTGGTCTCTGACAACACAGAGATGGCCATGTATGTAGGGGGCTGCACTGCTTAAAAGATGGATTTTGGTGGGGGGGACATTTTGGTCATTATGTGAGTGGAACAAAATTCTGACTTCTGCTAAACCATAAAAGTAAGTTGTGGTGGCATATAACTCTGACTTTTTCCATCACAGTTCACTCACAGTGTACCAGCTGATATTGACAGTACCACAAAATGTTTGCAGGGAGAAACATTCTATCAAACTTGAGAACTGGTTGTGTTCAAGGTAACAAACAGAAATTGATTGATGCATGGTGACTCTCTGTTCATGCATATGCATTCCCACTGTTATTTCTCATCTGTATCAACTCTTCCAAGACGAATTCCACAGAAGAGAAACTGAGGCAGGGCCTGTTCTTAGTTTTATTAAGGTTAAACTTCAAAAAAGAAGAATATTTCAAAAGCATTTGTCTGCTTTGCCTTTTCATACAATAGTGATATCCTTCTGTAACTGAACAATACAGATAAAAACTATTGTTTAACACATGGACATTCTTTGAAAGCAAACGAGGTTTGAAGAGCACACAACTGTTGAGCTGTTTATCAAAATGAATTGGGATGGGCAACTGCAGAGCTGGGAAACTATTCTTCCTTACTTGCACCACCAATCCTAACATGCTCAGAAGTGGTATCACTCCACTTTCAGTTGTGGGTCTAAGGCCATTTCTGCACTACACTGTTATAGTGCTATTATTCCACTTTCAACATCCTATGGAATCCTGGGGTTTGCAGTTCAGGGAGGGGCATTTAGAATTCTCAGCCAGGGAGCTCTTGGGCCTCAGTAAACTACAAACCCCAGAATTCCACAGGATGTTGAAAGTGGAATAGTAGCACTATAACAGTGTAGTGCAGAAATGGCCTGTTTTGTGTGGGTGGCCTGGGGTAGTGGGGTTTAAAAGGACCCAAATTTGCCATTTTGCTTGGAAAAATTTTGAGATTTTTTTCACTATTTTCCACAATTTATATTTTTGGCTAAAATTTCAGCCAAATTTTTACTTTTTTGCAGGGGAGAAGGCTTTCGGGGAACTCTCGGAAAAGTTCAGCAGCAACAACGCTGAGGCTCAGGAGCAGCACACAGTCCACACACTTTTCTTCCCCCTCCCCGGAGCTTCACTTGCTAGCCACGCAATGGAAGATCCTTGAACAGAACCTCTCTTTTGGCACGTTCTGTTGTAGGGTGTGCAGCTCAGACTGGGATAATTGTGCTGGAGGAGGAAGCATTTAACACTTTCCTGGATATTGTTTTGCCAAGTAAAATTGCCCCCATTCGATTTAAACCGCTATTCACCCTCAGGGCAAATAGAATAAAATATTAAGGCACTTGTACGATTTCTGTGTGTTTTATCCATTGATCAAACTCTTGTTGTGGAATGTATTTTAATTAGGACAATGATCTGGTAGGGATCAAGGGTTATAGCTATTTTTTCCCAGTGCTGTGGTCCTGATCCAAATGAGCCCTTTGGCAGGAGGTACTTGGACAAGATTTGTATCATGCCATTGCTCTGTTTCACTCACAGAACTTTTGTTCTGGGCTTCACATAACACCATTCTCAGTTCATAACCCTCCCTTGTTTTTCTAGCACTTCTTCCTAAGAGAAGACATGTTAGTCATCTTTAAATATCTGCAGCATGTGATGTAGAAGACAGAACAAGTTTGTTTTCTGCTGCTTCAGAAACCAGAAGGAGAACCAATGGATTCAAATTACAAGAAAAGAGATTCTGTCTAAACATTAGAAGCAACTTCTTGACTGGACAATGGAATAAACTGCCTTGGAATAGGATTTAGAGGTTTTCTTTGGAGATTTTTCAAGGTTGGATGGGCACCTTTTAGGAGTGTTTTAGTTGTATATTCCTGCATGAAAGGGCATTAGACTAAATGGCCCCTGTGGTCTGTTCCAACTCTAAGATTCTGTGATTATGTTGGAACCAGCAAAATCTGTTATGGAGAAAAACATGAAATTGCTGGACGGTGGCTTCTTTATTGCTAGTATGTGTGTGTCCTCCTTGCAGTAACACACTTAGCAACTTGGGGGGGGGGAGAGGAGATCTAATTCACTGCATCATATCCAGTTTTGGCCTTCAGTATGTCAATTTGCAGAATTAGCCATTAGTATAGTTGCTCCTGGGGAATATCACATATAATCTGAAAGAAGAGAATGAGCAGAATGCTTCATCCTACCTCAGTGGAACTTCTGGCTCGGAATAATTAAGGTAAAGTTTGCATTTTCTTCAATTACGAACTGTAATATCAGAGTAATCAAGCTTTTGATCACCACAGAGTACATGGTAGTTCCTTTCTGATGGTCTGGTAAACATTTTTCTATGATCAGGTCTTAAGTAAAGGAATACCTCAGGTCTTAAGTAAAGGAATGCTTACTGTCTGAGAAACTAGACAAGTCAACACTTAATAAAACAGGTACTGGTGACACTGTGCACTTGTGTGTGGTAGAGCATGGCAAAGTTACCTTTGTGGATTACAACCTCCCAGTGTGCCCCTGGGAGTTGTAGTCCAAAAGGTAACATCTCTTAAGGTCTGTGGTGTGTGCGCGTATAAACATGCATGCTGACACATGTGTGGAATCAATAGCAAGAAATATGTACTGGTGTGTTGGAAAGGTTTCTTCTCTCTTGAAGCATTTGTTAGATCTATTATGTGAGAAGTTCATTACTTCTATAATAGAACTTTTTTCACAGCATAGTGAATTGCCTGCAAGCAGACCTCCCTCTCTTAATGGGTGCCTGCCATATGACAATGGGCCAGCTTTTACTGTTCAAGGCATCACCAATATAGCTGTTTATTCTCTGAACCTGGAGGAGATCCAGTAGGATTTGATTTTATGGGGTTTAATGCAAAGGTGTTGTATTTCATGAGATGAAATCATAACACAGCGGGTTTGCAAGAATTGTGAAAGATTGTTTTTTCAGAGGGCTGGCAAGAACTATTCCCTTGATACTTACATGTCTAAAATAGAAATATAGATCTTCTTTCATTGGATTGAAATGATAACTAATCTTTAATTCTTCCTAGATGTGCATTTAGAATGTATGTGCCAGGTGATGGTTTAAATTCCACAATGCTGAATAATATCCTCGTCTCTAATCAGCATTTCAGTCACCATTGAGGCACCTCCATGAGTTTTAATGGCCTGGAACTTTGGTCTTACAAGGGATTGTGAAACCAGATTTGTTTTGTTGATCTATCTGTAGACATAAAGCAGATTTGGAAAAATAAGATCAGCATTCTGAGTCTTTGAGAATGTTGGTACAATGGCTGCAGCGCTTATAATAGCACTGTTGTTTTGAATGTTTCGAGTTGCCTTGAGCCGAGAGAGACACACAACTGAAAACTGACAAGATAAGGAGACAGGGAGAAAACAGCAGGCACACACTATCCCCACATCACAGGCTTGGAGGCCTATGGCACAGCAAGGAGGTGGTTATCCCTAGCTCTCCTCACAACTGGCCAGAAGTCTTGGAGTTTGTTAGTAAGTGCTAGTGCAGGCAGTGCACTGTTAGCGAGGGTTAGTGCAGGCAGGAGAGCCCGCATATTGTAGTGGTTTGAGTGTTGGACTATAACCTAAGAGACCAGGGTTTGATTTCCCACTCCAACATGGAAACCACCTGGATGACCTTGAGCGTGTCACACACTCTCAGCCCCCGAAAACCCGTGATAGGTTCACTTTAGGGCCACCATAAATCAGGCACACAACAACAAGAAGTGCAGGTAGGGAACTGGAGCCTGAAAAGGGCATTTCCCAATGCACAGGAACTGCCAATTCGTGCAAATGCAGATGAAATGCAACTGTGGGCAAAGGGAGAACAGGCACCATGTTTGTGGTGCTGGTGCTGTTTCTGCCTCTAACTGTCCCAATTTGGCAGGGTCAGTCCCAATTAATTCTCTTCTTTTTCAGCTGCTTTCATGTCTTACTTTCTCTCACCTCCTCCTACTTTCCCCATTTGTCCTCAGCCTACTCCCTGTTCTGCAAACTGTGTTCAAAATGCAAAAACAGTTTGCACTCAGTTAACACATCAGGGAGGAGAGAAGTAGAAGTGGGATCTTGCCCTTCCCAACAGGTTCAGGAAAAAGCAGACTACTGTCACCTATCCTAGCTTGTGTGTTCTTCCTCATTCATAACTTCTGCTCTCTCGACCTGCATTCTGATGTCTTTTGGCTTCATTTCTCTTGCTTTTCATCTGTGGAATCTTTGAGAGTATGAAAGAGAAATCATTCAAAGGGAACTCTTAAAGCTAGAGCTTATAGAGCTTACTTGTCCCATGTGATCAGAAATACGAAGAGCTCCTTAAGAAAACAGCTCTTGTGAAGTGACAAGAAGTCTCTTTAAATTTTCCATCAATACACAAGCTAAAGATTATAAAGCCCTTGACACATGGAAGGTGAAACATACATGGTTGATAACAGTATGTACTTCAGACACATACTTGTTAAAACAAATGACACCAAATGCAACATTTTCCTCTCCTTTTAAAAAGGTACAAAAAGATAAACTGTGAGCTATGAATAATTTCATTTTGATTTATAAGCTGTGAAATGTATATAACAGAAGCAAAATGACAGATCAGACTGTCTCCAAAGCTTTGACAGGAATCTCTCTTTCCCTGTAGAATAGTGAGGAACGGGGATGTACTTTGTCTGTTCCACCCTTTTGCAGGAAGAAAGAATCTGAAGGAAAACAGCTGATGAATCATATTTCAGAATTTGATTCCTCCGATGACAGGCACTGCAGAGTTTCGGTTTTTTGTGTGAACGTAGCAAAATGGACTCTGCCACATTCTCCACATAGATATTAAGGATTCCAGTTATCCTTTCCCTAGTATGGGCTGGAGGCTCCTTACCCCCAAAGTAGATCTAGCACCTTGGATGGCTCATTTAAAGCTAGACTAACACCCAGCATGGATGCACCATTCCCATGGAGACTGAATCCTTCAGACATTGTTCCCCATCCCCCTGTTCTCTGAAGGGCCCATTTCTTTCTCTATTATACTTCTAAGTATGTGTTTTATTTAAATGCTGAAAGTATAGCATTCTCATCCCTGATAAAAAGAAAATGCCTGTGGTATCATTGCCAACTCTTCTGTGTAGAGATACTGTGCTAGTTTTAAATGCCTTAAAGGCAAATTCAAACTTTTTAAAAAAAACAACAGCAGAGCTTTAATGAAACCATGACAATCTTTACCAAAACATTTGGCATGCATATTACAGAAAATGCCATCATAAACGTTACAGTAAGGCTCCACGTATATGTTTTTTAATTTAAAAAATATGCTAAAGCTTGTAAAAAATTGTCTCAGCTTCTAAAATATTTGAACATTCATATTTCCCTCAGAATATTTCAAATCCTGGTTCCCTAGAAAACCATACTAGTGATTCAGACTGAAGAATGCTATAAAGTCTTTGTCTAGAAGGTCATCTAGTAGGCTTCTGTTTTAATTACTGGTCATGAGGGCAAGGTTTTGGAAGCAGTCACAGTGACCTCCCATAAATCATGGGAGTGACTCACCCGAAGTGCTATTACTAGAGCTGTGCGTTGAGTCAAGGCTTGTGAAAACCGATTTTAGAAATCTTCAAGAAATATAAAATCATGTGGAGACAGCTGTGGCTGCGGCTAATCAGCTCTATAGAAGTGCTGTTTTTCCTGGGACTAGTGGAATAATGGTAAAATGTGAATTTCTGACATCCAACATGACAGCTCCCATGGTGTTACTGTTCCTGATAATTTTTTAAAAAATGGAGTTCTAACTCTCAGTGATTTAGTTGGGATTGCACTCCACCTGAGGGAGTTGGGGGTACTCTTAGCAGAACCCAAACATTTCCCAGAAAGGGAAACTTGTACAAACTTGTAACAAGTCCCCCACACATGCTAATAGCATAACTGCTCATTGCGCATACACACACATACACACACACACACACTCTCTCATGTATGACAGTTTGTTTTAATTCTGAAGTTACTGTGAGATATTTTGTATTTTTGAAAAACGCTCATCTTCATTTCGTAATAACGTCCAGACTGAGAGTCTTATAAATTTGCCAACTATTTTGTAGTGTTTGATAATTAACAAAGAGATTGTGTCTTGACTTTTTCCCGTTTTTTAAACTCTTTATTTATTATTCTTGATTATTACCATAAAAATTATATATGGAAATAGGACAGCTATACACAACTAAACACAAAGTTACCAATGGATTAAAAAAAACAGCATAGAAACAGACAAATAAGCAATAATTTGGTCCTGCTAAAAATAGTTGATATCTGGTTGTTCATATAATACTTATCATAAATTTACTTCTTCTCACCTATTACTTGGTATATCATTGATTTAAATTTGCAAAGAAACCCCTTTACAGTTCTTCTATTTGAATGATCTGTCATTTCATTGTTCAATTTATCTCTACACTTGAAATTTTATACTTGTTATCCCCATATTATTAATTGTAGTTTTCACATCTGGGGTCTAGCATAGCTGTTTTCCAGTTAAATAGTCCATCAATGGTTCCCATTCTTCTTCTGCTTCTTTATAAAAATGATGTACAGAAATTACTTGACTCCTGTTAAACTTGACAAAATATGCCACACAGGAAACGACAAGTGCTGGAAGTGTCAAGAAAAAGCAGGTACCTTCTACCATGCATGGTGGACGTGCCAAATAGTACATAAGTTCTGGATCAAAATACACTTGCTAAATCAAAATTATACTCGCTAAAGTCAAAATTATACTCGCTAAAAATTGGAAAAATAGAACAATCCCAGAGTTAGACCAAGCTAGTTTGGTTGTTTTGGTTGTTGTCCTTTGTCATAGAATCATAGAATCATGGAGTTGGAAGAGACCCCAGGGGCCATCGAGTCCAACCCCCTGCTATGCAGGAACACCCATCAAAGCATTCCTAACAGATGGCCATCCATACTTAGAATAGCAAATTTTTGCTGTATTACATGTAGGATACGTCTTCATGACAGTTTCATATTCACAATCTCTGCATAGCCCCTGGTTTAGGAGATATATAGGGATTGTGAAAGTCTCCCAGTCCTCACTTACCAGGCAGCAGTCATTGCGATTGATTGGGAACCAACGGGATGATTGTCCCACTCCTCTTTACACGAGTGATCTCCAGCATGAGGAGAACTGACTGGATTGTAAACCAAATGGTGTTTGCTTTGAATCTGTATTCTGTTGCATAGATGACATTGTCCAATGTTGCTGAAAAATTTCATCTATAGATTCGCTAGAGATAGTAGGCCATGATTCCTCAGACTCAGACGTCCCATGATGAAATCATTTCCATTTCATTCTTCATTCATCCATATGGTGATGGCTTTAATTGCTTCCATTAGCAATAGCAGGAAGTTTAGACCATTTTGACTCCAACATTGCCTCCCTCTGAAAACAAGTAAAACTGGTCTTTGTTCTCACCCTTGTGAAAATTGGTGTATTAATTGCTTTTCATTTAACACTGAATTGTCCAAGACGTTATTAACATTGTTGCTTTCAACTTACTGTACTGTGCTATTAATATTACAAAGTTGCATTCCTACAGAATAGAGATGCGTAACTTGTAGCTCTCCCAGTATTGTTAGACTAGAACTCTCATCATGCTTGACCATTGACTATGCTGGCTAGGATACTGGAAGGCTATTTGTGTTAGACGGTGTAGTCTTAGCATGCCTATACTCATTAACTGCTACTTTGCACGCCTCTCTAAGGCCCTTTCCACAAGATGTCATCAACCCGCATTGGGGACCGGAGAAGGACAGAACTGAAGGATGCTTATGCATGACGATGTCTGTGTCCCATTGTTATATTGTCTCCAGGTGGTGCAAGTGCAACGCAAACCATTGATGGGGTTTACCCATCAATGACTGGTGATCCTGCAACCCTCCTGCCATCCTCCTGCACTTACCAGAGCTTTGGAGGGTCAGGAAATGCAATGGCTGCACTTCCTGTCCCAGAGCAGCCTGGGACAGTACCTAGCTGCACTGCAAAAGGAAGAGGCATGGCCATCGCACCTCCTCCATTCCTGCAGGCAGCTGGCACAGAGGGGAGCATTTCTGTCATGCTCCTCTCCTGGGAGAGGCTCTACTGGGATCTCCGTGGGACGCCGCTGGGATCTGGTAACCTGTGGAAAGGGCCTAAGAGTTTAGGTATAGCATGTAAAGCCATACCCTCTCACTTTCTGTAGTTAGTGTGTGTTTATTCATGTTTTGTAATCTGTAGTTCTGTATCTCTCCTCTATGTCTGAATAACACATGCTACAGAGTCTCCCACCATAGGATGCTATGAAAACTTCAGTATTTGTTAGTAAACCTACTTTACATGTTTTTACAGAGATGACTAAGTCTGCTTTTTCTGTGCTAGGCCCTACATGTGCTGCTGGTGGTTTGGGACTGACTGTTACTTGTCTTCTGCTTGCCAATTCTGATTATTGTATTGTGAGATATAGTACCATCGTTCACATTCTCCAACAACGTATTCACCATCCCTGCGGTTGTAGAAGGCATGGAGAAATGGCCACCTCTTCATGTGTCTGGATGCACAGCATTGAATGTGATGTTATTGCTGTGCAACCAACTATAGGAACAGAGTTGAACAACTTTTTGCACCCCCAGCTATCTGCCACCTATTACATAACCATGTTGGATTGGGGCGCAGCAACTAAAACTGAGTGGTGGTGAGAGAGGAGCTATGCAGTTCTATTATATTCCATATTATATATTTTTTCTCAACTCTGGGACTCAAGGTGGTGTGTGAAAATTAAAACAGATACAGATAAAACTGTCATCACTAAAACATGCAAAAATTAAAATATAACTAAACCATCAATAGACTGAAATCGATGGAATATTTTGTAGGGGGGAGGGATGGTTATGGGAATCATAGTGATGAGTCTCTGCAGTTAAACATTTACCATTACACCATTGGACTGGAAGCTCTACACTCACTCCCTTCTTTTCTGTTCAGGTTTGTTTCTGGCCCATATGGTTGCCTAAGACAAATAAGTGTAAGGTAGTATTGTCAGTGCATGAGACACTCCCCCTCCTCCACCTTTTTAGTTAACATTAAGTCTTTCCGCTTTAGTGCCTGGAAAATTTTCTACAGATTGTACACAAATTGCTTGAGGGGAAAGCATTATTCTGATTGCTTTCTCAGTGTCTATATGGGAATATGGTTTAAATATTAATTTTATGGTATATTTCCCAAGAACCAAATGTAATGTTCAATTATGCATTCCATCTGCAAAACTTTGGCTGTGGATTCCTGCATTAAATAAAAAGCACAATGTGTCTAAAGGAAGGAAAAGGGGGGAGGAGGAAAGGAAGGATACAGGATTAAAATCAAGGAAAGAATGAAAACTAGCTCCCAATAATTCTCTCTGCCTTCTCTTCCCTAGTTTAACCCTTCCTCTGCTCAGGGGTGTTTACAATACAGGTTTTTTTAGGAATCAAATTGACTAGGATAGAAGCTCTTTTCCTAGATTAGACGATGAATGATAAGGCATGTTTGTTAAACTCACATTTGCTAGTACGTAACCATGTTGAGCACTATTGTAATGAAATCTGTCTACCTTGAAAAGACAACAATCAGGTTTTGCTTTGGTGCAGCACCACAAAAAAGAACAGTGCCACCCAGCTTGCCAACTGAGATGACAGCTCGTGGTGGATCTACAGCAGTTTTGGTGTGGCCATGTTCTTTGTGATAGCTTTCAATTCACTGGCAAAAGATCTATGAATGAAGACATAATAAGGGACACATGCAGCTTAGCGTTATTTATTACTAGTTAAATTATATCTAGTGCTGCTTGGGTCTACACCTTATACCACATGGAACCTGCTGCCCCTGCCCATCATGAAAAATCAGCAACCTTAGCAGTACTGCGTCAGAGAGACCTCCTGTTTTCAAGTTCTTAGAAAAAAATTCCATGTGACTTATGGCAAGCCCAATCTTTTACTTCTCTTCTAGCAAGCCCTGCTGTGGAAGTTTGACATGAAACTGGCCACATCAACTTGGGGGTTGACAACTCAAAACATTCTGTCAAATTCTGAGCTTTTCTCCAATGAGTTATAGCAGGCCACTTCTTTTGTACTAGGAATTCTCCCTTTTGAGTACCTTTTGACCTGAAAGCGAGCACTGCAATTTGGATGACAATAACAACAACAGCAACAACAACAACACATTTTGGCATTCTTTTTTAAAGATAATATGAACGCTTTAATTTATTCTATTGTAATATGCATAGGCCTAAAACAATTGATAATCCCGACCACAGTAGATTCACTGAATCAAATGAGAACTTGGTAAGTTAAATGTAAGTTTGATTCAGTAGGTCTATGCTGTTTGGGACTAGCAATTGGATTTAGGCCATAGTAAACCATACTAGTTCTTTTAGAATCTAAATGAGTTATAAAGAAACGTCTATACAATACTGTAGTTGAGTAAAATATTAAGTGTTGCAAAAAAGGGGGAAGGAAGATCTCACTTTCTTGTAAACTATAAATCTACAAGTGTGTTCGTTTTTCTTGGCATCCAGATATTCAAAAACTCAATGTGACAAAAGATCACATTTGGCAAATTTTGAAGTGTCTCACTTGATATCCCAAAGAGTTACAGCTGCCAGAGACAGACAGAAACACAGAGATATTCTTTTTCTTTTAGTTTACAGATGGCATCCTGTTCAGTAGTTGCGTTATCATACGTTGGACTTATGATCTTGCAACTGCTGGGGATTCATGTTTATGGTCATTAAAATCCAAATGTTACCTCAAAAACCTAACTTTGCAAACTGACAGTGCTTCAACCAAAGAGTTTCCAACATGCTGCAGCCTGACACATCTGCAGTGCATTCGTAATCATGGGGTGCCTTGAGATAAGTAGTTGCAGCAGGACCATGAGGGTTCTCTCACCTATTGTCAATACAGCCCCAAACTAGAAGAATGCTGCAGATGTCATTTGCCACTACTCTGATCTGCAGCACCTCAGAAGTTTAGTGCACAAATGGCCTTTATCTGCCAGTGAAAGGAAAGCAGGGAGAGGACCAACCTAGTCCTAGGGGCAGGGAATTCCATAGCCTCGGAGCAGCCATCTAGAAGACTCTTGTGCCCTCAACAATTGGGCCTCTGAAGGTGGTAAGACTAAGGGCCTTTCCTCATGACACTGTTACAGTGTTATTATTCCACTTTCAACATCCTGTGGAATTCTGGAGTTTGCAGTTTATGGAGGGGCATTTAAATTTCTCAGCCAAAGAGCTCTTTGGCCTCAGTCAATTACAAACCCCAGAAATCCAAAGGATGTTGAAGTGGAATAATAACACTATAACAGTGTTGTGCAGAAAGGCCCTTAGAGAAAGCCTTCCTCTAAGAATCTTAAAACTTGGGCAGGCTCATATGGGAAGATACCGTCTTTCAGATAGTATACTAATTTCTTTCAAAATTTCTATTTGTCCTTTAAAGTTTCCATATACCCAAACTTTGCAAGGAGTTCTGTCAAAAATTACAGAGAAAGATGTGTACATTAGAGGGAAAAACAGACCAAAACATGCAAATTAGTGACTTCAATATTAAAATCCATTGCACTGGGAAGATTTCTTGCAAAGATGTGTATATGGCACGGTACTGCATAAAAAAATGTGGAAAAGCAGAAAAGTGCCCCAAAATGTATACAATTTTTTTATGGGAAGTTTTAAGAAAGAATCTCAGTTTGAGAGAAGCTGAAGTTAAGACTGAAACATTTCTCAAAAGTCCAAACTGAACTTAAGAAAATGAGAAACAGAAGGAAATCAAAACCAATAGATTGATCCATCCCTACCTGCAAGTCCCGAAACAAAAACCTGAGAAATCTTTCAGTTTTGTTTTTGATTCTGTTTAGGATTCTGGTTCATAGGAATGAAACTAGTCATGCACAATCTACGTATTTCCAGGGTTTTTTGTATATTTATTGAATCTTTCAGCAGAAAGATAGTGAAGTTAACAGAAAGCGTAAGACAATAAATAATGATGTCTTATTATTGAATCTGACTCAGGACTTGTGGGCTTTAGAGCTCTCAGGAATGGCCAGCTACCCCCAGACAATTTGGTCTCTATGGCCAGTAGTCATATTGGATGGATGCAAGAAAATCTCAGAGATGTAGTCCAAAAATATTTTTTCTAAAATTTATCCAGACCATTGTATTATCTACTCCAGAGGTGAGAATCACACAGTGCTACAGATCTTATGGGTTGGCAAGCTCCAGAAACCCTAGTAGCACGGCCAATGGTGAGGAAAGCTGGGTGCGGAAATATTCCAGAAATATTCCAGTCCAGAAATATTCAGGGGGGCTCTTAGACTACTGCATGTCTACACTGAATGGTAATTGTTCTCCAAGTTTTTTCCCCAGTTTTCTGCTTGAGATACTTTACACCCTAAATGTCAGTTACTTTATTGGACTGCAGCTCCAAGAATTCCGTAACTTGCAGGGTGAATGACCATGCTAGCTCTCAACTGTGGCATTTGTAGTCTGCCCCCCACCCCACAAAACCCTACCTGGGTGTCCCAGGCATTGCACTTTCTTACATCAAACCATTTTTTTCCTTTGACAGAGACTGAAAAACTCACCTAGCAGCACAATCTTGAGCATAACACACATGTTCTAATATATCCAGAGCTTTCAAGTGATTTTAGCTTTAATGGTATTGAATAAATAGCAACAGGAATGGAACTGGCTGAACTGAAATAAGCAGAGAGATCTTCCAAAGAAGTACACAGTTCAAAGCTTGGGAAGTAGAATATTGCTGGGCTGCTTTCACACAAGTCTAATTCTGTCCCAGCAGATGACGTCAAGCCTAAATCAGCTGGATCCAGATTTTGCCGCCTCATTTTTAGTAATGATGAGACCTGTTTAAAGCCGCAGATCAAGAACCAAGTCCCCTGAGAGCTACTAGATGCAACAGAAGGCAAATGAAAGATTAATATTTACAAGAAAATAATTATCTCTTCAGATTCACTGATTGAAAAGAAACAACATTTATAACACAGCTATCCTTAATGCTCCCCAACAGGTGACCAGGTGCTCATGAATCTGGACTTAATGATGGAAAACTCAGTGACGCTATTGGGATATAGTGATGACAAGCTCAGTAAAAGAGCAGACCTTAGCGTCTCCCCTGAGACAACCAAGATTTTTCCAGCCCAGGTTTGCTAGAAGCAGAGTTTCAAGTAACACTCCTGAGCAGGCCTGTTATTTCAATACCCAGAACACTAACTTTCTTTGGCCTCTTGTTAGCACTCTTGGCAAAAATCATGGTAATAGGAGACATTATAGAAAAAGTTATAGCTGTAAAAATTGGCCAGGACACTCTATCAGTCTTCAGGATTGAATTTCTGAGGCCTGATGGCAGAATGATCTCAGTGAAAATCACTTTCTCTGTCTGTCTCTGGCTGCAAACTCAGAAGCCAGATAAGGCTTGGATTGAAGACCATTTAGTCTCCTTGGCTTCACTGGGGATAAATGTTCATGACTGTTGGTGCTCTGGTTTACCTAGTTTATGAATTAATTTTTTTCTTTGTTTTGTTTTGTTTCAGCAAGAGCTGTGCAGGGTTTGGGGCAAAGGATGTATTTCCTGTTTGCATGCATTGCTTCCAATTTGACTGGCTTTTCTGCAAGATTAAAGATAGTGGAACTGTAGCTCTTGCTGAAGACTAATTTCACTTAACTAGATAAGGTAACTTGTGACAAGTTATTAGGGGATCTTTCAACTAAATATTAACTGGATATATATGTCTGATCCTGACTCCCACATTAATCTCTCAGCACCAGGCACTTTCTATACATTATAAGTCTTTTCTCCTTGCCCATCATCTGGGCAGATTTTATTTCACAGACCTATGTACCATTCTGTTTTATATGATATGCATTCAAAGAGCCATTCCTTTGTTGATTTGAAGAAAGGCAGCTTATAAAATGTTTCAGAAGACACCTTACAAAGGATTGTGGAAAGTGGAGTTGCAAACTGTCTGGGCACAATGGCAGAGGTGTAGCTACTGGGGGGTTGAGCTACTGGGAAAGGCAAAATGAAGGCATTGTCTCCTCAAAAGAATTCTGACCTCAATGAATTTTTCCTTCTCCAAATTCCTAGCATTGAAGTAACTTTTAGGACTTCAGTCAATCATTTAGAAATGCAGTTTAGGCATCTGAAGAAAAAGGGCAGGCCACATAACCAAGGGAATAAGCACACAGCAAATGGAACAGTTCTAAGTGAGAATAATTTTCAGTGCCTCATTCGCTACACTTAAAACTGAATTCCAAAGAAAATTTCATGTATGGAGGGAAATCCTCACATCTTGTTCCTCATGTAGTTATACCCCAGGGCATAAAACAGTTCTCCTCTACCCCTGCCACCAAACCTCCTATAATTAATTATACAGTAGCCCCTCCACATGCACAAGGGTTCGGAGTGCAGAACCCTCACAAAAATGGAAAAACTGTGAATAACTTCCCTTCCGCGATTCCCCTCCAGAGCTCTCTCCCTCCCATTCTTTTGCATCTGGTCCTGGCATTCAGGGGGAAATAAAAAGACAAGGTAAAAGGCTTACTAGTACTTTCCACTTAGACAAAGAAGAGTAGAGTTGTACGTTCTAGCTACTTCTGGTGGCCATCTTGAGAAAGGAGGGGTAGGTGGTGTGATAACTGAAGCCCCTGTCAGAGCTGCTGATGACGAGCAGCAGCTGTTGGTCCCTGTGGCTCTGGCTGGAGATGAGTCCTGCAGCTCAAGAGCTCCCCCTGCTGCCATGGACCAAGCAGGCTCGAACGTTCCTCTGCCTGCTCCTTTAGGGCAACAGGGATCCGATTCTGAAAATGCTTTGGAGCCTGTGACAATCAACCCACAAACAAGGCGGAGACTCACGAGAGCTAAGCAAAGGGAGGCTTCCTTGATTAAGTTCAAGAAGCAGTGACTAGCCACACCGGTGTCTTGGGCTACATAACCGCCTGCCTGGAAGCTTTCCTTTGCTTGTGGCAAACTTCTTTCAAGCCCTCCTCTTGCCTGTCCCTTGCTCCCAGCATCTGGTTCCTGCTACCTTGAATTGATCTCTGGACTCTTAACCCTTGGCTTTTGGAACGCTGTCTATGGCTTTCACTTGATGCTCTGATAAATGAACTCCCCTGTGTAAAGTGCTTGCTTGTCTCCTCCTGGCTGGACTTTGCTGGCTCTCACACTCCCTTCTCTGGGCTGGCTTGGTGCCCAGGTGTCTGACCTTGACAGGTGGAAAGAGAGCACCTAATCAATCAGTAGCCATTACACAGCAGAATGTGCAGCCACATGGCAGAGAGGACACACTACCAGCAGTGGGGGAGTGGCTTTGCTCACCTAAAAGGAAAGAAAGTCCATTTTAAACACAAGCCTGGGTGAGTAATGCAAGGGAATGGGAGGAGAAAAATGGAGGGTGGGGGAGGCAAGCATGTGCCTTGTGAAAGGTCAAATCTGCAAATGTGGAGGGAGGGCTGTACTTAGTTTTCTTTCATTTCTGAGAAATGAATGAGCATTCTGTGGTTTAAGGCCCCAACAGTTCTGCAAGCAGCCAATTCAAATATTATTGAAGAATGTTATCCATACTACCCCTGCCACACTATTCCCCTGCCTCCTTAAGGGCTTACTACGTTGCTTGCAGTGATGCAGGAGATGTTCCAGAGATCTGGTAGAGTTTCTTCTTGCTTCCAGAGCCAGAAACCATGGCAAGTATGCCCCTTGCTGGAGAACCCTCTCTCCTGTAGTTCAGGGAGTGCTTGCTGTCATCTTCCCCATCACTAAAAATATGCAGCAAGATGATTTAGGCAAAGGGATGGCAGGAGTGATAGAATCAGATGTAGTGGCTTTCAGTCCTTCGCTGAGTACTTGAATCAAGCCTTATGTTTTTGTTCTGGGAGTGCCTACTACTCTCATTATATTAGGTCCCAAGATCTAAGTTTCTGAGCTGAGAAATGTAAGTGGGAGAAGCTGCACTGGTGCTGTTGTGTGCAGTATCTACGTGAGTAGAGACCTCTTCAGCTTGCCTTGGTAACTGCCTGAGAGCATTCAAACAGGGCAAATGCTAATGACAATTGTAATTCATTACCAGTAACTTTTATATGACTCCCAGTGGTCAATTCAGGTATGGATCAAGTCCACACCTGCTTTATTTTAATAATGTTACAGTATCAGATTTGCCTTATCTAGGATCCAGACCAGGAATTAGTAAGGTTTTGTGGCCTTGACACCCCAGAATCCCCAGACTGACCTTTTTCTAGCCAAAAAACATGAACAACTGCTGCTCCAGAAAGCCTCTGGGTGCAAGAGTTTGTCTTGAAAGGCCTCCCTTGTACTATTTAACATCAAAGAATACACATTTTTGAGAGCGAGAAGTGGATCTACGGCTGCTTTGATTTTTTGGGGTTGTTTTATTTTTTGGTAGTCTACGGAGCTCCAGAGGGTCCTGTGGCATAAAAGGAGCTCCTGGACCTGCCCCAGTTGCCCATCCCTTACCTAGACCATTCACTTGCACAGGAAAGGCACAGCTTCTAATATTTCACAGATGAAACGTGGGATGCATGCAGCCAAACAACATCAGAGTGTGATTAAGATGACAAAAGTTATCAGTGAGGAGGAACACAGAAGCTAAGAGAGGCTGCAGCAGTTTGCTAGTGCCTGAGTCTACTGGGAAGGGCCACATTCGGCACGCTTCCCTTTCTTCCCCCTGCTGAGTTAACTGGGTGCAAACTAGGTTTTCACATTGACATCAGTCTGCAGCAATTGAAGTAAGCTGAGTACAAAGGGAAAAGTGGGAGGAGGAGAGAGAAACTGGGGCACTTTAAAAGCAGCTGGAGGAGGAGGAGGAGGACAGGCGATGAGTCAGAACTGTCCTTGCCAAACTGGGATGGGTAGAGGGTATGATAATGTACAGTGAACTTATTTTAAATTTCATTGACTTCAGTGGGTCTGCTCTGATTGTGTCAACCAACCTCTGTGGGTCTATGAAGCTGATCACTTCTCATGTGTTAAATTCCTTAGTTAGCACATATTTTCAAAAACTGTGGGCAGGATATGATTTTGACAAATTATGAGATTGTAAACCATTGATTTGTGTGGAAAGATTTAAAGTGTGATCTTATCTCTGAAATCAAGGAGATTAAGTGCTTCATTCAGCTGGATTGTGCTCGGTAGCTTTAATCTGACTGGTGTGTGTGTTACATCTACCCTTTGTCTACATAAGGTGTGATTATAAACATTTGCATTGTTATGGTAGTTCTTCAGAGTTGTTACATTGCTTCAAGCCTGATTAATGCAAAAATGCCTACGTGAAGTGCACATGCACAGCACATGAGCATAGGATTGCCAGACTGAAAACTGGAGCAGGCTCTTGAACATTTAATACTGGTGTAGAAGGGAAAATTTCGGTAGGTCTTGCTCAACATGCAACCAGGGAACAAGCAACACCTGCTGAAATTCCTTCTTTTACACAACTGTTAAAGATACATGAGTTATCTCCAGTTATCAATCTGGCAACACAAATGAGCACAGTATTTAACTTTCCGCTCTTGTTTTCCTCTCCAGCTAGAATATATAAGCCGTCTACCTCTGATACTGGAGGTAACATACAATTATCAAGGCCAATAGCCACTGAGAGATGTATCCTCCATGAATTTGTCTTACACCCCATTAAAATAATCCAGATGGGAAATCATCACACATCATGTGGAAATGAATTCCATAGTTTAAAGGAGCGCTGAGCAAAGAAGTACTATCTTTTATCCTTCATCTCCTGTTGTTTACCTTCACTGGATAACTAACTGAAATAGTCACCAATATCATTTTGGCAGTTCTATTTTTGATTTCTTTATGAATGACTGAATCAGTGTAGGATAGGTTTTTGTCTACTTTGGTGCTACAGTTTCTCTGCTTTTTAAAGATGTAATTAAAACTCAGTTTCCATCTAATATTCGAAATTCATATACCAGGTTTTGTTTGGATGAGAATTGAGTCTGACCTTCCATTGTATGCAATGTACAGGGAGATTTATTTTTTGTGAGCATCTTGCAATACTCATCTGTTTTTAATCTGTATGATTTCATTGACATACTTTGTTTAATTTGGTATCACAGACTGGGTGATCTCAGCTAGGGGTATACCTTCTTGGGAGTGGTATCCCTCTGTACACCATTCCATATTTCCATTCCACTATTACTGCCATTAATAAAATACATTCATTGTTGCCAATGCTTTGTTTCTCATCTTCAAGGATGCAAGTGCATGTTATGATTACCATTAAATATTTCCATTGCCTTAGAAACCACTTTTTTCTCTATTAATTTCACCAGGATTAAGTGTAGTTAGGTTTGAACAGAGAAATATGTCTTCTGCAGTCTTGGCTGTGATCTTAAAAGCACTTACAAGTAGTCCCTTTTCTAATGAGTGAGTGGTTTCTAGATTGCTTCATCATTTAATGTAAACATTGCTAAAATAACATACAGAATAAAAAAAGAAGTCCAGTGTATATGCAAGCTGCTTGAAACAATTATAGTAAAATGCTCTGAAACAATGATGAAGAACTAAAGCAAACCAGGCCATTTGTACTGTAAATTTAAGGGTTTCAGTATTATATCATGTGAAATAGGCCTGTACTTCACATTAGGATGATACTATATCTATAGAAACCATCTGTTTCTACCTCTGCCCCAGAGACTCTGTAGTGAAATAATGGAGGGACAAGGGAAACATGGAACTATCACTATATTTTGGATTTCTAAATGGAGTAAAACAGAATAAAACATGAGACAGATTTCCTGACTATAGAATACTTAGAGATGCTAAGTTCTTCTTCAGAAACATGGGTCATAGAAACATAGGACTGGAGGGGCCATGGAAGTTGAAATAACTGTTTGGTGCACATTGCAAGGTAGAACACAACCACAGTATTCCTGACAGGCGGCCATCCAGCCTCTGGTTAAATACCTCCAGTGAAGAGGAGGCCTTTAATTCCTGAGACAGAATGTTCCACTTCTGAACAGCTCTTCCTGTTAGGAAGCTTCTCCTGAGAATTCGTTGAAGTCTGCTTCTCTTCATGGATGGAGGTGGTGACAAAGAAGCTGTAGAGAAATTGCCCATGAATTGCTATGCACAAATTTGAAAGACAGTATCTCCCTCTATGAACCTGCCAGGGCTCTAAGATCTGCAGGGGAAGGCTTTCTTTCAGTCCCACTACCATCCCAGGCTCACCTGATAAAGACACAAGAAAGAGCTTTCTCTGTTCCTACTCTGTTGAACAATCTTCCACAGGAGGCTAGACTGGCCAAGTGGTGGAGCTTGGAGTGTGGGTGGAAGGGGGCAGGGCTACAGTGCAAGAGGCGTCGCCACTGTCCGTGAGGGCATGGTTGCAGTGCATGGGAGCGTGGCCAGGACATGCTGGGCTGGGACATGTGGGCTGGGACACCCCAAAAATATTGCCACCCCCCCGCTCCCCGTCCCTAAGCTACTGGGCTGGCCCCCTCCCTACTTTCCTTTCACTGGCAGACAAAAACATTTCTTTTCAAGCAGATTTTTAAGGCATGAGCAGGGAAGCTTTTTATTTATTTATTCAGCTGTTTTTAAAACATTTATTGTAAGTTTTTATAATTTTATATGTTTTTAATTATTTAAGAAGGTTTTTAATGTTTTTTAACTTTTTTGAAAGCTGCCTTGGGTTCCACTCTAGGAGATAAGGCAGCATATAAATGAAATAAATAAATACCCTTCAAAATTTCAAGATGAAAATTGGGACACATGCAGGCAAGCAATATCAGAGTGCGCTCAAGATAGAAAAGGTTATTAATGAGGAAAAACACACAAGCCGGGAGAGGCTGCAGCAGTTTCCTTTTGCCTGAGTGTAAAGGGAAGGGAAAGATTCTGAAAACTACTTTTGCACTTTGAGCTCACTTTGCACCAACTGAAGCTGAGGACAACAGAAGAAAGTGGGAGGAGGACAAAGCAATTGCGACACTTTGAAAGCATGGGGAAATGGGATAACAGAGAATTAACTGAAACTATCCCTGCCAGATTTTCACAGTTGGAGAGTATATGTTACCCTTATTTCTGGGGGTCCCTTGGAGGACACCGTGATTTGTTCCAAAAATGCAAAGATTGGAGAAATTAGCAGAGCACTGGCTGTGGCCATATGAGGGGCAGGGTAACCCAGCAGGATCTTTTACCCAGTTTTTATGGGGTCAAGCCAAGTGAAAAGCCAGACAAAGGTACCAATAAATGGATTTTATTAATAAATGTATTCTCATGCACCAATGCACTCACTCACTCATGCACACAACGCCTATTGAGAAAGGAAAGAGGTGAAAATTGATAGGGGATTCAGCGGAGAGAGTGTAAAGGCGGTGATACTGCACCTATCCTGAAGTCTTCAGTCCAGGAAGCGGCGAGAAGAATGGAGCTCAGCAAAGAGAAGCGGCTGAGGGGATCACTTGACTAACAGAGTGCTGGTCTGCTAGCGTGGCGGAGAGTTCTCCAAAGAGATCCTCAAAAACTGGGATTACTTATAGGGAAAAATGTACCTCTAGAGCAGGCCCTCTCCCGGGAAGAACAATGGCCAAAATAAAGGGAGAAATGCTGCACAATAGCAGCTTGCTAGTTTGCATGATTGGTTAATGCAGATGGACCTTGCAGTGTAGGACTTTTCTAAAGTCGGAGTTGCTCAACCTGGGAAAAACCCAATAATCCCCTCAAGTTGGCTAGTCATGACTGAAGATCCTTTGTCCATGCGGACGTGTTTAGCCTGAGGTCTCCTAGGGGAACATGACTGGGGATTTTCCTGGCCTGACCTATTTTCAGTCATTTGACGTCTTTGTCTACGTACCCATTCGGGCAACCTCTCCGGCATGGTGGGCATATTTGATATCAAATTTATAGTCCCCGGGATAGGGTATGCCAGTTGGGTAACATATGCATACACAATCATGTGGAATCTTAGCCTACATCTAACAGAGCAGGCCCCATTCCACACAAGCTTCTATCACAGCAAGTCTTTTAGAATTTATGGTGCCACCAGCCCACTTCCACACTACACTGTTATAGTACTATTATTGCACTTTCAACATTCTGTGAAACTCTGAGGTTTGTAGTTTACTGAGAACAAAGAGTTCTCTGGCTGAGAATTCTAAAGGCCCCTCCCTAAACTGCAAACCCCAGGATCCATAGGATGTTGAAAGTGGAATAATAGCACTAGCACAGTGTAGGGTGGAAATGGGCACCAGACTCCTTTCTGTCTTTCTACCATGGAAAAATAACATTGCTACTTCCCTGGGATGTAATAAAAGATTGTTGCGTTGCAATGTATTGGCAAGATAAAGCTTTCTGAGCCTTGAACTGCCAAGAATCCTGAATAAACTCCTTGAACCTCACATAAACACATGGGAGAATAGATATCACCACCAGAATCATCCATCATCACTGTTTGTTTGTTTGACCTCTCATGTCTTTCTGCCAGCACATAGATTAAAGGCAGCTCACAACAATGTAAAACAAATAAAGGTAAAAAGAGATCTTCAGAAAGGTAGTGATTAAAAACAACAAGCAGGCTATAATGCTAAAAGCAAAACACAATTAAATACTCATATAAAGAAATACAGCATTCATCCCTTAAGAGGCCTTTTCTCAATAGCCTGTCAGTTACCCAGAACCTGCTTGGGAACTAACAACAAATAGGTCTTCTTTAAGTTGTTCTTTGGTGGCAACAAGGTTAACAGGTAGATATGAAGCTGGGCAAAAGGAATTATACCTTGGTAGAAATAATGGAGATCTGAACATTGAACTATGACCCTGGAGACCAAGGTTCAATTCCCTGCTAGGCCATGGAAACCCACGGAGTGACCCTCACACAGTCTCAGCCCCAGAAAACCCTTAGGTTTTCCTTAGGGTTGCCCCAAGTCAGAAAAGACTTGAAGGCACACAGCAACAACAAATGTGACCCTAGAATATACAACAGAAGAATCTCGTGGGCTCTTAAAGGCTACCAAGTTTTAAATTTTATTTGACATATATTTTCATAGAGCTGCATCTGATGAAGTGGGTTGGCATTCATAAGAATGTATCCCAAATAAAAAGGGGCTAGTTTTGAAAGTGCCACAAGATTATTTGTTGGTTTTGATGCTGCAGACCAACACAATGATCTCTGTTGGGGTGAAAAAAATCTGTTACTCTTCACATTTGCACATTGAAGTAATACCTGTCCTGACTTTCACTGACAGATTACTTTCAACCTTACATCATTGACTTCATGGCTTCAGGGAATTAGTGTGGGCAGATTAGCAGAGGGTGAAGGTCCTATTTTCAGACTTCCCCACAGGCCACCCTGCTTCCTGACTGTCCCAGAAAGGACACGATGTCACCTTTGGACAACATTTTTTATTTTACAGTTGATTTGGGCTGGGGTTTTTCTCTGTTTTGTAGGTGCTTGTGCCTCTGGGGGGGGGGTGAGTGAAACTCCCAGGTTTGTATGTGTGGTTTCGGGTAGTTTGGGGCCTTTCTGGGGTGAAGAATTGCTGGAAAAATTTTTCCTGTGGGGGGAGCACTTTGGAGGCTACCTTTTCTCTACTTCCAACCTAGTTAAAGGGGAGAAAATGAATGCAGTTCTTCAGGCTAAGATATTAAGAGTTACACAGCATTAAGTAATATGAAAAATGAACAGCACTTCCAAGACATCTTTTGAGCCAAAATGACATTATGATGATTTTCAGTATCATTTCTCATTGCTCTCCAGCTTATGAAAATAGAATAAACCAACAGAAATATTGTGAACACTTTAAAAAACACAGTTAGGCAATGATAATTTAATACCTGCTTGTTTCTCCATCATGTATCATAATTATATTCCTTTGTATAGACTTGCCAGTATAACATGAGATTTCTTGTTATACGTGGGATGAGTCCATGCTCCAATTTCTCTTTATACCAGCATTGTCTTCTGTCTTCTCACCTGGCAGCATATGAAGGAACTCATGCTGGAATTTGGAAAGGGAGCCAGTACTCCTCTCTATTTGTTTCAGCCAGAGCTTTGAACTATAGCTTCCATAATCTCCCACTGGGCATCTTGGAGTTATCCCAAGCTCTTCTCACCTATGGTTGAAGATTGGTTTGACTGGACAACTTGGTCATTTCTAAACTTACTATGGCTCTCTGTCCCAACCTTTGTAGATTTGTTGAGGATCTTTTATTATTTAAGAATTTCACCCAGAGATTCTTGCATGCAGTAGTCCACAAGCCCATCTAGGTCAGTATTATTTACACCACAGGTGGGCAATTCTGGTCCTCCAGATCTTGTTGGGCTGCTATTCTTGTTATCCTGAAATGTGGGTGACTCAGGGGTCCACCTGCAATGCCAATACCTCTGCAAAATGGTAGAGAATTATTAGCTCAAAATAGGAGGGCTGCAAGGGTGGGGGGTAAGCTTAATGTGCTTTATTGGGGGACTTGCAGTCGTGCACACAAGATCCAAGCAGTCATGGAATCACCCAAGGCTAACTGAAGGAAAAAGGATAGAAGAAAATTTTGGAAAGTGAGATTTCAAGATGAAGTGGGTAACATTTACCAATCCAGAAGAGCAGCAAAGAAGCAGCGGTGTGGCCTTGACAAAAGTCTAAGGACAGTTCACAATCAGAAATCAGAGTGGCAGAGTGGCAACTAGCAATCAGTGTACTGAGAGTGACTGGCCAAAACCGTGGGTTTAAATACCCTGTTTCTGCCTGGAGGGCTAGGTTATTAATGACTCCCTGGCAGAGTAAACAATGGAGTTTGCAGAGTGAACAATGAGGTCTGGAATGAGCTAATGGCCTTAGCATTAGGAGACAAAGGGCTAATGGTTGTCCTGATAGCTTGGTACTTGTCAGACAGGTGTGAGGACAAAAAGAAAACATTCTTGGTCAGAGGGAAAAGAGTTAAGACAATCAGTTGTCTTGTCTTCGAGATTCTATTGTCTAAAGGTTGAGTTGTTAACGCTAACTACAAGCCTATTATCTTTGCTTGTGTTTGGCCAGCCTTTTCCTCTTATCCAGCTTGGCCATTCAGCCATAGCAGGAATGTTTTATATTTATGCCAATTAATACATTTTGCCAATTAAATCATGTTTCACTAATCAAACCATGTACAGCTTGGTAACATTCTTGTTACCTCTCACTAGCAAAACCAATGGTGAGAGATTACGGGACTTGCAGTCAACTAACATCTGGAGGGCCACAAGTTGCATACCCCTGTTCTACATTGACTGGCTGCCAGCAATTTAGGAATTCCAGCTGCAGTCTTCCCCAAATCAACCTGGGATGTCTTGCATGTAAAATATGTGCTCTAAGATGAAGGGAAAGCCTTTCCCCATGCTTGGCACTGTTGGTTTTGCTCAACTGCTTGGCAAATCTGGGAAGTGATCCAGAGGTCTCTCTCATGAATCACCATTGCTGGACTAGGGACCTAAATGTTCCTAGTTATGGCCAGCAAAATGAGTTCTTTCTCAGCTGTCATTGGCACAAATTGAGAAGTAAGGTAGTGTAATGAAATGGTATGCTGTAGCTATACTTTGTGAAGTTATTTTTATAGTGTGCTCAGGAATTATGTATTCTAAAAATTGTTTTGGCAGGTCTCTGGGCAACATTAAGAGCTCATTTAACTTGTTTCCCTACATCCAGACTTGATTTAGGTACTTCACGTGATTTTTTAATTAGTATAGTTATAGTATCGGATGTGAATGAAAATTAGGATAATGCTGCAAAAAAGTAGAACAGAATACAAAATTAGATAATTTACTATGTGTATGTCTCCAACTTTTATTATACTAATCAATTTCTTAATAATGCTGCATTAACCTGGGAAAGTATGTCTCAAGCCCATGGAATTAAGGCATGCATTGGAAAAACTCTTACAACAATAAAAAAGGGCATAGCTTTATGGGTATGAAACAAATTGGCCACATCACCTGCTCATAAATTTGGCTAAAATAACCAAACTAATTAGATAATAAGGCATAATTTATGAGAAGAAATTAAAAGGCCTAGGTGAGGTGAAGAAATGCTATGCATTAAATTTAAAATATATGTAGTTCAAATAACACCAAGACACTGACTCACCCTCATGAAAAAAAAATTGAAACAGAGTTTAATGGTAAATCTCAAACTTAACCCAATAATATACCTTGGGAGTGATGTTGAAAAGACTTGGCCAAACTCAAGTGATTTTAATGGAAAGTTAAACATCAATCTGCTTTCTGTACAATAAAGTTTCCTTTCTTTTTCTAAAGGACTTTCACAATACATTCCTATGCATGTTTCTTGAGATGTACCTTGTACCTGTTAAGAAACATGCATCATAAGAGACTTACTGCCAGGTAAGTATATACAGGATTTCAGTCTAAAGCCTAAATCCAATGTCATGCTAGGAACATGACATTCCTATCTTTCCTTTTCATCCTAACCTTCTGGGGCAGGTTTTGAAGATACAGGGGAAAAAAAGGAGTCTGGAATCTATGGGAATATTAAAATTTGTTTTAAAACCATCAAAACTTACAGTTGACTAGACAGGACGGGTTAGGATAAGCTGTTAACCATATGCAAAGTATACAATCTCCAATTTCCCCCTCCCAATTCCACTGATAAACACAGTTTTTTTGCTAAAACAAACCCTTTGAATCCCAGCCTATGCTACAGAAAAGTAGTTGATCTATGAACTGTTACAAATTATCAATGGTAGTAATTGTCATACTCACACATTAAACTGAGCGTGCATTCACACTAATTGAGATAGTTGCGAGACTGCCCTTTCACATTACACAAGTACAGAGCTATGTTTTCACTTTAACAGTCCTGGAAACATCCTATGGAATCATGAGATTTGCAGTTTAGGGAGGAGTATTCGCAATTCTCAGCCAGAAAGTAGGATCACAGGGCTATAGTTGTGTTATCTGAAAAAGAGTTATGAGACTGTTCAAAGTTAACAATAAGAATAATGTGAACATACTACCACACATATGAAACAACTGAGAAACTTAAAAAGTCAAAACGGTTTAAACCTATGTGTGTATGCTTGTCTGGGTAAAATTGTTAGGCTCCAAAGGCTTTTGTAGAAAGCCGAGTCCTAATTTGGCACCGGGGTGAAACCAACATTGGCAGTAAACAGGCCTCAAAGGGGAGGGCATTCCACAACTGGGATGCCACACCAGACAAGGCTTTCTCACATATTCCCACCCAGTATATTGCTCCTACTGAAAGGATACAAAGGAGTCCCAGCAAGGCAGGAAAGATCCTATGACCTTTCAGCTCAAAAACTTTTGCTGCTTGTAGGGAAGAACAAGACAGCCTTCCTTGTTCCAGTCCACATTCAGACAATAACTGGATCCTCAGTTTAATAGTGGCAATGGAATAGCATTCTCCGCCATACACGATAGGAAGGAAATCTTCCACCACGCCAGCAGGGGCCATTTCCGCACTACGCTGTTATAGTACTATTTTTCCACTTTCAACAACCTATGGAATCCTGGGGCTTGAAGTTTAAGGAGGGGCATTTAGAATTCTTAGCCAAAGAGCCAAAGTTTAAGGAGGGGCATTTAGAATTCTTAGCCAAAGAGCTCTTTGGCTTCAGTAAACTACAAACCCCAGAATTCCACTGGTGGTTGAAAGTGGAATAATAGCACTATAACAATGTAGGGTCGAAATGGCCAAAGCGTGTGGAGCTCAAACAGGTCAAGGGGTTACTGTTGCTCAGCTTTAACATCTGCCACCTGAGAGAGTTATTTCACCCTACCTAATGAAAAGGCCAGTTCTTAAAGGACCCACCAGAGGCCACTTTGCCTAGAGGTCCCTCAAAACCAGGCCCAGACCTGCAAAAGCACAGTTTCTCTTCTCCTTGCCATGCAGAGATATGTAGATTTTTAGACCCTGATGGATGCATTTATTATAGGGATGGTCAATATTTGGCTACGCAAATGTAGCTCCCACTGTCCCTTGTCACTGGCTCTGCTGGCTAGGACAGAGAGAAATTGTAGCCTACCAACATCTGGAGACCCAGAATTTGCCCACCCTTGTTTTAACATACTATACCAATAAGTATATAGAAAAGGGTGGTGTGATACAAAAAAGGTCCAGGAAACCTGTGTTGTTTTAAGTTGTACTTGGCTTTCAAAGTGACCCTCTGGGAACCCAAAGCTCCCCATCCCCTTAAGATGTTATTAACTGGGATTGTGGGTAAAACTTAAGCAATACTTTCGTGCCTACACTTTCCTATAGAGAGGAGGAGAAAGGCTTGAATATTTATAGTGTAATTGAAGGCCCCGATGTAGGAGCTTATAAGGAAGTTCAAATTAGCAGAGCTGTTTTATTTGGATATTTTCCACTGCTCTGAATGTGGCAGACTCAAGATTTTGGCACTGCTCTGCTCAGATCAAATCTCTGTTTAGGAGTGTAGATCAAATATCACCTGGGGACAAACATAAAAATCTGTGCATGTGTTAACTATCTCCCTGCCATGGATTAGGACCACAAGACTACATTCAGTTTACCTTGCAATGATTAACTTAGACCATTTCCACATAAGATTGTTATAGTGCTACTATTTCACTTTGAACATCCTATGGAATCCCGGGGTTTGCAGTTTAGGGAAGGGCCTTTGAGGTAAACCCCAGGATTCCATAAGATATTCCAAGTGGAATAATAGCACTATAACAGTCTAGTGCAGAAATGACCTTACCCATGCCATCACTTACCTGAGTGAAGCGTAGTCTTGTAGATTTGCCCATTGTTGTTGCATCATCTCACAATCCACCTTACATATTCTGAAATGATTTTTCTAATTACAAATGCTGGCCACTGTGAGGGGAAGGGCAACCATGAAAGAAGGAAGACTGAAAGATATATACCTTTTCTTACCCCTCTTCACAGAGATGTGTGCAATCGCTTCACTTGTCTTGTGATGAACTGTGCATTAGAAACAAACTAGATGTGATGTTGCGTGGATGTGATTAATATGATCAGTTTAAAAAAAATTAGAGAGCAGTATTAGGGAAGGTACACAGGGTTGCCAGACTGAAAATTGGAGATGGTAACTGGTTGTGTGGCAGAGAGAATTTTAGCAGGTATTTCTTGTGGCCTGGTAAGAAGCTGCCACTGCTGAAATGTCCTCTTCTATGCAACCATTAAACATACAAAAGCCCTTTCCAGTTTTCACTCTGCCAGTCCTACCAAGAAGAGTGGGTGGGTGGGTGGGATCAGAGAACAAAAATGAGACCATAGCATAAAAGGAGACGAACCAAAGTGAGATTCTAGGTTATACATCATAGACCAGTTTAAAGGAAAGGGAGGGCATACTTTATTATGGGAGTTGGAAAAGTAACTGGGGATGCCATTGGCTAGCTAACTACAGTGAGCCCTCCATGTTTGCAGGTTTGACATTCATGGATTTGACTATTTGCGAGTTTTTCCAACCCCTGCCCTCCTACCTCAGGTGCTTCTTTTTTGGGGGAACCTTCCCCTTGATGGCTCCTATCAGGTCTCATAGCCCTTTAAAAACCCACCTCTGGTCCTCCTCTTCCTCTACCAGTCTCTGTCTGGCCAGCTAAGGATGGCTCTCTGCCCAAATTCTCGGCACCACAGACCCTGTACCCATGCCCCACACATACCCAAGGAAGGAGATGGGCAAGAGAGAGGAAGTACAGGACCACCATGCCAGTCATTTCTTTTCTCTGACCTGATTTAGATCCTGGATGCCCACTTTCCCCACCCATGCCTCAGCCCCCTTCCCACAGACACACAAATTTTGTTATTTGCGAATTTTTCACTTTTGCGAGGGTCCTGTGTCCCTAACCCTAGTGAATGTGGAGGGCAAGTGTATGTGTTTGGGAGACGGAAGGAAAAGGACAAAGAGGGAAGGAAATGAATACTGGCCTGAATCCTACTGTTATTCCCCACTAGAGCAGACCCACTGAATCAGTGGTATTTACCTGTGCCATGGCTCAGGATTCAACAATTGAATCAGTGGGTCTACTCTAGTGGGGATCTGCACATAGGATTTGGAGCAGTTTCAGTCTACACAAGGAAGGAAGAACTTTTATAAGATGAGAAGGGAACACATTTCAAATCATAGAATCATAAAATTGGAATAGATCACAAGGGCTGCTGAGTTGAAGCCCCTGCAGGACAAAATAAAGAAACCAGAAGGCCATTTTGCAAAAGAGCTAGGGGTCAGAGCCAGCTTCAGGTCTGATAGAGCCCAGACTACAGAGCCTGTGCTGGGTACCCCCTATCCATTGGTTTATCCTGATTCTGGCAATAAAGGTTATGCTACTGCTTTAATTTCCCAGAACCACCCCATCACACCCCTTTTAAATGGAAGCTGGATCCAGCCATCCTGTGGTGCCTGGAGTAGACAAAGGAGCCCCCAAAACAGATGCCAGCAGTAGACTTTCACCACGGTACTGAGACAACTTGGGGAAGTTTATTTATTTTTATTTTTGGACTGCAGCTTCATAATTCCATGCCATAGCATTTCTGATCTCTATGTATGGGTGTGAAAGCTGATGAATAAAACTAATAAATTCAATGCATCTGGGGGTTGGACTGGATGGCCCCTAGGGTCTTTTCCAACTCTATGATTCTATGATTGCTTCTGTGATTGAAATGTAGTGCTGGAGGAGAGTTCTGTGGACAGTCAACAAGACAAATGAATGGGTCCCAGAGGAAATCAGTCCTGAACTCTTATTAGAAGCCAAGATAACTGAAATGAAACTGTTTGGACATATCGTGAGACAACATCACTCACTGTAGAAGATGTGCTCAGCACAGTGGAAAGAAGTAGAAAAATAGGATGACTGCATTACAAGGGGATTGATTCAATGAAGGAAGCCAGAGCCCTGAGTTTGCAAGCAGGGCAGCTGATGGCTAGGACTCTTGGAGATCTCTCATTCATAGGGTCACCGTAAGTCAAAGCTGACTTGAAGGCCAATAACAAGAAGAAGATTTTAAAAAATAATAAATCCCAAGCTCTGGGTGGTAGAGTCCCAGCAGCTGCCCTAGGATCTGACATCTGGACTTTAATTTTATTTTTTACTAGCGTATTTACCCGGCGTTGCCCGGGGTTTTTATTTTCCTCTTAAGAGCTCACCAAACTGTCTTCTCCATTTCCTGTAACTTTGCTCCATATTTCCCAATGCAATCTGTATTCAGAGTTATTTACATACAGAGTTTGGGTTCCTGAGGGAGTACATTGTCCTCCTTCTTGCTGCTAGGCCTCGTGCCCATAGCAACAGGCCTCGTCCTGTACTTGTAAATTTCCCCCATCTTTCCCAATTCAATCTTTAGTCAGAGTTGTTAATATTCAGAGGTTGGATTCCAGAGGGAAGGGATACACTGTCCTCCTCCTTGCTGCTAGGGCTTGTCTCCATAGCAACTGGCCTATTCCAGTACCTGTAATTTATCCCCATATTCCCCAATCTAATCTGTGTTCTCCGGCAACGCTAATGTACTGGCTTTTGATTTCTGTTGAATTTGTGCAATGGCTTTACATTTTTCTGGAAGCATTTTTTTATTTGAATTTCAACTTTAAGATTCCTCACATATGGAACTCATACAATTTACTGTGTGAGGCGAGAAGACCTTGTAACTATGTTGTGGATGTCACTTTAATTTTTCTCACATATGCTTCCCAAATGTTTTCTGGCAACATTATTGATGGTGGGCCTCATCTCCATAGCAACCGGCCTGAGGCCCAAGAGCTCTCTGGCTGAGAATTCTAAAGGCCCCTCCCTAAACTGCCAACCCCAGGATTCCATAGAATCTTCACAGCCAGCCAATCATATGAAGTCTTCTAGCCTCACACAGCCAATTGTATGAGGTCTTCGCCTGCCTGGTACAGACAAACAGACAAATGTGCAAACATTGACTTTTATGTGGTAGATATCCTGCCTTTCTCCTTGTATGGGTCCCAAGCAGTTTACGACACATCCAAACAAAGTGTAGCTAAAATGTATTTGACAGATTTTTTTAAAAAAATTAAATAAATAATTCTATTAAAAACTCTAAACTAAAACAGTTTAAAAACACGGTAAAACATATTATTTTAAAAAGGATAAAGGTGTAATACAGTCCATGAAAAGACCTGCCATAGTATTTTTTGTGACTTATTTAATTTATATCCCACCGTTATCCCAACATGATATCCAAAGTGGCCTTTTAAAAACACAACACAGTTAAAAAGCTTTCAGTATAAAAGGTAAAACACAATTAAATCAAACACCTGTTTAGGCGTTACTGATTGCAATAAATGAAGATTTACAGATATGTGGCTTGAGAATAAAGAATAAGGAAATAAAATACAAAGCTTTTGCTGATGATGTAATTACATTTTTGAAGGAACCTCAAGATTTGATTCAGGTGTTGATGGACATCTTACAAAAATATGGACAAATGGCAGGATACAAGATAAACAGAGAAAAGACAATGATGATGACAGTAAATATGACAAAAAAAGTACAAGCAGACCTGGAGAGAAGATCAGGATATCAAATTACTAAGAAAGTAAAATACTTAGGTATCATAATCACAAACGAAAGTCAAGAACTGTTTGATAACAATTACTTAAAGACATGGAAGGGGATTAAATGTGAAATGGAAAGATGGGTACATTTTAATTTGTCTCTCCTGGGAAGGATAAATGCTTTTAAAATGTCTTTATTACCAAAGCTTATGTTTCTCTTTCAGAACTTACCAATAATAGGAAGAGAAAAGATTTTTAAAGAGTGGGAAAAAGAATTACAAAAGTTTATTTGGCAAGGGAAAAAACCAAGAATTAGGTTTAAAATATTACAAGATGCAAAAGAGAGAGGAGGATTTGATGTGCCATCGTTAAAAACCTATTACCAAGCATGCTGTTTAGATTTAATCAAAGATTGTATACATGTAGAAAATACAACATGTAAAGAACTGGAAGGAATTAATACAGTAGAGTCTCCATTATCCGACATAAACGGGCAGGCTGATAGTCGGATAACCGAAAATGTCGGATAATCCGGAGGGTCTAAGGGGGCCTGGCTGTGCCTGTCGCCTTCCCCGTTGCCATGCTTTGGCCCTTGTTTTGGGGCCTGGAGGTACTTGCCCTGCTCGCTGCCGCCGCCGCTGCCGCCACGCTTGGGGCCGTGTTTTGGGGCGAGGCTTCACTCGCCCTTCTCTCCTTGCCCGTCGCGGCCGCCATGTTTGGGGGCGTGTCTGGGGGCGTGGAAATGCCTACAGCCACGCCCCCAAGCAGCCGCGACGTCGGATAATCCAGAATGTCGGATGACCGAAGGACGGATAATCGGGACTCTACTGTAATAGGTTTGGATGGCACGGATACTTATGTTATGACAAAATAACAGTGAATAAAGAGTTTAATAATCATTGTATTCGAAAGACATTATTGAAAGTGTGGTTACAAATAAAACATAAATTTTATAGAGGACTTCTGATTTGGACCTCACCTCAAGAAGGACACAAAAATTGCTCTAACAAAACAAGGAAATTTACTAACCTATCAAGATTTGTTGAAATGGGAAGGGGATAAGCCAAGAATGTGCACAGAAGAAGAATTAAAGGCTTTGGGACATGAATTTAATTGGTTCCCATGGAGACAAGTTAAAGAGAGATTTAAAATGGATCAAAAATTACATGGATTTGAAAGAAAAGAAAATGAATTAGATGTATTGATGAAGGGAGACCAGAAGAAGAGAATCTCCAAACTCTATAAATTATTGTTGCAAGAGAAATGGAATCAGAGACTGTCAAAGATAATATGGTCAGATGGGCACAAAATATTAGACATCCAGTTGAGCTAGATACATGGGTGAGGGCATGGAAAACAGACATAAAATTTACACCAAGTTTAAATCTAAGAGAAAACTTTTATAAAATGCTACATAGATGGTATATGACACCTGAAAGGTTGCAGAAAATAACTAAAAATGGAAATGAAAGATGTTGGAAATGTGATAAAAAGGTGGGGTGGTTCTTTCATATGTGGTGGACCGGTAAGATAGCAAGGAAATTTTGGAAGGAAATACCAGATGAAATTCAAAGAATTCACAATTTAAATTTTGAAATGAAGCCAGAGTTTTATTTGTTAAATATGTTGGGGCAACAAAGAGAGATAAGATGTCATCAGAAGACATTCTTATATTTCATAACTGCTGCAAGATTGACATATGCACAATATTGGAAAGAAAGGAACCATGTTGATATAAAAGAATGGAAATTAAAAGTTCTGGGTATGATAGAGATAGAAAAGCTAACATTTTCACTGAAAAATAAGTCTATCCAGAACTTTGAAAGGGAATGGAGAGAAGTCTTAAATTGGATAAAGCTATAGTAATAAGAAAAGGAAAAGAATAGAGCAAGATTGTATGTAATGCAAGGCAACAATGTAATAAGGCAATGTAACAAAGCAGCAATGTAACAATATAAGATGTAACAATGTAAGATTACTTTTTAAAGAGAAACTATGTATGAATAGAATGTAAATAAGCAGACTCAACTGGAAAAAAAGAAAAAAAACTTGGAAGTGGGGAAGGTTTTTTTTTTAATTTTCACTTTAAACTTTAATAAAAATATTTCTGAAAATAAATACATAAATCAGACACCTGTTTAAACAAACACTAGATAAAAATGCAGATTGAAAGTAGTTTTTAAAAACACTTGTAAAACATTATAAAACAGAAACAACAATGTCCCCTCCCCCTGTTAAATGATCAACCTGCCACATTAAATTTAAAGCCAAAAATGAAGAGGTCCTTACCTGTTGATGGAAAGACAACAGGAAGTGGGGGGGTCCAACCCAGCCACCTATGGAAGGGTGTTCCACAACCTGGGAGCAGCCACCGAGAATGATCTTTTGGCAGTATGTTAAGAGCCAAGGACCTGCCCAAACAAAAAGGTCTTTGCCTGTCTGTAATAAGAGAGCAATGAAGGGGCCAACTGAGTCTCCTGTGGGAGAGAATCCACAACTTGGAAACAGCCACTGTGGCCCTGTCCGCACTCTACCTTCTTGCACGGTCCTCCAGTGGTGATCTCAGCAGTGGCTCTAAAAAGAAAGGAGTGCAATGGGAGCACTCCCCTCCGCATGGGACCGGCTCCCTGTGGAAGGCAGCGCTACGGACGTGCCTCTTACTTCCTCAGCACAGCCAGGTACTTTCCCAGGCTGTGCTAGGGCAGGAGGCACCGCCATCGCACTTCCAGGCCTTCTGTAGGCCAGGCAAGTGTGGGTTGGTGGTGTGATCACAGGTCATTGATGGGGAAAACCTGTCAATGATTTAATCCGTGATTGTGCTGCCTGGGCATGGGAGAAAAGCGGGACTGTGACAACATCATGCAAAAACATCGTCACAGTCCCGCTCCTCTCCCATCGTCATGTGGGGATGGGCGGCTACTGCAGAAGGAGCCTGAGAAAGTTTTCTCCTGTGTCCTCACCAAATCCACCTGTGGGGGTGGAAGGATGGAGAGAAAGCACTCCCCTGAAGATGTTAAAAGTCAGGCAGACTCAGAGAGAGCTTATGGCAGATGGACATAGAAGAGGTTTCTCTTTATCTCTCCCTCAGGAAAATCATGATCATCATCACTGGCATCATCTCAATAATGTCAGAGAATAAGAAGCTCATGCTAGAGCTTTAAAAAGAACTCCTTAAAATAAAATCCGGAGGAGAATGAATTCTGTTCAGCAAAGGAAAGAGGTGGAGATGCTTAAATGTTCCCAGAGACTTGATTATTGGCAGCAGAAGGATATTAGCCACGTTATAATGGATTGTCAGACTAAATCCTTGTTTCTATAACCTCCCAGGTTCTCTCCACTGAGTCAGCATTCAGCCTATATGAAGTGGAAGGAAAGAAAGTCTGGTTGGAAACATAATGGAAAAATCAATGAGATATACCATCTGTTTCTTTCATAAACGAAGAGGTTCTTGGAAGGAAAACCTACCCATTCCTTTACATTTTAAAGATTCTTTATGAAGTGAAATGGGCCTCCCACAATCACCTCATCCCACATTATCTGTGGCATCTCATTGATTTTTCCTGGTTCTAAGGCACAGCTGGGCAAAGGACAGTCCTGAGGGAAAGAATGACTCTTCAGGGATGCTTTTGTGTTCCCAGCATTTCAGACTACCCCCAACCCTCCCCCCCCCGTTTTTTTTTTGGCAAAAAAATGATGAACTGCCACTCTTGGAAGTCTCCAAGAGTAGCATTTCGCCTTTTAAATAGATTGTACAGCTGCTCCACAATTTAATATTTAAAGAATCCCCTTTCTTTAAATAGTCTTCCAGCCACATCTGATTGTTTTAGGGTGGTATTTTTCGCAATCTGGCAGCCTCTAGAGGGACAGAAAGTTGGCCTTTGGATCTGACATAGTTGTCCACTCTTGTTCCAAGGCATTCCTAACCAAAGCCAGATTCTGCATTATGTCTTAATAGGGTACAGGAATATTTGCACTGTGGATGGAAATCCTTGACTATTTAATTATTTAATTGAAATATTAACTTATTTAATAATATGAGGATGAAAAATTAAGGAGCTTTCCGCCTGCTGCATGAGACAATGAATGCTCTTCTGCAAGGTTCTGCTCATATTCAAACATCCCAAAATGTTGCACAGGAGTTATTATGTAGAGAAAAAAAATGTGTATTTTTGGGCAGGTTTCCTGTGTGGAAAACAAGTTTTCTAGTGCAGGAAACTAGATGTTTTCTGCATAGGAAACCCATTTTCTGCACAGAAAACATTTTTTTGCACCAGAAATGTTTTGATCCACAGAATTATTCCTGCATAACTTTTGAGGACATTGAGTAACAGGAGAAAACAAATTAAACAAAATTCTTACTAGCTTATTAGTCTTCCTGATGGGGTTTTCTGGCTGTTGGGAAATCTCCTTTTTTGAATTGGGAATAAATAATTCTGAAGGTTATTTTCAGACCTAATACATACAGAGCATGGGGCTGCATGTGCCAGCCCTACTGAATAGCTTGGAAAAGTTATTTTTTTGGATGACAGTATCCAATCTGAATGGGGTATCTTTGGGAATTGTAGCTCCCAAAGTAACTCTTCCAAACTATGGCCCTTTCGGCACAACAGGGCTCAGCAAAGTCCTTTTGTTGTAGCCCCGCGGGGAGGGAAAGCACTCCAGGAACGCTCCCCTCTGAACCTCGCCTGGTCACTACAGAGGGTAGTGCCCTGGCCCTGCCTTTTCCCTTCTGGTTCCACCCTTCTGCATGGCCAGTAAAAGCGGCAGCGTGATGCAATGGTAAGTGTAAAATGGATTTTTTCATGAGACACACGGGGACAAGATGGCAGTGGGACCGCGATGACATCATGCAAAAGCACGATCTGTGGAATGCTGCCATCCTGTCCCGACTGCAGGGCAGCCATGCAGTGCAGAAAGGGCCTATTTCCTGTCCTAATGTATTTGTGTGTGAAGCCCCTTTCAGACCTCCCCTCACAATGGGAAAATGTTGGGAATGGTATGTGCAGCCTCAACCCTCTTACAAGTGTTTGTTAAAAATATATGTGTTATTTTTCTGCCCATCAGGATCCCCAATGCAATGTAAAATAAAATCACAGTTCTATTGTAATATGGAATTAATTACTGTAACACACACACAAAGGTAGACTGTACACTCACAGAGCGACAAACATTTTAGAAACAATTTTTAAAAGACAAGTCAGCTGGAGTAATGCAGTTCTGATTGCCTGCCAGAAAGTCAAGAAGAACGGAGCCAGGGCTAACTTCTCTGGGGAGGAAGTTCTGAAACTCTCATCCTACAGAGAAAGCGCTGTCTCAGATACCCACCCATCTAATGTCTTGGGATGGTAGAATATGCCACAGGACCTGTGTTACAGATCTCAAAGTTTGGGAATGTTCATGTGGGATAAGTGGTGATGTGGTATTTAATACTTTCCTCAGTCATTAGGTCTCTTACCCATCACATAATTATAGTGCTATGGTTCTTCTATTTTAGATACCATGGCAACATCCTATGGAATTCTGGAATCAGTAGTTTTATGAGGTATTTAGAATTCTCCACCCAAAAGCTCTGGAGCTTTGATAAACCACAGATCCCAAGATTCCCTAGTGTGGAGCCGTGGCAGTAAAGCACCACCACAGGTCACCTCACTTTTCTCCTAGTATGTTCAAATATATGTTTGTCAGGATATGTTTTCATCCGATACTCTTGGAGGTCGGAGCCAGTGTGAAACAGAGAAATGGGGAAAATATACCATTGCTTCTTTGCTCCTAAGAATTCCTTCTTGATGTACCTTTTTTTCTTTAAAAAGAAGAGCCCAGAGGAGAACAGGAAAAGGCAGCTCAAGATTTCATGAACACCATACCATCTAGAACATACCTGACTGGGTCTTATATCAGAAGCTGGTTAATACTTTCATGAGTGACCCACCAGGGAATACAAGGGATCTCCAGCTATGGCTAGGAAGCAATCTTGACTGAAAACCCTGGAGAGCTGCTGCAAGTCAGAACTGACCATATTGGTCTACTACAGGGACCGAAGATCCACTAGTATTCTATTTACCTATATTTCATCACACACTTGCACTTCACATTTTGTTGGGCCTTCACAGTTGCTAATTTCTAGGCCAGTGGTTCTCAAGCTTTGATCATCCAGCTCTCGGAACCCTTGACCATTGCCCATGTTGGTTGAGGCTTCTGGGAGTTGGAGTTCAAAACGTGGAGGACCAAAGGTTGAGAACCATTGTTCTAGGTAGATGTAGGTCTCCCTAGAGTTCTGTGCTGCCAGAAGGACCTACATATTTCTGTTCAATAGAGACAAGATAGCTGGCAGGATAGCTGTTTGATAGCTGGCATGTTGTGATGGGCAGTTCTTACAACTCAGTAAACCTTCCCTACATCTATTTTGGGTATTAACGTTGATCTTTCCTTGAAGGGTAGAATCCAGAGCTTCAGCTCTGTTCATTTCCTTGCTGTGTAGCTCTGGTACTGAACTGAATTATTCTTGTCATGATGCTAGAGGATTTGGGTAACAAAATATTTCACCTTGACCGAGTGCCTCGAGGACAGGATCTGCTGGTTGGAGATTGCTACCGATTCGTTGAAGAACTGGATAGCAGTCGTCCGACGGTCTTCCGGGAGGTGGGCCAGCAGAGGGTAGAACCTGTCCAGGAGGTTCTGCTGGTACGTGGCAAGGCAGGCCTACGTATTGGAAACCCGTGCAATAAGGGAGGAGGTGGAGTAGAAACACCTGCCAAAGGTATCCAGGCAACGGCCTTCATGGTCAGGTGGGGTGGTGTGTGCCCTTTTGCCACCCTTGGTCTGGGAGGACTCAACCACAATGGAATTGGGCACTGGATGATTGAACAGGAACTCGACATCCTTCCTCTGAGTTCTGTAAAGGTGTTCCAGGTGATGTGGTATTGGCTGCAAGGATGCAGGCTGGGCCCAGGGATGTTTCAGGACCTCTTGTAGTGCCGGTAAGAACGGTAACGGAGCTGCAGATGGAGGGCGGGTATCCACATAGTGGAACACAGGGTCCTGTACCGTTGGAGTCGGGTCTGAAACATTGAGTCCGAGGGCATTCGCCATATGAAGGAGGATGTCGGAAAATCGCTTCACATCCTCCAGTGCCGAATCCGGTGTGGGGTCCCCAAAGGCCTAGGGCGGAGGCTCATGAGAGCCTGGCGTTGAGTCATCCGAGTCAGAGTCGGTCTCGTAAGATTGGGATGAACGAGACGGCGACCTCTGTGCCGAGGACTGTTGTGTTGGCAGTGATACAGTGACCGTAGGAGCGGTTACCGTCGATTGTAGCAAGGACGGTACCGGTGGAGTGGGCGCTGGCTGGGACACCATGGTGGTAGCTATCGGCAACACAGCAAGAACTGGATGCTGGATAGCCTAAGTAGAGGTCAGAACCGGGGCCGAGGTCTGCACCAGGAGGGCCTCTGAGACTGGGCGTGACACGGTCGCAGTCACTCGAGGTGGAGGTGATACAGGCCAGTAGTGCAGAGAGCAGTCCCGGGATCTTTCGTAATATGGAGACCTCGAGCGGGAACGCAATGGCGAGCGTCGGTACCGAGGGTGGTATCTGGAACCATGTGATGGTGATCGCGACCAACGACGGTACGGAGACCAGTGTCTCACATCTGGGTGGTACCTATCCCTATACGCAGCAGAATAGGACCGATAGGATCCCAGCTGCTCCCGCCACAGGTGTTCGTGCCCGTACCTTGCTATATATGACGCCAAAGAAAATGGCGAGTCGATCTGAGGTCGAGACGAGGCCCGTTCAGGGTAGACACCTTGGCACCGCGGGGATCGATGCCTTTCCATCCGGCCTGGAGAGTGGGTCTCACTCCTATGAGCACGGTCACGCGAGGGGGCCCGATGACGGGACGGGGCACATGGTGTGACTGTGGAAGGCTCCGGGCGGTCCATCCCATACTCTGAGTGACTGAGCGGAGTAACCGCCACTGAGAGAGCAGGCGGGCCCGAAGGCGCAGAAGAGCTGGCGGTCGGATCCTCCTCGTACTCCGCCGATATCTCAGGCTGGCTGACTTCCTTGACGACATCCTCGACAACATCCTCCAGGGGCTGAGTTGGAGGAGGTGTTGGAGGACAAGTCCTTCTTGGAGAGGCCGAACCTCACTTTTCTTCCTCCTTCTTCTTCTCCTTAGATGGTTCCAGAGAAGGAGGCCGCTTGCATTGTGCAGCAGTGAGAGGCTTCGACGCCTTTGTTACCTGCGAGCCTGCAGGAGCATCTCTCGACATGGAAGCACCCGACGGCTGCTTCGGGATGCGAGGCAGTGACGAGATCGGAGGCAATGAGGACAGTACCGAGCCCGGTACCGTCGTCGTCATCAGCACGGCAGCCACCGATACCAATGAGGGTGTAGCCGATGGTCGCGCTGTTGAGGAAGAGCGTGAAGACATGGCCGTGTACAGGGCTGTATTCTCAGCGGCCTGTTCCTTGATCCTCAACGACTCCTCCCAGCAATGAGACTTAAGTCTAGAGGAGCAGTTGCTCAATGTCTGGGCCGTAAACAATTTACAAATAGAGCAGGCTTGCACGTTGTGGGCCTCTCTGAGGCAAAAAGAGTGACCTTCCAACCACACGAAGTGCAGTGTTTAAAGAGAGCAGACATAGAAGAAGAAAATACAGAAGATGAAAGTCCAGGAGGAAAAAACTCACAGGAGAAGTCCGAAGAGAGGAGGGATTCGAAGAAGTCCGAGAAATCCACAAGAAAATGCAAGAAATCCACAAGAAACACCAAGAAAGTAGCCGCAAAACCAAGAACCTTCCGTTCGCTAAGGCAGACGAAAAAGAACTGAGGAGAGACCGTTGGCTTGGCGGGCTGAGCATGCTCAGTACGGGCATGGGGGAGGGGTTCCCGCCAAGCAGCTTAGCTCTAGAATCTTCTGAATGCTATCGCGCATGCGTGAAAACTCCCAGTGTGTGAGGGCACAGATGCCCACCCGAAGAACCACAGTTACAGGTAAGCAACCTGTTCTTCTTACAACTCAGTAAACCTTCCCTACATCTATTTTGGGTATTAACGCTGATCTTTCCTTGGAGGGTAGAATCCAGAGCTTCAGCTCTGTTCATTTCCTTGCTGTGTAGCTCTGGCACTGAACTGAATTATTCTTGTCATGATGCTAAAGGATTTGGGTAACAAAATATTTCAGCTAAGCAAGATGATACTATTCTACCAGCTGTTATTATTAGACACTGATATTTTTTTGTGCATGCTAGGGATTTTAATGCATTACAAGATAAAACTAAATTGAGCAAAGTTAGAGAAAGGAATCATAAAACACTTTTGAAATTAGACGCCATTGTGTACTCTAGTATGTGTGTATCAAGCTGTGGTTTGGTTTCAGATTTTTTTCCCCTTTAGATATTGATCTGGGGGAAAAAAAGGTCTGACTCATGAGAAAACTACAGAAGGAAATAATTCCCATGACATGCCTATATTTCATAGATGGAATTTGCAAATCATTTCCACTTAGGACAAACATTCTTTTTATTCTTTCTTTCACTGTCTTCCTGGGAAGGATTTCAAAGTAAGCATTTATTCCTTTTTCCTCTCCTGCTTCTCTGCACACTTTTCATTTTCACAAAAGACACCTGGTAAATCAGAAACAAAACTTTTGGACACATCCAGCTGCTGCGATCTTCATTACTATTTACATGTGGCAAGGACCCAGTTGTTTCTACTCTGAGGAGAAGTTTTGGATTACATCTCCGAGATTTACCCAACAGTCATGGGTGTCATTGTGCTGGCTGTGGAATTTTGGAAACTCTAGTCCAAAAAAAAAAAAAAATGTTTCCAAGCTCTACTGGGAAGTAGTGCCAGTACGTGTTTTTTGGAAGCATACCTACAAATTGGTTTCACTTGAGAATCTAGATAAGAATGTTGGCTGGCATTCAGTATTGCAGTTACAGATTTGTAACCTATAGTTACGGATACACAATTGTTCTGTATTCAATAAGACTATGTAGTCTTACAGCAAAACTAAGTAAATGCCCTGTGCAGTTTGCCTTAACAGCCAGCAGCTAGGCTGACCAATGGGGATCTGTTCAGCTGACTATCAGAGCTCAAGAAGGATGATGTTTCCAACCCTCTCCTGCCAGTTAACAAGACTGTGACAAGGACTTGAGATAGGGTAATGGTTCTGATTGTTACAGTCTTGCTTGCTGGTGGATGGAGGTTGGAAACATAATTCTCTCTGCACCCCAACTGTCAGTGGAACAGGCTTCCTTGGCCTGATCTGGCTGCTAGTTGTTAAGGTAGACTGGGGAAGGATTTGAGCCAGTAGATGTTACATAGTTACATGTACCTAACTAAGTAGGCTATATAGAATACTAGCAGTTATAACTAAGTCCAGTGGCAAGTGATGGCTTCCATTTTAGTGAGGCGGACAATCCATTACTTATATTAGCTTAAAGGGCCTGTCCAAGGTTAACTTATTTTGGGGATAGGATTCCACCTTGGATAGTTCCTTAAAGTTTGAACTAAAACCCAGTGTGGATTCATTGCTCCACTGATACTAGTGAGTAAAGTCGAAGTACATAGTATTCTGCTGGAACAACAGGAGACACAGAAAATAAAACATGGACATGACTTAAGAAACAGAAAAGAAACTGACCCTAGTATGACCTCTTTTACTCTAATGGACTACAGCTATACAGTCTTTATGAATATAAAGTTTATTGCAGATTTTAACTAGACAAACCATTCTGGAAAGCATAGTCAAATATAAATTTCATGATATTGGGCAACCATTGATTAATTGACTAAAATCCAAATACTTGATTAGTTCTGCAGTATAATCTTACTCCATAATGTTGGAGGTTATGAACTACGAGAAATGGAATTGGACCATGTCAGTTGTATGATTGACTCAAGTGGGACTTGTTTTGAATGCACACAAAAATAATACATTTAGATGGATTTGTATTTGTTCTTATTCTAACTCTTTATTTACTTACAGTGAATTCTATTCATATTTACTTTGAAATAAGGCCCACTGTGTCCAGTGGAGTGTACTTCCATGTAAGCATGTGCAGAACAGTAGTGTTAGTTCAAGATGTTGAGTACAGCTTCCTCATCTCTAGATATTTTCTTGGTATAAATTAAACAGAAGCTGGTATATGCCAGTCCTCAGAAGATAACTTCCAGATTATGCTGAATCCATTCTCTTGATCATTTTTAAAATTTTTTTCAAAATAATATTTGATGATTTGACCATTGGTATGTGCTGTTTGTAATCCATGTTATGCAACATCTCCATAAAACCACTGGAAAGTTAGGATTTGTTGACACCAATCTGTGGATGACACACAGGTGTATGTCTCTTTTTCATCTATTTCCAGGGAAGTTGACTCTAATAAATTGAGACTTAATCCAGATGAGAAAATGTGCACCTGATAAGGAATCACACAAACTCTGGAATAAAAATTTAACCTATTTTGGATGAGACAGTGTTCCTTTGAAGAATCAGGAAGTTTGGGGTGCTTGCATCTGGATATTCAAGTTGCAGCTGTAGTCAGGAGAGACTTTGCCCTTCTTAAGCTGCTACACCAACAGTACCCATCCTGACATGGTCATGGTAGCACACTGCCTTATGTACCTCTGAACTGATATACTGCAATGTGTCCTGCACAGGCTCCTTTGAAGAGTCTTCAGAAATAGTGTTCGGTCCAGAATGAAGCAGCAGAGTCTGGAAACATCATTTCAAGAGTCTGGAAACACCATTGCCACTCTAGATCTATTGAATCAAGAGGATTTACATAAATGTTGGTTATTTCCACACTAGATTCAAAGGCCTCTCTCTAAACTGTAAACCCCAGGATTCCATAGGATGTTGAAAGTGAAATAATAGCACTATAATAGTGTAGTGCACAAATGGCCGTTGATTTACCCATTCAGCATTTGATTCAAAGGAGTCTATTACATTCAAAGGAGTACATTCAAAGGAGTTATATTACATCAGTTGAGATCCTACATAGGGGTTGCATAGGTTGCATGCAAAATTATGCTTCGATTGTGCTGTGGAATTTTTGTGCTGAATGGCAACATTGCGCAACTGAACCATGACACTAAATGTGCAAATGAATGCACAACCACATGCTTTAATTGTGCATCCATGCACAATATCTATCCATGTACATCTATCCATGTACACAATGTCTATCCATGTACATCTATCTACAATACCTATCCATGTTCAATGGCACCACAGAGACAATTCTGCTTCTGCAGTCTTGGACTGAAAACAGACTTTCTGTCTTGAACAAAAATGTCCAAGGTAACAGAACTCACATATACTGATAACACAGCAAGAGGTTTCTGCCCTTATATTATATTAGCACTATACATTGGGTATCAAAGACTAACGCTGCATGAAAGCCTCCACAGCTTGGAAAAATTACTTTTTGGGGGCTAATATGACTTAAAAAAAATAAGACGTAGAGGGCTGTCTGGCAGTTGTGGGTCCAGCAGTTTCGCCAGCACTGAGAGTGCAAATATCAGTCATTCATATTTGTTTTACTTTTTTCTTCCGATAGGCCCCGTATGCATCTAACATTTAGAGAGAGGATGTTATCCTGCTGGGCCAGTTGGTTAAACCAGATGTATTTGTACATTTTCAAACATTTCCCCAAAATATGTTTTGAAACGCAATTTCAGGCTACATTAAACTCAATCGGTTGCTTCTGGACAATAAAGTGGCATTGTTTCACTTTTAAAACTAATGTATTTTCTTTCTCTCCCATCCCTGCTTTTGTTATTAAATTAAATGCACATGTTTTCCATATTAGGATAATTTTATCAACATAATTAAATAGCCTTATATCATATCAAAAAAATACACTGCAATTCTTTTAAGGGTCAACATGCACTTTGGGTAAAGTGGTAAAGAACATCTTGGATGTTTGTTCTCCCAGGCAGAAAACTGCTTCTTCTGGATGATTGCTGTAGCCTCCGTCGTTCCTTGTCTGCCTATTGATTTCTTCTCTGGGAGGAACACCATGGCCTTAGGGCTTTTGAATAAATCATGTCCCATGATCTCTCCAGTCACCTACGATTGCTTCCTGGAAGAGACTGGAATGATGGTTCTTATGAAGCAGGCAATGGATAAGGGGAAGAGACAAGAAAAGGGGATACAGGGAAGGTGGCAGATCCAGGGAAAAGTCTTTTAGAAATTCAGACCACCTATGCCAGTGATGTATTTAAGTCTTTTACTTCAAGTCTCGAGTGTCACGTCTCTACCTTTAAGTCTCAAGTCAAGTCTCAAGTCCTTGAAGATACTTTCAAGTCAAGACTCAAGTCAAGTCTGAAGTCTGGGAGCCAAATTTATACCCCAACCTATATTCCAGTATTTTTGGACAGAGTTGAATAAAGTCAGTTTTAATAACTTAAGCAGAGTTTGCTCTCCACATTTGTGATTTTCCCATCTGCAGCCTCAGACATAGGGAATGGGATCCTTCTTACTTCTCATTTCGGAAGCTGGAGGATTTTTCAGAAGTGGAGAATAGGATCTTTCCTACTCCTCATTACTGAAGCTTCAAAAGCCTTAGAAGGAAGGATCCTTCCTCCTCAAGCCTAACACATTTGATCTGAAAAATGTACCCTGAACTCTGGGGATGAATCTTGTCTTCCGCTCTTAGGAAAAGTTTTAGAAGGTTCCTCCAATATGTAGCAGCACAGGCTGCTGAACAGACCTCAAGCCTGCCTCAAGCCCATTGCCTAACCTGTTTGCTGTTCCCCTCTGAGAAATGCACCCACACTTTGGACTTCAGACAGATTGTCATGTGACCAGTCAGCAAAAAGATATGGAAGTGTTGTTCAAAGTTGTAAGGTTCCTGGATGAATGGGTTATGTTACTGAACCAAGGGCAGCAAGTCAGTCACTACAAATATACAAGTCTTGAGTCAAGTCGAGTCAGGCATCACTTATTGCCAAGTCGAGTCCAAGTCAAGTCACTGAAGCAACTTAAGTCTGACTTGAGTCCGAGTCAGTCACGGACCTATGCACACAATGGCTTGGATCTTACTGGTTAGTCCCAGCCAGATTAGACTTATTGAATCAATTGTTGAATGGTAAGTCAACACATAGATAAATTTGATTAAATCAGTGGGTCTATTTTGGCTGGAACTAAAAACAGAATTCAGGCCATAGTGGGATTTCATATGCTTCTTCCTCCTCTTCCTCTTCTTCCTTTTCTACCTAATTTCTCTCCATCCTCCCATCCATTGTATATATGAAATGATGATCATAGCCGCCATCATCATCATCATCATCATCATCATCATCATCATCATCATCCATGTACCTCACAAAGATTGTCAGGACACCCAAAGGACACAAAAGAAGGAAACTAAGGCAGGGATCAGCAGGGGAACAATGCACGAGGGCTGCAATCACATATATGTAGGCCTGGTTACTGTTGGGTCTGCAGACCAGGGATTGCTTTACCCTGCTGTAAGGTTTCATTTTTGTTCAATGTATGGTTTCCAAGTATATTTTCCAGAAAAAAATGAACTAGAAATTGTTGGAGGAGAAAAAGGGTACAAAACAGGGGATTCAGTAAAATTCACTATAATTATGCCCTATTGAAAAATTGTCCTACAGAATGGAGCTCAGTATTCTTAGGGAAAAGGTGGTGTGGCTGAAAGGAGAAAATGAAAACATTGGGCAAAACTCTTTTGGGCAGATATGAATGCATAAGTACTGGAGTTACAGAGCTATGCAGCAACTGTCAGCCCAACCTCCCGAGTCCTCGCTTACTAGGAAACAGCCACTGCAGCTGATGGAAGTCTCTTTCCTGTCCATTGAGAAGCAGCTGACTGATGTTCTCACCTCCTCCCATAAGCCATCTCTCTTGTGACAGGTAGAATCAGGTCCCTTTTCACAATTTTCTCTCATACCAGAGATTGTTTGTGTGAGGTGGCTTGGAAACATCAATCAGTGGCTTCCTGATAAGGAAACAGACCCCATTGACTGCAGTGGCTGCTTCTTGGTAAGTGGGGATTTAGGGACCTTCATGGTCCCTGTGCATCCCCAACACTAGAGGCTCATGAGTACCACACAGTTACAAATGCGTAACTCCAGGTTATGCATTTGTAACTCCCCAACAGCTCTCAGGCTGATAGTAGTACAGAAGCTATGGAGTCAGCCTACTGAAAATTACTCTTTGATTTATCAGCAAATGACAGTACAATGGCCAGGCTCTCTGGATGTGGCCAATGATTTCTGTATGACACAGACTAGCGAACTTAATGCTATTTATTTTATTTTATGAGTTGTATTTACACCCTGCCTTTTTTCCAGTGAGTTCAAGGTAACATAGAGGGTGTTGTTCCTCCTAACTACAACAACCCTATGTCAATTTAAGAAAGCCTTATGGGCTTTTATGCTAGTGTCTGAATGGATTGCAGATCATTTGGAAGTTCAGAAATCTTCCTCACTGGATTCCCTAAAGAGCCTCTCACAATATTGTTGCCCTGAATTCCATGATGGAAGACAGGAAGAATATAGATGTACTAAAATATATCAAAATCCTCAGCTTTTATAACAAAGCTGGAGTAATAGCAATAAAAGTCACCAGAAAAACAACCACCATCCTTAGCATTTTTTTATTGAATCTGAATGACTGAAAAATAAAGCCAAAATGGGCCCAATGGGCATTTTAGATGTCTGCTAATTGCCCTGGCATGCACTCATTTGGAATGTGGAATCGTAGTCAACCCTCCGACAACTGAGAAGTTTTCAAACAAGAGGCTGCTTGGTCATATAATAAAGAATCTTTTCCAATTGTGCTTCTAGGCAGGAGCATGAAATACGATTTTATACTTTGCTTCCTTGAGCTTAGACCTGAGCTAGATGGAGAAAGAAGTCAGAACAAAGAACAAAACAATGTATTTCTAGGATAGATATGGTTCTCAATATGTTTCTGTCATGTGGAGAAAAATCTTAAACCATTTCTCAACTAGCCAAGTGTTTTGGCACCTGAGGCAGAAAATTCCACCGTCACTTCTTTTACTTTCTAGCAATAAAAATATAAAAACAACAACAACAACAACAATTTGTATTATGTTTATTGCATTGCATATGTAAAAAGCAAATAAAGAGCACATAATGGAGAGTCAGATGTAAGTGATTAAATTAAATAAAATAATGGTAAACTTAAGGCTGTCTGAGACAATCATAGAATCATAGAATTGGAAGAGACTGCAGGGGCCATCCAGTCCAATCCCCTGCCATTCAGGAACCCACATCAAAGCACTCCCGACAAGATGGCCATCCAGCCTCTGCTTCAAAACCTCCAAAGAAGGAGACTCCACCACACTCTGAGGCAGCATATTCCACTGCCGGACAGCTCTGACTGCCAAGAAGTTCTTCCTGAGGTTTAAGTGGAATCTCTTTTCCTGCAGCTTGAATCCATTGCTCCTTGTCCTAATCTCTGGAGCAGTGGAAAACAAGCCCGCTCCCTCCTCAACATGACAGCCCTTCAAATATTTAAACATGGCTATCATGTCCCCTCTTAATCTTCTCTTCTGCAGGCTAAACATACCCAGCTCCCTAACTAAACATACCCAGCTCCCCAAGAAGACACAGTCCTACCTCCAGGTTCATGGGTTTAACCTTCACAGATTTGATTATTCACAGGGTACGCATGTGCCTCTCCCCCATTCTCCTCCTCCATTCACTTTTGTTTTGCTGGGTGTTGACAAGGAAATCAAGCACGTCCAGGCAAAAGGCAACAGAATGGGAGGGCATGTGTGCGCCTTCCTTCTCCCCTCCAGAGTTCCCACCTCCCATTCCCTTGCATCTGGCACTGGCGCTGAGAAGGAAGGCTTGTGCACCAGGGCAAAACACAAGGAAATGGAACAGGGTAGCCCGGGAAGGGAATGGGAGGGGGATTGCAGTGGAGAGGATGGACAAACTGCAAATAACAGTTTTTTACAACAAGAACAGAAGGAAGATGTTACAGAAAATGCCGCAATAAGATATTCTTAAGGTGAAGTCCAGAACAACTGCATGCATTGTCCAGAACAATGCATAATATATATGTGCACAAATGTATTTAAATTCACTGCACAGACTTCTTAGAGGCCATGCCTCTATTTGCAATGTTTCAACAAGGCAAAACTGGTAATCTGGGATTCTTGGAGTAGAACGCTACTTAATCCACAGTGCTGCATGTTGATTTAAAACAATAGCAATAGTGTGATGGGACAATGTCTCTTTAGACTGATGGCTATTTTGGGGCCTATGAGAAATGCATTTGGTGGTTTGGCTTAATCATAGCTATCCTCTATGCCAAGGTACTTTTTAAAACATGAATACTGTTTCTGTTTACTCGTTTGCTTTTTTTCTGCTGCTGCTCTGCTTATTTAATTCAAAGTGTGGCAAGTCACCAGAACTGTTTCCTCCCAAAATTGGAGTTTGTTTTCAGTGCCAAAAAGGGTCCTGAAAAATTTGCTGGAGTACAAGATTTTGTTCACTGGTATCCTACTCTTACACACAACGGGACATTGGTCGTGCTGCCTTCAGATTTGTGGGAGTGGCAGCTTTCTGGGAGTGACAGTCCAAAAAAAAAAAAGTTTATAAACTCATTTCACAGTTGCTCAATTTGCACATGGTCAAACTATTCATTACTTTCTCTAAGGGTAAAGTTAACAGTTATGCTATTTTCTTTCTTGCTCTAAAGTAAATGAAGGAAATCAAGATGGTCAAGACCCCCAAGCCCTCCTGTTCTTGTCCCAGTCCAAGTTAGGGAACCTGTGCCTTCAATGTACATTTATATTTACTCAAAAGTGATTCATCATATTATATCTTTAAAGCCACAAATATAAATGTCAGGTGTAAATTGATAGCTGAGACACCTAACAGTGATTAATTCATCCTGCAAATCTAATTTTGGGACTGTGTCTACATTACAGATCTCAAGGCTGCAACGTTGTGGACAAGACTTTTGATTTTTCTGTTTCTTCTTCCATCCTTTGGTTTTTATGATTAATCTGTGGGACAGTCCTGGAGAACTCAAAAGTTTATATATTTGCCCGTTCTTATCAAACTATTTCCCCCTCTTAGCTACAAATGTAATTCCTTACAATCCTACGCATGTTTACAAAGAAGTAATGCTTACTGAGTTCATAGAGTTCAGATTTATCACCTAATGGCATCTAACCACCCAATGACAACTGCTGGCGACATGCATAGGTCTCTGCTAACTTTGGGGCCCATGTTTGTGTTCCCCTGCAAGTGGAGAGAGGTATGCAGAATGCTTTCCTGGTGGATGACTGCATTGCCTTCTGGAGTAATCAGCTCTGCCAGTTGTTCAGTGGGAGCAAGACCAGTGGAGAACAGTTCCCTCTCTGGACTCCCTCTTATATTTTAAATGAGCCATCACATGTCCCAGCCTCAGAAGAGACTGAATTCACTTCCTATAATTGTTTGGTGGTCTACACAATATTCAGGCCCATGGAATAATCTGTTTACCCTAAGCAGGGGTGGCACTTGACCAATCACACTGGCAATAAGCTTGGATCATGGTTACTGATTGGGGATAATACCTCCCCGTCATATGTGTGGCATTAGTCAAAATGGTATTGTTACCCTGTGCACTGGGGGTCCCGGGAGGGACACCAAAATGTGCTCAACTAAAGTTGGGGAAAATTAGCTCAGAGTGCTGCTTAACGTTATGAGAGGCAGGGTAACGTAGTGAGATCTTGAACCCTATGTCTATGGGGTCGGGTCGAGTCAAGGAGAACACAGAAGTTGAAACAATAGATGATTTTTTATTAAACACAAGCAAAACAGCGTATGTGACACATTCACACAAGATAACTAAAGAAAATAAAGGTTGGAGTGGTATAGAGGGATTTTTAGAGGAATTGCTGGTTTGGGTGATACTTCGCCTGTCCTGAAGCCCGGAAAAATAGAGAACGAGGCTGGGGTGCGATGTATCTCAGCACGTGGGGCTGAGGGGAGGCTCACCAAGCAAAGCGGCAGCAAGGCGGGATGAAACTCGGGAGTGTTCCGAGGAAGGTCTCGGAATCAAGGGTTTTTATAAGGAGAATTGTGACTGCAGGCTATGCCGTACTTGGAGTTGGAGACAAAGCCTCCGAAAGGTCAGAATCTGAATGATTGAGTTATCGCAGAGGTTCTCAATAGAGTAGCCAGTATGCAAATGCAGAGTACTTGGGTATTGTATAGGTTACCCATCAAGCTGCCATCGCGGTGCAGGGGCTCTTTTGTAGGTTGCTTGCATACCTAATTAGAGTACTTGCCTGGGGGTCTCCTAAAGCAGCGAGTCAGCTATTTTCTGGCCTACCTGTATTGTCCAGGAATATTACAGCGATTAACGGCTGAGCTTGTATGTGTGCTTGTCTGGTGGCCTCGCAAGCACGTGGAAGGGAATAGAGAAGTGACGCCGAATTGTGATATCAAAAGGATATCTTTTAATATTCCCAAAGCTCGGACTAGCCAGGGCAGTAACAGTATCTGCAACCTGTTGGTGAGTTATGATGGCATATTTCAGACTTATACAATCACAGCTTCCTTTTTTTGGTCATTACAGAGATTGGAATTCTTTACCAACTGCACAATGAGCACAATCCCCACCTCAAACTCATTTTTAAGCAGCAAAGGATCTCAACATGGCCATTTCTGTGTTGCTGGGGAATAGGATGATCAATGGTGACTTGGCCAGCTAATTTCTGTAGCTGTATGTGCTGCAAAGGTGTCATCTGCAGGGACCTTCTGAGGACCCCAGATGTCAGTGTGGATATCTGTTGAAGTGTGTCCAGCTTCAGGAAAAAAGCTAGACATGTCTCCAGTAATCCTCCTAACTCTCCAATGCCAGAAATGGTCATTTTTTTTGGGGGGGGGGGCTTCAAGGCAGGTTTTTTTGGGGGGTAGCCCCTGGCATCATAGGTACATAGCTACTTGCCAGACATATATCTTCTGATCCTGATTCAGGATTCCAGCTGGCATCTTTTAGTGATGGAAAAAGGTGTTTTGGGATGACCAGTAATTGTTAGTGCTCACATAAAAAAAAAAAAGGACTGAGCATGTGAGCAACCTAAGACCCACCACCATTGGTCTTCTGATAATAACATGGAAACATCATAACATTAAAAGTACACAATGAATTTTCAGAAGTGAAATGAAAGGAACATGGAAGCAGGGCTTTTGAAATATGTGTCTCTACAGCTTTCGTGTCTCCCTTCTACCATAAACCAATAAATAAAAATAAAAATGTGACCTGCTTAGTGTGTGTGTCGGGAGAGAGGAACACATTTCTGCTTGCAGTTTTAAACTGCTAGAACTCAGATGCTTTTCCTCTGATTTCTCTGAAACATCAGCAGCTTGTATCCCTCACCCAAGTGAGCCTCCATACTCAATTTCATACTGATAGGACAAATCATCTTGAATGTATAACTCACACAATTTTTGTGGTTTTAACAGAATGTCTTAGACCTAAACTGTACTGCTGCTCCCACAATAAGTAGACTCTAAAGCAAAAGGTGGCATGAAAGCTCAAGATGGTTGTTGCAGGACAAATTCCTACACCTGATATACTTCAGAGTTTTTTTTTCAAGATGAAAATTTTGCTAAATGACTATACTTATTTATATAAATATAATCATATTTATATATAATATTTGATTCCATTTATCTTCGCAAATTTGGATAATCAGCTGATTTGGGTAATCAAGATTCAAATAACAGACTATATCTAAGGGTTTTTTAAAAATCCCATTGGTTGTGGTTTGGCAAGTACAACAACAGAGTGTAAAGTGAATAAAGATCCCCCCCCCATGTCCCAGCCTTTTCATAGTTTCCAGAACTGTTTCTTTTCCTCCCACTTAACCAGTCTTATCTTTCACACAGAGCAATTAATCATCCACTGAATGAAAGGGGAGGGCGGTGAGTTTCATATTTTCTGACTTCCCCTCAGCATATTTCATTTCAAAGTTATTGTTTCTGAAAGATTATGTTGAAATAAAGAATGAATAAGGTTTCAGCATTTTTCTCTTTCCCTTAAAGGCCAGTTCCAGGAAAACAAAATCATTTTGAGCCAGTTAGGTTGAGGAGAGAGGATCATTTTTGACCTTTCTCAGAATATGGACAAAAGTGGGAAGAAGCAGCACTGAATGCATATGATCTACTGCCAGATATTATGTAGCATCAATATTGGTTCATAGAATGTGTTTTAGATAGCAACATTTCATACAGATAAGTGATGCCCTGCCCCCGTTCACGGTGCAAGATTTGTGTGTGTTCAGAATTGAAGGAGCTATTGAAACATCTGTTATATCTTTTCCCCCAGAATTGGAAGGTAGAATGGGGGCAATTTCTGTCTCTGGCCCTTTCCACACCCTATCTTTTTGTGAGAAGTCCAGTGGGGATCCTGGAAGTGGTTCTGCTGGGAGGGAGCATGACAGAAGTGTTCCCCTCTGCACCGGCTGGCTCCCTGTGGAAGGGAGTGTGATGGCCATGCCTCTTCCCTCTGCAGCACAGCAAGATACCTTCCCAGCTGTGCTTGGGCCGGAAGTGCAACCATTGAGCTTCCTGGGGTTCTGCAGGACAGGTAAATCCATGATGGTAGTGCGATTGCGGGTCGTTGACGAGAAAAACCTGTCAATGATTTAATCTGTGATTGCATCGCCTGGGGATGGGAGAAGTACAAGATCATGATGACATCATGCAGAAGCATCATTGCGGTCCTGACCTGCTCTCTCCCCATGGTGGGTTGGGAGAGTGGCATGGAAAGCGCCTCTGAAATAGAGCATGATCCCCCACACTATGTGCATATCTTTTGTTGATGTTTCCAAACAATACTGTCCAAGTTTAACACCTGTTATTGTCAGCTCATCTACCAGCCTAGATCATGTCTTGCTCACATCCTTGTTCCACGCTTGTCACTATCCCTTCAACTACAAATGGTTTGGACACTTGAATTGGTACCACATAAAGTGCTGTGGCTTGTAGAGGAAGAAACTGGCCAAACCACTCTGAGTACTTCTTGCCTAAGAAACCTCTATGAAATTCATGGGGTCTCCATGAGTTGACAGGTGATTTGAAGGCACAGACAAGAACATTTAAAATCCAGATAATTGTTTTTTGAGGGTTTTCCCACCTCCAGATCTTATCTTGGCCATTTCCACACTAGACTGTTATAGCGCTATGATTCCACTTTCAACATCCTATGGAATCCTGGGGCCAGCCCCTCCCAAAACAGCAAACCCCAGGATTCCATAGGATGTTGAAAGTGGAATCATAGCGCTATAACAGTCTAGTGTGGAAATGGCCACAGACTTCTATTTTCATTAATTCAATCTGTGGTAGAAAGCTGCTTAGCAGGCTGACAGGTGGGAATTTCAAGGGCAGATTTACTTTCTGAGCCCCCTGTACCTTGATAATTGAATTTATCCATTCTCTAGTAACCTCCAAGCTAGACTACAGCAGTATGTTATATAATGCACGAGCCTTGAAGATTACTTGGAAAATCCAAAATAAAATTCCTAAGGGGCTAAGTGGAAGTACGCATTGGGAACAAATCTTTCTAGTGCCTAAAGAGCTTCCCAGTCTCTGGTCCATTTCCAAACAAAATTCCGAGTGGATTTAACTACAGAACTTAGTTATCTGGAGGAACACCTGATTTTGCACGACCCGCTTGTGCACTAAGGTCCTATTTTGAAGATTTTCTAGTTCCTGCTATCTAAGATAAGGTGGTGGGAAATGGAGAGGGCTTTGATGATAGAATTCCCTCCTTAGGGAGGCTCACTTGGTATATTCACTGTTGTCTTTCTGGTGCCAGCAAAACATCTTTTTTTGAAAAAAGTTCCTACAGTCCTTTTAAACTGCTGGTTTTAACTGCCGTTTCATTGTCACTATTAGTGCATGTATGTAAGATGTAGTTATTTTATTTTCGTTATGTTTACCCTGGAAACACTGTTGAAGCACTGTAAAGAAATTAGTAAAATCAGCCAGCAACCTCAAACTTTTCTTCAAAAAGACAAAGAGTTACTAATTTGAATTAAGGGAAACCAAAGTTTAGAAAGCATTAATTTCAAAGTTCCCATGGCACTGGAGCTGCTTAATCAGTAGGAAAATTTACAGATGCATAAAAGGTACTCTGAGTTTACCTATACTGTTTTGCCATACGGTATAGAGTTTTTGTACATTTTATGTTTGACAAAAGTAGCAAAATGATTATTTTAAGTATCTTTACTATGTTACCCCTTAAAAATCCTTAAAATGATGTGCACACAAAATAGAGAAGAATATGTAAATAAAAATTAAGATAACTCTATTTAAGCAGAGTGACTTAAACATAGAATCCATTCAAACATAATATACTTACCTTTGCAACAAATGACCAAGAGCATTCAACAATGGAACCATTCTTTGAAATAGATATTTTATTGGGTAAAATGGGCACAGTGTTGGGGTTTCTGGCTGCTACAGTCTGACCAGAAAAAGATTAAGCAGTGGTTCTTTTCTTTTAGTCTTTTTCTTTTCTTTCCATAATGTATGAGGGCCAGGAGCTCTTGAATAATCTTTTTTTCCCTATTTTTTTTTCTAAAATGACTTTCTGTTGTGTTCTGTTTAAAATGACAGAGAAAAAGAGAGCAATGATAGGGGGAAAAAAACTTCTTCCAGATCTTGATAATCTAAAATTTATTAGTTAAAAAAAATTATAATGAGAGTGAAACAATATCTGTTTGCAAATTGTGGCACATACAGGATGCAGCACTTTGTATTTCATGATTACTTTATTATGCATAAGAAATGTCAAACATCTTTTTCTAATTTGTTAAACTGTACGTTATCCATTTTTTTGCTGGATAACGAATGGGGTGTGCTTGCTCTTTTATCACATTATTTATTTCTCCAAGGAAAGACAGACAGACAGACTAAAAGGGAAAGAAAATAGAAAAGAGAGAAAAAATAACAGACATGCCTTCAGTATTTATAACTTTATAATTAGCTTTGTAATGCCATGTTACTTGTTAGCAGAATTAATACTCTCAGCTTATCCAGATATGTAGGTACCAGTACATTTTGAATGTAATGATTCTACTCTGTAGCCTTTGTGTTCTTCCTAATTAATTGGAATCATTTCCCATGGTAAACATCAGATTTTATTTTATTGGCAAACTGGGTTCAGAGAAACCCGATACCATGGGCATAGGCCCAGTTTTCTATTCAATGTGGTCATCTAGCCAAATTCTGCCCTTGATTGCACTGACATTATTATCAAGGGAAAAAAAAACTTAATTATGGAAAAATGATAAAGCACTGCTGCAGACTTTATGGTAGCTTAAATATTTAGAAAATCGGCACAGTTACAAAAGATCAAACATACCCAAATGGTAATGTAGCTTTGTTTAAACTCAAAGCTGGACACTAGGCCAAAACATTTATAGCCTATGTTCTGTTTTGTTTTTTCTCTGAAAAAGTATTATGTACCATGTGACAAAATCTAGTTACAGAAGCTCTATTTAGGAAAGAGGAGATACTGAAATGGGGATTAGACAGAAGTAGAAGTTAGAAACTTACTTTTTAAGAGGAAAGAATATACTGGCATGCTAAAGCCATCTATAACTAAGCAGTGATAGGACGATGTTCAAGGTTTCCTACCCTTGGGCTGGTACAGTGTGATACCCCTGAACCTCAGACCTCTATGACCTCAACACTGGCACTTCCTGGCCTGGCACCAGCAGTGGGTGAGTTTGTCTTCTTCCAGGACCACCCTAGTCCAGGAGACAGTCCATCAACACAAAGACCACCATGTCTGGTAGGTGTTCTTGAACAGAAAGAATGTCTAGTCATTCTTTTAAAGCAGGGGTGTGCAACTGTGGAAGAGGAGAGGGCAATTTTTCCTGAAGGCAGGCTGGCCCAAGATTCAGATCATTTTTTTAAAGTGATTTTTCATTTCAGCTCCCCTACCCTAGCAGCTCAAAACCGATTGAAACTTCTGTGGTTTTGCTTCCTCAACACTCCGATCACCCTATATCCCTTAAAAACCTGTCAGAATCCGACCCCCCAATCAGCCCAAATGGGCTGAAATTGAAACAGGAAGTGAATGACACTTCCCTTCCAGTTTCAATTTTGGCTGATGTTCTACCCATCTGGGGGGAGAAGTGCCTATCAGGTTTTAAGGTAGGGTGATTGAAGGGTTTAATGGAGCAGAACCACTATTTTTTGCAGTGGTTTTGATCCATGGGGTGAATTTAATTTAAAAGTATTTTTTAAAAAATTGGGGCAGCTTTAGGGGTTTCAAGGACTGCACTTTGGGGCTCCAATGGCTACAGGTAGCTTACATGCCTCACTTGGCTCACCCATGTTTTAAAGTTTCCTACTGCAGATGACACCAAATTGGAAGGAGTTGCTAATATCCTACAGGACAGGATAACATTTCAAAGTGACCTTGACAGATTGAAGAGCTGGGCCAAAGCTAACAAAATTATTTCAATAGAGAGAAATGTAAGGTCCTGCACTTAGGCAGAAAAAATGGAATGCACAAATATAGGATGGGCGATGCATGGCTGGATAGCAATACGTGTGAGAGGGATCTAGGAGCCTTGGTAGATCACAAGCTGAACATGAGTCAGCAGTGTGATGTGGCAGCCAAGAAAGCCAAGGCAATTCTTGGTTGCATCAATAGGAGTATGGTGTCTAGATCGAGGGAGGTAATGGTACCACACTATTCTGCATGGGTTAGGCCTCATTTGGAATACTATGTCCAGTTCTGGGCACCTCAATTCAAGAAGGATATCGACAAGCTGGAACGTGTCTAGAGGAGGGCGACCAAAATGGTGAAGGGTCTGGAAGCCATGCCCTATGAGGAGCGGCTTAGGGATCTGGGTATGTTTAGTCTGCAGAGAAGAAGATTGAGAGGGGACATGACAGCCATGTGTAAATATTTGAAGGGATGTCATGTCAAGGAGTGAGCAGGCTTGTTTTCCGCTGCTCCAGAGACTAGGACAAGGAGCAATGGATTCAAGCTGCAGGAAAGGAGATTCCACCTGAACCTCAGGAAGAACTTACCGACGGTCAGAGCTGTCCGGCAATGGAATATGCTGCCTCGGAGTGTGATAGAGTCTCCTTCTTTGGAGGTTTTTAAACAGAGGCTGGATGGCCATCTGTTGGGAATGCTTTGATGTGTGTTCCTGCATTGCAAGGGGTTGGACTCGATGGCCCCTGTGGTCTCTTCCAACTCTATGATTCTATTATTCTATTCTATGATTCTAAGGTGTGGAGGCGAGGAAAAGTAGCTAGAGGCCAGACATATAAAAGGCCTAGTTAAAATCTTGAAGCTGCAGACTTTGAAGCTATGCTTGGTACTGTACCTTTTTGTTGGTCTATGAGCTCTTCCCACTGTCTTGAACACAAGTATGAGCACATACATTCTGCTCATGTACATTGCATGTGTGGATATCAGAGTAATATGGACATTCAGGTTCACAATTTACAACTAAAGGACTCCTGAAAGATGGCCATTCAAACTCTGTTTAAAGACTTCTGAAGAAAGAGTCCACCGCTCTCTATTCCACTCTTGAACAGCTCTTATACTAAAGAAGATCTTCCTAAAATTTAGATGGAATCTCTTTTCTTGCAATTTGAATACATTGGGTCATGTCCTAGTCTCTGAAGCAGCAGAAAACAAGCTGGCGCCATTTTCTACATGACATCCCTTCAGATATTTAAAGATGGCTGTCATCTTTTAGTCTTCTCTTCTCCAAGCTAAACAGATCTAGTAACTTAAGTCATTCCTCATAAGACTTGGGCCCTTTCCGCAGTGTCCTCCCATCCCAGCACAGGGATGCGAGAGGAGGGGGACCCTGACAATGTTTCTGCATGATGTCGTCGTGGTCCCACTTCTTTCCCATCCCCAGGTAGTATGATTGCAGATTAAATCATTGATGTGTTCTCCCCATCAATGACACACGATCATGTCACCATCCCACATTTAGCTGTCTTGCGGAAAGTACCTGGCTGCACTGTGGAAAGAAGTGGCATGTCCATCCAAATGGCAGGATATAAGATAAATAGAGAAAAGACAATGATGATGACTTTAAATACAACAACAACAACAACAAAAGAACAAGTGGATTTGGAGAGGAGATCCAGATACCGAATTACAAAAAAAAAAAAAAAAAAAGGAATAATAGTAACAAATAAAAATCGAGAGTTATTTGATAATAACTATTTGAAGACATGGAAGGAGATCCAAAGTAAAATGGAAAAATGGAAGCATATGAACTGGTCTCTCCTAGAAAGGATAAATGCTTTTAAAATGTCCTTACTACCTAAGCTACTATTTCTCTTCCAAAATTTACCCATAATAGGAAGGGAAAAGATCTTTAAAGAATGGGAAAAAGAGCTACAGAAATTTATTTGGCAGGGAAAGAAATCAAGAATACGATTCAAAACATTACAAGATGCAAAGGAGAGAGGAGGTTTTGAGGTGCCATCCTTGAAAATTTATTATCAAGCATGTTGTCTAGAAATAATAAAAGATTGGATTCAAATGGAGAATACAACAATAAAAGAAGTGGAAGGAATAAATAATAGATTTGGTTGGCATGGATACTTAGTTATGACAAAGCAATTGTAAATAAAGACTTTAACAATCATTGCATCTGAAAGACTTTACTGAAAGTGTGGTTACAAATAAAGCATAAATTTTATAGAAGACTTCTGATGTGGACCTCACCTCAAGAAGCTTTTAAAACTGCCCCATCAAAGAAGGGGATTTATTGACGTATCAAGAGCTGTCGAAATGGGATGGAGACAAGTTAAGAATGCATTCAGAAGAGGAATTAAAAGAGGTAGGACATGAATTCAATTGGTTCCCATGGAGACAATTAAAAGAGAGATTCAAGATGGATAAAAAATTATATGGATTTGAAAGAAATGATGATGAATTAGATGTACTGATGAAAGGGGACCAGAAAAAGAGAACCTCTAGATTTTATAAAATATTGTTGCAAAGAAAAAATGGAACCAAAGATTGTTAAAGGTAATATGGTTAGATGGGCTCAAAATATTGGACACCGAATTGAGTTGGATACATGGGTGAGGGCATGGAAAACAGATGTAAAATTTACACCAAGAAGAAATTACATTGATATAGAAGAATGGAAATTAAAAGTTCTGGTTATGGTAGAGATAGAAAAGTTAACTTTCTTACGTAAAAATAAGCCAATCCAGAACTTTGAAAGAGAATGGCAAGAAGTTCTGAACTGGATAAAGATATAGAAGAAGAAAAGGAAGGAATAAAGAAAGATTGTTGGTAATGTTGGTAATGTAAGCTAATAATGTTATAGATAAAGTGTAAGTTGTAACGTAACAATGCTTAATGTAACAATGTAAGGTTATTTGTTAAACAGAAACAATGTATGTTGGAGTGTAAACACAGACTCAACTGGGAAGAAAGATGCTTGGAAGTGGGGAGGGTTTTTTTTAATTTTTCAATTAAACTTTATATATATATATATATATATATATATAAATAAATAAAAATAAAGAAGTGGCATGTCCATCACGCTCCCTTCCGCAGAAAGCTGGTCCCGTGCAGACGGGAGTGCTCCCATTGCGCTCCCTTCCTGGCAAAGGCACTGGTGGGATCACCACCAGAGCCTGATGGGACAAGGTAGGGTATGGAAAGGGCCTTAATTTCCAGACATTTAATTATCTGGGTTGCACTTCTCTGGCACATTCCACCTTATCAATATCCTTCTTGAATCTGGGTGCTCAGAAATGGACACAGCATTCCAGGTGAGGTTTGATCAAAGCAGAATGGATTGGCACTACTACTTCCCTTGATCTAGACACAACACTCCTGTCTAGTCTAGAATTGTATTATCATTTGTCCACTGCATCACACTGTTGATGCATGTTTAGCTTGTGGTCTCCTAAGACCCTTAGATTGTTTTCACATGTACTGCTTTCAAGCCAAGTGTCACCCATTCAATAGACAGACAGATGTATGGATCAACACAGTCACCTGCATTTTTGGATTCTCCTTCATGTATAGGGACTATTGTGGCTGCTTAGATGCTGTAGAACCTTCTACTGAAGGACACTAGGCCGAATCCTTCCCTGTTGTCCTTCTGGCAGCAAATAAAGACCTTTTTATTCAGACAGGCCTTTGTTAATGAAGCTGCACTGCTGTTCTCTCCTTTCATTGATACGTCTCCACTTGAGTTTTAAATTTGTTTCATGTGTTCATTTTATAAGTTTTATTTAATTTTAATATATTTACCTTCCTTAAGCTCCCTTTGCTTGGAAAAAGCAGGGAATAAACAAGAAAAATAAAATAAAAGTTATCTGTTTCAGACCCTTCCATAGACATAACAAGTATGAATGTAGTATTTTAGATGTACATTAATGCAACCTAGGTATAAATAAGATGTAAATTAATGCTCTGTTAATAGATACAGAAACAGAGATGCAACAAATGCATGTGAATTCAAAACTTTCATACTGTGTAAGAGCATGTTCTGAAAGAATTCCAGTGCCAGCTAGAGAAATTTGCCACCATAAGGATCACAGGAGCGTAATTTCAATCTGAGCTAAACACATGTTATTTTACATTGCTACTGTGAACTGATGTTTTGTCAACAAGTTTTTGAACCAATTAAATCAGAGTTTAATTAAAGACAAGTTAAGCAATCCAGCAAGCCAATATATGACAACAAATTCAAAACAATATTGTTTCATATCCTTGGAAGCAACCCATCTGGAGAATGGTGGCAGGGGGATGGGTGTTAAAATTAAAAATGTCACTGGAACATTTGTTTCCTATTACTTTCCTTGCCTCTCTCCCTCTACACACACACACGCACATATATATTGCTAGCTATCTGATTATACCCACTTTTCACTGTTCACATAAGTTTACATTAAAACAAGTGTTATAACAAAAATACAGTACAGTCACAAATAATGAAGTAGGTATTCTAGGTATTACAGACATGCTGGAAAAGATCTGAGCAATCTACATAGAGAAATTCATTTTTTCTGCACTCATTTCCCATTCAATTCTATGAGTGATGCGCATTCAGTCATCAAAACAATGGACGTCTATTTTATTAGACAGAAGAACACTTCGTAACATAAGGTTACTGATTTTAGCAAGTTTTCAATGTTTATTTTCTTTAGGCTCCCTTGAACAAAGACCTCATTGTTCTGAACAGGAGAGGGGAAGAGGAGACACATTTGCAGATGGTATGAAGTTGGCCAAATATGGACATTTTCATTTTTATTTAAATGCACAAGGCAAACAGAGAATAAATTCTTGGGTGATTTGGACTTTCTGTGAGATCTTTGGCTGTCTTGCCGAAAGGCTTATTTTAATTGAAAGCTATGCCAGGAAACATAGAATGTTTTGATTGTTAATTCAATGTTATGTAGAAGAGGAGATGTCATATTCTCAGGATAACCTTTTACCATCCTTGAGATAACTTGGCAAGTTAACAGCATCAGTCTTTTGGAAGGAAGTGCCATGATTTCTAAAGGATTGTTAATAGGCTTCTTAACAATTCTGCTAAATAGTGCAAATATGCTCCCAATCATCCCATGTTCTTCCATGGTGTTACATAGCCTCTGATACATGCAGTTTCATGTACAATTAGGTACCATACAAAAACGAGACAGAAGTAACAGAAGTAGAAGAAGCATATCTAGGGTGGGGCAATTAGGGCATGTGTCCTGGATGCCAGTGCCAGGGGGCACAAAAAGCCTTGCATGTAGAGATGGAGAGTGGGATAGGAATAGGAGAAAGAAAGTAGGGACACAATTTCCAGGCTTGCCCTGGGTGCTGTGTACACTAGATACACCTCTGGTAGAAGTTCCATACCTCCAGCTGCCCAATTTGACATAGACAGTCCTGATTAATCCTCTGCCATCCCATTTTTTCAACTGCTTTTAAAATATCCTAGTTTCTTCCTCGAAGTTTCTCACTTCACCCTCCAATTACCTAAACTGGTGCAAACTGAGTTGACTCAGAAAGGGGGTGGGAGAGAGAGGAGAGGAAAGGATGGAATCTTGCCCTTCCCAGTAGGTGCAAGCAAAAGCAAACTGCTGCAGCCTCTCCTAGTTTGTGTGTTTTTGCTCATTGCTTTTGCCATCTTGACCACAGTCTGAAGATGCTTGGCTAGTCACATGCTGCTTTTATCTTTGAAATGTTGAAGGGTATGGACTGTATCCTTATCTATATGAAAAGGGACTTCTAACCAAGCTCAGTGGAGCATAGAGCATATAAATAGTAGCTGTGAGCATCAGTGGTTTTCACAACATATCTCCCTTGCTCAGTTGGAGAGAAGCCATATAAAATATGTACTTATGCATATGCATAATACAAAAAACCATTTTTTGACACAAATACAGTAGCCCCTCCACAGTTGCCAGGGCTTGGGGCACAGAACCCTTGCAAAAGTGGAAGAACTATGAATACCCCCCCCTGCACTTCCACTCTCATTCCCCTATGGAACTTCCCCCCACCATTCCTTTGCCTCTAGGTCCAGTGTTAGGGGGCGGGGAGAAAAGAGACACAGTAAAGGGCTTACCGGTACTTTCCCCTCAAAGGGAGAAGAGCACGATTCTTCTTTTCTAGTTACTTCCAGTGGCCATCTTGAAAAGGGAGAAGTAGGAGCAAAGAGAGCACCTGACCAATCAGCAGCCAATACACAGCAGAAGGTACAGCCACATAGGAGAGAGGCCATGCCTTCGGCAGTGGGACAGGAGCTTTGCTCACCCAAAAGGGGAAAAAGTGTCCATTTTAAGCACAAGCCTTGCAAGCCTGGGTTGAGGAATGCAAGGGATGGGAGGAGGAAAAGGCGGGGGAGGCAAGCATGTGCCTCACAAATAATCAAATTCACAAAGGTCAAACTCACAAATGTGGAGGGAGGACTGTAAAAATATAGTGATAGCATTGTGACTGGCTTATAACGGAAGTTCTGTGTGCTGCACACACTTTGACACAAGAGCTGAAATCATACTGATAAATCTATCACATTGAGGAAGAATGCTGTTTGTGTTTGTGTGGAATGTGTGTGTTTGTGTGGAAACATATGTGGAAACATTAAAACAAAGCACTGCTTTACCACAGTAGTAAATTTTTAAAAACCCTCTACCTTTTGGTATTTCTGTGACAGGAAGAAATTTTTTAAAATAATGGTATGAAAATTTGTTTCCAATAATTTAGAAAATCACATATGCAGTAGGGAGATATTCAAAGGCATCTCATGTGTATAAAGGCCAGAACCTGGCAAGTCATTTTTTAAGACTACAATTCCCAGTATCCTCCACCCAGCATGACTGGCAGTGCTAGTCCAAAAAAGTAGCAATACTAAATATTTGGGAAAAGATGAGAAATGTAATTTTATATAGGGTGACTGGCTGTGAAAATGATACAAATGGAAGCAATACTGCTGGGAAAGTATTGCTGTGTAATTAATTAACTAAAAAAAAGTACGGAGTCATTGTTTGAAATGATGAAGTGTGATTGGATTACAATTTTGAGAAATTCCAGTACCCCAAAGAATTTTTGGAATATCAACAGATGGCCAAAATCCATAACAAAATGCCATTGCATAAGTCCAAGAGGAAGCTAAACAATTTTACTGAAACCAATGAAAGCTGAAGAGAGTGCCAATGAAGAAATTTATGAAGTTATGAAAGGAAGATGAGAAGCATATTGATTTGCGGTTTCCTGGTCTTGTAATCACAGTGTCTTCTTAAATTGCTGCTCCAGTATTAAGTAAAGGACATATATTCACTTTCAGCCTCAAGGCAGGATGGAATTAGATATGAATGATTATGCCCTGTAAGAATTACTGGATTTGGAACATGCTTAACAATGCAGTCTTCTGCATGTCTACTCATAAGGAAGTTCCATCTTGTTCAGAGGGCCTTACAATCAGTGGGTACAGGATTACAGCACATCTCTGGATTCGGTTGTGGCCTTGCTATTTATGTCTTCTTTCCTTTTCGAATGACATTTTCAAAACATTTATATATATGCAAGTATGCATTTATTTATTTAATTTATATCCTATTTTCTCCTCATACAGGAGCCAAGGGGGATTGAAAACATTTGAAAAACAGGGTACAGGTTTTTTTTAATGTTCAAATATTTTAAAACAATTAAATGAAAGTTCAGTTTAAAAATACAGGGTTAAAACAATATAATACAATATATATAATACATATATAATACAATATAATATAATTGTGTCCGGTGAGTGTCTGAGTGTCTCCAGGGTTGTCTTCCAGGTAGGCCTGGTTATTTTAAGCTGCATGGTGTCTTTGATTCTGAACTGTAACTTCTTTATGTTCCTAGTCTTGACCAAATAGGAAGATACTTTTCTCTAGACTGGGTGAAGGGATGCAAAGAAACTATTCCTTGCAGATTCTAATTACAACTGCTTTGATCAATCAGTGAGATTAGTCACTATAGCTACAAGGGTTGGCAAAGAGGCTTTGTGAGGTCAAGGCAACAGTATGAAAGACTGCTATGATTTCTGTCATATGAAAGCACTGCTCTTTTAACCAGATTTTGAAAGCTCAAATTCTCTCAGGTAGAGCTGAATTCTTTCTTTGATTTTCTTTCTGGATTTTTAAACAGTAAAAGTGTTGCTTTTTTTTGTGCAAGATGTATGTCCTGTCTTGTTTACAAAGGCAGAGATTTAAAAAGTGAAATAACACCACTGTGTACTGGGCTTTTCCCTGATTTGTTTTGGGATAAAATCAGGGTTGCTAGGCTTCAATTTCTCAGGGCTTTTTTTATGTTAACAAAATCAATATGTTGCTCTTAGAGCTTTGGAATCAGAATTCCAGTATTAGCTGAACTATGGATACTAAAAAGAGCATCACTTTCCTACCCTGCTAAATGAGAAAATAGGGTCAATCTTACAGGAAAGTTGTATGGATAACTGAAACACTGCTAACCTACACATGTCTGCTGAAAAGTGTGCTCAGTTCACTGGACCTAATTTCCAGGAAAGTGGCCATAAAACTTCAGCACAGGTTTGCACTGAGCTCACGGGGTACTTTGGGGTAGACATGTATAGGCTGCACTTTAAACCATGGTATTCTAACTAAAATTAATAATACGCATCACTCTTTTTAATTTATTTGAACTGTATTTTCCACCATCAAACATGAGGAGATAGTTGGCTTGAAGAGAAAGGGTCTATTATAAATAACTTTTATGTTGTTCTAGACTTGAATTACACTGATCTACAACAGCTTTCATGTAATCAATAGCTGCAATTGCTAAGCTATAAAGGATATAGGGTAGGGTTCCTGTAACTTTAATCCTGAACAGATTGTGAAATAGGTCAAAGGTACTGTAAAACTATACCGAGATGGATGAAGGGTTGTTGTTGTTGTTGTGTGCCTACAACTCATTTCTGACTTACGGTGACCGGTCACCTGGTGGGTTTGCATGGCCAAGCAGGGAATTGAACCCGAGTCTCTGGGGTCATAATCCAATGCTCAAACCTCTACATCTTCACCTTTAGATGAAGGCATCTGTCCTCTGTTTCCTTCCAAACTCCAACTTTCAGCCACTCTCTCCCAATGCAGCTCTTGCCTTTCTGGCGGAGATGGGTGGGCACCGAGGACTGTCCAGCTCAGTTCTTGTCACTGGTGCCTCCATGCCTCCTTTTCCCATTTTCCACCAATTAATTTACTGTGCCGGGAGGGGACAGCTGCAACTGATATTTGGGAGTTTGGAAGATAAGAGAGGACAAGTGCTTTTGTCCCACTTGGCAGAGTTCAACTGTAACAGCAATAAACTTTAACCCTTTGCCACAACCGTTCTGCCCCATCCCACCCCTCCTGTGCCTGTTAGCTAACTTTTGAACACAGCTTTTTTTCTTGAAACAAATATCACATACATTATACCTGATGGCTGGCGATTGAGCTCAGGACTGAGCATTCGAGTTAAAGTCCTATTTCTCCCATTATAGTTGCTATTCATTTTTTTTTAAATGGTGCAAGGAACAATTACATAATTTAATGTCTAGTTTGATACTGAGAACATGAATGACAGGGACCAAATTAATGGCACCATATTTTTGTCAAAATTTGGAATGGTTACTTTTTTGAGTTTCAAAACAAGGGAGTTCTGGGAGAAATATAGGAGAGACGTAGGATAAAAAAGTAACTTTTCCCAGATCTAGTGTCAACTGTCCAGGTTAATTCAACCACTACATGTTTTCAGGTACTATTATATATATTAGGGTTAAATTAACCATAACAATAGTCAATTATTAATTAGCCATTGCAAGGATTTTTGAAAAAATTAATAGCAGGTTGGGTGAATGATGAATGGGCTGGGTTACTTTAGTTCTTGCCACTTTCAGCCCTCCCCACAGCACATCTGCTATTTGCATCAGGTGAAAAATTCCCTGTAGGGTCAATAAAAGCTTCCTCCTGATTCAAATGTGGGGCACAGATCCCTGATTTGAAGTGGGGTCACATTAGTCCAAAGGGTTAGAATTCCCAGCATCCTGATCTGGACCTCCCTCCCTCCCCCCCTCCCTCCCTCCCTCTCACACACACACACGCACACACACACACACACAGAGTGCTTTTAATTCAAAATGAAATAAAATAGAATCCAAGCCATGAATGAACTCACAGCTAGTTTGGTCCATAGACATCTTCTGGAATCTGATCCAGGCTCCTTTAATTTTGTGATATTTGTAACTGAAGTAAAAAACAAACACTGGATTAACATGTTTAGGATACAGTGAACTTATCTATACACACAATCCTAAAGTCATAAGGCTGGCTCTGTAGAGGTTGCTTCTCTGGTGGGGGAGACAGGCGTGCTTGTGCATTTAAGAATGCATTTGTCTCAGCAATAGTGAAATTCACTCAAGTAATTTTTGCATGGTTACCTCCTGTGTTATCTTTTATTTAACCTTAATGTCATCTCATTTTAGAACTATTTATTTGTATTATTTTTAAAAAACCCTTTTAAAAATCTTGTCATTTGTGGCAAAGAGAATATTCAAATAATGATAACATAGGATTGCAAAATGGGAAGAGAGTGCAGTGTGTAGCATAGGCCAGTAGTCTTTAGGATCCAGGTGACCTTTAAAAAAAAAGGGAAAATAAACAGAACTATTCTTTCAAGGAATGAGGAAGTAAAGTGTTATTTCTGTAAACTGTAACTATAGTGGTAACTGTGTTTGGAATCTGGAAACTAGATGTCTAACTAAATACTTTACAAAATGGAATTCTGCTGCCATCATCACTCCCCATTGGCTATGGCTTAGGCTGTTGGGAACTGCAAATTTACTGTACCTGCAGTCAGCATTTAAACTAAAAAAAAAAAAAAAGAAGTGCTGAATTATTTGAATCATTGCAAAGTGCTTAGATTCTTCTCATAAACACACTGTTGTATTCTGCCTAATATATAAACACTACAGCCCATGTCTGAGAATGTCGGGAATTTTATTAGCCTCATAAACTTTTCATTTGATGTCTAGTGCAATAGGTCCAAAATAAACAAACACAGAGAGACCAAGAGAAACAATTATTTACCCCCTTTTCCTTTCTCCTGCTTTCTCTTCACCAGCCACATCAGTGGCTCTTGAAATAAATTTTGCCACTGTGGTTACTGAGGTCATTTATGTTCATTATCGGAGCATTCAATAGGTAAACTGGCAAATAAAATATTCAAGGCTAATCAAAGAGAACTAAAAAAAAAAAAGATGAGAAACTGAGTAGCCACTGTGGTGTCCCAGAAATGTCTATACTGCATTGTATTTAAAATAGTCACTTCCTCAGCAACCGATCAGTTTCCAAGGAAAGTATTTGCCCACCAACAGAAGGTCTAACTGATCCTGTCTGAGTAGAATGTTCCCATGCTTGGGAGCAGCCACAGAGAAAACCTCTTCTGGATCTTTGCCCCATTTATCTCTAAGGGTGGTGTGGAAAAGAAAAGAGCACCCTGGAAGATCTCAAAGCCCAAGCAGGCTCATACAGGAGAGAAGGGGGGATATGGCCCTTTAGAAAAACTGCACCTAGATTGTAGCTTTAATGCAAGATTTGAGTTCAAATGTCTGCCAGTAATTGATTACACTAGGCCCTCTGTATATGTGGGGCTTCTGTTCCAGGAGCCCACCACCTGAATAAGGAAAAAGGTGAATGCTGGCACTCCATATTCAATGGCAGTGATGGGAGCACAGATGCTTTAGCATGTCTGTGTGCACATCGCCACCATTTTAGGTATAAGGATGCTATAATTCATGTGAGCAGAAAATTGTGCTTGTGGAGGTCATGAGTCAGGAGAGCCCACTGTGTTCTGCATATTTGAATGTTCAGTCCAACCCATAGTGTGCCATGCATACTTATGTATGATTGGAACTAAACAAAGAGGACAAAAGGAAAAGATTACTATGCAATATAAACAAGGGGAGGAAATTAAGTGTACCCTGAAATTTACCTGAATGATCTGTTCATGTGCTTGTAGATCCAAGTAGATTTTTCATGTATACTTTCATGTATGCTTGCAGATCTTCTCTCTTTCTCAGACACCATGTTTCAAAGGGTCATTTGTCAAAGAAATGGTACAGTTTGGTTCCAGACTATCTGAAGGACAACATCACCCTGAACCACTATATCCTCCCATATGTGCCTGTCTAAATTTTGAGATCCTTGGAGGAAGTTTTCTTTTGATTTTTGCCCCTTTTGTAGGTACATTTGGTGAGGATGTGAGAAAGGGGCTTCTCAGTGGCTGTTCCAAGTCTACAGAACTCCTTTTCACAGAAGGCTACTTTGGTCCCCTCTCTGTTCCCCTCTTGGCAAACAATGACCTTCTTGTTTAAACAGGCTTTGGCCCTGGTTGATAAGGAAGGATTTTTTTTAAAAAAAATTGAGAACATTATACTCTTCCCACAATTACATTTTAAATGCTTTTAGACTCTTTTAAATTTAGTGCTATTTTTAATGATATAGCTTGCTCCTAATTGTTTTTAATACTCAGATTGATTTCTGTTGTATTCTGTTCTAAGTTCTAAACCACTGTGGTCTCATTTCAGGAGAAAGGCTAGGTCGGAATTCAATACATAGATATGCAGAATGCCTCATCCTGTTCCAAGATCTGTTGAAGATTACAGTTACAGGGGTCGTGTCCCATATCCAATTTGGCAGTCTTAGTTACATACCTACTAACATTTTCGCAAATGAAAACCAGGACATGTGTGACCAAACTATGGCCCTTTCTGCACGAGGAAGTTAAAGCGGGCCAAGGCGTCCTGTCACGGAGGTCGTCTGCACCTTGGATTGGACTAGGTTTGGACTATTTACCTTAGTTCCGCACCTTAGTCTGATCCAAAACGCCCCCAAGTGGTCCTCCAGCGTGCTAAGTGAAGACTGGAAAAATCCAGTCTTTCAATCTTCTGGAGTGCACCATTTTATTCCTGCTCAGTCGTGCAGATACGCAGGCTCACACCAATGCGAGCCTGCGATCAGCGGAGGGAGGGCTGTGGGCACGGTCAGTGTCAGCGGTTGGTCCGGGCCCACGAAGAACAGGAAGCCGCCATTTTCAGCCTCAGCAGTGCGGATCTACAGACCTCGCACTGCTCCAGTTCGCCCTGCAGAAAACAGAGGAGCCCTGCAGAAGGGCTTAAGGGAAAGTCCGCGTTGCTTTGAAGAGAGAAGAACCGGTAAGTAACGGCATGGAGCGATTCACTCGCCTTGTGCGGAAAGGGCCTATATCACAGTGTGGTTAAGATGGCAAAAGTTATTAAACAGGAAGCTAGGAGAGGCTGCAGCAGTTTACTTTTGCCTGAGCCTAGTGGGAAGTGCAGGATTCTGCTCCCTCATTTTCTCTTTCCCACAGAATTAACTGAATTCAAACTACTTTTGCAGTTTAAATTCAGTTTGCAGCAGTTGAAGGTTGAGGACAAAGGAGGAAGGTGGGAAGAAGAGAGAAGAACTGGGACATTTGAAAAGCAGCTGAAAAAGGTGAGATGACAAATGATTAACCGGGACTGCTCCTGGCAGATGAGGACAGTTGGAGGGCATCGTGTTTATGTCTATTGTGTTCATGTGTCCAAGGTGGGATAGATGTCTCTGCTCCCTAAATCATGCTGCAAGCAAGACAGAAATGGCTTCCTAGCAAACTTGTGCTTAGGTGATTTTCGGAAGTGCTCACACACATTCCCTTGGACTTCTCTACATTTTGTTGTGTTGCAACCTGAAATTGAAATGGATATAAAGCACCCCCTCGAAGTCCAGGGTATTGTACCTGTACTTTCTGATTTTATTTTGAAGAGGCGTGTGATGTTTACTTCATCCTGGAATATTTCCTGGCAAGTCCCTGCGTTACTGAAGACTTCTCATTCCCACTGACAAAGTCAGTTTAAATTAACCTCTTTTTTTCCCCAAAATGAAATGTATCTCTACTTGCCTTGTGTATGACTACATTCTCAGAACTAGCTAAGATGGTCACCTCCAGTAAATGCAGCTATGCTTCCAGGGCTATTTCTACAGTAGACTGTTACAGTGCTACTATTCCACTTTCAACGTCCTGTGGAATCCTGGAGTTTGCAGTTTTGGGAGGGGCCTCAAAGGCCCCTCCCTAAACTACAAACCCCAGGATTCCATAGGACGTTGAAAGTGGAATAGTAGCACTATAACAGTCTAGTGTGGAAATGGACCAGGATACAGATGCAACAACGATCAAGCAAGAGAAAGAGGAATGCTAGCACTAAAACAAAATGATCCTAACGCTTAACTAGTGGAATATTGCTAAAGTACTTCAGCACTTTGACTACAGTTCCTGAATAATAATAAAAGATCTCAACGGAAATTGGTGAAAATCAATTTCTGAAATTTTGCATGAGACTGGATGTGATACATCATAAGTAGGAGGGGGAAGAGGAAGGATGCAAAGGGTGGGGAGGCAGAGAAACCTAGTATATTTCAAGAAAGAGACTGAGTGCAACTTGTGAATAAGCAGATACAATCAAAGCAAAAAGACCTGGAAACTCTAGAGATTCCCCGAGACTTTAAAAAAAAAACTTCTGAAGGTTTCCTCACTTGGAATTGCCACTTGAAGCATGGAAGATACTCAACACTCTGAAGGTGCAAAATATTTTTCAAATCTAGCTGTACAAGGTACATCAAGAATGCAGGGTCTAATTAAAAAAAAATGTTTTCTTGAAATCTCTGTAGGCTTGTAAAAACATTTCTTTCCAGCACCCATCACAGATTATTGGCAAGTTGAAGTCCTGGTTGCAGCCACCTTGTTCTCTTCTTCCAGTTCCTCCACCCCTGCTTGGGTCATGAGATCTGCAATGTTCTTTTCCAAGTTGTCAATACAACAGCTCATGTTGTCAATCTGACCAATGATCTGGTCTGACATGGTCTGAAAGTTGCCCTGCATTTGTTTCAGAAATGCATCTGCATTTTGTTGTGGTGCCAAAGTTAGCTAAACAAATAAATAAAAAAAACAACCTTGACATTTTCTTTTCTTTTTGCATGACAAGCTTTGCTCTTCAATGAATGGGGAAGAAAGACATTCTCAGCATGCTTTAGTACCTCATACTTATACAGAATATTGTTAAGTCAGAACAACTATATATAGTCACCAATAGGGTGGTGGATAACTCCCATGTTAGTGAGGTAGCAAACCCAATCTGGTTTTTCCTCCAAATTTTAAAAGAGCTATCTAATTGTGGTATCTCATTCCAAAGTAAATTGAGCATCTTCAGTAGCCATCATCACTCTACTGACATAGGAGTCAGTAGTTATCATTGGGTATTACAGCTTGGGAAAGTTAATTTTTTTTTTGGACTCCATCTCCCAGAATCCCACAGCTAGCATGGAGTTGTAGTCTTAAAAAGGAACTATCCAAGGCTTTAGCAGTTATTCATGTGAATATGCCTTTGTGCAGCTTGGATCGTAAACACCTGCATGGACACATGCCAGACTTAACAAGTCTTGATTACTGGGGCAACAGCCAAACTTTTAAAAATCATTCTTTTTATGCAACTTCTGCTTTCTTACCTGTCAGAAATACTTCGCTGCCTAAGTTAGGAAAACCATCCAGAACTCCTGTCAAGCTGGAATGGAAATAATGGCTCAGAGCAACCACAAAGAAAGCCATTTGAACTATTCTCAATTCAGTAATTGCAGCCTCCAAGCCAGAAGATGTTCAAACGAATCTGCAGCTAAAAACAATAACTGAGGTAATATTTAAAAAAAAAAAAGTGAAATGGGTCAAGGGCAAGAGGAATTGGCATTTGTTTGTATAATGCAATCATTTCTTTCCCAGCTTTTTCGGAAAATAATGTCTGGAATGCAATAATTGGCAGGCTCTGTGTTCACAGATTCTCCCCCACCCCCTTTTTTTGTTCTGCCATAAAGCTTCCAATTCGTGCTGTGCAAATGTAACGGTGCAACTTCCTCTTATCGTTAAGGACCCTCAGCAGAAGATAAAGATCTTTAAAATATTTGGAAGACCATGGTTGGTAAGTATCTCAGCATCATTTACCCACCTTGGGAGAGTTCATAAGTAATGCAAAGCAGCTTTGATCTGTGAAGAATTAATTTGAGCAAGACTCCATGTTCCTTGTTCTCCTTGGTCTTAAGATCCCATTTTACAGTGCAGCTTTCTATTTAAATATTCAGGCCCTCTCTTTCCTTGCCAAAATATAAATATGGCTTACTGTAAATGAGGTATTTTTTAACTAAGGCCAGACAGTTTGCACAGGATGCATTGGAAACATGCAATGAGGTTGAAGGCTGTGCCTAATTTGCATAGTTTGGAGATACACACACACACACACACACACACACACACACAACACAGCATATTTGCATATCATTTCTTAAAATGTTGGGGGACCCAAAGCGCTGTGATGCAGTCCTTATTCCTAGACACCTTGATTGTGGAATGGCTGGCCTACAAGATCTTGAACCAGTCTCTCAAATCCAGTGGAAGTTCAGAAACAGTGAGAGGTAAAAAGGAAGGCCTTTCCTCCAATAGCAAGCTCACTGGTTGAGTGTCAACAGGACTGGAGTCAAAACATAGAGCCAGTAAGAAACGAGGGAGGTGCTGGCATGCTCACTGAACCATAAGGTATGCTGAGCCAAGAGGCAATCTCTCTCCCTCCCTTCCAACCAGCCCAATGAGGAAGCTGCCTAAGCCTACCCAGTAATCCTCTGGGGCCACAGAATGTTGAGTCTCAGGTGGAAAAGGTAGGAGTCTGGGTCAATTTGTAGGCCTGAATTCTATTGTGTCATGCCCTGCTTCCAGAATATGGACTCTGACTCAGAGTCTGAAACAAGGGGCATGCCAGAGGCTGAGACAAGGGGCATGCTAGGACCTGTTGTACAGGAAGAGGTTACAGTGCCACAAACAGAACAGGGGGCTCTGCCAGCTCCAGCAGAGAGACCTGCCCCTTCAGACACAGAACAGCACTTACCTGTACCCACCTTTGCAGAGTGCAGGCAGCAAAGAGAGACCTGGCATCTCTCTCTCAGAATTTATAGCCGACAATTAATCAAGCCACAGCTGCGCTAAGCTTCAGACCTATATAGCAAACGGCCTTCTCCTCCAGGAATTATCAGAGCTTATCTGACTGTCTATCCTGCTGGATACCATGCTCTGACTGACCTTTCCTTGGAACCCTGTTGGATTTTATTTATGACTCTGTGTTTACTTCTTGGAAGTAAATAATGAGCTGGGAGTTATTCAATTTGTTTTGCTTGTTTTATCAGCTGTGCTGGGATTGAGATTGGACATATTGTGAGTCTCAACCTACTGAATCAATTGTAAGTTGCATAACCTTGTGGAGGACATGGCTTGCCACTAGAACTTTCATCTGGAGAAGATTTGTTGAGGATTATAAGACTTTACAATATTTTGTTGCAGGTTAGTGATGGAATCCTATATAACCATTATCCATGACACAATGGATTCTGACCAGGCCTCCCCTCAAACATCCTTACCAGTAGGCAGCTCCTGGGATCAACAGTGGTCCATTCCTGTTGATGCAGCTGTTCCCATCCCCTCCTGTGAGCATTCATGATAGGCAGAAAAAAGACTCCAGTTGTAAATTCCATGCTGGAGATCACTCATGCGAGGGGAGTGGGCAGCTGCTTCTCAAGTGACAGGGAAATGGACCCCTGTCCATCCCAGTAGCTGCTTACTAGTAAGTGGGGTTTGGGGGACTTCCATGTTCCCTATGTAGCTCCTAAATTAGGCAGTTTAATATGCAACAGTTATGAATGTGCAACTACAGGCTATGTAATTGCCCAACAGGATTCTGCCCACTGTTTCTGAATTTGGTATTCCTAGGGGGAAACCCCATCAAAGTTAGGGGTTTTTGATTTACATATAGATATAGATACATTGATATTTGGCTAAATTGAATTGCTAGTTCCAACTAGTAACTGAAGTTAAATATACAAGTCAACAGAAATGACAATGTGTTGATTTACCATCTGGCAATTGATTCAATGGGCCTTTTTCTCACATTTAAATCAATAGAATGTGAAAATGTTTAGATCTGGCAGCTGTTTGGTATCTAGAGCCAGACACCAAACCCAAACCTTTTGTCATGTGAAACCCAATTAAGTGAATTATACAGCTAAGGTTGTTGGGTAAGAAAAAGAGAATAAAACTGAAATTCCAGATTGGTTTTAAGCAAGTATGCAAATGTGATGCATGTTCCCTGTTTTCAAGGTTTTTGCTTGGTGGCCAAAGAAACAGGAGAATAACAATGAGAGGAAGGAAAATGGTAGCTTAGAAAAAAAGAAGGCAATTTCCCTGCTCAAAGGGACAGTTTTGGAGTACCTTCCTTAGGGTTGCAGAAAACTATTTACAGTTCCAAGAGTAGGCGTGTGCAGTGGGCTCACTACCAGAAGAATGGCAAGAAGCTAGCGAGCCTTGTACCATATGGGAGATTGGCATAATCCTTTGAGTCAATAAACAAGGGGCAGCAACAGCCTGGCTATACTAGTGGGTCTGTATTGCTCAGCCTTAACTCATTAAGGGGTTGGGAGCCTCTTCCCCTTTGCTATCTATTTCATCAGAAGTCATGCCTCAGCTTTCCCTTCCTGTGCTGCACCTTCTAGTACCATGGAGCACCTTATGTGATCTGTGACAGGCACATATATAAAACCCAAGAACAAAGGCAGGCTGATTGAAGGCTCCTCCATAAACTGCAAACCTCAGGATTCCATAGGAGGTTGAAAGTGGAATGATAGCACTATAACAGGCTAGTGCGGAAATGGCCAGAATCAAAAATAAGAAAAGTGTGGGTTATCACTAACTAAGAACAGGATCAGGGTTGTAGCATGGGGGTAAGACAAACTTTATTTCAAAAACTGTTGTTCAAAATTTATAGACAATGATGATACTTAACGTCTAAACAAATGTTTAAAAATCTGCATGGAATAAAGTAGCATTAATAAAACTGTCTAAAATAATTCAAATTGTAACTAATTCATCAAGAAATTCGTCTTTACTTTTATGAATTTCTTTTATACCTTGCAGTATATTTTATTATAAAAATATGCATTTAAAATGTATTTTGCTACTTTTTGGAGGAAACTGTCATCACAATATTTGGGGAGTTGTTGTTGTTGTTTCTCATCTTCTTCTGAGCCCGAGAATTTGGAAAATATGAGTATGTTTGAATCTGTATTCTGGAAAGTGCAATCTAAGCCAGTTTCCATTAGAATTTTCAGACATCAAATTCCTCAAGCAGTGCTACCCTGCATAAAGTGTAATGATTAGGTCTTATGCAATGAAACAGGAGAAGGCAGAACAATAAGCGACATTACACATACTGATATTTATTTATTTATTTATTTAGCCTGAACTAGCACTGAGTTTTAGGGTCTTTAAATACATCTGACTTTTGGGAATTCAGCTTAGCCTGTTGTTCCTGGAACTAGTATTTTTTATTCTTTTTGATAGACTTCAGTAGAGCTTTTATCTCAGCACATAAAGAATTCTTTTACAAATATTTTATGGAGATGGAAAAACAATGACTTTCTCATCAAAGGAACTCTGAAGAAGTGAGCCAACAACTTTTCTAGCAACACTCCTATATATGTATATAATACAAAAGGTATTGTTTAATTTTTGAAGTGGTCATGAAATGAAAAATCGTATTTCTTTATGCATTGCAAAAGCTTAGGACTCAGACTACCTTAAACTTTAATTAATCAGCAGCCTGATTCATATCTCTACATAAAAAGAAGTACTTAGATTTATATAATCCCATTAATTCTGACTGACTTTTGCATTTGGCTGGAAAGCTGTTCTGCGTTTGAGAATGTATTAATTTTAACCCACTGTCATGTTGAATGGAATATTCAGACCAGAACTATGATCTTCAAATGCCAAAAAACTGCCTTATGTAATTTAACAGCTTCATTGTTCCATAATCTCTCATAAATATGAACCCACTTCCTATAGTAGTTAACATGTACTAGCTGCTTACTGGTAATTTAAATCAAAAGACAAAATGAAGCATCCTTTTCCATCTCTTTACTCTTGCTGATAATTCTATTCTCCATTTCCTGCTTTTCACACATCGGCTTTTCCAGCCAGGCAAATCATATATATTTCTACCAGACATCACTACCAAATACCCTCTAGCTTATACCTCCTCTGCTGTACTTCCTTCAAGCTTCTTCCTTTCCACATATATTTCCTGAAGTCCTCTAACAACTCAAGGGCACTTCCTCCACTCTGTCCAGCTTAGTAGTTGGGCCCTTTCCACCTCCTTGGTCCAATAATGCCTAGAGCTTCCTGTTCCTAGGTGCTGTTTAAAGCTATTCAGCACAACTTGACCTTTTACTTTCCCCACAGAATACACACTATTTGTTAACATTCTTCTCCAGAGTTGTACTCCACTGCATTTTATTTTTACGAACTTTCCAGAACATTATAGAAGTTGCTGGCTGGTTAGATTGGCATAACATGATTAGGAGAGTTCCAATTCAGGAATTTACTTGTACAAACATATGGACTTTTGCAGCTGAGTTTCTCTCTATGGAGCTATAGGTACACCAAGATGACCTTAAATATGAGTAAATACACACCCATCTGGTAAGCGGAAACAGTGGAACAACTCTGAAATAATTAAAAACACATTGGATTAAATTATATATTATAAATGTATACACAAACACCTTAGTTAACAAAGCCTTGACAAAGAAATTTGTCTTTACAATCTCTTTTTATGGGAACCCAGTCCAGTCCCCCCTTTCCTTGTCTTCTGTCTAGCTGAAACTTTTTTTTGTAGCATTGGCACTGGAGAATGGTGAAGGAAGGCCAGAAAAAGCCAGACTTTCAGTGTTGGTTGCAGCAGTGTGTCTGTAGTAAACAATGTGATAAACCTTACCTGAGAAAGAATGGGATTCTGCCCTGGATGATCCTACTGTAGCTATATGGGCTTACATACAAGATGAACAGCTGCCTCCTGAATCCCTTACCAAGCACGTTTACACACCAAAACAGAAAGAAAGGGGAAAAGAGAACAGTCTCCCTCAGCAGCTACTCTGGCATGTTGAAAAAAGCATAAATCTGTGAGTTTTGCCACCAAAATGGAAATTATGAGAAAAGTGGAGGCTGTTGAAATTTTTTTAAAAAAAATCATACAAGGATGCATTTTAAAAGAAGCTTTCAAGTGGCTTCTAGAAGATTCAAAATGTTTTTGTTTACTTATGCAAGGTTTTCCTGTCTAGTTATTGCATTTTGTATGTGCATGATGTTAGTTTTGTATAAAAAGTTTGTTGAGACATGTTGCACTGCTATTCTTTTCTGTGGTATAGGAAGCTATCTTTCCATATTATTTCTACCTCTGGTACCAATGTTTCTGTTAAGAAGTTAAGCCAAGGAACACATCTGCTTGGTTAACAGGGGTATAACTGTGCTAAACTTCATTCATATTCCCCAACCTGCTTACAAGAAGTAATAAAACAATCAATAAACAATTAAAATAGCAATAAAACAAATGGGCATAACAAACTAAAGACCACAAAAACAGCACAAAGCAATAAGCAAGATAAATTGTATGTAAAGCAGAGAAAAACAAAATGTTTATCTGGCACCCGAAATAAAATGTTGACATCAGGGGAATCTTCAGCACATTCAAAAATTGGAGTACAAATCAATGACAAGGACGTCTCTTAGCTCACTTAAGTAATTTACCTGCCGTGTTTCAGATTCCAAGGGTAATCTCACAAAATACCCCCCATTGTAGACTTTAATGGATAGTTAGTTACATAGGGAAGCAGCTTATCCATGAAATACACTGATGGTAAGTCAAAGTTGGCACAATGAATAGTTAGTTGAACCTACTGATTGATGAAAAGTTAGCTGAATTTATTCCCATTGAAATCAACTTAAATCTTAGTTCAGTACTGAACTAAGTTGACCATTGAATGCTAGAAATTTAAAAATAATTCATTACTATGAAATATATTTATATAATAATAATATAATTAATAGTTGAATTCATATAATTGTCATTAAGGGAAAGATTATGGGAGTTATTGGCAAGGAGGTTATCTAGGCAGGAAAACAGACTACTGCAAAGAATTGAGAACTCTCAAAACAGAAAGCCTCATTTACTACCTATTGAGACTACTTCATGCTGCTTTTGTACCCAGATGGATACAAAACTAGCAGAAGTAGGAGTGAGAATGAAGAAACTAGGTAGGCAATTTGGCCAATAAATATCCAGATTTCATAATACTGTATAAAATTGGGCAATCATTAGATATCATCCATATCTTTGTTCACCTTGTTCTGGAGACCTGGATGGGCATGCCTTCTTTTTTAAAGGTACAGTGTCTTAAAAAAATCTGTCTGTTCTAGTATAAAGGCCCTGTGGTCTCCCTTTCTATCCAGTAGGAAGGGGAAGGAATACCCAAGGGGCTTTTTGATTCTTGATTGAAAGTTGCTTTCCCTCCATTTTAGAATTTTTACCCAAATGGACTATATAACTCATAATATGATAATTGACTGGGAACTGTGGGAATCTGACATATATGGCAACTCTCAGGTTGGGGAGGCCTGCCCCAAAACAAAAGAATTCATTTCACAATCTCTTCAATTCAGTTGGTCACACTTCTGCCTCTCTTTCCTTTCCATCCCCATCAAAATGTACAGTTCATTCACTCTCCAAAAGCCTTGTTTGTTAAGGGTTAAATAATGAATGATTTATTTCACTAACAGAAGGCTGATCAATTATAAGTACGACAATAAGTGTATAGCTACAAATATCAGTTAGTGAATGAAAAGAATGCTTAACCTGAAATTTTTCTCTGCATATATGACATTTTTTCTGTACAATGTGTCCTTTCTGCTCTTCCCCCTATCAAGAAATGGGGTCTGTAAAAATAAGTGGCATAGCACATGTTTCGCATGCAAGAACTGGGAATCCCAAATACAATTGGTGACATCAGCAATTTTAATGATCAGCTATCTAACAAGCCTACAATTCTCTGTGCTCATCTTATCTTGAGTAAATAATTAAAAGGGCACAAGAAGGAGGAGCTGGTGGTGGTAAAATGTGAATAAGAAGGGTGAGGAGAGAAAGAAGCCAAGAGAGAAAGAAATGAGTGGATCTGAAGGAAACTTTTCATTGAATTATTCAAGAGCCCAGCACTGTGTGAATCAAACAGTAAATAACTATGAAGGGTTCATTGGAGCTAACTCTAAATAATATGTTATAATAATTTTATATTATACTATTATACATAATAAAAACTATTCCAGAATGTAATGCATAAAGAAATATGATTTTTCATTTCATGACCACTTCAAAAATTAAACAATACCTTTTGTATTATATACATATATAGCAGTGTTGCTAGAAAAGTTGTTGGCTCACTTCTTTAGAGTTCCTTTGATGAGAAGGTCATTGTTTTTCCATCTCCATAAAATATTTGTAAAAGAATTCTTTATGTGCTGAGATAAAAGCTCTACTGAAGTCTATCAAAAAGAATAAAAAATACTAGTTCCAGGAACAACAGGCTAAGCTGAATTGTTTAATTGGGGACTCTAGAAACCTCTCTAGAAATCCAGCAAATTAAGAACTGGATGAATTAAAAAACAAGTTAATCTCAAACTCTGGGTAAATGTACATAATCTACAACTCTGAAAAGAGAGACTAAATAAAAGCACAGAGCATGGTCACAGTCTTTCTTTAGTATGGATGCACTTTATTTTAAAATGTTGAGAAATAGTAGGTCATTTGATTGTGAAGGTAATTTAAACTGAAAGCTGCACTTTGAGAATATTCTGTTTTATGTGAAAGTCTAAGTTGTGATCATTGTGAGTACAGCTGTCAACATTCCATAAAACTATGGGGAAAATAACAATTTGTGCTTATGACTTGATCTGGGACGTGGGAGATTGGAACTAAATTCTTATGTTTCACAGAGTTTTTACATGACCTTAAACAAATCGTTTAAATTCTTAGTCATTTAAGTTTCTATGAGGAACAGCAGGAAAGAATCAGCCAATCTGCTCTCAGGTTGGCTCTCTTATCTATAGGCAACACCAGAAAACTGGCACTAGCCCCAATATATTTCCCTTGCCATAGATATATTCATTCCATGAATCAGAAGTGGCTGATCTTCTAAACATAATCCTGTGTTCTCACACAGGTTTACTCCATGCAAATATAACCAGGGAATATGACAAATACTCCTTGTTTTATGTTTGACATGCTAGTCTATGTTCCCTAATACCTGCCATGGAAAATCTTTAATCTTTATCTTTGGAATTAGATCTTGACTCTCATATAACTTGTATCTATGAGCAACTTTTCCAGCTGGCACTCCAAATTTCTGTCTTCCCCCCGTTTTCTCTTCTTTGTCTGTTCTGCATCCTTGGTCACTGGAATGTTGAATGCACTGTAAGATTTAGAGTGGCATCTCAACATATACTATGTGTTGGATCATCTGATGATTTGTTTAGCTAAATAATGGCCCTAAAGACTGCAACATAAGATATACATCAGAGAAGAGCTACCTGACTTCAGGTGTAAACCAGATGCTAAATAGCAATTATTTTCATTCATTTCAGCTTTATGGTGCCTGGATGCATATCTTCCATATTAATCCTGAGCAACCATTTCAAATCAAACCTTGACATTTAAGCTGTAGTAGTAGTAGTAGTAGATATGTGCCTTCAAATCATTCTCAGTTTATGGTGGCCTAAGGTGAAACTATCATAGAGTTTTATTAGCAAGATCTATTCTGAGGGAATTTGCTACTGCCTTCCTCTGAAGGTGAGAAAGTGTGACTTGCCCAGGGTCACTCAGTGTGTTTTTGTGGCTGAGTGGAGATTTGAATTCTGGTCTCCCAGAGTCCTAGGCCAACATATAATAATATGAAAAGAAATGAAATAAGCCATGCTGCTATCACCTTATTAGTAGTTCATATTTAATGAAGATTGACAGTCTGATTCTGTGCAACAGACTAATTTTGTCTTACTTTTTGATGCCATGTTAGAAGGTATAAAGCAGAATTTTAGAATTAACTGATGAATTAATCTTGTCAGAAAACAATGTTCAATTACTGAACTTATTCTAACTGCGGCTAGTGGGCACTTTTTGTTTTTTGGGAGGTTGGTCTTAAGTTGTAGGATTGATGTCCCAAGACTGGAGAAGTAAGAGTTCTCTAAACAGAACTGGACCACGTGTATAAAAAAGACTAGTTGCTGGCAAAAGTATTATTGGCTTTATTAAAATAACAGATGTGGAGAGAAAGGGTGCCAAGAAGACTAACACAAGCTCAGCGGGAAGCCGTTGGCATGTAAATGTTAATGACCCAACAAGGCACCATGAAGGAAGACGTTTGCTAGAAATCCAAAAATGTGGATGAGGTTGTTGAGAGTAGCCCTCCCAGGGGTGCAAAGAGGAGGAGAGAACCTCATAAATATGTGCAACACAAGCACTGCAGTGTTTAAGCCTTAAAATGTTTGGCTAAGGAAATTAGAATTTATAAGTCATTAAACTAAAGATAAATCCATGAGTTAAAAAAATCCTGCCAGAGTACAGAAGTAAGGAGAAAGAAAAAGCAAGACAGCAGTATGTTAAGACAGCATGGCTGTCAGATCTGATAGGCTGGAGTCTTTATTTATCCGGATATATTGGTGTCTCCTCCAACATTAATCCTGCCTACATGGCTAAATTGCAGTAATGAGGCAACTTCTTGTAGAAACAGCGTATGATAATGGTTAGAAACAGGACAGGGGAGGGGGAGATTGTATTATACCACTGAATTTTCACTGATCTCTCCCCACAAACTGCAACCCTGAATTCTGAAGCCCTCTGTTATAATCTTCTTTTCTTCCAAAGTGTCCTTCAACCGTGCTGGCCAGATTTTCAGTAGTGGGCAGGAAGCTTAGATTGGTAGGGGGCAAATTATCATAAATCTGGCACAAGTGGAAACACTTTCTGCTGAAAGCAGACACCATGATACAATAGATTATAAATCAAATAGGACCTGAGCTCAGGATCAACAAATGAAACTGATTTCCAGTAGATTACAAAGGTAGATAAACTTATTATATTAACAGGGTAAATACATGGTGTGTGTGTGTGTGTGTGTGTTTTGTGGTTGCCTGTCAATTTATGGTGATCTCATGATTTTCATAGGATTTTCTCAAGCAGAGAATACTCAGGGGTGCTTTGCCAGTTCCTTCCTCTGAAATATATGTCATTTCTGCCCTAGATTGTTATACTGCTATTATTTTAACATCCTATGGAATCCTGGGATCTGCAGTTTAGGGAGGGGCATTTAGAATTCTTAGCCAGAGAGCTTTTTGGCCTCAGTAAACTACAACCCAGAATTCCACAGGATGTTGAAAGTGGAATAATAGCATTATAACAATGTAGTGCAGAAATGGCCACAGTCTACAGCACCTAATATTCATTGGCAGCCTCCCATCCAAATACTAACCATGGTTGACCCTCCTTAGCATCCAAGATCAGACAGGATGTGACACTTTTAGGGTATTTAGCTGGACAAATATGTTATACCATTCCAACTCATGGAATATTAATGGCCTTAGGTGGATGCATAATATAGTCAAATGTATATCTACTCCTAATTTATTAATTTTCAACAGGGATGATAAAAACCATTGCTTTAATTATTAAATGTCAATGATTACAGTTTCTTGTTACTTTAATTTATTATTGGCTATTTTAAGTATTTTAAAACAATTTGAATCAAGTGATGAGTTAATTAACAAATTAATTAAATTTTTCCTTAACATTTTCATGTTAATAAATTAACTTACATTGACTGTTTAACCCGTGTCTATGCTGGTGGGGAGAATCTGGTAGTCCGAAGACTAATTTTCACAAGCTCTGTTGTTAGAACTGGGCAGTAGGTTAAATGTATTCTTGTTCTGATCCAGCAGAAATTTTCTCTGGTTCTTGAAACTGCCTGCTACCACAACCAGTCACACATATGACCAGAGTGATTTAGTACATAGTTTTCTTTGGTTCTGTTCTCTAAATCTGTGCTCATACATCAGTCTGTTATAGGTTGTCTAACTATTCTTTGGCACATAACCCAGAAATAAATGTATTCATTCTTGGTTCTGAAGACTTGTTTGTTTCAAAAAAGAAAAAGAAAAACTCTAATAGCCTCCTTTTACTGTGTTGCTCTTACTGGCAATAGTCCATTTGACATCCATGTGGTCCACTTTTTCTTTCCTAGGTGTTGCAGTTGCTTTGTAATTTCCTCTGGAAGATATGAGAAGTAATATTGATGCCAAAACGAAGTCTGTAGAATCACTGAAATCCAAAAAGTATATTAAAAAGGCTACTTGGCCTTTTTTTGGATGTAGAAGAAGTTGCCAACATCCATTTGAAGCACTGAAAAGGAAAAATGCCTGGACATTAATCTTAGAAAGATATTATTCAACATGACTAGGATACGCTGCAGGATATATGGTTGATATTTCTTCTGCATTGTGACAGCTGGCTTTTTGGTCCGTTATTCTCCTCTCATTCAGGAAGAATTGAGAACAAAATTATATTTCAGCTGGAACTGAAACTCTTCCATCATCTAATAAATATTCCTCCTTCACATCTCCTAATTTATCATCTGAAAACATTTTTTAAAATGATTCGGCTGAGTTATGGCTCTGACAATTATTCATAAGATCAAAACACTCATTTTGATAGAACCTCCGATCAGAATATCTTCGTTCTTTTCCAGCTTTTAAATGCACAGTTTAAAAAATTCTCAGTAGTAATAACAATGTTGACCTCTTAAGGGTAAAGGAGAAATCATAAGAAGGCAGTGTAGACACATACTTATGTCTCACTTTAATTCCACATTTGCTATCTTGATATACTTAATGCTTTCATCCTATTTAAATTATTCTTGTTTTATCTGGAATTATTTTAAGCTGTTTATATTGTTTTAGGTGTATGTCATACTGAGATGGCAGGATAGAAATATTTACATAGATAGATAGATAGATAGATAGATAGATAGATAGATAGATCAACGTCATATCACTGAAACTGTCAACTTTGTTGTTCCTTGTACAGAACTGGATTGCTGTTCAGCTGAATAATCAAACGTTTTAAAAACATTTCCCACTGATCATTATGCTCCATGTTTAATTTTAAGCTTGGCATTTGCTATTCTCATGTTTTACATTTATTGCTACAACATCTATGGTGTAGTGAAGCAGGCTTATTAACCATAATCATCTTTCTTATTGGCAAGCAGTAGCAGTACTTCTGATAGATATTTCTGCTCCATAGATTAGTGTAGGAGGATGCCTTCTATTGCTAAAAATGGAAAGCAGTGCTTGTACCAAGGTCTATTACAACACAAGGAAATTGATCGGAGATACAACATTTTCATTACTGCTACCACTAGTGAAAAATAAGTGACACATAAATAGATCTAAAGATGCATGGTCTTCTATACTTTTAAGAGATGGAAAAATTCCACCACATTTAAAACTCTATACCATCCAATATTTCATTGATTAAAACAGGGATCTACTTTTAAGCAGAAGCGTATTGAGTGTAAACAACACCTAGGACAAGCATGGAAGTTGCACCCCTACCTCCAGGCTGCCGCTGCCCCCTCCTCCTCCTCCTCCTCCTCTTCTTCCATCTTCCGGCATGGCTATTTTGTGCCCCTCTGCCATTGGCATCCAGGGAACATATCCTACTTGCTCCACCCTAGATATGCCTCTGCTTAGAAGAATTTGGTCAGGATGGTGGGAGATATAGTCCTTGAGAGGTAGCTATGTCTCTGTAGCAATATCTCCCAATGCTACCTCCTCCAAACTCTATCTTTTATGCAGTGCAGCTTCTCTTAACAGGCATTTCTGTGTTTCAAGAAAATGGATTGAGGATCAGGGATGTTCTCAATGCTTTTCCAATAGCTAGATGTACTGTGACAGGCATCTGTAGGAACCTTGCAGTGCATCCTGCTGTAAGGAAAGATTGGATACATCTCTGCTCATATGCTCACTCCCCAACAACACAGAAATGGCTGTGTTAGGTGGCTGCACTGCTTAAAAGATAGGTTTGAGAGAGGTTTGGCCCTTGGTTGGCCAGAAAAGACTTCCAACCCGTGCAATGACCATCAAATGAATTGCAATAGTGTGAGTTAGACTTACATCATGGTAATTCACAAACATGTGGCTGGCCCTCTTTTCATAGTCTGTTTTACTTCTAAGTGTGTCCTCTAGACTTTGTTGACCACGGATTGCTACTACTCCATCTTCTATTTTATCTTCAGAAATCTGTCCTACTGAAAAAGCAAAGAGCATATTAAGATTGGCTTAAACAATTGTATTAAGATTAGTTTTAGGGAAGGAACTGGCAGCCACTAGCTCTCTATATGGCTGCAGTCCCACTCCCTGGAACTCGGGGAACAGACATTTCACATGGTGGAAAAGACAGAGTAAGGTGAGCTTGTTTCTGTTGGGTTAAATCTTCCCAGCCCCGGAGAGTTCTTTGGTAGAGTTTGTTGGGTTAAGGCTGTTGTGTCTGTTGGATTAAGGCTGCATGTCTGTGTGAGCTGGGAAGAGGCTTGCATCAATGCTGTATTATTCTATTGTGTTTTGGTGATCTTCTGTCTGTTGAGTCAATGCTGACTGTTTTGTGAGCTGAATGGATGCTTGCTTGTTAGAGTTCTATTGTGTGTCAGCCTAGGCCCTTTGCCTGAGGCCATAGTCTCAGGGGTGTGGAATCTGCTGAGAGGAAATGAGTCAGAAACTTGGCTGAGGGAGGACTTAGCAGCCACTAGCTCTCCATATAGCTGTAGCCCCGGTCCCTGAAGCTCAGCGAACAGGAACTCAGATAACAGGCAAGACCAACAGCCATTTTGTGGGTGCTTAGCAGTGGAGTTTTGAGGGGGAGGTCCAGAGTTCTGTTTCTGTGCCTTCTTAAGACTAATGAATATGTATGGCAAGGAAGCTGCTGCAGTCACCTGCTTGTTTCCTGAAGACTGACTGTTGCTCTTGTTCTTGTTCTTTGTCATCACTGATAAGGGAGAGAGCTTCAAATCAATTCTGTAGCTCTAAACTCACAGAATGATCCCTGGTTCTTCTACTTCTATGCACAACATTCTTCCAAATGTCTACTTCCCAAAAGGTGCTCACCAATGGCTCCTCTTCATCCTGGAGAGAAATTACTAGTGGGGTGCCAAAGGGTTCTGTCATGGGCCCAGTGTTATTTTCAGATGACATGAAATTAGGAGGGGAAGCTAATACCCCAGAGGACAGGATCAGAATTCAAAATGACTTTAGCAGATCAGAGAGCTGGGCCCAAATTCACAAAATGAGTTTCAACAGGGAGAAACATAAGGTACTACACTTAGGCAGAAAAAATGAAATGCACAGATATAGGAGGAATAACATTTGGCTTGACCACAGTACATGTGAAAGGGATGTAGGAATCTTAGTAGACCACAAGCTGAACATGAGTTGAGAGTATGATGTGGCGGCTAAAAAAAGCCAGTGAGATTCTAGGCTGCATCAATAAGAGTATGGTGTCTAAAGTGAGGCAAGTAATAGTACTGCTCTATTCTGCTTTGGTCAGACCTCATCTGAAATACTATATCCAGTTCTGTGCACAATTCAGGAAGGATATTGATAAGCTGGAACAAGTCAAGAGGAAGGCAATCAAAATGGTAAAAGGACTGGTAACCTTTAGCCTGGAGAAGAGAAGGTTAAGAGGTGACGTGATGGCCATGTTTAAATGTTTCAAGGGCTGTTATATGGAAGATAAGGCTGCTCCAGAATTTTTGTTTTGTTCTTTTGCTGCTCCAGAAACAAGGACATTGAGCAACAGATGCAAACTACAAGAAAAAAAATTTCCACCCAAACATTAGGAAGAACTATCTGATGGTAAGAGAAGTACAGTAGCGGGATATGGTGCCCCAGAGTGTGGTGGAGTCACTTTCTTTGGAGGTTTTTAAACAGAGGCTGTATCATAACTCACTCTTTGAGGCCAGAGGATTCAGATGCAGAGTCAGAATGCCAGGAGTGTACAACTCCTGCTGTTGGTGATCTCTCTGGGGCAGAGGTGCCAGGGACAGAGGCAAAGGAGTCTGAAGATGAGGTCCAGCCATTTACCAAATGAAGGAGGGAGAGAAAGAAGTTATGATGCTCTCACTGTCTTAATTAGGAGATGCTGACTAATTAATGCATCTGGAGCCTTAAGCCACCTGGCTATAAATCCTCCAGTAGTTTGCTGAAGGCTTTGTTGCTTGCAGCCATCTATCTTAGTGACTGGCAGTACTCTCTGGCATTTTGTGTTTCCTGGACCTCGTATTGGCTGCTATTTAGGACTCTAATTTGCTGGCTTTGTTGTTTGAACTTCTGACTTGCTATGCAACTTCTGGACTGGCTGATATCTTCTCCTTTCATCCTGCTGGATAACCTGTGATTGATCTGGACTGGCTTAACTACCTGAAAGCTTTTGCATTCCAGCCACCTGCTTCTTGGGACACTTGTTGACTGGAACATAGGACAGGCTGGATGGTTATTTGTTGGGAATGGTTTGATTGTGTATTCCTGCATGGGAGTGGTTGGACTGGATGGCTCTTGTGGTCTCTTCAAACTCTGACTCTATGATTCTTTGACTCTCATTGTCCTATCAGCAGTTATATGTGGATTGCTTAAAAAAAACAAAAAGAACATTGTTCTTCTAGACCTAGCTAAGATCCATTGGGGGAGAAGGCTTTGCTCAGGAAGGTGTGAGACCCCCAATCCAGGACTCTCCAGGCATTGCCAGATGGCTAGGAGCCAGAAGATGCATTCCTAATGATCCAGCCCCTAGGCTGTAGGAGTATAGGGCTAGAGAAGCAGGCAATGGTTCTTTAAGTAAACTGACGGCTCCTCAGAGAGGGCAGGACCAACAACACACCCAGAGAGGGCAGGACCAACAACAGACCCAGAGCCAGAAAGTCAGCTGGTTCTCAGTTAGCTTCTGTGCTCTGCTGTGACAATAGTTCTCTTTGTGGGAGGATCTTTTTTTGGAGTGTGCTATCCTAGGTCCTGAAAAAGTTTTGTCTTGCCTGTCATGTATTTACCCTGCTTCTTCCTGCTTTATCTCCTGTAACTTTGATTTACCTGATGGGAATCCAGGCCAGCAGTAAGGATTCTCCTATAGTCTGCTTGTCATGAGTTCAGGCTCAGGAGAAGACATTGTCAGCTACTGAAAAAGAGCATCTTCAGAGTATAATATGGCAAGAAATGCATGGCTTAAATAGATGGATATCAGACACATGGGTGCGGGCTATACATCCTGAAAGCAACCCTAGCAACTAATACTAAGAACAAGATAAAATGACATCCTAAGTATGTCCAAAAACAAGTGTGGGGAGAAGAGACCAGAGACAATGATTGAGTCAGGCCATAATCTAGAAAACAAGGTGCTGGGACATAGGATTGGTTAATGCATCTGACATTTTGCATTGCTGTAATGAAAAAGGCTGTACTTGATGAAATAATCTCTCCTAGTCAATGTCTAAAGTAATTTTTCGCAGAGTTTAGGCCTATAAGTAAAACCTCATAAAAGTGATATGCCAAACCACATTGCCTACTTCCACAGCACTCTCCTCTCTCTGTGAAGATGCATTTTCTCCTGCTTCTTTTTTAGGAAGTGGGGGAATATCAAGAACTTTCTTATCACAAAGTTGGGGGCATGGGGATTCTGTTTACCTTAGTAAGTGAACCACAATGCTGGATGGCCTACTACTCTCTTTTTTCTCCCCCTTTAACATATATGTGCCACACAGAGGCTTTCTGATACAACTTCCCAGAACACCAGTGTTACCATGAGACACTGCATAGTCACACAGACAAGCCAAAAAGTGTAGTCGAGCTATGTGAAGTGCTCCACATCAGTCCTGGTATACCACGGAAAGTTTAAAAAAAAAAATAGGAGACTCTCTAGCTGCCTTGTGCACTTCCTAAGATAAATTGCATCTGTGACTTCTCCCTCTCCAATAAGAATTTTGTTCTATGTTCTCCCCTTCTCCAACCTTTTCACAATAATTTTCTTTTGTAGCTCCCTTCCTTAATTGCACAACAAAGATTCAAAGAGAAATGTTCAGCACAACAGTAATTTAAAAGCAAGAATTCATAGCCTTTTTGGTTGGCTTCTGCTTCTCTAGGACTCTCCTCCTGGACTTTTTTTGTCTATAGGTAAGGAAGAAGCATTGTTAGGTACCAGTGCTGGAAGGCATGCTTCAGGTAGGGGTATCCAATGCTCTGTTATCCACTTTGCCTACTCTGGTACAGGAAAGGTCAGAGTGTGTCTGTTTAGCCATTCACAGCTACAGGTCTTCAGATGTCTTGGCCATGAAGCCATCAAACAGTTTCATGCCTTTTCTCCATCTTTAGTGGCAGAATATTGAGACGGTGACATCAAATCGGCCATCTCTGCAGCTTCATATTTGGGATGAAGTCAAACTACCTGGAGAGAGGAATTTTTCTGAAGTCAGTTTATAAGATTCAAACTAGAAATTATGGTGGTAGTTCTGCATATTTAGACACACATCTCAAACATATAAAAAGAGAAGAATAGAAGTTTTGTTTTGTAGCAGCTGGTGTGTGTGTGTGTGTGAGTGAGTGAGAAATGCTAAAATTCTCCAAACCTTCCATCTTGCAAGCTACACTGACTTTTCTCAGTGCCTCTGGAATCCCACGTCAACTGAAAATCAAAGCAATCACAGAGAAAGGATGTAGGGAGATAAAACCAAGACGGGTTGAAAGATTTAACACTCAATGGCTACTCTCGGTTTTGAAACTATAAAATTTAGCAGTTTATTTGGATTTGTCACTAGCATTAATCAGAATATATAGGTTCTTTGCAGTCTCCTTTAAAATTGCCAAATGGAGAGGAGGAGGAGAACTTGAGTTATTGCTTGATATCTGCCTATAGAGAGAAGGCCTCTTCAAACACTATCAGCTAGATCTGGAAAATGTGAAGCAATTTCAGACAAATATGCTCACAAACAAGAAATGAGGAGGAATGGAATCCCATTGAGGATTGTATTTTAAATGGGAAAATGATCCAAAAGAAATCTGAATCTGATATTGATAATTTAGTAGGTTCTCAGTTTGTTGATAAATGCTAATAAAGACAAATAGATCAATTCACGTGACAAAATACTACTGTCTATTGTACTTTGAGTTACAGAAGAAATGAATAATTGATTTAAATCATCTTAGACAGATTAAAGGTAAAGGATACATTATTCAGCAGACATGCTCATAGCAGTAGATATCACAGAGCTAATAGTAACCCAACAGAATGAATATAAGTAGGTAAAGTGAGGATTAACAAGGATGACAATAATAAACTGAACTAAGGGGAAGTAGGGAAGTACTATAAGTAATATCTGTATTATATATAGTTTGAGAAGGTCATACACTATAAGTCACGTTTGCTTGCAATGTATATTTAGCTATAAATCAGTTTTTGCTTTTCAGAGATGAATGATACATTGCACTTACCAATCAAGTTGTTTATTTTCTTCGCTGTTGATCTTTTTTCATTATAAATATTATATCATTTTCACTTTTCCACGTTCTGTTCATGTTATAATTTTATGTTCAAGATAATAATTTAATAAAGATTTTTATATATATATATATATATATATATATATATATATATATAAAAAAATTCAGACAATATGCATTGCACCTCATTTGAACCACTTCCCCAAGGTACAAGAAGAATATTACACTGACTTTCAAGAACTTAATTAATTTTTTTTCATTCTCTTCTCCTCTGCATTTGGAAGTGGCTTTATACAGCTGCCAAACAAATAAGAGAGAAACAGATATTCTAAACGATTCCTATGAATAAAGAAAAAAAAGGAGATTATGCATTTTCACAACTCCTAAGAACATTTGGGGGTGGGGATGAGCAGGCAACAATAAAGCTTTAGCTAAATAAAATCCAATAAATTTTCAATGAGCATTAGAGCCAGCATAGTATAGTGATTTAGGGTGTTGGATTAGAACTCTAGAGACCAGGATTTGAATCCCTGCTCCATTACAGAAACCCACTAGGTGATCATGGGCAAGTCATATTCTCTCAGCCTCAGAGGAAGGCAAAGGCAAACCCTCTCTGAACAAATCTTTCCAAGGAAACCCAATGTTAGGTTCACCTTAGGGTCACTGTGAGTCAGAAACCACTTGAAGGCACACGACAACAATCCATCTTGTTGACCTTCAGCAGTAAGAATGCTTACCCCAGCAGTGCAAACATACTGGTAAGCTCTTGCTTAAGGGACATCCAAATGGCTGCAGTCTCAGAAATCAGATGCACTGTTTCAGTACTCTCAGTCTCCATGCCCTGGACATGAGAGATGCTTCAAATTGGTGCAATCCCATTCCTGCTCACAAGTTTGCAGGAACTGGCAAAACAAACAAAAAGCATTGCTTAGCCTGTGCAAATGTGATTTGCCATCATCTTAGAGGTGAGTGGAACAAAGGTAACTGCCTTTCATCAGGCCATTCCCTGAACTTCTGGTTCTGCTCTGCAGTTCCACAGAAGAGGCACAGGAAGCTGTTGTCTAGACAGGGGATAAAGGGGCATAACTTGATTGAGCTGTCCAAGCTTAGGCTGAGAGGCCATTGCTGAGTAATAGACTTGACATATATAAGATACTGGGTACAGTGCCTCATATCTTCCACTAAAGCATGACTAATAGGCTGAAGACTATTTCTGACCGTGACTTTAGGGTGCTGCTACTGTCAGGGTAGACAATACTGTTGTTTTTTTAAAAAAATCTTTTCTATCTTGATATTCTCCCCAGAGTATAGGTCTCAGGAAAGCTTAAGGATTTATTTTAAAAATAAACAAAATAAAGGGTCAAACCAACCCCAACACACATCTTTAACAGAAATGTTTCTAAGAAAAAAATTTGAAACAAATCAGAAGGCACATGGCCTTCACTGAATCCAAAAGCACGAAGAGATCTTATCACAAAGTCCAAGACTTTCGTGCCCTGATTCCAGCTTTGATCAATTGCATAATGCAAATTGCAAGGAAGAGTTTAGCATATCTAATAGTATGTGAGAAAATGCTGGTCTTTGACCTGATTGAATATATGTTACATCTCCTTACAGCTGAAATTCTCCATGTCGAAAATAGTCTGTCGCATTATAAAGGCTGGCATGTTGTTTGAAAGAGTCATCACTCTATGACTTTGCTAAACAGTTTGATCTATGGTGCCTCAGACAAGCATACACCTGGAATTTGCCCTGGGGGCAATGGGGGTGCAGGGAGGTTTCTACTCCATTTGATTGCTCTTTTATTGATATTATAGCACCTCAGCTTTCTGTTGAGAAGCCTTCGAAAGAACATGTTTGGCCTTGATCTCTGGCTCTGTCTTTAATTGGGATAATTTAAAGTTCACACCCGTCTCCCAAAAGATTTTGTTTTAAATAAAAAAAAGTGTAATTTGATGTTTAAGATTATTTATTTTGATTGGAAATACTTGGAAATTTTCCTCTCCATTGGTTTTTTAAAAGGTGTCATTGTTTTATTAACATTGAGACATTGATTAATAAAATTCCAAAAGCATTAGCAAAATTGAGTAGACTCCAACCTTATTATGATTTTGTGTGTGTGTGCGTGAGAGAGAGAGAGAGAGAGAAAATGAATGTAATAAAAAAAGATCCCAGCAGCTCTGTTAAATTGTATGCTTAGCAGTCTCTTTCTTGATAGTTCCACCAGATGTTTTACAGTGCCTGACACGAGACCATTTGCTCCCCATTCTCCTCGGGAGAGGAGAATGACACAGTGGCTATGACTCAGAAACTTCCAGCTTGAAATTCTGTAGCTCAGGCACACTACAGAAATTGCTGAGAAATTTGAATTATTCAGAAACAATCATTTTTCTGTTTTCCCTGTTGAGAAACAATTATTCTTTTTCGAGTTTAATCCTCAGCATGTTTACTGTTGGAAGTGAGGCTCGGTTTATTAAGTGTGCACAAGACTGCAGCTTTCAAAAGTTATTACTGAGATTATAATTAACCCATTTCCCTTCCCTAAGAGACTGGCCCAACCACTGCTCAAGTGAAACATTTGTCCCAAATATATCTGTTCTGAAGAAGATTTATTCCATTTGTGGATGAGGCAAAATGCTTCTCTCAGCTGATTTTTGAAAACAATTCACCACAATCTTCAAATGTATTTAATATCTGAGATGGAATGAACCTGAGATTTAAACAAACTGAAAGGTAGGAGAAACCAAAAGGATCAGATTCATTCAGCCAGAGTGAGTATTGTCTTATCTACACTGGGAATATGAAAATGGCTTTTAGAAATGTTTCAGTTGTTTATTAAAGAATTAACCAAAATGCTTCTTTATGTTTAGATGGGAAAGAATGTGAAGTTCCCAGGGCAGGATATATAGCATCACCATGAAACTTTTGCCTTTATGTAGAGTAGGCAAGACACAGATGTCTACTGGTACATCTGGATCTTGAACGAAATGCAACATTTTGCAGTTCAGGATATTCTTGTAGTTTTGTCTGTATTGCTGGTTTCTTGCTGATGCACTGTCACTTGCTTTAAAATTGCAGCTTATTAAATATTCATTATTTAATAATTAATAAATATAGTTGCTTGTCCTTATTTGAAGAGCTGGTGAAGGTGGCAAAGAATGCTCCTCTGGCATCTAAACTGGGATTTCAATTTTCCAGAGAACACCAATGAAGAATAACCCCTAGATTAGGTTAGGGTAACCAGGGTTACCTCTATATATCTTGGAGGAGGAGAACATACTGCAGCTCTGGCTGCCCATAGATGTGGTCTGGCCTGCACTATGATATAAAAAGGGAGGGAAGGACTACTTCAAATTGTACCACAGAGATGGACAATGTGTGGCACTCCAACATTTTTAGGTTGAAATACCTATCATAAATTGACCAGGCTTCCAGGAGGTGATGGACACTGGAGTTCAGCAATTACAGGAAAGGAGGCTCCCCCTGACCCTCAGGAAGAACTTCCTAATGGACAGAGCTGTTCATCAGTGGAATATGCTACCTTGGAATGTGGTGGAGCCTCCTTCTTTGGAGGTTTTTAAACAGAGGCTGGATGGTATCTGTTAGGAGTACTTTGATGTGTTGGACTGGATGGCCCCTGTGGTCTCTTCCATCAGGAATCTACGATTCTATAACATCCAGATGGCTACATATTCTCTGCTGATAGAAGCACTTTAGGAAGCACTTTCACCACATCTGTATCTTAATAAAAATCCCACTGAGTGGAAGTCTGGGAACAAAATATTTTTTTGCAGATTTTTGATTGTGTAAGTATACCTGTTCACAAATCACAATTCTACCATTACAAGAAAAGACTTTCCATGGGCTTTTTAGAGGTTTTCCTCTCTGGTTAACATAGGATTACTGACTTTTACTACTCTTCCAGGAACTGGAAACAAGCAAAGTGATAAAAATAAAATAATAAAACATCTATTGAAATGCATAGGCAGAAGGAGAGATACTGCTGTTTTACAGTTTTGTAGAAGTTTTATAGCTCAGGCATATGAAATTCTGGAAGGAGTTATGAATCGGGTGATGTTTGAGATGCAGGCTGCCTGAGATGCAGAACAAACAAATGCTCAGTTAGATACCACTGGAGATTCATTGATAAATTGTCCTAGCTTATATGTTTATCTATAAACCGAATGATACCACTTGAACACAGCCAAGCCTTACAGTGAAGTTAGAGGTGGTTAAAGAGTTAAATTGGCTAGGAGGAGGCAGAGGATTTAAATTCTATGGACAAGAAAAGATAGGATGATTTATACGCACCAAACTACATAATGATGTTTCAGTAGAATACCAGGAGATCTGTAGTCAATATTAAAGGTTCTCTGAACAGAGAGACTGCTTTTATAAATCAGGCTTTTGGAAAACCAGCCAACCTCCATAATTCTGAAATGTTCATCCCTAGGCAAAATATGTTAACACGTTTGATGCATGAAGAGAACCAGTGGAAGTAGATTTCGTCTCAACCTTCCTGAAAAAAGAGAGTACACCTAATTAAAAGTGCAACACCTTTTCATGATTACATATTTTTCTCTGTTTTTTTTGTTTTTGGCGGGGGGGGTACTTTGCAGTATGCAGCACAGTTGATTCAGTGCAGATGGCCATTTCTCTTTGATTCATATGGCAGAGATCCATTGAATCTATGGTCTGGACTTTAATAGGACTGCAACACCAACTTGCACCAGTAGACGGCATGTCAGTTTTGTGTGCTGCCAAGTCCCAGGGAAACATTCCAGGAATAGACCCACATCACTTTGTTCTGGAAAGTCTTATTGCACAAATGAAGATATCAGCTCATTTTCCTATTTGACCTGATTCATACAGCTGGGAAAAACTTTGTACTTATCAGGGTATGTGATGTTTAAGCAGAAGAATATTACTCAACCCCATTCACAACTGACTGTTCAAACACACACACCAGGAAACACCAAAGTTACTAACACAGTGAAAATAAAGATTTACAAAATAAAACTTCTGATACTGAGATCAGAGAAAAGATGCATGTTGATAGAAATATACACAGAATTAAGATTCCTTATGGACAAGCCTGCTAATTCTTAAAAAGAAAAAAAAAAGTGCATGAAGGCATTGCTTGTAGGTAGAATCTCACAACTGGAAAAAAAATCTGTTTCAGTGTTAATGGCTACCATTTTCTTTACACTCAATTAACTAGACTGTGCTGGAGATTGCTCTCTATGTCCCTACTGATTCTTAGATAAGACTAAATAAAGTTTTTGAATAACACTGCATCTCTGAAAAGTAGATCTGTGTTGTTGGGTATCTTTGGAAATGTGTGCTTCCTTTCAGGTATTCATCTTGCAATGTAATCACCCTTAAAATTTTAAATTTTATAACCAATTTCCAAACTCGTTCAAATAATGGTGATGTATTTCTGCACCATGTAACATGTTGCTGCCCACTAGGTGCCAACATGAGATGCAGCAAAATGTGCACTTCAAACATCACAGCACAGTGACTCTCATGCTCTGATTTTCCCTAAGCTCTTCTTACACTCCTACAGAAATCCACAAAAGGAGAGTGACCACAGATTAGCATAAGTCAGTGGGGCAAAAAGAGGGTGGTGAGGTCTACAATACCGTCTTGCTCTTTGGAAAGCAATCTCATCTACAGGACCTAACAGTTAAGTCCTAACCAAGTTTATCTGGAAACTATGGTTGTTTTGTTTTATTTTTTGAGAGGGACACATTTTGTTAACTGTGCTTAGGGCTGAAATTAAAAAGTATAATGGAGCCAGGATTAAAAATGTTCCTTACATCAGACAGAGAAACATACATGTACACACCAAATACATGGGATTATGATCAAACTGTCATTATATTATCCTGAACTATAATGTATATCAGTGTCATTACTCACCCTTTAGTATCTGAGGAATCAATAGAGGATGTTACCAGGCTCTACACCCCTTGTACTTTGATATGGTTTAATCGGTGAAATATGATTAACTGGCAAATATATTGACTGGCTTTGACATAAAATGTGGCCTGCTTTGGCTGTATGGCCAACATGGACAAAACGAAAAGACTGGCCAAACATGTGTGCTGTAAATTAGGCCAGAAACCCCTTCTAGGTGTAAAGAGGTCATAGTCAGGAAATCACAGGAAACTCCACAGATAATAGACTTAACGATTCTGCCTCTTGGACAATAGCAACTGAGAGATTACCACCAAACCGCTGATTGTCTTAACTCATCTTCCTTTGACCATACAAACCTCTTCTTGTTCTAAAACCTGTCTGACAAGAACTGTGCTATCAGGGTGTCCATTAGCCCTCTGTCACCCTCTGTCACCATTAGCCCATTCCGAAGCTCATTGTCTACTCTGTGAACTCCATTGTTTACTCAGCTGGAGAGCCATTCACACCCTTACTCTCCAGGCAAAAATCAGGTATATAAAACACTAGTTTAGCCCAATCAACTTTCAGTACACCAATTGCTGGTTACCACTCCGCTGCTCTGATTCCCAATTGTGTACCGTCCTTAGATGTGAGTCTAAGCCACATCACTGCTTCTTCGCTGTTCTTTTAAACTGGTAAATATCACCCACTATGCCCTGAAATCTCACTGTCTAAAAACTTTCCTCCGTTTTGCTTCAATCAGTTTTGTGCGTGTATGCGACTGTTTGGATCTTGTGTGTATGATTAATTTCCTCTAATAAAACACAAGTTAGCTTACTTTTGGATCTCTGGCTGGTTCTTCCCTGCAGAAATATTGGTAAACATTGGTGTAAAAGATCTCATTAGGCTACCCCTTCTCACAGGCCTCCTGATTTTGAGCAAATAATTCCCCATTTTCGCACAGAGGTACTGTCATCACAGGTGGACTCCTGAGTCATCCATGTTTTGAGGTAACAAAGAGTTGGATTGCAAGTGGTTTCTCACTCCAGAGGATGTTCTTTCCCTGAATCGGAAAAGCTGGTGGCCAAAGCAGCTGAAGTCCAGCAAAAAGAGAAGGAATAGCATTATAGGAGCATCTTAAATAATTTCTTTTCTAAAAAAATTAAGTAATTAAGCACCTGGTATCCAGAGTCAGCTTTCTATAAATCTCCCAGCAGCTGCTGGCAGTTCTCATTGCTGACAAACATTCAGTCTTCCCAACCTGGGCTGCTATCTGTGCTTGTATATTTCTTGGGATTCTTGACATCTGGGATGGCTGCATCTCCTGGTCTTATCCTTTCAGTTTTGTTTATCTGGACTACTGGCTTCACACAATGTGTGCCAGACTGGCTGAGACCTTGCTACTGCACCTCCCTTCATCTTCTGTGAATTTCCTGTGGGTTACCAGTACATGACCTCAATTGGCTTGATTTAGCCATAGCTGCTTCTTCTACAATAATCTGTAGGCATAGGACAACTGGGCAGAATGGGTGGGTATGAATACGGAATTCCTACAGTAAATCAGAGAGAGCTATAATTTCCAGCAGGTCTGATAAAGAAATTTTGACTTTAGAATAATTGATTACATGTTGTTAATCATGATGTGCTTGTGCCTGCAGTTACAAAAATTATTTTATTTATTTGTTTGCCCTCCCCCCTCTTTTTTTCAGGCTTTCCTCAACTTAGTACATCAATTGTAGGGTTTCTCTGCTTGTAATAATCATTTTGTGTCTTTGCCCTCATCAATAAGGTCTGTTCTCTTTTTGCTTGGCCGCAACCTTTTGACAACACTCTAATGTTGCTTGGCCACATATATCGTGGTTTTCACCTGTGAAATGTTTCTGTGTATACTGTAGAAGCTACCAAGAACATCCCAGCATTCAAGGAAATTAGAGTGTGATTGAGTATCAGATCAGATGCTACATTTTACAGACATCCAAGAGGCCAAATGTTACAAGCGTCAGGAACTGCATACATATGTCTTACTTTTTGCAAATGTTGTGGGAAGCCTTTATGTCTTTCACACGTATACCCCTCTCTCTCTCTGTCTCTCTCTGTTTGTGTGTGTCCTCTAACAGAGCATTTACAAGAAGTATGATACGCACACAAGTTCTGGTACTTGTTAACATTTGGCTTTTAGCCACTGGCAAGCACTAAATCCAAACTCTATGCAGAACATAGTGACACAAAATGCATACCAATTTCTTTCACTAGTCCCGGAGAGGTAAGCAAGAGCTGTGTACTTTCAGCTATGTTTTTATGATTTTAAATGCTGTAGACCATGGTCTGGGTGAGACTAAGAGCAAAAATCTTGAAACTGCTGGGCCCTGGGCTTGGTTGTGGAGGAGCTGCCATTTTCATTAGCGGGTTGATTTATAGCACCTTGTGTAAGGTTTCTGAAAGCATATGTGACAACAGGACTCTGAAGGTGTTCGGCAACTAGGCTTTGAATCCCTGATGAACTCCCAGCTGTGCAGAAGTTCAGGCTTCCTGGACAATCAGGAAGGTAGCATTTGAAGTTTTAATAGGCTTAAAGTGAACTCTGGAGTCTATGGACATCTGCTTGAATCTTTCATTTATGACTGCCTCTTTTTCAGTTGGTTTAGCAAATTATACTTCAGAGAATTCTCTTGGATTTTGGCAGTCTGGTAATGCTTCCACAAATGACCTGAGCTCTTGCCAACACCACAGGTCACCTCTCCCCCAATTCTCCTCCGCAATCTGCCATAACACCTTTGGGAGACCTCGTCAAATACTTAATTTGGAGCCCCCCCCTTCAGAATGCACTATATCACACACCTTTTCTGTGCCAAGACCTTTTACAGACTCCAGTAAGAATAACTTGCCATATGCTAACATGCTTACTTGTTAAATCACTTTTAAAAGGGCAGCACATATTCCAAATGGTATAGTGAGGGGTATGACTAACTAAACCCACAACACATTTAAGAAAACACCACAGAATCTACATTTGTTCTGTCTTATAATTCCTTGCCTTTTCTTTTCTTTCTCTTTGATTTAGTCAGCAAGTAACCTGGGAACATGAATTATAACTATTCCAGGTGCCACTGGTTACTCAGATGTGTTACTGGGGTGGGGGTGGGCAGCATTAAATTTAGGAAAAGAACCAAGACTTCTAGTCACTACCATCTAATATGTAAAAGTCAAAGCTTGTGAGTTTGTCTGCTTCAGGCAGGCAAAGACCTCATAAGATTGGCTGTGTCAGGCAAGAAGACCTCATATGATTGGCTGCCTGTGAAAATAGAAGGTTGGCAGTTTAGGGAGGGGCCTTTAGAATTCTCAACCAGAGAGCACTTGGCCCTGGCCGGTTGCTGTGGAGATGAGGCCTAGCAGCAAGGAGAAGGCCAGTGTATTCCCTCAGAAACCAAACCTCTGTATGTTAACAACTCTGAATACAGATTGTATTGGAGAATATGGGGAAAAGTTACAGGTACTGGACAAGACAGTTTGGGGAATTAAAGGCACAGGATCTCAAATCTGTGTATTTCAACTGCATCTAATTCCTAAAGTAAGGCAATTCCTAAGGTAATTCTAACCAGTATTACCTATGAGAAAATAAAATCCTGGGCAACACTGGGTAAATACTCTAGTTGCTGGTAAAACAGTGAAGATTTTGATTTCAAAGAGCACTCACTTATTACACAGTACACTTCGTATATAGATTGTCCTAATCCTTCCCCTAAACATTTCTGAAATAAAATTAAGAGGATTCATTTTTGTCCCTATTCCATTTTAGGGCCAGGTTATCAATAGACAGAGTTAGGTAGTTGCCTTGAGCAGCAAATTTTCGATGTCTTGTGTATGCCTTCAAGTCTGTCAACTTATAGTGATTCCATGGATTTCATAGCGTTTCTTAGGCAAGGAATACTCAGAGGTGGTTTTGGCGGTTCCTTCCTCTGAAATTTAGCCTACAGCACCTGGTATTCATTGGTGGTTTCCCATCCACGTACTAACCAAGGCCAATCTTGCTTAGCTTCCAAGATCAGATAGGATGTGGTGCATTGAGGGTTTTTAGACCCTTGGATATCATGAATGGGCAGCAAGCTCTTCCTTATTTCAATTATTGTGATTTCATTTTTTCTGCCATGAATGGGGGCAAGTGTTGGGATTTTCTGCCCTGGAGCTAAATCAATTTGGTTGGCTTTGAGAACTGTGCACTTTGGATGGGAAGAAAAATTTTCTGACCAGCCTCATGCAGCAAAGTGCCTTGGCTCAGGCTTGTTTAAATATTAAATATTTAATACATAGCCCCATAATTTATGCATGCAGGAAAGAAACGTACAGAACTATTACCTTGATAATAAGCTAGAATGTGTCCAGAGGAGGGAGACCAAAATGGTGAAGGGTCTGGAAACCATGCCCTGTGAGGAGCAGCTTAGGGAGCTAGATATATTTAGCCTGATGAAAAGAAGATTGAGAGATGATATCATAGCCATGTTTAAATACTTGAGGGGATGTCATGTTGAAGATGGAGCAAGTTTGTTTTCTGCTGCTCAGATAGTAGGATATGGAACAATGGATTCAAGCTACAGGAAAAGAGATTTCACCTAAACATCAGGAAGAACTTCTGGATGGTAAGAGCCATTCAACAGTGGAATATGCTGCCTCGGAGTATGGAGGACTCTCCTTCTTTGGAGGTTTTTAAACAGAGGCTGGATGGTCATTTGCTAGGGATGCTTTGAGTGTTTGTTCCTGCATGGCAGGGGGTTCGGCTCGATGACCATTGTGGTCTCTTCCAACTCTATGATTCATAGAATCATATAATCATAGAGTTGGAAGAGACCACAGGGGCCATCGAGTCCAACCCCTGCTATGCACAAACACCCACCAAAGCATTCCCAACAGATGGCCATCCAGCTTCTGCTTAAAAACCTCCAAAGAAGGAGACTCTACCACACTCCGAGGCAGCATATTCCACTGCCGGACAGCTCTGACCATCAGGAAGTTCTTCCTGAGCTTCAAGTGGAATCTCTTTTCCTGCAGCATGAATCCATTGCTCCTTGTCCTAGTCTCTGGAGCAGCAGAAAACAAGCCCACTTCCTCCTCAACATGACATCCTTTCAAATGTTTAAGCATGGCTATCATGTCCCCTCTTAACCTTCTCTTCTTCAGATTAAACATATCCAGCTCCCTAAGCCGTTCCTCATAGGGCATGGCTTCCAGACCCTTCACCATTTTGGTTGCCCTCCTCTGGACACGTTCCAGCTTGTCGATATCTTTCTTGAATTAAGGTGCCCAGAACTGGACACATTATTCTGAATGAGGCCTAACCAATGCAGAATAGAGTGGTACCATTACCTCCCTCGATCTAGACACCATATTCCTATTGATGCAACTAAGAATTGTGTTGGCTTTCTTGGCTGCCTCATCACACTGCTGACTCATGTTCAGCTTGTGATCTACCAAGACTCCTAGATCCCTTTCACATGTACTGCTATCCAGCCACGCATCCTCCATCCTATATTTGTGCGTTCTATGACTAGTTGATAGATTCCTCTCTGAGTATGTCCAGCCCCTTTTAAAAGCTACTCAACTTGGTGGCCATTGCTGTTATGATACTGATTTGCACTGTGTAAAGAGGTACTTCCTTTGATAGAATCATAGAATCATAGAAATGTAGAGTTGGAAGAGACCACATGGGCCATCCAGTCCAACCCCCTGCCATGCAGGAACACTCTCATAGCACTCCCGACAGATTGCCATCCAGCCTCTGCTTAAAAACCTCCAAAGAAGGAGACTTCACCACACTCCGAGGCAGCATATTCCACTGCCGGACAGCCCTGACTGTCAGGAAGTTCTTCCTGAGGTTCAGGTGGAATCTCCTTTCCTGCAGCTTGAATCCATTGTTCCTTGTCCTGGTCTCTGGAGCGGCAGAAAACAAGCCCTCTCCCTCCTCTACATGGCATCCCTTCAAATATTTAAACAGAGCTATCATGTCCCCTCTTAACCTTCTCTTCTGCAGACTGAACATACCCAGCTCTCTAAGTCTATCCTCATAGGGCTTGGCTTCCAGGCCCTTCACCATTTTGGTCACCCTCCTCTGGACCTGCTCCAGCTTGACCATGTCCTTCTTGAATTGGGGTGCCCAGAACTGGACACAGTATTCAAGATGAGGTCTAACCAAAGCAGAGTAGAGTGGTACCAGTACCTCCCTCGATCTAGACACCATACTCCTATTGATGCAGCCGAGAATTGCGTTGGCTTTCTTGGCTGCCGCATCACATTGCTGACTCATGTTCAGCTTGTGGTCTATTAAGACACCTAGATCCCTTTCACACGTACTGCCATCCAGCCACGTGTCCCCCATCCTATATTTCTGCATTCCATTTTTTCTACCTAAGTGTAGGACCTTACACTTCTCTCTGTTGAATTTCATTTTGTTAGCCTTGGCCCAGCTCTCCAATCTGTCCAGGTCATTTTGAATTTTGATCCTGTCCTCTGGCGTATTAGCAACCCCTCCCAATTTGGTGTCATCTGCAAATTTGATGAGCATGCCCTCTATTCCTTCATCCAAGTCATTGATGAAAATATTGAACAGCACTGGGCCCAGGACAGAACCCTGTGGCACCCCGCTAGTCACTTCTCTCCAGGATGAAAAGCAGCCATTGGTGAGCACCCTCTGGGAACGGTCAGTCAACCAGTTACAGATCCACCTGACAGTAGCTCTGTCCAGCCCACATTTTACTAGCTTCTTTGCAAGAATGTCATGGGGAACTTTGTCAAAGGCCTTACTGAAATCAAGATATGCTACATCCACAGCATTCCCTTCATCTATCAAGCTAGTAACTCTATCATAAAAAGAGATAAGATTAGTCTGGCATGACTTATTTTTGAGAAATCCATGTTGACTTCTCATGATTACCGCGTTGCTTTCTAAGTGATTAGAAACTGACTGCTTAATGATCTGCTCCAGGATCTTTCCGGGTACAGACGTCAGGCTGACTGGGCGATAATTATTTGGATCCTCTTTTTTTCCCTTCTTGAAGATGGGGACAACATTTGCCCTCTTCCAGTCTGCTGGAACTTCTCCTGTCCTCCAAGATTTCTCAAAGATTATAGCAAGAGGTTCCGAAATGACCTCTGCCAGTTCTTTTAATATCCTAGGATGCAATTCATCTGGCCCTGGAGACTTGAATTCATCCAGTGTGGCCAGGTGTTCTTGTACCACCTCTCTACCTATTATGTGCCGCATTTCCCCTGCTTCCTCCCCTGCTCCCCAACCACCAGGTTGAGTGCTTGTATCCTTCTGGGAAAAAACTGAGGCAAAGAAGGTGTTAAGTAGTTCTGCCTTTTCTCTTCCCCCTGTTAGTAATTCGCCATCTTCTCTGCGCAGCGACCCTATCGCCTCTTTCTTTTTCCTTTTGCTGCGGACATATTTAAAAAAGCCCTTTTTATTGTTTTTAATGTCTCTGGCCAGCCTAAGTTCGTTCTGTGCTTTAGCCTTTCTGACTTCCTCCCTACATTTCCTGGCTACTTGCTTAAATTCTTCTTTGGTGGTTTCCCCCCTCTTCCATTTCCTGTACACGTTTCTCTTAACGCTTAGCTCAGCTGAGAGTTCTTTAGTCAACCATTCTGGTTTCTTCAGATGCCTTCCATTTTTCCTCCTTATTGGCACAGTTTTAGACTGTGCCTTCAGTATCTCCCTTTTAAGGAACTCCCATGCCTCCTGAACTCCTTTCCCTTTCACTATTCCTGACCACGGAATTTCAACCAGCAGCTCCTTAAGTTTACAGAAGTCCGCTTTTTTAAAATCTAAGATGAGTGTCTGGCTACACTTATCTTCTCCTTCCCACTGAATGCCAAATTCCAATAGGGCATGGTCACTCCCCCCTAAAGATCCAACCACTTCTACCTCATTAACAAGGTCATCCCTGTTGGTCAGGATCAGATCTAGAATATTTGATCCCCTTGTGGCCTCTTCCACCTTCTGGACCATGAAATTGTCTGCAAGACAAGCAAGAAACTTGCTGGACCTTGCTGTCTTGGCAGAGTTTGACTGCCAACATATATCCGGGTAATTGAAATCTCCTATTATTACTGTGTCTCTCCTTTTTGAATGCGCGGTCATTTGGTTGAGGAAGGCGTCATCAAGGTCCTCAGTCTGGGCTGGAGGTCTGTAGTAAACCCCCACCAGAATATCCCTATTGTTTCTCGCTCCCTTAATTCTTACCCAGATGCTCTCGACCTGGCTTTCTGGGTTCAAGTCACGGATCTCTTCACAGGTAAAAACATCCTTGACATACAAGGCTACTCCTCCTCCTTTCTTGTTTGGTCTATTTCTACAAAATAGGCTATACCCCTCTATTCCTGCATTCCAGTCCTGAGACTCATCCCACCAGGTCTCAGTGATGCCTATCAAATCGTATTTATTTTGTTGCACTAGGAGTTCAAGTTCATCTTGCTTGTTTCCCATACTCTGCGCGTTAGTGTAGAGACACTTAAATCCCCGGGCCCTTCCTGCAAGTCCTGTACTATAGTTTCTACTCCTCCCGCCACTGGACGCTTGTACTACTCGGTCAATATAATTTGGGCCTTTCCCCCCTGCACTCGCCGTGTCTTTGCCCTGAATAATGTCGTCTCCCTCCCCAGCAGAACTTAGTTTAAAGACCTCTTAATCTTCCGTGCAAGACTGTTTGCAAAAACATTCCTGCCAAGTTTCGTGAGGTGCAGCCCATCCCTTGCCAGAAGCCCACGTTCATGGAAATTCAGGCCGTGTTCCAAAACCCCAAACCGTTGCTGGCGGCACCATGTGCGGAGCCAGTTGTTTACCTCTGCTATTGCCCTTTCCCTTTGTGCACCATATCCTTGATCTCTGATTCCTGGATGGATTCTATAAGGGGAACTGCCCTCAGGGCTAGCTCTATTTTTGGGTGGCAGATGAGGCAAAGCAGGGAGCTTTGGTGAGATGTTGAACAACAGACCTAAACATGACATAAAGCCTACCCTGTGTTCTAAGTAGGGATGGGACGAATCCAGAATTTTCCGAATCCCTGGAAGGTTCTGGGAATCTACGAATCTCATGAACCTTGAATCTTTTGAATCCTTTTTTTAAAAAAGGGTTTAAAAAGCAAGGGAAAGAAGGATAATCTTGGGCAAGACACACTCTCTCAGCCTTAGCAAAAGCCTAGGCAAAGGCAAACCTCCCTCTGAAGAAATCTGGCCAGCACAATTGTCATAGTTTTGCCTCAGGATCTCCCCGATTGAAAATGACATGAAAGCCCTTTCTACATAGGCAGGAAAATGTGGATTAATCCCATATTTTCCTGCCTGTGTAAACAAGATCACTACTGTAGAAAGATAATCCAGGTCAAACCTGGATTTTCTTTGCATAGCTTCTTCTGGCATCCTGGGATTTGTAGTTTGATGATACACCAGTACACTTTGGCAGAGAAGACTGTGACATCTTATAAAACTACAAACCTCAGAATTGTGTATGAAAGAGCTTTGCAAGGCAGCTATGCAAAGGAATGTTCCAGCTGTCCTTGAAATCTCAAGCCTGTACCTTCCAGTCAAGTGCTGAACTTAAATATTAAATGTTCAATTTAAATATCTTAGAATATAAGCCCAGATGTAATTTCTGAAATTGTTAGCAAGGGCGATTATTACTCCAAGGTAAAACCTCACCTACTTGCCATCTCCCCTTGTGTGTCTAGTCTCCCAGGTTTTCAGGTATCCCAGTCTCTAAGAAACTATTTGGTTTGTTGGATTCAAAAGATTTGGTTTGCCTGTTTTGGCACAGGGATTCAGACTCGCGAATCTCAAATCCTTGCCCAAGATTCAAGCATTTGAGGATTTGAGGATTCGGTTGGTCCATCCCTAGTTCTAAGCCATTCTGCTATCTTGAAGTGTGGTGGAGATAGCTGTAATGTTGCTCATATCAAAGCGAAATTCAACTGCTGGTCCACTCACTTCACTTTGAGGAATGTGGGGCACAATGTTGCCCTCCATATCAGCCAATTTCTGGGGGTGCTTTGTGTGTTCTTGCATGGTAGGGGGTTGGACTCAGTGGCCATTGTGGTCTCTCCCAACTCTATGATTCTATTATTCTAAGTTTGTGGTCAAGAAAAAGGCTGGATAAGAGTCACTCAGATGAACAAAGACATTGGCCAGCATCTTGTTAGTGAACTATAAAAACACAAGTCCACCTTACACGTGTACATATCTTTTTGTTGTTCTTGTTGTAGAAGTTGGTATTCTGTTCCACCACCAGCAATGATCAAACCTTCCCCAGCACTCATGTTTTTGCTGTGAATGGCCATTCTGTGACTAGTTGAGAGTACAGGGGATTGGAGAAGTATCCCCAGATTCAGATGTAGAATGATTTCATTATCTGCTGAGCCCTCTGCAGGACTCCATCAGATCTCAGCAGAAGATGCCATTGGTCTACATCTATCTATGAAGCATTGGCAGATGTTTCTTCGATTTCTCCCACACTCTACCAGTCAAGGAACAGTGATTCAGGGGGACTATCACCGCAAAACTGTGAATCCTGGGGGTGGTAAGTGAAGAGCTGTGGTAGATTTCTGCCTGTGGAGCTCTTGCACTCTACTGGACAACCCTCTTCTGTAAATGATTGGAGTTAAATTCCACCCCCTCTGCTTGTTTGCTTGTTTGGAGAATTCTTTGCCTTTTTATGAAGCCAAGGAATTTTCCATTGGAAATGATCTTTTCAAATGATTTTTTTTTTACTCTTCAACTGGAAGGATGGAAGCTTTGCTTTCTTTCCTGTGATAGGTTACATGGACTCCATGGAACACATTGCTACCAAAATTTGATATGCAGCTCTGTGAAATTTGTCTTCCTACGTGCGTTTTCTAACACTTTCTAGTGCTTTTTTTTAGAGGTGCTGCAGGACTTTCGTATTCTCCATTAACAGGTTTCCCATGTCAAGTAGGGTAACGTAACTAGCACTTCTACCCCCAAAAACTTGGCCCAGTTTTGGTACAAGTTTCATTAAACATCTAGCTCTTTCATTAGCGCACCACCAGTCCTTGTCTCTTTTTTTGTTAATGAGAGGCATTTGGAGGCCAGCACCTGGAGCATGTCTGAAAAGGCAGTAATTGAAATATTTAAAATCATACTAATAAGCAGATGCTGATTTAATACTATTTTATTAAGAGTCTAAAACTAAACTGTGCAGGAAGTAAAACATAATGGGCTGCAAGATCTTAAAATTAAGGCTTTTTTTCCTTAGGGAAATTAATCTGATAAACAGAAAATTCAATCTCACTAGTCATTTTACACTCAAGAGTTAATTTGAGGGATGTAGTCAGTGCTGAATGTACAGCTGAGGAAGTTACCATTTAGAGTCATCCATTATGGGAGGCCTCAAAATACTAAGCGAAACGAAAAATTAAATACAAAATGACAAGAAAAACCAAATCAAATGTTACAAGATTGTTAAAATAATATATTTTTAAATAATTTTTATTAAGACTATAAAAACACATATACAAAATAAACCAATATAAAAAGGAAGAAAAAGGAAAAAAAAGTACGTTACTGAACATTCAAACATTAACAAAACACAAACAACAGAAAAAGTGGAAGGAAAACACTCTACAAAATCTATCTAAACATCAAACACTGTATTATAAACTTCCCACTTCCCAGATCATGGTTGTTAAATTCTGAAGGTCTTACTGCCTCAGATTTATCATCCTTTTCTTATTGTATTTGGTCAGATAGTTTAGAATCAATAATATAAATATATTTTCAAATATATACTATAAGTAAAAGAATAAAGTAGACAAGAAATATAGTTCTACTAAGCGTTCTAAATTCAGTTTTCAATCAAATCCCAAGTATAGCTTGTCTGCCTTCAGTATATGACAAAAATAAAATAACTGTCTCCCAGTGCTTCTTAAATTCATTAATAGATCTTAGTAGTAAAATAATACATTATTGAGGTAATGATTTGGGGTCTCTTAAACTTTACATAATTTATGCTATGGGTGGGCAACTTCCAGGTCACCCAGAATCCATTGTGGATCACCCCGGGGATGGGGTTGGCAGAAAAACACAAGCGAGCAAATTTTTAAAAGACAAACAAAACTCCAGAAGCATCTGGAAACTGATTTTAGGTTTTGTAAAAACCTTTTTGAGTTTTTTTTGGGGGGAGGGGGTGTTGCAGGAAGAAAAAGGTGCAAGAGGAAAATGAATGAATGGATGAATAAATGTATTGAAATTCTAAGTTACCTTATATTAATATAGGTTATTTCTGCTGTTTCTGTTCTCACCTTCTTTTTGGTCCTTGAAACCTTTAGAGAATCCATCTCTTTGTTCTTTTTTCGTTGCTCAATGTGCCATCACAACAGCAATGTTACAGAATCAGTCAGTTTTGTGAAGGACTTTTTGTGGTATGGTGTAGGACAAGCAGTTTTAAAAAAACAGAACTGGAGACTCGCTAAAACCATGAAGCTGATTCTTGATCAAATAGAACAAGATAATGTGTCATCATAGCCTTATGTAACGTATAGTGTTGTCATTAACATTTGGTCGTTGATTTTTTGATCATTACAACAGTAGTTATCAGTTAGAAATGGGGAGTGGGGAGGATTTTCTATTTATAAAAGACAAATTGCTAAGAATTGTGAATGATGCCTACATGGTCAAATGGATTACTGTTGTTGAAGTAATGAATAAAGTAAGGTAATAAAATAATGAAATAAAACAAACCAATGGAAAATTCATCCAGGAGTTGAGTTTGTTCATAATATATTGGAATTGGGCAATGTCGGATGCTGCTCAGCCGTCTGTTTTCCTTGAGATATGTTTGATAAAATGCTTTAATTTGGCAATCTATTTATATGTTTTATTGCCCATTTGGTATCAGTATTATATATTATCTTCATCTTTATTGTTATGTGCACTATTTTATGGAATATACATCAGTGTTACTTCGCCGCTCAAAATAATGGCCTAATACTTATTATTAACCCTAACAAGCATAGATTCATTGAAATAGTTGAATGTTCTTATGTCCTGCCTTGCCGTTTTACCATTGGTTCAATAGGTCTACTCTAAATGGGACTAACCAGGTTTCTAGTTAATACTGGAAGAAGAGGACAAGAAACTGCTGGAGCAGAATACTAACTTCCAGAGTTTGCCTGTGACATTTTTGTTCTTTGAGGCAGTGTAATAAATAGCAGTTCCTCATAAGAATCAAAGCAAACCAAGTCATTTTGTCACTGGAACTGGAAAATCACAGAAGCTCCTCTCCCTGTCCTTTCCCAAAGAATGAATGAATGAATGAATGAATGAATGAATAACAATTTTCTGTACTTTGGTGACTTCCAAAACCTGCTGCCTAAGGTTGCTGTCTCACTCTGCCTAATGGTACAGTCAGACCTGCTAACTCCTTTTTACGATTGCAACATAGCCTACTGGTAGTGAACCTGGAGTGGAGAAAACTATTTAGAAATACTGAATGAGTTGTTTGACCTATAAACCCATAAAGCAGAAGGGATCTACAAAATGTTAACCTACAAGTGTGGCTTGATACATCCTGCCTCAGATTTGTTTGATTTTCCCAAAACCAGCTGGCAAAGAGAAATAGCACTGCAAACAATGTAGCAATCAAAGGTGCTTGTGCCAAAACTTAAATGCAGAAGAAATAGTTCAACAGAACATGTATCAAATTATCTGCAATGACACCAGAAGGATTGAACTTCATGATCAGTTCTCCAGAAAAGTTGAATTATCTTAACGCAAGGCAGATCTACATGGTTTATGCAAAACAAATACAAACATCTTTATTAAAGGAGCTGATTCTATTTAGAATAAAACCAAACAAATCTTTGCTTCCTTTTGTAATGCATGGAGGAGTTGGATACTGGTTGTTTCATCAAGACCCTAGTAAACAAACATTTTACTTCTATGCTCTAATCTTTCTTGCCTGGCTTGAAACAGCTAGAATCTGCTATTATGGTATCCAAAGAAAAGAGCAAGGTCTATTGGTTAGAGAAAGTGCCAGAGCATGGAAAAGTTACTTTGGAGATCAGAACTTGAAGAAATCTCAACAAGCATGATCACTGGCCATATTTCCTGCATCTCCCTGTACAAGCTTGCCTGAGATCTTCAAGGAGGGCTTCTCTCAGTTTCATCACCTTCACAGGTATGATGACATGGGAGAGAAAGACTTCTTAGGCTGTGGAACTCTCTTCCACAGTATACTAGGCTCCCCTTCCCCATTCTCCTTCCGTCCACAGGTAAATACTTTTTATTTGAACAAGTATTTGACAGCAAAATGGCTATGCTGCAAGCTCTTTAATGGAGTGTGTGCTGCACTTTTATTGTTATTGGCAAATTTTAAAATGAATTTATATTGTTTTATAGTATTTGTGTCTTAATGTGGTAGTTTAATTTTTTTAAAGAAGTTTTTATTATTAGATTTTAATTTTTGCTTGTTTTAATTCCTATTGTGAGCTGCCTTGGGACTCATTTGAAAGAAATATGGTAGTCTTGGAACTGTAGTCCAGAAAACAATTTTTCCAGGCACTGGATTTGATTTTTCTTTGCTTCACTTCAGTTTCTTCAGAGTGTATTGACATTACACAGCCGTGGCAGTTTAGCACCCTGGGGTATGGAGTTTGGTGAGGTGCTTAGAAGTCTTTGCTGGAGTTGGCTTCCTTCTATGAACTATAGCACTGGAGCATTCCAGCTGATACACCAAACTACCATTTTGTAGGATGAAACCATGACAATTAAAATTGTGTCATACTGCTATAACTGCACAGAATATATATATATACCATAGCTGCAGCTGAGGCGTGTAAGAGCCTGCATGCTCACAACTGCAGATTCAGAAAGAAACACAATGTGGCATTCATTTGTTCCTTTAAAAACAAAAACCCAGAAGACAACTCTTTGTAAAGCATCATTAGGCTTTAAGAGTCAGGTTTGAGTCTTGGACTAGTATTATGTTTGACTTGTATTGCAACTGGCACAGAATTGAAGGTATCACATTCCAGGTCTCCTGTCCAAATACTTTCATTTGAATGGTGTTCACTGTAGAGGCACCTTTGCTGGTTCTAATTAGATAGACACACAGTTTAGGACCAGATACTTCTACTATTTATTCCCAGGAAGGATGGCCTGAAGCATTTCTTGGTACTCTAGTGTCTCTTTAGTGTGTGTTTTCCCAATTTCTGGCTGAGAAAACAATGTCTAACATCCAGAAAAATAATACGCATGAAAAACCTGTGCCTAGAAACTGTCATAGTTACATTGCTGTAAATTGTACTGATAAAAAAAAATCTTGATTTAATTACATGTGCTTTTTGGTATGTGCAAGGCTGGAACTGTTGCATGAATTTAGGACTTTGTTTTACTGGTTTGTGGTTTCCACACTGAGAGGAAGAAGTTGTGGGGAGGGAGCAGTGGCAAAGAAAGATTTTTCCTTCTTTTCAAAGACATACTATACAGAACTTTTTCTGTTGGGGCAGCTTTACCTCTGGATGATGGCGAGCCAGCGTGGTTTAGTGGCTTGAATGTTCGACTATAACATTTAGAGGCAAGGGTTTGAATCCCTATGCAGCCATGGAAACCCACAGGGTGACTTTGGGCAAATCACCCTCTCTCAGCATCGGAGGAAGGCAAGGGTAAACCTGCTCTGAACAAATTCTGCCAGGAAAACTCTGTGATAGTTGGATGTTGAATTCTTGTGAGCAGAGCTGTACTTATGGGGCACTCCCACCTGAGCTGGAGTGGGCAAAGTGTGGGTCCCCAGAGCTGTTTTGTAACCCCACAGTGCCCCAAAGATGTTGTTGATGAAAAGTGACATTGTTTGCCCCTAAATGCTATGTGCTGCCCCTATAGGCAATTTTAGGCCCAGCAGAAGCCTTTTTTAAAAATAGGAAGTAAGCTCTAGGTTACTTCCTCTTCCCCCAAAAAAAGGGGGCGCTTTCCTGGGCTTAAAATGGCCCAGGGGAGCTCAAAAAACATGGAAAAATGTCCCCTACAGGCTCTAGAGGGCACAGGAGGATACAAAATTTGATTTTTTTAACAGGACATTTGTGGTGTGTTTATGGCCTTCCAAGATCCCCCAGGGTTATATGGCCCCTTGCCCTCAGACAGTTATTTACCCATGCTCTAGAAGATGTGATGTAGGCTATTTCCAAGAATCACTTCTGCTGTTGCTCTGAAGATTTTATGCTGAAGCATTGGGGGAACCACTAGAAGTGTGTGGGTGGACAACTAGAGAAAGTTCACTTCCTGTTCTTTCTGCAACCACAAGTGCAACCCATGGGCTGCATTCAGCCTTCTGAGGTTGGCTTTGAGGCCCCAACAAATGACAAAAATGCCCTCGTCAGACTCTGGGTTATGTGCAGGGCTATTTTTCCATCATCTATCCTGGCTATTGTAGGCATAGGAAAAGAAACAAGGAAGAAAAGTGTAATTGGTTTACTCCCCCTTTACTTCTAGTTCTAGTTTACTTCTGGTTCCAATTATTTCCCTGTTTTTAGAGTCCTCTCCACAGGAGAATCCAAAACATGAAACCTAATTCTTCCAGCACACTCCCTAAAAGACAGGGAAAGCACTTTAACAAATTTTTAAAAAGCAAGGAACAATTTTTAAAATATTGATTGAAGGGAAAGTTTGTAGCCATCCAAGACCCGGTCAGGACAAGTGGATCCCTATACTCTTCCTCTAGCACGATCCTCCAGAGGATCTCATCTCTGCCATAAAAGTAGCTCTCACATAGAATAATAAAGTGGGAAGGGGCCCTACGGGCCATGTGGTCCAACCTCCTGCAGGATCTCCGGCTAGAGTCTCCTAGCAGGTAGCTGTCCAGCCTCTTTTTTGAAGACATCCAGAGAAAGAGACCCCACCACGTCTCAAGGCAATCGGTTGCATTGCTGAACTGTTCTCACTGTCAAGAAGTTCCTTCTAATGTTCAATCAGAATCTACCCTTCTGTAACTTAAAACCATTAGATTTCGTTCTACCCTCTGAGGAAGCAAAGAACAAGCCTGCTCCCATCTCTTTGTGGCAGCCCTTGAATTAATTAAAGAGTGAAATCATGCCACCCTTCAATCTTCTCTTCACCAAGCTGAGCATACCCAGCTCCTTCAACCTCTCCTCATGTGTTTTGCTCTCCATGCTTCTTATCATCCTCACTGCCCTTCTCTGAATTTGTTCCAGCTTGTCTATATCCTTCTTAAAATGAGGTGCCCAGAACTGTACACAGTACTCCAAATGAGGTCTGACCATTGCAGAATACAATGGGACTATTGCTTCCCTTGACTTGGAAACTGTGGTTCTATTAATGAAGGCTCAAATAGCATTTGCCTTCTTTGCTGCAGCATCACACAGCTGGCTCATGTTCAATTTATGATCAACACTAATCCCAAGGTCCTTTTTGCATGTAGTTCTGCTGAACCAAGTATCCCCCCCATCTGATACTTGTGCATTTTGTTTCCGTGGCCTAAATGTAGAATTTTACATTTGTCTCTGTTGAATTTCATTTTATTAATTTCAGCCCAGTTTTCTAGTTTATCAAGCTCCTTTTCAATTATGTTTCTGTCTTCCCATGTGTTAGCTAGCTCTCCCAGTTTTGTATCATCTGCAAATTCGGTAAGGATTCCCTCCACCCCCATCACCTAAATCATTGATAAAAATATTGAACAGCATCAACCCTGGGACAGAACCCTGTGGCACTCCACTTGAGACCTCCTCCCAACTTGAAGTGCAGTCACTGATGACAACTCTTTGAGCACAGTTTTCCACCAATTATGGAGCTATTTAATGGTATTTTAGTTAATACCATATTTAGTCAGTTTGCTAATCAAAATATCATGGGGGTACTTTATCAAATATTTTATTGAAATCCAGATAAGTGTCAGCATTCCCATAATATACTAAACTATGGAGGATGTTATGAAATGTTTTATTGAAATCCAGATAAATGACAGCATTCCCACCATCTACTAAATGTGTGACTCAATTTAAAAGAGAGGTATAAAGTTGGTTTGGCAGGATTTGTTCTTGACAAACACATGCTGGCTGCTATTAATCACTGCATTGTCATCCAGATGGACTCCTGCATAATCCGTTATATTTTTCCTGGTACTGAGGTCAAGCTGACTGGCCTGTAGTTTCCTGGATCTTCTTTTCTGTCTTTTTTTGAAGAGAATGACAATGTTTGCTCAAGTCCAGTCCACTGGTACCTCATCTGTTCTCCAAGATTTCTCAGAAATGATGGCAAATGATTCTGCAAGTATGTCAGCAACTTCCTTCGTATTCATGAAAGGGTAAATATGGATAGAACCTGGTGTTTATAACCTCCTTCTATAGATGGTTTCCTCAATTGTTCTAGTTTCAGCTATGTAGAATCACAGAATCATAGATTTGGAAGGACACTATCCAATCCAAACCCATACAGAAATGCACAACTAAAGATTGCCGAAGAAGATACCCACCTTGCTCCAAAGCAGTCTATTCCACTCTTTAAACAGCTTTCCGAGTAAAGAAGTTTTTTCTCATCTTTAAGTGGAATCACTTTTCCTGCAATTTGAATCCAGTTTCTGGAGCGGTAGTAAACAAGCTCACCTCATCTGTTACATGACATCCAGATATTTAAAAGTGGCTGTCATAACACTTCTAAGTCTTCTTTTTTCCAAGTTAAATATACTCATCTCCCTAAGTCAATGGTTCTTAACCTTTTCTTTAGCAGGGACCTGTTGCAAATATAATTTTTCTCAGGGACTCTGAGATTTAACTCAAGATTTCAATATATAAATTTAGATTGAAATATTCAAATATTTATTTAAATTTTCAAATATTCATTCATTCATTCATTCATTCATTCAAGGATTCTGGAGACTAGGATTCAAATCCCCACTCTGACACTGGGTGACTTTGGACAAGTCACATTCTCTCAGTCTCAGAGGAGGACAAAGGAAAACCTCCTCTGAACGGACCTAGCCAAAAAATTTCTATGACAGATTCACTTTAGGGTTGCTGTAACCCTGAAATGACTTTAAAGCACACAATAACAAAATGCCGCTGACAGGCAGAGGTTCTTTCTAGCCATCGTATCTCTCCCTTTTAAAAACTGATGGTGACCCTAAGATGAACCTATCATGAGAGTTTTCTTTGCAAGATTTGTTGCCTTTGCTTTTCTGTGAAGCTGAGAAGATGTGACTTGTCTGAGGTAACCCAATGGGTTTCCATGGCCGAATGGGGATTCAAACCCTTGTCTCCAGAGTCATAGTTTGGGTGCGTGCACATGCATGTTGCCATATCCCTTTTGTCAGAGGTGCCCAAATTGATCCCTCATATGCAAATGAGGGAATTTCAGCACCTGCAGCCACCCCCCCCCCCCAATATTATGTCCCTATTGCTGCTGTGGCTGTTGGTGTCCAGCAGCAGGGCTGTGAGTCCCCCCCGGGAGGGCTCCAAGACCTCCAAGGGTCTCCAGAACCCAAGTTGAGAACCACTTCCCAGACCTTTGATTAACTTGGTTGCCTTTCTCTGGACACATTTCCAGCCTGTAAATACTGTGGATACAGCAGTGTAGATGAGGTTGCCACCAAAGTGGAACAGAATGACATTACTACTTCCTTTGATCTGAGGAGACAGAGACAACGTATTCCCCAGTCCTCAAATATTTTACTTTGTCTTAATTACATGATCAGTAGGATTAGCTGTTTTCAAACAGGGTGGCTTTGAGATGAGGTTTTTATTGTACCACCACCCTGCCTAGAGCAGAGAATTGTTATAGAAGTGTTCTTCTTCCAACCGTGATTCTCTCATGTATTCTCAGAACGTCTTTGTTTTTCTTACTGTAAATAAGTCAATTAAAGAAGACAATCTGGAATAGATGCTCAATTTTGCGCTTCCATTGGTAGCACCAGGAGCTATCCATCTGGAAGCATCCCAGGGCATCAGGGTGAGTACATGTGAAATAGCTGCAGTTCATCTGTGGTGTTCAAGTACATGTATTAATATATATGTAATCCATGCAGTGACCTCTGGTGTCAGAACAGAGATATTACCAATGACTATGTTTGAAAAGCATATAGAACATAACCTAACTGGACTTCTAAAATGTAATGGGAGTCCAATCAGTGAAAGTTTCTAACACTCCTTTAGGCACAATCAATATAAGCCTCAAAAAATTTTTAATAGTACAGGGTTTAAACTAGTAGATTGTTGAAAGGGATTCTGATTGGCTGGTTGGTCATGTTACTTTGTTTTACATCTGTTTTTATCTCTTAATTGCATTTGCTTTTGTTTTGAGTTTAACTACTATAAGTTTTACTATTATGAGTGACATTTTGTGACAGAAATGTAGGATATAAATTTAATAAATGATAATAATAAATTCCTCTGGCAACATCTTCAAGAAATATATCTTTTTTTCCTCCTGAAGGAATTATTTTGAATGTGTTCTTTGTTTAAATAAGGCACAGTCAGTTTTCAGACTCTATCATGCTTTGTATACAGAACTGTCAAATGACAGTGTGCACCATATCTGCAGAAACATGTGTTACAATGGATGGCAATGTATAATATCTGATGGGAATCCACACCATTAACTTGCAATGTCAAGCATTAATTAGAAACACTTGCAAGGATTCCAGCTTACAGATGTTTTGCAAGAAAAACTAAAAATAACACTAAGGAATCTGTGGATTTTCGCTTGTGGCATTTTGATTCTCTTGTTCTGAGGAGATTTTCAAAAACTCAGATGAAAGTTAACATGAACAAATGATTCCTTTTGTATAAGACTTCTAGGCTTCTTTCTAGAGCACTGAATCAGGGTGGGCAGGCTTCAATTCTGGGAGATCTACTATTCCAAATGGACACGAGTCCAGGAACTTGTTTTGAATACCAGAACAGAGTTCATAGTTTTCCCCAGAACTTGGAAAGCTGCCAGAATTCCCCAGCCTGTGTGACTACTGGCCATGTTGGCTTGGAAATTCTTGGAGCTATGGTTCAAAAAAGTAACTTTTCCATACTCATAGCAATTATAACAAAAATCTATTTTTTCTTACCTCAAATTTGCTTCATCACAGCAGTGGGGTTTGCAGTGGATTGCGAGGTAGAGTCTATTGTTAAACAATTTGGAGTTTCTTGGCAATTTACTACAAATCACCCAGTAGATGAATTCGCCAGTAGATCCAGATCTACCCCAGCCAATCCCAGCTCTGACTGATAAGAGGCTGAAAACAGTTTTATTAATTCATGCTCCTTTCCCCAAACTGCCAGAGTTCTTGATCTACATCTTGCCCTGGTCAGCATATGAAGCTGGTTTCAAAATTCCTTTGACGTCTTCATTGTTCATCACTCCAGTGGTGGTTTCTGTGCTGTCTGTACCACTCTGTCTTTGCCCCTGACCCAAACAAAAGGATTACTCAGGATTATTCCCCTCATTTTTTGGTTTATTTTTATTCCTGCCAAAGATGTGAGTTTTTTTAAAAAAACAAACAAACAGTATTTTCCACTGCAGCTCAGTACTGTGGTCCATAAAGGGGCACACTTTGGTTCATTTGTAGGCATCTTACTTGTGCCTTGGATTGTGATGTTAAATTTGTGTCCAATACCCTATACCACTTTCCCTCAAAATGTCTCTCCACCAATGCCTCCTTCCAATTTTTTTATGACTAAAAAGAAAATCTCTCTAGAAGTGTAGCACCAGTTCTGAGACTTCATTCCTCTTTGTTAGTTCTGAGACGTAACTTCATTGTACCTTCATTTGTTGTTTTTGTATGCCTTCAAGTCATTTCTGACTTATAGTGATCCTAAGGAGATCCTATCACAGAGTTTTTGGAGTGAAGAGTATGTGATGTGCCCAAGGTCACCCAGGGGGTTTCTATGGCCGAGAAGGGAATCAAACCCTGGTCTCCTAGGCCATAGTCCAATGCTCAAACCACTACAGTATGCCAGTTTTCCTAAAAAAACTACACTATGGCAGTTTTCCTAAAAAAATCCAGCACAATTACATTGGCAATAGTCCAATGTTCAAACTACTACACCACACTGGCTCTCTATACCCTCTTTACAAGTATTGACATTGCTGGTAAGACATTGCTTCCAAGCTTTAGGTTATAGACCATTTTGGGATCAGGAATCTTGTGTGTTCATATTTCCCAGTCGCATAAGAAAACATGATTACAACTCTCTTCAGACCTTCCAGTACCATTCCAGAAGGCTTTAGGTGGAAGTTCTGGCTCAGTGCCTATATCCCTGCATCACCTTTGTGCTTATCATTGTCTAATGCTTGAATAAGTCTACTGAAAAATCAGACATACAGATTATGATCCTGAGTTACCATCATGACAGTCATGTCACATTATGACTAAATAGCAACCATGAATATGAAACAGTTACAAATGAGTAAATCTAGCTAATTGTTTTATATTCACAATGGCTGCTTAGTCACGATTGTGACACCATTGCCACACTTATAACTCCCCCCCCCCACCTACTTTACTGGCCATCAGCTGCATGGAGAAGGAGATACATTCTGCTGGTGACTGGAACATGGGTGAATGGCACGTCCATCAGTTTTGAGGGGTCAGGCCAGGAAAGATTCCAGCTAATATTTTGAAGGAGTCTACAAAAAACAAACAAACATTAAAACATAGTAGCATACAAAATATTAGTCATCAATTATAACATTACTCAATTAAAAATTAAAAGAAAATACATTCCTAAAAGTGGGCAGAACAGTAAGTCAGGAAAGGCCTAGATGAAAAGATGCCATGGCAGGTTCTACTCTATGGAGTAGAAACACTGGCTATTTAGTGACTCATACCCAGGGAAGGTCCTACAAAATCAATGACTGGCTTCATTGGCCACCAAATGCAACACTGACAGTTTGAAATGGGCTTCTCCTTATTCAAACATTTCTTAATATATGCTGCACCTGCAAGAAATTGGAAGGATACTGCTGTACATCCTTCTGGCGGCAGACCCACTGAATTGTTATTTGCCTATAGGTTGACTCACCCTTCAACAATTGATTTGCTGAGTTTATTCTCACTGGAACTAACCATTAGGATTCAGGCCATTGTGTAAGGTGGCAAAGTAAGTTAGGTACAGGTAAAACATCAGACATTCTTGACTCCATGGATTTGATTCCAAAATTCCAACTACTGCACCTTTCCTTCCTTCCTGCCTTCCTGCCTTCCTGCCTTCCTGCCTTCCTTCCTTCCTTCTTCCCTTCTTCCCTTCTTTCTTCCCTTCTTTCTTTCTTTCTTTCTTTCTTTCTGAAGGGAGATTAAATTCTTATTCTATATAAGACATTAGTTGTTTTTGTTGTTGTTGTGTGCCTTCAAGTTGTTTTCAACTTGGGGCAGCCCTAAGGTAACTCTATCAGGGAGTCTTCTGGGGCTGAGTGTGCGTGACATGCCCAAGGTCACCCAGTGCATTTCCATGGCCAAACATGGAATTGAATCCTGGTCCAACACTGAAACTGCTACACAACTCTGGCTCTCATAGCTGTTTGGATGTTCTTATTTGCAAGATTCCCATCTTTCCTAGTTAAGAGTCCATCGTGTGAATGCTGTTTCATATTTGTTTAATCTGTAGTTCCACATGGATTGAACAAACTTGGGCTGGTCTTCCAAAAAAAAGACAGACTGTTGATGTGATAACATGTAAAAATTAATAAAGCTACCACATTTCTGGCAGAAAAGAGACCTCATTTATTATGCATCCGTCATTTTTATTCAAAGACTTTCTTGAAGAAGTATGTATAATGCTATAAAGCCACAGTACAGAAAAACAGAGGACCCTCATTGCATTGTTTCCTTCGGCCATAGGAGGATGATGTTTTCAACAAACAGAAAGTTGTCATGTTTGTAAATATCTAACACTCTTTAAGGGACCCAACGTAGTGTAGTGGTTTGAGTGTTAGAGAAACCAAAGTTCAATTATCTACTCGGGGGACCTTGGGCAGGTCACACTTTCTCAGCCTAGGAGGGAGGGCAATGATAAACCTCCTCTGAATGAATCTTGCCAAGAAAACCCTGTGATAGGGCCATCACAAGTTTGAGCTGGCCTTGAAGGTGCATAACAACGACCCTTTCTTATATTTTACAATTATTAAGTATTTATACAGCACTACTCATGTTCATAGTGTTGCATAAAGCAGAGGTATGGCAGGCCATTACTGCAAGGGTCTTATTATCTAAAATAGACACAGAAAAATAATTGGGGTTGTTGAGAGGAAGGGAAAGGGACCAATATTCCTCAGGACCAAACCTCTGGACGATATGGGCTTCTGGGGGCCTAGACTGTTAGAAGTCAAACGACACACAACACAATGAATTTGGTATCTTACTGGAAGGGCTATAACATCTGTGGCTAAATTTAGGGATAGCAGTCTACTTATGCATCTTTCTCTGGGTCCAGTGCAGATTTCAGTGGAAATAACTGTGGAAGGGAAGCCAAAGCATGAGCCAGCAAGCAAGAGAAACCAATACATGTAATGTGTGACCTGACACAGTTATCAAAGTATAGGGACTTGGGCACACGCTCAGCCAGGGACTTCCCAGGTGTTGTTTTATTTATATACCCAAATCCGTCACCGTTGCTCATGCTGATTGGGACTACTGAACACTGCAGCCCAACAACAACTGGAGCCCATCACAGTCTCCCAGTTGAGAACCACTGGAACTGGCTTTCAAGGGAAAAAAAAGTAAGATCTCTTTCTCCAAGGATGTACCTCCCTTTGTGACCTGGAAAGTAGAAATATGCTTTGTACTGTGGCTGCTGGAGTCCTCCTTAAAGTGCCCTCTGCTTGCCATGCATCCAGAAGGGGATGTTTTGCCTGGGCGTACCCAACACATTCAGGTTTCAGGATTGTGTTATTCTACATATGTTGTGCAACTGCAAGAGTCTGGAAATTCCTTGAAGGGTTGGATTCAGAATTTGCAACATCAGTCTCCCTTATGCTAACTTGCTTAAGCCCTTTGGTCTGTTTTACGTCAAGTTAATACTTAGAATGAAGATATCAGAACTGTGATTTGGGATCTCTGATGGCATTGCTTTCTGACCTTGTGCAATTTCGCACTGTGTTTTAAAACAGAACACATTCTGGAAGTTGTTGTACATTACACAAATTCATACTAGAGAAGTATTTTTACTCTGCCAGGTGGATGTATGTTATACCCTAATGTGAACATTTTTTAATTTATTCAGTAAAGCACCTTACATAAATAACAAAGTACTGTGATGCAGCAGCTAAAAAAGCCAACACTATTGTAGACTGCATTAATAGGAATATACTGTTGAGATCAAAGGAAGTAAAAATCCCACTCTATTCTGCTTTCATCAGACCATACCTGGAATACTGTGTCCAGTTCCGGACATTACTGTTCAAGAACGATATTGACAAGCTGGAACAAGGCCAGAGGAGGGCAACCAAAATAGTAAAAGGCCTGGAAACCATGCCCTGTGAGTGGTGGCTTAGAGAGCTGGGTATGTTTAGCCTGGAGAAGAGAAGATTAAGAAGTGACATGATAGCTATGTTTAAATATTTGAAGGAATGTCATATAGAAGATGGAGCAAGCCTATTTCCTGCTGTTCCAGAGACTAGGACATTCCTGATGGTAAGCAGTGGGAAAGGGATGGGGAGCAATGGAGGCAGTGTGCCCCTGGCAGCAAATTTTGGGGGGCGCTGTGGCTCCTTGCTTGTCCTCCCCAGCATGCCATAGCCCTGCCCCCGTATGCCATAGCCCCACCCCATCCACCCCCATGTGCTGTATCCCCACCCCCAAATGCTGTAGCCACGCCCCAACCCCTCCGCCCACCCCACCCCCGCATGCTCCAAGCTCTGCCACTGATGGTATAAGTAGTTCAGCAGTGGAATATGCTGCCTTAGAGTGTGGTGGAGACTCCTTTTTTGGTTTTTAAACAGAAGCCGGATGGCCATCTCTCAGGAGTGCTTTGATTCCTCCATGGCAGGGGTTTGGACTAGACGTCCCTTGTGGTCTCTTCCATCTCTCTATTATTCTAAAAATACAGTACCAGTAGAGCTCACAATAGCCAATTTTTTTGTAGACTGTAGCGTGATCTGTTTTGTGCTGAAGCAAATGTATTCCTTCTGTAATCTCCTCACACATGTCATGATGACATCATGGTGTCTACAATTCCTTGCCTCGTATGACTGGCTGCTGCTAATAGATGATGGCGAAATACAGATTACTGTGATGTCATGCCATAGCTAAGTAATTCTAGAACTTACAGTGGGAAGAATATTTAAACATATGGCTTCCATTTTCAGCAGCATTTTACATAATTGTTATACGTAGCTTTAGCCTAATTTAGTCCCAAAACACTTCATAAAAGGCCATCTACCTATAAGCCTCACTGTTTCTGTAAGGCTCTCCTCACTTGCACCCATCTCCTGCCAAAATTTTGCTTCCCCAATTCCTGTCCCTCTTAGCCAAACCGTTGCAGCGAAAGCACCAGGAAAAAAGAGTACCAGAAATACATTTCAGCTGTTTCTTCCAGTGTCCAAGGTATGCCTACCACTCTACATTTTGTGATGGCATGCTTAACTACTGTTTTAGAGGACACTGGGGAATCATGACCCCCCCATGGCCTACATATCTTGATCTCTCTGTACAATGTCTGTTTGTGGTTATAACTCTATATTGCTTTGTTTACCCAGGCTGTCAGTTTAGATCAATCCATGTTATGCCCCTGGTTGGATCTCTTTCTCTAGCTGGCTTCCTGGCTGCTCTCTTCTTCCCATGCAGTTTGCCTCCCATCCCCAAACAGAGCTCCAGAATGTACTGTTAGAAAGGCATACTCATTAGAATGCTGGGTTTAATTACTCATCCCTGCCCCCCATCATGTGTATATAGGATTAGAAATTGTGACTTCATTAGATCTCCAGTCAGTGCTATACCAGTGGCAACCTATTGTACTGAACTGACACAGTTGCTTTCAATACTAGCATAACATAACTGCACATAGTTTTCATGGGTACAATGTCCACTTGCTGCTGTGCTGGGATTTGTATGCTTTCCTTTGATTATTTCCTTGTTTTCACCAGCTATAAAGCCTCCTGCTCTCTAAATTGCTCTCCCAAGGGAAATGGGAGAATCAATGGCCTCAGGAGCTTCTAAAAGAGCGCTTTCCTTACCTAATGAAAAAAAGAGCGGTCAGGTGTCTTTATTACTCTACTGCCATTAATTATGTACGGTAGCCTGTTATCTGTGTCTTGATGTTATTTACATTTTCCTGAGCTATAAAGTGATAATCATATCTCATTGACTGGTGGAAAAAAATGCCTTTGAAAGAGAATTGGTGTGGCTCTCAGACCATAACTTATTTACAGTTAAGCTGCACTTATACACACACACACACACACACAGAAAGAGAGAGAGAGGATTCCTAGTGTCAGGCAAGAACACAAGCCGTAAATCATCTGTCCTTAGCTGTTATTTCTCTCAGATGGTTTTGATTAGAATGGCTATTGCATGAAAATGATCCGCAGCTTGTCAGTACATAGGGGAAGGTTTGTGTGGGTGATGGATCCCTGAGGTGATGGCTCATTCCAAAATTTACTAATGTGGTCAGGTGAATTGGTTAATGCCATTTCTCAAAGGAATTTAAGTTGCATATGCTACTCACAAATAAGTCATATAATACTTACGTGGTCAAGAATCATAAAACCACTCATGAGACCATTCTTTGCCTTTTGAGTTTAATATGTAAATCCACTTCGGCTCCTCGTTTTGTTCAGTGGTACATACTTGTTGATAAATATGTCCCATTACATGAGGGTGTAGAATAAATAATAGAATAAATGATGTGGACTCACTGTTTTAGAGACATATGCTGTAAATAAATTCTGCAAAATCATTTGATTATGGCATAGAACTGCACACATGAGCCTTTTTTTAGTTATAATGCATGCAAATCAACAGGCGTTAACTTTTCTATACAGTGTGCCCTCTGCATATGCGGGGGTTCTGTTCCAGGAACCCCCATGTAAAACAAAAAACTCAAGTGTCATAGCCCATGGTAGTCAATTGGTGCAACATGTGCATGCCTGCATGTGCCAGCACCCATCGCATCCCTTGATTGTAATGGGAGCTATGCTTCACATGACCTTGTGTGCATGTATGCAGAGATTATACCAGAAGAGGGACCACTATATGTTAATGGGGAACTCATTCTCAGGGACTGGATCTTTATATACAGAAAATGGCACTATCTATGGCCACAGAAAGGAGGGTATATCAGCAGGCTTAGGGAAACCCCATCATTTGCAAAGGTTAATGTGGAAAAATGTGGAAAAAAGTGGGAGGAACCTAAGCAATCTATTGAGGACTGAACATGTTAATTGGGCATGGACTAGGAATAAACAGTTGGTGAGACACACAAAATAAGGGAAAAAAATGGAGTGTTTTAGAAGATGAAATGGCTGAATGGAACCATGAAGAAGGACATTCATACTGGTGATGGCTATATAAAATCTCAATGATAGGAAACAATATTTGAAAAACTTCCTTTGTGGCAATTCCTGCTTGTAGAATTTGGACAACAGCTTCCAGTCCCTGTGGCCATACTATTCAGGTGATTCTCAGAGCTTTTCCAAGCTCTGTCAAAAAGCATTTTAGCTCTAAATAAGAAGTGCAGGGTTCAAACAGCAATAAACGGTTTGTGTTACTATAGAGCACAAAATGCTGAATTAGAGGAACCTTGTTATCTACTCACACCTGTAGTCTTACATTTCTTCAGTTTCTTCCTTCTGAATGATATATCCAAGATAATCCACATTTCTTTAAACATTTATTGTTGCTGCTGCTGCAGCTGCTTTATGAAAAATTTGGCTATCTGGGAACAGTGGCATTTTTGTATGAAAAATGTGGGATTTATCCATAAAATGCCGTATTTACATCCAAACCTCCTACTATTCCCAGCTAATCACATGTTTTGTGCAAAATTGCTGTTTTTCTTACAAAAATAGCATTCTTGCACACACACACACACCCCACAGGTAGCCATCTGGAAGTTGAATTTTGTGCAATCTGTGGTGTGACAATCAGAAGCAAGACCTCTGTCATAACTCTGAATCTCACTGCAGGTTGATGACAAGAGGGGGCTAGAAAGATCATCCTACTGTACCCTGATCACCTGCAAACCACTGTGCTTGGTGAGTCTGCTAACTGGTAGATTTAGGGGGGCATTTTTGATCAGATCAATAGTGACACATTGTAAACATGAAGACCAGACAGTTACATTGTAAGTATGAATACCAAACTATTACATGTAAATCTAGCTTACATATTTGCAACTGCTCAACAGGAAGCCAGCCAGTGTTTTTTGGATGAAAAATGTGCACAAAATCCACAATTTTTGTGCAATACTCTGCATGTATTCCTGCGCAGATTACTATCCCAAAACAGTTTGATATGGGCAAATACCAGGCAAGAACCATGAGGAAATATTATTTTCTCCCATCATGAGGAGAAAGGTGTAGAAATTATTTGTCCTCATACCTGAGGATGAGATAGTTGAATAGCTACATCCTTAGTCAGGAACAGAAATGTTTTCTATGTAATGCCAAGATGAGTTAGACAGCTTCTGAACTAATCTTTCATCTTGTCCAGTTTACATTCTTCTCTACCACCCTTTGACCACTGCTTTAAAAGTAACAATGTCTTCTGAGGATCTCTGGCAGTAGGGATGAGAAAGGGTTTCGTTTGGTTCGGGCTTTTTTTTTTTTTGGTAAGACCTTTTCAAATGTCATGTTTTTTCATAAATTGACAGGAAGAATTTGAGATCTGAATGTGATGGAAAGCAAACTAGTTCATTCACCCTTCCATACATACTGTTTTATCAATCTGCCTTTGAATACTTGTGAGTTCAGCTGTATTTGGGGTGCTGAATTGTAGTTGTCACCTCTTTTTTAAATTGGCAGACTTAAAATTTATTGTCTTTCACAGCTACATACCTGTTAAATCTGGACAATAAAAATGGTTGGGAATTTCATTGATTGAATATTTGTTAACACCTTACCAAAATTTATAAAATTCTTTGAACACTGGATGAAAGGAGCTTGAGCTGTATGGAAATTCTTAACTGAAATTGGGGAAAGTAAAATTTGCCCAGCTTTTTACTGAGACAGAGGAATAGCTCCTAATGAATCCCACTGTTCCTCCCATCAACATTTCATCCATTGGAAAAACACCAGAATTCACTAGGATTAGGAAATACCCCACATTACAAGAGAGGTTACTTTTATTTTACTTTTATTTCATCTGATTTTATTTCACTTTTGTTCTACTTATGTATCCTGACTGAGTGCTCTCTATAGTTGCTGATTGTTCCATCTATTCATAACCATAAGGAAAAAGGACTGGCTTTTTATTTCATCTGTATTTGGTTTTAACCTTTATTCAGGCAGATAGGAAATAAAAAGAAAACCTAAAAGAAAACAGTTGGTGTTATTTACTTGCTGGAAGACTTAACATTAACAGTATCAAGATAAAATATTTTATCCCAATAACAAAATAGTTTTTGCTAAGGGAATTCTTCTCTAGGTGAGTAGCCATTCTTTGTGTTTATGCTGTCTAGACAATTAAAGCTTGTCACTTAGATGCTGCAGTGGTCCTTGCAAGTGAATTTTCCACACATAGTGCACCATCTGCCGGTTTTCTTATCTGCTGCCCTAGTGTAGAAGTAAGAGTGTGGGAGGGGGTACTGTCAATTGGTGACAACATACATTAGGTCTTTGGTTGGCAGAAGTTCTGTTAGCAGTAAGCTACTGGGAAAAAAAAAGTCCACCAAAACATTTCACTCATTGTGGACATATGATTCAGCCAACATTGTCACTACACTGTAAATAAACTGGGCATTCTGTGGTATATCAGACTGTTTCCCAGGTAAATGTCTGCATTCAGAAGATGTGATGCTTTACCTCTGCAGCACTACCACATTGTTGTGCCACATTTTCATGGTTTACTTGGCATAGATTGCTGAAATGGTCATTTACTTTTGAATTCAATCAGCTGCTTATCATTGACTAGACCCATGCCTGGTGTTTGCAACATTCAAAACTCAATAAACAATCTAATATCCACTTGACTAACAAGTAGAGGCATTTAAGCAAGACAAATCACACACACAGAGACCACACACATCATACCGAAACAGGGCAGAGGTGAGTCAGTATCAAATTGAACAAAATTCATAATCCTTAAAAAAAAATCTCAGAAAAGGCACTTGAAGTTTCGGTTAAAATACAACATGCCTGTACTGTATCTTAACTCTTGACTAAGATGCTGTTGATGTGATGCAGCAGTTAGCTATTATAGCAACTAGCTCATATATTCCAATTCTAGAAAATAGGATGGAAAATCTAGGACATAGGTCAGCCCCTGGACTCCTTTATAGTAGATTCTTCAGAGTTATATTTCTGTTTTGAAGGATCAAGTAATAATGCAATTATTGCCTGAGACTTTATAAATCACGGATATATCAAGAGTTACTACAGATATTGGCTGCATTTGGATCTAACCCTATAATTTAATGCTAGGTAAGTTAGGCAAAGGAAATTGCTTTTTCTAGACTTACATGCCCCTTCTCCCGACTTCTTACCCATATTGTCTGGTCTTAATCTTAACTATGGTAAATGCATGCTATGGTAAATGCAAACACTTCCCTAAACAATGAGTGGGAGATGGCTTATTTCAACAAGCCTTAGTTAAAATAAAATGCCATTTGTCTAGCTTTAAATGGCATGCATTAAATGGCATGCATGTAATTAATCAAAAATAGAAGCCATTTCTTCCAAATATCTTTCTGTCATTGTGCCAGAAGAGACTTGGGGAACATTTGAATTTGAAGTTTACTGCAGCTTGTTTTTGTAATCCTATACCTGAAGGAGTCCCTACCGCAGATACCCATATGCCTTTCAGGTAGTATTGCACAGGTGATAAATGATCTCCTATTACTATTTAATATACAAGATAAATCATTAATAGCACTTGCATTATGTGTTATCATGTGATGAATTATGGACTTATGCTTATTTTTCTGTTTGAAACGCTGACTAGATATTTTGGGAATGTACTAGCCTTGTCTCCAACCCCATTATTACTCCTTTCAGTTGGCAAGTGATGCTCTGAAGAGAAGATCCTCATGTATGCTGCAGGGAGGCTCTCCTTTGTGATTTCAGGATCCCTGAAAAACCAAGTTCCTCAATCACCTGGGGAACTTTCAAGGGGACAGAACATCTCTTTAGACTGTTAAGTCTCCCCCTATGGAGAAAGACAATTAACATCTTGCCCTCCTTCTGCATATACTTAACATATATAATATGATAGAGTTTCTGTCTCTGTTGAGGGTCAAATTGGCATTTTTTAAAATTTTTACTTCTATTACATGCAGTAAATACTGGAATGCAAGGAAATCTGAGCCTTTCCCAGTCCTAGTCTCTGATTATAACTAAAACTGCATCCTTTCCATTGCCAATGAAAAAATAAAAAATAAAAACAATGAAAAACAAACTCAGCTTAGTCAGTCAATGAATTTTATGATGTGTAATTCAACCGTATAATCAGGCACACTATACGGCAAAACTGAAGCTCCTGGAGACTCCACAGGTTCATAGTGCCAAAGGTGTATCATGTAACTGAAAATGATTAGCACAACAGAACAAAAAGTAATCCCTGTCTTCCCCATCTTAAAATCACATTAAATGTAAAAAAGAGGACAGCCCTGTTCCTTCGCATGAACCATGAAGTCAAGACCATTGTTTTCTGTTTGTTAAGACAGTGCTTGAAATGTAGTTCCCAAGAGTGTGGAGCATCAGAATCCATAATATTTAACCCCACAAGCTGAATGCAGGTCAGAGAGGAATGCCAGCTTGCCAAGCACTTGACTCACTTCTCCTACTTGTTCAGCCAACACCTTTGGGTAGGACTTTGAGTTTATTTATTTGTTTAGGTAAAATATTTATTTCCTCAACCAGGATTCCCAGGAACTCTAGGATTCTGCAGGAGGTCACTAAGGGTTCCACAAGAGATTGTGACAGAAAAAAAAAACTTTTTAAAATTTTTAGTTGTAGATGCAATAATGTTTTATTTCTGGGATTCCCTTACAGCTGAAAATTATTTCAAGGGCTCTTCCAGGGTAAAAAAGTTAAGAAAGGCTGACTTACTTGTCTCAACCTACTAGGGGTCCTGATGTTATATCCAACAGGCAAAAACATTAAACAGATACTTTGGAAAGTAATTTATCATTTATTATGTTTTATTTAGAGTAAGGGGAGCAAATGTGATATACTAGTTTAGGTGTTGGACGAAAACACTAGGGCACCTGGGTTCAAATCCTCACTTGACCATGGAAATCCTGGGGCAAGTGACACTCTCTCAGCCTCTGAGGCAAACCCCCTCCGCACAAATCTTACCAAGAAAATCTCATGATAGGGTTGCCATAAGTCAGAAAATGACTTGAAGGCACACAACACACATTTACAGCAGCTCTACTTATTGATTTTGGCAGTAGTGAGTTACTCATATGTTACTTGCTCATTAAAAAACCCCCTGTCTTTTCAAAAGAAAAACAAAAACAATCCTCAACAACATTTTAGGAGCAATGAGTAACCCATACTCTTTACCTTAAAAAAAGTAACGCCACTACCAGTCATTACATTGCTTTGCAACACAACAGTGGTCGTGCATTACATAATACAGGAAAAATTGTTTGGTTTGAACCCCTTGCTTCCAAGATTGTCTTTGAGCCCCAGGTCAAAAGAAAAAATTGGGAGATCTATCAAGTTCCCTTGATGAGCAGCATTCAGTTTAGTCACAAAGGGTTTGCAAACATGATAAACGTGCAATGATGAATAAATATGAATATGGGGGCCACTGAAAAACATGGGAAACAGAATGGAACTAAGTATTTTTCATACTTTATTGAGGGTGCTAAGAATCTCTAGGTAAATAGCATTAGAGTCTGAGCCAGGGTTACAGAAAGGCATATTTAAAGCTAAAGAACCATGAACATTATTTTTAAATACAGAAATATTTATCATGTATCAGATGCCCTTTTTTCAGAAACTGAAACTCTTGACTGTTTCTCTCATGGTCATCGGAAACAGATGTGCAGAATTCCTGAAGGGGAGGAGGTGATGAGGGACCTGCAAAGTTTTACGGGAAGTTGTGTCTCATTTTGAATTTTAACAAGCCACAAAAATCACTGAAGATGCAGTTAAGTACTCTTCAACTGAGTGTGCAACACCCCTTCAGACAAAATAAAGAGCAGAACACAGTGAATCAAGAAGTAGATACTGGAAAGTTTATTCCAGAGGTAATAGTAAGATTAATCTAGAAACAAGCTGCAAGGGTTCAGGTGTGGATAAAATTTATTAACAGAAAGATGTGGGCTGTTTCTTTTACAGAATGCATTCAAGATGCACAAGCAGAAGGCGGTGCATTTCTGCACCATGTTACCTTAATGAGAGGAAACACATTGGTTTAATATTTCGAATTCAAAATATTCATAAAGTGAACTTGAGTACGGTACAGTACAGCTAATATGTAATTTGGTGCATATAATGCATAGCTGCTTATCTTCTTACTAAAAGACCTGAAGCCAAGATTTTGTTGAGAGCATGTGGAGTAAAATTCTCTGACAATGTAATTCTTCTGGGTTTTTTTTAGGAAACTACCATGCTGGCATAGTGTAATGGTTTGAGCGTTCAGCTACGACCCAGGAGACCAGGGTCTGATTCTCTGCTTGGCCATGGAAACCCACTGGGTGACCTTGGGTGAGTAATACTCTCAGCCCCCAGAAAATCCCATGAAAGGGTTGCCTTAGGGTCACCATAAATTGGAAATGACTTAAAGGTACATAACAACAACAACCACAATCATGGGCAGGTTGCTTGGGGCAGGAATAGCTGGGCCCACATGTTGCTGCAGGGTGTGCAACAGACTGCTACATCACCAGGGGAATGCTTGCATAAGGAGGTCTCATATATCTCCTTACATGTCAGTAATATGTCCAACTGCTTGCATAACTCCAGATGTAAAGTCCAAACAGGATTCCAACCATTGACTTACTCCAGGCCAAATCAATTAAGCCAAACCAAAACCCAAAATTAGCAACATGTCATAGAAAACAATGCCAACTGAGCTTATCCCACAAGGAATAGCTCCAGTATCAGAATGTACAAGTCCTAAGCAGTGCATGTCATGATGAATGTAGTCATGGGACATAATCTGTTTCCTACTGAGTGTTCAGTGACCCCCTTGGTTAAATGGTAATGTCTCCTGAAAAAGCACACTGCTTTGCAGTGGGGGATGGATTTGAAAAAGTTGCCACAGTATATGAAATGAACAAATACATTTTAAAAACCATTTTTGTAATACAAGGAAAGTGATTGCAATAGGTAAGGTGGTGAATTATGTATCTCCCAAAAGGAAAAGCAACAGAAAACAAAAGGCACATATTTGCATAAGATGCTTATAAACTAATTGAAGAGAGACAGAGGCAGTCAGAGAGGAGAAAAGACAGGGAAAGGTTAGTGCGTTGATTCTGTGAGATGGAATCATAGCAGGGGGCCAAAATTGTTGCTCAAGGCCTCTGAGCATAGCAAATGTGGAACAAAAGGGCAACCTCTGTGTGTGTGTTTGGGCACCATTGAGGATAAACTGATCTCTGCGAAGGAATGATGCAAAGTATCTTCCCCTGTTACTATTAGAAGGGCAACAATGCTTAGCATTGAAGAATCCAGAATGCCTCACAGTGGACAGCAGAAGTAGAGCTAGTTAGTTTGAGCAACCTGAAGTGTCCTCCCTTCTTGGCTCTACCTATCCTTACCCCTCTGTGATGTAAACCGATACTGTTAGGGATGTTTCTCTACTTCTTCTCCTTACCCTGCTGTCTTGTCCCAGTTCCTCTCAAGAATGCAGCTAGAAAAGGATAGTACCTGAGTCGCTTTCCTATCTTAGAATGGAGTTCCTATAATAAAGCCTTTTACTTTGTTTCTTTATGCCATTAGTGTCTTTCTTCCTTAATCAGTATCAATGCTTCCACTGAAGAAACTCACTCTCTATCAGTTATGACTTCCTCCAACTTCAAATATAGCAAAACATGGCTCCAGATTTTTTATGCATTTCCTCATTCAGCTTTTCTAAAAGTTCTGTCATTGGTGCAGCAGGCACATGTCCCTAAGAGACCATGAGGCAGTTCCTCAGGCGAGGAAGAGGGAAGTGAAGGGAGGATGGGGAGAGCATGAAAACTCAGGCCCTTTTCACATGTGTGGGGGGGAAACGGGCGAAAACACGCTAAAACGGAGCTTACCTGCAGCCGGGTAAGTCCGTCACCACGCGGAGCAGCGTGAGCTCGCTGCTCCACAGTCCTCCGGCGTCCCAGATGGCAGCTTCTGGTTGGTGGAGGCTCTCCACCAACCGGAGAAGCTCGCCAACCGGAAGCCCGCCCCCGGCAGATCTGCAGGTACGCACTTGCGCTCACCTGCAAATCCACTTTGGAGCCAGGCGACGGAGCGGCACGGGGCTGCTCGCTCCGTGCTTTTTAAAAACCTCGAAAAAGAGGTTTTTAAAAAACACGCAGCCCGGCTAGTTCCGGCCGCTCCTGAGTGGATTCTGGAGTGGAAATACAAAAAGTAGTCCATGCCAGTCCACTCTACGGTGTGGAAGACCTCAGTGACAGGTCGCTCTGCACTGTTTCAGAAGCCTGGTATGGAAATGGCCTCAGTGTTAAGACAGAGGGCCCATGTGGCACAAGGGGCCAGAAAGAGAGAGAGAGAGAGAGAGAGAGAGAGAGGTCAAGCAGAGGAGTGCTTGTAAAGGGATCACAAGGTTAAAAAGTTTGAGAACCATTGGGTTAGTTTTTAGGAATAAGTACTATAATTTAAATATAAAATATACCCTACCACTGTGGGGAAGACTATAACCATGGGCCTTTCCATCCTACATTGTTATAGTGCTATTGTTCCACTTTCAAAATCCTGTGGAATTCTGGGGTTTGTAGTTTACTGAGGCCAAAGATTTCTCTGGCTGAGAATTCTAAGTGCCCCTCCCTAGCCTGCAAACTCCAGGATTCCATAGGATGTTGAAAGTGGAATAACAACAGTAGAACAGTATAGTGTGGGAAGGCCCCATGTGACCTGTGTGCTTGCTCAGTCTGCTGTCCAAGTTCAAACTGTTGATGGTCACTTCAATGTTCTTGCTCCCCACCTTACGTATACCCCCCAAACTGTCCTGATTTAGCAGTGACAGTTCTAGTTAATTTTCTGCCATTCCACTTTGCTTTAAGAAACGTCCCAGTTTCTCTGTCTTCCACATTTGCCCTTTGTCTTCAGCATACTTCCAGTTCTGTGTGAAAAAGTAGTTCGTACTCAATTAAATCAGCAGGAGGAAAAAAACTGGAGGGGGCAGAATCTTGCTCTTCCCAGTAGGCTCAGGCAAAAGCAAACTGCTGCAGCCTCCCATAGCTTGTTTGTTGCCCCTTCTTAACAACTTTTGCCATCTTGGTCACACTCTGATGTTGCCTGGCAACATGTGACCCAGTCTTCATCTGTGGTCCTTTCCACAAGGGGCAATTGAAACGGTGCAGAGCGACCTCCGACGGAGGTCTTCTGCACCGTAGAGTGGACTGGGGCGGACTACTTTTTGTAGTTCCGCACCTCAGTCCGCTCCAAAGCGACCGGAACTGGTTGCGCAGCGTGCTTTTTAAAAACCTCTTTTTAGAGGTGTTTAAAAAGCACGGAGTGCGTGACTCTGTGTCGCTCCGTCGCTGCGCTCCGGTGCAGATTTGCAGGTGCGCACTAGTGCATGCCTGCAGATCTGCTGGGGGCGGGCTTTAGGCTGGCGAGCTTCTCCAGTTGGTGGAGAGCATCCACCAACTGGAAGCCGCCATTTTGGACGCCGGAGCAGTGCGGAGCGATGAGCTCACACTGCTCCTCGTCCCGACGGACTCACCCGGACGCTGAAGAAGTCCGGTGAGTAGTGTTTTCGCGCGGCTCCCCCCCCACGTCTGGAAAGGGCCTGTGTAATGTTGGATGGTATGTATTATGAGTTTTTATCTTTAAACCATACTTGGATGGGACAGGCTGTCAGAAGGTCTACATGTTCCCTCCTAGTAATAAGCAATGAATAAAGAAATTTATATCTCTTTGGGTTTGTTTTCTTTTGCAATAAAAATATGGGAGAGTGAGGTCATATACACCTTGGGAATGGGGGCAATGTTTGAACAAGCTTTAAACTGAATGTATTTCTTGACATACATTAGATCACTGCAAAAAACATAGAAAAGGAAAATAGCCATTATTGATACAAACAGCCTGTTTGGAAGAGACATTATTTCTGAAGGAAGAAGAAAAATCCTAAAGGCAAGATGTTGATTCCAGATTTCTGTGGGCCAAGAAACACTGGAATAGATTCAGGTCCCACTTTTGGACCATAAGTAATATAAGCTATCATGGAGCCAAATCTTAGATAATTTGATCTCTGTCTTATCATTCTTTAAAGGAATGTCATGAAGACTGTGGAGCCAAATACTCTACAGAATGGATATTAAAAGTTATTCATAATGTTGCCATATAATGCTTTGTGTGGGAGAGATCGTAATAACATAAAATACTATTTGTGTGTACATGAACACACACACTCTGTTTATATAAATTCCATTTTACCTCAGGCACATTTCAGAAGTAGTCAAGAAACTGGTAGGGTTAAAAAATAAATAAAAAGCCAGGGATAGGTCTAGGCAGATGACTGGGGCAACACATTTTTCAGACCAGCTGTTGGGTCCTGAAAACTCTTTTCACCTTTGTTCTTTAGTGGTCGGAGTAGCTTAATTCCAGTGCTGTTGACAAAGGAGAAAAAGAGCTCAGGGTAGTCGCAAAACAAGCTTTGTCCCAAGGTGGACTTGAGCCTTCCCATATTTTTCCCTCCCTTTGGCAGTGCTCTCAGAGTTGAGTCAGGATGGTGAAAAGAGTTATGTCCACTATGAAACAGCAAGAATCCTTTCCCCCTTGCAGCTGTTTCAAAGACTGAGTGGGAATTCTTGGACTTCTGCTGGAACTGGGACAGAACAGGCCTTCTGCATTCACACTGTCATCAATAGTGTTGTGGTGAGGGAAAAATATTTCCATCTGATTTTTTTTTTAAAAAAATCTCTAAGAACAGCAGAAAGCAACACTTTCTATTCTCATTCTCATCCCATATGATGAGACCAGATACTGAGGTCACACTGACCATCCGGAGAAGTCCGACAGTCTCAAGAAATGTTACTGAACTGTTTTATCCATGTCTCTGGAAAGACTGCTAAAATGTGAACATTTGTATAAACTATGTCTTTGAAAGCATCTCTTGAAGACTAGGGGCCCTTTTAACAGTGATGTACATTCAAGTCGATTGACTTGGACTCAGGTTGAACTTAATTTGCTTCGGTGACTTGACTTGGACTCGACTTGGCAATAAATGACACACTGACTCGACTCGACTCGAGATTTGTATATTTTTAGTGACTGACTTGCTGACCTTGGTCCAGTAACATAACACATTCATCTAGAAACCGTACAACTTTGAACAATGCTTCCATCTCTTTTTGCCTACTGGTCACATATAATCGGTCTCAAGCCCAAAGTGTGGGTGCATTTTTCAGAAGGGAACAGCAAATAGGTTAGGCAGTGGGCTTGAGGTCTGCTCAGCAGCCTGTCCCTGCTGCATATCCTAAGAGCAGTTTCCTAAGAACAGAAGACAGGACTCACCCCCAGAGTGCAGGGTGCATTTCTCAGAGGGGAACAGCAAATGTGTTAGGCAACAGGCTTGAGAAGGAAAAGTCCTTCCTTCCAAAGCTTTTGAAGCTTCAGTAATGGGGAGTAAGAAGGATCCTATTCCCCACTTCCAAAGCAGCAGATGGCAAAATTGCAAATGTGGGAGGGGGGTGACTCTGCTTAAATTGTTACAACTGACTTTATTTATTCTGTCCCAAAATTCTGGAATATAGATTAGGGTATAAAGTTGACTCCCAGACTTGAGACTTGACTTGAAAGTATCTCCAAAGACTTGAGACTTGACTTGAGACTTGGAGTAAAAGACTTAAATACATCACTGCCTTTTAACACTATAAAATTATAGTGCCACTTAACTGTCATGTTTCCATCCTATGGAATGCTGGGATTTGCAGTTTGGGGAGGAACATTTCTTATTCTCAACCACAGCATTGTAGTACCTCACCACACTGCAACCCCCAGGCTTCCACAGGAGAGTACATGGCAGTTAAAGTGGAGTCAATGTGCTGTAGCTGTGCAGTGTGAAAGACCACCTAGTTATCTACATGCAATTCCAGCCAGTCACTCAATTGAACTGGAATTTTATTTATAGTTATTTATTTTGTGATCTCCAGTTTCATGTTTTTCCTAATTGTTCTCAAATATCATTAAGGGGCCAGTCAGTATTTCAGATAATAAACTGAATAATAATCACAATCAATCAGTGAAAACTACACTGATTGTGCAAAGTCAGCTGTAAAAGCACAGTAGTAATCTTGTGTTGTTCAGGGAAAATATTAAAAAGCCAGCAAAACTTTGCATATATCTTCTCTGCAACGACTATATTATAAAGAGTGAGCATTCTAATTCATTTCTGAAACACATTGCCTGCTTTCTTCTGCCTTATGCTTATGAACCAAATATATATTTTTTAAAGTTTTTAAAGTAGGGAAAGAAAAAACACTGAAAATGTCTGAAAGAGTAACATGTTCAAATTATACCACATGAAAACTAAGCAAAGATATTTTAGGAATGATGGCTATAGCTAAGTAGAGGTAGAGGCTGGGAAATCATTAGGAATGGTTTACAGAAAAGGAGGCTTATGTACCTTTAAAGAAGAAAACAATACAGTAATGGAAAATTATCCATTTTGAAGTAAGAAAATATATCTTAGGTCCAAGGAAGTCTGACTCTATGGATTGGCTTTAGCTGTACCATAGACATGCCAAGAGAAACAGAGCCATACAGTTTTGTCCTATATATCATTTAAAAACCCACTTGTGAAGATTATTTACTTTCAAGGTACACACAGCTGCTCTGACTCAATGTGTGTTGGGCTATGTGAACTAGTCCTTTGGATGTAGTGCAAGGAACTGTCACAGCATCCTGTTCCACCCTTCTGAGATCAATTAGTGCTAGTGAGGGTTGGAGTTCTCATGGACCAGTGGTAGGACCTTGAGAACTGTGAAGTTTGAGTCTGTGACCTAGCAAAGGAGGCTATTACAGTTTGTGCTGGGGTGGTCTGGGGGGCGAATCCTTCTAGCACAGATAGATGAATGTATAATGTTGGGCTCTACAATTGGCAAAATATATAGAACTGCTGGATGGGGCAGAGCGGGAGGTATAAGTACCTGGCCTCTAGGCACCTGCCTTCTCAGGTCAATATTAGCCTAGCCATCAGATGGCAGTTGCAGTTTTACAATCAATTGCAACAGCTCGCAGGATCAAAATCAAACAATGCAATTTCTGTGAGGAAGAAAAGAAGCAACAACTAAACTGCTGTTTTCTACAAAAAACTTGCTATAGAAGAAGCTGCATATTTTTTAGTTTCGTACCCTTTGATAGTCTCAAAAAAGCCAGAAATTCAACATTGCGTCATTAATAGCGTGGCACGCTTTTCTTAAGCAAACAAACTGAAAGTAATTGGTGTATTGAGGTCTGCTATAGGTATGTTTGCTCCATAATTTAGATGAAGCTATATCATAATCAGATTTGTATGGATTGAAATATTGTTAATATTTCAATTGAATTAAATTAATACTTGTTCTTCAGGGTAGATGCTATAATTTTTAAACCTGCCGATTTTTCAGTTTTTAAAAAAATCAATTTTTGATGTCTAGTTTTTAGAAAATAAACAGCGCAGAAAGGCATATTCTCCAACTGTCTTGATCTGGCAGGAACACACCTGATTAACTCTCTGTTGTCCCACTTTTTCAGCTGCTTTTAAAATGTCTCAGTGTCTTTCCCCTCTTTCCACTTTCCCCTTCCGTCTTCAGCTTATTTCAGTTGCTGCATATTGAGTCCAAAGTGCAAAAACCCTCTTTTAACTCAGCAGGGAAAGAAGAGAGGAAGGGATGGTGTCTTGTTCTTTCCAGCAGGCTCAGGCAAAAGCAAAGTGTCGCAGCCTCTCCTAACTTCTGTGTTCTTCCTCACTGGTAACTTTTGCCATCTTGACCACACTCTGAGGTTGCTTGCCCATACATGTCCCCATTTTCATCTGTGAAATGTTGTAAAGTACATCATTGTTGTATGAAAGATGTCAACAGCATTGTTTGTGCATGTCCCATTCAGACTTAGGGAGTCTGGTAATCTAGAAGATGAAGTTTTAAACAGTTGAAAAGCAGTCTCTCACTCTTATATGTGATTGTGTGTGTGTGTGTGTGTGTCGTGTGCCACTTTCTCGGTGTGTGTATGCATCTACAGCACATAAATGTCCATATATTAATACCACTGTATGTGTGCATGTGTTATATAGAAACATTAAAGAAAAGATGGTTTTGTAGATTAGGGTGACAACATAACCTCTCATTTTGAAATGTAAACATCGTAGATAGTTTAAATTTAATCATCAGTATCCAATCATCTGTGAGGGGCATTAGCAGATGAACCATCTGTGAGGGGCATTAGCATCTGAACAAACATTGATTGAGCAATTCGTATGATCCCTATTTATTAACTTTTGAATTGATGAGGTGGTAGACTGTATTCTAGTTCCTCATTATTCTACTATGGTGACATCAGCAAGGTCATTTCTTTTGCAAATGGAGATACTGGAATAAAATTTGAAGCAATTCAATGAGAGAACTTTATTTTTTCTCCTACTGTTAGCCTCAGAAATATGTTGTCCACTGGCATGCTTGTTTTGTCTCAATGGGACTTGTTTTTATCTGTGACATTCCTTCTTTCCCCAAATTGAACTAGAACACTGACGTCCCAGTACATTAGTGACTCATATGCCAGTTTGGATAGCACTTCTTTGAATATTACAACTGTTTTTCCAGATGTTGCCCTTGTCACATGCAGTCTTGATCTTTAGCTGACTGTAGCAAGTCATCTTAAATCTTAAAGGCGTGGACTTAAAGAGCATGTGTATAATGGCACAGTCTTCACTTTTTGTAAAATGAGACTATTTTAAAAAGTTGCTGAGAAGGAAGTTCTTGCCATACAATGGATAATTTTGATTATTGGCTTTTTCATAGATGCTAATCAGTATGAAAACTATGAATAGTTAAATATAATTGATTGTCATGTCCTGAGTCATTGCTAGGCACTTAAAAGATTATGAGTCCCAGCTCATAGTATCTGCATAAATAGCTCATAATAGCTGCATAAATAGCTCATAGTATCTGCATAAATTTTAGTCTTTTTTGTTTATGGCTACACATACAAATTTAGAAATAGTTCCTAGGTAAATAATGCCTTCATGCTTATCTCTATAGGGTGAATGACCCTGAATTCTTTAGCATTGGTCCTTCCAAAGCAAGGTGAAGATGAGAAGTCTGAAAGGAGGAAATATTTCCTATCTAGAAGAATTCAAATTAACACAACAGTGTGGTGCCTTGAACGCTATTAGAAAAAATAAAACTTTGACAGCTGAAGGACATGTTTATACCAATGCTTATTTTTCCAGTTATCAGCTCCAATAAAACACCTCAACTGTTGCTGGGTTCTGCTTATCCCAAGAGCCCTATGCATATGCCAAATGTAACTTTTTAGAGCTTTTTGATTACTAAAGTTCCATTTACATATATAATTATCACATTCAAGTGAAATATTTTTATCTATAATCTTCAATTCAGGGATGCCTCCAAGTTCATATATTGCAAAACCCAGCTATATTTACATAGGGTTACTTTTTAAAGATGAAAATGATAAACATCTGAGGTTCTGCAAAGAAAAAAAAAACACGAATAAGAGAGGATTCCACTCTTCTGTATGAGCAAGTTACTTAAAAAGGTTCTCATAATGCATTTTCAATAAAAGATTTATAAACGGAAACATCTGACTTCTATTTTTTCAGGCTACAACTACACATACGTGCATGTGTGTGCGCACAATTCCGGGAGGTTAGGAGTAAAAAGTTCCATTAAACAAGCTATCTGTGTCTCATTTCATGAACTCTCAAGGGATCCATGCATTTGGGAGCAGGGGGAGGGATATCCCTTTTTATAAGTCACTAGAGAGTGGAACTCACTACCTCAGTCATAAGCCACAGCAAACATAAAAGGCTCAAATGGTATTAGGACAGAAATTAGGCAAGGAATTAACCATACATTTTGTGGTACAGTCATTTCATTTCCTTTTAAGTTTTGCTTGTACTCTGATTACGAGAACAAGAGAAATGTTAATTATTTCAGAAATGCTCAGAATTGAAGTGTGCTCTTGGACTTCAGTTCTCTCTGATAAACAAGTGTGATCCTAATCTTTGGATCCTACATGTCTGAGGCCCTTTTTGCACAGCATTTGCCATGCGAAAGGGCGCTTGGAGCGTTGTGCGATTGTGAGAACCAATCTGCACAACGCACTCACAATCGTGCGATGTTCCAGGGCAGGGCAGGCACCATTCGCGCACTTTTTCATTTTCAGCTTTCAGCCAAAACTGGTGCACGATCGTGCATTGCTTCAGGGCTGCACGCGCACTTGCCGTGCGTGCAGAGCCTCCGGAGCGACGGCGGTCGCACTTCCTGCCCCAGTGCAGCCTGGGAAACTCCCAGGCTGTGCTGCGGAAGGAAGAGGCAGGGCTCTCGTGCTACCTGCTCGGGAGCAGGCAGCTCGTGTGGAGTTGAAACAGCGGGGATGCGAGAGCCTCTCACTGGAGGCTGCTTGTGCAATCCCTGCACCCCAATGCCGAGAAAAGGGCCTAAATCAAGCGAAGTAGAAGGAAGAGACTCTCTTTTCTTGTAATTCTGGGTTTGTTTTAAAATATGTCAGCTCCAGGGCTAATGACTACTCATATCATGGAGGAAAAGCCAGGACCTGAGCATGTCTTCACTTAACATACTCAGTCTGCCCTTTTTACCTCTTCTGACACCAGATATCAGAGATGTTAAAACTGTGGGATTTTCTTCAGGGATGTGGAAGAGAGCTTTGAAATCCATGCCTTCCAAATGCCCTGATTCGACATGACAGTCCTGACTAGTCATCTGCCATCCCACTTTTTCAGCTATTTTTAAAATGTCCCAGACCCTTTCTGCACCTTACCCATCTCTGTCATCGTCTTGTCATGATCCTGGCAGTGCCACTGCCAAGATGTGAACGTGACGTGAAAGCTGCCCTCTGCACCCAGCCAGCTGCTTGCAGAAGGGTTGCATGAGCAACATGCACCTTCCTTCTGAAGTGTAGTTGGCCACTTCCCATGCTGCACTAGGGAAGGAAGCATGTAGATTGCACTTCTGCCATTTCCTCATGGCAGCCAGTGATCGAAGCATCACGCAATTGGGGCCATTACAAGATTTTTTCTGGTAATGGAATATCCCACAATCGTGATGGGTGGGACACATTGGCAGCAGGACCTCAATGGTGCCATGCAGAAGCACAACTCACAGACCAGCAGCACTACATCCCCATCGTGGGATAGCAATGTCATGCGGAAATGGCCCCAATTTGTCTCTCTTCCCATTTTCCCCTTTGTCCTCGGCTTACTTCTATTTCTGCAAACTGAATTCAAAGTGCAAAAGTAAATTGCACTCAATTAACTGAGTGAGGACGGCTGAGGCAGAATCTTGTCCTTTCCAAAAGGTCAAGCAAAAGCAAACCGTTGTAGCCTCTCCTAGCTTGTGTGTTCTTCCTTAATAATTCTTTTCCTATCTTGACGGTATTCTGATGTTGCCTGGCCACGTGTGTCCCAATTTCCATCCGTAAAATGTTGAAGCATATCAAAGTCAGATCTCCTCCTCCAAAATCAAAGTCAGGGGCAATGATAGGTGTTAAACCTGGGGAATTGTAATAAAAAAGTAACATTTTCACAGATGGCAAAAACTGTTTCTTCCAGCCTTGGAGAAAAGTGATCTGATCAATGTATGCCCCCTGGAATGCTTTGTCAGGCATCACAGGACTCCACATTGAGTCTCTGTAGACGTCGTTCTCGGAGTAATATCTCCTTGAACTCAGTGAGGTTTACATCTGAGCACACCTGTATAGGAGTGTGCTGCAAAGGTCTGAACAGAGATTGTTCAGTTACACAAAACTTGCAGGTAAAAAAATAGGAAAAAGGTTAATGAAATAAGAGGCTTGGTTTTATTTTTAAGGCTAAGATAATTATTGTAGGCTCAATCTATAAAGAATAGGATCAGAACAATTTATTGAATTAATTTATGAGTTGTAAATTGTTATTAAAGTTCTTGTAGTGCAACTCCATTGAGGATGGGGAGCTAAACACTCACAATTATCGCATACTGCCACAAAGTGCATGTGTAAATTTATAATTTTTTTTTAAAAAAACTGGTTTTAATTTTGTTGTTGTTGTTGTTGTTGTTGCTATGGTGACCATAAGAATGACTCTATGATGGGGTTTTCTTGGCAAGATTTATTCAGAGCATGTTTGCCATCACCTTCCTCTTAAGTTGAGTGATTGTGATTTTCTCGAAGTCACCCAGCGGTTTTTCATTGCTGAGGGGGAATTTGAACTCTGGTCTCATGGTATCCTAGTCTACTGCTCACCCTACTATATCATGTGGGCTCAAATTTTATTGATAGTTCAATTATAATTTTAACTGGTGTATGGTATTATTTGCTGTATTTAACTTTTGTAAGATACCTTGAATCCCAAACTGGGAAAAAAACAGAATATAAACAACACCAATAACAATGACTACTGCTTGAAGTTATTGGCCTAAATCTAAATTCTAGTCTCAATGAGAAAAGACAGAGGATTTAAAGAATATTGCAAATGTTTACATCCTCAATGAGAAAGAGTGCTAAACTAGTGAAAACAACCAAAAGAAAAAATGCTCAGTCAATGAAATTTTCCAGCCCTGTGCAAAGTGAAAAAGTCAGTGCTTTCCCTCCATTTTTAATTTCTTTTTTGTACAAATACTATCCTGAATCCTATGGTTAGTCTCAACTAGAGTAGATCCATTAAATGAATGGGATTTATCTATGTGTTGACTCACTATTCAATAATTGATCCAATAGGTCTATTCTGCTGGGGACTAACCAACAGGATTCAGATCATTGAATTTTTGAGTACTATATAGACTGGCATCCTGGTAGTGACATATGAAGGCATATGTTTGACTTACATTACCCTGTGTTTTTTAATGTTTGTTGCAGAATCAGGTGTTCACTACTTCAATTGTCCCCTAACCACTAATCTCACTGTTCTTCTGTGAGGGTCCCCAACATGGCCATTTAGTGGCTGGTGTAGGGTGGAGGTGGCCAAGAAGCATACAGCTATATTCTGACAGCTAAACACACAAAGATAACCTCATTGTCTAGGATGACCAGAGCACCTCCAGGAGGTCTTGGATGATGCCTGGAGGTGTTGTGCATCTGTATATTTGAATATAGCATCTTGGCTGCCCTTGCTTGCCCTTGCTGCATGGCCTTGTTAGGAAGGCCTCACAGGAGAACAGTGAGTTTAGCATGTGGAATGTGGAAATATGGACTGGGGTTTTCTATCTTACAGAACTTTACATTCTGTCTCTATGATGCAGTATCATGGCTGTAGTGATTTTGTTGAAAAATTAAAAAAAAATACTTTGAGATTTTTGCAAAGGAAGTCTCCGAATGAGACATTTGCATATTTTCACCCACTGGGGGAAAAAGTATCAAAATGTACATATATTCTTACATGTAAGAATAAAATAAGCAAAAATGTATATCCTTACAGTAAATCCACTGAAGCAATGACTTTTATCTAAGGCCCTTTCTGTACCTTACCATTTTCCAGCGCTGGGGTGCGGAGATCGCGCGAGCAGCCTCCGGTGAGAGGATCTCATGTCTGGGGTCCTTCGGCTCTGCACGAGCTGCCTGGTCGCATGAGAGCCCCGTGTCTTCCTTCCGCAGTGCAGCCTGGGAGTTTCCCAGATTGCGCTGGGGCAGGAAGCATGACCGGTGTGGCTCTGGAGGCTCTGCATGCCAGGTTAGTGTGCGCGGGGCCAAGGAGCAATGCATGATTGCACGCGATTTTCAGCTTTTAGCTGAAAATGAAAAGGTGTGTGATCAGCGCCTGCCAGCCCCTGGAGCATTGCGCAATTGTGAGTACGTTGTGTGGATCACTCCTCACAATTGCGCGATGCTCCAGGCCCTCTTTCGCATGGAAAATGCCATGCAAAAAGGACCTAAGAGTTGTGTCATTGTTTTTATTGTCATTGAGACCAATGACTGGATTTAGGCCGTTGTGTCAATGATTCCCATTGCTTTATTACATTATTTTTTCAGGACAGACATAAACTGGATTCCATCCTTCCCTCCCTCTCTGTGTGTGTAGGACAGCGAAAGAGAGAGATGAGAAGGACAAACTTACTGCTTGTAATAATAAATTAGTGAGACTTTCTGTTCTTCATATAAAATAATTTGGTGTTTTTCTACAAATGACAAGTCTCATTAAAAAAAAAGAGTTTTAGAGATTCAGGATCCTGACTTTTATCTGGAAGCAACATGCAACCTACTTCTCACCACCATGACAAACAGCCATTTAGGCAAAATGTTGTAGTACCTGGTCCCAATCTGAAATAGAAAAGATACGGAGGAAAATTCAACCTATTTAATATTAGCCTGAAATGGGCAAGAATACTGGAAAATATAATGAATTATGGACTCTCTTCCACTGGCGAGGGCAAGCTGGGAATTATTTGATCAGCTGTTTCCAGTGCTAACAACTGTGATTCTATGGAAAGCCAACAATTCTACCATTATGAAGGTGATGGATTGTTGTCATTTTTTAAAAGCACACACATACTAGAAACTTGGGGAGAGACTGAACAAGTATACTGAGTTTTCTCAGCAAGGCTTCTAGGAAGAGAGGAAAGTCAGCATGAGGTCAGCATTAGGGCTACATGAGTGTTGTTGCCAAACCACCCAGAGCAGGAGGTCGAAAGCTGGTTAACTTCAAATACAGTGCAAAATGTCTGATAATTTCAGTGTTAACTCAACAAAGGCTATTTTTAAATCTGCTTTGTACCTGTTTAAAGTTTTTAATTATCTGTACCTCACCCTGAGATCTAATTAGCTAACTACAATATCCTGTTTATTATTTCAGAAAGTCGATATGTGAGATTTAATAAACTGCTCAGGGTGAAGTAACCAGCTACTATTGTGGCTCTGCATACTATCGCAAATCTTCTGCCTTTCTCATTTCTACAAGTGTCCACAGGCACCTAAACATTGTTTGAATTAGTCCTAAATAGTCAAGTGAGGAAAAAATAAAAGGATGCATTGCTTCACCTGACCCAGTTATTGTTCTATTCTGTTTCTTTCTTAGCACCTACATTATCACCTGATGTCCTCCTGAAATTTAAGCTTTACAGTGAAGCTACTCCATATAGTAGACTGCATACTTGAACAGTCTCCCATATTTTAAAAAAAATGAAAGAAAAAAAACCAGTATCACATCAGAAAGAAATTTCGGTTACAACTTTTCTTTAAAGATATCTGTCCATTTCATGTCTACAGAGGAGAGAGTTTATATGGGGGAGCGTATGGTTCTGTGATATTTTGTTTGCTGTGCTGATTCATACAGCTGAGTGTAAGCTGAACCTTGGGTTCATCCTGATTATCCAGCTCAGTTCTGTGTCTGAATTCTTAGAGAACCAAGAATAACAAACCCCATACATACATGCATACATAGGCCATTTCCGCACTACACTCTTATAGCATGATTGTTCCACTTTCAACATCCTATGGAATCCTGGGGTTTGCAGTTTAGGGAGGGGCCGGCTGGCTGGCCCCTCCCTAAACTACAAACCCCAGGATTCCGTAGGATGTTGAAAGTGGAACAATCATGCTATAGGAGTGTAGTGCGGAAATGGCCTGTGTATGTACAGTGGCGTATGAGTTTCTGGATGCAGACTTTTACTTAGTGTATATCCACTATGTCAAAAGGACTCAGGTTAGCCATGATAACTATCCTAAGTCTCATTCATTTCAGTGTCTACTCTAAGAATAGCCAGTTTAATGAATATTTCTCTGTATGTTGGGCTGTATTTGCACACATCATCATCATGTCTGAAAATGGATTTTATGATAATTATGATAATTTGCATATGGCCTCAGCATTTGTGATCCAACGGGTGAAGACCATGGAAAAAATGAGGAAAGGCCCATTTACTGTAGCAGCTGCTTTTTTTGAAGAAAAAAAAACTTTCATCTGGTTTCTTTTATTCATTGGCTTAACCCTATGTGTCAAGGGAGGGAACTTTCATCCATCATCTACTAACCATGTGTTGCCATGGCCGGGAAAACCAGAGTCTGAACTTTGAATCTTTCTGTAGACAGCTGAGTTCAATCTTACCATATGATTAATCTCTTTCTGAGCCTCTGTATTTTTGGACATTATGTTGCTCTGCTTCATTTCTGCACTGCATTATTATTCTTATTCTTTTCTGTTTTATGTTGCTTTTGTGGTCAGTTGAGATTGTGAATATACAGTTGTTTCTTGTGGTAATTTCCCCAAACTATAGAGTTGCAAGGTTTAGAGGACATTCTTTTCTGCAGCATGATATGACTATTGGGGAGGTGATTCAGTAACCAGAGGCTTCAGTTCAGACTTAGATTTGACAATTCAGAGAACAGTACTATTTTCCTAGGACTGATTTAGAGGCCTCTGATTTTACTCTGTGCCCTAACATCAGAATTCAATGGATGCATTCAGAGAGTTCTCATACAGATTCTCTACATGCTCCTCCTCAGATCATATTTTGTTCAGGACGCCCTCCCCCAGTGCTTTTGTGTACAGAAAACTGTAAATGATAACTGGATGAAATTGGGTAATGGTGGATTAAGGATAATGTAAGACCCATTAATTTCAGTGGATCTGCTTTAAGTTTGGCTTTGAATTATTCTTTACTGTGCAAAAGATAATCTCCTAAAACAGGAGTGGGGGGGAATACTGTTTTGCTAGGTCAGCATGCAATACCCAAAGTTGTTTTGGTGTCACCAGCACCTCCAAATCACCCATGCTGTGTTCCAAGAGGGTGAATATAATGGAGTTTGTGTGTATGTGTGTATGTGTGCATGTGAAGCAGCTGATTAAGGAGTAAAAATACCAATGGCTGAAGAAAAAACAAAAACATTAGTGTAAGAACTCAGTTAATGACAGGAAAGATGTCTAAAGGTACTACATTAAATTTGAACTAAGCTAGTTTCACTTTTGGTAGAAGTGAGAGAATAAGGAGATGGGAAGAGAAGAGGTGGAAAGATCCCTAAGAATATCAGTTTATATCCCACAGAGGTTAGATTAGGTGGATTAAAGATGAGGAGGCTTTGGCTCACTGAAACTACTTAGCCCTGTCACTGCTGCTGTCTGTAAGACATCTTCAATTCTTTAAATGCTGAGCATTTTTGCATTTACGACAGAATGGCCTTTGCTGGAAGCATCTAGAAGATGCTTCTTACCGCCCCCCGCCCCCAATTCAATCAGAAGTGGACTTTTGGTTACTTCCAGTTTGGGGGATTTATTTTTCTTCCTATTTTTTTAGGTCCTAGAAGGACTACATGGTAGGTCTACTTCTATTTAAATTCAGCAGTGCAAATTGTGCCTGGGGGAATTAATTTTCTGCAATTCTCTGTAAAACGAAGGTCAGTAAAAGTGAAGCATAACATGAAACAAAGGATTTCTTGGCCTGAATCCCATTGCTAGTTCTAATTACAGTAGATCTATTGAATCAGTGGGATGTATTCATGTGTTGACTTTCTATTCAGCAGTTGATTCAGTGAGCCTGCTAGGCAACTGGGAGCACAACAATATCTGGAAGCTGCATAGTCCCCATCTCTAGTATGAGTAGTTGTTGATCCTGATTTATTCATCATTCATACAGTTCCTTTGACATGCTGCTGGGGAGGGATTTCAAGGATCTATATTTTCAGGTCTTTTCATTTTACAGGTGTTTTTACAGAAAAACAAAAACCAGTTAAATGTATTTCATTAACTACCAATAAAGTTAAATCAATGGTTTACTTATTTATTTCTATTCTGTTAAAACAGCTTGGCCACTGCCTATGTAAAACAACTTTCAAGATGGCTAACCTCAAGACTTAAAACAACTAATTGAAATATATGCAAAAATTTAATAAGAAATAAATGTTTAGTAATAGGACCAGCATGGTGTAGTGCTTTGAACATTGGACTGGGGCCATTTCCACACTAGACTGTTAATAGCGCTATGATTCCACTTTCAACATCCTATGGAATCCTGGGGTTTGCAAGCCCCAGGATTCCATAGGATGTTGAAAGTGGAATCATAACGCTATTAACAGTCTAGTGTGGAAATGGCCTATGATGCTGGACACCAGGGTTTAGTTTCTTGCTCAGCCATGGAAACCCATTGGGTGACCTTGGGTTCATCACACACTCAGCCTCAGAAAACCCCATGATACATTTGTCCTAGGGTCACCATAAGTTGCGAATGACTTGAAGACACACAACAACAACAGGGTTTCAACAATAAATCAATCAGTAGCAAGTACTGAAACAAAATAGCAGGAACACTTAATATGTTACTATTTAAGCGCCTAAAATATTATATACCAAAAGCCTGAGAGAATTAAAACATTTTCACTTGAAGTCAAAAGTAGACAGCGGTTAAGTATATCTGAGGACCATCTGTTGCAGGGAAGTTACCATCAAGAAGCTCTGACATTGATCTTTGTTCATCTGCCACGAAAGGCAGGGGAGCTTAGCCTAGGTCTTTGATGATCCTTAGGAAAGTGACAGGTTCATATGATAGCAAGCTATTCTTTCTATGTCTAACAGTCAATGCTTGAGGCGGCCAGGGGGCTGATGATCCAGGAACTTCACCCACCACATTTCCTGCTGACCACTTGGAGTCCTACAGTCCATATTTACCTGTTTTTATCAAGTCTGTAATTACTGAAGGATGAGTTCTGTTTTTAGACAAAAAAGTGTTATTTGAGGCCCACCAAATAGCAATAAATAGGAAAAGTGTGTTCTCCAGAGGTTTCTATGGGTGTGATTATCCCATGGGAGGGGCCTTTGGGGTGAACTGAGGATTGCACAAAAGCTATTTATGGACTGTATGTGTACAATGTCCATACAGTTCCCACCCTGCTAAGACCAATCTAGGAGTAAAACTCCATTGTATTCAGTGGGACATAATTTTGTATATATATGTATAGGATTGCATTGAAAGAAATTGTACTCTTGCTCATATGGTTTCTTTATTGAGGCCATATAAAATGTACTCCCATCTTTTAGCCATGGCCCAATCATACACTTCGTGGGCTTGCTCTTATTTTATGAATGCATACCTAAACTTGGCCCATGTTTAGCCTATCCAGAAGGGTCTATCGAGGGGATTGAAATCATACTGAAAAATTCATTAAGAGGACCAAATTCTCTCAAAGAAACTGATACAGGGTGAGTCTATGGGAAAACAGCCTTTGGTTCAGAGTTGCTAACTCAGTCTTGGCAATGATTCGGTGGCCTATAACTGTCACCCTGCAAAATGGAAATGTTCTGCCAGCTAAGGATACTTTAGGGTTTTGATTGGCTAAAATCATGGAAGCGCAGAAAATATTTTCAGTCAGCACTGGAACAAATTCTGCATTACACAGCTGTGGTGAAAGTGGCATCCCTTTGAGACCATCTAGAATGAGGTTGAGACACAAAGGCGTCTTACTTTATGAATGTTCTTGTGTGTATAATCAAATTCAAAGGGACAACATATATTTTAATTAAAGAAATGGAGAGGAAAAAGGGACAAAGATGTTCTGCATGGTATCGCAGAGACTATTAAATGTTTCACTACAGCCCTGGTACTGGTTTTTTTTTAAAAAAAATGCACTATTGTACTCACAGCTCAAAACTCAAGGATATCTGACTCATAACATGTAAGTATGGAGATATAATTTAGAACTTTATTAAAATTAAAAATACCAGTGTGAGAAAAGTATATCTCACTGGGAAAGAATAATACACATTTTCTGCTTGACTAAAGGCACAATGGCTAGAGCATGAGTGAAAAACTTCCTTCAATCAAATGCCAAATTTAATTTTTAGAAAAGTTGTTGGGTGGTCAGCAGAACTAAAGGCAAGGGGTTAGACCAAAATTACCAGCATATTTTAGCTCACAGCTCATGTTACTGATATTTCAGCCTCTTAGAATGAGGAAGGGGGACCATATAAAAGTTGAGAGATCATCAAAATATGATATCATGGAGAAAGAGGTGACCATCTAGAGAATCTCAGGTTGTCCCAGGTCCTGAGCTCCCTGCCCCCCACCTCCAGGTCTAATGACATATTTTATACCTTCTTTATAATGCATTTCAGCAAGCTTCTCTGTTGTTTTACATTCCCATGTGGTGTTGTTTTACACTCCCGTTTTTCATGAATGGTTAGCAATATGTGCTTGAAACTTGGTGAGTTCTTCCACTAGAGTAAGTTCCCCTCTCATGAATTTTTGATTATTAGATTTGTACAGGCAACAATGGCAACAATATGTTAAATGTTATAGAAGCTGTTTTTCTTTCTCCATTCCATAGAAAATGTGAAGATGGCTACGGAATAATGTTACACAAAAGGTATATTAGGTGTCTACAGATATACAAGTTATTTCTCAGCCCCAGGTTAGAAATTTCTCTGATTTATGTTTTGGTCTAGGAGCTTATATATTTACTGTTTCATGGCACAGATGCCTGTGTTTAATTCTACTTTCTTTTAGCACAATTAATTTAAAATTATCATTATCAAAAAGAGGCATGTTTGAGTAGTACGACCTAGTTGACTCTGTTGACAACTGTGTAGAACTGCATTATAAAAAGACACCACATCACAGTTACACTCAAGATGAGATATAGCTCTAATCTTGGATTTCACTTTGCACTACATCAAGTAAACTTTGTGGGTGATATCTGTCTTTTAGAGATTAAGGAGGGATTGCTATGATATTCAGCTCCCCACCAATCCCTAGATGTTTCTAAGATTGAATGTGTCCGTGTACATCAGTCCTGCAGCACAACACTTCCTATTTTTCAACAGGGATCTGAAGTACACCACTGAAGAAGAAGAAGAAGAAGGAGAAGGAGAAGGAGAAGGAGAAGGAGAAGGAGAAGGAGAAGGAGAAGGAGAGAGGAAGAAGAGGAAAGAGGCACTAAGACCTGACAGGTGATACCATCATGGCTTAGAACTAGCCCCCAGTTATAAAAAAAATACATGACTATCTGAACATGGGAACAATGAAAACGAACAAACAATTGTTTTGCCTTGATGTGTTGGTGAATATATTTATTTCTATTTCTATTTCCATTAATTCCTATTAATAATAGTATTTTTATTTCTATTAATTAATTAGTTAAACATCACTATTAATAATAGTACTTGAAATTAATATTTAATATTAATTAACTGCATTTGTAGGGTAAATCCTCCCAGGATTTCTTACAGAGCAGGCACATAATTCATGATATAATTTAAAACAGTATATGAAGAAAGCACAAAGGCAAAATGATTAAAAAAAATACCCAAAAGTAAAATGCTGAAAATCATTTTCAACATTCGTTTTTAAAAATAAAGTTCATTTTAAAAAGCTGATGGAAACAAAAATAAAAACTGATTAAAAGTTTTCTTTAAATGAAAGGGAAGATTCCAGAGATGTGAGGCCAACACTGAATAAGACCTTTCTTTAAAATGTTTTTTCCCCATCAGGTTCCATGCAGAATGAGCCAATGCTGTTGTTCCCACCAGCCCATTCCCAAGCTACAGATTATTTATTAGTCCCAAACGTACATAGAATGTTTTGTAATCTCAACCTCAGTCTAAATATCAAGTTTGGTCAAAACTGGTTCATAAATGGGCACTCTAGAGCAAGAAATGAAGAAATGCAAGGTTTCGGAGATACTCAGAGTAGTGGATGGATGAGATCCAAGACCTTACTGTTATCTTCTTTGTATTTTGTCCCATTAGATAAGACAAGCATTTTGGTGACTCTGTGATCAAGCATATGGATTTGTAAAGCATGGTAGGTGGAAAAACACTTCATAGTACAGAATCTAACAAGAACAACGACAACAATGATTCCTTTAAAAAAATTAAAAAATCTTCCAAGCCCTGAATGCTCTCTTTGGGTAGAATGCAACCCCAGTTGGAAATCCTCTTCCAGACCAGAATTCTTTTTCCAAGCAGCAAACGTGCTGTGGGACATTAAGGTTTAAATCCCTACACAGAGCATTCAGGTCAAACTTCTCTGCCTAATTTAAATGTCAGGGTGGTTTGAAAGGGCAAATGAGATAAAAAGCATAGGACTCTATCTGATGAGAGGTGCTGTGGGAGGAATTAGAAATAAGCGTGGATAAGGGAACTTTTAGTGAGCATTGTTGCAGGCAGAACTGTACCTGTCTTGAATGTTGTTGCTGTAAAATGCAGTTCCCACATACCTATACTAATCAGTAGCTATATATTTTAAGTCAGGCACTGCAAACACTGCAACTCATTTTGCAGAAAAGAGTTATGCCTGTTAGGTAGATTTTAGGAGAAAAACTTAAGTGCTTTTGCCATCTAGAGGACATTGGATCACAAACATATTTTTAAGCTCCCAAAAGCTGAAAAGAAAACTATACTTACATTCATTCTGAAAGCACAGCAGGAGTTATCTCTTTCTTCTGTGTACCTCTCCCAGTAGGACTCAGGGCAATTTGCAGTTCTGAAATACGACTTTGTTTAAGATTACAGGAAGCCTCTATCTTTTGATGTGCTGCTATCTGCCAGCTTGCTCTTTTGATGCTTCCAAGTTAAGGGCAAGTTCCATTAATTTGACAGGGGTTCTGCTCTTTCATCAATTCTTCCTGCCTACGGAGGCTTGCGTGCAACCACTTGCACACCACATGCTGCTTGCAAAGCAAACCGAGGGTGGGGAAGTGCTAAGCCAGCTGAGAGGCTTTGCAAGCAGCATACATGTGATCAGTAACAAATGAGGCCATTTCCTCACTAGACTGTTATAGTGCTATTATTGCACTTTCAGCATCCTATGGAATCCTATGGAATCCAACTGCAGATCCCAGGATTCCATAGGATGCTGAAAGTGGAATAACAGCACTATAACAGTCTAGTGAGGCTTGAGTCTCTGTAAATCATCCATGTTCCTTACAATACAATACATGGCTTCTGCTTTTCAACCAATTCCATTTTCTTACAGTGCTCCAGTCCCTAACTTGTCAGAAAAGTGGGGAAGCATGTATCGATTAGTTTACATTGGACCATCTCTAATTGGAGATGGACAAATCCCACATTTGTATTCTGCAAATTTTGCTCATTTCTCTTCAAAACCAAACCAAACCAAAATTCACACCCAAGCCCTAGTGTATGTTTAAATATTAACTGTGAGGGCTTTTAAGAGTGTGCTGTTTGTGGTGTCTGCTGATGTTTATCTTCTGTCTTTTAATGAATCTGTTTTGGACGGTTTTAATTCCAGGTATTAATTGTATTTTGGATATTTTTATTTATCTTATTCTAAACATTTTTAATTGTATTTGTTTTAGCTTTTGTATGCCAGTTGGTCCCAATATTAGGCAGAAAAGATGGGATATAAATGAATTACAGACGTCCTCTGCTTTTCAACGGTCTGCTTTTCGACAGCCTGCTCTTTCTACTCTTTTCAGTTACAACCAGAACCCATATACTGGGCACGTGGTCTTCTATTTTGGCCATGTGTCGAATATATGGGTTCACAAACTGAACAAAAAGATGATACTGAGTCAATTGAGAAAAAAGCAGTGTGTGATCACAAATACTGTGTAAAAGGCACACTATGCACAATTTCTGTTAGAAATTCTCTTCGACAACAAAAAGATGACGCTGAATTGATTCTCAGTGCATCTCTTAGAAATTAAGAAGGATGAGGTAGAAAAGAAACACAGAGAGTACAGAACAAGAACTATGACTTCAATGGGTTCCACTTTTCAACAATTTCTGCTTTTTTGACAGGGCTCTGGTAACTAACTTGTTGAGTAAGTGGGGAAGCTTGTTTAATAGTAATGATAATGATAACAATGTCTGTTTCACTTTCTCCCCTATTTGAATTTTTTTCAGTTTTGATCAAAAAGGAACCAAAATGAAATTTAGACCTATTCCCAGTCTCCAGGTGGATCTGCTGTCCTGGCAGTGCCAACGACTGCTCAGGAGAGAGGGGAGAATCCTTGTGCAGTACCCAACTTAGGAACATGGGAAAAGGCCTTATATGGAATCAATCCATTTGTCCATCTAGCGCAGTCTACTCTGGCTGACAGTAGAATCTGGATCTCCAGGTATTGGCCTAAATTTCTTTCCTAGTCCTGCTTGAGACTGTGATGTCTTTTCCCCCAGTGATCTCTCATCAATGTGCTATCAAGTCCCAAGCTTTCTTAGCTTCTGAAATGAGATGAAATTGGGCATAATGGCAAAAAAAACTTCTGTCTTGCTTCTTGATTTCTTGCTAGTTCTACAGCAGGCGAGAACAGTCAAAGAAGACATGACATCTATTTGCATGAAAGGAGTTAACAACACTTTATATGTAAGCAGTAGCCATGGAGGGCCCAAGCAGTGTTGGGACAGCAATAAGTGAGGAGGGAGACTTTGACCCTTTCCCATCTGCTGTGGTCCAAACAAAAATTCCCCCACAGCTGCTATTTGCATCTGGTGGGAAGTCTATACCTATACCTATGAAGTCCAATACAGCTTAGGTCTAGACTATCTGAAAGACTGTATCTCCCCATACAAACCTGTCAGAGTCTTAAGATCTACAGAGAAAAGCTTTCTCTTGGTCTCGCCACCACCACAGGTCCATTTGGTGAGGACACAAGGGACAGCCTTTTCAGTGGCTACTCCCACCCTCTAGAATTTCCTTCCACAGGAGGCTGGCAGCTCCCTTCCTGCCTTTCCTTCAGCAACAGGCAGGCCTTTTTGTTAGAGCAGGGTGCTAATGAGTAACTGCTTGCAGGGAGCCTTTTTATGGATATGCGTGTGTGCATTATTTTAACTTTTATTTGCTTTTAAATGATTTTTTTATTGTATATAATGTATTGTTTTAATGTGATCTTAATCATGTTTAAAATGTTATTGTTTTGGTTTTAACTGATTCTTTTTGTGAGCCACCTTGGGTCCCATTCCAGGAGAAAGGTGTTGTATAAATGAAACAAAATGAAATAAATAAAATATATTGGTGTTAGTGTTTGGAGAAGAGAGTGCCAGCAGAAACCAGGTGTTGTCGGCTACGTTTCAGAGGAAGGAACTGGCGAAACCACTGCTGAGTATTCCTTGCCCAAGAAAATCCTATGAAATTCATGGGGTTGCAAAAAGTTGACAAGCAACTTAAAGGCACATAACACACATCAATGCCAGGTCAGGCACCAGCTAGGGAGAAGAGTATTTTCGCCAGTGGAAAATGCTTAAACTCTTCCTTCCTGCTCCCTGCAGCCCTGAGGCTTCTTAGAATCGTAGCATCATAGAGCTGGAAGAGACCACAAGGGCCATCGAATCCAATCACCTGTTTAGTTTTAATATATATATTAATCACACTCACAGATCTCATATAATATCTTAAGAAACTCAGCTGTGAATTAGAGAGTGATCAGTTTAAATCACATCTGTACAGGCTCTGCACACCATTTGCAAGGTGGAGATAGAAAGACTGACAAGTTGTTGCAGGATTACAAGGTAATATATGTCAAATAATGTAATAATTCTTTAAAAACCTGATCACTGCTTATCCTTTTTCTCATTCTTCCGGGCCAAGCAGCTGGGAGGGGAAAATGGGAGATGAGTTCTGCCAAGATACCTCTTCATCTCTCTTGAACATTTAGGTGATAAGACTGATCATATATTAAGGGAAGTTGGGGCTCGCCCAAGAAATGATGCTGACTGATATGGAGGACAACATTGTGCCCCACATTCTGCATAGTGAAGCCAGTGAACCAGCAGTTGAATTTTACTTTGATATGAGCAACATTACAGCTATCTCCACTGCACTTCAAGATAGCAGAATAGCTTAGAACACAGGGTAGGCTTTATGTCACATACTCGTCTGTTGTTCAACATCTCACCAAAGTTCCGAGCTTTGCCTCATCTGCCACCCAATAATAAAGCTAGCCATGAAGACAGTTCCCCTTATTGAATCCATCTAAGAGTCAGAGATAAAAGGAAGCACTTCTTTACACAGCGCAAATCATTATCATCAGTTCAACAGTACACTGGATAGCTTTTAAGAGGGACCGGAGAGGAATCTGTCAACTAGTCATAGAATCACAGAGTTGGAAGAAACCACAATGGCCACCAAGTCCAATCCCCTGCCACGCAGAAACACACACTCCAGCAAATGGCCATCCAGCTTCTGTTTAAAAAGAAAGAAGAAAACTCCACCGTACCCTGAGGCAGCATATTCCACTTTCAAATGGCTCTCACCATCAGAAAGTTCTTCTTGATGTTTAGACAAAATATCTTTTCCTGTAGTTTGAATCCTTGCTTGTGTCCTATTCTCTAGAGCAGCAGAAAACAAGCGGACAACCTCAATCGAGAGGTCTGCTGTCTTCCTGGGGCCAAGATCAACCACATAACGGAGAGGCTAACCAGGCTGGTCAAGCCCACTGACCATAAGCCTCTCATTCTGGTTCATGTCGGAACCAATGACACGGCGAGGCACAGCTTTTATCACATCGCAAAGGACTATGAGCTTATGGGGACAAAGCTTAAGGACCTTGGTGCGCAGGTGGTCATTTCGTCTCTCCTCCCTGTTCAAGGTTATGGCACATGAAGGGAAAGGGCAATAGCAGAGGTCAACAACTGGCTCCGCACATGGTGCCACAGGCAACAGTTTGGTTTTTTGGAACACGGCCTGAATTTCCATGAACGTGGGCTTCTGGCAAGGGATGGGCTGCACCTCACGAAACTTGGCAGGAATGTTTTTGCAAACAGTCTCACAAGGAGGATTAAGAGGTCTTTAAACTAAGTTCTGCTGGGGAGGGAGACAATATTATTCAGGGCAAGGACTCGGCGAGTGCAGGGGGAAAAGGCCCAAAGGATATTGGACAAGTAGTACAAGCGTCCAATGGTGGGAGGAGTAGAAACTATAGTACAAGATTTGCAGGAAGGGCCCGGGGATTTAAGTGTCCCTACACTAATGTGCAAAGTATGGGAAACAAGCAAGATGAACTTGAACTCCTAGTACAACAAAATAAATATGATTTGATAGCCATCACTGAGACCTGGTGGGATGAGTGGAATGTAGGAATAGATTGGAATGTAGGAATAGAGGGATATAGCCTATTTTGTAGAAATAGACCAAACAAGAAAGGAGGAGGAGTAGCCTTGTATGTCAAGGATGTTTTCACCTGTGAAGAGATCCATGACTTAAACCCAGGAAGGCAGATCGAGAGCATCTGGGTAAGAATTAAGGGAGCGAGAAACAATAGGGATATTCTGGTGGGGGTTTACTGCAGACCTCCAACCCAGAGTGAGGACCTTGATGACGCCTTCCTCAACCAAATGACTGCACATTCAAAAAAGGAGAGATACAGTAATAATAGGAGATTTCAATTACCCGGATATATGTTGGCAGTCAAACTCTGCCAAGACAGCAAGGTCCAGCAAGTTTCTTGCTTGTCTTGCAGACAATTTCATGGTCCAGAAGGTGGAAGAGGCCACAAGAGGATCAAATATTCTAAATCTGTCCTGACCAATAGGGATGACCTTGTTAATGAGGTAGAAGTGGTTGGATCTTTACGGGGGAGTGACCATGCCCTATTGGAATTTGGCATTCAGTGGGAAGGAGAAGATAAGTGTAGCCAGACACTCATCTTAGATTTTAAAAAAGCGGACTTCTGTAAACTTAGGGAGCTGCTGGCTGAAATTCAGTGGTCAAGAATAGTGAAAGGGAAAGGAGTTCAGGAGGCATGGGAGTTCCTTAAAAGGTGGATACTGAAGGCACAGTCTAAAACTGTGCCAATAAGGGGGGAAAATGGAAGGCATCTGAAGAAACCAGAATGGTTGACTAAAGAACTCTCAGCTAGCTAAGTGTTAAGAGAAACATGTACAGGAAATGGAAGAAGGGGGAAACCACCAAAGAAGAATTTAAGCAAGTAGCCAGGAGATGTAGGGAGAAGGTCAGAAAGGCTAAAGCACAGAACGAACTTAGGCTGGCCAGAGACATTAAAAACAATAAAAAGGGCTTTTTTAAATATGTCTGCAGCAAAAGGAAAAAGAAGGAGATGATAGGGTCGCTGTGCAGAGAAGATGGCGAATTACTAACAGGGGGAAGAGAAAAGGCAGAACTACTTAACACCTTCTTTGCCTCAGTTTTTTCCCAGAAGGATACAAGCACTCAACCTGGTGGTTGGGGAGCAGGGGAGGAAGCAGGGGAAATGTGGCATATAACAGGTAGAGAGGTGGTACAGGAATACCTGGCCACACTGGAATTGCATCCTAGGATATTAAAAGAACTGGCAGAGGTCATTTCAGAACCGCTTGCTATAATCTTTGAGAAATCTTGGAGGACAGGAGAAGTTCCAGCAGACTGGAAGAGGGCAAATGTTGTCCCCATCTTCATGAAGGGAAAAAAGGAAGACCCAAATAATTATCGGCCAGTCAGCCTGATGTCAGTACCCGGAAGGATCCTGGAACAGATCATTAAGCAGTCAGTTTCTAATCACTTAGAAAGCAATGTGGTAATCATGAGAAGTCAACATGGATTTCTCAAAAATAAGTCATGCCAGACTAATCTGATCTCTTTTTATGATAGAGTTACTAGCTTGATAGATGAAGGGAATGCTGTGGATGTAGCATATCTTGATTTCAGTAAGGCCTTTGACAAAGTTCCCCATGACATTCTTGCAAAGAAGCTAGTAAAATGTGGGCTGGACAGAGCTACTGTCAGGTGGATCTGTAACTGGTTGACTGACCATTCCCAAAGGGTGCTCACCAATGGCTGCTTTTCATCCTGGAGAGAAGTGACTAGCGGGGTGCCACAGGGTTCTGTCCTGGGCCCAGTGCTGTTCAATATCTTCATCAAAGACTTGGATGAAGGAATAGAGGGCATGCTGATCAAATTTGCAGATGACACCAAATTGGGAGGGGTTGCTAATACGCCAGAGGACAGGATCAAAATTCAAAATGACCTGGACAGATTGGAAAGCTGAGCCAAAGCTAACAAAATGAAATTCAACAGAGAGAAGTGTAAGGTCCTACACTTAGTTAGAAAAAAATGGAATACAGAAATTTAGGGTGGGGGACATGTGGCTGGATAGCAGTATGTGTGAAAGGGATCTAGGAGTCTTAATAGACCACAAGCTGAACATGAGTCAGCAGTGTGATGCGGCAGCCAAGAAAGCCAATGCAATTCTCAACTGCATCAATAGGAGTATGGTGTCTAGATCGAGGGAGGTACTGGTACCACTCTACTCTGCTTTGGTTAGACTTCATCTTGAATACTGTGTCCAGTTCTGGGCACCCCAGTTCAAGAAGGACATGGTCAAGCTGGAGCAAGTCCAGAGCAGGGCGACCAAAATGGTGAGGGGCCTGGAAGCCATGCCCTATGAGGATAGACTTAGAGAGCTGTGTATGTTTAGTCTGCAGAAGAGAAGGTTAAGAGGGGACATGATAGCCATGTTTAAATATTTGAAGGGATGCCATGTAGAGGAGGGAGAGGGCTTGTTTTCTGCTGCTCCAGAGACCAGGACAAGGAGCAATGGATTCAAGCTGCAGGAAAGGAGATTCTACCTGAACCTCAGGAAGAACTTCCTGACAGTCAGGGCTGTCTGGCAGTGGAATATGCTGCCTCAGAGTGTAGTGGAGTCTCCTTCCTCGGAGGTTTTTAAGCAGAGGCTGGATGACCATCTGTCGGGAGTGCTTTGAGGATGTTGCTGCATGGCAGGGGGTTGGACTGGATGGCCCATGTGGTCTCTTCCAACTCTACATTTCTATGATTCTATGATTCTAAGCTTGCTCCATCTTCAACATGACATCCCTTCAAATATTTAAACATGGCTATCATGTCATCTCTTAACCTTCTTTTCATCAGGCCAAACATACCTAGCTCCCTAAGCTGCTTCTCATATTTTCCAGACCCTTCACCATTTTGATTGCCCTCCTCTGGACACGTTCCAGCTTGTCAATATCCTTCTTGAATTGTGGTGCCCAGAACTAGAGACAGTATTTCAGGTGATGTATAGCAAGTGAGGCATTCATGATGGTTATTCATTTCCTCCAGTACTAGAGATAATATACGTCTGTTTATCAATTGTTGGTAAGATCGAATGTGTGTGTATGGGTGAGTGAATGGGTCTAGTGTACTTGTGTCCAGGTTTTGGGCTTCTTATAGACAACTGATTGGCCACTATGGGAGCAGAATGTTGGACTGGATAGATATTTGCTCTGATCCACCAGGGCTCTTCTTATGTTCTCTACTCTTAAATGATTCCATGAGCCCAGACCAAAGTGAAAGAACATGTGAATTAGATGCTACATGTTACGAGCCAGCTGCTGTCTCCATAATTGTGTTTTTACCTCCCCGAAGCTACCATTACTGATATAGCTGCAAGATTGCCACATGTGTGAACATCTGGTTCATGCTAACATTCCTCCCAGGATCCCCTACTGACGTGTACTGTTGGACTGAATGGTGAAGAAAAGCCTTGTTGGATCAAATCAAAGGTCCACCTAATCCAGCAGCTTGATTTCTGCGTTAGCCAGCCAGCAATGAATTGGCTGTTTGCACAGCAATAGGCACATGTCCTGGTTCTCTTTAGCTTTAATAGACCATTTGCTTTAACAGAAACATAGCTTAAGCTGAAACAGCCTGTCTTAGCTAGTTGTGATCTTGGCTGGTTTAGAAGGATTGCCGGATCTTTGGGCCAATTTTAGGAGGATTGCCAGATCAGAAAAAGTGTGCACATCTTTACTCCCCAAAGCATCTCTCAAGGAGACAGCATATTTCTCTTAGATAACTATTTCACCTTATGTGCTTATCCATTTAGCCAGTGAAATGGGGTTCAACCTCTCTCCTAAAGATTATGTGTGCCTCCATATTCTGCTGGACTGCAAATCTCAACAGTAGTTGGCATGGCTAATGTTAAGGGATGATGGGAAATATAGTCCAATTATATCTGTAGAGACACATCTCACTCTCACCAAAAAGGGTCAAATCTACAGCCTGAGAGTAGTCCTAGATTAAGCTCTATCCTGATTAGTGACTGAGCTAGGGTATGGAAAACCTTTAACAGTTTCAATGCATATATAATCCACTTCAAAGTCATATAAATCATCCATGGTCATTATTTTTGCTTTCTTAATAGTCAGAAGTAACCCTGTTTTTGCACTTTCTTCCTTAACTTTCATCAGTAGTCATTCCAAGTCTTTTCTGTTTTCTGCAAGTAATATGATATCATTTGCACATCTTAAATTTTTGATGTTTTTTCACCCAGCTTTCATACCTCCTCTCTCTTATTCTAATCCTGCCTTCCTATGTTGTGTTCTGCATAGGTTCCATCTACCTAAGGAATGTCTGCTCTCATATCAACCTGCTTGTGTATTATAGCCATCTTTGGAAGTTACCTCCACTAGATGCCTAAGTTTTGAAAGCAAGACAATTATCAACCAGAAAGAAAGAAAAAAACACTCTCACTGGTGATGTTCCTACCATGAAATTCCCACCCTTGGGAAGCCTGTTGGTTATCCGAGTGCCAAAAGAATGTCTATCACTATGGGCTGTAAAATGTATTATTTAATGTGCTTTCCCCCAAAAAACTATAAAACTGAAGGCATAGCTGTACACCTGCTATATGCCAAATCTCATATGATTTTGGAAGCCAAGAAGGATCAGACCTGGTTAGTGGTTGAATGGGAGATCAGGGAAAGGAGAATATCATGGGTCTCCAAAAAAGCAAGAATTCTTTCTGAAACTATAGAGAGTACTGTGTGTAAGAATTAACAATACTTGGCAGGAAGGATCAGTTGTTTCCTATATTCCTCCTTGGAACTTCCTTCCTGGTATCAATCCTACTTAATTGGAACAGTCTGATATGACAAAAAGTTGCCTCTGAAGAAAAAAAAACCCTGTCAAGATGGTAGGAAGCTGGTACATTTGCTTTAATGTAAATAATGCAAATACATGAGAGATTTAATGGATTTTTCTGAGAATTAATCTTTACCGAGACAATAATATTTTTTTTTAAAAAAAATAACAAAAGTGGTTTTATTTCTTATTTTCAACTGGTATTCTACAAGAGACTGAGAGAGCGAGAGCGAGAGAGAAATCTCAACACAAATTCATTAGCTACAATAGGTTTATTACCTACAGAGTGTTGCAAGATGGGACATTTTCCCTCATTCATTTCATTAGCCCTCAGGATTTCTGCAACTTCTTTTTTGCCAGGATTTCAAAAGGCTGACAATTTGAACATGAGCGCCTAAACCACAGGAACAAGAGATTCATGCTTCAGTTCTGTGCACACATATATCAAGTAAACCCATGAGACTCAGCTGGACAGTGGGATGCAGGATAGTGATGCAGAGCAATCTACAAGAGTGGGGGCAGGAAGAGAAAGGGTGAAACTGGCTTCTTTAAAGATGTTCACCAGGAGAACCACCCTAAGGACAATCAAGACATAAATAGATGAAGTTATTAAAAATCATAGCCTGAATCCAATGAAATCCAATTGTTAGTCCAACTAAAGTAGGCCCATTGAATCAATTAAATTTACTTTTTAGTTGACTCAACTTTCAACTATTAATTCAGTGGGTCTGTTCCAGTTGGGATTAACTAAGAAGATTTAGGCCTTCATTTAGACACTGCATCACTCAGAACAATAAAAATGGTCCATGGGCAAGTTCTGAAATCCAGCTATGTTATGATTATTAAAAATGGATGAGTGTCTCATGATAGAGAGTATCAACACTATGGAGTTATAGCAGTTTGATATGACTTTAACTGTCAGGGCTTCATCCTACAGAATGCTGGGATTTAGAGTTTGGTGAGGTACTTAAAATTCTCTGCTAGATTGCTCTGCATCACTTCCCTGCACTACAGCAATCTAGCACAGAATTCTAAATAGCTCATCAAGCCACCGATGCTTCAGGTTCTTCAGGGTGGAGCCATGCTAGTTCAAGGTGTATCAGAATGCTACAACTCTGTAATGTAAACATACTCTTAAAAACTAGGACAGTTGGGCATTTTTGTTGATGAGATAGCATTCATCTTCAACAGTTTACTTTTCATTTCACATTTGGACTTCATAAGTGAACTGCAAATCTCCCAACTCACTTTGTCACTTTTTACAATAGTCTGCACATCAGAACTGTCTCCTGATCCTACAGATCTGCTTACTTGGGGCAATGCCACATCCTGTGTTCAGACAAAATTATGGTGTTAGTCTCACTGTTCAAGGTCACAACCAACATTACACCTGCAAAGAAACATCAAAAATGTTCCATGCCAGCTTTAAAACTTGATGTATGTACCTGTCATGACTTGCCACTCTGTTGAGCCTGCGGAACTTTTGGGGCAATGACAGTTGATGTAATATGTGAGTGCTAAGCAATAAAATGTGGTAACATTCCAAAACACTGAAGTCTAAAAAATGCAGCCATCCCTCCACATTTGCTAGGGTTAGGGGTACAGGACCCCTGTGAAAGTGAAAAAACCATGAATAGGCCCTCCCAAACCATATTTAACACACAAAAAAGTACGATCACCATATTCAGCCAACTGTGGATTCCTTTGAGGCATCGAGGTTCCTTCATAAGGCAGAAGTGGGTGGCTGGAGGGGCATACTGCCACTTTCATTGCTGCCCCACACCATTTTAAATAGGGACTTACTAGCCTCATTTGCAGTTTCTCGGTCTCACGAGGCTTGCAGTCCCTATTAAAAATGGCATAGGGCAACAGCAGAGGTGACAGCAAATAATCCAGGAATAATCAAATCCACAAAAGTGAAACAAATGTGGAGGGCTGACTGTATTATACAAAAATAGTTGCAGGACATGGTCTGAGCATATGTGACAGAAACAGCGTGCTATTAGGTAGATAGGACTGTGCTTGGATAGGGGCCTGCTTGGGGGGTCTCTTTCTGGGCAGTGTCATCTATATTTAGTTGTTTGCTTGTATATTATTGAATTTATATCCCACCTTTCTCCCATATGGGATCCAAAGTGGCTTACAATAATCTAAAAAGATATTGCTGAAACGTTTAGTTTACAAAAGATACAAAGAAATTAAATAAACATTATTTCAAAAAAGATTTAAAAACACAGCTCACCACTTTACTTACACATGACAGCACCGTAATTAAAATTCAAGATCCAAAAGCCTATCTAAATAAAATCATCTTCATCTGCTAGCAGAAAGAGAGCAGGGAGGGGGCCAGCCAGACCTCCCATGGAAAGGAGTGTGGGGTCTGCCATGGAGAAGGCTGTCTGCCAAGTCTTCACCAACTGCTCCAATGAAAGTGGAGGGACTGAGAAAAAGCTCTCCTGTGCAGATCATAACACATGTATTGGCTTATATAAGGAGATATGGTCCTCCAGATAGTCTGCCTGGGATTGTCTGGGACTCTGTAATAGATGAAAGACAAGATATAAACATACCAAATAAATGCATCTTTTGTATGCATTCCTATAATTTGGGGTGTGTTTGTGTCTGTAGTATGGCACCAGAATTTGGAAAAAATATTTTTTTAGATGTCAAAGCCAGAAGAAGTTATATTCCAAAAACATAAATTTCTGAGCTCTGGTGGCTGCTCACTGCAAGATCCGATATAGATAGGAGACTTTTGCTAAGGGCTGTTTGTCTCATGACTGACTGTTCCTAAGAAAGAGACACAACAGTAGGGGACTGTGACTTTGTAGCCATAGACGTTTGGAGCCTGAAATTTTTGATATCTTTCAATCTTGATGATTCAGTGGAAAAAAATCATTAAATTTGTTCTTGTGGTGTTTTCTTTCCCTGTCAGTATTTTTTTATGCATACCGACCTCTTATCTAAATGTCTAGCTATATAATATGCATCCAACAATCTAATTTTGTTGCAAATGAAAATAGACATCATTTTCCATGTTCATCCTTCCAAATAAGTACTTGAAACTGCAAAAAGCATGAGTTCTTTCTGGGCAACAACTGCCTTTTTCATGCTAATTAGTGTAAAGCTTAGGAAAATGGATCTTAAGATTGTTGGCATGGTTGTCCCCAGTGTTCAGGCCAGTTTTAAGAACTGATTGGTGCTGAAAAGTTGGATGTTGTAGGCTCAAATTTTTCCTGATGAAAGGCTACTGCAAATTCCTGCTTGCAGACCTTCCTAATTAGAATTATACACTTCTGTGATACGTTGGGAAGTCTTGTGACCCCACATTCGTCTGCTTTATAAATTCATCATAATTTCTTAGAACTACCTTTGGGAACAGAAATAAAGGAAGCAACAGTCACTGGATAATTTAAACTTCATAAACTATCCATTTCCTCAGAAAATAGGAATGTCAATTCTTCTAATCTGTGGGTAGTTCCAAGCTTCTCCAAGACTTTGTTTGGTGTCGAACATGGACAGACATTACTGCTGAGCTTTATTGGGGGTAAACGAGGCAGAGGGTGGTATACAGTAGGAAAACATCCCAGCCCTTTCTGCTGATGGGGCCCAGCATCCCCTCACAGTCCAATGGTAGAATTGGGCCCCCAAACAACTAACTTTACTCAGACTATCCCTGGCTCACAATCCAAATCCCTATGGCTGAAGAAATGGGGAACTCCTGGGTTGGGATGCACACTGATAGAATAATGACTCCCAGGGGTTTGGATGGAAGTTGGACACCTAAGGGTTATATAATGTAGGCACAAACAAAAGACAATCACAGTGAGCAAGCATGACGCCTCCCCTTTTCCTACGGCTGTAAGAACTGAGCAAGCAGGCTCCTAAGAGAGGAAAATTCATTCCCCAGACTGAGCTAATTGCAAAAAAACCCTGTATCTAATAAAATCACTAACACAAATGAAGCCTTACTTCACCACTAGACAGCTGTTAATATTTGACCATGATGCTAACAAGGATGCCAAAACCTATCTGCCGGGATGCAGAGGCCCAAAACACCACATAGACCCAGTCTATCTAGGACAGGATGGAAACCATGTGACCTTCTAGATGTTGGACCGCATCTTCTAGCATTCCTCATCATTGGAGCCAATGGAAGCTGCAGGCTGACCATATCTGGAGAGCTGTGCAATTCCTACTCTTCGTCTACTCTTCTGTTTTCTACTCAGACTGGCTCTCTGGAAAGCTCAGAGTGAACTTGAAACCTTCTGCAAACAAGCAAACAAACACAAACAGCAATGAGCTCTCTTAACATCTACACTAAACTAGGGTTTGGCCTTCAATGGGGTTGTTTTCCCCACTCGGTTCTAGCACTTGTTCTTTCTCCTTCTCTGTCCTTCTATGTTTGCTTTCTCTTTGCTAGCATCCTAGCAGCAACGTGGGAGAACACCTGCAGTTGATGCCTTCATCCAGGATTCTGATTCAATGGAAAAGGCTCATATGATTGATCCATTTAAACCAGGGGTAGGCAAAATCTGGCCCACAGGCTGCATGCAGACCCCTAGAGTCATTTTTGCAGCCCTCAAGGTCTCCCAGAGGTCAAAAAATTTGTAAACTTGTTTTCCCCAAATGCCTTCTAGGGTGCATAAGGGTATTTTCCTTACCTTTTGCCTCCCCAGACTCTTTAAGATGCAAGAAAGGCCTTTTTAAAAGAACTAGAGGTAAAATGTTAATAAAAATTATATATACACAAAAAAACTAGAGGTAAACAAGAAATGACTTCGTAGCACCTCCTGTTTTGACAAAAGGCCTCTTCTAGGCCTGAAATGGCCCAAGGAGGCCTAAAAGCATAGTGGAAATGCCTCCCACAGCCCCCAGGAAGCTGAGAGACATTTGAAGGCATTTTTTTAAATGGTGGAGCCACCCAAAGTCTCAAAGGGGGCTAATGTGCCTCCCTAGCATCCCACAGTTGCCCACCCTGATTTAAACATTCATGCTGCTGCATGGTAGCTACAAATGGAAATAGCTCCAAGATGGTGGGAAGTAGTGGTGTCTCGTGGCTTCAGTGTCAGCAAGATGATGAATAAACTCTGGATTTTCACCCAAACACTCAGGACCCAAACACTCACCCAAACACTCAGGAACCAAGGCACTGAAACTGTTTAGGGGATGAAGTTCAGCACCACAGATAGCTCCTTTGTACATTGTACTGAAACCCAGAACAGATTCACAGCTGCCAGGGGCTGGTAGAATATGTAAGCAATGTTGTTGTTGCTGTTGTTGTTGTTGTTGTTGTTGTTGTGTGCTTTCAAGTTACTTCTGGCTTATGACAACCCTAAGGCAAACCTATCACAGGGTTTTCTTGGCAAGATTTGGTCAGAGGGGGTATTTCTTTGCCTTCCTCTGAGGCTGAGAGTGTGTGATTTGCCCAAGGTCACCCAATGGTTTTCTATGACTGAGTGAGGATTCAAATCCAGGTTCCTAAAGTCACAGTCCAGCTCTCAAACCACTAAACCTCACTGTTATGCCATTTTCTGCAATGTTACCTATGCAAAATCCAGCCTGTCTCCTTTTTCTGTCTCTGAACATCACATAATTCTTAAATGAAGTTATAGACCAATTCCATGATGCGGGACAACTCTTCTAGAGTTTCTGAGAAGCTGACAGTGGGAGACACAGAAGAAAGAGAGCTCTGGCTTCTCTCTAGATCAGGAGTATGCAGCTTCCAGAGGTCTGGGACAAATTTCCTCCCCTGAACCATCAGGACCATAGCCACAGTACTAACGTTTAAATTGTCACGGCAGTGGCAACATCAATGCTATTTTTCAGTGTGTTACCCTGATTTCTGGGGTCCCGTGAGGGACACCTCAATGTGGTCAAAATACTGGGGAATGGGGATTAGCAAGAGCACAAGCTAAGCAATGCAAAAGGCAGGGCAACCTAGCGAGATCTTGAACTCAATGTTTACGGAGTCAGGCCAAGTCAATAATCAAACAGAAGTAAATAATAATTGTTTTCCTTTATTTTGAGATACAGTCAAAACATATGTATGCAGACACTCACGCAGACCTAGTGAAAGAAAGGTAGGAGTTGGATAGAGGGTTTTGATAGGGATTTTTAAGGGGAAATACTACACCTGATCCTGAAGCCCGGTTTATCAGAAGAAAAGTCAGTTGTATTGGAGATTCTCAGCACGTGGGAGCTGAGGGGAAGGCTCGTCGAACAGAGCGACAGCAAGGCAGGATGGAAGTCAGAGTGATCCGAAGAGACGCTCAAAATCAGGGGGTCTTATAGGGGAAAATGTGCCTGTAGGCTAGTCCGTTCCCAGGGAAAACAATGAGTTTCGGGCTGGAGACAAAGCCTCCGAAAGGTCAGTACTTTAGATGATTGAATTATGACAGCATTGTCAATAGTGTAGACAGCATGCAAACGCAGAGTGCTTGACAGTTGGATATTCAGCTCGTCAAGCTGCCTGCTCGGGGCAGGGGATCTTTTGTAAACGGCGTGCATACATAATGTGATCTTAAGAGGGTACTTGCCTGGAGGTCTCCTGAAGCTGCAGTCTGGCAATTACTGGCCTGCCTGGATTTGTTTTGAATAGTTCAGCTATTTTCCACCATGCCTGTGTGCGTGCTTGTCCAGGGGCCTCGCAAGCACATGGAGAGGAATGGGTAAGGCCAAATTCTTAATATCAAATGATATCTAATATACCACAAGTACGGACTAGAAACTACAGTAACAAGTGAAAACAAGATGCCCAGCAGACTTGTACTGGTTTCTGAGGCAAATAGTGTTCCCGGAAGCTTCCCAAAAGCACTATGTGTTTCATAAATGAGGTGCACCTTCTTTTTACTTTAGAAAGGACAGATTTGCTGCTGCAGCCACTGAGGGAAACTCAGCAGTAGGGGTGTGGTGACACTCCCTCCCCCCCCCACAAGTGACTGGGGGCTTGACGCCCTGTGCCTCATCCATCCAAATGCACTGCAAGTTCACTCTTTCCTTGCAGATATCTTAGGGGGCCACACTTTGCTTGAGAAAGATGCATAGCATTTGGGATGGTGTGCAGCTGATCTGATCTGACTTCCTGTCTCTCTACAGCCTTCAAAGGAAGGAAAAAGTTTGAATTCCACAAAGAAACAGAAGCAAAGGAAACAACAAAGGAAATACAAAGGCCAGAATACATCCAGGAGGTGCAGGCCACAAAAGTTTGATGTTTTGGAAGTAAATGGTAGGTTCCTTGCCAAGAAACCACAACCCATTTACTTTATAACTTTGAAATGGATTCTTGTTAACAAACATTTTAGGTCATACATTTCTTTCAAACCATTTTTGTTTAATGAAAATTTTAATGTTTAAAAGAAAAAGAACAACTTTGCAGTTTGTATATACATTAACTAGCTCTACTGTTCCCAGTAGACTACATATACTTGCCTCAGTTTTATGAAAAAATGTGCTTTTAAGCAAGACCTCAAGAAATTTAGTTCCCTAAGTTTATTCTCACTGATATCATCAGTAGTAGGTCATTCCATTCCATTCCATTCCATTCCATTCCATTCCATTCCATTCCCAATTTACTAGACATGGTAACAATATTTAATTTATAAAATATAAAAGCAGCCATCAAGTTCTTAATGGGAATTAATTAATTAATTATGGTAGGTTTCAACTGGCTTAGCTACATAATCTCCTCAGAGTTAGAGCTCAGCCATAGATTACATGAAAGAAAAATTGCTTTGACTTTGTTGCCAGTGCAAAATGAGGCAGATGCCACAAGGAGACAGATTTGGGGTTTTTAATCATTTCCTTTGTTGTTGTATTTTTATTGGCAAGGAGTGGGAGAAATACTTATGGACTTCTCTGTGCACATGCTAAAAAAAGTTATCTAGCTTTGTTACTAGGTGACTTTAGCTTGAGCGGGTAGTGCATACTTGTTTGCTCTCCTGCCTTAGACAGGAATATACCTTCAGATGTTCCTGTATATAATTGAGCAGCTACTAACAGCCCCTATTTATAGGCAGGGCAAAAGGCATCATTCTTACTTATGACTCACCACCTACATTCATGGCAGTAAGTGTTGGAGAGGCAATGGAAGACTCTGAGATAGAAAAATTGAATGCATTAAAATGAGTAGACTGTTTTGAATGCTCCCACATTTAAAATAAGACCATGGCCTGTAACCTGCTGTTGTGCTTGACTAAAATAGACAAGAGTGTAATATAATACTCAGCTGTAGTGGTTTCAGTGTTGGAATATGACTTTGAAGACCAGAGTTTGAACCCCACTCAGTCACCCACTGGTTGACCTTGGGCAAGTGACACACTCTCAGACTAAGAAGAAGGCAACAGCAAACCCCCTCTGAACAAATCTTGCCAAGAAAACCCTGAGATTGGTTCACCTTAGGCTTGCCACAAGTTGGCGTTTACTTGAAGATGCACAGCAACAACAACAGATTAGACAATATTCTTGTACCAACTACTATTCAATAATGTATTAACTGCTATTCAACAATTGATTCCATTGGGTTTCTTCTAGTTGGGGCTTACCAACAGGATTCTGGCCTAGAAAAAGCAAGATTTCAAGGAGCTATTGGATTTGATGCTTTCTCTCTGATGTAGCAACTATCTACTCAAGCAGTAGAACATTCAAAAACAGTGTATTATGTCCTCAGTGTGAATGATTCCCATCCACTCTATCTCAGCTTTGTACATTGCCTCTCTCAGCATGCCGTTTTAATACATGGTAAGCTGAGCAAAGAATACGATGGTCAATTAATCTGAGTGTTTCTTTAGTTCAGCTATTTGAGAGTAATACTTTCAAAGCCCTCCGCGAAGATATCTTAGTTGCTAAGTCAGACATCTTACAGGTCTATCAAACTATCACTGAAAATTTGAGACCCAAATTGGTTTGCAACAAACACTTTAATCCTAATAGGGTTACAACCAATAGATGGTTTGACTTAGAATGTAGACGTGCCTGGAAAGCATTCATGGATTTCTCCCGTCAGGTACTTAAAAACAAGAATACTAGTACCCTTAACACTTTAGTCGCCATGAGGTCATCCTATAAGGCATTCCTAAAACAAAAAAAAAGATACTTATAATAGAACACAATGGAGTCATTTGGCCCTAGCTGTGAGGACCAAGAACGAGAAGCACTTTTGGGACATTGTTTCCATTGGTATGCACGTGATTAGACCAGTTATTATTGGACAAATTTCATCGCAAGAATGGCATACTCATTTCAGCGGGCTTTATGGAGGTATACCCATAGAGAACCACCCTTCACTCATTTCGAAGACTGTTTGCTTGCCTTTTTGGCCACCCGTGTCTGTGTTAGAGGTAAAGAAGTTGATTGCAGCTCTCACTTTAAGTAAGGCACCAGGGGAAAATATGATGCCCCTTGAAATCTTTAAATGTTTCCCCGAGTGGTGGGCCCCTATATTAGCAAAAGTGTTTACCCAGATTAACAATACAGGCACAATTCCAACAGGCTGGAAACAGAGTTTAGTTGTTCCCATCTATAAGAAGGGAGATAGGCAGGATCCCAATAATTACTGGCCTATTAGCCTCTTGGATATCGACTCCAAGTTATATAGCAAATATCTGTTAAATAAATTAGAAGATTGGGAAACTACCAATCATGTCATTCCTCCTGAACAGGTGGGCTTTAGGAAAGGTCAAGGCACCATCGACCATTGCCTCACCTTCTTCTTTTTAGCACAGCAAAGTGTTTTGGGTCCCACCAAACATTTATTTGTTACCTTTGTCGATTTGGCAGCCGCCTTTGACTCTATTGATAGAAACCTGTTGTGGCATAAATTGGCTAACACTGATTTAGATTCTCGCCTGTTGTTCCTAATTAAGGAACTTTATTCTAACACAACTGCAACAGTGAGAGTAGGTATCTCTGGTTCATTAACAGCTCCTATTCACATAAATAAAGGAGTTAAACAAGGCTGCCTGCTGGCACCTCTACTCTTTAATCTATACCGCAATGACATAATTCCAGCCCTGTCAGGCACAGAATTTTTTCCACCCTCTGTTGGTTCAAAAAAGATTTCTATCTTGTTACATGCCGATGACATGGTTCTAATATCACTCACCCATGTAGGTTTAAAAAGGTTGCTTTCGAAGCTCAGCGTTTTCTGTTCTAAAGAAAAGTTGAATATTAACTACTCTAAAACAAAGGTGATGGTGTTTGGGAAAAGACATCTTCCTTTTCAATGGTCTATTAACGGCCATCAGATTGAAATATGCCGAGAATTCAAATACCTTGGCGTTCATTTCACAGAAAATCTCTCATGGAAGCCCCACATAGAAGCCACCAAAGCAGCAGCCCTGAGATCTATTGGGGCAATTCTCAGATTCTATACTACTTCTGGGGGACACCTGGTTGTTCCAGCACTAAAAATATTCCAAAGCAAAGTTATTGCTCAGATTCTCTATGGTGCCACTGTATGGGGATGGGACGACTCTCACATACCTAAACTGGAATCTCTCCAGAACACTTTTCTTAAGAAACTGCTAAGACTTCCCCAGGCACCCCGACAGCTTTGGTTCTGGCAGAGGTCGGGTTCCCATCCATCAGAGCCTGTATTCATTTGGCTTTATTTAATTATTGGAGAATAGTTAAAGATTCATAAGTTAGAGCTCTTCCCAAGTTATGTTTCAAACAGCTATCTAATTGTAAAGTATGGAATTCAAGATATTATAAGTTGCTTGAATGGTATCCTAGTCCACCGGACAAGTTTTTCATCTTGAATTCCAAAGAGAAGCTCCGGGATTATATTTTCCATCATGCCACTCAATTAGACAGGCTATCAATAATTCTAATTTTTCTAAATGGTACAAATTTTATAAACTTGACCATCAAAGGGCCAGTTATCTGACAAAGCTCAGCTTTCCAAAGCTTAGGCAAGCTTTTACAGCCCTTCGTTTTCAAAGTATGCCTACTGCTGTGATTGATGGCAGATACTCGCATACCCCTTTGGCTCTCCATTTATGCATTTGTGGGGCCCCTGAAATAGAGGATCTGTCTCACTATTTGTTTTTCTGTCCATTATATTCTGATCCAAGAGCCAAATTTTTGGGATCTATCCTGCCTCATTTGGAATCTAATACTGTTTTAGAAAAGATTTTTTATCTCCTCGCCGATACTGACTCCATGGTAACTCGTAAGGTCTCTCTTTTCACTCTGGCAGCTATGAAGATCTGGGCCAGATATGTTGCCGATATCGCGGTTGATTGTTCTGGAGATGCGTTCACTTAATCATAGTTTTATTGTTTATGTTTTAACTAAACCAAATTCTAAATTTCCCTCACACATGTCTATTATGTAGCTTAATGTATGATGTACTTTTGCTATGCTGTCTTTATATATGTATTTTAAATTATTTCACACTAACATTTTGTATTGTATTGTATTGTATTGTATTGTATTTTAATACTTTGTATGTAAACGGCCTTTGGTCTACGCATTAAATAAATTATTTGATTTGATTTGATTTGGTAAACTGTAAAGCAGGGGTGGGAAGGTCCTTTGGTCCTGCAGTTCTTTTGGACTTCCAATTCTCCTACTTATATGTGTGAGTTCTCGAGATTCCCTCTACCAGGTGTGCCCATAATACATTTGTTGTTGTTGTTGCTGTGGGCCTTCAAGTCATGTCCAACTTATAGAGACCCTAAGACAAACCTATCATGGGAGTTTCTGGGACTGAGAATGTGTGATGAGTGGGTTCCCATGGCCAAGTGGGGAATCAACCTCTGGTCTCCATAGTTGCAGTCTAACTCTCAGACCACTACACCATGCTGGCTCACAATACATGGACTCTAAAATAAACATACAATCTTGCCTCCATATTCTCCAGTTTGATCTTCACAAATTTGATTATTCATGAGGCAGGCACATACCTTCCCCCACATTCCTCCTCCTCCCAATCCCTTGCATTTTGCCCAGCGCAGAGAAGGAAGGCAAGTGTGCTCAGGCTACAGAATGGGGAGGAGGCACACTTGTTCCTTCCTTCTCCCTTCCAGTTATCCCTCCCCATTCCTTTGCCTGGTGCTGAGATCGCACTCCAAGGCAAAGGTAAAGGAATGAGCAAAGGAATGGGTAAAGGAATGGAAGGCAAAGGCAAAGGAATGGGAGGAAGGCAAGTGCATGCCTTCCTTCTCCCTGGCACTCCCTGCCCGACTCCCTTGCCTTTTGCCTGATGCTGTCAGGAATCTCTCCCTGCTGAGCAGCAGCCAGCAAGGGAGGAGAGAGGTCAGGAATACCTTCAGGAAGAGCCCGAAAATACCAAACACCAGGAAAACACAAGCTGTGCCAGGTCAAGGTCCAGTCCAAAGGTTCAGGAGGCACAGATCTGTCCGGAGGGGTTCAGGGAGCAGGAGACACAAAAGTCATGAGGGCTTGCTAATAATTTGCTGTAAGCGAGGAGCAGCCATGTTGGCAGACTTAAATAGACCCTGTGAGCAGGTGCTGCTTGTTATTGCTTCCTCAGCCTAGTCCGTAAAGCCTCCCTCTGAGCAGCCCGTTTCAGTCTTCTGCATGACTGAGGGCTGACGGGCACAGCTGGCTGCAACTCCTCTGCATCACTTCTGGTTCCCTCTCTATCATGAGCTGGCGGGGGCAACTCTGTCTTTGTTTGACATTCCAGGTCAGGGGATGTTTGCAGATTGACTTGCTCACTCACTGGCTCGGCCCCATGCACAATCAGCTGCTCCTCAATCACAGCAGCAGCATCTATCATAGATGCTGAGATTGCATGCTGAAGCAAAAGGCAGGGGAATGAGGGGGAGCCCTGGAAGGAAATGACAGAGAGAGTATGGGTGGAGGAGTTACAATTTTTTCACTTTTGCAAGGGTTCTGTACCTTCAACCCTCACAAAAATAGAGGGGCCACTGGATAAACTTTGGCTGAATAAGACGATAGTACTCTTGTTGATCATAGGGAAATTGTACAAAAAACTGTCAAAACTGTCCCCATGTGAGAATTGTCAAAAAAAGAATTCTCACTGATAACTTGCTACCACAGTTCAGCACCCTATGGGTGATTACAGGTGGGCAGTTTCAAGCACTACCAATCTAAAATCAGTGTTCAGTTATTTCAACTTTTTCTCCTCCATGGAATTTCCATAGTAAGAGAAAAATGGGAGAATGAAAGATGTGAAAGCAAGACCGCTACAAAGAGCAGACCACATTGTTTTGGATCCGTGAGAAACCAAATAATGAGTCAGGGTGATTGCTCAATAACTACCTTTTCTGTATCTCACTGACACAGGAAATTTTCTTGCAGCTGTGTTCCTCATGGCAGGATTGCATTACAGAGTTTTTTATGGTAATATATTTGTTTGAAATTGCCCCCATGTTAAATCTGTGCTTGTGGTGGGAATGGTGCAACCCACAGACTGTATTGCACCCCTGCTGGGAGGGGCATGTGGCTTTTTGCCATCTGAGCCTCCCAACCCTGAATGATATCAGCCAAATAAACCCGGTTTTCTTCAACTGAAAACAGATTTCAGAGGAACTGGTCCAGTCCCAAACAGCAAAAATAAAACACTACATAAATTATATCACTTCAAAGCTCCTTTAACTGCTATGGCTACATCATGTAGAATCCTGGATTTAGTAATTTAGTGAGGCACTAAAGCTCACTGGTATAGAATTCTAAATACCTCACATAACTACAAATCCCAACATCCTATATAACCAAGCCATTGCAGCTAAAGCAGCATCAAAATGTTCAGTTTTGTAGTGTGAAAGAGACTTTGGTCATAAAGTGACCAGAGGTTATTTCATTCAATGCCAAGTGAGCTGTTGCAAGGGAAAGGAAGAGCCAAAAACGGCCCTTATAACACCACTGCTCTTTTCTCAGCCATAGAATGAACCATCCAATAGAGACAGGTCATTTCTGCACTACACTCTTATAGTGCCGGCTGGCACCTCCCTAAACTGCAAACCCTAGGATTCCATAGGATGTTGAAAGTGGAATAATCACACTATAAGAGTGTAGTGCAGAAATGGCCATAGTATAAGCCAAGGAAGACACAATATGGTCTCTCCGAGAGAACAGTACCCCTTCTTTCTGGATACTGTAATTGTTTCTCAGAATGAAACAGAAAACAGAATAAGATCAAGAGTTTGGCATAGGCTCAATATTATATTTACACCCAGATTCTAATTCCATTTCTTTGAGCTTCTACTGAAAATTGTGGAGGTTCCTTCCAAAACATGTTTCCTTTTCCACAGGATGCTTTCATACTGACTGGACTGTATTCAGGATCCTAGCCAAAATTTTTATAAAATTCAATATCTCTTAATATACTTCTCTCCTTTCCCTCACACATGGTGACTGGATGTGAAGAAATAATTTGTGAGGGATAACTGACCTCTATTAAATCCCTCGAGTTTTACTTTTGTTCAGTTCAAATTCTGTGTGAAACTTCTACATGGTGGGAGATTGTTATCTGCTTTTGCCTGTTCTTCCCTTGTGTGGATCAGATGGAGAGAGAATGTGATATTCAGTTGCCCCTATACAGGGACCTCAAATGTAAAAAGTAGAATTCACATCATATTTCATTGTAAATTTTTATGTGAAACTGAATCAGGCAGAAGATATTAGAACCGATGGAATAATGTTAACCCTGTCTAGACACAATAAAAGATATACATTATAGAACAGTATACATTTGATGACAGCGAGAAACAATAGACCCAAAGATTCTCTGGTTAATGTCTCAAAACCATCTGTAACAGACCTTTGTGGACGGGCTTGATTTACAGCTTGTGTGTGTTGGACGATGAAGACGTTCTTTCGATTTTTGCTGCCATGTTTGAAAATGAAAACAAGATTACCTCTTTATCCTGCTAACAATCCTGGCTGTTCCAGTTTTTTCAGTGATGAGTGGGGTTAAGCATGCAATTTCCGGGACTAAGCAACTTCACATTTCGAGTTCCTTGACCTTCCAGTCAGCCACTGCAAGGGTGGGAGACAACAAAACAGATGGATCTGGCTAGGAAAATGACAAAAACAAGCCTGTGCTTTGCTATAGGGGATAGCATGAAATTATTTGGACACAAAGCAATGGAACAAGTGCGACTAGGCTAATTGTAAATCGTTTCATACTACTTAGGAGGATAGTTAACCACAGTTCGTCAAGGGAAAAACATATGGAGAAGTTCAGGGGCTAATTTCTGACAATGTGAAAGAAAATGTGTAGAAAGATTATCACTTGATGAGGAAATGCTGCCTCAATCCCAGATGCGAGGATGGCGCTGACAGTTCTGTGATCTCTTGAGTCCCTTTATGTTGTTTCACATGTTCAAGATCTAGACTCTGGACCTAAAAAACAACTCCTCTGAGCTTCAAAGTAATAAGTTACAAATAATTTTGTTAACCATAAAAAGTTGTTTGCTTTTGTAACAAGGACAAAATCAATCATAGCAGTTTCAAAAGTAACATAACAAGTGGAAGCATCAAACTTTCTGATGTAACAAGTAATGCTGTCTACTTAATTTAAATAGGGATATTGAGAGGAAAGAATTCTCTCATCTATTCTAAGACTTTTTTTAAAAAAGAATGAAAGATTAATGAATTGATAACCTTTTTAAAAGGTTTGTATAAACAGTTACAATTAAAAAAAAAGTATTGCAACAAGTTACATAATGCATTTCTTTAAAAAAAAAAAATGAGTTTTTCCACCAGAAGCCTAGCAGGGGATTTTGGAGGGGAAAAAAGTAAGTTTCAGAGAAGCAGTCAATCCCAGTCCTATGATCTAGGCCATTTCCTCACTGGGAATTTAAAATGGTGCAGAGCGACCTCCAAGTGGTCGCGCAGCGTGGTTTTTAAAAACCTCTTTTTTGAGGTTTTTAAAAAGCATGGAGCGAATGAAGCTGTGTAGCTCCGTCGCCCGGCTCCGGAGCAGATTTGCAGGCGCGTGCAAGTACATGCCTGCAGATCTTCTGGGGGCGGGCTTTCGGCTGGCGAGCTTCTCCGGTTGGTGGAGAGCCTCCACCAACCAGAAGCCGCCATTTGGGACACCGGAGGACTGCAGAGCAGCGAACTCACACTGCTCCTTGTGGCGACGGACTTGGCCGGCGGGAAAACAAAACCGGTAAGCTCCGTTTTCGGGCGTTTCCCCCCCACATGCAGAAAGGGCCCTAGTTGCAATTAAATAGAGGGGAAAACATTTCAGAAGTCTCAATGTGTTGACAAAGGAAAAAATGTATTTTGAAGACCTAGAATTTTCTTCTCTTTTTTCCTATTCTTGTGGAACTGTCTCTATGTTCTACTTCTTTTTACAGAGAAAAAAAACCTCATGAAATGTGTCTAATTTTTCATGTGACCATCAACAAAGGTCAGGATCAGTCCTAATGCAAAGTGAACTGGTTGTAGTACTCTAAGTATGTGCTGAGGCTGGGAACATTTGAGAGCCATACTTCAGTGCTAGAATAATTGTATGCAACTATTCAGTACTGTTAATTGTGAAGTGATGGCTGAAAACCTGCATCAGATGTCATGATGCGTAACTTTATGATGATCTTAACTATGGTCATTTCTGCCCTACACTGTTATAGTGCTATTATTCCACTTTCAACATCCTACAGAATCCTGGGATTTGTCGTTTAAGGAGGGGCCTTTAGAATTCTCAGCCGGAGAGCTCTTTGTCCTCAGTAAACTACAAACCCCGGAATTCCACAGGATGTAGAAAGTGGAATAATAGCATATGACAGTGTAGTGCAGAAATGGTCTATGTGTCTTAGACTATATGCAAGCCTTGTAGTTGTATGCAAGACTATATGCAAGCCTTGTAGACTATATGCAAGGATGCATATTGGAGCATCTCATACAGTATCCAATTGTGTCATGGGAAACTTTTTGAGATGTCCTCATACACAATGGGGCCCCCTGTTGCACAATGGGACACTGTGTGAGGTGTCCAGAGTCACAATGGGGGATCCCATTGCCCAATGAGACCCATAGCACTGTGATGACTGTTGCACAATGGACACACTGCTGGTTCTACTTGCATAATAGTCCTGGTCATATAACTATGTTTCTTCTCCCTTCCTGAGAATATGGACATTGCTAAATGGTTCAGTTCACCGTTATGTGCTTGCAAGTTGGTTTATGATGATGTATATATCTAACAAGTTGCTAGCTGTTATTGCAAGAGTGGTGCCAAACAGCAGACATTCTGCAGCTTATGCAGTCTTTCCATCTTTTCCTACTTAGCAGGTTTTTTTTCTTTTCTGGTAAGGAAAAAGATGGAAGAAAAATTGAAAGAGCACAAGTTATGGCTACAGCTGAAAGATTATATTATTATTTAACCACTGTAAAATTCTGTGTTTGAGGTAGGATATAAGCTTCATCTGAAAGCAACCTAATACTAAATATTTTAACTTTCAAATAAAAATAAGACTAAGTATTAAATATTGAAATTAAATATAATCAGATGTTAGACACAGACAGCTAATATTTGTTGAGTGTTAAACAAATATTTGAGGATTATCTGAAAAGTGTTAAATATCTACATTCAATAAGGACAATTTGGCAGTCAATTTTCACAAGTAAATTTGTTTCAACTCTAATTTATACAATATTTAATTACCAATTAATTCTACTTTCAACTCTAATTAAACTTTTTGAACCAGGCAACATTTTCCAAGAATGGCAGTGATTTTCTATTATAACTTGAGAGACTGATCATTTTTAAAATAGATATTTCAAATCTCTTTATGTCCAGTGAAGTAAATTTTTAAAAACTACCCACATGTTTTCTGAAGGCAGTGCTGCTGCTGTTGTTAAAACGTAGATTTCAAAGTATGGCTAAGGTCCAATGAGTTTTTCAAGGCAGAATAATGAAAGACAGATTGGGAGTCTGAGAAAAATCTTTTCTGGCAGTCAAATCCCTGCCCCCACCTATGTATAATTCAGTGACCTTTTACGCATAAAGCTTTGACGAGTACTATTGTTCATGAATGGGGTATCTACAGATGACCATTTCCCAAACATTGAATAGGTAGTTTTTTATGCAAAAGTTGCATGTTTACTTTGCTTGTTTTTGACATTTTTTCATTTGTTTACTAGTAGCAATATTTCATAACACTGCTTTGAGCACAGATTATTTTTGCATGAAGTTATCTTACAAATTCTGTTAAGAAAAGAACAGCATGGTATTCTGTCATCGAGATGGCGCAGACACACATAATTAGCTGGTTTTTAAGGTCATTCTGGGTGGGAGATGGGGGAGTTATAGTCCAAAAACTGTCTGTTTTGGGTGTACACACAGCTTGTTTGTTCCTCTACTCCGCCAAATACAAACCATTGATTTATACCCTGGTTTATTACAAAGTCCTAAATGGTAAGTCAACAGGTAAATAACTTCCATCGATTCAACAGGTCTATTCTAGCTGATACTAGCAACTGGATTTAGGTCAATGTCAACTTAAGTTTCCCAGTCTGGGCAAAACAGGAAACTACAGTTAGCCCTCCACGTTTGTGGGTTTAACTTTCATGGATTTGATTATTTGTGAGTTTCTCCAACCCTGGCCCCCGCCCCGGATTTCAAGTGCTTCTTTTCTTGAGGAACCTTCCCTCTCAGCAGCTCCAATCAGACAATTCAGTCCTTTAAAAACCTGCCTCTGGTCCTTCTCCTCCTCTACCAGCCACTGCGTGGCCAGCTGAGGATGGCTCACACCCCAGTTTCTTAGCACCACAGACCCTCTCCCCGTGCCCCCCCCACCCAAGGAATGAGATGGGTGTGAGAGAGGAAACATTGGGTCACCATGCTGCCCACCCCTTTTCCCACTCCTTTCTCTGACCTGGTTTGGACCCTAGGTGTCTGCTTTCACCACCATTTCTCAGTCCCCTTCCTACAGACACAGACAGATTTTGATATTTGTGGTTTTTCCACTTTTTCAGGCATTCTGAGCCCCAACCCTTATGAATGCAGAGGGCTGACTTTATAGTTAATGGAAGATGCCACTGTTTGTTTGCTCATACAAGCAAAGGAGTAAAGGGCTGCTTGCACTTCCCAATTGCTCACTCATATCTTGCCATTATGCTGAAATACGATCCAAATGTGTCTCTCTATGAGTGTCTCTGGAGAGACTCTCCTTCACACCTAACATCGGGCCTCTGTTTGCAGACAGAATTTTCTTTGTCCCTTCTGTGGCCAAAAATCCTCTAGATTCAGTATCATAGGACATTCCATCACTTAATCTTAATAGCAGCTGATGACTTCCATGTCAATGGGATAATGAATTCATTCCAGGTTTTATCTGATTTTTAAAAGAGTTATCCAAACCACTGAACCTATTCGGTGGACTTGGATACCTCCTTTACAGCAACGTAGATAGTTCCTTTACAGTTCAGGCTAAAATCTTAAGCAGAGTCACCACTCCACTGACAAACTGGAGCTCCCCCAGCCACTACTCATTCTCAAAGGAACTTCAAGGTCAGGTTTGAGCATAAAAGAGCTGAGCTACAAATCACCAAAAGGCTGCCTTCTATCCTTTTCATGAGTTGTGACCATAGATCTTCCATATTATGTTCAATCTGATCTATAGGCTCTAACACAAGCTCTCATATCATCACCAGCTTCAGGCACTTATCACCCAGAACTTAGACTGTAAAATTTACATTTTTGTTCTAGATTTAGGTATATGACACAAATATATGTCCCCAAAGTTCTAACACTTTCCATATCAGCTTTTTTACTATCCAAAAATGGAGGGTTTTTTTTTTAAAAAAAATCCAATCCCCAAAAAACCTAATTGAATTTTATGCATGTACAAAGAACTTCAGAATTTGGTTGGTATCTCTACCAGGTTAACTGATGATGTTTTATTCTGTTATATTTTTTATAGTTCTTCATGTTCATCCAAAATGGTGTTTCTGGATTTTATCACATTTTTGTGGACTGCAAGATCTACATTGAACACAGGTTTCATGCATATCATTATTCTTTTTAGAATCATCAGAAAAATAAAAATTAATAGTGCCAAACTTAATTGGCAACTTCCCCGTTGCTCTATAAGTGTTCGGCATTCTGAAGAACTAAATTATTCCTTCGGTAATGCTGTTAAAATGCCATTTTATATTCATGACTTGTACTAATAAAGTCTGAACCAGGACATTATTTCTACTACCATACCAGGTAATCACCATTACATTGCATAATTGCACTGCTTAACATATGTTGTAAATATAGGTCCATAATTAATGAAAAAGGTGTGCCCTAGGTATAAGTTGGGTGCATTATATCCATCCTTACTAAAAGAACTTTAAATCAGCATAGTTACACTGACTATGACTATGCCCAATTATACTTGCATTTGGAATTAATGGGCACTAGGTGCTAAATAAACTAACTCAATAAAAACAGAATGTATCGTTAAGCATTCACATGAACTTTCACTGGAATGCCTATTTTATGAAGTGCATTAAAATGCACAGTTAAGAAATGAGAAATACTAGCCTGTGTGTTGTATTCAGTACTGGCTGAATGTTGTGATCAGACTTGTTGTCCAAGCACACCATAAATGGAAATGGGTCAAATACAATGATAAGAAGAGATGAGGAACACATTGTGCTTTTACAATGATGTCAGGCCTCAGAAAAATTACTTGTTGGACTATAGCTTGTACAATCTCTCTGTAGTCATTCTGTGAGAACCTGAAGCTGAGAAGCTCAAGCTGGTTTCACACAAGAAGTTGGCACATGTCACTAAGGTTAAAGTTCCATTGGGTTGTTATATCTTCTGTCCTACATAACTGAAGGTACTCTTTGTGTGTCTCTACATTTCACAGTTACAGTAGGCTGATACCGCTAGCACCATGCTCTGGCTTCATCCTGAGTATGGAATCCTGAGAGTTGTAGTTTGGTGACACATTAAGAGTCTCTGCTGGAGAGCTCTAGTGTTGCAGCTCAGAGAGTTTACCAGAGGTCCCTAGCAGAGAATTCTAAATGCTACACCAAACAGAAATACCAAGATTCTGTAGCATGTGGCCATAACTATTATACAATCTGTTTTGTGAATTAAGTTTGTTTAGCACGTAGTGCTTATTAATTCTAAATGCAAGTGTAATTGGGCATATTCATAGTCAATGTAAGTTCACCCATTTAAAGTTCTTCCAGTAATGATGGTTATAGTTCACCCAATTTATTCCTTGGTCACACCTTTTTCATTAATTATGGAGCACTACTACTAACTATGCAAGATAGGTAAGTCCTTAGACTATCTCAGAGACCAGTTGTATGTGGGAGGGAACTGTTTTATTTTCTCCACGCCAGGGTTTGTATTTCTTTTCTTTTCAATCCTCCCTATTGTAAGCATCCTGAACCAGATGGCATATGCAAAGTTTGACATCTTGAAGATATTTCGCAAAAAGGAAGACACAATCATAAAAATCTCTGAAAGACTAGTCAGATTTAGAAATTATATATAAAATCAATTTACTTACAGAATGCAGGACAAAAGTTTATTGCCTTTTATGACTTTTCCTATTCCCAGTAAGCCTAGAGGCTATTCAGAGTGAAACATAACGAGCCCAATTTGACAATCTCTTTCTTGCCATTACTTCTCAATAAGACAAGGTGACTTCAAGGTCAAATCATTCATCCTTCCACCTAGTTTGTGAAATATCTTGTCTCATGAAGAAACCTAGAGGTCTTGAAATCTTGCACAGACCTTCTTGCTTTTCTGTTTAGCCTGGTAAGGTATTGCAATAATATGAATTTTGAAATGGAAAATCAATACACTGTTATTTTGATGTGGGACATCAAAGTTCATACCAGAAAATAAATAACAGGACTATAACTATCCTTTCTACTCATGAGTAAATCTGTAAAGCCAAGATGGAGACCAGCCTGCTGCTTCATCTGCATAAATAGGCTGAACAACTTTGCTCCCTTTGGAACTGGTATCAGATTACTTACAGATGGTTGGAGGTAGATGAAAGACTGTATAAAGGTGTTCCTTATTCCATTCTGAGGTCCCTAGACTATTGGACTATGTGCTGACACTTGGATGCTTGTTTTACAATATCGTTTGACATGTGGGATTTATGTGTCAAAATTTCATTTAAAGCCAAGAAAATGTCAGTACAGGCAACCAGCAAAGAGGCTGTGATATATATATATATATATATATATATGGGAGGGGGGAAGAGAGAGAAAGAGCCAGAAGTCAGAAAGCTGGTCAGTGCCAAATCTTTATAACCCAGTACCAAGCACACACAAATTTGACTTGACTGCCAGCAGACTCAGATTCCTCTGGTGTGCTCTGCTGAGATTCCATTACTGCCTTTATCATTAAGAAAATACTGTAATAAAAATGGTACCTTTTCTCTGGCTCCATTAATATGATAAAGGTGTTGGTCAAGCTCCAAAACCACTGGAGCCACATTTAATTTGCTACTTTTTATGGATTTAAGACTTGGTACGCTGGGATGTTCAGTAATATAATAGGAAATTGTAGCCGTATGTTTAAACAGAAGGTTTTGGAATTTACCACACAGCCTGTTTGCATGGTGACCATCATTTGCATATATTTGCACTTAAATGCTGCCCAAGCATTCTGTGCTGCTATATACACCTTGGGATTCTATTGCCAACAAAACATCATCAGTGGTAGTAAGGTATTTTTCAGCTCCTTGTCAGGAAGAGGTATTAGAGCTTTAAAACATTGTCGTCGTCGTCGTCGTCGTCATCATCATCGTTGTTGTTGTTGTTGTTATTGGGCTACAACTGCTATCCTTTGCCTTGTTGGCTGGGGAACGTGAGGAGTAGTTGTCCAAAAAAGTCACTTTTCAAGGTGTGGTAGTACGCAACAGATATTAAGCTCAGTAACCCATCCCCCCATCCTATTGATACTGTAGTTTCTGCTCTTCAAGGCTTTGTTAAGACATTAGATCCTGTTGTGTTATGTGTTTGCTAGGGTCAAAGGGGGGCAGTCCACATGAACGGAACAATCTGTGTATTGTTTCATAAAATATTAGGTGGTGTACTTTATACCTGGAGACAAAGGGGAGCAGTGAGTTACACAAAACATGTGTCTGGCATACCCTTGTTTGCAGAAAAGCAGAGCCTGTTTGCCAAAGTCTAGCTCTGGCTTTTTGGAATCACCTTGTTGATACACACACAGACACACACAGACACAGATATACACACACTGGAAGGAAGTTCTGCAGCTGTGAACTCTGTCTGCCAAACAGGATTGAACTGAGAGAACTAAAGGACCATCCTGTTCCATAGATCACTCCAAGGCTTTACATAGCTTAGTATCCAGTTTCCAGCCATGGACAGTTTGATGCTTCTGGGAAGACTTCAAAATCAGAGCATGAAGACAAAAGAGTTTTTTTGTTGCTTGCACCCAGCCATTGGCTTTCAGAGATATCTGAACCTGGCAATTCCAGATCACCATCTCAGATTAACGATAATTCATGGAGCTCTTCTTTATGGCAATGCGGTGGGGTGGGGGGACTATCTGGATCTTGTTAGACTTTGCTCCCTTCTAGCCCACCTAGCACGGCTAGTGTTCAGAGATGAGGGGAGTTGTAGTCTAATGACATCTGGAGTGCCAATACCAGTCACTTTTTTTTTTAAAAAAGGAGAACCTCTTTCTCTCACCTATCTATGTAGGCAAGCTTGTAGTCATACTGAAGAGGGTCTCACATCCATATATATTATTATATATAACAGGACTATTATATATAAGAGAGTATATAATAATACTTCCATTTACTGTAGCTTTACCAAATGAAAGTAATGTCCCTGTGTCTTCTCAACCTTACACAGACGGAAAAGTAGCCAAATTGAACCATTGGGATCTGATGGTTGGTCTCATGCATTGCTTAGAAACAAAACAATGGTAGCAAGGAAGGTGACGTGAGCAGTTATCTTTTCCCATCAGGAGAGCTATCCTATCACATTAATGCCATTCCTGGTACCATTTTTAAGAGGAGTTTAACTAGCGGGCAGGCAGCCGCTGAATGCTGTGGCTTGTCATCTGTTAAAGAGGGAGAAGGAAGGAAGGAAGGAAGGAAGGAAGGAAGGAAGGAAGGAAGGAAGGAAGGAAGGAAGGAAGGAAGGAAGGGGAGGGGAGGGGAGGGGAGGGGAGGGGAGGGGAGGGGTGGGGAAATAATTTATTTATGTCATCAAAAAGCTCTCCTCACCGCAGGTTCATTTCCACCCACCTGAATGTCACTCACCTCCTGCCAACCTGCAGGATGCTCCCCATCTGCATTCTAACTCACACACTGAATATCTCACCAGTGGAATATTCAAATCACCTCTAATTGAAAGATCCTTATTTTTCACAATAGCTTTCCAAACTCATTGGACACTAGTCCAAAATTCTTCTCAGTGTCTTCCATCATTTAATCCAGTCTCTGATATAAGGCCACCCAGATATACAAATCCCTCCACCTGTCCCAAATTCTTTCCATGGACCGTATGTTCTATCTTCTGGGCTTCCACCCTCCCTTTGAACCATTTAATTTGAAGGAAGGCTTCCTCTTTCTCTGGCAAGTTTCTTGATTGTGTTCCTCTTTATCCCCAGTGTCCAAGTGCATACCATCTGCAAAGCAGAGATTGTTAACCAATTTAAATTGCAATCTTGTTTCTCTTTCTTCTTCATTTGGGAACAGAATCGCGGCGGCTACCATAATCAAATTAAATAGAAACAGAGGCAGAGTGCAATCCCATCTTACTCCAGCCTTGATCTTAAGTCATTTTGTCTGCACATAATCTGTCCTTTCTGCAATTGCAGACTTTTCATAAGTGTTTCCAAACTGTGCTCCTGGAACACAGTTCAGTCTTTTTTGTCTTCTATAAGCCTCTTTGTCAAACTTTATCTAAGGCTTGTCTAGAAAGAATTTAATTTCAGGTTGTGGCTTCGGTTGCACCCTATGCAGTTCATTTTATCTTGCATTTTGTTACAATCAGCTGCTCTGTTATGCTAAGTGCTATCTCTTGTTCACATCTGTAGCATCTCCTCTATATATTTGCAAAATTTTCTACTAACCCATCTTTATGAACACTTCCACAAGGCTCAGACTCATGTTATGGCAGCAACATGTGTGCATGCACATTCAAGTCACCTGGTGACTTATGGTGACCCCATGAATTTCATAGGGTTTTCTTAGGTAAGGAGGTGGTTTTGCTAGTTTCTTCCCTGAAATATAACTCATAGCATCTGATATTCACTGGTGGTCTCCTTTCCAAGTATTAAACCAGGGCTGACCATGCTTAGCTTCCAAATCAGAAGAGATCTGGTGCCTTTAGGGTATTTAGACTGCAGCCAGATATCAATTGGTAATATAGACAACAAAAATGAGAAGAAACAACAAAAGCAAGGAGAGAGAGAAATAATAATAAAAAATTATAAAAATTAAGTTAAATTAAATTAATCAAAATAAAATAATGCTCCACACTAGTGTTTATAAGATGTCAAAATCCGAACACAATTAGCTTTTTGACGTAGGAAGTTTTCAAATTTGAGTATAGCAGCTCCAAAATGTCCTCTTATGTAAACACCAGCCCCGGCTCTGTCAGTAGTAAAGAAGAAGACCATTATTCATGACTTTAGCACGAGGGCAGAATCCTGAGAAAGGATGCTGCATGTTAGGTGTTTTGACCACCATTTCCTATGTAGGGTTTAGTATCTAAATAATAAAGAGACATATAAGGACAAAGGAGGGAGGATACAAAGGAAGGAGAGCTAGAATGGTGTGGCAGTTTGAGAATTGGCTACAACTCTAGAGTCCAGGGTCTGAATATCTGCCCGATCATGGAAACCTACTGGGTGACATTGGGCAAGTCACACTCTCACAGCTACAGAAGAAGACAAAGGAAACCCCCCCTCTGAACAAATCTTGTCAAGAAAACCCCATGATAAATTAGGCTTAGGGCCACCATAAGTCAAACACAACTTGAAGGCACAACAACAACAATGTGAGGAAAGACAAACAAGTGAGAATACCATAATTTGAGAAGTTCTTGTTAGAAGCCTGGAATCATAGTACTGAAAGGCAATTCTGATTTCAGTAAAAAGACTGAAATCAGGTTGTAAATCTTGCTTGATGTATTGCATCTCATTACACTAAAACTTGTCCAGCTTACTGAGACTTAATGACACTTTTAGTGGCATGTATAAATGTTTACTTTATTATTTTATCTTTATCCCACCTTTCTCCTGAAGTAGGACTTGAGGCAGCTTAAAACACAGTTTATAGCAAAATACAGCTAAAAAACTAATGGCAAAAAGCTGAAGACAATTAAATAAATTACCCCATTAAAATGCCACTATTTTAAAACAATATAAAATGCTCTAAAATGGCTATGTAATACATCAAAAAATGAAATATCCTCTCTCTCAGCAAGGTACACTATACTTGTAGAGCTATCTCCTCCAATCTAGTGCTCTCCAGGTGTGCTTCACTAAAATTTCTATTGTTGGCAAGTGGCTGGGGACTTCTAAAAGCTATAGTTCAAGTATATGGAGGATAATAGGCTCAGTCAAGCTGTGGTACAACACAGAGTTCCAAATGATGGATGTCTAAAGGACTCCAACCTAAACCAAAGGTATACAGAGCTTCAAGGAGCATCAAGCAAAACAGTTTATATTAGCAAAGTGGCTACACGTTGGGAGTTGTTACAAGAAAGAAGCAAGGAATGATGGCTACATATCCATTCCTGTCACACTGGCCTTTTCCCGTTTAGTCAAAATCCTGGCAGTGCCTCTGCCGGGATGAGAATGTGTTATCAATGCTTCTCTCCACACATGACTGGCTGCCTGAGGAAGGGAGCACGAGGGACAAACTCCATCCTTCCAGACTGTAGCCAGCCTTCTACCTATGCTGCAGTAGAGGAGGAAGCACATAGATTGCGCTTCTGGTCCTTCTGCTGGCTGGCTGCAATGGAAAGCTTGTGCGATCAGGGGTCATTGACGGAGAACGATATCGCCCGCACTGGCTGGCAATGTGACAAGGGTGATGACATCATGTGGATGACATCATGTGGAAACAGAATTGTGGTCCTGCTCCTCTTGTGTCCTCATGCTGGGACCCATCATCATGGGGAAAGCGCCACTAATGCAACCTACATATCAATGAAAAAAGTATTTCCTCAAGCTCTGCTTTTGCACTGTGTTTCATATAATCTAGACACAGCAAACAGATGGCAAGAAACTTTCCTTTCACTAACAGAAAATTAGAGGTAATACCTCTAGTGATATTACTTAATTCTCTTTTTTGGGTTACATATGGCCAGCTAATCCAGCAGGGAGAAAGAGTGGAGAGCATTGTAACCATCTCCCCTTTCCACCACGTGAAAAATGCAATGTATTTTTATGTCATCCTTCAGGTGACTTTAGACCTTCCTAATTCCTTTGTGTTGACCTTGATAAAACATTTATTGGAACCACGCTGATAAGAAACCAGGACCTACAGCATATACTGGGCAGGAAAAGGAGTCCACAGAGAAAGTGAACTTCATATTGGTTGCAAAGACAAAGGATTAGGAGCTGACTAGAACTATGTACTCTTGGAATTATTTTTAGAAAATTGACACATCTCTCTGTTTACGTAATTAGATCTCTTTTCAGATAGAAGAAAACTGTACTGCCTGTGTGTTTACTGACTATGTTCAAGTCCTCTGTGAATACATAGGGCCTCCACTGATATCTATGGCAGATGAAACACCATAAACACAGTTTTGATCTTTTCCACATTTAAGAATTTCTTTCTTATGCCTAAATGGTACCGAACTGCATCTCACCCATTGTCCTTCACCACTCTATTGATGCACTCACAGCAAAGTGAGGACACTGGGCAGACTGAGGCAGGTTTTTTCAGAAGTGTACATTACACATTTATACTGACCTACTTGCCATGGCTTCAAGCTAAGGAATGCTGTGATTTGTAGCTTGTTGAGTTACTTAGAAATTATCATGTGTTGGAAGCATTTCTAACCTCACAGATATGGATAGACCACAACAGAAAGAGGCTATATGTGCAGGCACACTGTGACTTATATACTATAAAATGCAGGCACTAAGATTGTGTTGAAAAATAGTTCCCAAGGAATGAGATCAATGCACTCGTAGTTTTAAAGATGGGTCATGTAGCTACATCAGTTCCCAAGTGATGTGATTTCCTTGCATGACTGGACAAATTGGAACTGGTAGTCTATCTTGATCTTGATTGACTGCTTCATTCCCAGGATTTGAACTACTTCTTTCCCTTGGGAGAATTGGGTGGGGGTTAGAACAAAGTAAATTGTTTGCTTGACCCTTCCCTGCCCCACTTCCCCACTCATCCAGGATTTAATTGCAAAAATATGTATCCACTCCCCCACCTCTAATACACACTGAAATCTCAGAAAATTAGGGTGTCTCATTTGTTATAAAATGAATAAGTCATCAATAGACATAAATGCTGTGATACGTTTGCCTTAGGATTGCCATAAGTCAGAAATTACTTGAGGGCACACAACAGCAACAACCACAACCACAACTACAACCACAACCATAACCTTTCTAAAAGAAAGTGCCCTAACAAACCTGTTTTATTGTTGGTCATCTGAAATATACTTAGTCAATTCCACTGGATGCTGGCTAGGAATGATACGAATTCTATCTGGAAGGTGATAGCTTTGGAAAGGCTGATCTCAGTGATCTCAGATGGAGGTTTATATCATTGCTCAATGCTTGCCTTACTAGTTTCTTTTCCTTTGAATTGGGAAAAGAGTATGAGTTCCTCCATTTGCATGATGATAAGGAGGCCAGATCCTATCTGATCTTGGAAACTAAGCAAGATCATCCCTGGTTAGTACTTGGATAGGAGACCACCAATCAATACCAGGTGCTGTAGGCTATATTTCAGAGGAAGGAACTGGCAAAACCACGTCTTTGTATTCCTTCCCCAAGAAAATCCTATGAAATTGATGGGCTTGCTGTAAGTTGACAGACAACCAAAGGCACATGCACAAGGAGACTGCACATCTATTATGGAATACAGAAAGGACTTGCAACAAAATGTTGCAGCATCTTTCCAACCTATTTAAAGGAAAGCTCTTCAGAATTCCAATGGCTTGGAACAATATAGTATATTGTAGGCTATGAGAAGCAGAAGGGGGAAAACATCTTATAGCTATAGTATACTGTTCTAGACAAGTTTTGAGTGTTTTGTAGCTATGGCGGGATGAGGAATATATGGAGAGCAGGAAAGTAAACAGATTCCCTTTTCTTATCATTTTCTTTCAATCTGACCCACCTGGAGCAAGGCGGAATTTACATGACAGCATGCATTCCAGTCTTAAGGCCCGATCTAGTATGCCCATTATGAGCTTGTTGGAGTCTGAACGGTATAGTTTGCTTGTATTCTTCTATTTCTCACTCTGCAGGTTCATTCTCAGTGCAGAATAAGAGATCTTTCTGCCTCAACCCAAGAATAACCTTCAGTCCCAGGAACGTTAGCACTCATGGATTCTTCCATTCCCTTAACTTTTGGTTGAATGAGGACCACACATGCAAAACTGATGTAATTATTACCTAGTAGCTCTGTGAAGAAGGGCTAGGAAACTTTAAAACTGCACTGTACATATCTTCATCAGTTTGTAGTTCCAGCATCCGTTGGGGAAAAGCCACTGAAGTCAAAGTGGTCTACAACTGGTATTGGTTTGTGTACTGTGGGCATGAGGCAGCATGGTGTAGCAGTTTGAGCATTGGACTAAGGCTGTGGGAGACAAGGATTTAAATCCTTGGTCAGCCACAGAAACCCATGGGTGGTCTTGGGGAAGTCACACTCTCTCAGCCTCAGAAGAAGACAATGGAAAATATTCTCTGAATAAATTTGCTAGGGATGGGCCAACCAAATCCTCGGATCCTCGGATCCTCCGCAAGGATTTGAGATTCGCGGATCTGAATCCCCACGCCAAACTAGGCGAACTGAATCTTTCAAATCCTGCGGTGGTGCTCTTTTTCTGCCCACCCCGGCATGACCCTGCCTGGGGCAGGTGGCAGAAGGTGGTGGGAAGCACGATCTCACACTCCCTGCTCTTTCCCTGCCCACCCCCAGTGTGATTCTGCCTGGGATGGGCGGAAGAAGCTTGTGGGGAGCATGATGTCATGATCCCCACTCTTCTCTTGCCCGCCCCTGGCAAGGATTCAAAAGATTCTAGATTCGTGAGATTCATGGATTCCCAGAACCTTCCAAAGATTTGGAGCTGGATTTGGATGCGGAAAATTCTGGATTCATCCCATCCCTAAAGTTTACACAAGAAAATCCCATGGCAGGGTGATTATAAGCCAGAAGTCACTTGAAGGCACATAACCACAGATGTTGACATAATCCTCCTAATACATTAATTAATTAATTAAAACTTTTCATGATCTATCCTAGATCAAGAGATCGCAGGGTGGCTTACAATGGTATTAAAACAGGTTTAAAAGGCTAAACACTAAGGCCATTTCCGCACGGGGTAAGTAAAACAGTGCAGTGCGTCCTCCACGGAGGACGTCTGCACCTTGGAGCAGACTGGGTCCGGACTACATATCGTAGATCCTCACCTCAGTCCACTCCGGAAGGACCCCCAGTGGTCCTCCAGTGTGTTTTTGAAAGACCTGATTTTTTCGGTCTTTCAAAATGCCGGCGCGCGCCATTGTGTGCCTGCTCACCGATGCAGATTCGCAGGCTCGCACCAATGTGAGCCTGCGATCTGCGGAGGGCGGGCTTTAGGCTGGCGAGCTTCAGCGGTTGGTCGAGACCCACAACTAACTGGAAGCCGCCATTTTGGACATCAGAGCAGTGTGGATCTACGACCATGCACTGCTCCTCCTCACCGGACCGGACCAGACCGCCAGAAGATCCGGTGACTAGCGGCAGGGAGCGATTCCCTCGCCGTGTGCAGAAATGGCCTAAAACAGTATAAATAAGGTAAAAACATATTAAACAATATAATGAGTTAAAAACACAATTCAATTTTTTAAAATTTAAAACTATAAATAAGAGCCTTTGGGTTGCATTAACGATGCACAGAGGCTTTGATGAACAGTCAAGTTTTAACTTGGTGCCCAAGTGATAAGAGTGTTGGTGCCAATTGGGCCACTGGGAGGATAGCATTCCACATTCCATTTTTTGACCACCAAATTGTGTTTCAGATCTCTTGAGATTGCTATTGACTTGGCTTGGAGATGTGACCCAAGGAATTGCTCACACTTCCTCTCTGTCAGATAATATTTAAATATGTTAAGTATATTCAAATATCCAGTTTGCATCATTTTTCAATGTGATGAGCCTTTTTGAGCTCATGGACTAGTTTTCCATAAATGAAGATGACGTATATTTCAAAGGGTTTCTTGATACATATTCTTTAATCCCTAAAATCTTTTAAAATGGAGTAAAACAAATGTGCCCTATGTTTGCATCATCGACAGCTTAGACCTATAAATTCAATATCCAGCACTGGGCATAGGGAAATAGTCATTTTTTGTATTATTTATTATATCCTGCTTTTCCAATGAGCTCAAAGAGGCATACAAGACTCCTCCTCTCCATTTTATTGTCACACACCCCCTGTAGCTTCATGGCTTAATGGGACTATAGGCTGGACCCCCCCCCCCCACAAGTCCTAATCCACCACCAGTATACTATACTGGCTATGTGGTAATTTTGGATTCAAAGATTAGGTGGTTATTAATGATAGAATCATAAAATCATACAGACCACAAGGGCCATCGAGTCCAACCTCATCATGCAGGAATACACCATCTAAGCATTCCCAACAGATGGCCATCCAGCCTCTGCATGAAAACCTCCAAAGAAAGAGACTTCACCATACCCTGAGCCAGCACATTCCATTGTCAAACTGCTCTTACCATCAGAAAATTCTTCCTAATGTTTAGATGGAATCTCTTTTCCTGAAGTTTGAAGCCATTGCTCTGTGTCCTAGTCCCTGGAGCAGCAGAAAACAGGCTTGCTCCATCCTCCATATGACAGCTCTTCAAATATTTAAACATAGCTGTCATGTCCCCTCTTAACCTTGTATTTTCCAGGCTAAACATACCCAGCTCCTAAGTGGTTCATCATAGGGCATGGTTTCCAGGGCTTGTACCAGTTTGCTCACCCTCCTCTGGACATGTTCCAGCTTGTCAATATCCTTCCTGTACTGTGCACTGGACACAGTACTCCATGTGGAGTCTGACCAAAGCAGAACAGAGTGGTACCATCACTTTCCTTGAACTAGACACTGTACTCCTATTGATGCAGCCCAGAATTGCATTGGCTTTTTTAGCTGCTGCATCACACTTCTGACACATGTTCAGCTTGTGGTCTACTTGTATCTAGCCAAATATAAATCCTAGTTTGGTTGAAAATGAAAATATGATTTACAACATGTTGTTGCTGTTGTTGTTCTTGTTGTTGTTGATGATGATGACATGTGCCTTTAAGTCATTTCTGACTTATGGAGACTCTAAGGCATACCTATCACAGGGTTTTCTGGGGGCTGAGTGTGTGTGACACGCCCAATATCATCCAGTGGGTTTTCATGGCCACGTGGGGAATCGATCGCTGCTCTCCAGGGTTGTAGTCCAGCACTAAAATAAGTATACCATGCTTGCTCTCTATAAAACATATTAGCTCAATAAAAAATACCCATCAAAACTTACCTTCCAGATGCCAGTATCTCAAGCACACATCTACTACTACCCAATCCCATATTGCAGTTTTGCTTCACCCTGTTCACAACATACTATTGGTTTTTTTTTGTTTTCTTAGCAGTAATATACTCTTTTTGCAGAAGAGAAGGCTGCATCATTGTTGTGAAGCATAAGATGCTAATCTTTATGGCCTCAGTCAAACTACTGCATCACCTAAAGCTAATTGTTGTAGTGCCCAGTGGTAAGCTTCTTCCAATGTCTTCGTTCAGTTTGCACTTGATGCAGTCTTTCTTCCTCCCAAATTATTTGGTAACCTTTAAAGGCACGTTCTGTAGTATTCTTCAGTCCCTTTACATATGATTTTAGACTATATGCCTTTGGACTCCTTTCATAAATTTAAAATATTCAGCACAGAGTGTGGATTCTTTTAGCATATTCTTTTATGCATCACTTCCTGGGACTATCAGCTACTATTCAGATTTGGTTATTTGTTTTACTGTTGCTAATGTTAATGGTAGGAAAATCTTCATTGTGTCTTGGAGCTCTTCAACTTTAATATACACTTGGCAAAATCCTTCTGCTTCTCTTTACACTAGCTTTTTGTAGACCATCACCTTCACACAACTCTAGACAAATTGAGGGAGAGACCATGGCTTGTCCCTGATTATCTGAATGGCAGGGAAGGCTTACAGGCTCTTTCAGAGAAAGGCAGCTTTGGTTGAGCAAGGATCCTTTCACACTGTACAGCTATAGCACTATGATTCCACTTAATGTGCAATGGTTCCATTCTATCAGTGATATATCTGTGTGGGGCGAATAAGGTTACTGAGCCACCAAAATAAGAATTCTGCCCCCTTAAGGAAATTTTCCTTTGGTCTCCAAATTTCTGGCTCTGCTATAACTTAAAATTTCAGCAGAACATTTAGAAATACAGCTTAGGCATCCAAGGGAAAGAGACAGGCAAAATTACCATGGGAACATGAATATGACAAATATGAGAGTTCCAGGTGTGAATTTTTGTCTGTCAATTTTGAGGTCATGAACTAATCACATGTATGTGCAGCAGTTTGTGGTTATGACAGTTATAATAGCTTTGAAGCAAGCTACTTTGGACACAGTGTGAGACATCATGACTCACTGGAAAAGAAAAAAAATGCTAGAAAAAGTGGAAGGCAGTAGGAGAAGAGGAAGACAACATAGTGTGTATATATGCCTTCAGGTTGCCTGTCAACTTATGGTGACCCCATGAATTTCATAGGGTTTTCTTTGCCAAGGAATATTCAGAGGTGGTTTTGCCAGTTGCTTCCTCTGAAATGTAGCATACAGCTCCTTGGTAGCTTTTGGCACTCTCCCATCCAAATATTAACAAGGGCTCACCCTGCTTAGCTTCCAAGTTCAAATAAGATTTGGTGCCATTACAGTATTTAGGCCTGAAGACTACATTACAGGCAATGATGTACTTGAACTTTTTACTCTAAGTCTCAAGTCAAGTCTCAAGTCTCTACCTTTAAGTCTCCAGTCAAGTCTCCAGTCCTTGAAGATACTTTCAAATCAAGTCTCAAATCAAGTCTGAAATCTGGAAGTCAACTTCATACCCCAAACCAAAATTCCAGAATTACTGGACAGAACCAAATAAAGTCAGTTTTAACAATTTAAACAGAATCAGCTTCCACATTTGCAATTTTGCCATCTGAAGCTTCAGAAGTGGGGAATAGGATCCTTCTTATTCCCCATTACTGAAGCTTCAAAAGCTTTAGCAGGAAGGATCCTTTCTCCTCAAGCCTGCTGCCTAACACATTTGCTGTTCATCTCTGAGAAATGCACCCTGCACTCTGGGGGTGAGACTTGTCTTCTGCTCTTAGGTAAAGTTTTAGAAGGCTCCTCCAATATGCAGCCAGGACTGGCTGTCAAGGAGACTTCCAGCCTGCCTCAAGCCCATTGCCTAACTCAATAGCTGTTCTCCTCTGAGAAATGTACCCACACTTTGGGCTTGAGAGAGATTGCCATGCGACCAGTAGGCAAAAAGAGATGAGGTGTTGTTTAAAGTAATAGTTTCTCGACTAATGTGTTGTTACTGAACCAAGGACAGCAAGTCAGTCATTAAAACCATACAAGTTTCGAGTCGAGTCAAGTCAGTGCATCATTTATTGCTGAGTCGAGTCTGAGTTGAGTCACTGAAGTGACTTAAGTCCAACTTGAGTCCAAGTTTATCGACTCAAGTCTACATTACTGATTACAAGTGGGTTAATTCAATTGAGGAACCTATGACCTTGAGTTTGCAAGATGTCTTGATGAGTAGGGCTCTTAGAGGCCCATAAATTGTCATAAGTTAAAGCTAATTTGATAGCAAAGAACAACAGACTTTCACAGCAGTCTATAACTAACATACCCTCAGCTAGTGATGAAAGTATTTTGTATCTGTATTTCACAAATTTAGATTTTTATGAAATGGTTTCTACTGTCTGTTTTCTATTCTTGAGGGGGATTAATAGGGAACCAGGATTGATTTGAGCCCAAAGACACAAAGTGGAGAAAGCTACATGTTCCATATTAATTATCGTAGCAAATCGATTTGACTCTCTAAACAACTGTCATCTGTTTTCATGATGAGGTTAGAATCAGGCCTATGTGAAAATACATTTATTAGTTGATGGGCATCAGATATAAAAGTTATTAGAGCATGTGGCTTGGTTTCTTAACTGTTAGTAGGCTTCCAGTAAAAGATAAATAAATAGTTTTCTAACGATAATTTTTGGACAAATACTAATTTTTAACAAAAGTTGAATTACATAAAACACTGCAGAAACAAAAAGAGGAATCCTAGAGCCTGCATGTCAGTGTTTGCTACAAACAAGAGATCTTTGCCAGAAATGAAATGCTTGACTATGTGTTTCTTGATGGAGATTCAATTGGCCTACTAAATGTGAAGCCATATAAACAACATGAGCAAATAATCTACCATTGATGCTGACTATTTTGTAATGGAGACAATAAGCATAAAAATCAAGATAATATGCTGCATCAGTTTCACAGACAACACAGATTAGAAACAGAGAACTAACATGGTGTTTTAATTTGGTGGGTAAAATGTTTCACTTGTCTCATAGAAACTCAAGTTTATTTTTAATAACACTCAGAACTCATTTTTGTTCCTCCTCTGAAATGTACGCCCCAGAAAAAGTAGGAGACATTCTTCCTACTAACTGGTCTTCTTATGCCAAAAGAAGCAATTTTCTTAATATTAGGGATGGTTACAGAAGGTATGCAAAAGCTTTTCTGCACCAAGATCAAATTCACAATCTCGTATCAATTGCTTGCCTTTGGCAAGCAGTCTTAGGAAGCCACTGATGAAAGAAAAATAGGGTATACAATCTCCTTTTACCGTCCTTGACTTCTCAGTTCTGTCAGAGAATAATTACTTCAAACAGTCTGCTAGTATACCTTGCACAAGATACTGCCTCTGTAGAGACCTTCACTTCTGCACATAGGCCCCAGCGCTGAAGAGCTGTGCAGGATTTGACTTAAACCAAAACCTGCCATCAAACATCAAATAGTTACAGACTCCTGGCACTTTTATCTCTTCGGAATTTTTTAGCCATCTGTATAAACAAACGAAAACCTAACTGTGAAAGGTTTTAGGGTATTGTTAAAATAAAATAATCATAGAGTGAAGCTAAAAGAGACATTTATTTTAGTCCGATTTTATTGCTACAAGAATAAGCGCTTTTTAATGCTACGAGTATTAAAAGCTTTTCTTGTCAAGACTCAGTTCTAATCTACTTAAGGCGGTGTCTATATGCCCCAAACTGATGGTGTAGGTATTAAAGTAGTCATTGTCAGAAACTTTTAAGTTTTTATAAATCTATTATTTAAAGTCCCTTTTGTTGGAACTTATATGTTAAGACTACTTGTACTGGCAGCCTGCTTTGTAGATAAACAAATATAAAAAATAGAACCAATACAAAAATAACATTTGATAAAATATATTTAAAATTGTGCTTCAACAGAAAGAAAGTCTTCTGCATGACACGCTGCAGAACAGTAGAGCATTCACAAACACTCATTGACTGTGACCTACATAACCCAGTTTCTGGCTTCACTAGCCATGCTAACCTTTCAAAGGAGACAACACTCTTCATAGAGCCATGAAAGTCTAGTTTGGACTTCGCACTTTTTTCCAGCTATATTTAATTCACTGAAAATTCCTCCCGAATTATCTGGCAGTACATATTCATACCTTTTTCAACATTCCAGCATTTTCCAAATAGCATCCCAGCGGTTGATTGCTAGAGTGTGGGCGCATTTTAGTTTGTACAATGAATGATCCCTCAGTGTATACTTCTCAGAATCTAAGTATGAAACATTTTTATTGCAAAACTTTCATGTCCTCAAACAGTGCTGATGGGTCAAAGCAGTTTTGTATGGTATGCCCAGAGCTGGCAGTCACGAAGCCCAGGGGTATAGCTCTCATGTCTATCTCTGATTTTCCTAACCAGAGATCTCCAAGTTAGCACAGTGATTATTCTCCAATGCTTTTAATCTATTTAAGCCAGCATTCACCATCCAAGTCAGTCTGAAGTACATTTTCAACTATAACATTTCTTAGTTTCTCAAACACTTTTGTTTCATTCGGGAAAAATTTGCTGCTACATCTTCATACAGCAGTTCTGAAATCTAAAGGACAGTGGTATTTTGTAAACTTTTTATAAACTCCTCAGTACAGAACCGTATATCTTGGGAAAACTAAAAATCCACCAATTTTTGATTTCACTTCATTTCTCAGAAACCTAGCCATATTCCTTTTCCTATCCTCATGTTTTGAATGAAGTCAGATCTTAAGATGTTGTGCTTCTCCCAGCCACTGAAGTGTTGCATAATCACTTGTGTATCTTAGGATGCACGCTAATAGAAGGTATGGCTAAATTTCACTTACAGGTCCTACAGGCTTCATGCACAGATCTTACAATCTCTTCCACTAGTCCTTGTGCAACATTTCATAGAATAGTGGTACTGTCAACATTTCTTTCTCTAGAGTAGTTTTGCATCTCAACCAATAAGAGTTTTAATTGGGCTACTACAAGGAAAATTGCACAGATAACTAGCACAAGGAAGAACTTAATGTTTCAAGCAAGTCATTTGCAGTATAACCGCATGCATGTTTAAGAATGGCATTGGTCATGCTCCTCTACTTGTTGACTGCTTTTATTGATTTTATTGATCAATATTTTATTGATATCTTGGGTTAATGGATCTTATCTCAGTAACCCATTGCCACATTCCAGTGTGATTACTGTAATACATCCATTGTGGGGCTGCCTGATTGCTAAGCCCACTGAATAGAACAGACCCACTGAATCAATGGGATTCACGTATGTATTGATCTACCATTAAGCATTTGATTCAGGGGATCTACTCTAGTTAGGACTAGCAATTGGATTTAGGCCTTGCTGTTCATAGCTCCTTATATCAACTGCACTGAATGCCCATTCACTACCATGTCCAGTTTGAAGTCCCAGTTTAAACTTTTAAAATCCTATGCAGCTTGAGACCAGATTACATGGATGATTTACAGCCATAAGAGCCCATGTGCCAAGATAAACTTCAGAAGCTTGCAGATCTTCCAGTGAGGTGGGGAAGGACGAGATACTGGCACTTATCTATCAAACTCCATCCTAGAGATATAGGTCTGACCCCTTCTGTTCAACAGATGTGAAGACATTTTTGTTTTGGTCTGCCTTTGATTTGGTTGTGGTTCAGTTGTTGGTCTTGGCTTTATATTGCTTTAGGCCTTGGTGTTGGCCTTGAGCAATATATGTTAATCTATTTTATGATTCATTTTGGCTGATGTTTTACTATTTGGGAGTATTAAGCTGTTTTTCTATTTAGTATAGTTTATGGAATTTTAATGTGTTTTTGATGTGTGGCTTACGATTTATTTTTTTTTAAGTTATATTTTGTGGTTTGCGAGCTGCTATAAGAGAAAATTTTAATCCTGAAACAGAGGTATCCTTAAAATAATAAATATTTACTCAAAAGTAAATCCTGGTATGTTCTATGGGGTGGCCTTGAGGATAATACCTAACTGCAAAGCTTGTATGTTTACAACTTCGGAGACTTTTCAAGCATGCAATACACATTTTGGATGCAGCAGACAATTTATGTTATGTCCTCAAATGTCTATCTAAAGTATATATTTCAATATGTGCCCACACTTTAATAATCAGCTATTACTTAGCTAAAAGGATGCTGAGCACTGGGATTCAGGCAAGAAATATATACCTGATTCAGGACTGACGAGCTTTTCAGAAAAGAAAACCAATCAAAGTTCTGCCTTGAGTATATGGGACTCATTTAAAGACTATAATAAGAGGCAAATTACCTCTGTGGCATCAGCTAAAAAGGACAGCTGGATGACAGATTAGAAGAGACAGAAAAGGAAATGAAGGAGTTGGAAGCAAAATAAGCAAGGTCCCAAGTCTAAAAAGAGGAGGATCAAGTTACTGGAATTAAGGAAAGAATGCAATTTTCCAATTATATATGAAGAAAGACTTTTCTGCATAGTCATATGGCATAAAAAAATTCTACCAAGCTAAAGAACTTCATGAAGTAGACTTAAAATGAAGTTTTCTCTACTATAGTAGTTGTCTCATACTCTTACAGAACAACATGCATCATCATCACCATCATGACCAGCACCAGCACCAGCACCAACATGCACCTCATCCAAAAGCCAGGAAATCGCCCACTCCAACTGTATTATTTTTAGTTCACTATGAAAAGCTATCTTCAGAAGATCTTCCATTTAACATCTTTATATGTGGAGGTAAAATTGTATGAAATAAGTACGCATGCACTGTACGTGATTTATTTGCTAAGGACCCAGTTGCAGCCCAAGCCTCCCCCTGCAATCTGCCACCTTTTGCATTTGCATACAACAGTGGAACCAGATGTAAAATGAGCATTCATAATTAGGCTTTATTTCTAATTAAGTGGCATTTGGGATCAATTGGGTGTGCAACTCCTTCCCTCCACCCTGATTAATAGTTTTCGTTTAAAAACAAATCCAAAGGATTCTTATTGAATCACAAGCCAACATATGAGTCCCTTGGTTCAAGTATTGTGTAAGAAATGCACCCCTCTGCTTGCATACACATGTGCTCACAGTTCCCTGTGTTCGATTCCAGGTTCTTGATGTCTCTCCCTCTATAACATATTCCCTGCTGTTTTATATCCACCACATTGCAGGGAATCAATTCACTCTTGCCAAATTACGTCACTGTTACTCCATTTCTTCCAGGTGCACTGTATGGGCTGAATCCAACTCCTGCTGCAATCTGTGTTTGTCCTGGCAGGGTTGGTTTAAGCCACAAGAGTATTCCATTTTCTAATTTAAATCAATCTTTCAGTTTCTTGGGGGATTTTTTTTCCAAGAAATATAACCATTTACTAATAAAACATGCTGAAATGGGGAGAAACAGGATTTTTTTTTGTAACACACAAAGTTAAGTTCCTATGTAATAAGAAAAATCTTAAGAACTGAGGATATTTATTGAAGCAGAGATAAGATCCTTTACTTTCAGCTGACAAAACCCCAAACCTGAAATCGGAAGCAAAGCTCTATTCAAATCAGTCTTTCAAGCTAACAAGACAGATCAGTTGGAATAGAGGAGTGAAAGGAAGCAAATTAGGATTCAAAGTACCTGCAATAAAATGATTAACCAGCTAAAAAGCTTAGGACGAATAAAAGATATGCAGGTTCAGATCCGCTTGGAGAATACGTTATCACACCAATATGTTCTACAGTTATGTGTTCTACAGTTATCACATATTGCATGAATGTGCAACCTGAATTGCCAGGATAGGACTACCCTGGCAAAGATTTGGGGGCCCACCCCTGATACCTAGACATAACCCAGGGACAGACCCTCATAATACAAGGTAGAAGATCTGGGTGTCATTAAGCATCAAACACCTTTGTATGAACTTTGTTATTTAAATGGAAAACATCAAGTTGAACAAATCCCTCTCCTCCTCTCTCTCTCTCTCTCTCATACACACACACAGAGTGCTCTTGCCTGACATTCCCCTGAAGACTGGACAAGAGGGGATAGACCAGGCCATGATCCGGGAATCCTAGGGGGAACACTAATCTATAAGGGCAATGTTCCCTAGGGGCTGTTTGGAAAATGTCTTCTTTACCTAGGTTGTAGGGTAAAAAAAGTCTTGTCATGCTAAAGCATATGGCTATAGAGAATGAAGACTTTTATTCAGGGAGCCACTATACTGACGTAGGAATTCACCTGAAGTAGACTGCTTAACTTATGCTGGGCAATTTGTGATAGACGCCTTGTTCATAAAGGACTAGGCTATCGCTTGTTACTATAAGCCTAATGTATACTGAAGATTCTCTAAGACTGATGCTCCTCTGTTGGTGCCAAGTATCATACGTCCCTTGACATGTTGGGAAAAACTACCTGTTTGCCACATCAGATAAGACTGACAAGCTCAGATCTCAAGTACGTTAAGGGGCAAAGACCAACGTGCCCTTATCTTATGAAACATTCTGTTACAGAGCGTTACTCTGAACAGAATTGCCAACCATCTAACTTACAGCTACAACCTTAATGAATATTTTGGCTGGGCAACCATTACATTATTAAGATTAGGAACCAAGGAGGTGCAAGAAAGTCTACTATCATCAGTAGCTTTGATCAAAAGGCCTGGAAATATGGACTATCTACCAATGTGTGTCTTCTCAGATTTGTAGCACCTTAACCTGTGCTAGGTGTGCAAAACGTCACCTTTTTCAAAAGATGTACAAGTCTTTCTTTCTTACAGAAAGAAAAAAAAGTTCTTAAATTGTGAAGCCAAAAGAGCAAGCGATGTGTATCTGTAGGTAAGCTACACTACCGTTCATAACACTGAAGCATGTATCAAACCACTAAAAAGACTACTTAGTACATTTGATGAAGTGTGTTCTCATTCAGAAGCCTATTGCACAGAAATTAGCTACACTTTCATGTGCCATAAGCAGAGCTTGGAAAAGTATTTTTTGACAGCAATACTCAATTTCTCCAGGCTGTTTGAGTGTTCTAGTCCGGAAAAAAAAAAAAGGTAATATTTTCAAGTTCTGGCCATATGTACTTTATTCTGCATGTAACTCCTTTGTACTGGAATTACAGTGCATTTAAATCTGAAATACATTTAAAAGAAAGAAGTGAAGCTAAATCTTTCCTGTAAAGGAGATTGCAGATGTGGTGATCTTGTTGATGTAGTGAATTTCTTGGGCATTCTTTAAAGAAAAAAAAAGAAAAAAGAAAATATACAAATATTTAAAACAATACAAAATATGAAGGAATGCTTATCCCCAAAATCAAATGATAGGGTAAAAATTTAATCAATTGCCAATACTGCAAAATTAGTCAGTCCCATCTCATCAGATGTTTGGGAGGTGCACGTAAAGAAAAAATATTTAAGCATGCTTTTTTAGTGTTTTGCTTTAAGAATTCCTGTAGTTATAGGCCCTGCTGCAGAAAAAGTTTGCACTACCATAGTCCTGTTGGATTCAATGACACACTTATACATGCTTACTTGGAAGAAAGTTGCATGGTGCTCAGTGAGGCTTATCAGCAGGTAAGTGTGCCTATGCCTGCAGCCTCAGACATAACTGATGATCTCTGAATTAGGACTCTGGAGTTTTTTTTTGTACAAGAATGATCATGACTGATACATAACACTTTTCACCCATTTGGTCCTGAATTACAAATTGCCGTCCATTTGACATAAGCAAGCCAATCCTTAACAATATTACAGAAAATTTTGCACTTTGGTCTTAATATAGTTTTCTAATAACAAGTCCTGTTTCCCCATCACTATTATACATTGATTTTTCTTCTTGTATTATTAGACAATGTACTTTTTAAGGCAAGTGAAAACTAAACTCACAATAACTTAAACAAATTACCTTGTTTACACAGAGAATTAAAAAAAGTGAGGTGAAAAGAGCTGACATATGATTTACTGCAGACTCTTTCCTTGTATATTCACATTTTTCAGTTCAGCTGAACATGAGACTGCAATACATCTGCTTAATGTAATTCACAGTTTTGGACACAAAATTAGTACATTTATATATTTCGAAAGGGGAAAATGTAAGGGAAAAAAACCTTTAATGAAACAACATTTCTTAAGCCTGATTATCCCATGCAGAATTTGGCATATGTTTGGCAAAAGGGGAATCAGCTTACAGCTAACACTTTAGAAAAGACATACAACAGTAACTAGATCCAAATTTAGGAGGCTCACCTGGGACAAAAAAAGACCTTGCTTTCTACTACAGAAAAGGAACTATTTTGCTTTACAATAAGAATGGGCATACAGACACTCTTTTTGTTGTACAATGACTTACTGGGGGAATCAAAATGAACTAAAGGAACCCAGTCCACGGCATCTAAACATGTTGATTACAAGGGAGAGCAAAGTTGACACCGAATATTTCATCTTGTTGTACTGGTTTCCTACCTTATTCTCCAGGTGGGCAAAGGATGCCAAAACTAGATGTCACTGGATTGTGCCTCCCAGTTTTCTTTCACCATTTGCTGTGCTAGCTAGAGCTGATGGGATTTACAGTTCAACAATATCAATAAGGCCACATTTGGCCCAGCTCTGCTCCAAAGCACTGACAGCTTTGTGGGAACACATGAAAATTCATCCTGTGTTTTGCATCAGCAATCTATCATTGCTGGTGCACAGTCTTAAAAGTACAGACAGTATGCATTTTATCCTCAGAAAAAGATGCACACAGTACTGGATAATGGCACACCATGGTAAGTTTTACCATCAGTATATTAATTTGGGGAAATAAAATGAACATGGAATGAAACACTCACATGACAAATATGCCTTAACATGACACATGGACTGAGATCCTGCACTGCAAGATGCAGCTATGCAGATGTAGCTAATGTTATCCCACAAAATCTACCTTTTCAGCAGCACAGCCTCCCACCAGTGTTGCTGGAGAGTGGAGAGATGAGTGGAGAATGGGAAGAGAGCTGGATGTGTCTCCTCTCAAATCCCCCACTCTCCAGCAACAAGGAAATGGCCAGGTGAGTATGTGTTGCGCTGCTGAAAATGTTGGTTTGCGAAAAACATTTGATCACTGCATGCAAAACAATAATGTAAAAATGAATTACGGTGTGATATGGCAGACTTACAACATCATAATTACTAAACAGGACGCTAGCCATGAAGTTTTAATAACATCTCCCATATAGAAGATGTTCGGTTCAGTTTTGGTTTCAACTTCATGAGTTAAATGTGAGAAGGAGAGTCTCAGTATTAGAGTCTAAGGTAATTTCTGCCCTACACTGTTATAGTGCTATCATTCCACTTTCAACCTCCTGGGGAATTCTGGGGTTTGTAGTTTACTGAGGCCAAATTCTCTGGCTAAGAATTCTAAAGGCCCCTCCCTAAACTGCAAACTTCAGAATTACAGAGGATGTTGAAAGTGGAACAATAGCACTGTAACAGTGTACAGTGGAAATGGACTAAAACCAGATGTTGGTATGTATGGGTCATTATAGGATACTGGACATAGTTTTTAATGCGCAAAAATAACTCAGTTTCCAAAGTGCATGCTCACCAGTTTCAGCTGATATCCTGTATCACCGATGGGTGCCAGAGACCTTTTCTGGAAGGCTGATTTTGCTGCGGATCCAAAAGGAGTAGTGGTATCCAAAATGCACAAAGAAGAGCATGTGGAGATGGGGAGAGCACCAGTGTAGCCAAAAGGACACAGATAAAAGCCAAGGTCCTCAGATAGGATTTATTAGTAAATGCTAACAATTTTACAGCTCCCTGATGCTTCTAACACCCTGAAGACGGCTGTCTGAAGATAGCTAACTTTTTTTTTTCAAAAAAATGAGTGATTAAGAGGTCAAAATACCACAGGCATCTATATATTTATCGATGTCTTTATAAATAAACAAACAGTCTGGCCATTTCGGCACTAGACTGTTATGGTGCTATTATTCCACTTGCAACATCCTATGGAATCCTGGGGTCTGCAGTTTAGGGAGGGCCCTGCAAACCCCTGGATTCCAGAGGAGGTTGAAAGTGAAATAATAGCACTATAACAGTCTAGTGTGGAAAAGGCTTCTGTTGAGGAGTATTCAGGTTATGTCCTAGGTTATATCCTCCTCTCTTAGCCTCTTCTTTCAGGCCTCTTTCTCTTGGTAAAATTGAGTCAGGAAAGATTCACATAATCAAAGCCCTGTGGCCACGTACCACTGTGTACCTCACTTCAATATGCTGAAAATAAGAAAAATGAAACTAAGATTTCACAGTAAAAGAAAATATAAAAATTATATTTAAAATATTGTCACATTGTTTAGTAATGCAGTTCTACAAATTATCTCATACTGTTGTGGTCTTACAATTCTGGGCATATTTTGTTTTTAATATGTATGCATGTCTGTGTATATGCATACCTACATGCACATAGTTATACACAAATATATATTGCTATTTATATTTCTCCAAATGCATAATCCATAAATTAATGTCGTCCATTTGGCTTGTAACGCTTAACAAAAATCACTGCTGTGTGAGAGAACTAGTGCAGTAGATCTTTATAAGCTTTGATAATCTTTTACGCTTCCTGTAACAAGCCAGAAGTAGAACAAAATAGCCTGGCTATAATCCAGAAACATACACATTCAGCCGGATCCGGAAAGCAAAGATCCAAGTGTGGAAGCTGTTCAATCCCCAACAGTCAGAAAATCCTGGCTGCACTCATAGGACTATTACTGGATATTCTTGGACCTCTTTGAAACGTGACTATGGCAAGGAGAAATTGAAAGAGGTAACCCAGATACTTCTTAAGACAACTGCAAAATAAACAGTACAGGAGACCTACTATAGTCCAAGATAACATTGCCAGATGGGGCAATTCACACTGTCATCCCAGCATCTTTAACTAATTAGGAAAGTACCTTTGCTTTGTTTTGCCATCCTCGATGCCTTTTACATTGTTTTCTGAAAACATTTTTTAAAAATCCTCTCAGCATTTTTACACACAAGTTAACAAAAAAATAATCAAGATATAGCTCAGAATAAGCCACTAGGAGTCCAAATAATCTGTTTATGTAATATCTAGCACCATTGTTCTAAATGCACTCAGTGAAAAGGAGATATTTGTAGGTTTTTTTCCCTGTTCCTCAAATACCAATTCTATCTTACCCTGACTGATGCAATGAAAGTTTGGTATATACTGAAATGTTTACTTATATATCAAAATGAAAGGGGAAAGAACATGGAAAACTATTGGCAAATATATGCTGATTTGATACAACAAATGTGCACACTTCCAAATGTGTGTTCGTCTATAAGTATATTTCCACATGCACTGAATACTATATAGCACCAAGTTTTTTTTTCTTTCTTTTGCAGCTGAAGTGTGCTGGCTCAGGTAATAGTAGTTTTGGGCAGGGAACAAAAATGACATTGTCCATTCCTGAACAGAAGCACCAGAGTATGAGTTAGACCAGCTAAAATATTGTCTCTACGTGCCCTATGGACATTCATCTATTCCCATACATCCTCTACAATCTACCTGAGTTTAAGAGTGAGCATCATGTGGAAGTCTATTCCACCTGCGATTTCTCAATATATTTAGAACATGCAGGACCTCAACATCGAGGAAATTTGAGGTGTAGGGCCTTTTGTAAAGAAAAATCATGGGGATGCCTGGCAGGTCTAGGATGCATTTTGCAGTGAATTATTTAGGGAGTTAAAATGCTTGGCTAAATAAGTAGTTCTTAGACCATTAAAAAAATACAGATACATGACATGCTACGCTCTTTAAAGAAATATGGTAAATTCTTTTAGTCAAGATGTTCACTTTACATTTTAAGTCCACGATAAATAATCTATAGTTGAACTTCTTCCTCTGTGGAAAGTTCATGTGTTAGCCGACCAGGGCACATCCCCCTCAGGGCAGGCTGCGAGGCGACTGGAGATGCTCTTGGTGTCTGCACCGTAAGGAGGGACAGAGAAGGAGAAAAACTGGGAGTCATTGCTGATGAAGGGTATCTCAAGTGATGGATGAGAGGTGAGTGGGGGTATTTTTTAAATGCCTGACCTGGCAACAGAGTAGGCATTCGCGGTGGAACTGTCTTTAAACCAGGCTGAGCTACAGAAGTTATCAATGGAGGAGGAAAAATGAAAGATTTCTTCTCTTTAGGAAAACTATGCATTTTTATGCTTTCATCCTCCAGTTCTGCAATATCACTGAACACAGAAGCAAGGGGCTTAAATCGGGGCTCCCAATTTAGCAAGTAATCCCAGTTGTAGCTGCCTCTGAGATCCTCATCAGAGTCTACCAGGGTGGCCAAAGATCCATAATGGGAATTTTGGCCACTGGGTATGAAGATATATTCTCTTGCGATGTCTGTGATGATGTCTTTTTCCTTTATGCCCATTTCTTCAAGTGTTTGCGACAGCAGCTTGTTGCAGAACACCTTGTCACAATCTCTTCCCTCTCCTCCACTTTCATCTTTGAAGGGGTGGACTGTCTCTATGCTTTGAGAAACTACCACCACATCAGTTTCTCCAGACTGACATGAAAGCTGGTCAGAGTCTCTGGGAATTCCCGAGTCTGGTATTCGTGACCCTTGGTCACTTAAGGCTGATTCAGAACCTTTCCTGCAAGGATGCTCATTGATCCTTTTTATTTCCTCATCTTCTGCAGTTTCTCCTTCTGCAGAGCCATGGCCACTAGAGTCTGAATGTCTACAAGGATTACCAATGTCTCTCCTCTCTCTGATGCCAACCAAACTAAGCCATTCAGCAATGTTGCCTGCAGGAAGGGTACTGGTTTCATGGATCTGGGATATGTGAGCATCTTTAGGAGTATTCTTTTCATTGTCCAAGTTCAAATCAGTAGCTGAGGGACATGGCATCTCTTTCTTTACGCTTGTATTTGCTGTATCTTTTCGCCTGCATCTAACAATAAGTACTGCAAGGATAATGGCAAGAACCAAAAATGCTACTGTAGAGACAGCAATGCTGACAGAAACGGTATGTGCTGGCAACATGGAAAAGCTCTCTGGAGTATTAGAAATGTTTACCAGAACTGTGCATGTGCTGGACTTGGAACTCAGTTTTGGACTATGAGCTCTTATGAGCAGTTCAAGAGTTTCATCTGTTCTCTTCATGCTGTTTCTTTTCCTGTGAAAAGATCTAGTCAAATAGACAGACCCGTTGTTATGGTTCACAGAAAAGAAGGCAGATTGTTTTATCAAAGTGTAGTGAATTGCACCATCTAATCCTCCGTCATAGTCTGAAGCTGTCACCTTACCAACCAACTGTCCTGCTTCATTCTTTTCAGGGAAATCAAAAAAATATTGATCTTGGCTGAAAACAGGGTCAAATTCATCTGCACCCTCAACATTCACTTGAACAATAATAGTGGCCGTCAAATCACTTTTGTCTTTTGCCTGAGCTATGACACAATATTTATTCTGATGTTCAAAGTCAAGCACACGTTTGGTACGGATCTCTCCAGTCAGAGGATCCATGAAAAACACATCTTGATCTCCATGAGTTCCATGGCCGGGCAAACATGATGACTGGATGGAGTAGGAAAGATGACCATAAGGGCCGGTATCAAAATCTAATGCAGAAACTGTGCACACAGAAGAAAAAGGGGGCAGGTTTTCAGATATTCTACAGTCCAGACTGGGAAAAACAAATATTGGGGCATAATCATTTGCATCAAGGATGCTAATAAAAACAACAGCAAAAGCCACATTTTTTACACCAACTCCTCCATCAGAGGCTTGAACAGTCAAAGCAAATTCCATAGTCTCTTCATAATCCAGAGCACTAACCAGGTGAAGAGAGCCAGTTTTCTCTTCTAATCGAAAGTGTCCCTTATCATTTCCAGAGATTATATTGTAAGTGATGGCTGCATTAGATCCAGAATCAGAATCACTTGCTGAAACTGAAATGATGTGACTACCCACTGGGAAATTTTCTTTGACGTGAACATGATATTCTGAACTAGTAAATACAGGTGGGTTATCATTAACATCCAATACAGTGATTGACACTGTGGCAGTGGCGTTTAAAGGGGGAGTTCCATGGTCCGATGCAAGAACTAACAACTGGTAAAATGGACTTCTTTCTCGGTCCAGGATATTTCTCAAAACCAGATTCCCAGTCACTTTATCTGGAGATTCTGGTTCAAGGATGCAGTTTTCCACACTGAAGGTATTACTGCCATTACCACCAATAACTGAATATTCAACATAGATATTCTGATGTGTCCTATCATGGTCAACAGCTGAAAATGTGAAGAGCCTCTCTCCAATAGAGGCATTTTCATTTATGCTGAGATCATATGACGGCATTGTAAACTCAGGAGAATAATTATTCATGTCCTGTATCTGTACGACCACCAATGTAACAGCAGTCAAAGGTGGATTCCCATTGTCACTAGCTTCTATGAGGAGCTGAATAACAGGATTCTTGTTGTGGTACACCAATGGCTTAACAAGGAATAGTGTGCCTAAAGAAACAAAAAAAAAAGCTATTTTATATCAAACTTTCATAAACTGAACAATAACTTTGTCTTAGGGTTTTTCTTTTTGCCTAACAGAAGAAAGAGCAATTATCTCAGTCAATGTGAAAGTGAACTCAGTGGGATTTATTTCTTAATGGATACATTTAAGATAACACTCTAAGTGTTAAAAAAGACAAAATGATGTTTATAATATAAAGATTTAGTTCTGAGTAGGGAGCCATATTTTTTCTTTTCCAACTGGGGCACACACAGGCTTCAGCTGGAAATTAGACAGGCAAAGACAGATATATACATATGATTAAGATCTCCTACATTTTTATGATTTTGTAGAAGAACTGTACCCATTTTAATAATACCTTTTTTAATAACCCTAATTGGAGATAAAGGTGGAAGGATGGAGGGGAAGAAGGGGGAAGAGATGGGGAGAGGAGACTCCCCAGCCAGTCTTATGAAATTGTCCATATGTTCCTCAAAATTTGGCAGATCTTATTTTTTATAGTTCTCTTCACCTAATACATTAAAGAGACATCTAAATGTCTTGCTGTTTTCCCACAAAGTCATGGCAAAGAAATAGCTCAGGAGAAATAAAGTGCTCCATAAACAGGGGAATAAATGGAATAAATGCACATTTCATGCTCTCGTGGAATCTTTTACCACACAAGCAGATATACTTGATATTACAGACATCAATGACAATTTTACAAGTACACCATGCATGAATGAAAAAAAATTGCAACAAATACATATATTTGGGAAGCAAATACATTTTTTAAACCCACTAAGTATAACTTACATTGCAAATTATTGTGCAAACTCACCATTGTATGGATCAATAAAAAATACATCAGAAGGAGAGAGAATGCTGTAGGATATTTTCCCATTGTGTTCTGAATCTCTGTCTGTGGCATCCACAGTCAAGATGGAGCCATTCATAGCCCCTAGCTCTGGTATCATCACCTGAAGGAAAAAAAATAACCATAGCATCTCAAAAAAAACAAAAACAAAACAAAACAAAAACCATGAACAGATGTTTTATAACAAAAGCTTGGAATTACCTATTGTAAGGCTTCTTTTCTTACCTGATATATATCTTGAGTAAAAACTGGTGGATTATCATTGACATCAGACAGAAGGATTAGTAATTGTTCTGTGGCTTGATGCACAGAATCCGATACGGTGATAAATAGTTCAAGCTGAACATCTTCTTCAAAGTCTAATGGTTTCATCAACATGATTGTTCCTTTGTATTGGTCAACTGCAAATTTCATTCCAGGATTACCACCGTCGGCAAAGCTGTAGCGAAGAGGTGGCCCCATATCTGCATCTTCTGCCAATACTTGTGCCACTAGGAATCCAAGTGGAGCATCTGCAACAGTCATGCATAAAACATGAGCATTTTTTTTATCACTGCTGTTCTTATGTGCTCTGCATAGGCATTTATGAATTTTTAAAAATTATTATTAATAAACTCTTGGTGTGCCAACAAAGCAACAATGAACCCAGAGTTGTCATATGTGTTATGAACACATCAAGCTTAGTGCTACTCTAAGCTGTGGTCCATGGATTGGTCCTGGTGCCAGTCCACCAGCCATTGGACACTGATCCTTGAGAGTTTCTAGGAAAGAAAGAAACAATTGTGGCTATTGGGCAGAATTATGGTAATGTTCCCTCACATACCGGGGAAAAAATTGCTAGTCCCCTGCACCAGATAACTTAAGAAGCAGTAATAACAGTGAAGTGAAAAAGAGAATAGTGTGCAAGCCCGTTGTCCACACTGCAAAGAACAAAATGAAATTGCTCAGTAGGTGAACAACATGGATTCTCCTAGCCTTCTGAAAAGAGAGGGGGGGAAAAGAGATTACCCAATCTCTACTTTCCAGCCCTAACCAGACTGTATGCTGACATGATGCAAAGTCATTCCAAGTAAAGGCAAGCATATTTTAACTTACCTTTCCAAACTGGGCCACAACAAATATCTAGCCAGATTTATAACAATACAAGAGCTGAGCAAAACGAAACAAAACAGACCACCATTAGCAAGCAGGGACAGGTGGAATCTGCTAGAAATTAAAAGCAAAAATTAAACCTGAGAGTTTACTGAATGGTACTATTGTCTTCTGATATCAGAGGATATTTTGGAAGAATAAAAATTTATCCAGACATTTTCTGACCCATTCTAATTTGATGTTTTGAGTGCAGTATTGAGTATTTGGCATGCAGGTGATATATTTTAAGGACTTAATTTCCCAGGCTAGTCATGATCACAGTATGTACAATCATGGTATGTTCTTGAACTTCTATGTACCTGTGTGAAACTGCAATCTAGGAGGGATTTATGTGCAGCCCAAACACAGATAAACTGGGCTGGGCTATTTCAAAGGGTCTGATGTCCTATTTTCAACACATGAACCAACTAATGGCCTTACTGCACCCTTTGGATGGATGAAAGTGGAAGTGACTAAAAGTCCACTTCTGATTTTAATTCCCTTTGTTTCCTACTAAGACAAATTGTGCAGAGGCTATGGACCTTTTCTTAAGATAAATGTACTTCCAGGAGGCTTCCAATAGGGTGATTCTCCAGTGGTGATGCGGCTTCAGGGGCTGCAAAAATGGGCCACATGTTGCCAACTCAAACTTCTAGGTTCCCCTCACATCTCTATCCACTTCTGGTAGTGACTTCCAACATTTATTTAATTTATAGCCTGCATATCTTACAAAAATGGTGCTTTTGAGGCAGCTAACAACAATGGACAGCAATTTAAACATATAAACAAAACAACGGAAAGTGAAATTCTAATAGTAACATCAATTGACAACACTCAACCAATTTAAAAGCCCTTATGCTGAGCAGGTTGTCATGTTGTGACTCTGGCATCAGCTAGACCTGTATCATATTGCTCTCCCTCACTTGTATCGTTCAGGCTAACACAATTTAAACAAAACAGATGCAGAGTATGGCTCTGGAACCAACTCTTTAGGACCCTGAATCCCAGGAGGATGGTGAAGGAGACTATCCTTGAGGTTAACCTGGGCATGACTCTCACTTTTAGAGCTGTGCAGCTTGGGTGGGAGTCCCTGGGTTACCTTCCGAGACGCTGGACTGAGGAGCAACCAAAGCAATTTGGATTGCCCCTGGGGCTGAAGTGTTACCGTCCATGGGTATGCTGAGCAAGTTGTCCTGTTGTCACCCTGGCATCAGCTGGACCTGTATCATGTTGCTCCCCCCACTTGTATCTTTCAGGCTAACACAATTTAAATAAAATAGGTCAAAATAAAGTGGCCCTTAGTTAACCCAACTTTGTGTCTGGTCTCTTTATTCCATGGTTAAACATCAAAAGCCCTTTCTTCAGCCAAAGGAAAAACTCAAATGCCAAATTGTCTGTATATAAACATCTTTGCCCTCTGGCAGAAGGACAAGAAAAAAAAGAAGTCAACAAACCCTCCCTTGGCAATGAGTTTCAGAGCCTCATAAATTTTTCTATGAGTGAAAAATTGAACTTAGGAAGGAACCCTAAGGGGCCTTCCCAGCATTACCATCAGCTACATGGTAGCTATTGGATTATGTCTCTTTCCTGTGTTATTTTGTAATGTCAGCAGTTGAGGTCACATGGGAGCAGTAAATGTCTGAGCTCCTTTGCATGCCAACATTACTCTAGTTCCCAGGAGTAGAGATGCAGGCATGAGAAGAAACAATAACACAGCCTCATTCTGTGTGACTTCAGGCTTCTAGCACAACACTCTTGGCCATCCTACAACAGTTAATGCCACAAAAGGTAATACTGGAAGAGGGCTAAAGGTGCTGGAACAAGTCTCCCTAACATTCCAACACATACTCCATTCCAAAAACTTGAGCTGGTTCATTGTGAAGTTACTTTATTTCATAACATCAGAACTACTTTTGTCAACAATAATTCTACTGTATAGTTTTGGCTTAAGAATTGTATTTCCCTCTTCATAAAGGAAATAGAAATTGAAACAGAATCTCAGGAATCTGATAGTGGAGTCTCAAAGCAGTGTCTTTTCACTAATGTTTGGGGCTTCAATACGTTGCATTATTGTATAAGTTGGCTTTAAGTTACTCACAATCACAAACAGGAGGCTCACAGTTGGCAGAAATGTGCCACAAGATATCTGCTATTCATAACATTGCTATTTGAGCAGAAATTAACAGGAATTCAGAAAACCAGTCCAGTCCCATTTTTAAAAAAGAAAATTAAAAAGGCATGAGAAGGCTACTGTCTTGACATTTGCCTTGACAACTGTTTTATTCTGCTAGTTAAAACACTTACTTTCAGGGAGTTCAACAACACCTAATGGTTGAAGAGTTGGCACGTTGTCATTGATATCCACCACGTGAATTTCTACTGTGCATGTAGCAGATAATCTGGGGGTTCCTCTGTCAGCAGCTTGCACAACCAACCTGTTTTTTTCCCAAAAAAATCAAGTCAAAACAGTCTCCTTCTGTCTCAAAAAGCTATGCTATAAAATAGTTCTATGATTCTGAATATAAATTCTAACATTTTGATTGTTGGAGATGAATAGATGAATTCATTATCAGGTGGCAAACAGATATATGACTAGGAGTAAATAAAAAGCATAAGCATTTATTTGGATTTTTATTTAATGTATAAACTTCCATACCCGTCCTCCAACAACGCAACCAGAAACATAAGCACACTACAATGACCTGCTTGCTTACTACCTGGGGCCCTTTCACACGCAATGACAAGATCCAGTGCTGGGGTTTGTAGTCTGATGAGGACCTAAAGCTTCCTGGCTCAGAAGTCTAACTACCCCTCCTAAAACTGGAGTTCCCAGGATTCCACAGGATGGAGCCGTGACACTTAAAGTGGAATACAGCACTATACAAAAAAACTCAGTTGGCCTCAATCCACAAACATCCACTTACTGTAGGGTCCTATAAAATTATCACTGAACACAGCAGTCTCTTCTGAGACACATAATCATCCAGACTTTCCTTAAAATATGGATAATAAGTCTGGAGGAATCATTAGACTGTAGTGACTAAGCAGAGAAAATATGTGCCTCTATGGATTTGTACTGAAAAGTAAGGCACACTGAATACAATGGCACTTGATCCCTAAGTACAAATTTGTACTTAAGGGGCAATCCCACACATTTCCTTAGGAGTAAATCTCAATTAAGCCAATCAGTGCCCAAAATAGAAACAAGTAAGGTTGAACCTCCTTTAAAATGGAGGGGCTCTCTAAATACTGGGCTGAATCCAGAGGAACTTTATTCCCATTGTGATCAGAAGAACTTATAGGATCGCTTGACTAACTTGCTCCAGGGATTTGAATGAGACCTAAGCTGAACAACATCTATAGACTCTGCACCTACTAAAAAGTTAAATAAAATAAATTATAAGGTGACAGGATTTCAAAGATGGCCCTTCACATTAAATTTTAAAAACAGAAATAGTTTTAATTTCATGATTTTCATTTTCATATTTATTTTAAATATGTGTGGAAGGGATTCAATCCAAGAGCCAAAGATTTTAATAAAAGCTTTTCTATCTTTTTTTTTAAGTAGCAGGATGAAGAGCTGCCGTTACAGCTTCACGGATGTCACATGTTTTATAGACTGCACATAAGTTTAAAATGGTAAGCAGTATTTATTCGCTCTCTCGTTCCCTTCCCCGCTCTTTGGAAGTGTGCATTTCATTGTAAATGCCATTATAACTCGCTTCAGAGCTTATGATAGGATAGAATATACATTTGTTAAATAAATATGCAGAATTCATCTTATCTTTCATCCCTGACACAATAACTTCCTTTCAAAAGTGACAAACTTCATTGTTTCCTATTATGCACATGACAGCATTGAGCACAAAAAAATCCCTGCAATTTGATCTGTGGAGTCCATTCCCATTCATCTATCACACCGGCTCAGCTTTGCGGGTTTTTGTGGCTTAAAAATTGTCAGAACATATTACTTGAATTACAGCCTTGCGTTCAAGTTTGTAAACATGCATAATTTCATATTTTGCCTAGAATATATATATCTCAATAAGCTACATATGGAAGTATTTATTACAATAATTGGTTTTTAAGTTGCAGTGTATAAAAAAAAGCACCCTCCTTGAAAGCAGTTAATCAACTAAGGTATTTAAATTAACTTTTCATCATCACTTCTCTCTGAAGCGCCTATTTTAAGGGCATTCTGAACACAGTGTTCACAAGTGGCATTTTTAAACAAAACAGGAGATCATTTTGAGATTTTTTTTTTAAATGAGAGCCACACCAGACTTTACTGTGCAGTTGACTACATTCTGTACATTTAAGAAACAACATTTTTTTTAAAAAAAATCACAATGCTTTACAACTGTGCATTTGGCTGTTACTTGTTTTAACTACAAATATAATTCTGAAATCCTCCTTTATTTATTTTTTTAAAAAAATGACCAGAAAACATTCTGTGTGCCCAGCATGAATCAGAAACTTCTTGCTGCATTAGGAGAGAGAAAGGAAGAAAGAGAAGCTCATTCCACAGCACTGAAGAACCTGTGTAAGGAGATCTCGGGAGACTGGCTTCTTGTTTAGCATTTGCATGTAAGCATTCACATGAATTCAGAGAATGTGATAAGCAACAAATATGTTAGTGTGCCATAGCACAGATTTATTTGTGAATCATTTTGAACATACTTTATTTTTATAGAAGTTTGTAGTGCTGCTTTTAAACCAAAGTATAATAGTGAGAGCAACACTTAAAAGAATCTACTTGGGCAATTAGTTTCAACAAGCTTTTGTAACTATGTTCCTTGTCATGTTATCTGTCCTGCTTCATAATTTTTTTTAAAAAAATCCTGCTTGGCAATATTATGCACATTTTTTAATTAATCATTTTGTGCAAAATAAATTGCAAAAAAAAAAAAAGAAATAATGAAAGAAAGAAAGAAAGAAAGAAAGAAAGAAAGAAAGACAGAGAAAAGGAAAAAGAGAAAATCTATTCACATTATGAATAGATTGTCCAAGAATGGAAAACTGCAACAGGGTCAGGGACTGCATTCATGTATGTGGAAGTGACCAAGCAAATTCAATTTGTTTATTTTTTTTTCATCTTTATTTTTTGAAGAAATATAGTAACATGCATACAAAAAGGTATTTTTTTAAAATGTAAAGCTTATTTTTAAAAAATTGTAAATAAAAGTTTTTATTAAAATTTTATTTACTTAAAATATTTTTATGCTGTTCTCTTGGCTTAATAAAAATTTGAAAATTATAAAAAGCAGAGTCAAAGCACTGGCACTTTTAGAACTGATATTTGCTAACACTAACTTTATTTATTTATGTGTTTGTTTATTTAATATACTGTCTTTTCCCCCGTGTGGGATCCAAGGTGGTTTAAAGGTGGTTTTTAGGTTTAAAAAAAATACAACAAAAAAGCATAATAACACCAAGGTTTAAAAATGATTAAATTAAACAAACCTACTAACATTTAATTTTAACATATTTTAAAAAAACCATTTAAGGCATAATATATATAAATATAAAGGTGAACTGATGACTCCATTCTGTCCATTCATTATTCACCCACTCCATTCTTTTTTACCCACTTAAAACTCATTATTGACTAGAATGCTAAAAGATGCAGGAGTGGCAAATGGGAAGTGGGGAGTTAATACTTTCACACTGTCAGCACTGAAATATCTGCAGAAACAAGGAAGGGTTGAAGCTTCCAAGGCTTGTCCATATTATACAGAGAGAGAATGAACAACAGTGAGCAAGCAGTCTTTCACACTACACAATTATAACACTGAGAATTCCACTTTAACTTCCATGGCTGCGTCCTAAGAATCCTGGGGTCTGTAGTTTGGTAAGGCACTAGAGGAATGTGGCAGAGAATTATAAATGTCCCTCTCCAAACTACAAATCCCAGATTCCAAGGATGTTGCCATGGCAGTTAAAATAGAATCATAGCACTATAACTGTGTGTGCGCTATGTATATGTATGTATCTTTCACTCCCTATCTTTCTCTCTTTCTCCTTCCCTCCTTTCACTCTCTCTCCAGAGCTTGTGTTTCTGTAGGACAGGGCTTTGAGGGAAGAGGATCTTAGATGGCGTTTCTGCCTCTCCCCAATCCTTTTTGATCCCTCCCTCTTGTATATGGCCATTTCTGCACTAGACTGTTATAGCGCTATTATTCCACTTTCAACATCGTATGGAATCCTGGGGTTTGCAGTTTCGGGAGGGGCCAAGTGGCCCCTCCCGAAACTGCAAACCCCAGGATTCCATACGATGTTGAAAGTGGAATAATAGCACTATAACAGTCTAGTGCGGAAATGGCTTCAGTGTGGAACTGGGGAAAATGAAAAAGAAGTTCAGCTAGTGGTTTCCTTCCCCATCTCTCTCTTTCACTATCTGGAGAGCTTGTATATGTGTGGCGTTGGAGAAGAAGACTTCAACTGGCAGGGAGGATTTGACACAGAGTTTACTGAGTCTCTCTGCAGGAGTGAAACACAACATAGTTGTGATTAGCCACTGAATTTTGATAGCAAATCATATTACCATGTCCTCAGGCCACCAAGCCTTTCTTTTAACTTGTTTTCAATTTGGCAGGGGGGCTTACAGATTGGGATATTTGCTGTTGCCTTGATTGGGACTAGTTCTCATATCTCTCAAACCGAAACCTCTCCTAGTAGAGCTGCCTCAGCTTCTTTCTAACAGAACATACCAGCATGAGAGGCCACAGCTTGAGCAGTGGGGGCAGCTCATCCCTCTGTGTCCTTAGACTGCATGCTGCCCATAGATACCAAAGATTTAAAATATGGCTGTTGCCGTAGTTATTACTGACTACGAATGGGCCAACTGAATTCTCGGATCCTCGAATCTCAAGCAAGGATTCAAGATTCATGGATCTGAATACCTGCACCAAAATAGGCAAACCAAATCCTTCAAATCCACCATAGTTTGTTTTTAAAAATTGGCACCTCCGGGGCATACCAATGGCCTGATTGGCTGGTGGGCCCCTGGGCGCACAAAAATTGCAGCATAAAGCTTGCGCACATGCGCCGAAGGCTACCTGTGCGCGGGGCTGATGCCTGTGCCTGCTAGACTGCCTGTCCCCATGGCTGCCTCCCTCTCCAAGGTAATACTCTTTATTCTTTTGACTTGGGACTGGAGGATAGGGATTGGGAATTATTGAGACTGGACTAGAGACTTGACTTGGAAGTCTCTTGCAGGACTTGAGACTGGAGTTGAGGATAGAGAACTGAGACTGGACTAGAGGCTATTTTTTTTTAAAGTGCCTTGTTGCAGGACTTGAGACTTGACTTGAGACTGCAAGGTGCAGAACTGAGACCAGAGCAGAGGCTGGTGTTTGTTTGTTTTAAGTACCTTCCTTGTTGCAGGACTTGAGACGTGTCAAATTCTGCTTCAAAAACACTTTTCAGTAAGTGCTTTCTTTCCCTTGCTTTTTAAACCCTTTTTTAAAAAAAGATTCAAAAGATTTGAGATTCGTGAGATTCGTAAACTCCCAGAACCTTCCAGGGATTCAGATCCGGACCCTAAAATTTTGGATTCGGCCCATCTCTATTATTGACTTTATTTTTATCCTGCTTCTTCCCCAGAACAGCAGACTAGGTTGGTGACTATTTAAAACAAAAACAACATTGAGATGTCAGATTTGGCCATGGTGACACACACTTTAGTTATATCCTGGTTGCTTAAGTGTAATGTGTTCTATGTGGGGCTGCCTATGAAAAGTGTCTGGAAATTTCATCTGGTCCAAAGAGATGAAGCCAGACTGTCAACTGGGACTGGCTACAGGAAATGCACAACTCCCTCATTGCAACAACTTCACTGGCTGCCAGTCTCTTTCTGGGCACAATTCAAAGTGCTGGTTTTGGCCTATAAAGCCTTATGTGGCTCAGTCCAGGTTATCTGAAGGACCACATCTCCTCAGACGTTTAAGATCTACAGGAGAAGGCTTTCTCTCGGTCCTGCTACCATCACAGGCTCATTTGGTGAGGTCACAGGAGACATTCTTCTCGGTGGCTGCTCCCACCCTCTGGAACTTCCTTGCATGGGAGGCTAGGCTGGCCCCCTCCCTGCTTTCCTTTCTCTCACAGGCAAATACATTTTTGTTTAATCAAGCTTTTAATGTATATGCAGTGAAACATTTCTTGGTATGCTTTACCTTTTTAAACTCTTGTATCTCCTTTAAATGAGTTTCCCTTGTTTTATGCGGGAATTTTAATTGTTTTTAAAATGTCATTGTTCAGGGTTTTTTTTCCCTATTGACTCTTTCTGGAAGCTACCTTGGGCCCCACTCTGGGGAAAAGGCAGCATACACATGTAACACAACTAACTAACTAACTAACTAAATAGGGCTTAGTATGCTGAAAACTGAGACTTAATCCCTTGACCACGGTTTTACGTATTAACGGGATGTTCTACACAACTTCTGTGGCCCATAGACATATTGTGGAAGGCAATATGTTTATGAAGGCACAGGACATCAGTAGGCCAAGATATGGTACAGATCTTACATTTCTTATAGACATACCTATATGATGAAATGTCTTCTTGGTCTAGGATCATATTTGTTGACATAATTCCCTGTGCTGAATCAATGACAAATGCTTCATTGGTGTTGCCAGATAAAATCGAATATTCAATCTTTCCATTTAGTCCACTGTCAGAGTCTGTTGCATAGATCTGTGGCAGGACAAAATCCGTGTTAATCATTAGGCAGCGAATGATATACTCTGGCAAAGAAAAGCTTCTGTGAAGCATCTGAATAGATTGGTGATACAAGTAAGATATTTGAGGGGGAGCATCTCTTCATTTACAAAATGCCTTCTCAGAGAGATGTAATGAGCCCACACAATGAATATTTTGAAACATTTAATGTTTGGCTCCTAATTTGCTTATTTCTATGTTTCCCTAACAGTTACTGGCATATTTTAACAGTTTTATTATAGTAATATGGTTTTATTTTATTGGCCTAAATCTATTTTTAATCCTGAGTACACTCACAGAATCAATGGTAATGTGTACAAATTTCACTGATAGATTGGGTCTTCTCCAGCTGGGACTAAGGATTGGATTCAGGCCACTGCTGTGTTACTGATATTTACATGAAAATAATGTTTTTCAATGGCTCTGTGTTCCTCTTTTTCAGTAAGAGTATTAGAACTCTGAATGAATTGTTACATAAATAAATGGTCCCTTGCCAAGATGCTGCAGTTAGTCTAATGCTGGAGTTCTGGTTCTACTTATCTGTATCACACAGCATGGTATATAAACATATTTTATTCACACATTAGAGAACTAACGTATGTATAGCTCAGAAGTGAAATTCATCACAGCAAGGAATCATTCATACATGGGTCAACACCAACCTGTGTGTGAGGCTGTTGCAAAGGAACAGGTAGCCTTCCACTGAGAAATGGCAGGCCCCTGAGCCTGAGATTTGCGAATACTATAGCAGTAGGATGTGCATATCAAAAGGAAGATGTGGCAGGAAGTTGTGTCCAATTCTCTGGCCTGTTCCCTAAGCCTATGATCTGGTTTACATCTACTCTTCCTCACACATGTTCAGTAGGTTTCTGTCTTCACTCCATAGTGGTCACAGTGCCTTTTATTTTAACCCCAAATCCCCCCACTCTGCTGCCCGCATCTCAATACCTCATCCCATGGGGAGGAATTAAATTGTATATTTGTTTCTTTTCAAGAACTACACTTCCTCCCTTCATCCCCCTTCAAGGTGGACCCTTCCTTCTCACATAAGGATGTTCATTCATCATAAAGGGGGATGGAGAAAGGGTGCCTTTATTTAATCAGTGTGTGACTTAAATAACAAGATATTTCCAAAAGATCCCACCACAATTGGCAGGAGAATTTATTACCTTAACATTTTCAGATGTGACGGAATGATCATCAGATTAATTACTTGCAGTGACAATGTGCACACAAACGCTTACAGAAGTTGTTTTACTAGACTACAACTTCCAGAATCCCCTATACTGCACAGCTTTGTTGGCTGAGGGATTCTGGGAACTGCAGACCAGGAAAGTAGCATTTCCCAGCTGTAGCGTACATCCCAGCCACTAGCATATGATGCATGGTGTTTTTCACTTCACTCTTCTGATAACAGCATTGATAAAATAACTGACATATTTTTAAGTTTCCAAAAATATTATAACAATGGTGGGCAAAAGGTGTTCAATACTCAGACTATTGGACAATCTTTATTAGAACTAATCAACAGGAAAATGCATTTTATACTCAGCTTTATGGTTACCTGCATGACATATGTGTTGTAGGCTTGACCTTCCCACACAGATGTTTTGAAATAGTTTTGCCCAAACTGAGGTACATTATCATTCACATCCTGTATCAAGATTGTCACCCCACACACTGCTGAAGCTAAGCCATTTTCTGCTAACACAGCAAAATGTACTTTTTTCCTGACCTCATAGTCAAGAAATTCAGCTTCTTTTACTGTGATTTCACCTGTTCAATTTGATGAAAGCAAAGAGGAAAAAAAAAAAAGAACAGTTATATGTTTGGAATATATAAATCTATCTATCTATAACTCTGTGGTATATTTTTTAATGCATATAACACACAAATGAATAAATACATAAATGGCACTTAATTTTGCATAACAGACAAATACAAATAAATCTGCAACCAAAAGAGAAAATTAAAGACCAACATCAGTAGAATGTTCTCTTTTTAACCATTTAAAACTGTAGGTCTATAGAGAACATTTCCTCAGCTCAATCATTTTCTAAATCAGCATGCAGAAATTAAAACCATAATGGCTATTTGGCAAAAAGCAACTTTAAAAAAACTTAATAAAAGTAATTGTACCAAGCAATCAACATGAAAGTGGGACAACATCTGTTCTTTATTAGGCCAACTAAAGAATCATAGGAGCCAAATAGAGGCTGATGAAGGACATCCACATGATTGCTTTTGCCACACTCTTTATCTTGGTCAATCATTACTACCCTGGTAACCAACGTGTTCAAGGTAGGTAAATCTTAGACAACTGCAACTGGGTTCAATGTCTGCTCCTTTCTTGCCAGCCACAAGACAAGACTTTCTGTTAGCAACTTACTGGAGATCTATGAATCAGATGAGATTCTTGTACACATGGAAAAATAAAGTGAGTGGTTTAATTCCTACCCCAACAAGTAGCTTTCCATGGATCATCTTATATACAGTCAAACAGGCAGAGTTGTAGAGTATTTGAAAAGTTACTCTATTTACTATCACTCTAAATTTTTCTAGTTGTCTAATCCATAACAATCCTAACCATTAATCACTTGTTATACGCTTATGACGCACATGCTGGTGTATTTTGGTGCTACAGCTGTTCAAAGCTTTACAGCACAACAACGCACAAGATGAGACTGTGTACATGCTGTATGTGCTGCTGTCAGGAGTGGCACTGAGCCCACACCAGCTTGTAGTCATGCTGCAGAATAATAATGATAAGGATAGCTGCTGATGTTGTTAAAACTTCTCCTTCTTCTAGCAGAAATGGCTCTTTGGATGTCCATGAAAGAAGTCCTGATTATTCTGTCAACAAAAGTGGGGCCGGGGAATAAATACATTGTGTGTGTGTGTTTGTTTCTGATGTTGCTTGATTCTGTTCTATTAGCAACGTGATTGCTGAAAACATCTAATGTAAACGTTCCCAAATGTGCTCTTGATTTAAATTAAACGAGACAGCCATGTTAATAAAATAATTGATTATTAAAAACATACTTGAGATTTAACTGAGCAGTAGATTTCTCTCTCTCTCTCTCTCTAGCCAGAAGGAAGTTATGTTTTCAGCAATCAGCTGGTATTCATTTAGCACACAGGAACTTTAGTCATAAAAATCTACTAGTGGATGGTTTATGTGAAAATCTTCAAAAAAGACATACTTTCATGTTTCAATGCATTTTCCACAAATATAGAAAATGTTTACCATCCTTTTCATATCAATATTTGTAACTCTGAATTTGAACATGAGAAATCCCACACTAAACTCTCCATGATGTTTAATAACTAAAAATCGATGTGAAGTTTACAACCACTCTGCCTCACTGAGCATATCTTCTGTCTAATGGAATTTTCTCTGAATACGTTACTGAAAAGGATAGTGAACCTGATCAATGTGTGTCCACTGATTTACTGGGACTTTAGATTAAAAAAGCCCTAGTAGGAATAGAGAAATACCTTTACTGAGTTACTACAGAAAGAAGGCTTCTACATACCCTATATGGCTGGATTTACAAAATGCAATGCTTTATATGGCTTGTCTTCCAAATACCTTATTAACCACTTCCTTTCCATCACACTGTCAGCCAAAAGTGCCCACTTAATGACCTTGCATGTAAATATATTAATATTGGTAAGAATATAGAAAAGCATTATTTTAGAAACCAAGTCCACAAAAATGGGGGCTGACTTCCTCTTGAATTCCAGTTAGACCCAAAGCTCCTTGATACATGGGATTACAGTACAGCTTCCTCTTGTGCCATGCAAGTATTGTCATTCTGTGTAGGGGATCCTGTGAGTTGTAGTCCAAAAAATGAACTTTCCCAAGCTCTTCCCTAAGAAAAAATAATCAGAATCTCTTCTACACATCTGCATTAACATTCTTGAAAGAGGTGCAGTGCTGCTATAAAAAGAATCCTCACGTTGGCTGTGCTTGTAGTCTAGAGAGATTAAGAAGAGATTTTAGAGCCATTCTACAAGGGACTTCAGAATGAAATGTCACAGACACCTCAAGATTTGAGTTGTACCATTTCACTCTGTGAAGTGTGAATTTTCTGAATACAAAAACTCCTCATGCGTAGTAAAACAGCTTATCAGGGCACAGATGACCTATTAGCTAAATGGATGGAAAAGAGCAATACACCTTCACTTATTTTGTCCTCACATGCAAAAATCTAGAATTTCAACATATTCTTTCTGCTATGCTGCATTACAAATGTTTTTGCATCTTTTTTTTTAATATTTTGGGGCTTTTCTATGAGAATCTTTTTTGTTCAAAACACTTTATTAATTTTCATTTTATTTAAACAAAAGTCCCTCTCTCTCTTTCTCTCTCTTCTTTTTTAAAGGTACAACTATATGTACTGCCATCAGAAATACAGGTGCTGAGGTTTCATCTGGAGCCAGGAGAGGAAGAAGTGTAATGTAAATTTAATTACAATAATTAAAATACAGATAGGGCAGAGAATACTGCCTATATGTAGACTGTAGTCTACATCTAGAAGACTGAGATGATGTGGCTTTAGAAATCCAAAGGTCCAGGAAAAAAAATTCACAATCATTCCATCTCTCCCAAGTTTTTTTTTCCAATGAAAATTGAAAATTGAAAAAAATGGCAAAAAATTTAGAATGATGAACAAAATCTTTAAGATAAAGTGCTAATATATTTACTATCCCAATGTTACTTCTAAAAACTATGTGGCATAAACATGTTTAGGTAAGACAATGGACAGTATCTGATAATGCAATTGCTGATCTTAGTTTCATCTTCTCAGTTCTTTTTATAGGAGAGCTTCATGTCTGTTTGACAATACAAAGTATTAGAGGAAAGAAAATTATTTTGCCTGTTTTACCAGTGCTTTTTGCTGGTTCTTGATAAACTAGCAAAACTAAAAAGGTTGCTTAAAATTCAGGATCTTGTAGCAACATCGGTAGCACGCACACACACACACACACACACGGAAATCAGTTTTTAATTACTGTTTAAATAAACTGCACTTTTAATATACTTAACAGGATAACTTTATTCCAAACAAAACTATACATAATAGATTTTAAGTTCCTAAAGTAACAAAGTGACTTTTAACCTGTATAACCTAATATCACATTTTTTAATTTTTTCACAACTTTCAGGACATTTTGGTTGGAAATAAAATGGACAAACTCATTCACCACCCGGGTGTTCAAAATTTCCTAAAAATTTACATTTGCGTGAGGGCTGGGGTATATATATCTCAGAAGGGAAAAGTGAGACAGTTGATATATACACAGGAATGTTTCACAGGAAAGACAGGTCAGCAGCAATTTTTACATATATTGTTTGATTTTGCCCTTTATGAGGCTAGGACAATGGGACTTTGAAAATCCTATGAGTGTTAACGAAATAGGATGTATTCTTCAATAGTTTTCTTGTTGAAACAATCAATCAGTAATTTTAGTGGGTTTTTTCACCCTTGTTGCTAGAAAAGCTTTAAAAACCATGCAGTTTTCAAGGCCTATTTACATTTCAGGACTTTCTGAACAAAATTTGTACATGCCTATAGCTTTGCTGACAGCCTCACTGGGTTTACCAACTGGCAGAGAATAAGAATTACGGGTAGAGAGCCAGGCAAAGTATGGTTGTGTGGAACATAAGATGCAACTAAGCACAATATGAGAACAAGAAGTGTCTTTACTGGTTATTTGCTGAGGCAGGAACATGAATTTCTGTGCATTTTTAAGCACAAATGAATTTGTGCTTAAGGACTTCCCTCAAATGAAAAAGGACTTGATCCCAGAATACATTACACACTCGGGGCCAAATAAACCTGAGTAATGAACAAAGCTGTCAGGGGAAAAAAAAATCCTCATTTAAAATGTGATGCTGGAGGATAGCAAAAAAAAAAAGGTGGGGGGAGACTGACAAAAAGACAAATCAAGGAGGCCAAGACCAAATGGAACCTGAACGCTCACAAAAAGCCAAAGTGACTAAACTGTACATATCCAATCTGTATACATCATGATAAAACGTGATTCTTTGGAAAATACAATAATCCTGGGGAAAGAGGAAGGCAATAGGAAAAAAGGAAGACCACATTAGAAATGGTTAAACTCAAGAATGGATGCTGTCAACCTGAGCTTGCAAAAGCTAAGCAGGCGTGCTGATGACCAGGGCTCTTGCAAGTCTGCATTTGTAGGACTACTATGTTTAATGCTTCTCAAATTTTTTGTATTTCAGAATTTAACTGTATTGTTTTAACATAGATATGAGCCACTTTCGTTCCTTACGGGAGAAAAGCAGAGTATAAATAAATAAATCAAAGTCAACAGCACACAATAACAACAAGGTTAAACCAGATGTTAACGAAATGCATATTATGACTAACTGGTTTTCCCCCTACAATAGCATGGTGTCTCAGCAGCCAAACATGAAAATGAAGCCATGAGTACTTTTCAATGACCAATCGTAAAACAAAGCACACTAACAGAAGCCATATAGGTATGAAATGCTATGGCAGGCATGTCTTTTATCACCTGAGGGAGCTCTACTTCTCATAATAGGATTAACAGATTTGATCTGACCCAGACAAAATTTTGAAACAGAAGATTTGCAGTTCATATTGTACTAATTATGCAAAAAAATGATTTGCAATTTTGTTGGATTTGTCTTATTTATTTTGAGCAATTTGAATTTTATGAATGTGGAGTCTTAAGGGGGGTTTGCAACACAACATATTACCCCTTTCAAAATATTTCCTCAATTGACTTTGAATACTTACACCCTGAGGACAGAAGGAATGACACCTATGGGCTAACTCTTAGTAGTTTTAATACTTTAATATTTTTCAATAGTACAGTATAGTAAGTGTGGAAAAGAATTCTTTTAAAGAACAGTTATTCCTACAAAGAGGGCCAGCATTGTGTAGTGGTTTGAGTACTGGTCTAGGACTCTGGGAAACCCAGGTTCAAATCCCTGCTCAGCAATAGAAACCACTGGGTGACCTCGGTCAAGTCACACTCTCAGTTTCAGAGCAAGGCAATGACAAACCTCATCTGAATAAATGTACTGAGAAAACCCCATGATAGGTTCACCTTAGGGTTGCCATAACAAAGCCCTTGCAACCCTACAAAAAACTAGTCATACTGTACAGTAATCTATTCGGCCTTTTTTCTCACCACAGTTGGGGGGAGGCTTAACTGATCTCAGCACTGGCACTAGTAACACTGTGGAAGGAAACAATTCCTATTAGGGTTTCATTTTAGCAACACATCTTTGTTAGGTTTAAGGCCAAAAGCCAGCTTCCACAGGCACTTAAATAAACGAACACTAACCACTGAAATAATGTTTATAGAAAGCAATCACAGTTTCAATGTGGAAAATATTTTACCAAAGCCTCAAATGGTTTTAGAACAGATGCAGATAAATAAGCTGTTTTACCCATGGTGGGATGGATGGAGAATATATCTTCATGTTCACTGATGATTCGGTACTTTAAATTCTTTCCCATCAAACTACGGTCATAAGCAGTTACAGTGAAAACAGAAGTGCCTACAAAAACAAGAATATTTTGCAGTGAGTAAAAGTTGGGCATATCTTAACCAGCAGTTTACCTTTATATATTCCATAAGAGGTTGAACTACAGACACTTAGCTATCCATCTCCTTTCATACTGTTTTTATGTTGATACAGTATGAACAGGCATTATTCTTGTCTGTAATAATTCTGAACAGACAAACAAACCAAGTTTATTCAACAAACTAATACTTGAATATTAGCAATCTACATTTTGGCAAATAAGATTCTGGTCTAAAATCTGTACAAAACAGAGGAGAGTAGCAAAGATTATAAAGGAGGCTGGGATTCATTAACTTAGACACCTCAGACATATTAGCAGTTTTCAAACACGTAAGAGCTGGGATGGGTGAATCTCCATAGTCCTGTTTTGTGCGTTTGCTTGGAGGCATTCTGCTATACTTTTCCTTCCTTCTAATTTAAAACTAATTTCAAAACTGGCCCAGGCATCATTTACTCCGGGTTTTATTTCCTTCAAATCATTCTTGTCTTCTCCCTCTCTTTCTCTGTGAAGAAATGGCCATCGGTGACAGATAGAGAAAGACAACATCTAGCATTCACAAGGGTTGAGTGCATAATTGTGCTAGTAGATGCTAAGTGGACCACACATGATGAGTGCATATCCAGCACCCTATTTTACTGATGTGGGCAAGTACTTGTATGCATGAGTAAGGCAGAGAAGAAAAAAGATGAGATGAGGAAGATACGGAAGTGGTGGCACATAGCAGAGTAGTTTTTACTATTCTGAAGTAGAAGAGTGACAAGTTTCTTAAGCCTTTGGTCCTGAGCCACATGCAAGACATGTGAAACCTCAAAATCTGGAGAGAAATTTGAATGCGTAGATTTTTTAAGCTTCCCTAGTAAAAAGGTGACACCGGAGCAAGGAGGGAGGGGGAAACTTTTGGCAATTGCAACTGTGAGAAGGAAGGTCAAAACTAAGGCCATTTCTGCACTACACTGTTATAGTGCTATTATTCCACTTTCAACCTCCTGTAGAATTCTGGAGTTTGTGGTTTACTGAGGCCAAAGAGCTCTCAGGCTTCGAATTCTAAATGCCCCTCCCTAAACTGCAAACCTCAGGATTCCATAACATGCTGAAAGTGGAATAATAGCAATATAACAGCGTAGGGTGGAAAGGCCCTAAAGCTATGAGCTACACAGCAAACTGGTTTTTAAAATGAAACATTCAAAATCAGTTTGTGTTTTGTTAGGTGAGGCAGTGCATGAGAATGTCATTTTCTTGGCCTACAACGGTCCCAAGTTGTGATTTAGGGTGAAAAGGGTGTTCGAACCATTCAGAGAGAAAAGGTCAAAATTTCTTTTGGTTATACTTTTCTGGTGTGGTGAGAATTACCCTCGAGATGTTTCAAAGAGATATGTACAATTTGTAACTAACATCAAAAGAAGTATCCCATCCACAGAGATCGCTAAATTCATTATGAGAACTGATTTATCATTCAAAAAGCATGAAACAAACAACCATTTTGTTTGCAGTGCAAGTAGCAGAAATAAACAAGAGACATTATCCTAACCAAACACACCACGTTTAACTGTGACTAAGTTTAAAAAACATTTACCAAGATAGATTTTTGTTAAGATTTCATCAAGATTTATCAAGTTTAAAGCTTTCAGAATTTTAGCCAGTTGTGAACCAATTTTGTAACATGGCAATTGATTTTAATCAGTTGTGATGGATTCAGGTTACTGTACATTGACCTTTTCCAAATGAGATTTTATTATATTTACAGAGAACATTCAGTAAATACAAACAGACTTACGGGGGGGGGGGGCAGGAATGCACTGTAGTTTGTAGCTTGGCTTGCAGCTAGTGTTAAACTGTCTTCCTATTTGCTTCTAAGCTAGCCACATATGCAATAACATCTGTGAATGAGGTTATTGCAAAAATGCTGGTGTTTAGATGAAATTACCAACAGAAAACATGAATGATCTGAACTGGTACAAAAACCCACAAAACTGACAGGAATATAAAAGGACAAATCAAATATGGTTGTTTGTGTCCTTGAATATTAGAGTCACTGGAACTTATTTTCTAGAAAATCTGTACACAGTCATGATCATGTTTATGTATATTTGCTCTGGTACCAGGTTCAAAAGAGCAGAGAGAGAGAGAACCTATACATCAGGTTTTATTAAGGTGATACTTTCACCAGCTGTGTTGGTTACACATTCCATCATCCACAACTAGCACAACCAATAGATTTACTGGCTATGGTGATGGGTAGAAAGCATCTGATTGGGGAAGGTTGCTGTAGACATTATCCTGCAAACTCTTGCTGTACTAAGGCCAGTTCTTTCTGTGTTAAAACAAGACACAGCTGACCCTGTTACACCGTGGTTTACCCAAAGATTTCTTATTATTCCAATTCTAATATCTATTACTACTTAGAAGCAAATTGTTTCAAATTCATTACTACAACACCATTTCTATAATGTCAAGCTACACTTCTTACAAGCCCTTATTTTTTACAGATAGTTTCAGTATCAGATTAACTCATAGGCCCTTTTTGCACGTCATTTCCGATGTGAAAGGGCCCCTTGAGCATCGCACACATGTGAGGAGCAGTCCACACGACGCACTCACATTTGCGCGACGCTCCAGGGCCTGACGCAGACCGCGCATGCATTTTTTCATTTTTCATTTTCATTTTTTCATTCGCTCCGGGGCCCCACACGCACTTACCTTGTGTGCGGAGCCTCGGGAGCTGGACCGGTTGCGCTTCCTGTCCAGTGCAGGCTGAGAAGGTCCCAGGCTGCACTGCGAAAGGAAGAGGCAGGGTTCTCGCACAAGCAGGAAGCTCGTGCAGAACCGAAGGGGCAAGGAAGTGAGAGCCTCTCTCTGGAGGCTGCTCACGCGAGCCATGCACCCCAGCACCGCAAAAAGGTAAGGTGCAAAAAAGGAATACAGAATTCTAATCACCATACACTTGGCTACTGAAGATCCTTTATGTGAAATCATGAACAATGAAGGGAGGGGGACCATTCATGCAAGAAAACTGTTGGTATTAATCTTGCACAACCGAATTTTACCATGGACACATGGGTTAAAAAGTCACAAACCTGTGTGATGCAGCTAAACAGGGAGGTGAAGGAAGAAAGAAATTTAAAACTGTGGTTAAAAGAATCTTCTTTCCAAACAAACAAACATATGGTAATTTTACAGTTCAGGAAAGTGACAGGAAGGTTGAAACAAAAATTGTGCTCAAGTGGTTTAAATGTACATAAATCAAAATGACTGACATTAAAAGAAGCAGCAAATTATATTTACACATCCTAGAAATTATAATAAAGGTTTTCACTAGCTGCTATTAATCATTCAGGTAAACAAACCTTTAATTAAAACTCCAAAGTTGTGCTGTCAATGAGAGGACACTGAACAGGCAAATTCTTTTCCAAATTTCAACAAATTATGCAGTTAAAGGTACCACAGAATTGTACTTTGTATCAATGGGGGTGTTTAATAATACAAAGCACACAAACCTGCTCCCTGTTTTGTTTTCTGAGAGTTATGTAGTCTGATTAATTTCTAACCTTGTTTTAAGTACAAATTCCACTGATTTGAATAAGATCTCATCCCAGGTAGGTCTCCCAAGGACTGCAGCCCTTAAAAGCAATCCTAAAGGTGAGTGGCAACAATGTACTGGACCATCTACCACTTCCAAACCATCACCAGCTCATTCTGGCTAGAAGTGGGGGAGGAAGAAGTGGCTCCTTTCTTTTTAAAAGTCCTCTCTCCTAATGAAACTAAGCTAACATAGGCCATTTCCGCACTATACTCTTATAGCGTGATTATTCCACTTTCAACATCCTATGGAATCCTGAGGTTTGCAGTTTAGGGAGGGGCTAATCTTAAACTTCATCAACCTGTGGATTTGGGCATTCAGAGTGCTTTGCCTACTTCTATACCTTCTTTTTGTCTATAGTGAGCAGGATCAAATCTATTATCTATGTGGCTTCTATAGAACTGGAAACTAAGATTTACTATACATATGTGTATAAGTCCCGCATGACAAATTATATGTAACATATTAGCAATTGATCTGGATCAGATGCCCAGAAATAGACTTGAACAACTAACAGAAACAGGATTCACTTCGGATTTTGTTGGGACAGCTGAATGCATGACAGCTGACAATTTCCAAAATCTATGCTGTGGTAATACCATTACTGGGCAAACTAGAATACCCAAAAACATTTGTGCAAGATTTTGAAACCAAAGTTTTCTCACCAGGCAAAAGATGTTTAAAAAAAAAAAATTAAAAACACATGCAGGAGCAAAGGTGGGCAAAGAAAGAAATGGTCTTGAGTCACATGGCTGTCCTCAAAAAGTATGAGAGAAATGGACACAGGCTATCAAGTAAGGCCTCCACAGCACCGGGCCTATTGGGGTCATGAAAAGTCAAGCAGATGGGAACAGGGGCACAGAACTAGATTTCATATTCCAGCTGTCCGTCCCTTTCCTTCTTCCCAGGAACTCCAGTACAGCAGATGTTGTAGAAGAGAATGGCTTTGCAAATAAACTCAGGGTCAAACCCCAAACTCTAACTTATTCTCTGTTTTCTTTAAGAAGGTGTTTGCAACCTTTCACCACTTGTGATATCCCAGATGGCACAGTTCTGTCTGCAGTGCAGAAATACAAAATATGATTTGGTACTCACCTTTTTTACTATTTTCAGGAATTGCTGCTTCATACTGAGCATAGCTGAATGAAATCCTCTCTCTTTGTGTTTCAGAATGAACAGAGAGAAGTGCGGTAGCTGTTCTTGCTGGAACACCTTGATCTGAAGCTGCTATCAAGAAGTGTGCACTGAAATCTTCATGAAGTACAGGTTTTTGCAGAGAGACTTCTCCTGTGTCTGGGTCCAGCTCAAACATGGCTTCTGGTGTCACAAACATAAAATTCACAGCCCCATTTAGACCAAGGTCTACATCATTTGCTCTCAGAGTTACTATTGTTTGATTTATTGGTGTTTGAGTGGATATATATAGTTTGACAGGATTCTGTAGAAAAAAAGGACTGTTGTCATTGACATCATCAATATCTACGACAACGGTAACACTCGTGCTCCTTGGTCCCAGGATACCAGAATCTGCCGCAACAGCCTTAAGTATATATTGAGATTTTCTTTCTCGGTCCAGTGATTTAGCAGTAACTACAGCTCCAGTAACCCCGTCAATAGCAAACATGCCAAAAGTGTCATCGATAAGAGAGTACATGACCTCTCCATTTGGACCCTCATCTGCATCCACTGCCAACAACTGAAGAACTGTTGACCCTTCCCCAACATCTTCTCTTACAGTTGTATGATAATGGCTCTTTAAAAACAAGGGACTATTGTCATTTTCATCCAGGACTGTGATCTGTAGTTGAGTGACAGAGCTTCTTGGTGGACTGCCCAGATCAAAGCATTCAATAACCAAAGTAAAGTTGCTGGCAATCTCTCTGTCTAAGCTGTACGTGGTGAAGAGGTCTCCTGATGTTTTCTGCAATGCAAAGTAGCCTCTAACATTTCCACCTTTAAAAGAGAAGAAACATGTGTTTGTTTGCTTTAAATGAACACACACATTCTGAGCACTCTCATTATGACAAGGGTGGGAATTTTCTTCTCTGTCAAACAAATTCTGAGGGGTTGCATTACAGTCCATAGTTCTGGGTTGGCCAGAACTGAAAGGTATAATCCTTCTCTCCTCTCCTTTCTCTCTTTGTGTTTCTTCCCAAACTCCCTGCTCCATTTTCTGAGACCACCCTTCCTATTTCTCCCTTTCCAGAAGGGATGGTACCTTAGCCAAAGATCTGAACTGCTTACTGGCAGAAGGCTTTTTGAATTTAGGCAAACAAGGAGTACATTTAAATGATGGTTGATGATGACTGACGATGATGACAATTGTCAAGATTTTTGTTCCTGCCTCCTACCCTTGAATAGGACAGAGGGTCCTCACTTCTGAATAACTTTCCTTCAGTTCCCACCACCAACCAGTTCCAGAAGATCCCAATAATCACTGACAAAGCTGGACGATGCCAACGGGTTTATCTTGCCCCTCTTTTACCTCTGGTTTTCCCCAGAGACTTTTCCCTTCCCTTACAAGGGAGACAGGAACTTCACACACACAAACATCAAGCAAGCAGGCATACACCGGAGTACAAAGGAAGAGTTTGTGCAGGAAAATCTTAATTGTAAGTTAGTATAGCACATTTGAAAGTCATGATATACATGAAGGACACCCTCCTCTTCAGCCACAGAGTAAAAGAAGTTACAACATTACAGAATAGCCTAACACAACTTAATTGCACAGGTTCCTAACATACTCTTAGTGAAGTTGAATTTTAATTTCTCAGATGGATTTTTCTTTTTGCTCAATCAGTCTTGAATCAATCATACAATTCTACTGCTCTACAACATCTAGGATCTACCAGAGTGGCTAACATCAAACAAGAGACATTTTCGCTCTTCCCCTATATAAGTTCATCGTTAGGAATTGAATATTTACAGCTTTAAATGTAAGAGGGATACAAATTGTAGCACAGGAAATTCTAGAGAAATATAAAACAAGTTGACAGTGAACAAAGAATGCTGTCCATGGTCAGAATACTAGACCATATGGCCAAGTTCTGTGTATCTTGCCTGGCATTAGCTCTACAATGTCTGACAGAAGTCTTCATGTCACCTATTACTTGACTCTAGTAATTGGAGGTTCAGGAACTGAACTGGAATGTTCTCAAAGCAAAGTCATATGCCTTATTAGTGAGCTTTCAGTGTCTACACCATTCAAAATATTTATAAAAACTTGGCATATAGTAAGCTGAGAGATCCAAAGTGCCCAATAAGTCAGCAACTGAAGATCAATAATTAGTACAGCTAGACTTCTAAGTGGTAAGTGACAGGACATCTATAACTGTGAATATGAAATGATACGAAGCAAAACTTTACACCAATGCCTCTCTGTTCAAAAACGCAAAAGGTAAGAAAGTATCTCGAAATATAATGCAGACTATGTTTTCCTAACCTGGCAGCCTCTTGATGTTGATGTTTTGAACTATATCTTCCAGCATTCCTGACAACTAGTCCTACCGGTTAGGGCTAATGGGAACTGAAGTCCAAAATATCTGAGTGGTACTATGTTGGGGAAGGATGGGTTGGATAGTAAATTATGCTCACAGAGCTTGTAAAGCTCATGGCAAATTAGAGAGGTACTACAGTTGTTGTCTTTTTTGAGGGGGGGGGTCTTTTTTTTTTTTTGGACAGGCAGAAAGTGAATTTAACTTTGGAAAACTCTTACAAAGGCAAACATGTTTCATGACAAATAGGATATAATTATTTTGCCATAGAAGAACATATGTTCCACGTAGGTTAGTTCAATATACTGAAGAATCCAAATATTAGACAATAGAAGAAAGTAAAAACTCCAAAAGAAAGGGTGGGTAAGGTCAGAAATACTAAGTTTTATCTTGACGTTATAAAACATTGCACCTTACCAATGATTCTGTATTGCACAGTTCCATTATTAGAAGCATCTTTATCCACAGCCCAGATAGTCATGATGGTTGAAGGCTCTTGGTTTTCCAAAATTTGAATTTCATAATTTGGAAGGAGAAACTTGGGTGTGTGGTCATTTTCATCCAGAACTCTAAAGGTGACAGATGTTATACTGGATAAAATGGGAGTTCCACTGTCTTGGACCAGCACTGAACAAGAAGGCACATATGAGAGCTAATTTGTAACAGCAAGGGTAGTTACATTGCCAATTAATAATATCAGAACATCAAACTGCACATACCATTCCTTCTAAGAAAAAATGCAACTTTTATGTTTCTAAACACTATGTGCTCGCTTTTGTTCATTAATCTTGTGATATCCAATACAGACTGCTAATTTCTTCCATGCAGATCTCATTAAAAATTAAATTAAATTTAAAAGCAACATTCACCCACTTGAAGAATGCATGTAACATTCATCAACAGATGGCCATGTGACACCAAATTCCTCATATCACTTCTCAAACGTTTTACCTTTAATAGTAAAGAACTCCTGAGTCTCCCTGTCAAGGGCAATGACTGCTGTAATCTCTCCTGTCTTTGAGTTTATTTGAAAGGCCTCATATCCCGGTCCAGGCAAAATTTCATACTGAAGCAAGGAATTGATTCCTTAAAATACAAAAGGGAACTCAATAAGTTGTCAGCGTATCAGCAACAGTATTAATAGCCTTGGTACTGGTTTTCTAGATAGATTTCCTAGATACATTTTTGGTACAAGATTGACTGAGACTGAATTTTGATTGCTTTTACAAAACTCTTTCTGCATTATTTGATTTAAAAACAAACTCACCGCAGCTTTAGAAATGAATTTCAAAATAAACATAAATTCAAACATGAAAAAGTACTGAGCCTCTTCAGATCACTGAATGATTTATATGAATCCAGACTGACTTTTTCTTAACCTCATCCTGCATCAGAAATCAATTTTGTAAAAGAATAGGACAGAAATGTGCATTAACACACTGTTTTCTTTCTTTTCTAGACATTCATTCAATTCATGGCCTGTAAGACTGTTAATGAAAGCTACACACATCAGGGACAGTTACTCTATTAGAGCAGCAGAACAATGTCCCCCTCTCCACTGATCAGGCTGGGAAATTTACCCACTTTTCCTTCCCTGCTCTATTTTGGGGATGTAGGGATGTTCTGAACACAATTTATACACATTCAGAAGCCACATTGAAGGCAATTTTGCCAGTATTCCTTTTACCTCCAAAGTCCCAAAAACCATGGTGATAGAGCAGGTGGTCTGATGAGAAAAGAATGTATATGTGGCTACTGAGCAGCAGAAAAAGACTGCCCTGGGACTTTAACTAAATTTGGAAATTTCCTGCACTCTGCAACCCCTGAAGAAGATGGGTAGCTTGTAAGGAACAGGAAAGTCTTGCCATCTTTCCCCTACCCCGCCTCATAGGATTGACAGAAAACATGAAAGTAGAAAGATAATAGCTTCTCCTAAACCTATCCTTGGGTTTTTGTTGATGTTGGTGAGTTTGGTGTCAAGCATTTGCTCAAAAAAAAAAAAAAAGTAAACTGTCAGTCAAGGAAGGGTACAGTGTGTTGGTGATGCCTTCTGTTCACGTGGATAGCAGCAGCAGACTAGCTGTTGTATTTTTATTCTTCTGCTTGTTATTTTGCAGTTTGGTTTCTTCGATGAGTTGGGGAAAAAATCAAATAAATTCCTTTGATTTTAGCGTAATACTGAAATATGGGCATGATACTTTACTCCATTGTATTTTGTTCCTCTGGCTTAAGTGAATTTTAATGTAATTTAATTTCAGAGGAACATTATTTCTATTTTGCTATGTTGTTCCACTTTCCTTTTTTTTCTTTTATTAGTCTATACAATACTATGCTACTGTATGTAAATCAATATAATGCTATTGTATTGTATGCATTTTAAAACAGGTTATTCAGTTTTACTGTACTAGTGATGCCTTTGAGTTTTGTTTTGTTTTTTAATTAACAGATTAGATAGCTACCTCTCATCTGTGGATTATGTGCTTCTCCTGAGAGGGGTTGAACTTGATAGTTCTTCTGGTTCTGTGATGCTATGACTCCTACTTTGGGCCCTTTTTGTACAGCATTTGCCATGTGAAAGGGCCCTGTGAGCATCGCATGACTGCAAGAAGTGGTCCACGTGACACACTCACAATAGTGCGACGCTCGAGGGTCTGACAGGTGCCGATCGTGCACTTTTTCATTTTCTGCTGTGAGCTGAAAATGGTGTGCAATTGCAAATCACTCTGGGGCCCTGTGAGCAATTGCTATGTGTGCGGAGCTCTGGAGCTGCGGCGCTCATGCTTCCTGCGCCAGCGCAGCCTGGGAAACTCCCAGGCTGCACTGCAGAAGGAAGAGGAGGAGCTCTTGTGCGAGCAGGCAGCAGCTGCGGAGCTGAAGGAAGCGGGATGTGAAAGCCTCTCGCGAGAGGCTGCTTGTGCGATCCCTGCACCCCAGCTCCGCAAACAGGTGAGTTGCGAAAAGGGCCTTATTTTTAGCATGAAGTGTTTGAAGAGAAAGCTAACATTTCTGCAAGTCTATAAGTGAATTCCAAGGATAAAACATGCTCAAGTTTGTTTCTTTGAGAAATACTTGTGAATTTATTCTAATGTTTTACTTTTGAAATGTAATAATGATTGTTTTCATATCCTTTCAATTGGTTATCTCTTCTTACTGTAGTCTATTTTTAAAAACATGTTGCTGACTATCCCACTGTCTCTATGTATTGGTAATACATGGCCATTTTATGAACAGAGGTTGGATGGCCACCTCCCAGGGATGTTTAGCTGTGGATTTCCTGCTTTCTCCACATGAGGTTGGACAAGATGGCCTTCGGAATTCCTTCCATCTCTGTGAATCCATGATTTGGATTCTGTTTTCCAGTATTACAACAAAGCCTTGGATTGCTTGAGCCAACACGATTTGATTCTTTCCACAGGACCAGCTGCTTTTACTGTCTCCTTCTCACAAGCTGCACTGCCTTGCTCAATAAAAAAAACTACTATCCAAAATTCTGGTGAAGCCCTATCTCTTGAAAAATACCTTTTTGCTGTAAGTAATGTTCCTTACACTGCCAATACTTTCCAGTAACATAAAAACAATGCACAAAAAAATTCAAAAATGTTCAGCAAACTGGTGCCTCATTTGCAAGTAACTTGTTTGTGAAGTTTGCAAGCTTTACTGATGTACTTCTATATATACAAAACTGCTGCCCAAATGCAGTGGCCAGTAATGGTGTCTAGATTCCCCTTCATGGAAGCATTTGCAATCTGCAAGCATACATTTGAAAAGCATTTTTTCATGCCATGGCTATTTCAGGGAATCCCATGAGCAACTTTTAACATTCTTGCTGGGTTCTGCTGACAGGAACATCCCAGAAAAATCCCACTGGACAATTACTTCCAGTGTAATGTTTTCATGTGCATGCTGCTATGGGAATCATTCCAAAATTAAGGCCCTTTCCACATGTGGGTGGGGGGCGAACAGGCAAAAACGCCCCAAAACGGAGCTTAGCGGCAGCCGGGTAAGTCCATTGCGACGCGGAGCAGCGCGAGCTCGCTGCTCCGCAGTCCTCCGGCGTCCCAAATGGCGGCTTCCGGTTGGTGGAGGCTCTCCACCAACCAGAGAAGCTCACCAGCCAGAAGCCCGCCCCCGGCAGATCTGCAGGCATGCACTTGCGCGCGCCTGCAAATCCGCTTCGGAGCCGGGCGACGGAGCGGCGCGGGGTTGCGTGCTCCGTGCTTTCTAAAAACCTCGAAAAAGAGGTTTTTAAAAAACACGCAGCGCGGCTAGTTCCGGCCGCTCCTGAGTGGATTCTGGTGCGGAACTACAAAAAGTAGTCCACGCCAGTCCACTCTACGGTGTAGAAGACCTCCGTGAGAGGTCGCTCTGCACCATTTCTGAAGCCCGGTATAGAAATGGCCTAAGTCTTCTGTGGAAAGAGTAGACGAAGGTTGCTGGTTGACAGAGGAAGAATAAGGTCCCAGCCAACAGCTTCCATTTTGCAAAGACCTTCCTTGAGGTTTTTTGCTGATGAAGCTTCATGGGTCCAGCAGCCTTTCTGCCACCTCACTCATTTTATGTCTAGTTATGCAGATGTAAATTCCATGAAATTAATGGGAAACCAGTAAACATAACCTATGTTCCAGCTTGGAAATGCTTGTGCATTTGTTGTTCTGCTTAGTAAAAGTTCCATCTCAGCAAATACCCTTTTTTTTGTTTTTAACCTTAGCATTTTGAGAGATCACAAAATACACAAGAACCTTCATTCTGATATCTTTTGTATTATAAAATTTCCCACTGCCTAGTTCACAATATTTTGCCAGCTTTTCAGAGGTGGGAAAAACATTGGGATTACAGTGCCCCACTCTGGCCACATGAAATTAATGCATGATTCCAATTATTATTAGCATGTTCTTTTTCTACTCAATCCCTTGTTAAGGAGTATGCATCTGTGGCTCAGAACAGGACTTTCTAAACAGTGAAAACACCATCATCACAAATCCAGTGTGGTTGAATCAGTTCCTTGGGCATTCAATTTATCCGTGTCCACTCTGGAGAGGAGAAAGGCATGACCTGATCCTAACCTTCCATGGAACTACAGTTCTCTCCAGATGCTCTCAGCTTATCTCTGCTATTCTGGGAAGCATCATTCCCTCCTGATTTTTTTTTTCTAAAATAGAAAGAAAATGGCTAATGAGGGAGAGACAAAATAGTTGCATTGCCTTCTGAAGGACAGCACTAGGAGCCCTCGGTCTGCAAACAGACAGAATAGTAATCCTACTACTTTTGCCAGAATTCAACTCGTATTCACTTTGTAGGGCAGGGCTGGGAATTATGTAGCCTACAGACGCTACGATGACTCCCTCCTTGATGTCCTTCTGTTCACAAGTGAAAACTCTCCTATTCCAATTGGCTTTTTGGAGCCAACTGCAGGGGCTTTTATCAGTATGCTGTTTTATTAACTTTTACATTTGTTCTTAAAAATGGATTTGTTTTAAATTGTTTTAATACTACCAGCAGTTTAATCGCACTTTAACAATATCTTTTGGCAAGCTTTTTACTTACATCGTTTTATGTATTTTTATCTGTATATCTTTTTAAATTCTTGTAAGCCACCTTCAATCCCAGTTTGAGAGAATGGTGGGATATAAAAAGTGGTGAAAATGCAGCCCTCTGGATGTTGTGGGACTGTAAGTCCCAGTAGCCCCAGCCAGCATAGTCAACAGCAAGGAATGGAGCCCAATGATACCTGGAGGGCTGCATAATTCCCACCACTGTTCTAGAAACCTGAAAACAAAAATGCAACTGCTATTTCTTAGGAGTAAAGATGAAGGAAACTGACAAAAATAAGAAAAGAACTTTCACTCTTTATCTGGTAAACGGAAACCATGCCTCTTTCAACAAAGCTACCTGAACATGAACTTACATTAGAAAAATAAACAAGTGATAATATGAACAAGAACAGTGACTGTAAAACAATGGCAAGGGTTCCCCTTTTAAATCTGGATTCATTATTTGAGACAAAAATTCAGATTTGACCTTCAGAACCTGAAGCTGTACATCAAGTGGAAATACATGTCTGCTGACTTTTTTTTTTCTATTCAAAGGTGACATTTGAGGGTTGGTTTGTTTAGAAAGCCAGTTACCTGAGTCTTTATCTGTGGCCTCCACTTTAACAACAACTGCTCCTGGATCTGTATTTTCAGAGATATATGCTTCATATATAGCTTTTGTAAACACTGGCACTTCATCATTTACATCAAGGACAATTACTGTCAGACTCTGAGTTGCAGACTGTGCTGGAGTGCCATCATCAAGAGCCACAACTGTTAAATTGTAATATTCTTGGGATTCACGGTTCAAAGCAAAGATGGTAGCTAGCAGTCCTATTGTAAGGGGAGAAATGAACATTAATTATTTCAGCAATACATTACTATCATTCAATTCAAAAATGTCATGTCAAATCCATGGTTTGCCCTGGCCATAGTTCAGAAGCGAAAGCATGGTTTTAGATTCCAAAGCACAGGTAAAAACCCTGTGTAGTGCTCTCTGCAAAAATTGCACTTTGCATGTTACAGCATAAAAAAAAATCACTTCTGACACACCATCTCTAAGGCTGGCATCCCGTTGGTTAATTTCAACTAGAGTAGGCCTAGTTTGTTCATGGCAAACACATTCTCTAGGCAACCAAAGAGTCAACAATATACATGGGCATTGTCTGATGGCCCATACAGAAGTAAAACAGACTGAATAATTGGAAACAGAAGCTGGAGAAGCTCCATTCTTTCTACAAAAACAAGAGCAAGAACAGACTGTGGCACAGTCCATGAACTGCCAATATCAAAAATGAGAGTAAAACTGATGAAGAGCACTAAGCCAATCACTGTGCCAAAATATAACTCAAAAAACTTCCCTGTAGATTTTAAAAATAAGGGAAAATATAGATTTGCACTGTTAACTTTAATTGACTCTGAACTGAAGCCAGGGACTTAGTCAGTGAAGTACCCAAAAAACACTATCAGGGAGTATTGCAAAAAGAAAGAACAGCCTCACTGGATGACAGATGAAACTCTTCAAGCAGTTAAGGACAGCCAAGAAGCAAAGATAAAAGGTGACAGAAAAAAGGTGAAAGAAATAGGGTCAGAATGCTTAATGTAACTGTTCAGTGACCTGTACATGGGAACAAAGAATTGTTGTTATTGTTGTGTGCCTTTGTTTTTTATTTATGGAGACTATAAAATGAACCTATCATGGGTTTTCTGGGGCTGAGAGTGTGTGACATGCTCAAGGTCACCCAGTAGGTTTCTATGGCAAAGCAAGGAATCAAACCCTGGTCTCCAGGGTTGTAGTCCATTACTCAAGCTACTACACCACACTGGCTTTCACACCATGGTGGCTCTCATCTAATATATAAAAGTCAAAGTTTGCTTGTCAGTGTCAGGCAAAGACCTCATATGATTGGCTGTGTCACGTGAAGACCTCCTATGATTGGCTGCCTAAGAACATTCTATGGAATCCTGGGGTTTGCAGTTTAGGCAGGGGCCTTTGGAAGTCTCAGCCAGAGAGTTCTTGGGCGTCAGTCAACTGTTTCTGCCTTGAATAGGTCGGTTGCGGTGGAGACAAGGCCTAGCAGCAAGAAAGAGGGCAGTGTATTCCCTCAGGAACCCAACCTCTGTATGTTAATAACTCTGAATACAGATTGGATTGGGGAATGTGGGAAAAAGTTACAGGTACTGGACAAGACAGTTTGGGGAGTAGAAACACAGGATCTCAAATCTTTCTAACAGGTATTACCTATGAAAAAATAGAATCCCAGGCAATACCAGGTATATATGCTAGTACTAATATAATAATCAATGCAGTGCTCCTTAACTTGATGCATCTGTTCTATGTGCAGGTGCGCTGGGTGTTTCTCAGGCCAGTTGGTGTGGCATAACAGTTCCTGACGGTAAACCTTGCCACAGGAATTCACAGAGTAGTAGTCTCCAGATCAGACCCGTATAACATGCTCTATATGAGATACCACACTTCCAGAAACTTCAGCTGATGCAAAACGCTGCTGCCAGATTGCTGACTGCTGCAAGAGACATCAGATGAATTGCTCTTGTTTTATTTGACTTACACTAGTTTCCAGCTGGTTCCCAGACTCAAGTCAAGGTTTTAATTCTACAAACACCTGGGGACTGTGACACCTTAACGACCATCTTTTTTGCCCTTGTATATGTGAGCCAAAATCTGAGGCCTCATTCCAAATTCCTCAGTCAGGAGGTGCAAGAAAGGTAGCTATCAGGAGGAGGATCTTTTTATTTGTGGCAATGTCCTTCCCAGTGAGATTCGAAGACTGGAAGCCATGCTCCAAGCTACAGGTTCTGATTGTGGCTTGTTGAACAATTCCCATCTAACTGGTAATACTTTGTGTTCATACAGATGGTTAGTATGTAAGTCTGTTTCTGTTTTCTTTGATGTTTTGTCACTGGAGCTGAGAAGCTTTTTAATTAAAACATACATTTAGACTTACATTCTGTACTGAAGCTGCAGCATGCAATTCTCTTCCATTGCACTCTTGTTCCACTTGCAATTAAAAATTCTGTTTCCAGGAGCTCAATCAAAAGATGAAAAATGACTGGATTCCTTAGCCAAATTTCCATAGGACAAACTTGTTTCTTAAAAAAACATCTTACCTGTATTTTTATCTATAACAAACCCCTGGTCTTCACTGTTTGATAGAAGATGGTATGTGACTTGTCCATTCCTCCCTTGGTCTGGATCCTGGGCAATTATGTGATGCACAAATGAGCCCACCTCTGCATCCTCTCTAATGTAAGAAACAGGAGATGTAACAAAGTGAGGACTGTTATCGTTGACATCCAAAATGACGATTTTTGCCGTCAGTGAACTCTGCCTGCGATCAGTCAAATTTACAGCCTGATCCACTGCCACCACTGTCAAGACAAAAGACTGTGTTATCTCTCGATCAAGGGGAACTGCTGTAATTAAGCTGCCATAAGAAGGGTGGATGAGAAATGGATTTTCAGTGAAGTCATTTGTGTGTATAGAATACTGAAGTTTACTGTTCAAAAAACTGCCATCTTCATCTCTTGCATGAAAAGTGTACACCAAAGTACCAATAGGCACATTTTCCTCTACCCCGATTACAACAAAGTCATTCTGGAAAGTAGGTGAGTGGTCATTTTGATCTTCAACATCAATACTGAGGAAAATGGTATTATTCTGTGGAGGACTGTAGAGATAATTATTTACAACAACTCTAAAGAAGTAGTGAGATTCTGTTTCATAGTCAAGTTCTTTGGACAGAAAGAGATCACCAGTAGCACTGTTAATTTCAAATGGAACACTGGAATCTTCTTCAAGGATCGCAAAATGTTGTTTTTCACTCAAATATGGATGCTGACCAGGCAGTTTTAGACAGCTTAGCATTTGTGCAGGCCTCAAATTTTCTGGTATGACAAAATGTCTGATGTTTTGGGTAAAGGATGATCTTCCTTTAGGAAGTGGGATTACCTGAAATAAAACAACAACACTTTTAAGAAATTCTGTTAACATTGACATGTCTTTGTAATATATTTTACTTTTTCTAGACATCTGAACATACATATTTAAAAAGGCTTAAATCCAACTGCGCTAGTGAAAACCCACCGGGATTAACACAAATGCTGACTGTGACCATGCAGAGACTCACTTAATGAGTCTGTAGTCTACAGTGCTGTTCCCACAGTAGCCAAGCTATGGGAAGCCCACATCAGGACATGAAGGATAGTCCTATCCTGCTTTTGTCTCCTTCAGCTGGTATTTGTTCTCAGAAGTGAGGATGAATAGTTTTCACTATTTTCTCCTTGTTGCTGAGAAAACTAATATCTGTGCACAATTCTCATTTGGTATTTGCACATCTTGAAGGGTTTCAGATTATTCTGTGAAGAAATGTGAATGTGAAGAAATGCAGATGATGATGGTGATGATGATGATGTTTGAGCATCACGTCTAGGATAAAAACTGGTGCTGGTAGCCACTTGTTGGTTTTGTACAAGATTACTGTTTTCTGTGCACAAAATGTCAATCTTGCACAAAAAAGCATGTGACCTTTTGCACAAAACCCCAGCGATCTTGCACCTAAAGAATAGCTGCTTTTTTTTTGTTTTTGTTGTGTGTTTTTTTTGCGCAAGACTGCAGTTTTATGTGCCCAAAAGAAGTACCTACTAGGGATGTTTTAGCTAGGGATTCTATATTGAGCAGGAAGTTCAGTTCAATGGCCCAGGAGGTCCCTTCCAACTCTATAATTCTATGATTCTATTTGAAAACAGTGGGTTTTGTGCAAAAAAAAAGTTTTTTTCAACACAATAAAACCATGTGTACTCCTGCACAGGATAATTTCCTGAAAAACTTCAGATATGTGAACACTGTGAAAACTGCACAAAATTCTCACTACTTTATTATTCTTCCAAACCAGGTTTCCTGACTATTGGGAAACCCACAGGGGTGGAAATGAATAACTCTGAATATTCTTTCCATTTCTATAATCTTATCATCCCTATTTCCTTTAAAGCTGCCTACCTTGGTGGCTAATATTACACATTGCGGTTTGTGGAGTCTATAGTTGAGTTGAACACTGTTAGAAGAAAAAGTTCCTTTTATCTATTCTTAATTTCTCAAAAATTATTTTCACTGTAGGAGTCTGGGTTCTAATATTGTAAGAAAGGAAGCATAGCAGAGGAGGCAATTTCTCCATGCACAGACTAATAAGTTAGTAGTAATACGCCTTGAAGACTCAAAAATGCAAGTATCACACACAAGAAAGTTCTTGTCTATGCTCATTCCTACATCTCAAGTTTAACCGGTCACCTGGTTTTGCAAAAGGTCTTCAAATCACCACAGAAATTGCTTTGATATGCATTTTTCCAATAGTTTGAAGTGCTTCTAAGAATAATGATCCACCACTCAAATAATTAGAGAAAAATGTCGGTTTATTTTTTTTTTTAAAAAAAGTCAATTAAAATGGCTTCTCAAGAATATTCATCTGGTAACATAGTCTTGAAGAAGGTCTCAAATTATATAAAGGAGGATGTGTGGTTTCATGAACAACTGAATACATAAGATGCAAATCTCCTTCATACTATACGATGTTGTGCATGTTTGTAGTGATAATGTACAGGCGACAAGTGCTAGCTCATTGCAGTACAAGAGAGAGTGCTTTTCTTATTAAGTTGCAACTAAAGAGTCTTGGTTATATTTTAAATTCTAGATAGTGTGAGAAAGAGTTCTTAAGTAAAGCTTGCTAACAGAGAGTATTAAATTATATCCTCTAATGAAACAGCATTTGTGGTCTGAAATGTACGAAGTTAAATAATCTACCACACTGTATGCATTAAAGGATTCTGTGCTTTTGCTGTCTATTGTTTGTCTTTAACTTTTTTTTTTTAATCATAATGGAGCAAACCATGATGCTGAGTGCCTTCAGAACAGCAATCAGAGGAGAATCCCAAACTCCCAAACGAGATCTGATCAGGCCAGCTGGATCAGCAAAAGAAATAACCTGATAAAAGTACACAGAGATACAGGGCTGGATGCAGATAAAGTCCATTTCAATGAGGATTAAGTCATGAGTAACTTTCTACATTCACTTCACAAGGATCTAAGTGCAAATAACTTAGTTTGGATTATAGTTATTTTTCTGAAGGTTTCAGGTATGTTTTACAGTTTAGTGTTACAGCTTGCCCGCTATCATTGGGTGCTGCTGTTGAAATCTGTCACTTTTATCAGCCTTTCCAACAGCGTCCTCTTAATGAAACAAGCATCTGAAATGCTCATGCTACAATTTGGACTTCTGTTATGTAAAATCTGAGTAAAACATTTTGTATTTACAAAACCTATAGCAAAAAAAAAATATGTACATAGAGGGTACTCCAGTTATGTTTGTACTATTGTTTGTTCAAGACACCTTACCTCAAGAAAACAATGCCTGTTTTAAGTCAATACCTCAACACTGATGACTGTTTGTCCTTGAAGTGGAGGGATCCCCTGATCTGATGCAGTGACAACCATTCTGTAGCTTGAACGCCAAGTGTGTAAGAGAGCTTCAGTGGTTCTTAACTCACCGCTGCTACTGTCAACCTGAAAGTGACCTAAACTTTCTCCTAGAAGAGACACATCATTATTAATATAAGTGTGAATTAGTGTGTATTATGAAAGCTCCCATGAACTCATCCATAAATGATATCTGATCTACATTTGTTGCATGCCTGGTGCAAGAGGTAGATTAGAAATGTTTCCCTGTACTATCTTTCGAGTAGATCTTTAACAAATTATTTCTACTGTAAATGAACAAGATTTACTCAGGAGTATCATGACTTCTTTCACCTTCAATGTACCTTCCCACTACAAAATTATCTTTAAACAATGAAGAAAGAAGGACAAGACCCAAGCCCCTTCTATGGGTTTCCTGCAGAAATAATATGTCTGAGTACAGTATGTCAGATATTGTTTATGGATGAGTTCATGGGAGCTTTAAAAGATTTCATGCGTGGGAGAATCATTATGGAGGAGATTCTATTCGATACAAATAGCTATTCCCAAACCTGGTGACGACATACAAGATACTTCAGCATATCACCCAACTGCCTTAATTAGTTAGGATGTAAAGTTGTTCATTTCCATTTTTGCTGCTTGCACAAATAGTTTCATTAGAAATTAAATCGACACCAATTCGTTTGGCTTTATGCCAAGCAAGTGACTCTTTGATTCTGTTTGTCAAGTGCTCAATGTGGTACACATTCCTTTGACATGCTGAAGGCTTCTGATAGGGTGGAATGGAGGTATCTATTTGAGGTTCTACATGCTATCAACTTTAGGAGTAGTTTTCTTCAAACTCTGAGTAATCTCTATAAGAATTCCAAAGCTTTGATCCATGTCAGTGGAACAGATTCTGTGCCTATTGATCTGACACAAGGTACTAAGCAAAGATGCCCCCTTTTCCCATAACTTTTCGCACTAGCCATTGAACCTCTTGTGAATTAAATTCAAGATGACCTTCTAATAGTGGGCCCAATAATTAATCGACATCAGCGTAAAGCCTCACTTTATGCAAATGATGTTCTCCTGTTTTTATTATACTATGGCAAATCATATAATGAACTCAAATGAATTCTTCATTTGTTTGATTTATGTCCTGATATCTGGATAAATTTAAATAAGCCAGGTACAGTATGCCTAAATATATCCTTAAAACAATAGTTATTTAGACAGGCAGTAACTGGGCTACATCTAGCTCCTCAGGCTTTAAACATCTTGGTATCACATTGTCCTGGGATGGGATGCACACACAACTGTTACATGTGCTTGTATCCCATCCCATCTCAAGTCACCTATCGCAATTATAACCCTGTTACAAAATGGATCTGTTTAAAAATCAAATCCTGTTCTCATCTAAAACTTCCCTTCCTTGGACAAATTACACTGGCAAAAAATGTTCCTCCTGCCATGAGTATTCTTCATGTTCCAAACAATCCCATTATATTTTTCCAAATAAAGGTTTCTGAAATGGTAAAATAGTATAAGTTTGTATTTGAAGGAAAGAAGCCTAGATTTATTAAAATAGTTTGGCACATATATTCAACAAAAGAGAGTCTAACAGTTCCTGATACTGAATTATATTATTCTGCCTTTAAGTTGAGTCAGCTTATTCAAATCATCAGATATGATTCCAAAAATAAATGAGTTGCTATGGAAGTCCAGTAAAACTCCCCCTTGGAAAGGGGATTACTTTTAATAGTATTTCTAGAAAAATACTTGATATAGTTCGAAATCCTTTCTTGAGGAATTCTCTCCACGTTTGGAAACAATGGGTAGTTGTATTGGCTCCTTGGGCATCACCTATTGCTCCTGTTCTATCTCACCTAATTACTATTTTCTCAACAAAGTTGAGAAGGAAGAGGTATATTTAGAATAAGAGATTTGTTCTTAAGAGGCAGACTCCGAAAGAAAGGTGATTTAGCCAGGCAATGCGAAGAGATAAGTATACATTGGCTTTTAACAGAACAAGTTATTACTTCCACTAAAAAATGCTTCATGTCCTTTGAACAAACATTTACAACTGGTTGTCAAGTACAGTATATGGTGAAAGTCTTGGGGTTAAAAGGGGATGGGAAGCAGATTTTAGGATTAAAATCTCAGATAGTGACTGGTTTTGCATTTGATCTTACCCTCCTTTTAAATCTAGATCTGCTCTTATTAGGGAAAATGTCATTACAGTTAACTATAAATGGTATCTTACTCCTCTTAGGTTAGCCAGGATGGTTAAAAATGTTGCGTCAACATGCTGGCAATTCACTGGGCACCTATCTGCATATGTGGCTAGAATGTCTGGCCATTTATAACTTCTGGTTTCAAATACCTGGATCAAATCACAGCCATCCTGAAGCAAAAGGTGAACTATAGTAAGGCTCTTTTACTATTTTGTTTACTGACAATAATAAATCTTAAAACCACAAAAATGTTATCACGTTTTGCTTGGTGAACACCCATAAGATCATAGCTAAAAACTGGAAGGAAGATAATTTATCTATGCTTGATTAGTGGGAAAAAGTCTGGGACTCACTCCTGATGGACAAATTGTCACGTAATATAAGAGCAGCTAAAAGACTTGTTCCCAGTGAAAAATTTGTCCAGTACTGTTTCTTTTCATAGGCTATGTCAATAACAGCAGGACCTCTTTTGCACACCCACCTCCTCATCAACTGGCCATTTGGAAGGACTTGGTCTTTACTTAACACTGGACAATGAATATTCTTTTGCTTAGCCTCTTACTGATGAACTGTTACATGTGCTTGCATCCCATAAGTTTTGTTTGTTTAATTTTATTATGTTTGTTGCCAATAAATTTGCCAAGTTCCAATAAGCGTTTTTTAAAAATACAACTTCACACAACACGTGAGTTCAATAATTGCTGCAGGTAGACAAAACAGATTGGTTATACTATGTACAACCAAAATAGTGAAGCGATAAAATACACAAAACACCATGGAAGAGGCATGTCTCTAAACCTGTTCAACATGTTTTAAACCACAATATATATATGTGCTTGCATGCTTATATATAATGAAACAAGATGATAAAATGTTTTTATGGAAATCTAAGATGTAGCCTATATAAAAATGGCTTTGCTTGACATTTGTTTCAAAATTATTTCAAGTGGAAATCATCAATCAAAGCAGAACAAAGCAAACCAAAAACAACTGTGGGACTGAAATACATATTAATGCAACTATTCTGTATTTAGGCATTATTTTACAGTTCTCAAACACTAAAGCTTCTCCATTAATATAAATAAATGTCTGCTACTGAGCTTAGCACACCAATGTCATCCAGCAGCTACAACTTTCTATCAATATGCCAAGAAACAATACTTTTGTTATTTCTAATAAAATAACTTTAAGCTTTCATACAATAATATATGAAACATACACTAAAAGTGAATCTTAAGTAAGTTGTACAATGTAAAGGAATATCTCTTGTCGATTTTCTTCCATTGATCACAAGGCAATGGAAGTCAGAAAACCACATTACAGCATGTTGTGAAAAGTGATTCTGAAAGTCCCTAACAGGGTAAGCTGAACACTCCCAAATCATCCTCTGTATGTATGTGTGTGTGTGTGTGTATATCATATATACATATATACATATATGTATAAGCATATACATATATATACACATATACACACACACACACACACACATATATATACATGTATATACATATACATATACATTACATACATACACACACACACACACACACATATATACATGTATACACATATGCATATATCATACATACATACATACATACACATGCATACATATATCATACATACATACATACACACACATACTTCTTTCTTCACAGTAAGCAGTCTCTTAGAAAACACATGGAGGCTCACACCACTCACACAAAGGCTACAACCTGCTATACCTCCATTGCTCCAGCAAAGGCACAAACACAGCTTTCTAAAAATCTAGGATACCATACTCCAACATCCTTGTGTAGCATCCCTTGGATTGTGGGGTCATCTGGAAGCACAGAACCTGAGGTAATAGCTTTGTTTTCCATCAATAAGAGTCAGTCAATAGTCAATAATAGTCTGAAAACTGGATGTCTGCAAGAAGGGCAGAAACAGATCGTTCTTTCTTGCTAATCAAATCACTGTATCCATGTTACTATTTGTGCCTCTGAAGCTGAGACTGAATTTAGGAACACATTAAACACAGATTAGAGAGGTCTAACAACACCCAAATACCAAAGTATTATTGCAGCTATGATCAGACTAGTTATCAACAACGGGTGTGGTCAAGAAAGTGGCTTGAATCAGATGACCTACTATAGCAAGATGGATACAACAGATGCACAGGGAGCCAGGCACTGGCGGCACACAGCCACACAACAAGGCTATTACTGCTGTTCCTCCAAAGCACTATTCAGGAGGGCAGCCATGCTAGTCCATTCCAGAGTCTGTAATCTTCAAATTTCATGCTGTTACAAGACTCTCTGTTGTATGACCATACCTGCTCTCCACTTTTTATTACACTTTCAATAGAGATGGAAATCCTCAACTATGTCATCCTCATATGCAAGGACAAATAATTTTTTTTGAGAAATATTTTTATTAAAGTTTAAAGTGAAAATAACCCCCCTTCCCCACTTCCAAGGTTTTTTCTTTTTTTTCCAGTTGAGTCTGCTTATTTACATTCCACTCATACATAGTTTCTCTTCAAAAGGTAATCTTACATTGTTACATCTTATATTGTTACATTGCTGCTTTGTTACATTGCCTTATTACATTGCTGCCTTGCATTACATACAATCTTGCTTTATTCTCTTCCTTTTCTTATGACTATATCTTTATCCAATTTAAGACTTCTCTCCATTCCGTTTCAAAGTTCTGGATAGACTTATTTTTCAGTGAAAATGTTAGCTTTTCTATCTCTATCATATCCAGAACTTTTAATTTCCATTCTTTTATATCAACATAGTTCCTTTCTTTCCAATAATGTGCATATGTCAATCTTGCAGCAGTTATCAAATATAAGAATGTCTTCTGATGACATCTTATCTCTCTTTGTTGCCCCAACATATTTAACAAATAAAACTCTGGCTTCATTTCAAAATTTAAATTGTAAATTCTTTGAATTTCATCATGTATTTCCTTCCAAAATCTCCTTGCTATCTTACAGGTCCACCACATATGAAAGAACGACCCCACCTTTTAATCACATTTCTAACATCTTTCATTTCCACTTTTAGTTATTTTCTGCAACCTTTCAGGTGTCATATGCCATCTATGTACCATTTTATAAAAGTTTTCTCTTAGATTTAAACTTAGAGTAAATTTTATGTCTGTTTTCCATGCCCTCATCCATGTACCCAACTCAATTGGATGTCCAATATTTTGTGCCCATTTCATATGCACGGACAAATAATTAAGGTTGTTTCCTCTCTGGTGCAGGAGAAAACAAATATTCCTCAACATTATTCTGGCTGTATTTAAACATCTCAAAGTGTTGTAGAAAAAATTATTCTGCAGAGAAAAATACGCAGCCTTTTTTTTTTTGCATTTTTCTTTGCAGAAAACAGGTTTCTTACACACACACACACAAACTAAAACAGGTTTTATGCACAAAAAAGCTGTGTGTTTTTCTCCAAGAATAATTCCTCCACAATGCTGTAGGACATTCAAACGCTAGGAGAAAATCATGCAAAATATTTACTGGTCTATTATTTTTGGTCTGTTTTTCAACCTGGAAACAAATAATTGCACATATTCATTCCACCCTACTCTCAAGCTGTTATGTAGTTTATCTTACTATGTGGTTAGATGCTACAAGTAGACAACTGGCTCTCATGTGGTCATAGCTGCCACACGACGCATTCATTACCTATCGTAACACTGCAAAGGTTGTCCTAAATGCCTAGTACTATGTCTCATGGCTTGATATGTATGGTAGCCCAGATAGAAATAAAAATTATAAGAGGGCAGGTAAGCAAAGTAAACTAACAATAAAGCATATTAAGAACTTCATTTCCCTGCAGTCCCACTATAAAGAGTTCAGTTTTTCAGATTTCACCACCAAGTAGGAATGATGGCTCCTGAAATAGGACTTCCTCCTTAAAGTGATATGTTGAAACCACGGACCATGTTCTGAAATTGTGTCAATCTCTCCAGGCTTGATACTGCATAACTGAAGCGCATCTCTCTGCAGATGTGAGAAGCCAAAACCATTTTACTCTTTTAGTAGACAGGGGCATTGTGTTCCAGTGCACAGGAAATCACAGTGAGTAACATTCATTTTTCAGAACCATGACTACCCATCACTAACTAGGATTTCTTGATGATTGCACCTCTCAGGAAGGGTAGGAGATCAACTTTCTGACATCTGATCCTCTCAGGAGGCAACATATGATGTTCTGCACCAGCTGCAGTTTCTGAACAGTTGTTTATCTTGTGGTATACTCTTAAACCTAGCACTGTAGGAAAACAAACTTCCATGGCTTATTGCTGGGGATGGAGGTCCAAAAAACAGGTTTCACATATCTAGTTTCCCACAATTAGGAATAAATATGGCAGTCTTTGTGCAGTTGTTCCAGTATGTTCCTTCTCATCCAGTACACAAAAACAGAAGAGGATTTAAGGAAATCATGAATGATCTGTCCTTTATATTCCTCATTTCGGGAAACAGGTAGTTTAGTTTTGTGATACTTTTAGCTTGGGTTCTTTGACTAAGAAATATTACATGAAGTATAATCTGATTCTTGGACATAAATGTGAGCTCTTTGTATGTTTAAAAAGGAAACAGCAGATGAGTAATGTAAAATAAATCAGTATCAGGGCTATGATATTTCTTACATAATTTTCAATAGACGGTGTCATTATTAAAGATTTATTAGGTTTATCATTTCAAGTTTGCTCCAAATACTCCACCAAATGTATACAAATAACATGAAGGCATCTGAATGCATATTTTCTATGAAACAGTAAGAATGAATTCCAGAAAAGCAATTTGGTGTCTGCTTGATGCGGGAGAAAATAAGGGAGCAAAAGAATTGTGTTTCAAAGGCTAACAAATTTATTTAGGTATGAACTTTAATAGGGTATAGCCTAACCCACTAGATTTCAATAAATGTGTCTCCTAAACCACCATGGAACTAGCACTTAAAAGAATGGTTGGTTTGTTTTGTTCTTTTTCACGAATAGTGTAAAGCTGGGGAAAAGGCTATTGTTCTCCTTTGCCCCTACACCTGAATAAAATGTGTAGCATATGATTATATCCATTTTGCATTAGGGAAATCCTTTCTTCATTTTAAGTGGCAACAATCATTTTTAAAATTTGATTTCATTCAAATCAGAAGCATGTCCTAAAGTATCCTTATTTTTCCTTTTTTTTTTTTTGTCCTAGCAAGAGGGAAAATGATAAGCATTTTGCCGCAGAACTCTTATCAGTTAAACATTCTACTTAAAGAAGAATCACACAGGATTTACTTGAGCCACATCATGTGCTTAGATTATTTTTTGATCTTCATCTCAGACTGTCAGAACCAAGTTCTAATAGGAAGAATACTTCCAGTTAATCATGGGAAAGGGAATGTCATTTTTTTTTCTACTGAGATATTGAAACCATTGACCTATGATGAAATAAATGCTACAATGAACATGCTTTAGCATTATCGGCTACATGCTAGGTGAATTGGGATTTTTTTTTATCTGACAATTCTATGGGCAATATTAAACAAAAAGGGTGTGGAAAAGTATCAATGGGCAAACAATCTTTCAAATAAAGTTTTCTAGGACTAGTGAGCTGGTGTTGTTATACATGTAGCTGAAAACATGGTGACTGTTAGAATTGTTTGAACACTGCAACTCCTTTCCAACATTGTCTTGAAATAGGGCCACAAAGCATATGTCACAGAAATTACTAACATGCCACATGTGATGAAAAGGAATGGGAGATTGCCCTTAACATATGCATTTGCTTGGAAAAGGAGACATTTGTGATAGTAACAGACATACCCATGTTATACGTTTATGCTATATGATTACCAGTTCATTTTTCTCAGATATCTTGATAGCATACACTTTCTTATTCATACTCAACAAATAAGATATTCTTACCTGCGGACAATGAATATAGCACTATCCCATTGTTTCCAGAATCAAGGTCTTTAGCAAATATGGTGGCAACAAGTGTTCCTGCTGGTTGCCCTTCCAAAACCTAATGGTAAGCAGATCGGTTAAAATAAGACTTTCCAAATTGCAAAGAAAAACTAAACACAAAGGTAGTCATTACTCTCCAGCCCCACAAAACCAGGCATTCTGTGCTTGGTAGTCATTACACTGGTACAAATTTTAAATAATCTTTTAGAAATATATTTCAATATTTCTTCATTTATCTGAGAGGAAGAAATATAAGGCTTTTATAACTTCCAGTAAAGTCAAACTCTGTATTAGTTTCCCTAGGTTCAGATTTTACAACATGTCAACAGGAGAGCATAAAATCGTAAAGTTACAAATGATGCCATTTTATTAAGAACAGGGCATGGTAGAAATAAAGTTACTAAATTGCTTGCAATACATTTAACTGTTGCTTAACTGCAGCAAGATAAACTTAATTTTATTTTTCAAATAGGTTTAATCTCACCGGTTAATGTGCTCTAAGCATGTGCAGATTGTGCCTTTTAATGTGATTTCCAGTTCAAGCATATTGCCACAAGATGGTGCTCAAAACAAAATTTAAACTTATTGTATGCTGCAGCCGCAAGAGATGAGGAAGGGCGTTTTCACACGCAAGACTTAACAGGTTTTTGCTTACATTGGTCTGGAGTGTGAATATAACATGCATACTGGGTGGAAAATATGTTCAAATTACTCTCTCTTTCACACTCTATCTTGTGGTAATATCCATTCATTTAATCCAAACATGGCACAAAGGTGCTTTTTTAAAACAGAAAAGGAAAAAATCTGCAACAGTTACTACAAACCTTGACATGTAGTAGAAGCTGGGGGAAGGATGGATGGTTATCATTCACGTCAGTAACTGTGACATAGGCATTTACTGTGGAATTATGCTGAGGGACTCCATGGTCTGTCACCAGAGCAATCAGATGATGGTGAGCTTCCTGCTCATGATCTAATGCAACCCAGTTTATAATTTCACCTGGGATATCAAGGACAATTAACAGAATGCAGAATTACAGGCTGCACATGATATGTCGTAACAATTTGCACGAGATTCATACTACATGCCAAAAGCTACTCCTGATATTTGATAGGTGTACTGTATGGAGCCAAGCAAGAGTGTGTCACTCAGTACTTGTGTACCTTGGGGCCATTATAAAACCTCACTGTACTCCAAATGACTCGACTTTATACACAGAAAAGCTAACTTTAAAGCCATATGGTTGTTCTAAAGAAGCCAAAATCAATTTTCTCTTTCCTGCCAGCAGAATAAAAGGGTAAGAATTATTTTAGTCATTGGCCAGCTGGCTGAGACAACATATACTGGGGACCCTCTCAGCACAGAGCGTTCGGGGAGACTAGTAAGAAGTTTCCTCACTTTGCTGTAGGGCCTTGCAGCCACTTGCCATCAGCATCTGTTCTCTTTTGCTCCAGATTTGGGATTACTTTTTACAAAATTCATTGCAACAGAACTGTGGTATACTTCTTTGATCTCCTAATTATCTCTCTAGACCCATCTCTAAAGCCACTTTGCATTAGTCATTTTCCAGATGGCAAATGGTCCATGGAGGTTTCGTGGAGAGCAAGTCTCAGATTCCACATCTGCATAGTACAAGGGCTCTCTCGCCAACTAGTTTCATCACTTGTGACTGATTTCCATTCCATATTCCCTTCTGATTGATTTTCAACATTTTATTGTACCACACTAAAGTATCTCCCTTTGTTTAGCCTGGATATTTTGCTTTTGTTTTAATTATTACTATCTTACAGCCACTTGCATCTCCTCAAATGTTAATCAGACATTTCATTTACAGTGTGACATAAAGTTACTGAGCATTTAAAGAGAAAGGGCCTTGAAGCTTGCCCAAAACCACAAAGAAAAGAATTCTAGCCATGGCTCTGGTACAACTGAATGGAACAAGCAGGAGGTGCTGCAAGTTTGAATCAACCTTGATTCCTTATCAGGAACTAATGGCAGAAGAAGTTGGATGCCAGTGCCAAAACTGAAAGCCAACATATGACGGAGTTAAAGAAGGAGAGCTAAAGAAGTCAAGTAAAGGAGTTCTGTAGATAAAGGGCAAGTATCAGAAGAAACCAGCAGGGATGAAGGCAGATAGTTTCTATGATAGCCTGGGGAAGATACTGAACGAAGATGGACAAACATTTTTAGAGATCAATGTATATATTCAGGGGTGGACATGGAAAGGGTGGTATCAACTGTTTGTTCATAGCCAAGGTAGTCTGGCTATCATTTACCCTGGAAGACAATTGCTCACACCAGTATTTATGTAACTTATGTACAGGAATCTTGTGCAGCTGACCACCTAACCCTGTATTTTGGCAGGAGTTTGAAGCCTTAAATGACAGTGATTTACAATTATCCTTGCTGAGAGTTTTCAACTGTGTGTCTTCCAGTGCTTCATCAACCTAGCAGTAACAGGTCTGGCAGTATCAGTAACTATCCTTTTGGACAGCACTGTGTGGCAACTGACCCCAGCTGAGTAACAGGTAAACAGTAAGGAAGAGGGTCTGTGACTGATAGATGTTATTCACCAGTCTAATAACTTTTCATATATTGAGAATTAAGTACATAAGGATGATCACAAGGGTTGTGAGAATATGGCAGATAAACCCACTAATAAAAAATAATAATTCAGCTGCTTCTTTGTGCACTTATAATTCCTCACTGGCTTCTCCCCTGACTCTGGATAGGTAATAGATTAATATTCTGTCTCAGTCTGTCTCATTCTCTTCTTCCCTCCCTCTCTCTCTCTCTCACACACACACACTATGGCCATTATATATTTCAATTACTCTGGTTAACATAAGACTAAACATTCCACGAGGACCATGGTAAAATATATTACCTGTATTGGAATTGATTTTGAAATATTTTCCATCTGATAAAAGGAAATATGAGAGCTGGCCATTTCTTCCAGAGTCCTTGTCAACTGCTGAAATTGTGCCAACAACACCTTGGGGCAATGAACTTTCCTCAGTTTCAAAAAAATAGTCACCATGCATGAACATTGGAGAATTGTCATTTTCGTCAACGACATTGATTATTACTGAGGTACTTGAATTTTGCCCTGACCTATCAAGTGGGTGAGTAACAAAGGCTTTAAAACTATGCGTCTGCACAGTTTCATAGTCTAAAGGGCTCCGTAGGTAAACCACACCTGTTTCAGGATCAATTCTAAATGAAGCAGAATCTATGTTTTGTTCCAGAGAATAAACAATATCTGCAAGGCTATGTTGGGAATCTAGGTTCCGGGCCTGTATTTGCAGAATTCTGGCCCCAACTGAAGCTGCTTCACTGACTTCCACTTGATACACCAAATTTTCAAAACTGAATGCAGGGCGTCCCATTTGTTCATCAATGAACACTCTTAGGATTAACAGAGAACTCAGGGGAGGATTTCCACGATCTTCTGCTGTGATGTGTACCACTGTGTGTTCAAGGTGCAGGTCAGCAGCCAGAGCTCTGGCAAGATAAAGCACACCAAAAACTGGATCAATGGCAAACTGATTGGACATATTGCTTATAGCGGAGTAGTGGATTGCACCATTTAGTCCACTGTCTTTGTCTTCTGCATGAGCTATGTAAAGAGCTGTGCCGGGTACTGTATTTCGTGATATATTTATCTGATCACAGTCCATTCCAAAGACTGGAGGGTTGTCATTGACATCAGTCACAGTTACATTGACCTGGGTAGTGCTGTAAACTGGTGAGCTTCCCAGCTGTGACTGCACTGTAAGAACTGTGTGATCGTGGGTTTCGTGGTCAAGTTTTTTTTTAGTCCGGATGATTCCATACTGTGGGTCAATAGAGAATCTTCCATAGGGATCACCAGAGGAAATTCTGTAAAAAATCGTTTCCAAGAAATCTGTAAAATAGACCAAAAAAAAAATAAATCTGTGTCAAACAAGAGATAACCAAATGCTCTAGAATGTTTGAGAAATGTGTGCCAGAGCAACATTCAGTGAGTTAAATATTTTAAACTCTGTCAACATTTATTTCAATGTTTTCTCCTCCTTCTTCTATAGTCTCAAGAGCAAAGCAGAAAAATGGATACTGTACAGACTCCACTCAAAGGCATGCTGTTAGCCCGTTTATGAGACATGTATTTGCACCCACAGGTGTGATTAAACTTTATGAAGAAATCAATATCATTTCTCCCATTTAAAATACTCTAAAACTTTTTGCCAACTAGGTCAAGTTGAACAGAGGAATTCTACCCTAAGCAGACTCAGTGACATTCCACTAAACTAATTTTATGACTTCAGTATAAGTGTTTCAAGACCTATCTGCCAAACTCTGAACTCTTTGTATACAAACCAGGAAGCCATAACACATATAGAGTGTGCACAGAGTTGAGGAAGGAGAGACTCTCAAAGGCCAAGGAAATTAATATTTTCCAGGAAACACTGGAGCATCAATACTGAAACTACTTGTACCATTGCCGGACCACATTCTGTACTTGCTATAGTATTTTCTGTGGCCAAAATGTTTGCTGCTGCACAGGAGAAAGGTAGGTAATATGCACAGTCACAAAAGTATTCTCACTACCTTCTTGCTCAACACATTTCCCAAAACTACAGGAAAAGACATCCTGAAGTTCTACAAAATTTATTGAAGCATGAGCTGTTTTCTTTGACCTACTATTTCTCTACTGGTATTCTGATGCAGAAATCTTGAAAATCTTTTCTGTGTAGATGGTATTTATGCATTCATACATTTCTCTGATGCTTCAGGCAATTCGATTGTACATAAACAGTTATCTTCTTTTATCCCACCCCCCTCACTTTCAGTGCACATACACGGGGCTTGATCCTATCGAGCTCCAGTCATAAACCCCATGCACTGAAGATACCAAGAGAACTCAACAAAACCATGTTAATCCTTTTGCTTTGCCATGTGGTCAAGCATTAAATGACAGAATGGCAGAAGGGCTCTATGCAAATCCAACACTTTGATACAACTCAACAGAGCTGGGTGCACATCCAATGACTTGATAAGGCCCTCTACAGCTCAGGCCCAGACTACCTGAAGGTCCCTACCTTCCCACATAAGCCTGCCCAAGATTTAAGATCTGCAGGGGAGTACTTCTTTCCATCCCATCACCTTCACAGGCACAAATGGCCTTTCCTGTGGCTGCTTCCACACTTTGGAACTCTTTCCCCAGGGAAGCTAGAATGGCTCCTTCTTTTTAGGCGGCAAGCTAAGATCTCTCTTTTCCAGCAAGCCTATCAAAACTGATTTTAACAAAATGGCTTTTTTATGATGCTGTTTTTAATTCTTCTTTTAAAGTAAGATTTTAAGTGGTTTTAATTATGCTGTTATTTTATACTCTTTTAATCTTAATTTTTGTGTATTTTTAATTATGTGTGTTTCATTGGATTTTACAACTTTTTATAACCACCTTGAGCCCCAGTCAGGGAAAAAGGCCCGATATAAATAAAGTGATGGACTGACGGATAAGAATTTGGGAGGTGTACCGCACAGGCCTCCCATTTCATTTAATGTCACTCATCGCGACTCTCTCTCTCTCTCTCTCTCTCTTTCTCTGTCTCCCTGTGTATTGGTACTGTCACATTTGCGCATGTGGGATAGACAGAAAGAGATAGGGCTCTACTGAATTCTCCATGAGTATTCTGTGTACTCTCATTCTGCAAATGAATTGTGCCCAGTATTTCTTATAATGTTTGGCCATTGTAACAGGAGAGTTTCATTTTTTAAAAAAGCTGCTTATCTTCCCACAAAAGAGGAGAGGAAATGCTCCATAAAAGGAGTGTTTCCATATGAGGAAACACTTCATAAAAATATACTTTAATAAAAATGCCCCCATTTCATTCTACCAATTACTACCGGACTAATTTAAAGCTTTTTGTATTTTCAGCATGTTTCGTGTACCGAAAGAATGAAATGACACTTAAAATAATATTGGCTGCAGATGTGCACAGCCTGTAACAAATCAAGAGTGTTCTGGAATCTGCCTGAATGGATTCCAAAGCCACTTACTCAAAGGCTCCCTGGCTTTCACCGTCCCAACAGCGCTCCCTTCGGGGGCATCTTCAGGGATGGAAAAGGTATAACGTGATCTCTCAAAGACAGCAGGAACCACAGCACTCTGGAGGATTTTTAAAGTCACAACTGCATTCAAAACAGACAAAAGACCACCACCATCCCGGGCAGAAACGGTCAGCTGCACACTGGAATGTTCCACATTACTGAGAGCTGATATCAGATAAACAATTCCTGCAAAAAGAAAGAAAAGCAGTGAAGCTGTTTTGCAGAGACATTGTAAAGTTTAAGCCCAGAGTGTGTTAATATCAGGTTCTGCACTGGTGTGTGTTTTATTGTTACTCTGCAATATGCTGTCAGCTATTCTGAGTAAAAGGTAAAGGGATAAAGAAAAAATATTATCTGTCCATCTATCAATCTGAGTAGATTTATAATGCATTAACAAACCAAAATAATTTTTAAAGATTATCATTTACAAAACAATTTTTTAAAAATGTTAACTTACGGAGTTCAAATCTATGCATGTCTTAGAAATAAACCCAATTGAATGTAACTGGATTCATGCCCAGCCTCTTTATTTTCTTTGCCGTCACAAGGTAGAGATACAATTATTTCCACTTCCCATTAAGAAGAGTAATGTCTTTCCCCAAGGTGCTTCATAGCAACTCCAAGTCTGAGCAGAAGTTCAGTTTTGAAAGAAGTTTCTTCCAAGTCCCAACTCTCACTTCATCCATGGGATCACATGAATGGATCTCATTCTATACATTCCCTTATTGAAAGTACTTTGTTCAAAAACTGTCAAAATGTATATTGTCAGACAATTCAGAAACAAATTAGTTTTAGAGTATGCAGATGTTATTTAGTTACATTAAATCATGAAAAAAGTTGCAGAGGTTGCTTCCATTTTCACATATAGGACTATTAACTGCACTTCATACCAATGTCAGGGGAATATTACTCATACGGCTCCCAAAAGGAATAAGCTTTGTCAAATGTTAAACCTCCTTTTTTTTTTTTAAGAGTGCATACCCTGGAGATCATCATAAGCACATTAATTGCACCTTAATTTAGTTTCAGGATATTCAGTATCTATCTCACCTTCTTTAAAAGATAATGGTTCACTAATGCTTCACTCTGGGAGGTACATTTTCTAGCCAAATGGATTCCCCCCCTCCATTTAATTCAGATCAAATTAAGATACTCTTTTTATATTACATGGAAGATAACTGAGTTCAATCCAAACGATATGGGAGAAGAAGGAAGGAAAAGAGCTGCTAGTTGCTGTTCTGTCAACACTTGTACAGGAGTTCACAGAGTATTTGAATAAATACGTTTGATACCACCCGTCATGCTCCTCTCTGTGCAAGAGAGTGCATAAGTAGGACATCAACTTTCATGGATTCCTCCTCTTTCTTGTACAAGAGGCTGTCAGTGAGTAGCAGGATTAGTCCTATGAGCTACCTCAAGTAGTGAATACAGTGGGACAGAACCAAAGAGACCTCTGTTGAAAAATTAAGCCTGCTACCCTTAGGTGCAGCTGAAGGTGTTATGCCCTCATAACACTGAAGAAAGATTCAAACATCAGTCTAATCATCATTTGGACATAAAATGAGCTCTTATGATTATGTCATCCATAATTAGGAAACATGTCATGGGCATAGTGTACAGAATATTCTTTCCATGCAAACTTTTGGATCCTGCCCGCTATCTGCAGTTCTCATCTGCTAGAAAAGACACTAGAGACCACTCCTCTCCTTTAAAGTACGCGGTCTAACGCAATCAAAATGCTGATGCGTGTTTTTGTCCAACCACAAGGCTTAATTTTTCAAAAAAAGATTTTTTCAATAAGAGGCAAGAAAATTCCACAAAGAATCATACTCTAAAACCCAACAATAAGAGAGGTGAAGCAATCTGGGATATGACAGATTCCTACATACATGTTCACCCTCCTCTATACATATTCTGGAGATCAAAACCAACTCAGAAGAAGACAGAATCTAAAAAAAATTACTCCAGCACAGTTATTTCATCTGTGCAAAATGAGTAGTGTGGGATAAAATGCTAAGAGGGAGAATAGAAGACAGATAAGTGTGTTAGTGAAATTTTAATCTTACATTGCCAGATCTTGACAAAAACAAAATGCCTCTTGATTCCTTTAAAAGTTATTTTAAAACATTTTTTTAGAACCAAAACAGAACAACAGACCTATGTTTACCCAGGATGAAGGCAAATGCAAAGGTAACATGAAGCAATTCAACAGAGAGGAACTGAAGATCTATTATTGTCAGCAGATGCAGCTCCAGAAAGAATATGTTGTGCTATTCTCCCCACTTCTTTAAAACATGGTTCCAATGACTTTTTGCTCAAAATGCTAAGCCAATGCTCTATCGAATCCTCACTTATCCTTTGCAATGGCTGCATTAGTGTACACCAGAGGATCAGTGAGAGAGACTAAATGGACCAGGAACTCATCAGTAAGAAAAAGCTTGACATAAAATCTGAACCTTGCTAGATTTGATTAATATTGGCCTGTTGAATCAATGGAAGTTATGTAAGTGTTCCATTACCAACTTCCCATTAATTCATCAACTGGTCTACCTGAGTTGAAACTAAGAACCCGATTCAGGTCCTAGACTGGTGCTCCTTCAAGAGCTAAAATGTCAAACCAAGATTTGTTTTTGGATTATGATGAAGCTCTCATCATATTGCTAATGTTTAAGCATTCTGTGTGAGCATAGCCCAGATATCTTGACTTACCAGTCTATATTCAGGTTTCTTTACTGGAAGACTTTGGTTAATTTTAGCAGTAATCTAGTTATTTATGCTTCAACCCCCAGCGGTGACAGTTCTACAAAAGTGTATAATTTTTAACTAAAAACACTGAAAAGGAGGGGAAAAAGTCTTATACAATGAGATGTAACAAACTGGTTGTTAGAAAAGAAAACGAAAAAATTAATAATAGCCTGGTACTGTGAAATTAGTGACAGAATGATGTGGTGGCATGCCTCAAATCAAATCCATAATATAAATTGGTGCTGCTGACAGAATATAGTGGTGACATGTCTCAAATCAAATCCAAAATATAAGTGCATGTCATATTAGCAGGTGCTAAAGTATGTAGACAACTCCAGCTTTTTTGCATGATTCTGAACTTAGTTTACCAAGCCAGAAAACAGGTAAGTTACCAGTCCAGGCCATGACAGTGGAAAATTTACTGACTTGAACACTGATTGCTTTTGCTACATGTGGAACTCATGTTCCAGGCTGGCCACACATTTGATGAGGGAATCTCAAATATCCTTTGTTCCATCTGAAGATTTCCCATTTGTGCCAGTGGTGGAAGAAGTCTTCTGCTGAAGAGGAGGAAGAAGCCGTTAAGCAGGAAACAACTCCATGAGCAAAGTGGTACTTCTCTATACATTTTCCTTAACTTTTTAGCCAGTGTGTGCTTTTTAATCATAAGCAAGTGATTTGTGAAGATATTCAGGAGATGAAATCTGTTAAAGTAATATCCATCTACACATAGCATTTCCTCAGAAATGAAAACACATCCCTATTTTAATATTTAATTTCAAGTAGACAACTAATTAGAATCAATCTCAGTGCACGTAACACTTTTTTGGCAGCATGTACTGGACTGAAAATGATGTTCTGTGGTATGGAACCTCTTTCTCTTTTATGCTTGAGAGTAGATAATAGTGAAATTTCTCCCTTGCGCATAATGTACTTCCATCCATTTTTAGCAACAGGTATACCTTTACCTGCAAACAAATCAGCTTATCTCCAGGTTAAGTAAAATGCGGATTGCTTTACTCCATTAATTCCTGGTATTTGAGCAAATGGAGCAGTCAGAACCCACACAGCCAGGGTTCAGCCAAGAGATAGCATCTACAATAACACTTGCAATCAGAATAACGTAGGTCATAATGCGCTTTATTTCTGAGTACACACATGACCAGCTTCTATAATTTGTAAGGGTTTCTCAAACCACAACGGGGAGAACAAGAATGGAGAACACATGGTGATCCAGATGTTGTTAAACATCAACTCCTACCTTCCTCAATCATCATGGCCAATGGTTAAGTATAATGGAAACTGCAGTCCAACAGCATTCCTACCTAACTTCTGCTCATCATTGCTTTCTTGCTGCTCCAGTAGGAAACAGTCTATAGCATGCCAGGAGCACTACACATAGTCTGAAACCAACTTTCTGCAAACATCAAAATCAATTGTATCTGCTCTCCCCATCATCTAACAGTATATTCTGAGCATATGGGACTCAGCCTTCCAACCAGCAACCCACAACATTCAGCCATTTTTCTACAGCTCTTAATCTCCTGGCCAGGTAAATATTTAATATTACTACATGCAGTTCTTAACTACGGATACCCAAAGCATGTTCTGAGTATGCATTTGCTGTCTTACTGTCTGGTTTATTCAAATAGCGTACCTGACTTTTCTCCAAATTCATTAAAAGGCATTAATTTCACCAGAACTCTAATTAGCAAATACTGACAGTAGAACAAAACTATGTCAAGAAAAGCAAAAGGGGAAGTAAAAAGGGGAAAGAATATAAATTACCTATCTGCAAAAACAACATCCAGATGGCTTCCTACTAATATGATGTGACAGCCAACTCAGACAGCAGCCAGATGGCTAAAAAGGTATATGCAGTTCATCACCCAAACTCACCTTCAAATCTGGCAGCTGAACCAACTTAACACGGAGGCAGGTCAATACTCATTTCCAGTGACCTATTCAGAATGTGCATGTTTTTTTTTCCACAACCTGCTCAAGTTGTCAGGAGTTAAGTACAAGCCAGGAGTTAAGCAAAAATACTACAATCTTTTGGGAAAAAAAAATAAGCAGAGAAAGGACCTTTTGGCCTACCACTAAGCAGCAGCAGCAGCAAGTCCCATATTATTTGGCATTTGCTGCCAAGTACCCCATGGCTTCAATTTTTATCAAGCTGTGTTCAGAATATACCTCACCTCTCTGATTGAGGCAGCTTTTCCTAACTATGGTGAGAGCAACAAATCATTACCTTCATCCAGAAAAGCTGCTTACAAATTTTTAAATAAATTAATTAATTAACAGAAAATTAAATTTCAAATCAGATTTGAAACTAGAATATCTTTCAAAATTAATATACCATATTTGCTGGCGTATAAGATGCACTGATGTATAAGACGCATCCCATTTATACACTGGCAGACACTATTTGCTGGCGTATAAGACACACCAGCATATAAAATGCATCCCATTTTCAAACAGTATTTTTCAGGGAAAAAAAGTGAGTCTGACATGCCAGCAAATACAGTAATTTTGCTTCACTTTTTTGGGAGGAATTTCCAGACTACAGTTGTTTTCTTGTGAATTGCTGACAGTCATTTTTACAGCCTTCATTTTGCTTTCATCTGAAATGTTGTTTTCCCTTAATCACGGTCCATGATGCTTCAGTCTGCTTGCAGTGTCCTAATGGAAGAACTTCTCATGTGTTGAACAGTTGTGTGATTTCTTACCCACACTTGTGAAGGAATGGTACTTTCTTTCCAAAAAATCCCACATTTTTCCTTCCTTCTATGACCCAGTGACCTCTGAAATATCACTTTCATTTTTACTAACTACCATCTTTTACCATCTTTATTTTGTCCATGGAAAAACATAACAGACCATGGAACGGATTATAAACACAAATCAAAAGCAGGCAGGACACTATGTAAAAATCGAGAACAATGGCACATGAACATAAGATGCTAAAGTACACCCCACAGATAGGCATAGTTAGCAGTCATCTGTGAGAGCGAACCACCCCACAACAGGAAACAATTGGCAGAGCACGTGACCGCAAATAATTTTATTTAAGTATTTATTTTATTAAAATATTTATATCCCATCCTGTATCACAAGATCTCAGGGTAGCGTACAAGTGAAACAATGATTACCAGATTCAAATAATTTGAAAAAATAATTAAAATAAATAAGAAGCATATTAAACAAGTGGAAAGGTTAAGAAAGCTAAAACAACTTAAAATCAAGTAAATAAATACTCATCATTAAATCAATTAAGGCACAAAAACTGTAGTGAACGTTTTGATATGGCACCTAAATAAAGAGAGTGTTGAAGCTAGATGGGTCTCCAAGGGGCAGACATTATACATTTAGGGTGCTACTACTGAGAAGGTCCTCCCCAGTGTCCCCACACATACGTTGATGGTAGAACACAGAGGAGAGCCATTCCAGCAATCCTCAGGCAGACATGTATAGAGAGAGGTGCCCCTTCAAGATATCAAGGTCTGAAGCTGTTCAGGGATTTAAATGCCATCAGTAGTACCTTGAATTCAGACTGGAAATGTATTGGCAGCCAGTCCACTTCTTTTAAGATTGATATTATAAGATGCCTATTCTGTGATCTGGTTAAAACTAGAAAGTGGAGGGTAAACAGAGTTATGTGGCAAAGCATCACGCTGGCACAGCAAACAAGGAGAGCTAAAACTAGAAACAGTATAAGGAAAGCAGAGTTATATGACAAAGTGCTGTGCCAGCACGGAGAAAAAGCCCCCTTTTAGCTAAGAGAACCAAACCGAACAGGGAACCTGGCCAACAGACACGTATCCACTGTTTACTTCTGCATAGAAAGCCATGGAGGAGATAAAATCCATCTTTTCCTTGATATGAGAATACAGAGAATTGGGGCTAAAACCTCCAAAAAGTACAGGAAAAAGGAGGCATATTTGCTATTACTAGACACAGCTATCTGTTTGGTGGCAAAGTTATACTTGGATGGCCCCTGGAAGTCCAAATAGAAAAAGAGAGGAAGGAGGGAGCTGCACACAACCATGCCGTCATCACACACATTGTGAGACGCCCTCTTCCTCAGCAGTTCAGCAGAATGAAATGTAGCTGGATCAGACTGTCTAGCAGCAAATCTACTCATGAGCTATTTCTCAAAGGAAATAAGCCAAGACAGAATGAGGCATACATTGGGATATCCTATGCATTATTCTGATTGCCTAAAAGTGAACCACACAGTCCCATCACCAACAGTTCCATGCAGCATATCTTACAGTCAGTATGGATGACTTGGTTTGGCTCAATAAGCCAAACTATAGTTAGGGAAGTTCAGCTGCATTTTTGTGTGATGTCTAAACTGGTAAATCATGCTTTTTGACTCACTTACAAATTTAAACCAGAAAACACGGAATGAAGTGAGTTTTCAAGATATCTTTTACGCTAACTGTGGTTTGGAAGAAAGTCAAAACAAAACAAAACAAAAAAGCATCACTGAACCATGATTTATACTTCTGTATCTGGAAGCTCAAACCATGATTTGGTGTGATGTCTGGAAAAAAAAAATCTACCTGGCACACTGAAGTTACAAAAAAAAAAAAAAAAGGAAAGAAAGAAAAATGAGGGAGGGGGAAATTTGATAACAAGTACTTGTTAGTTTCTTTTATATTATATTTGGTATTTTACCTGGATAACTTGTTTACAATTAAATTTTATAGTTTTATTATTTCTTCCTTCTCTTTGTCTTTGTGTGTGTAAATATATATTCTAGATTGTAAACTTTTGGCCAGACCTACTGTTTTTGGTTGCTTTACCTGAAAGGCACCATTTAACTAGATGGCACTATATCAATAGATGGTGACAATGACAATGATGATGTCAAAGACAGTAATACTACTAATAATATGAATTTATATAGAAATTCCGGTTTTAAACTGCAATAGAAAACAGACTGAAACCAGTAAAATGTGAGCTAGACAGTTATAATTGGTTAATGTACCAAATCTAAAGGGCATTCCTCTTCATCCCAGGGAGAAGTGACTCATGAGGACCACAGGATTCTGTCCTGGGCCTAGTGTTATTCAATGTCTTTATCAATTACTTGGATGATGGAATAGAGGAGGTACTTAGCAATTCTGCAGATAATATCAAATTAGGAGCGGTAGCTAATACCCCAGAGGTCACAATCAGAATTCAAAAGGAATTTAACAGATTAGACATCTGAGCCAAAAGTAACAAAATGAATTTCAACAGGGAGAAATGTAAGGAACTCCAGAAAGAAATGAAATGCACAGATACAGGATGGGTGACACCTGGCTTGACAACAGTACACATGAAAGGGATCTAGGAATCTTAATAGACTATAAGCTGAACATGAGTCAACAGTATGATGCGGCACCTAAAAATGCCAACGAGATTTTAGGCTGCATCAATAAGAGTATAGTCTCTAGAGAGAGGGAAGTAATGGTACTGCTCTATTCTGCTTTGGTCAGACCTCGGCTGGAATATTGTGCCCACTTTGGGGCACAACTGAAGAAGGACATTGACAAGCTGGAACAAGACCAGAAGAGAGAAACCAAAACGGTAAAGGGCCTGGAAACCATGATCTATGACGAGTGGCTTAGGGAGCTGGGTATGTTTAGCCTGGAAAAGAGAAGGTTAAGAGGTGACATCATAGCCATGTTTAAATATTTGAAAGAATGTCATATTGAAGTGGGGCAAACTTGTTTTATGCTGCTCCAGAGATTAGGACATGGAGCAATGGTTTCAAACTACAGGAAAAGTGATTCCACCTAAACATTAGGAAGAACTTTCTGATGTTAAAAGCTGTTCAAGAGTGCGGTGCAGTCTTGTTCTTTGGAGGTTTTTAAACAGGGGCTGGATAGCCATCTGTTGGGATTGCTTTGATGGTGTATTCCTGCCTGACAGGGGTTTGGATTCAATGGCCCTTGTGGTCGCTTCCAACTCTATAAAGTCTGGACACAAACTTCCTCCCTTTCTCAACTCTACATTCTATTCATGCTTGTTTTGATTAGTTTTCTCTTCTTTTCTAAAGGGACAGCAACTGTCTCTCTTTTCGATTTTTATTTTGAAAATGTTTTCATTTTTGTGTGCATAGTTTTAACTGTACATACTGCCAGGGTGCATCCCCCCTCCATTGACTAAGGATGTCATATTAGCATTTGAGAACTTGTCTTACTTTCTATTAACATTTTTCAAGCATGTACATTTTATTCCCACTGGCTCTGCAGCCACCCATCCAGAAGCAGAATCTAGAGCACAAATTGCATCCAGTCCCCAGGGAATCCAAGAAGTGTGAAGTCTGCTCCTCCTGCCCCGTCCACTGAACACCTCCATGTTCTTGAGACTAAAGACATTTGCAATCATCTGGTGACATCTAGCATTTGCACCCTGTACTACTATGCATAATTACTATAAATAAGGTATGGAGAAACACTACAAGCAAATTGCAAGAAACCTGGAGCTATTTCTAACACTGAACAAACCATAAGTACAGAGAACATGTAAACTTTGCACGTAGGATGATTTAAGCTGCAAAGACCATCTGCCTTGATTCTATCCATCTCTAAATAAAGAAAATATGGATATCTTCTACACTTCTGAAGAACCCCAAGATATCACTTCTGAGGAACCATAAGCCAGAAGAAAACTAGAAAGAGGGTCAATAGCACATATTTTACAACTGCCTTTGAGCTGTGTTTCCTGCAGTCAGGGAGTAGTGCAGTCACTGGGCAATTAGACCGGGTCCTCAGCCTCTAAGGAACTCAGCTGCTGGGGCAGGCTTTGCAAAGATCTAAGCAGTCGACGAATAAGTCTCACAGGAAGACCACTCTGGATTTGGTCCAAGGACTTCTACTGAAAATTCCCAACTGAGCAATTTTAAACCCTAATTGTTCCCAGTGTTCTTCATACCTTGAAATTGGTCCACTCAATCTTACTTATGTTAAATTCTGTGGTGCTTTTTAATGGAGGCACACATCCATTAGTGGCTAGGCTCAGACCACCAATAGGATTTCCATTACTGAGAGTGTCCTAGTTCTCAAAAGGTTAAAGCCAGACAGATTAACCTAGTCCCATTTACTTTCAACGGTCTCAATGTGCTATCAATTACTTATGCAGATTGGACAAGAAAAGAATGAAAGGGTTTTCTTTGAAAGGATGTGGTTTCAGAATGTTCCAAAATAAACGATTCCAATCTTGCAATCTGACTTTACTCATGTCAGCCCTTTCATGTGTGCATTGATTTTGTTTTATTACATACCATATAAAGATGCCACGTGTAGTTTAGAAATTAAGGACGATTAATTTTTCCTGTAATAAAATATACAACTAACATTCACAATCACATACAGGTTTTTTTCCCATTTATAAGAACACAATATAAGATACAATCATATAATCGGTTACCCTGGAGAAAACCACACCATAATCTATGAAACTTGCTTCTGAGTAGACAGATCTACTCAAGATTGTACTTTTAATGGTATTTTACTGCTGCCATTCTTCTAGACCTCTGCTATTATAATAGGCCTTCTGCATTTAATGTCTGCCTTTGCTAACTGAGGCAATGATACAACACACTGTTATTTTTACCTTATATTCAGAACGCTTTTCAGCTCAAATCACTAAAGCCTGTTCTCAAGCACCCCCTCCCCAAATGACTGGTGAAGTTTAAGATGAATTCTGTCCTCATATGACAAATTTCCAGTTACATGCAGGCGGTCATGACCCACATTCAAGCATTTCCAAATAAATTAACTGCTTTAGAAATGCCTAGTTTCAAAGCTAAACACAGCAGTCCTTCAAAATATCTTTGCCATATTAATGGCTGCGCTCTTCATATTCTGTGTGTACTTTCACAGGATCATTTTTACCACATGTTACAGTTTTAGCAGACTAACGGTCTCCTCACAGAATCCAGCAGCCAAGCAAAATCTGTTTATATGTCACATAAAGGCACAAAAAGAGATAGAGCAGATGTAGAAACCTGTTTCCCTCATTTAAGGAAGCAACTTTGCTCAATTAGTCTCTAGAGGGGGAGAAGCCACGTTAGTTGATAGAAGAAAACAAAAGAGTTGCATGGTACCTGGAAGACCTTATTCTGGGAATAACCCACAGTACCCACAATGAGACTTAGTTCTGACTAAACAATAGTTTTGTTTAAACAGTCTTAAACAGCTTAAACGATGGTTTATGTAGTAAAATAATTATTGTATCAAAAGCTTTAAGAGAAGTTACTTTAATCAAAACAAAGGACCAAGTCAGTAAAAGGAGAGTCCATAATCTCTTATGTCAGTGGGACAATGGGCTGTATCTTTAGTCACACTTAGAGAAGACCCTCTGGCACAACTGGGATATAAATCAATCATATCATAATCTAGTTATAGGCCATTTCCACATGGGGTTTTTAAAACGGTGCAGAGCGTCCTCCAGGGAGGACGTCTGCACCTGGGAGCGGACTGGGTCGGACCTACTTAACGTAGATCCGCATCCCAGCCCGCTCTGGAACGACCCCAAGTGGTTGTCCAGCGTGCTTTTGAAAGACCGCTAAAAACTGGTCTTTCAAAAGCACGGAGCGCGCCAGTGCGAGCCTGCTCCCTTATGCAGATTCGCAGGGCTAAGCCAGGGGCAGGCTTTAGGCTGGCGAGCGTCAGCGGTTGGTCGAGACCCTCGACCAACCGGAAGCCACCATTTTCGTCCCCGGAGCAGTACGGACCGGACTGGGGAGCCTTAAAGTCCGGTGAGTAGCATCGCAGGGCGATTCCCTCGCTCCGTGCGGAAATGGCCATAGATGATAGCTGTATGTTACAACGGAAATTTTCATTCATAGCATTCTCATGTCTTGAATTCATTTCTTTCAAAGGGATGTATTAATATAATGTGTGTTTCTTGAAGAAAACACCTTGAGTAAACATCTCGATAAAACACCTTCTCTTTTACCATAGGATAGCATGGAGTGGAAGTATATATATATTCTACATATGCCAGCAGATACAAATGCTAAATTGTTTATTGTGCACAGGTGCAAGAAATACATTTATCAAGGGAAAAACACAGCTTGCTGTAACAAATTTATTAATGGATTTGTATAAATGCACTCCTCTGAAATGAGATTTCCCCTAAGGAGTTGGAATGCTATAAAAGAACCCTTCTATTGTAACGTATAGCTATCGTCCATAACATCAATACACATCCTCTCAATATTCTCAACACTTGTGTAGCACGGGTTCTTCAAATATTCTAACCCACTATACCTTCTTTAAAAAAAGCAGATATAAACAGTGATGCCTATCTTCTTCATGTGTTTTGTTAAGCCAAACAATCCTATATAAAGCAGTGAACATTCAAAATAGTCATATAAAATTTGGGAGACATTTCAAAGCCATAGGAGAAAAAAGTTTGTTTATTCAAATTTTTCCCTATGGGCAAAAATGCAAACTAGTGGGAAGTGAAATATACATACTTATTTTTATATTAACCTAAACTTATTTTACTGTTTAAGAACATAAAAAGCTTCATTTATAACTCAACATATAAAAATGCACTGTTGGGCATATTTATAAAACTTAAAATATAAACGCCTCCAGTCTGCAAAAACAAAACTGGGGATATATCCTACACCAATGAGAAAACGACCAATGCATGTATTTTAGTTTTTCCTACCTGGGAAGTAAAGAAAGCAAAATGAAAACACACGCTACAAAAATTGTAATAAGCAAAATAAAGTATATTATCTCAACAGAAACAGTCTCATGCAGTCACAGTCTCAAGGACTGGACTAGGAGCATTTTTGTAAATATAAAATTCAAGTCAGCACTAAAAATTTTGAAGTCTCCAATACTGTATTATCATCATATGATAATTTAATTGTGGGCTCCACTTAAACATCAAACGCATCCTTGAAAATACTGGCACTATAAGAATCATTTCCAAAAGATTTACTTCTGAACCTAAGTCTTCATTTTTAATGTCATGGACTTCAAAACATGAGAGTTACATATACTGCAAGCACTGACTAGATGCAGAAAGGGATTTTAGATTTGAATGTATACACAGGAACTCTAATTGTTTTCTAATCATGTGAACTGTCTCACATACCAATCTTCATATAAAGCAGTTTGTGAGTAAAATCCTTGCCTCTCAAAAAAAAATTTTTATCCGAAAATCATTAGCTTTTTATCATTAGGTTTTTCCCACATTACCCACAGTTTCCATTTTTTCCCCAATGGAAAAATTCAAAAATTGTTTTTGGGAAAAAAAATGGGGAAAAACTGCCTTCCCCACTCCTCCACAAGGCCTTCACATTTCTGCTTCAAAAAGTATAGCATTCTTCAACTCCTTCAGGCATTATAGGAGATTATGGTGATTTCCCGTAAGTAGCAGATGAGACTAAACCAATTCTAAAATGCCTGTCCTTGCAAACCCAAATTCATTGTTTCCAATGGAAGACAAATCAAATGAGAATGTATTACAAGACAAAATAAAAATTAGAAGAATAATCTGTAAAGACTGGATCCTTGTGGGAGGGGAACATCCAACCTATTATAAATATTTATGTTTCATGTAGGATATCCATTAGCTTGTATCAGCTGCCTCACCTCATGAAGTGGCTACTAGATTGTACCACCTACCACCAACACCAAGTGTGGGCAGAAAGTTGATCAGATTTACCAGCAGATCTTTGAGTGATACACAGCTCCGCAGTAAGCGTCTCTAATTAGCACTGTAATTTTAGGTCTGAATGAGTGTATTAGAATCCCTGGCCTGTCATAACTATAAAGAACAGTGTGTAATTTTAGACTAAGCCATATGCACCCCATACTATACCTGTAGATGTATCCACTGTGAAAAGGGAAGAGAGATGCCCTGGTACCAGTTCATAAGTCACAACTCCATATGTCCCAGAATCCTTGTCTGTAGCCACAACGTTAATTATTTCCGTTCCTGGCTGTGTATGACTGCTGATACTTGCGATGTAAGTTGACGGGTTGAAGACAGGGTGATTGTCATTGATATCTTCTATCTCTATGCGAACAAAAGCTTGGGCACTTAACCCACCCTGTCAAATAAATCAAACAAATTCTGAGCCAAAGGTCAGCTATAAATAAAGAACTGAGCACATACATTTTTCACCTTGCTAGACATCAGCTAATTTGAACTAGGCAAGAAGCCACTGTACTGGCTCAAAGGATCCCAGGGCTGCAATTTAACACAAGTGACCTGTGTAAAAATTATACCCCTGTTTACTTTAGCATATTCATGAAGAAAGAATGCATCACAGTTAGCCTCTATGCACAGTCAGCATTTCCCATCTGCACACAAGCCAGGGACATGGATCAGGCTGACACTGAACACACAGATTCATTTCCAACAAACTTCTGCTTTGAGGAACATCTGGAATGCCTGCTTGGGCAGAAGGAACTGCAATAAATATTACTGTTATTACAATATCAGTGTCAGCTGATGAGGAGTACACAAAGTTGCATCCACTTACAAACCTAATAAAATTATGAACCATATTTGAGAGAATTCATAACAGCATCGACTGGAGGAGCCAAAGTGGCAGGAATATACTATAAGTAAATAAATGTACACTACTTCTGAAAAAAGAATGGCAGACACAACGAGACCATTACAATACTTGCTAAAAGAAGCTTACTGCATTCAGGTATTTATTAAATACTTACTTATATTGGTGGGAACAAATTTTATCTACAATAATAGTGATGTCTAGGAATGACATGCTTAGTGTCCAAATGAGTTGTAAGAGCACTACTTTGATTCTGAGTCAGTGGCTAGAGTATCCAAGAACGATAGTATACCACATTTGTAGACTGGGAAAAATGATAAATGGAAGAAGAGTATTTAGTGTGATAAAAGGCCAAAATGCATATTTGATTATGCACAGCTTATTCTCACTAATACCTTTATTTGAAGATCCTACAAAATTAAAGTAAGTAGGGAGGAACATAATACAGCATTAACATGTACAAGAAGAAGCCACTTAAATAACCAATTTGTAGACTATAACATTGCTTATCAGAACAAAAAGGAGGAAGGGAGGGGGAGAAAAAAAGGAATGTGGCAGCACCTTTAAGACTAATTGGTTTTTATTTTAGTATGAACTTTTGTGGATATATGTACCCACTACTTCAGATGCAGTACAAAGTGAGATTAAGGCCTCTGGTATAAAGCATATTTACATAGTTGTGGGAGTGTGACAGAATGTAAAAGGATCCAGAAAGATGTAAATCATGTCCCTTGCCCTAACTTTTCAAAGGATTTGGTGAGGTAATACAGGTCTTTCAGATCTTTAAAGCAGTCAGTATTGATGTGTGAAAGCAATGAATCTGCTTAATGAAAGTCAGTTCCCCGGGTTCAAAACTCTTTCTCAGATTATTTTGGTTATATGTGCAGTAGCAAGGATTCTTGAATTAATATATGTAGTGTCCCATGAAGCCATTGTTTTCGTTCATACTTCTGCTAATGGATTAGAAATTATGAATATAATCCATTTCAGCTACTTCTCTTTCTCATCTTCCCTTGTAATTTCCTTGTTCAAGGACTGCAACCTGTATATATCTTACTGTATGTCAAGAAATCCTGCTCACACAACTGTATGAATATGCTTTATACCAGAGGCCTTATTATCACTTTTCACTGCAACTGAAGAAGTGGGTTTATATCAATGAAAGCTCATGTTAAAATAAAAACCAGTTAATCTTAAAGGTGTTGCCACATTGCCTTTTTATTCCCTCCCCCTTCATTGTTTTTACACTGCAAAAGGCTAACACAGCTACTTCTTTGAAAACTGCTTATCAGAATTTCCCTTATCACAATTCAGCAGCGACTTCACTTTTGTTCACATTTTAAGCATGTCACATTTTTGGGATCTTTTTTGGGATTCTAAATGCTGTGACAATCTGAGATTGTCTCAAACAAACAAACAAAAAATAACAACTGAACCCTATGTACATTTATTTAGAAACTCCTGTGTTTTGTATGGCTCACTTTCTAGTAAATACATTTAGGTTTGTAGTCTAACTGTAAATGCCTGGAGGCCACCATTCTCAGATATACACTCCTACAACAAGATATCAAAGATTTACAAAAGCACATACTGGTTTGCCTTCTGTAGTTAAGTGGCTTTCCACACTTGGCAGATCAAGAACCATGAAGCTGTACTGCATCATCCAAGCAGCAGGTTTCATACACAATCTGCTCTATAAAGTACCATCACCCAGAAAATTATACTGGATCTTTTGTTTATTGTTTTCACATCTTAAGTAGGGATTGCTGGGGAATTGAAGCATTCATCAACATTATCTCTCAATGATAATGCTTTCATTATTCCAACATTAGCTCATATGGCTGCATTGTCTGTTCAGCCTGGCACCGAGGCTGTCATACAGTAGTTATAAGGAAGCATCATTAAATGGCTGAAGAAAATAAAGAGCACTCACATAAAATGATAACAACTTGAGTTTGCATATGCATTGAGTAAATACACAGCTGAGCCTTGGGGAAAAGCCTGTTTTATGTGTTCAGGGAAAAGAAAAATGGCGGAACACTCTTTCCCTCAAATGAAGCAAATACTTACATTAAAGGTTAAGCAAATGCTAATGGTGGTAAAGATACTGCTTCAGAATACTTTTTATTCTCTTGTGGACCTCTCCAAAGGAACTATCTTTTTCCAATGACACCAACCAATTAAATATGAATATATTTATATTAATTCAATATTAAATGTTAAATATAAATAGGGATAAAAAGGGAAAATTGAATTCACCTAGATTTTCTTGCAAAATCTATCTAACTCCTAGTCTGTGAAAGCATTAACAGAAATATCAACCGCCCTTTTAGTTTCCTATCATCAATAGGAAACCATGAGCATCTTATTTTTTTTCTTTTTTTCAATTATAAATACAAGCAAATGTGCACAAGCATCCTTTACTCAATGAGGAAAATGAAAAATACGATACAATGCGTGTAGTTGGCCCTTGGTATCTGCCAGGGTTTGGTTCCATGACTGCCCCCTCTCCATGGATGCCAAAATTCATGGATACTCGAGTCCCCTTATATACAATAGTATAGTAAAATGGCATCCCTTACATCAAATGGCAACATCAATGTCTGTTTTTTGGATTTTTAAAAAATATTTTGAAGGCGTGATTGGTTGAATCAGTGTATAGGGGCATCTAGTGCATTTACTAGAAAATCTGTGCATGGGGGGGCTAATTGTTTATCAGAAAAAGTGCTTACCAAAATAAGGACAACATTCTGTGAGGGAAGAAAAGAGATGTCTTGCAAACTGATACAGAACTTGGGATGGCACATGGGAAGGCTGGTTTCATTCTCAAAATGTAGTGAAAATATAAGCAACATATCTTCATATCGCTATCTGATGTAAGCTCTTCCACTGATTTTAGATTGAAGAGTGAAAGAGGCTTTCCTGGTGGTAGAGGTCTTACCATGACTAGTGGTAGTAGCAGAAGGTTTTCCTTTTGTTGATGTATTTATTCCATTTTCCATAATTTTCCATCAGAAAACTAAAGAACATCTCTCCACTAACAACACAGAGATAATATAGGTTCAATTTATTTAACAAAAACCTACAGATTGGTGAGCTTAAGCCAGTAAGTTAATAACAGGACTTGAATAGCAATAATAGCACCACTGGCAGCTGGTATCTCCAAGACAGTGGGGTTGGATAGCTTTAAAGGAACTATCCAAGGTGCTGAAGCTATTTGGGTCATAAAATTCAGCAACCTGGATTAGTCCATTGACAATTTGGAATAAAACAGTGGACTGTCCACTTCACAGACAGGGGAGCCACCAGTTACCAGTGAATAACTATTCTAGAAGCACTGTTTCTACAGAAAACTGGGCAAGTGCACCTGCAGCACTGCCAAGTGTCGTGACAAAGTTCTACTTCATGTTATAATGGACAATTCTTTGCCATACTCAAATCTAGCTTTGCCTAACCTCTGAGAATGCAATCAAAATGCCTGCCTTCTTGCAAAGAGCATTTGGTCCTGCAAAAATTCGGTGGGGTGGGGGCAAAAAGCATTAGTATTTCATTAAGGTCACAGCAATCTACATGAACCATGATTTTTGCAGGAAATATTATAGTCCCTTTTTTGCAGTTATCATCCTTCTGTCTTCCTTTGGTACTAAAAGGTTTAAAATTACTCCGGGGATGAACCAAACTTTCTTCCTTCAAATTCCAGCACGATATGAAGTCCAAGCTGCAGAACCTTTTTCCTGCGAAAAACTATAAACCCACAGGAAAAAGGTTCTGCATCTTTTTCTAAGAGACATGACCCGTGATCAGTAATAGAGAGAAATTGGAGAAAATCATGTTTTGAGCAAAATTCAGCAGTGTTTCCAGAGAAGAGGCTAGGATTTCTTGTTCCACTAAGTTTCATATCAAGCTTTTGCTTGCCCAATACATCCCTCGCATATGAGATCTCTTGTCTGCTTATGTTTTCGAGTTTGGGAATGAGAATACTTTTTCTTGTTCCACATTGAGGAAAGGCCCTGTCCTAAGGGTTAATGGCATCCATTCCTCATGAATGCATTATGAAAATCTCTTTATCTTATAAAGGTTGCTGGAATAATTACTAAATACATCCACATAAACTACTTTACCAGTCGGAAATACTATATAAATGCTAAAAATAAGTCTAATATAAATATAGGTAAAATAAAAAAAACTAATATAGTAGTTAATATGAAACCTTTGGTTTTCATACAACAGTACTTGCACAAAGTTAACTTGGCAGGAGCAATTTTAAAGATCTCTAGTTACAGGAAACAACAGCTGCTATTTCTGCTCTTATAATTGTGAGAATAATACTCTGTATGCTGGAAGAAACAGAATAGATTTTCCAGAATATTAATGCCAATTTAGGTTGCAATTCTATATCTTTTTACCTGGGAGAAAGGTCCACTACATGCAATAGGGTTCATCTCTGAGTAGACGTGTATGGCATTGCACTATTTAGGTATGCTTGTGTTTGCAAGGGAAAACTGTAGTTGTCTTAAAACATTTTAAAACTTCAATTCCACATTCTATCTTTCTCCATTAGGAATATCACATCTATCATTTTGAGTTTAAAGCCCAAATAACTTTTACTCAATCATTTTACTGATTCATAGAGCTATTAAAAAGAAGAAGGGAAGAGCACTGAGTACAAGTAGGAATAATAACAAGACCTTCCTGTTTAAATTCCAACTGAAAGATCTTTCATTCTTTTAATGTTAGGAAACTGTGACTATGATTAATGATACTGAGTTTAGATTATGGTTCTCTGTATTTTTTGCCTGTTCTTTACCAACACCCAATTTGTACAAAAAATAGGAAAGCAATGCAGTGCCTCTAAAATAGCTTTTCAGAAAGAGGCGAAAAAAACTACAACCATACTGGTCTGACAAAATGGACATGAGAGGTTAGCAAATAGATGTACTATATTTCCTCTCCCTCAAACACTGATATTTTCTACTTTAAATCCATTTATGAATGACCAAATTTTCCATTACAGCCTTCAAGTCTGGAGGTGTCAATTTGCCATTCTTCAAAACTGGACAAGTGGTATCTTAAAGATTTTTGTATTTTCTGCTAAGTGAAACACTTAGAAATTCAATGCACTATATGTCAAATTATTCTGTTTTAATAGCAATATAATTGGGAGGGAGAACCACTTGCAATGTCCTTTTACCTCTTCAGGACACAGCAGTTCTACTATGGACAATGCAGGCCACTATCGGGTCTTGATGCTGCACTGAAATAATAAGAACAGGAATAATGTCTCACCTTTTGCCAGGTCTGGGACTCAAGGTGGCTTACAAAAGTTAAAACAAACACAGCTAAAAATATTTCATTGTACAAAAATATAATTAAATTATCAAAAAATAAAAGCCATTTGGAAAAAAACCATTAAAAAGAGGGACATTCTCCCCCCCCCCCTTTTTCTATACAATGAAGCCAGTAGAAGTAAGGATCAAAAATATTTGACAATATTTAAAAAATGATAGAAAAGTGTCTTTCTCAAATGTCGAGAAACTCTGACAGGAAGAGTCCTGGACTGGTAGGAATCTTCACAGTTTGGGAATGAATATACCTTCATTCTTTATTGCTTTTATTCATTGTTTATGCTTTATTGGATGGGCTTTTTTCTACAAAAAACAGCATTTTCTATTTTTTGTTTCTAGATAGAAAATGCTTTTTTCTGTGCTAAAAAAAAAAGCTACACAGACTAAGTCCCCCAATTACAGTGTTTTCTGAGGAGAAAACAGAATGTTCTGCAAAAAAATAGCTAATGACAAGCAAAAAATGTTGTTTTCTCTGGGAAAAAAGCACTTGCAAATTTTGCAAAGAATACATCATCAACTTCAGCATTTTCTGCGCAAGAAACAATCTTTTTGCGTAGATGATAATATTTCTGTGCATAAAATGCTGCTTTCTTTGCAAAAAGACCATGCACAATTTCACACAAAGAAAGTTCCAAACTGCTCACAGTCTTTGAAAAGTGCGCTTTCCAAAGACTTTCTCACAGGAGGAAGAAATTTGTTAAATTTACTTCCTTCATGGAAAAAAAAAAATTAGCAAACAATTACATTCCTAAGCGGGGGTGGGGGCGGATGAGGCTCAAATAGGGCATCCAGAGTGGTGGAGACAGCAGTGGTGCTGTGCTGTGCTGTGCTGTGCTGTGCTGTGCTGCACTGAAAGAGCCCTTGTCTGCTGTGATATGGAAAGCAAGCAGGTTGCTGCAAGATCTACACAAATGTAGCAGCACTTCATTCAAAGAGCAGTCACAGCATGGAAGGCACGAGGCCATTGTGTGTTTATTCTACTCCTGCAGTCCATTGTCCAGAGCAGGAGTAGAATCTGAGCAACAGTCAGGATATAAGTGGTGAGACAGACACAGATGTCTGAGAAAGACAAAGAGAAAGCAAGCAAGTCAGAACACTCGTCTCTTTTATACTGCATAGTTATGACATACTTTCATTGACACTGTTGCATCCCGGGAATTGTAGTTTGGCAAGGCACTGGAAGTCTCTGGAATTTTAAATACCTCAGAAAACTGCACTGCACAGGATAGTGCCACAGAAGTTATAATGGTACCAACCAAAGTGTTATAACTGTGTAATTTGAAAGAAACCTAGGCCTGTTAATTTGGACTGGTTTTGCTAATCTGATTATCTTCACAATAATCCTGTCAAGTAAGTCTTTCTTAGGAAGTACATTTTGGGGCACTGATGCTTTATTGGCTGGAGTTGCATCCACTTCTGTACCCTGGCCCCCAACTAACTCTGCTGGTAAACTAATGGCCCTTTAGCAAAAAAGAAAAAAGAAAAAAAAGTTTTGTAAATCAGTCCGAGTAAAGTATACTAGATCAAATTCACAATTAACACTGCAAATTAAATGAAACAATTAAAGCTTAAATGAAACAATTAAAATCCCATTTAAAACTGTAATCATGTTGTTCCAACTAAGCATATGTGCATTTTGATTTTTCCTTCCAATGTTTTTTTTTTAAAAAACTTTCATTTCATCTTCTTTATGTAAACGCAATCTGAACGAAAAGGAAATGAGTCAAATGGTATTATTTGTAAGTGAACGTGGAAGACAGAAGAGAAACGTTATGAGCTTTTATAGTTAAAAAACACAGACAGGCAGTCATACATTGATCTCAAACAGCAGGAGTCTTTTGCTGGAGAGAGATATCATTTGTACAAATTTTAATTGCAATATCTCAAACAGTTCATAAGTCATGAAAATAACTATTTAATAGCAAACAGTCCACTTGCTACTGCTGCACACAGTGAGAATGAAGCTGAGTGGCTGAGACAGAGCACACGACATTTCTTGGTACTGCACGTGCAGCCAGAAGCCACCTTAGTAACTGCGCTGAATTCCAGCGTTGTCCATGTTGTGCCACTCCATTTTCTTGGTAGTCCACAGCAACAAAAGATATTTAAAGGGAGTCTGTGGTAAATAAAAGGTTAAGAGCCACTGGTCTAAACAGAAAAGGTGCTGAGGTGGGAAGGAATAGAATTTGACACCTTCCCTTTACCTTACCTAATCTTGCTGCAAAAAGGTAACAGAAGAAGGGCTTAAAAGTAGAGGACCAACATTAGGAAAGGTGAGGGAGGAAGTATGGTATCACCGCCCTCTTACTAGATATTTCTGCTTGTATAGAAGTAAACACCTCATGCCTACTGTACATGTGGATTGAATTGAAAAGTAACACACTTCAGATTTTTTAAAGAAAGAAGTGCCATCATCTTCCAGCTGGTGCAGGTCGGATGGGAGTAATGCATAAGAGGCAACTGAACCGAGATCTTGGAAATGTTACTTTTTGGACTACAACTTCCAGCATCTCCTAGCCAGGATGGCCACTAAAAAGTTTGGGATGACATATTCCAAAAGAGTAACTTTTCTAAGATCTGAGTGAAAGTTCTGAACTAAAGCTTTTTTTCCAAGCTCTAAATTCCAACTGTTTTACACTGTACAGAAAGCAGGGCGCAAGCAAACATACACATTGCCTACCTTTCCAAAAGAAAAGACCATGCTTCCCACTCTCAGGGGCAGTCATCAGGATTTTCTCCCTGACAACCTCCTCCTCAGAAGCAGCACTTTTTTCTCTGATCAGAATAAACGGCAGCAATTCATCCAATGCAAACAATGAAACATGAATTGCTGAGACTGTTTTGGTTTCTCCCCACCACCACAGGTATTGTTAGGGCAGGCATCCTGCCAGAGAAACTGAGGAGGCTTGATTGCTGTGAAGTGAAGCTAAAACTGAGAACACCTGAGTTGCTGAGACTCTTTTTGCCACCCCAACCCCCGATATTGTTATGGCAGGCATCTTGCCAGAGTCGTAGACGAAATGGAGCAAGACGTGAGCCCTGTGGCTCTTAACACGGGGCTGCAGTCTGTGGTGCAATGGAGTCCTGTTTTACTTACTGAATCCAGATGAAATGGAGCAAGACAAGCTACCATGTGTTGGCCTTTTGTCAGAACAGCATGTTTGCTGTTAAATAAGAAAATGAAGCACCTATTCAGTAGAATCCTTTGAGGCCAGCTTTGGCTAAGTATTGGAAGGTCTTCTGGCTAAACTGACTTGTGTCCTTGCTTATGATAGTTTGCTCATTTTGTATTTCAGGTCAGCCAAATATGTGTTCAGAAAATACAAGGTGCACAGCCTAGAACTAAAGCAGAGATGGATAGCCTATAGCCTTTGAGATATTAATGATCGTGCTCATCATTGTGCCCCACTGAGACCAGTACTATCTGCAGGGACTTGAAAGTAGCATATTTTCCATACAGGATACTTGCACAATCAGTGATGAATAGTGCTATCTTTACCCTTCATATACAGAACAGCAACAAAAGTTTGCAAGAGCTTCATTATCCAATCAAGAAACTTACCCCATCTGTAGCTTTCACCAACAGATCAAATGCAGATGGATCCTTTTCCCTGTCAATGTCCCGAGACACACATATGTGGCCACTACTTGTGTCAATCTGGAATGCTTTGGATTTTTCATAGCTATGGAAGCTATCATAAAGAGAGTACTCAATCTGCCCAAAATGGCCCGAATCCCTGTCTGTAGCCTTCACCTGCAATGACACAACAAAGAAAATCCCATTAACTCTTCCATTGTTATTGATGGAATCCAAGCATGGATCATGATTCAAATAAAACGCACTTTTTATGATGGCTAAGGCTGCCATTCTATACACATTTGCATTTAAGGAGGCCACTGAACTCAACAGGTTTCATTTCAGAGGAAAAATGCACGAGACTGCAATGTCACTTTTCAAAATCAGCATGATAAACTTTTGAAAATATAAGAAGGATGAAGGGAGGAGGAGAAAAACAATGGAATACGGCAGCACCTTTAAGATTAACAGGTATTTATTTTAGCATGAGATTTCTGTTGGGGGATGATAGGAGTTGCAGCCCCACAGAAATGCAGCGGAAAAGCCAGAGGACAGCGAGCCAACAGCAGCAGCCTTGTTCCCCAGTAAGGATACTCACACACGGAGGAGTTTCTTCCAAACAGGAGGCACTTTATCTTGCAGCAATGTTCCGTTACATACACAACATGGAACAGACGGACAAAGGCTTGCGCCAGAAACCGGCTTGGTCAACAGACAACTACATACTGGGGATTGCTTTCTTATATACATATTTACAACCAAGCTTTGCACACCTCCCTCTACCATCTGCACACGACCCCAGTTTCTTATGCAACCTTGCAATTACCCACAGCTGGGGCATGATGCAACATCTTTGCAGTGGGCTGATCATTTTCCCAGGGTTCCCTGCCTGGAATCCCTGACAATTTCATGGCTATTAACCCACTTCTTCAGATGCAATACAGAAAGATATCAGAGTGATATTTTTGTGCCCTTTTCGTTGGCCTCATAAATATATTACAATATAGATTTGGGTTTGTTTTTCTTACATTCAGCATAGCTACATTTCCTTTTGGAAAAAAATGGTTAGTATTGTAGTGGGGAAGTCAGATGGAATGGATGTAACCAATGACAGATACCAAAATTCTCTTCGTTTTGTTATTTTAATTTGGCAGTTCAAAATCTCTACCAGATATTTCAATCTGGCCCCAAAATCAGAAGATTATTTCAACAAATACAATAATACAGCTACAGCAATAATGCTAAGTTATCCCACATGGCACACTATCAATTGTGTTATTCTTTCGCTATCTCTCTCCCTTCTCTTGTACTGTAATCTTTATCCCTTAAAATCATTAATTGCTAAAAGAAACTTAAGCACTTGCAGTTAAAGTTAGGCAGAAGTAGTTATGAAGCTGGAGCATATTAACAGCAAGTCGTTTAATAATTAGATATAAATGGTAATAACCTTTGCTCTTTTTTGGCATACAAAGCATTCTACCACTTTTATCTTTCATGTTAATCAATACTGGAAGCAAAAAAAAATAGATGCATCTGTGCAAACTGATTTCTTATTAAACTCTTTTGAGAATGTGATTGACTGATCTTCTGCTAGATCTCTCCACATTAAAAGGACTGAAAGTCGATTTAGCAGTTTGGAAAAGCACATGGTCCCCAGACTTGGTACGGTGTTTCTTTCACAATGTATGATAACTGCATGTTTTACAGAAGAAACCATGTTTTGGAAAAACATTGGGCTTCAACACTTCAACACTTCAACTGTAGCAACACAGATCCTACTGCTATGCTTCCCAACAACCTATGTGGAGGGTCTTTTTTGTATGATTCTTTGTTACATTTTTATATCATATGGTTTTTAACTTCATTCTGTAAACTGCCCACAGGACACCAGCTAGCAGGAACTACAGAAATGTAATAAATCTTTCAGAAGTGATATAGTCCCAAGGCATATTCAGGTACATGGGATTTCCAAATCAAGTGCATACTTCCCCCTCCTCCCCATGACTACAGCAACTGCATGCCCCAATGTCCACATATCCTTGAGTTGTTGTTGTGTGCCTTCAAGTTATTTCTGCTTTATGGTATCCCTAAGGTGAAAATATCTTTTTTTTTTTTTTTGGCAAGACTTGTTCATGGGGGTTTGCCCTTGCCTTCCTCTGAGGCCGAGTGAGTGTAACTTGCCCAAGGTCACCCAGTGGGTTTCCATGGCTGAGCAGAGATTCAAACCCTAGTTGTCAGAGTCATAGTCCAGGACACAAATTGCTATGCCAGGCTGACTCTGTATCCTTCAGATTCACCCCTATATCTACACAATCCTGAAATGAGTGTATTGAAGCTGCAGATGTCTCTGTTAGTTCTCTCACAGCAGTACCAGAATTTAGAACTTAAATTACAAATAAATGACCAAACGGTCAGTTCAATACTCCCTAAGAAACATTTACAGCTGTGCATAAGATTTTAGCTATAAATTATTTTTCCCGGCTTTTGAAGTCATGCAGATATACATTTAACCCTTTCCAGTATTTACAGAGAGCCCCTGCAAGATAAGAAAATCTGCAACCTTATAGTGAATCAACTTTAAATGTAATTCCTCACCCATGAAGTATCCTTTGCAATGAATTTTAGATGCAAGATCTCAAATGCACTTATCCCATCTTACAACTGCAGCAGGGCAGTTACAACAGAATTGTTTTAAGTGTCAAATGCAGATTTTCTTGTCTTGCAGGGCTCTCCATAGATACTAGAAAGGGTTAAATGTATATCTGCATGACTTCAAAAACTGGGAAAAATAACGTATAGCTAAAATCTTATGCACAGCTGTAAATGTTTCCTAGGGGTATTTCACTGACCATTTGGTCATTTATTTGTAGATTTAGTTCTAAATTCTGGGACTGCTACAGACCATTTTGCATTTTATGTATGAAACAGTGTACAGTTTATCTTTTTAAAAATATCCACAAAATCCTCTTGAATGCTCACTAAGTGGTGGTAGAGGTGGTGAGTCAAAAATGATATATATAATGATAGCAGCAGTGGTGCTGGTGCTGGTGATGATGTAAACTACTTGTCTTATTTTTGATCCCTCAGGCCATTGGCAAACATCCTGTGATGTAACAATGGCTCAGACATTTGTACACTAATGAAAAAATAATGCTCAAAGAATTCATGAACAGATAAACAGTGCAGTTGTACTAACAGGACCAACTGGGTACAATATGTGTAATTTCGAATCCTATTTGTGATGGCAATCATCACTAATCTGAAAATAATTATGCTACAATACTATGTGGTTAGCTTTTCCAATATTTCCAAAGTTTTTGGTATCCTAACACACTTCCTTTTTGGTGGATTTTTTCTACCTTACAAAGCTACAATATCATTTTCACCTGCTAAAGGGCTCAATTTATTCTGTCATTTTCTATGGGGTTGTTAAAAAAGAAAGAAAAGGAAAGAGAAGAAAGACAAAGAAACAGAATCAAGTTTTCCTATTTCTAACTGAAATGGCATGAAAAAATTAAACACGATCATGAAGGCCCTAGGAAAATACAATATGAGCTTCTACATGCCTACTGTATGTGTAACTAGTCGCTAACTACACAAGAAAGTTTGCACCTAAGGAAATACCAACAGGGAACAAGATTATATCCTTGCACTTCAAGAATTTCTCCTCTGGTCCATGTTATAAATAGCTAAAGCTTCATGATCCAAGTCCCAGTTCTCTTCCACCAGCCCAGCATTGGAAGATGGGTCTCACAAAATGGGTGAGCTAAGGGAGGTTCACCTTATGAAACAACCACCTTGTTAGAGACCCCCAATGATGCTATGGAACTTTAGGACACAGCAACATCGCCTCTCTGCAATTAGAGAAGGAGCCTCCCCCCATCCTGCAATTCCAATTACTTTTTTCCAGAGCCATCTGCAGTGCAGAACGTTATCTGTCTACTATCACACAACCATCTTCACAGACAGCATGAGGCTTCTAAACTCTGCTGAAGCACAAACATAGGGAACAGAGTGAGGGTCTTCTGGTTCTGAACAGTTTTTGTTCAAGAGGTAGAATGCAATGCATGCACATAACCCTGGACTGTCCCAAGACATTTTTCTTCCTCAGGTAGAGCAGCAAGTGGTGTCAAGCCAAGGTGCACAATTCCCAAAGCTACCAAAATTATTTTGATTTATGAGACAGAAAATTCCACAAACACTCCATCCACCCCTGGAAGTAAAAATAGCAACAGCAAAAAACACCAATAACCAACAATTAGCTTTCCTTTCATGACACCCAAAATCTGAGAAAGCTGCCTCACTCTGCCTAATGCAAGGGCCATCCATGCTCTTACTTACATCTCATTCACTGCATAACTACTAGGGCCCTTTATGCACCTTACCTTTCTTTGGCACTGGGGTGTGGGGATCGCGCAAGCAGCCTCCAGTGAGAGGCTCTTGCATCCCTACTGCTTCAGCTCTGCATGAGCTGCCTGCTCCCAAGTAGATAGCTTGAGAGCCCCGCCTCTTCCTTTTGCAGCACAGCCTGGGAGTTTCCCAGGCTGCACTGGGGCAGGAAGCACGACTGCTGTGGCTCCGGAGGCTCTGCATGCATGGCAAGTGCACACGGGGCCCTGGAGCAATGCTGAAAGCCGAAAACGAAAAAGTGCACGAGCAGTGCCTGCCCTACCCTGGAGCGTTGTACAATTGTGAGTGCATCGTGCAGATCGCTCCTCACAATCGTGCAACAGTTGAGGGGCCCTTTCGCATGGCAAATGCCGTGTGAAAAGGGCCTAGGTTTGTATCACACGAAAACATTATAATGGTTTTGTACCACTTAAACTGTCACTGTGTTATTCTATAAGTTCCTGGTATTTGTAGTTTGATGAGGTTATTAGAATTCTTGAATTACACCTCCCTGAATTACAGTGCTAGAGTTCTTTGGAGAAAACTTCAAAATTATCAATCCCAGGATTCCACAGGATGGAATCAAGATAGTTAAAAATGTTATAATGGCGTAGTGTGCATACACCCTAATGCTTTCAGCTGGCTCCAGGCCAATGCTACAACAACATTTCCGATTCTCAGTCTGACACCTGATCTTTCGTCTAATTATGCGTTCTTCATCAGCTCTTGATTATGCTGATTTCCTGCTATTAAACTATTGTCAACTTCAACCCTTATCAAGGCAAGTATCTCAAAGACGGTATGAGTTTTGTTCTGTTATACAAAATGGGAACAAAACTGCTAGCAGATAAGTAATCCACATTAAGAGATACCTGCTGGTGCCTACAACACTTGAATGGTTTTGTGGTCAAAAACAAGATGAAATGAAAATATCAGAATGAGGGCAGGCCTACAGTGGCAGGGTTGATAAAGCAGAGATGTTGGGGAAAGAAGAACTTCTTGTCACACGTCTCTTAGTTGAACAGCATGAGTGCGGATGGCTGTATTAGATTACATCAAAACAGTGGGGTCAAGCTAAAGAACCCTCTTTCAATGGATCATGGATTTAAATGGAAGGGGTGAATGAAACTGAAAAATATAAAAGTATTCAGTTAAGTTTGACATAATAGTGTTTACTTCAGGTTCTACTAAAGACAACTGCTGAAACATGTACTTTATTCTACTATTTAAGTAATTAGCAATAGTTTTTCCTGCATTCTGCATAGCATCTATTTAGACAGATGACACCTGAGTGGAAGGATAAAATTTGTTCTATAGGTTTTACTACATGAACCTATAAATATCAAAGTACCAGTACCAGAAACATCTACATCAGTATATTATACTTTTGACTATCAATTATGAATGAAGCTCTTGAACTATAATTTACAGTAATGACTCTAACTCACAATTCTGTTGCCTTAAGCAATAGGGTGAATGCAGACACAATCCTCTTAACCATTCCTAAGACACTGGCAGCAAGCCATGGAAACATCTGCCTTGTATGGGCTGCCAAGTATGTCTTCTTCTAGAGATCTGGCTGATCCGACAGTTCTGTGAGTTCTTTGGTCCATTCAGATACAACACTCAATAATGGTTTAGTCTTACAAGAATATCACCTGCCAAGTTTTCATACTTTCACCACTCCCCTTCCTCTTTTGCAAAGAAGGTGAAAAAAATGTCAAATGTCAAATTCCAGTACCAAATAGCCAATTTCCCATTATGTCTGCACAGAGAAACTGAAGCCTATACAAAAACCATCTCTAATAAAAAACTGACCTCAAATCATAGTTTAATAACAAAACTGTGATTTAATAGAAAAATGATCAATGTTTTTGGCTTGTATCAAGAAAATCAGGACGAACATTGTATAGTCAGTAATTAAGTGTGCATATGGTCATTAAGGCCCAGTTCAGATATTATGATCCTGATAGTTTATTTGACCAGAACAAGCCATGTGCCCACATATTATTTTGTCTCGCTCTTTACTTACTCTGTCCCACCAATCTGTCACTCAATCACACCCCACCTTTTCCCCCAAAGTGGGACTCACATTTTCCTTTTGCCTGGCTTCAGTAAAGTAACTGTGCTTTTTTAAAACCCAATTTCCCTTGGGGTCTGAAAAAACAAAAAACCGTGATACTCAAGCTCCTTCAAACTCAGGATTATAAACTATTTTGGGGAGAGTTTTCCCGGTTCAGGTATCACATGCAAACTTTCGTAAAAGAACTTCTCTGGCTGCTAACATATTACAAAGCCAAGATCAAAGGGCTGTTATTAACAGGTTAGGCTCTTAACATTTTGGGACCAGATTGCTTATGGGAGAATGTTATTACCTATCAACCTCCCATTCACTAAGATCTAAAGAGATCAAGGTCTCTTGATTGTTCTCTCACCTGTACACATAGATTTGGTAAGAACCAGGCCACTCTACCTGTCAGGAACTGAATTCACACACACAAATATAACAGTGCATATACACTATTTATTAGGAGCGTGATACATAGTACAGGACTTCAGTGAGTGAAGTGGAGGCAATTAGCAAAATTCAAAACATTAAAGGCAAAGAGTTTCTCATCCCGCCCGCAAGAGACCTTGGAGTTCTGGTTTAGCCTGGCAGCGCTTATCACTACATTCTTAGCTGTGTTTATCTAACTATCTCTGGTTCTCATACCTTGTTACAAGCAAGCTGCTACTTAGCTCCTATTACATGTCCCATAACTAAAATATGGAAGGCTACCCGACATCACCTACGGAATTCCTCTGTACCACCAAGTACAAAAGTACAAAAGGAATCAGTGTTTGCTAAAAATTTGTCTGTCTGGCCTCACATTTACCAATTTTAGAACTACTACTGAATTTGAGCTGTATTTTAATTGTTGTTCTGATGAATTTTGTACACCGACCTTCAATGTTGATAAAGAATATCAATGATTTAAATAAATAATAGGAGACATGTAGCCACATTTGGTTCTCCATCTAATAAATCATGGTCTATCGCACTAAGATTATGATGACTGGACTAGTTCTATAGCTGAAAGAACATAGTATCACCTTAATACACAAGAGAACCATTCAGCCATGTGAGAAATGTGGGGAAGCTTTACCATTTAGCAAAACACCAACTTTTATCAAGCAACAATATATGAAACAATAAACTACACACATTTGTATTGTACTGTTCATTTGCATTGTTCTTGACGACATGGGTATAAATGAAGTGACTTTTTTACTATGGTGACCCATTGCTTTTATTTAAAAATGTAATAAACTTATAACACATTGTAATAAAACCCCCTGCAACACAGTATTCCTATTATTCTCTTCTTCCTTGATATGACTTTTTTCAAGTTTTCATGTTTAATGTTGTGCAGGGGCTACATGGTAGCAATTCTGGCATGGCTGCTGAATTTAAGTAGGATAATTAAAATGTTTTGCTTAAAAGAAATGAAGCCACAGCTACAGTTAGAGACTGATATAATGCACTGTATCAAATCATGTGTAAATTATAAGCATTTCCCTGTGAAATGGGTCTGCACAGTACTGAATACCAAGTAGGTTGTGATTTCTGCTACATTGACAGAAGCTGTTGGAACATGTTAGCCATTCATTTATTTAGCATTAATTCCTGAAGGAATACACAACCCATCTGCAAGCATCACAAAGATCAATATTTAAAAGCAGATGCTGAGAATCTATGCTTGTTATCAATATATGACAATCTCATGCTGTCACTGAAAAATACAGACTGCTATAAACACTCACACAATGGTATGCTTTCCTAATATTTATCTATTCTGACAGTACAAATGGGGACTTGGATTTCCACACTCAAGTGATTCCAAATCAAGTATACAAATACAGTGGGTTTTCATGCTTATCAAGCTACAACGAATATATGCAAAAGCTTGTGCATATGTTTGCATTTGTGAAGGAGGCAAGAGGACAGGGAACCTAACAGTAAACAAATAGAAAAGATAGAAGTAGGGGGGAAAAGACACAGCTCAATGGCAGAGCATACACTTTGCACACAGAAAATCTCCTGTTCAATCCCTGACATCTGACAGATAGGGTTGGGAAAGAACTGCTGTCATAGAATCTTAGAAGTGGCCACGAGGGCCATCTAGTCCAATGCCCTGCCTTGGGGGAATACACAGTAACAGCACTCCTGAGGGATGCCCATTCAACCTCTACATAAAGACCTCCAAAAAATAAGTCTACCACTTTCTGAAGCAGTCTACAGTCAGCTCTCCACATTTGCTAGGGGTAGGGGGTGCAGGACCACTTCAAAAATGGAAAAATCTCAAATCTCAAAATGTGTGTGTGTCTCTGTGGGACAGATGCCATGATACAGAAGGGAAAACAGAAACCCAGGGTCCAAATCAGATCAGGGAAAAGAGATGGAAAAGACTGAGTCGGCATAGTGGCCTTCTACTCCCTCGCTCTCACCCATCTCGTTCCTTGGGTGTGTGGGGGACATCAGGAGAGGGTTTGTGGCACTAAGAAATGGGGCTGCAAGTCCTCCTTAGCTGAACAGGAAGCTGTTGATGGAGGAGGAGGAGGCGGAGGAGGCGGAGGAGGAGGAGGAGCGGGGGGGCCGGGGTAAGTTTTAAAAGGGCTGCATGGCCTGATTGGAGCTGCCAAGAGGGAAGGTTTTACCAGAAAAGAAGTGCCTGAGGTGGAGGGCAGAGGTTGAAGAAACTTACAGATAATCCAATCCGTGAAAGCCAAACCTCCAAATATGGCAGGTCAACTGTATTCCACTTTCCAACAGCTCTTACAGTAGAGAAGTTCTTCCTAAAGTTTAACAGGGACCTCTTTTCTTATAACTCAGATTTCATTCATATTCTAGTCTCTGGAGCAGCAGAAAACAGGGGAAAACAAGCAGAAAACAAGGTGAAACTCTGGGACAGTAGCAGCCCATTAGCTTTTGTTGTGGGGAGAGTTGGTAAGCTTTTGAACCAGTTATATCCCATATAGATACTAAGGGAGGAAGGGAAGAGAAATCACTGCAGAGATGGAGGCAGAAGGATCCATAGTTGTCTCTTGCAATGTAGGTGCAATGTTTGTCTTCTTACTAGAAAACATCACCAACCATATTGGAATCAAATGCAAATTGGTAGCTCTCTTGGAAGAGAAGGTCAGTGCACTAAGCCATATGTTGTGTCTCTTCAGTGCATTAGAGAACATTAAGATCTCCTGGACAAAACAAGGGGAAAATTGACCCTACAGAATCAACAGGAAGAAACTGCCAAGGAAAAGAAAGAGCAAACATTCTGGAGGACAGTCACTGTCAGGAGCAGACCATACAGAAGGATTCAGAGCATCTGCAACTAAATAATCACTTCCACAGCAGCAGCAAAGATGCTCAAACAGGAAACTAGCAACAAGGGATATCACATGCCAAGGAAAAAGTTAAGGTAATCGCCAACTGCAACAAGAAAAAAGGTGCTGGTGGTTGGGGACTCATTGCTCAAGGGTGTAGCTGCCCTTATGTGCCAGCCTGAGAAGATGAATTGGGAAGTGTGCTCTCTTCCTGGCACATGTACCCAGGATGTCATTGACAACTTGCCAAAACTCATCAAGAACATTGATCAGTGCCCATTTCTCCTTACTCATGTGGGCAGCAACGGCACTGTCAACAACACCTTTGAACACATCACCTCTGACTATGAATGTTTGGGCAGGAAGCTGAAGGGGTCTGAGGCACCTTTGGTATTCTCGTCAGTTCTGCCAGTGAAGTATAGAGGAATCCACAGGGACAGGAAGATACTAAGAGTGAATGAATGGTTATGTAGATAGTGTAGATAAGAGATGTTTGACTTCTGGGACGTCAGTCTTCACTTCCTAGACAGAGGACTACAGGCTACAGGTGAGCTGCACCTCATGAAGACTGGGAAGAATGTCTTTGGTAGTAGCTGGGCACATCTGATCAAGAGGGCTTCAAACTAAATCGAGAGTGGGGGGGGTGGAGATGACAACAATAACATAAGCCCAAAAGCAAGCTCTAAACACAAGGACATGAAGAGAGGCTGAGGGAGAGAACGGGATCCACAGAAAAACTGACAGAAAAAATTAATAGGTGAGAACAAACAAAGTTTCAAATGTCTTTACACCAATGCACAGAGTCTGGGAAACAAACAAGATGAGCTTCTGCAGGAAGATAAATCTGACTTTATAGGCATAATAGAGACCTGGTGGGATGATTCCCATGATTGGAATATTACAATTGAAGACTGTAACCTATTCAGAAGCGGAAGAAAAGAGGCGGGTAGCATTATATGTCAAAGACAAATTCACTTGTACAGAAATCCATCAGAGTGATCAGAGTGGACTAGTCGAGAGCATTTGGGTAAAAACAAAAAAAGAATAAATAAATGCATTTTGGTAGGATTTTACTACAGACCACTAAACCAAGAAAATCAGCTGATAGCTTGCATCAGTAAGCTCCATTCACCTTCAGTTAAGTTTTCTTGAAGCCCAGAGTGTATGTTCAAGTTTGGTGTCCCCTTTCCTCTTTATAGTGAATCCTAAGAAGACATGGCCACTCCCGCCCAAGGATAACACTACTTCCACTCCATTGAGCAGTTCATCACCGCTGGCTAGAATCAAATCCAAAATAGCTTATCCCTTTTTGTCTCCTCTACCTTCCATACAATGAAACTGTCTGCAAAGTTGGTGAGGAATATGTTGAAAGTTACATTCTTGATCAAATTTAACTTCCAACAAATATCAAGGTGGTTGAAATCTCCCTTTACTCCTGTATCTTTCGTTGTTGAATATTTGGTCATTTGTTTTAAGAGGGCATCCAAATCTTCAGTCTGGCTCTTGGGCAATATTGACCTGGATGTAGCAAAGATTCAGTTTAAGCCAACTTAATATGTCTGAAATGTCAATTTACTCGAGCTAGTGTTTTCAAAAGACCAGCTGCTACACAATTATCTCACTGATACTTTCATGCACTATGATTCTTTATTATTTTTTAAAACTTGCATGGTCTGAATTTTTGGCTCTTTTCTGATCCCAATAGGAACTCCAATGTTGTGTCTGTTAGGATTAACCAAAACATACATTACAAGACCAATGAGAATTCCCAAATGGAAGAAATTTTGCTTATCTCTGAATGGGGCCATCCAACCGACAACTACACCACATCAGTTCTGCTTCACTACCTCATGATTCACCAGAAAGGAACACAGGTCATTTCTGTACTGACACATTACATTGGCTCTAAAGAAAAATCAATAACTTGTTGGGATGCTTTTTGTCCCACCTATTTCTGTAAGGGGAAATGTTTGTGAGTGTCACGTGGCTGATGTTTGGGGTACTGTTTGTTGGGAGTGGCAACCTTTGCATGCTTAATTAACTGGCTAGTTTGTTTGCATGTTTATTGTAGGCATAGAGAGATAGCCTAGAGAAAACTTCTTGTTTGTTTTGGTCAACACCTCTTCCTCCAGCACGTACACATTCTTTGGTCTTAAAAACGTTCTCTTGCCATTGACTCCTTCCTTTTGTCTTTGCCTTTTGTCCTGAAAGCATGCCCTGAGATCTCCTAACAGGGATTATCTTCAGCAAGCATGTGAGTGCTTAATTTTCTTCCTACCTTCTTCAAGAATTGAACCTGTGTAGACTATGCACAAGATTTTGTGAGTAAATTCTTTTATATCTGTAACCCAATTGTTTTTTGTGTTTATTTTGAGCTAGGTAAAGTGTGTTTGGGGTGGAGTGATAGAAGTGGGACTGGTAATCTGTTCAGCTTCCGTTTTTGTGCAATTACTAAGATACTCTGCTGATTGAGAGTCTCATTACCAAAAATCTCTCAATTCCCCAACAGGTTATGGGGTCCCAGAACAGAACAGTTACCAGATTTTTCGGGTTTTAGTTATTTTTTGCATTGTGTCTTTCTTGTGAAAGCGGCTGGGTTTTTTTTTTTCCCCTTCCCTCCTTTTTGGAAACACACATCTAACTAGAGAATTTTTACCTTTTACCTTTTTGGGTGCTGATTTTGGGGGGGGGGGGTTGCTAACTAAAGCAAAAATGCTGCATGCAGATTTAGACCTAGCTTCCAAACCCAGAATTGTGCGACTCACCAATGACAGCTATACAGAATGGAGACAAAAATTAAATTTAGCCTTTAGTCACCATAATGTTCTTGATGCAATTGAAAAAGAAAAACCAAGTGGCGAAGCTGCAGAACAATGGTTGAGAAAAGATGCCACAGCACAGTACCTAATTGGTAATGCATTGGAGGCTAATCAGCTACTTTATGTAAGAGACTGTACCACTGCAAAAGAAATGTTAGACAAAATTAAAGAAGTTTATAGTCTTTCATATGAAAAGTCTCAGTCAATTTGGATGAGGGAACTTATACAGCTTCGCCTTCATACTAAAGCAGGCTGTGAAGCTTATATCAGCAAACTGATTATGATTTTTGGTAAGTGGAATTCCTGTGGATTCCAGTATTCTGATAGACAAAAGGTTTGTTTCCTGACTGGAACTCTGGGATCAGAGTTCAATCCCTTCATCTCTCTCTTACAAAACTTAAAAGGGCTAACCTTTAATGAAGCTATGTCTAAACTACGAGAAGAATGCATTGACCAAGGGGCCTCCCCTTTTGATCATACACAGAGACCAAGTGGATCAAATTACCTGGCCACTAAGAAGGGCAGACCCAAAGCTCTGCCTAGGGACCCGTCAGAGCTCAGTTGCTATAACTGCAATAAGAAGGGTCACATTGCAAGAAACTGTACCCTTCTCAAAAAGTCCTCAGCCAATGGTAGCTCTCCAAGTAAGAAATTTACAAGACAAAGGCAGCATGAAGTAGGTGAATCAAGCAAACAGTCTTACAGAGGAAGTAATTTTCTTTTAATGGGACAGACTCTGGCAGTTAATGACTACAAGCAGAAAAATAATTGTTGGATTATAGATTCTGGCTGTACCGATCACAGCACATTTTCTGATGCTTATTTTGATAAAATTGATCGAGATGCAACAGGAAAAATTCAAGCTGCAAATGGTGAATCCATGCAGATCCTGGGATCAGGAAGCTGCACTTTAAACTGTCTATTTTCTAATGGCAAAGTTACCCAGAATGTAGCAAGTGATGTCTTGTTTGTTCCTGAATTGCACTGCAACATGCTCAGTGTGTCTGCTTTGGGTAAGAAAGGATTTGAAATACTTTTCAAACAAGGAAAATGCACAGAGAGTCTCATTACCAAAAATCTCTCAATTCCCCAATACTGTTTACAACTATGCAAGTGAGAATATCTTAGGCTTAATCTCCGTAGGCCCATTCCTAGCCCTGAGCTCACTACACACACAAGATATTCAATGATTCCCGAGTCAAAGTCTGACTTTCTTCTGTCCTCAGTGGTTAAACTTGGGGTGGAAAGGATTTTGTTTTCTTCCAATTCTTTCCCTCTGACTCATTTTTTCTACGTATAGTCAGTGCCCCTAGTTCAGTCTTATTCTTTTCCTGTACCAAGAAATGGGCAGTCCTGAGTCACCAGACAAGGAAAGATGTTGTTTTTGTTATTTTTTCACAGGAACTACCTTTTCCCACCTTCCAGCTTGTAGGCATCACTACACAGTTTTTGATTCAGAAAGGTTGCGTTGCTTTGTTTTGCTTTGCTTTCAGCTCTATAGAATCCTATAACAGAATCCTATAGCCTATTTGGTGTGTGTGTGTGTGGGGGGGAGTGAACAGCATCTTACTCAATAAGATAAAATAAGGGAAAGGGTGGTAACTATTAATGCAATTGGAGTTAGCAGCAATCAAGGAGGAAGAGGAGCCAGCAAAGGCAGAAAGGGCACAACTTTTATTGAATATTGACTGAATAACCAGGAGCGGGGAAGAAACAAAGGAAAAGAACAAAATTAGCTATCGTTGAAGGGAGGGTGGTAAGAAACAAAGGAAGTTTTGTTGCCAGTAGAATTAGAAATAAGGAAGTGAAATACAGTTAGCCCTCCACATTTGCGGGTTTCACTTTTGCGGATTTTTCATGGATTATTTGTTGTCACTTCTGCTGCCTCCCTACACCATTTTTAATAGGGACTGCAAGCCTTGTGAGACTGAGAAACTGCAAACGAGTCTTGTAAGTCCCTCTTTAAAATGATGTAGGGCAGCAGTGGAGGTGGCTGTAAGCCCCACCAACCAACCACTTCTGCCTTGTGAAGGAACCCTGATTCCTCAAAGGAATCCATGGAGGGTTGAATATGGTGATCATACTTTTCTGTGTGTTAAACATGATTTTAGAGGAACTAGAGTTATTCACGGTTTTTCCACTTTCATGGAGGTCCTGTGCCCCTAACCCTGGTGAATCTGGAGGGAGGACAGTAGTCCATTGTAGCCATCACCCTTCCCTTCCTCTATTCATCTTCTCCTCCTTCTCCCCTCCCTGGTTGGGTTGTACAAGCTAAGGGTCAAGTAATAACCAGACAAAATGGGAAGAAATTACACACGCAATGGGTTGCAAATAGATGGGACAAACTTAGTGCGGGGTATGTGTGCAACATTAAAATTATAAGATCTTTGAATCTGCATGTATATAATATATAAAAATAGATAATAGATAAGATATAAAAATAGGAAAACACACGGATGCATTCATTCGCACATGCAGACACCCCAGGGATTTTTCTAAACAATCAGGGCTTCCACTTTTTCCAAATCAAATGGCGGGACAGTGACAGATTACAACAAATGAAAGACCCACATGCATGCCACAGACACAACCTCTTAGTGAGAATGTACATTGGAAACAATCCCAGTGTAGCTCATAAGCCTAGTGGAAAGTCAGACTTAAAACGGCTCAGTGTGGTCTGCAGAGAGCAAACCCGGATTCAAAATAAACAGAGACAGATTCACAATAGCCTCAGGACATGCCATAGAGTATAAATTGTACCTCAAAATGCCTGCTTTGTTACTCTAGCTCTGTACTGATTCTGCCACAAATCCTATTTGTCTTTGGGACTACAAATGTCCCACTCTGGTCCATGAGGAGCAAGACTGGAGTGCAAACTAAACAGAAGATGAAACTAACCGCAATACAATACTCATGGGACTGGTAATACCAAATCTGATGAGGGTTTTGTTTTGTTTTTTTTGAGGGAACACATTTACAACATAAATGGATTTAGAAATAAAAATCCACATGATATCTGGAGGCAGCTGGCTCTGAAAACACCTGGGATTCAGTTTCTTTTACAGAACAACAATTCTAATAATATAATAAACTTTCATTTTTGTTGGAATGTATACATCCTGCACAGATATTTAATGATTTCTCAATGCAACCCTGCAGCTATCCTTTGAAATATTCACACTAGTTATTAGCAATTGATGTCCAGCTGCACAGGACAGTGCATTATTTACCAGTTCTTTTAAAAATGTACTAACTGAACAATAATGTTGGAAAGTGTTAAGAAATGTAAGTTTCTTCATAAACGTACTTTCCAAATATCCTCATTAATCCTCTATTCTCCCACTTTGTCAGCTTCTTTTCAAAGGTCCCAGTTTCTCTCCTCTCCTCCCACTTTGCTCCTTCATCCTCAGCTCATTTCTATTGCTGCAAACTGAGTTTGAAATGCAAAAGTAGTTTGCACTCAACTTAGCAGGGGGAGAGGAGGGGAGTGAGCAGAATTTTGCCCTTCCCAGTAGACTCAGGCAAAAGCAACTGCTGTCGCTTCCCCAGGCTTGTGTGTTCTTCCTCATTAACAACTTTTGCTCTCAAGACCACACTCTGATTGCTTGGCCAGATATGGCTCAATTTTCAATTGTGAAATGTTGGAAGCTATGCTTGTATGAAACTTCAGGTGCTTATTGATACCTTTGTATGAACAAACAACTATAATTTCTAAGTCTATAAAGAACAATTAAACTCAGTGTTATATACAGTAGCTGAGATGTTCCTTGCCCAATTTCAATCAAAACATGAAAAGAGGTCTATCCTAGAACTGCTCCCCTCCACTGTCAACATCCTCACATATGAAGTGAGAAGTCTGGGGGAAGAATCCTGTTCTCATGGAGACTTTCCACATGAGAAAGGATGCTGGAAAATTAGGGTTTTTGCTTGCATGGAAAGTTTCCATGAGAACAGGAATTTATCTTCAGATTTGTCACTTTCCATGTGAGGAAAGCTACCATAGGAGGGGAGGGAAACCAGGAACTCTCATCTTCTCATGTTTGTTGAAACTGGATAAATAATGCTTGGATATGGCTTACTACTTTATACAATTATAAAAAGAGAAAAAGAGAACCATTTGCAACCTGCAATAACAACAGGTAAGCTGTAAAACAACAAAGTCTGTAAATCACAACCATAATTACACTAAGAAATCATGAGTGTTATAAAGGTCAGGCTGTTTTGGTTTATCTTTTTTGTCAGAGTATATGGAAAATTCAAAACACAGCCAACCTCGCAGCTTGTCTCATTTATGCAAACTGCTTTAAAAAAAAAACTCTCTCATTTTCTCAACATAAATAATGCTGCTGGCAAAGGATACTTCTTCCAAGACATCTTGGAATCATATAAATTCATTTTCCTTGGATCTTTCCCCCATGACAAACTTTACCTACATTTGCCCTGGCCAAGCATCACGCACATTCTGTCAAAGAATATGAGAACTGTCAACCTCGCTTTAGAGACAGGCTGTTCTTCATAACTGAGAACCAGCTAATGAAGAAAGCACTGGATGTGTCACAAGGCCATCCTTCACCTCTGCTTATAAACTAAGTTTATCTCTGTGGAGCTTCCCGTAACACGCAAGCAGCAGCTCTTAGATTCTCATGCTTGCACTGAAAGCAAGTCTTTGGTGAAGCATGCTTTCAATAAAATTAATGAGTGTGGCACTTCTTTAGCACAACTGAAAAATTGTTTACTCAAGACAATTCAGATTAACTGAAGCTGAATGGGGCTTACTGATGCAAGCTGTCAGAATCCATTTGTTTAAAAAGGAAACACAGAAAACACTCAAATGAAATAATTATAGGGGTAGTCAGATTGGCCATATGGTAAAATACAAATAAAATCTAAAAGACACATAGAGGTAATACCTTTATTAAGATAACCAAAAGGCACAAAATGCAACACACAAGTTTTTGAAGTGCACTGGCTTCATCAGACAAAGGCATCTAAAAATCATATAAGGGGACAAAAGTGATAGCGTCAGTGTCAAAGGTCTGCATCTTGCCTTGGGTGTCAGTTTAAGGGATTAAAATAGTCTCCAAGAAGGTCCATGCAGATTGGCCTTAAGGGGACATAGGCTGCTTAAGTTGGCCAACGTAACTGTGGCTAGCAGAAGAACATGAGGGCCACAACCCATCTGAAAAGCCCACTTGCAGGCTGCAACATGGCTTTGGAAGGTGAAGAGGGCACCACTTTCCTTCAGTGAGTCTGTTTGCTTCCTAAAAGTCCACACATATTTTTCTGTGAGCTTCTGGGGAGGGCAATCAATGAGAAGTTGGAGAGACTGGGACTTCTCTCCACCAGATGTAGAAGCTGAAGGTAGGGGAGGGTAAAAGGAGCTCTCCATCAGCCCTTCAGCACTTAAGCTTCAACAGTCTTCCCACCATCCCATCTTGTGTTAATTGCATTCTCTGAACATGCTACTCACAAGATTCTGTTTTTTGTTACAGCTGGGATGGTGTGGCACTGAACAAGACAGTTTTGGATAGAATGAGGCCTAAAAGCCCTTTCACTGTCCACTAGGGGGTGCAGGCCAGGAGGTTCTGGCCCAGCTTGGGGGTTGAAGATTGGCCTCACTCCTTTCTGAACTTTCTGTCTGCATGGACCCTCCCAGGCAAGCAAGATCCAGATGAGTGACATGATCCAACTTCCCTTTTCTTCCTTGCATGATTTTTTTACCCATCTTTGCCTGATGAAGAAGCCAGTGTCCTTCAAAAGCTTGCATGATATGTGTTGTGCCCTTTCATTGGCCTAATCAAGGTATCATTATGGTTTGTATTTTGTTTTTGTTTTTCGTTTTTGCATAATTTTATTGAAAGTTTGTCCCAAAAATAAAAAAAAAACCCTCACACTTCCATGCTTAAATCTTCCAGTTGAAATTGCTTATTTCCATTCCATTACAAACATAATTTCCATCTTACAGAGAGAAGAACAATTACATTATTTCTTCTTTGATTTCTTATACATTTATATCCTCACCCAATCCAATATTCTTTTCCATTCTTTCTCAAAGTTCTGGATAGATTTATTCTTCAAAGAAAATGCTAACTTTTCCATCTCTATCATATCCAGAACCAGAACTTTTAACTTCCATTCTTCTATATCAATATGCTTCTCTTCTTTCCAGTGCTGCGCATATATCAACCTTGCCGCAGTTATTAAATATAATAATATCTTCTGATGACTTCTTATTTCCCTTTGTTGCCCTAGCATATTTAACAAATAAAGCTACAGTTTCATTTCAAAATTCAGCTTACAAATTGTTTGGATTTCGTCATGTACCCCCTTCCAAATTTTTTTTGCTATCTTACATGTCCACCACATATGGAAAAAAGATCCTGTCTTTTCATCACACTTCCAACAATTTGAGTTCCCATTTTTTGTTATTTTTTGTAATCTTTCTGGAGTCATGTACCATCTGTAAAACATTTTATAAAAGTTTTCTCTTAAATTTAAGTTTGGTGTAAATTTTATATCTATTTTCCACACCCTTTCCCAAGTTTCTAATTCAGTTGAATGTCCCAAATTCTGTGCCCATCTAACCATTGTATCTTTGGCTACTTCTGATTCCATTTCTCTTTTCAGCAATAATTTACAAAACTTGGAAATTCTTTTCTTATGGTTATCTTTCATCAGTACATCTAATTCAATTATGGTTTGTATTTTGGATTTGTCCTACTGAAATGAAAATAATCACAAAAGTATTGCAGAGCAAAATAGATTTTGGAAGCTTCTCTAGATGCACCTTGTTACTGAAAATTATCAGAATAAATTAATTCCTATAAAATATCTTGTGGTCCTAGGTATGAGATACAAGTCTTATTTCACCATAATCATTTAGGTGGAAAACCTCTCTTTATGCCTCTTTTTGTACCACAATGTAACAAAATTACCAATCACAGAGGTCTCGTTAGAGCTGTGTATACAGATGGGACCTCTTTGAAAAAGCAGTTCTCCAGTTTTGCAACACCAAATAAGTGATTCTGTATTCTTTTTCCCATTGCAAAAAGTGGGGTTGTAATAACCACTTTAAATTACAAATAGAATAAGCACCCAAATATTCCAGTGTATTTATTCTGTTTGGTTCTCTTGGGGTAGAAATGAGAGTTGTCCATAGATAAGAATGAAGAAATTCAGTATTTTAACATTTAAACGGTCACAAAAAAAAAAGAAAAAAAGACTTAATTTCTCATTTTTCAATCTCATGTGAAATCAGAAGCTCCATCCCTAGTCAATGGAATGTGTTGCTCTACAATTTATGTACTATTAATCTACACTGAAGATCCAATAAGCAAACTCAGCCCTCATCGGGCTGCTGGAGGCACTGGAGAAGTACTGATATAGCTTGTTGAAAGTATTTCATATACATTGTACATTCTTACAAAACCCTTGGAAAGAAAAGTAGTATCATTCATGGCAATAACAGCTGAATCTGAGAGTGGCTTCTGGAGGTCACCTCATAAGTCTGTGGCCAATGCAAAATTAGAAACAGGAACATCCCATATCACATCAGTGGCCACTAACCTACCATCTACATCAGTAGGCATACTAAAAACATGCTAATTTTTTTTCCAATTTAAGGTAACCATAACGTAATTCTATCATGAGGTTTTCCTGGTAAGATTTTTTTTACAGGGGGTTCAAAGGCTGAGCAAGTGTGATTTGCCCAAGGTTACTCAGTGGGTTTCCATGGCTAAGTGAGGATTCAAACTCTGGTCTGCCACAACCTTAGTCCAACACTCAAATCACTATGCCACACTATACCACAAAAAAACAAAAAAACAAAACCCACATTCTTAAAATCAGCTTTCTTGTTCCTGCAAGAGAAGAAATATCTGTTCTATTTGGTTTCCGATGCGCACCGCATTCTTTGAACCTCGTCCCTTTCTTCTGAGGCAAGATAATGTAACCTGGTTGACTCTAAACACTATATCTGACAAGTCAACAGACAGAGCTTATGGGATAGACTAAAAGACTTCATTCAGAAATAGTAAACATACGCACTGGGTGAAACAGGGCATACACTAAAAAAAGCAGCTTATTAACCACTGTACCTTGGCAGCTGCTCAAATAAATAGGATTGCCAAGTATGAAAAGACCATTGCCAAAAAGCAGATTACAGTAATTACAGCATGGCTCACACTACAAGACTAAAAAAGCTTTATCAGCAAAGTAAGAAGGGCTTGTTGCTTTCATGTGCTGTTGAATCAAACAGGGGAGGATGGAACCTTCGCTATTTCCAGGAAAGACAGTTCTTAAAATTTAACGAAAATGCTTTGAAATAATGTTAAGATGTATATTATATTCTACGAGCAGATGAGAAGAGATGTGGTATCTCTGGATCTTCTGTAAGCTGAATTAGAACTCTATGTGTCCTGAATAAGGCACATGGGCTGCTTGCTTGCTATGGTCAAGACTGGTTGTTTTGTTCAAAGTCATCACTTTATAGGCCACCCAGAATTTGCCTCCAGGTATTTTATATATCTTTAAAACAGGACACGCATGGTCCATACCCTCCAACTGTTCTGATCTAGCAGATGCAGGCCTGCTTAAGGCTCTGTTATCCAACTTTTTCAGCTGCTTTTAAAATATCCCAGTTTCTCCTTTGCTCGGCACATTCTCCTTTTGCTCTCAGCTTACTTCAGTTCCTGAGAACAAAGTTCAAAATACAAAAGCAGTTTGCACTCAGTTAAAGTCAGCCAGGTAGAAAGGAGAAGAGAGGACAGAATCTTGCCATTTCCCATAAACTCAGGCCAAAAGCAAATTTCTACAGCCTCTCCTGGCTTGTGTGTTCTCTCTTATTAATAACTTCCGCCCTTGAGATCACATTCCAATGCTGCTTGGCCACATTCTGTCCCAATTTTCATCTGTGAAATGTGGGAAGGTATGATGGGCTTGTTGCTTCTTTTCCCCCTTTTTTCTTTTTCTTTCTTTTTTCAAAGAGACAAGCTCACCACAGCTCCAAAGGGCTACGTGCCATTTTCAAATCTCATCACCTGTCTCAGTGTCAAGCCTATTGACTCCTTTTCTTCCTCTTCCCACTAAAAAAATGTATTTCTTTCAGAATATTAATCATTCCAATGGTTAAGTCATATTGATCTTTGCAAGAGTACCTGTCACATTACATATACACAAAGTAAGAATCAAACTTGACTAGAGAATATTGTAAGGTATTAAAACGTATATCTTCCGACATTTCACAGATGAAGACCAGGATACATGTGCCAAGCAATATCATAGCGTGGTCAATATGGCAAAAGGTACTAATGAGGAAGAACACAGAAGCCAGGAGAGACTGCAGCAATTTGCTTTTGCCTGAACCTATCGGGACAAGCAAGACTCCACCCTCTCCTCTCTTCTCCTTTCCTCCCTGTTGAGTTAAGTGAGAATGAACACTCAATTTTCAGCAATCAAGTAAGGAGAGGGAAAAAGGGAGGGAGAATGGGAAGAGAGAGAGAAACAGACATTTGAAAAACAGCTGAAAAGGTAGAAGACCAAAGGATTAATCAAGACTGTCCCTGCCAAATCAGGACAGTTGGAGTCTATTAAAATGTTAGTCCTTACAGAGAAGAATACACACACACAAACCACAGCTTGGAAAAATGTAGCTATAATTTGATTTATTCTATCCACTGACCCTACACAAACACTATAAGACTCTGCGTCTTTCCACATTACACTGTTATAGTGCTATTATTCCCCTTTCAACATCCTGTGGAATTCTGGAGTTGGTAGTTTACTGAAGCCTAACAACTCCCTGGCTAAGAACTCTAAATGCCCCTCCCTAAACTGAAATCCTCAGGATTCCATAGGATGTTGGAAGCTGAATAATAGCACTTTAACAGTGTAGTACAGAAATGGTCTTTGTTAGCCTACAACTGAGCATATGAGCAGAATGTGTGCATCTGGAGGGAAGGGTGCTACTTTTTAGGTTTACAGGTATGACTATCCTCACACATGTAATGACAATATCTCCTTTTTTATTTTTGATGGATCAATAGATTGCAATAAATAAATGACTGATATTTCCTTTTTATGATTCCATAATTGTTTAAACTGCAGTAGCCCCACCTATTTGCCACAATGTAGAGGCAAGATTCTACACAAAGAAAGCCTGTAGGAGGATGCCCCCTGGCCACAAGTTCAGCAGATTATGCAGTCTCTTAAAAAAACTGGCTAATTTCACCAGCCTCAGAAGTGTCACAAACAACACCAACAGCATGAAAATGTACATTAGATAGTGTAACTAACTAATAAATAAAGACACATGTGTGGGAATACGTACTGTATCTGGTTTTTCCTTCTATGCTGCGTGTTTCATACCTTTAACAACCTATTTCCTACTTCAGGCACATACATTTGCCAAATCGGTAGTGCAGTTGATTCTCTAAGACACACACTGTTCACAAGTTTCACGTGCGAGCTTCAATAAATTATTTCAGCTGAGTCTGACCCCAGAATTCAATTACAATCTAACCACATAACCACCTGCCTCATGCCCACAAGGGTTCCAGACAAAAGAAAAGAAAATCATTTGTTGGTGTCAGTGTGAAAAGAGAGCTCCATCTCACAACGACAACAACAACAACATTCTTTTCAAGCAGTTCTCTCTGGTTTACATCCCAGATGTATATGAACAGCATCTAAAGCTCTATCATGAGAATATGATGATGGTTGCATTCTCTCAAACAGTAAAATAATGTAACGAAACAAACCCTGGAGTGTGCTACATCAACAGTTAACATCTTAGACAGAGTTTTAATTCAAATTATGATTTAATACTTTTCGTCAAAATCTCTATCTCAGAGGAAAGCAACGACAAACCCCCTATGGATAAATCTTGCCTTAGGGTCACCATAAGTCCGAAATGACTTGAAGGCATGCAAAAACAAAGCTTTTCTACTTCATATTGTCTTAGTTGTTCTGCTTTAAATTTACACTGTAAGCTGAGTCCTATTTGGGAGAGAGGCAGGATATAAATCAAATAAATAAATACATTCAAAGAAGGGCACCTAAAACATAGCTTAACAAAGAAAAACACTTCAAAAAAGATCCTGCCAGCATGAAATCTGTCCAGTCCAATTTAATACAGCTGCATTGTATCTGCTCCTAATATTATGCCAACAGGTCTTGAGTCTAATCTTTTGGGCACAATACTTTAATTCTCCAAACTAATAAAACTAATTGTTCAGCAATAACAACCTCCTGACCATCTCCTCAACATGGAAAGCAATTGGAAGGAAACTGGTTCTCATATCCATTTTAGTGACAGTTTTTTCAGCGCTACTCTAGATCTAACAACTTTGAAAGGGTTAAAACTTTAGAACTGCAGTTGCTTAAGTAGAAAAATAGAGAAAAATAAGGTGAGCAGATACATCCTTTATCTTATCAGAAGGCTTAGGTACGAGCTTAGCTATGCAGGGAACTTGGGGAGTTTTTAGGTCAGCGCAACCCAGTGAGAGTACTCCCTTGGTACCGAAATACATCATTTTGAAAGCTGTAACCTGGGCCTCTGTAATCTGTAAACTGTTCATATATGGTCATATTTTAATCATTTCCTGTACCTGTTTACAAGAGTGTATAAAAGGTAAGCTGATACCTGACTCTGGGCTCTCAGCCTTTTGGAAGTTGATTCCACTGAGATCCCTGCGCAGTAAAATAAACTCTTGTTTTCTGAACTGTTGGTCTCGATTCTCTGGTTCACCACAACAGCTTAAGTACAAAACTCATGGATCCTATCTGGTGTGAAATCCATAGGCCCTAAAGTAAAGTAAAGTTACACTTTTTTCATTCCTAAAGTTAAATTAGAAATTACCTTACAGGACTGCACTCTCTAAATTCCAATCTGTGTATCTTGGACATCGTTCATCTATATATGGAAAAACCATGACAAATCACTTCCATACCCAACAACTGTTCCAATTTCAAAGACACGCTCCCAATTAATCCCCTATCCTCCCATTTTTTCAAGCTGCTTTTAAAATATTTCAGTTTCTCTCTCCTCTTCCTACCTTCTTTGTCCTCAGCTTACTTAAGTTGCTGCAAAATAAATTCAAACTGCAGAAGTATTTTGTACTCAGTTAACTCTGTAGGGGAGAGAGGGGAAGAAGAGAAAGAATCTTGCCCTTCCCAGTAGGCTCAGGTAAAAGCAAACTGCTGCAGCCTCTCCTAGCTTGACCATTCTTCCTCAATGAATAACTTCAGCAAACCTGACCATGTGCTGATGTTGCCTGGCTGCACATGTCCTGGTTTTCATATGTGAAATGTTAGAAATGTTTATGCACTTCTAAATGTAAGAAGATCATATATCCAATCCACAAACTGATAGAAAAGAGTCCATGGAATTGCTGTCATATACTTACACTCGTTAAATGACTCAAATGACTGAATGTTCTTAATATGCCTGGCATTTTATTCATAGAAACTTCACTTTCTTCAACTGACCACAAAATTAAGTTTTATTAATAGACTAGAAAAGACTTTGATATTTGTCCTTAACTGCTCTGGATCATTTGACATCTTAAGTATGCTATGACAACTTGTGTCATCATTTCTCTATTTGTTGTGTCAAACAGCTTAGGGATGAGTAGTACATGTGATTCTAATCAGAGAAGAGGAGAGGACTCAGCTACTATGTTACTTTGTGACTATTCTGAGCATGGTACATGAGATATACCTCAACAAGAAGATATACAGGTTGAGCATCTCTTATCCGGAATTCCAAAATCAGAAATGCTCCAAAATCCGAAATTTTTGGAGCTACAACATGTACATACCTGTACTGTGTTTGTGAGGCTGGAGAGATACGAGGCTGGAGAGAGGTGCATCTGGACAGAAATGCAAGAATCTGTGAAATGGCAGGAACCCACATCTCCTGCCATTTCACAGATCTTCGCATCTCTTTCCAGCCAAACGGATGAGGAGTACCACAGCTGCCACCTTGAAGGTAGAAGCAGGCAGCTGCTGGCCTCGCTGCCACTGCTGCCACCCTGCTGCTATTGCTACAACACTCAGAAGTGGCTGTGATTACTGGGTTCCCATTCACAGCAGACATGGATAGGAAAAGCACTGACTGAAACCTGGGCTTCAGCAGTAGAAGCAGGAGAGAGGGAGGGGGGCTGCTTTTATGGCATGGAGCTCTCCTCTGGGCCAAGGCTGGAGACAGTTGCCAGCTGTCACTGCTGCATTCTACTCTAGACCTCACTTCAGCATGAAGGTGGTGGAGGAGGAACACCACAGCTGCCATTTGTGCAAAGTTTGGCTGCAAACTCCCTCCCTTCCACTCCTCTCCATTGCGATGGGGCAGCCCAAAGAATGTGTGCTTGGCAGCCAGGGTTCACCACTACCTTCATTGCTGCCCTACACTGTTACATATACAGGTACCTGTACTATATTTCAAAATCGCCTCCCCTCAAAAAATCCAAAACACAGAACACTTCTGATCCCAAGCATTTCAGATAAGGGAAACTCAACCTATACTTAACAAAACATGTAAAAGAACTTTTACATAACTGTTACACAGAGGGAGGGACTAGTAGAGTTTTCCAGGAAGTAACACTCTAAGGGCATCAGATCCTGTCTGATCTTGGAAGCTAAGCAGGGTCAGACCCAGTTAGTGCTTGGATGGGAGACCACCAACAAAAACTAGGTGCTGCAGGCTGTATTTTGGAGGAAGGGACTCACAAAACCACCTCTGAGTACTCCTTGCCTAAGAAAACCCTGAGAAAAACTCATGGGGTCATTAAGTCGACAAACAACTTAAAGGCACATGGCGTGCACGCATGCATGCAAACACACACACACACACACACACACATGCTATTTTTTGGCATCTGCCTTTAAAACTAAAGGAAATACTAACTGTAACTTCAAGCAGTGGCGTGGCTGTTCTGAGTAACGTGGAGATCTGAAATTTGAGGAACATTCTGTAGGAATGCTACTATGCCATGTTGGAGCATTATTCCCAGGGCAATCCTTTGGAGAAAAAAACAGCATTTGGCCATCACAGGGTTATGGTAAAGACAACCTTATACCACATTCAGGCATCTGGAGGATAGGCAGGCTATAAATATAGTAAATAAATAAAAGAATGCAATTTCTCATTCTCTCTTTCTTTCTCTCAAGCTATCAATGCTTATAAATAAGCAAGCAGGTAGGCAGGCAGGGCTATGGTACATCCCACTAATTCACTTCTAGTCCTCCACCTAAGGCCATTTCCACATGACAACGCTCTTCGGTGTCATGGTGCTGCAATCCTGGCTCCAGAAGGGGGTGCGTCAGCAACACTCCCCTCCACACCTCACTGACTCCCTACAGAAGAGAGTGTGATGGTGCTGTCTCTTCCTTCCACAGTGCAGGTGGGCATTTTCCCATGCTGTGCTATGGAAGGAAGCATTGCCATTGCACTTCCATGGTTTCTGCACAGCCGGGAAGGCCAGGAGTGTTGTGCAATGGTAAGTGCAAAACAGATTTTTGTTTTGTTTTGCAAAAAACGTGTCAGTGCGATGCTTGGGGATGGGCTAGCAGTGGGCTGGTGACGATGTCGTTTGGAAGCACAACCTGCCAACTGTTGCCATCCTGTCCCAAAAGCAGCTTAGCCACATCCAGTGGAAATGGCCCCAGTCAAAATGTTAAGCACAAACAAATCCCGTCTTTGTTGTCGTGCGGTGGTTTCCAGTTTAGGGTGACCTTAAGGCAAACTGATCAGAGGGTTTTCTGGGGCCCTTCTAGAGCTTGGAAAACCCAATTTCTGAACTATTTCCCCCAGAGTTTCCCTGGAATGACCAAAGGATTCTGGGAGTGGTAGTCTAAAAATTAGCTTTTCCAAATTCTGCATCTCCCCCCGCAAAAAAAAAAAAAAAAAAAAAAACCATCTGATTGTGTTCCTCTATATTTGAAACTCTGGTAACTTTGTGATGCCCTTCTTTTTTTAAAAAAAAAAAAAAGCAGATGGATGGTGATCTGCTTTCTAAAATGATAAAAAGGTAGTTTTTCCAAAATGATCCCAGAAGCACAATAATCTCTGGGGGAAAAAAGTGACAGCAATTCATTATTTTTCGCATCAAAACAAAACAAAACAAAAAAAAAAACCCAGACACCTCCACAAAAAGCTGTGCTAACTTTAGTGTGTATAAAGAAAACACAACGGTTGTGATCCGAAGAATCAATTTGCACGCACAACAGGAGGGCCTGAATAGACTGCATGTACAGACACAACTGTTGCTTGCCCAGCAAAATCTGTTGTCAAAGAGGCAACCAGCTATTTTCTTTTCAGCAGTGGGAAAACCAGCAAAACTCCAGCTCTCTATTGGATCCTCCCTTGCACATATATATCACTTCTTTGTGTCTCTCTCAAAGCAAACTATCTATAAATTACATGTTACATTAATTAGGCCACCCATCAGAGCAACAACAGAGGCTCTCCACTTTTCTTTTAATAACCGAATGAGGGGGAAGGGTTTAGAAAGAAACCAGTCAAAGAGGGAAGCATGAAAGCTCCCTTCTGCTTATGTGATAACAGAGGGGAAGTTGCAGGCTATCTAATTAATATAATATGAAAGCTGACCATCATTTTACCCCAGCATGGCTCTTTGTCTGGATCATGTGGTACTACCAGGCATGGATTATAATGGTCTGAACCAGAAACTGACACTATTGTCCACTCATGTCACTAAAAAAACCTTGCTACTCCAGAAAACACAAAGGTCAGAAATATACAGTCTCATGCACTTGCTTCCACTGGTGGCTTTTGTCCTTAAGAAAAAAAGAATAAGAATAAGAATGGCAATGCTGTTGTTGATGATGATATGCAGAATCCTAGCATTACTATAATTGGGCTTCAGATGCTCCAATAATAAACAAATATTCACACTCACAGTGAACTCTAAAATTCTTTTGTCTATCAATAAGAGAAAACACTGGCATAAGGATAAGATTACTTATGAAAATAGTGCTTCTTATTATAAATTCTATACAACATGGAGTAATCAGTTGTTGCATGGTGAGCATGATGCAACTTCAGTACCAAAGTCATTCAGTGCTGTTACATATACTTTGTGATTATGAGCAAGTTATTTGGTGTCCATATTCAGTGAACATGAGTCCTCTGGTAGCATGGGAAATTCTGTCGTACTGGAAAACCAGCTGTTACATTTCTCAGGCTCTTCCAAACCCTAATTTCACAGTGAGGTATCCTGTTTTACTATGAAAGCGGGTGTGTGGTTTCCTCTTTCACTAAAGAACCTGAGCAGTTTGCTTTGGAACTGCCCAGATAAAAGCAGTTGGACACGCTACAGCTGCAGAGCTCCGGAAGAAACTAAGTGGAATTCCATAATAAAAATGTGGCCCTTAGTTATTCTGGTGGCATTGAGGGTCTGAACTGGAACTTTAAACGTGGGAGATTGCACAGTAATTATTCCTGTGTGCTGCCCAGTGAGCCTCCACAGTTGATTTTTGGCCATACAGGCAGTGCAGCAGGGAGAGGGATGGATAGAGAAAAACTGACTGTTTCTCTCTTCAGAATACTTCCAAGTTCGCCAAGGAAATGCAGCTCCTAGTTTCCAAACTTTGCTTTTAACATGATTATGGCCATATATTTGTTTTTACTGTTCTTGCCAAAGGTGAAAGATGTAAGATACACTTAAACATAGTTGGCCACATAGTGCCGCATCTCAAAGAACAGGCCCACATAGGGAATCATACGCCAGAAATCATCACCATCATTTCAAATCCAAGAAAGGCAGCTCATCTAAACATATATTTTTAATAACTGTATGAAATATATATATATTTTAAATAGGACAGCTGTAATATCTACATCCCTAACCACTGGCCTTTCTGGGTAGGATAAAGATCAAAATATCTGAAAAGCCAAAGGTTTCCCAGCCCTCTTTTACAGTGACAAGTGAACATATGGAAGTCATTCTCACACTAAAGTGTGTATTATTCCAAACAGTATATTAGAAGACTAAAGAACAGCTTTGAATAATTTTGGACTGGGGTGTGTTTTTTAAATAGTCCCACTGAGTTTAACAGTCTACTAGAACCAAGCACTCTAATGTGCTATCAGAGTATTATGATGGGTATCCATGAAACAGAACTGAAATTCTGCTGAATATTTATGCTTCAGATGATGTCTTAGTCCTTACTGAGAAGCCTAAGGAATACTCTAATTGTCTTGATCATTTAAGCTGCTGCTTTAGCATAACCTGGACAGGCTACAACAGCAATCCTGTGCACATCTATTCAGGAAAAAAAAGGCATATTGATTTCAACAGGATATATACATAAATTAGTGCCCATAGGATTGCACCCTAGATCAAACTTGAACCTGTATTTTCTAGATATGTCCTGATAAAACAAGGGCACTGTGAAGGCACAGAAAAGGTACGGAAATGATTGGATCACTAACACAGTATCCTGTAAACCAGCCTTCACAAAACCAATGCTTTTCTATGCTACAGAATCACTTATATCAGCTGTGGCTGATGTAAGATGTAGTCTCACACAAGAACAAAAGTGTCAAATTGGAAAAGGCTGCTGTAGACCTTTCAGCAATTCTGCCACATGTTCAGCGGAGGAGAGTTGGCAGAGAGGTGCAGCTGGCAATGTTTGGTCTGTCATCAAAAGAAAAGCTTCCCCACAGACTTCTGATGGGCATCCACAAGATTAGAACTGAAACTGTGTTCAATATTTATGCTCCAGACACCACTTCAGTGCCCACACAGAAGTCTAAGTAATTTCAGTTTATCATCTGCTGTTGTACAATGACTTGTTACAATCAAAGCTTTGTTTTCAGCTTAACATAAATGGACACAAGGTAGAATTTGTTAGTAGATAACCCATTACAAAGCTCCACTGAAAATTATCCTCCTGCTGTGGTAAAATCTTCCAGGTTTTTTTTGTGTTTTGTACGTATTGTTTCCATACACACAACGTATTTGCTTACATTCATTATACTCAACATAAACCATCTATGTTTTCTCTTCCACAAATGTCTCTATGATATTTATTTGAAGAGCATCCACTATTAAAAGCATCTCCTAAAAGTAAAGGAAAGCAAAGTAGCTTCCTAGTCAAATCTATGCAATATAATGATAATCTGAACATACCAAAAAAAAGCTTACACCCCAAAACAAACACAGAATAAACCACTAGCCTGTGTTTTATCATCACAAAAATCTCATCATGACAATTGCTTAGAGATGGAAAGGCCCAGACAAAAACCAGGAAAAAAATAACTTGGGAAAAAGAGGTGTTCTTTCTCCAAAGCCATTTTAAGAAAATGAAATATGTCCTTTTTGAAAAATAAAATGTTTAAGATAAAATGTTCATGTATTTACTCTCCCTAAAATATTTATAAAATCTATGTAACAGGGAGACTTTTATATAAGACTATGTACAGGATCAAATCATTGCAATTCCTAGTGCTGGTTTTCTTTATTCTTTTTATAGGAATGAGTGTCTTACGTCTTCTTGACACTACAGAGAACTAGAAGATACAAAATGATTTTCTTTGTTATGCTAATACTGATGGTTTCTTACATTTTTACTGGGGTTTTTTTGCCTTCTCCTCATAAATTGACAAAACCAAAAAGGTTCCTTACAGCTCTATCTGGAATAATAAACAAACAAACAAACAAATAAATAAATAAAATTTTAGAGGCAAATTCTGTTTGTAATTATAATGTAAAGAAACTGTATTTTTAATAGCACTAACACAATAATTTTATGCAAAACCAAATTAGACATTTTATCCTTCTCAGGTAACAAAGTGACTTTCAATATGTAAGAGGTACTAATAATCCAATTTTCGGTATTTCCAAAAATCTCCTTTTTCTCCAAGACAAAAACAAAAAGTTTTCCCTCATGGCTTCAAAATTTCCTGAATTTTTACACCTTTGCAGGTGTTTCATTCCTCCCTCATCACAAACTTCCCTACCTATAGTCCTGGAATACAGGATCTTTCCTGCTTTGTGCCAAATCTTGGTAAGGTTCCTAAATGTGACTCAAGATTTGGGAATGCAAAGCAATCTCGACATTTTGGAATGCAAATGTAAGTGTTAAAATAACTGGAATCTAATATTTGTTACCCTGATTTCTGTGGGTCCTGGGAGGGACACCTAAATGCACTCTCAATTATATAAGTTGGGGAAATTAGCCAAGAGCACAGCCTAGCAATATGAGAGGCAGGGTAACGTAGCGAGATCTTGAACCCTACGTTTACAGGGTCAGGCCAAGTCAAGGAGCACACAGAAGTTGAAATAATAAATGTTGTTTTATTAAAAATACAATCAAACAGTGTATGCAGCACACTCACACAGATAACTAAAGAAATAAAGGTTGGAGTGGGATAGAGGGATTTTTAGAGGAGCAGTTGGTTTGGGTAATACTTCACCTGTCCTGAAGCCTGGTTGGAAGCGAAGAAGCTGGGGAGCGTGGATCTCAGCACGTGGAGCTGAGGGGAAGGCTCACTGGACAAAGTGACAGCAAGGCGGGATGGAAGCCAAGAGCGATCCAAGGAAGCGCTCAAAGTCAGGGGTTCTTATAGGGAAAATTGTGACTGCAGGCTAGTTCGGACTTGGGGAAAACAATGGATTTGGGGCTGGAGACAAAGCCTCCGAAAGGTCAGAATTTGAATGATTGAATTATAGCCGAATTGTCAATAGGATAGCCAGTATGCAAACGCGGAGTGCTTGAGTGCTGTATAGTCCGATCATCAAGCTGCCAGCGTGGGGCAGAGGATCTTTTGAGAGCTGCGTGCATACATAATTGAGGTACTTGCCTTGAGGCCTCCTGAAGCTGCGAGTCGGCTATTTCTGGCCTGCCTGTATTGTGTTGGAATATTACGGCGATTATCAGCCATGCCTGTCTGTGAGGTTGTCCAGGGGACCTCGCAAGCACGTGGAGGGGAATGCATATGTGAGGCTGAATTACCGATATCAAAAGATATCTTTATATCCCACAAGCTCAGGCTAGCCAGGGCAGTAACATATTGTCCTCCTGAACCCAGAGCTGCTACTGGTAAAAGCAGTGTCTGCCTGCATCCATTACTGGAGAATATTGAGCCAGAGCCCTTTCACACTACATAATTCTACCACTATGATTCCACTTTAACTGACATGGTTCCATCCTATGGAATTACGAAATTTGTCATTTAGGAAGGATACTTGCAATTCTCAGTCAGAAAACAATAGTGCCTTCCAGAATTACAAATGCAAAGATTTCATAGAGTGTTGACACGGCTGTTGAAACAGAAACATAATACCATAGTTATGTATGGTGAAGGAGTTCCAGCCAAAGTGATTCATTCACTAGTTACTTCCAGGATGGACTACTGTGAGATGATCCAATTCATGGGGGATTGCCTTTGAAAACCATCCAAAAGCTTCAGTTGGTCCACATGCTGCTGCCAAACTATTGTCCAGAAGTTGCCAGTTGAAACCTGCTACTTCAGTCCAAAACTTTCAACCTTCACTGACTGCCTTTTTGCTCCTGGACTCAATTCAAGTTGCTGTTTCTTACATTCTAGAATATTAAATGAGTTGTAGTTCAGTTACCTTTATGGGAGAATTCTTCCTGATATTTCCCACTGTGGCCCTTTAATCAACAGTAAAGCTCTCCTTCTGGTTCCCTGACCTCTGAAGAATTGCTGATGAGTATAAGAAGCAGAGCCTTTTTGTTAGGGCACCTACACTGGAGAATGCCCTTCCCTAGGAAGTCTGCTTGGCTCTGACCCCCGTTTTCCATTGCCAGATGATGACAGGGTTTTTCATGTTGATTTTTTGGAGAGGGGGAAGGCTTGATTTGTTCTGCTGAGGACTTTTCCCTTCACTGTTCTGCTGAAAATTTTAGTTGGCTGTCGTTGTTGTGTGCCTTCTAGCTATTTCTGACTTATGGCTACCCTAAGGTGACCCTATTATGGGGTTTTCTGGGGCTGAGAGTATGTGACATACTCAAAGTCACCCAGTGGGCTTCTGTGGCCAAGTGGGGAATCGAATCCTGGACTCCAGGGTCATGGTCCAATGCTCAAACCACTACATCATGCTGGCTCTCTGATTTTCATGTACACACTAATAATCTGTTACACTCTGTCATTTGGCTCTTGCTTGTTCTTTGTCCAGATGTATTCATCCATATCATATTCACATATAAAATAGAATATTTGTTTTTTATATTAACTAAATTGTGCAAATGAGAAGACCAACCCTATTTTCCTGTCCCACTAGCCCTTAGTGCAAGAGATGGATCTTTTGAAGCTCTTTTCTTGTAGTCATTGGAAGTAATATCAATATCTATCATGCAGATATACTTACTTAGTTTCTTCATTACTATCCCTTAGATGGCCCATTTAATCAGTAAGGCTGTGATAATGATTAGGTCTTATTGTGTTTAACCTCCATTTTTATCATCACCTTTATTATTGTTTATATGTATTTTGCATTTTTTTTATTTTTAGACTGTTCATTATCATTTGGAAGCTTTTCAATACTGGCCCAAATCCAGAGAAAGTTAGTGATGTTTAAGTCTCCATGAAATCAATATGTTAGCTGTGACTCATCATGTTCTTTAAAGTCAATTGGATTAATTTTCTCTGGATAGGTGCCACCATTTTTAGTCACACTCATAAACTGCCTTACTACCTTTTAGAACAGAAAGGAAGATGTAAAACTCTTTAAACACATACCTAAATAACTCTGTTTGAAGGAACAAATTCTAGAAGTGAAAGGCAGGAGGGAAGAAGGACTTCTCTCCCCTCTTCTCCATACTACATTTCGTGAACCAAATGGGCTGTCATCCATTCCTTTGGGCATTTTGAATAAAATGAATATGAATGGCTCCATCATGCCTAGTTTGCCCTCAAACACTATCTTTATTATGACTAGAATTCATCAGATGAACCTGACAAATACAGAATGAACAACAAAACGATGTTACTCATCTCACCTTGGGTCTCTCATACAGGTCTTAGAATCAACTCTGTACTGCAAGACAGTGGCTGTAGCCCCCCAGAGCTTTCCACTGCAATAGCAAATGTACCTCAAAATTTTTAATATCAACACACATGGCCAAGTTGTTTTTATGATGAATGACTACTTTTATTTATGACAGGTTCTTTGAAATCAGTAATTTTTGTTATGAACTACGGTTTAAACAAAATAAAGCTTTACATTGGAACATATGCTTCCCAGATAATTCTCCATTCTTTTGCTTAAGCTAAATTATTTGCATAAGGAGAGGAAAACAGGATCTTCTTGTTCTAGAAAATTGCCACACTTTTTGGCAGCTACAAAAGTTCCATTTGAATCCCACTAGTTTAAAACAGTTACAGCTACTAATGTTAAATATGATGGTATGTCTTTAATTATACATCAACTGAAGCAAAGAAATACATTTACCATCTAGACTTTCTCTATGGGAAGTGCATCTCAAGGTATCTGAGGTAGGAGATTGGCAATTTTTTTCCCCAACGTGACAGAAATCAGCACTATATTCTTCCCACTGGCTGCAACTGTTTCTATTACTTGGACTCTCACCAGCCAGGAGCCAATGGTTCAAGAACTTGCACTGGTTCATAGATGACCACTTTGATTAGTATTGCTCTAGAGTATTCTTATCTCCTGTTACAGGTGCAGCATAAAGTCAGTTCTAAAGAAAGACTACTGTATCATATTAATTTATTTGGATATAATACACTCAGCTACCTCAAGTTCTATATTATTGTAACTGCAAAATTGTATAAAGAATGTTCCTTTTTTTTTACAGTTTTCCTTCCCATATAACTAAACAATCTCTACAGCGTTTATAAATGCGACACATTCATCAACAAAAAGCAGTTCAGAAAGATAGTAGCCAAGGAGAAATGTGCTATGATCCTTATTACCAACACTGCTACTCAGGTTTTAGGCACTGTGTGTGTATGTGTTTGTGCTTTCAATTCATCTGTTGACTTATGACAACTCATGCATCTCCTAGGGTCTTCTTAGGCAAGGAATACTCAGAGGCAGTTTTGGAAGTTCCTTCCTCTGAAATAAAGCCTACAGCACCTGGTATTCATTGGCAGTTTCCCATCCAAATACTAACCAGGGCTGATCTTGCTTAGTTTCAAGATCAGACAGGATCCCATTCCTTTAGGATATTTAGGCCTTTGGATGTAAACCATCATGCATACACATAAAGGATTCATTTCAATCCCACCATTATCACCTACTCACACTGTATCAGAAAATTCTTTTGAAATTCTGCCAACTGGAAAGTAGGGTACTAGGGCGGATGAGAGGGAAAAAAGGCTCCCTCATATTTCTTCAGCCACCAAAAATAATGTATATCTGCACAAATTAAAAGTACAGCTGTTTTCCTGAGTTACCTTAATTTTTAATATGTTACTTTCTATTGATCTGTTAGTAACGTCAATAACCAGGTGTACCTTCAGATTCTCGTAGTGTTAAGAAAGCATAGCTTGTGCACTATGAATCCAATCAATAGTTCTTATTAGTGCATGATAGTCTACAGTAAAGCAAGATCAATACAGTTTTTACTTAAGCCTTTATTCTTCATGCTGTGGATGTTCTTTAAAAACAATGCAACATAACGGGTCCTCTCCTATGTAAGGATATTGAAAGAGATTTTGGCAATTGCTGGTCATGTTTTTTTTTCACATACAAATCAGAGAATCATTGCACAAAGGCATTAAGAATGCAAAGATATATTACTTATGCAAGAAAGCATGCTGAAAAGCAAAGCTTCATTATTTATGGGATATAGCAACTTCATACTCTCCAAAATTTCATTGATCTAAACCAGGACACATATAGCCAAGTAATATCAGACTGAAGTCAAGATGGCAAGTTATTAATGAGGAAAAACATGCAACCTAAGAGAAGCTGCAGCAGTTTGCTTTTTCTTAAGCCTATAGGGAAGAGCAAGTTTCCACCTTTACCTCTCCTCTCTCCCGTATTGAGCTGACTGAGTACAAACTACTTTTGCCCATTGAACTTGGTCTGCAACAAAAGAAGCAGGCTGAAGACAAAAGGAGAAAGTGAGAGAGAGAAATCAGTACCTTTTAAAAGCAACTGAAAATGAGAGATGATAGAGAACTGAGACTATCCCAAATCAGACACTAGGAGGGTTATGCAACTTGACAATATTTAGATGTCTGAGGTCAAGTCATATTTATTATTTTGCTGGGATCAGCCATGTTCGTAATAATTTTTAGCTGTGCTAGATGAAGCTGAGGTGTCGCATGAAAGGCAATCACTGTCTCCTGTTGTATGACTAGCCACTGCCTGCTGTTTGTTTGTTTGTTTGTTTGTTTGTTTGACAATGGCAGCTGCATGGAAAGGACTAAGACCTCCTAAGTATCACTCTGCATAAATCTGGCAGACCTGGATTTTTCCATACAGAGCCTGCTAAACCTTGAAATGTATGTGAGAGTACCTTTGGCAATCTCAATGACTTGGTCTTGGTGGCAAACTTAACAGTAACTTCTTAGTTTCAAGTGCAAGTCCAAAAAGTAAGAACACCGCAAGCTGTAGCCCAAAAGAGTGGGTTTTTTTTTTTCAAATCACTGAGCAAAACTTGGCACAATAATAAATGCTGCAGACCTATGACACGCCCATCAGATCCATTAGGTTCTAGCACGTTTCTGCCACAAGAGGAATTATAAATTCTTCCTGAAGTTCATCCTGTGGTCAAATTCAGCAGCAACTCAAGGGGCATGGAAGAAACCTGTCGTGCTCTGGTAGCTCATGCTCTAGTAGCTCATCACGTGGTGGGCTGCTTTCATAGAACTGAACCAGTTCATTCCCAGTACAGGAGAAGGTCAGCATGAGTTCAGTGCTGTTACACAATATAGGCCATGATCACTAATTCCAAGCTTTTGCTGCCTTGGTCACACACCAATGAAGCTGGATTCTGGTTGCTTGGATGCTTTCAATCATCACACAAAACACCTATAAAATGAAATCTCCTCTACTTTAGTACATGACCATGTTGAGAACAGAGACCTTATCAGACCAAATCACGCATTAGTTAGTCCAACGTTGCAAACTGCTCTGTGTGAGAACACCTCTAAATGCCGTCATATTTTTTTACTGCCATTGTAAAACGGCAACACCAAACAAATCACATACAGATTTAAGCTATAGTTTTAATTTAGAAAATCCATGGTGCTCTCTTGTTTTTGACTTTGTAAATGAAAACAGAATGCTCCAGCAGCCTAGTAGCAGCAAAAACCATTATGAAGCTGCAGTGACGCAAAAACTATACTGAAGACTAGAACTTCAAAGGCATCTTTTAAAAGAAAACGAATAAACAAAAACGTTATCCCAGAACACGGAGTTTTGCCTCAAGGATCATCAAAAGGGAACAAACAAAAATACTGACCAAATATATTTTGTTTTGCATAAATGTTTTGGTTTTGACCCATTGCGAAAAAAGCTCAAACACAGCTTTGAAGGAAATTATCTGTGTAAAATCAAACCAAGAGACCAAAGAAGTTACCACAGCTTGAATTAGTTCTCCTGTGCACAGTTTTTTAGGAAAATAATTTCTTTCCATTTTCTTTCCTTTTTTTTCCCATGGATACATTGAGTTTCCACACGTTGGGGAAAAAATAGATCAGATTTCCTTTCATTTGTCTGTGTTACTTCTTTTTTATGTTATTAAAAATCAGACAAATTCCAGTTCTACTAGATATAGTTCTGAACATGGTTTATACCTAGGACAGTCTAGCATATGTTTTCTTAAGAAGCAGTATCTCAGGCTAATGCTTATCCCACCCAAAGTAAATCCTCACCAGCATATTCTTTACCTACAAAGCACAACTGTTTGTCGTCTACTATTGCAGTAGGAAGCAAGTTCTCTCATATTCTGCGGTATGACTATTAGTTCTTCACTACTAGCTCTACGCTAATGCAATTTACTACACAAAGCGCTTTTGAGAGTGCTTTAATTGTATATTCCTGCTCTGAAGAGGGTAGACTGGACAGCCTTGCAGTCCCTTCCACCTCTGTGATTGTATTGCTGCACAATGTGGTAGATTGCCGGCTGGCAATAGCAAAATGGCATGCAACGTTACTTCTCCCATGCCATGCCCCAAAAAGGCATCCCCAAATAACCAGCAGAGATGTGGCAATGAAGAATGTTGCCACTGCCAATAACTTCGGTCAGATGACTTCTGAAAAGCGGCAGAGACATTTCTCTTCAGGGTCCCACCTCTGTGGAAGGGGTCAACTGTCAGTCAAAGGGGCGGCAATTCCATTTCTGAGGCATTCTTTCCAGTGAGGTTGATGTCTGCTGTTGCTAAGCAACAGTAGGTTACTTAGAGCTATGGGTGTTTCTGGAGAAGAGTTGCTAAAATCTACAAATGTTTCAAGGAAACATTTTCAGGTATTACAGTACATCACCCTTCAACAGTCTTCTGGACATAGCTGGATTATAGTCTCCTATGGTATTTTCTTCTATGCATGTACCATTTCCTCAGGCTGCCTCACATTCTCGGAGTCTCTTCTGTCCCAGGATATATCAAAAGCAAAAAAAGCCCCAAGCGTGGGGCTATGACAATTATTTTAAATCAAAATGAGACACATCCTTGCATACAAAGACCCTGCATGACCTTTCATGAATATTTCTTGCAGATAATTTCCCATAAAGTACAACTGAATACAGGTCACAGTAATACGATGGGAAGCTTGCATTCATCGGTGAAGAATCCATAATGCATGAACATTTCTGTTTTTCAAAACCAACAATCTTTCTTGATTCAATATACTACCATGTCTGCCTGTTATGGTCAACAGAAAACGCCGTTTTGCATGTCCCACCATAAGAAACATGTGAGAACAAGAGGAGAAGCTTCTCTGCTGTAGAACCTGTGAGGTGAAACTCCCTCCTCAGGAAGGAGATCCCGCAATCTTTTCCACATGGCCATGCTGGGTAGGGCTGACGGGACAGAAGGAAGTCAAAATATCTGGTGAGCTAAAGGCTCCTCACCCATTGTCACTCTGTGTGTTTTGAGTTGTTACTCTTCTAAGGTCTGCCCCCAACGGTCAAAGACTGCAGGACCGTCTTTGTGTGGAAAGTACAAGGCTGACCATTTCTAATTCAAACCACTAGAAAGACAAATAATTTATCTGGCATCACTCTCGCTACTGTTGCAGTTAATCTCCTCCCTGTTCTGTGCTACCCATCCATCCCTTCCCCACACTGCACAGTCAAAATCCATCTGTGGCCTTGCAAAGGAGAATGGGAGACTTTTTAACATACATCCTCCCCATTTCTCACTTATTCTGTACTCACCTGATTCTGACTTCTGAGACTGCTGCCTAACAATGGGCCTTGCACATTCTCCCACTTCAGATATTCTGCAAGCAGCAAAGAGCGCAAGAGACTGTTGCTAGGCAACAGCCCCAGGTGCTTATCATTCCCCCATAACTCCCCCCTCATGTGAAGTGGGAGCAATCATGCCATTAGATTTAAAGTGAGCACCAACACACTGCTCTGCATCAACCTATGTCTTTGCAGCGTAACATTCTAAACTCTTAGATATTCCGAGTTCTACCTTTTCAACAATTCTGTTTGCAGTCATCTGCCATATGATCTGGAAGGCTGTTTTCACATTTACCGGCCCCTTCAAAGCCAGGGACGCATGGGAATGTAGAGTAAAAACAACTCAATGTATAACAGCTTTAAATAGTTTTCTGGGCATGGAAATGTACATCCAGTACTTTGGAAATTACATTGGACCATATGCATTTGTTTTTATTGGTAAGAACAATAAAGCATACACAAGTTGTTTGTCTCAAGCATGTCTAGGAGGTTTAAATAACTGCCCTTCCCATCACCCTTTTCCAAGTACCAGATGTGAGTACCGTCAGTGGAAGTGGAACAGACACAAGCATGACAATCCAATTCTTTGCATACAGAGGAAGAAAAACACAATCCGAGAGCCTTCCAAGGTCAACGCAGGAGACCGAGGCATCTGTCAGCACTGGAAATTCATCCATTTGCTTGTTCTGTATATAAAACGTAGCTACGATACTATTAACAGCTTCATGCTTAAAATAATCCAGACTTCAAAGTGAAGGGACACTTCCAAGTATACAGGTCTAAAAATATTCTGACTTTTATGTTTAAAAAAAAAAAGATTGCAGGCAAAAGAAATCTTAAGAATTAGTAAAAAAAATCTTAAAAAATGTTTTGGTTGGCCTACAAAGAGGAAACAGGAGAGACAAGAGAATCAGAGCTGAATGACCATAGTCAGTTTTTGAACGTGAAACTTTGATAAGGAACCAATCTTCCAAAACAACTTGTGCCTTAAGAGGAAGCAGTTTTCAAAACTTGTGGTCTTAATTTACTATTGTTGTGAACAGGAAAACACAGGACTTTAGCATTTCCATATCCACAGGGTTTATTGGGTGAAGTCCCCAATAGAGAAGGAAATATGACACTAAAAAACTTCTATGTCTAAGTAAAAAAGACTCCCGCTAAGGTCAGCAGGATACTGTAAGATGAAAAAGATAAACGGCCAAGACAAAACAGCAACGCTAAATGCCCATGCCTGCCCAGCTCATGTAGACCAGAGGTATATAAACGTATTTGCAGCACCACTAACCATAGCAACATCTATCACTTACACTTTATCTATTATATTCCATAATTCTGTGTGCAAATAACGCCAGCAACTGGTCTTCTAAAACATTCATACCTGTTTTAAATCCAATGAAATAACAGTAGGCAAATCTCTTAATCTCACTTACAAAGATTATGGTTTAAATCCTGGTGCTAGTGTTAGAGTGAATATACAAACCGCACTTCATCATATCCCCAGGTGGACACAGAACTGAACTGAACCCCCAAACACAAGGTAGGAAGAAATAAAGGAAAGAAAAACAAAACAAAGAAAACACACACAAAAAACAACTTTGGCCAAAGGATCCCTCCAAGTATCAAAACTGTATTTGGTATTGCCTACTAATAGCAGTGATAAGGAGAGATGGTGAGAAAAACAATGAAGCAAAGCTTTTATCTGGATTCAGACAGGGGAGGCAAACAAAAGTGATTTATTATCCCAAAAGGAGACAGACAAACTGGGGTCTGGAGGAAGGCATGAAGGAAGAGCTGAGTTTTAAAGGAGGGGATCCCCAAGGACAGCACTAGTATCAACCAGAGTTGACCCAATGCATCAATGGGAAAATGCTAAGGCAATATATATACAAATCCCATTGATTCAATGGGTCTACTTTAAGTGAGGCTAGTAATGGGACTTAGGCCCATGTTACCAAGTTTGCTTTCCAGAAATTTGCAACAGAAGTGCTACTATACTACTTCAGCATGCTTCAGTTTCCAAATACAGAAAAGTAATACTATACTGCAATAAAAGACACATGTCACACCACTCACTGATGATTTGTTTCAGACATGCCTATCTTACTTCTTACTATTACAGTCTCAGGCTATAGAACTCACAATACATAAAAATCACCATGTAAAACAAAATCAATCCATTATTAATTGTAACAGTATTTAAGAATTAAAGCCGTTGCTTTATCAACAGTTGTCAACTTGCAAAGTATTCACCCTTTAGAAACATGCGACACAACGGTCATTAGCAGTTGCACCAAAGGCCCACCAAAAATGTTAATCTTCACCTTCACTAACGTCAATACCACATGAAAGTGCCACTGGCACCAGATAAGTGCTGTTTTGCAAGATTCCAAAGGCATGAAACCACAGAAGTGTGTACTCTCCTTTGAACATCTGCATCTCATTAAAGACTGGTGGTAACAGGATAGGGGGCCTCCTATAAAAAGACTGATAAGGGAGGGGGCTGTCAGTGAGACACCTTAATCCAAGTTCCCCTAAAGCTTTATTGTTTATTTCTGGCACTTTGAATTGCACCTTGATGCCAATTCAGATCTTTCAGTGCTGGTGGAATACATTCATTTCAGGAGGTCTGCTTAATAACATACTTTCAATAGTCTGAATGGTTTTCAGAAACACTCCTAAATAAAATATATTACAATAGTCTAACCTTGATTTAATCATAATATAGGAAATACTGCCAAGGTTACCTATTTCCAAGAAGAGATGCAGCTGAAACAGTAACTCAAGTAGATAAAAAAGTGGGGTTTCATGCCATGGAAGCCGATTAGATTGATAAGGTCAGACCCCAGTCTGAAACCTGAAAGTGAAAACCCAGTTGGCATAACTTGCTCTTGGTCTGCTGACCTTTGCAGAACCAGAACAATCCCAAACTGAACTTTGGTTTATTTGTCATCATTAGCCCATTCCTGCCTACAAGCATCAGCTCAAGGCATCCATCAGCTTCCTGGATTCAGTGAAAAGTAAAGCCAAGTGTCATCAGCATACCCGATAGCACTACATCACAGATCTCTCAACAACCATCTGAGGATACAGGGGTGTGTAACAGCCATCAGCTCAGCATTAATTGAGATCAAACATTCATCTTTGCTGAATCAAACGAAAAATAAGCAACATAACTTGTTCTGTGAGCAGCGACTTCCATGCAATGTATTATCCCAGCAAATGTTGTTGTGTGCCTTCAAGTCATTTCTGATACTTGAGGCGAACCTATCATGGGGTTTTCTGGAGCTGAGAGTCTGTGACATGCCCATAATTACCCAGTGGCTTTCCATGGCTGAGCGGGGAATCAAATCCTAGACCCTTTTCGCACGGCGTTTTTGAAGCGAAAGTGCCCCTTGAGCGTCGCGTAAATGTGAGGAGCGATCTGCATGACGTACTCACATTTACGCGACACTCAAGGGCCTGATGCAGACTGTGCATGCATCTTTTCATTTTCGGCTCAAAGCCAAAAATACTGCACAGTCGCGCATCGCTCCGGGGCCTTGCATGCAGTGCCTCGGGAGCCGGGCCAGTCACGCGTTCTCTCCTCAGTGCAGCCTGGGAGGTCCCAGGCTGCACTGCGAACAGAAGAGGTAGGGCGCTCGCGTGAGGAGGAAGGAGCTGCGGAGCCGAAGCAGCAGGGATGCGGCAGTGTTCCTCCGAAGCCTTCTCGCGCGAGAACCCCAACCCAGCAGCGCGAAAAGGTAAGGTGCAAAAAGGGCCCTAGTCTCCAGAGTTATAGTCCAATGCTCAAACCACAATACCACACTGGCTCTTGGCAAATACATCACCCTAAACTCCACACAAGGGAGGATCAGTGGGAAGGAGTGCTCAGCATCTTCTGGGAGAAATCTGCTATGTGTTCCCCATACAAATGTTCTTCCTTTGTCCAATCAGGCTTCCTCTTGGTTCTAAAACCTCTCTGGCACAGAAAGTCATGGGTGAGTGGCAAGCTTGTCATGGGTGGGAGAAGATTTAAATGCCTACCTGCAAATGTTTGCAGGCCATCACATTAGCTTTAGGAATCCCATGTGTTTCCTAATACAGTCTCCTGGCACCTCCAAAAAGGCTCGAACTCCTGTACCTTTCTTCTAGAAATGAAGTACTTACTATAATCTCTGAAGTCAGTCATCTCACCAAAGAAACACATTGATCTGAGTTTAAATTTCAAACAGGTGAAAAGCCAACTGCTTTTGATTGCCTATCTCATGGGAAAAGTAGAATGCAAGAAGACAAGCCCTTAAATCAGTAGTATTGATTATATTTAAATTATTTTTCTTCTTTAAGGTAAATGCAGCAGCACTTCCTACTTCCTACTGTCCATTAGCCATATACATATACTCCAAACAACAATAATCTTGAGTCCTGCTGGGACATTTTTTTCCCTCCAAATGTTAACTACGGAAGACTCATCACCTCTTCCTCCTCCTCTAATCACCTTTCTTCCCCTTTCCTCAAAACTCTACTTCTAGCCATAAATTAAGATTTGCAAAGCCAGCAAAATATTTAATTGACATCGAAAAGCTCATCTTTGGAATACGAATGAACCTACCCTGTAACCATATCAGCTTTATCAGCTCTTTGTTTCTGTTGACAAAAATAAACTATGTCAGGAATTCCGTTATAGTGCTGCTTACCATTAAAAAAATACAAACACAGAAGAGTATTCTTTAAAAAAAAAAAAAAAGCTGTATACTACTTTGTACTCCCTGAAGCACACCAGAAGTGATAAGGAAGAAGAGTAGATGTTCTATTCTAATACTGAGGTAGAGAACTGCAGAGGGGGGGCTAATTGTCACACACACCCTTCCCCGGCCTCTCAGTGGGCCAGATGACAGCTGGAGGCATGGTATGGCAGAGTGTCATTTAATCCTGAATGGAAATGAAGGGTAGAACTTCTCAACCTAGTACTTCAACCGGGAATCTCGTTTCCCTCCCCTTCACCCTTCTTTGGATAAAAGTGGAAGGAGGAGCAAACTCAGCTAATGCTTTCAAATGCTGACTGCTACCAGTTATCTTCATATGCTGCTCTTCTCCCTGAATGAGAAGGAGAGTGATACGGAGGTGAATTCCTTCTGTTAATCTCTGCTCAATGACTGGAAACTACAGTGGGGATTCCTCTCCACTGTCTACAAAGAGTCGCTTGGGAGAAAGGTGAGATCTGGAAGTTGGAGGCTGGTAGTTTACAAACTGGGCTCTTTTTGCACCTTACCTTTTCTCACTGCCATCGTGCAGCGATCGTGCGAAAAGCCTCTTGTGGGAGGGAATCGCATCCCCTGCGCTTCCCTCCACACCAGCTGTATGCTGGACAGAAGGAAGCGCGATAGCCCTGCCCCTTCCTTCCACAGTGCAGCCGGGTACTTTCCCAGGCTGCACTGGGGGAGGAAGCATGACCATTGCACTTCCTGAAGTTTCGCATGCCAGGTAAGTGCAGGAGGGATGCAGGAGGCATGCACAATTGCAGGTCATTTACAGCAAAGAGCTGAAAATGATATAATCTGCGATTGCCACGGGATTGCTACAGGAGCACTGCGCGATCGTGAGAATGTCATGTGGAACCGTTCTTGCAATCCTGCGGCGCTCCCGTGGCCATTTGGCATGGGAAATGGTGTGCAAAAAGGGCCTGGGATAGATCCATGTGCTGAGGTTCCTCTCCATTCCAATATGATGAAAAACTAAATTTTGCTCTAATATGTTGGTGTACATATTCACATTGATGAAGATGATGACAGATCTTCTGTGTGCTCTGTCCCAACTGTCCCTTCTTCCTCTCCCTCCACACCCACAGAATCCTTTCATACTTTTCTACTTCTCCTTTCCTTTGCCCCTGACAGTTTCTTCCTCTCTCCTTCTCAGTGGTTTGAAAAGTTCACGGATCATACAAGATGGAGCAGCGATTTCCCTTAATGTGTTTTCATACTATGCCTCCGCCCCACATGGAGGTACCTACCTCTCTGTTGGTTAGGGAATCCTGTCAGCTTAGTGAATAGAAAATACTGCAATCTGTAACAAAACTTCATTGCAAAAACCAAGCCCTGAGGAACACATCCATTGGGTTCCCCATACAACATTTCACAAGTCCAGGCTTCATAATCTTGGGAATTATGGTGGACACACACACACACACACACACACACACACACCCCTTCATCAGTATAAAAGAAGACTATAAAAAGAGTCCTGCTAGATTGGATCAAAAGTCCACCTACACAGTTCATACAGTAGCTAACTATATTCCCAGAGAAAGCCCACAAGAAGGACATAAATACAATACTATCTTTCCATTCATGTGGTCTAGTGTTAATGTGTAAGGCTTTTGTGTGGTGTTAATGTGTAGGGTTTTTTTACAACAAACAAACAATGCTATGGGGACTTTTAGAAATCAAAAATGACAACAATATGGCATTCACATTCGGGCTAGTATGCATTTAGACCTCTTAACACCTTCACACAATCCTGCCAAAAATGTATATTCTTTGTTGTCTAGGCTCCCTCTCCCTCCGTATGTGCACACATGTATATGTGTAATCTTCCAGTACCAACACAATTTTAATGATGAGGCTGCAGAACTTAGCACATTAAACTTTGACACCAATTCCTAGGGATTTGTGACATTTTTCCCAGTCCTTGATCTTAAATCAGCTTCAGCAGTCTGTGGGCTAGAGCCTACATAATGCATCTATTCTCTCACAGAGTTTATGGTTCTTAAAATGAACTAAACATACACCATACAATATACGTTATTGTGGCCTTCATCCAAAAGCAGCCATATTGCCAAATGCTTCATTAGAAGGGGTGCTCGCAGGCACAAAACAAACATGTTACTCTTCACAGTGTCCCACGAAAATTCATAGGCTAAATTGAAACAGATCAGATCCAGCATGGAAAATACATTACAAATATTATTAATTATTAAAGTCACATCATTAAGATTATTCTGTGCAGGAAGAGAGGAGGGAAGGGATTCAGAGGACAAGAATTCCCCAGTGCTGACTTGAACCAATAATCTACAAGCACATGTTATTTAATTTAGAATTAATTTATTCTAAATAATTGTCTGGGAAATTTATTTTAGAAAAAAAGCAAAATGGTTTGGTGCTTTTATTGCTGTTTTAATTTGTTTGATTTGAGATCTCCTTTGGGAACCTTCTGGGTTCAAAAGCAAAAGAAAAACAGATCAAATAAGTAAACTTTGGTTTATTTTAATACTGTGTCATGGCTATTGGAGCCAGTATATCGTAGTGGTTGGGTGTTGGACGAGGGCCATTTCTGCACTACATCGTTACAGAGCTATTATTCCACTTTCAACATCCTGTGGAATTCTGGGGTTTGTAGTTTACTGAGGCCAAAGAGCTCTCTGGCTGAGAATTCTAAATGTCCCTCCCTAAACTGTGAACGCCAGGATTCCACAGGATGTTGAAAGTGCAATAATAGCATTATAACAGTGTAGTGCAGAAATGGCCTACGACTCTAGAGACCTGGGTTAAAATCTCCATTTGGCCATGGAAACTGAGTGGGTGACCTCAGGCAAGTCAAACTCTCTCAGCCTCAGACGAAGTCAAAGAAGAAGGCAAACCTCATCTGAAGAAATCTTGCCAGGAAAACCTGGTGATAGGTTCCCCTTAGGGTCACCCAAACCATGATAGGTTTGCCTCAGGGTTGTGCCTTAGGCCACAACAATATCCTCCCTATAACCACTGCAAACATTCACACTGTAACTTACAACAGAAAGCCTGAAGTCATTGATGAAGAAGTGGGCAGACAACACAAAGGCAACCGTAGTCATAGAGCCAGCATGATGTAGTGGTTTCAGCATTGGACTTTTGAGACCAGGGTTCAAATGCTCTCTCAGGCCATTTCCGCATTAGACTGTTATAGTGCCATGGTTCCACTTGCAACATCCTATGGAATCCTGGGGTTTTCAGGCGGCCCGTCCCGAAACTGCAAACCCCAGGATTCCATAGGATGTTGCAAGTGGAATCATAGCGCTATAACAGTCTAGTGGGGAAATGGCCATGGAAACCCCTGGGTGACCTCAGGCAAATCACATTCTCTCAGCTTCAGAGGAAGGTCATGTCAAGACTCCTCTGAACAAATCTTACCAAGAAAACTCTGTGTTAGGTTTACCTTAGGGTTGCCATAAGTTGGAAGCAACTTGAAAGCACACAACAAACAAACAAACAACATTATATGGACATGGACAGACAGGCTTCACAAAAAGGCTTTTTGCAATGTACTCCCATAAATTCTCTGAGGGTGAGGGCAGGGGCATGGAGGTGAAGAGGCAACTTTAAAACCAGCTGATCTTCATTTTCTCAAACCATAGCTCAAAGGTTTATCAAACAAGCTACCAAAAGGACAAAGCATGTTTGGTGGGGCTGGAGGTTGTTCTAATTGCCACACACCCTTTGCCTGCAGCTGATTACTGTCTACCTCTACGAGCTAACACAAAGTCTATGTTAAAAAGACGGCCTTCATTTGTATGTGCCTAAATCATTCCTTTGGGTTTCTGGTCAGGCTTTCCATATACAATGTTTCAAAGATAAAAGGCATCTTATTAGCTCCACTGACCTAACTGCTTTTACTAGAAACGTTAATAAAGTTGGGGTTTGTTGTTTTTATAAACACCACTGAATGCTTGAGAGTTCAAGAGCCCATCGACTTCTGTTTATATTTGGTGCCATTTCTGCTTTTCAAATTCCTTCTTTTATTTTCTATTTATTTACTTTCTAAAGTGCTGGGTTTATTCCCCCATCCCCTGTCTTGTGGACACAGCCACAAAACTGTCAACCCCATTCACTAACTTCCCACAGCTTAGTTTGGTGCATGAAATTTAAAAAATGAAATGTTTCTCCCATATGCACAACCAACTCTCTGAGGATGCATAATTGGATGCAATGTTTCACCCTGACTCTTATCTCTTTATTTCAGGTAAATAATCATATGCTGAGGCACTGAAGATTCTGAGGAAGCCAGGGCTCATGGAGTGATACTGAAGGTGCTATAAATTAATACAGTACAGTACAGAACTACAGATTCCAGCCAGGATCCAAAAGGGATTTATCACCCACTGGAACTACTTCCACCTGTGGAACAGAAAATGGAGCAACCTCCCTGCCTTCTGCAGCCCACTCTCACTCCACACCCTCAGAACCTATTCCTGAAGACTGGGAAATGATTCAAAGCAGGTTTTCTGGTGGCAGAGAAAGTTATAAGGGGGTGGAGAAGGCGAAAAAAGTCCTACAGCTCTAGCATTCTGGCTCTGCCAGAACACTGGATTATGGCTTCCATATAGCACAAACTTGAACAAAGCATTGTACTTATATAGCTTTCTCCTCTTTTGCACAGGTTGTACTTAAGGAAAGAAAGAATGGAGACTTACATAAAATGAGCTAAGAAGTCAATTTCTTAGAGGAAATTGACCAGTCAGGAGTCACACCACAGCCTGCCTTGAGCTTAGATCTTCCAGGGGCCCTTTTACACTACACAATTAGATTAGTTTTATTCCACTTTAACTGCCATGGCAATATCCTCTGTAATCCTGGGGTTTGTTGTCTGATGAAGCACTAGAGCTCTCTGGCTAAATACCCCTCCCTAAACTGCCAGTCCCAGGACTGTATGAGACAGAACCATGGCAGTTAAAGTGGAACCATAGTGCTGTGATTGTCTGGTGTGTAAACCTATTCCAAGGACATGCAGCCACTAGCATAAAGGCTCTATGCTGAGATATAATCCACTATGATACAGCTGGTGGCTTCCCTGTAAGAGGGGGCAGTAAATCCACTCTGGATTTTTGTCCAAACTTGAAAAGAGCTATCAAGAAAAGAGCTGAACTCTGTCCTCAGAAAACTGTCAGAACCTTGGTTAGCTCCTTTCAGTTTTGGACATAGAAACATTTGTACCTAAAATCCCATTAAAATTACTTTTTGCTAAATTCACCATTCCTGCATTTAAAACAAAACTTATGTGAAACGAATTCCACTTCTTAAGCAGTTTCAACCATCTCTGAGCTGAAATAACAGGACAAAAGTCAGCAAAAGACATACAGATGTCTGTAAGAAGGAATCAATGTGGTTGTGAAAGATTTATTTAAATCTGAACAACACCTTAACCTCTGGAAAAAAATGTTAATTTGGCAGTCTTTTGATCCCATTTAATAAAAAAGTCTGTTTATCAGGAGCATGGTGACAAGAAAAGATTGGTTTGTAAGCAGAAAACAGAATGCCCTTGTGAAGGTCATATTACTGCAGCCAATTGATTGAACTTTAATTCAAGTCATGGACCAGGGAATTCAGTAAAATGTAAATTAGGGTGACGCAGCGTGGAATGAACAATCAGCAGAAGGCCCGTGTCCCTACCCCCCACTGGAATCAATGGTTGCTACTGGTTACATTATTTTTGCAAAGAAATAGGTATTTAATGATGAATCAGATTGATATTGTTCATGTAAGAGCAAGGGTGCTGGGTTGGCTCAGTGGAATTTTGTGATAACCCAGTGGGGTCAAAATAAGCAGCAATTACAATTAGTCCAAAAGGCTCCAATTTAAAAAAGAAAGAAAGGGGAAAAGAACCCCAAAGTGAAAGAAAAACAAACCAAGAGGAATCTTAAGAAGTACAATAAAAATATTATTGCACATTATTGTCATGCATAAGAGGCACCAAAACCTCACCCAGGGCTCTGAGGACATTCACTTCCCACGAGTCTCCCCTTGTAAACCTTTCCCATGCAGTGCCTACACATGATTCTAACAGTAGAAACGAGAAGTTATGAGACAGAGATAAAGATATAAATGATAAATACAGATAATATACAACATATCTTAGCTTCTATGTAATGAAATAAATACAAATTGATATGCACAACGTTCTTCCTTTGCAGCTTAAGAGTTTTCACACATGAGTTTTGACAGGATCAAAATTCAAAATGACCTTGACAGATTGGATAGCTGGGCCAAAGCTAACAAAATGAATTTCAACAGAGAGAAATGTAAGGTCCTACACTTAAGCAGAAAAAATGGAATGCACAAATATAGGATGCAGGACACGTGGCTGGATAATAGTACGTGTGAAAGGGATCTAGGAGTCTTGGTAGATCACAAGCTGAACATGAGTCAGCAGCGTCATGCGGCAATCAAGAAAGCCAACAAGATTCTTGGTTGCATCAATAGGAGTATGGTGTCTAGATCGAGGGAGGTAATGGTACCACTCTATTTTGCATTGGTTAGGCCTCATTCAGAATAATGTGTCCAGTTCTGGGCACCTCAATTCAAGAAGGATATTGACAAGCTGGAGTGTGTCCAGAGGAGGGTGACCAAAATGGTGAGGGGGCTGAGGAGCAGCTTAGGGAGCTGGGTATGTTTAGTCTGCAGAAGAGAAGATTAAGAGGGGACATGATAGCCATGTTTAAATATTTGAAAGGATGTCATGTTCAGGAGGGAGTGGGCTTGTTTTCCACTGTTCCAGAGACTAGGACAAGGAGCAATGGATTCAAGCTGCAAGAAAAGACATTCCAACTGAACCTCACGGAGAACTTCCCGACGTCAGAGCTGTCCGGCAGTGGACTATGCTGCCTCGGAGTGTGGTAGAGTCTCCTTTGGAGGTTTTTGAGCAGAGGTTGGATGGCCGTCTGTTGGAAGTGCTTTGATGTGTGTTCCTGCATGGCAAGGGGTTGGACTGGATGGCCCCTGTGGTCTCTTCCAACTCGATGATTCTATGATTCTCTCGTAGACGATTTGGGCAGCTGCCGAACCCCAAGGAATGATAAAACAAGTCCAGCTTTACAGTAAGACTCACCTACTACTGCAGAGAGGGGCTAAGTACAACCCCTGGCCTCCACTTTTGTGACCCATGAGGCCCCCACCACTAATCCCCCCCAAACCCCAACACCTTCAAATTAAAAAAAAAATCAGCTTAATTTTTGGACAATTTTGCCCCCAAACCACACAAGTTCCTTGACTGTGTGAAAACATGCAAAAATATCTCTAACCTCACAAACACCCCTGAACCCTGCACTGCCCTATATACATCCACATCCCTCTGTATCCTCTTTCAAAATGACAGCAGGAAGTGACAACCCATCATTTCCAGTCCCCACTTTGAGAGAGACTGCAGCAGAAAATGGGGGTATTTGAGTCTGGCTGGGGGTGCAGCCCATGGAGGAGTTAGAAGAAACTGACCTCAGACCCCCCAGGCAATTGCCCGCCCCTATAATGTCACATAACCCCACACCCTTGTCTATCCTTCCATGTTGCCTAAAAATCGACCTTGAAGGGTCTTCCAGCTCTCCAAATAATGTTTTTAGTGCACTATAATCCCTCCCTTACACTTGCCCGAAGACACATGATGACATTCTGTCTACAGGGAGCAAAGTATGTAGACTATGATGAAAATCCATATTTATTTTAGCAAGCGAGGAATATTTGGTATGCAAAGCCACCTAGTACTACTTTCTACTTTATGTCTGGAGAACAATTCAGAGATATGGAAATTTTAACTAAGTGTAACAACGAAAGTTTGCTCAGCTGTTATTTCTTAAAAGAAACTACAGTAGGTCCTCCACATTCGTGAGGGTCAGGGGTACAGAAACCTCACAAAAGTAAAAAAATCACGAATAACTCCCCCCCCTTGTGAGCACTCCCCCCTCCCTCATTCTTTCTGCTGCTGCGGGCCAGGGGAAAGGCAGAAGAGTGCAGGGCGAAAAACCTCCCCCCCCCAGTCTTCTGCTTGTTGCCCTTGGGCCCTGCCTTGTTTCTGCACTCCTGCGTGGGCAACAAGCAGGAGAATGAAGGAGAAGGACGTTTTTTTCCCCTGCCCACTGCCTGCGTGCCCTTCCTTTCTCCCGCGCAGGCGATGAGCAGGTGAGTACAGGGGAGCGAAGATCTTTCCCATCGTACCCTCCCGCCTGCCACTCACACACCAGGCTCCTTTCTGCACACCCGTGCGGGTGATGGGCAGGGGAGTACAGGAGAACAAAGATCTTTCCCCCTGCACTCTCCTGCCCGCCTCTGAAAGAGCACCCACATGGGCAACAGGCAGGAGACTGGAGGGGAAAGATCTTTCCTCCTGCACTTTCCAGCCCACCATTGCCAGCATGCCCGCACAGGTTACAGGTGAGAGAGTGCGGGGAGCGAAAATCTTTCCCCCTCCCTGTGCCTGGGCAAAAGGCCGGGAACGGGAGGGGGAGAGTGGGGAAAGGCAAGCGGGCACCTCGTGAATAAACAAATTTGTGAAAGTCAAACCTGCAAATGTAGGGGAAGGACTGTATATCATCTTAGTTGTTTTGTAACTTTTGCATTTTGGAGCTGAACTACTTCTATCAAAACTGCTGATTTTACTGTACATTGCCTTAAGTTATCTAAATAAAGGACAGATATAAATATTTAATAGATAATTTTTTTTAAAAAAATGTTGTTGCTGTGTGGTTTCAAGCCATTTCTGATTTAGGGCAACCCTAAGGCAAACCTGTCAGTAGGTTTTCTTGACAAGATTTTTTTCAGCAGGGGTTTGCCTTTGCTGTCATCTGAGGTTGAGAGAGTATGACTTGTCCAAGGTCACCCCTTGGGTTTGCCTACGACCAAGTGAGGATTTGAACCACTATACCATGCTGGTTTGTCATTAAAAAGTCATGTGCACGTAAAACACATCGTCTCAGTTCAAGAGCAAATATCCATCAGAAACCACCATCTGCAACTTCCACAGGGGTGTTTTTTTTTTAATTAAAAAGGTTCTATTGGTGACAATTTTCTCCTAGTAAAGCTTATGCTATCCGGTTTTTTGCAGAGAGACCACTTCTACAGCATACTGCTAAGTGTGCTGTGCTTAATGGTGAGGGCAGGGGCAGGAGAGGATGAAGAAAAGCTGCTTCTCCTATCCCAGAGTGACAGGGCTGAATTGCACTGACATCAGGTTCTGTGTTTAAAAAGCACTAGCTTCAGGCATTCAAAACAAAAAAAAGTAAGAGAATGTGAGCTGTCCTTGCACATTTGCTAAGAACAGAGATCACATTATGATCTCCCCTGCAGAGTAGGACTACCGCTGTGGTCCTTTTCTAAATCTGTAACATGGACATTTTTCCCATGGGAAGGAAAGCAAACCAGCAGCTTTGGTCATTTGAAATAAATGAGGATAAAGAAAGCAGACGAACCATCTAAAGGCACAGAACCTCTGGCTTGCACCACCAATTAGCAGGTGGTTAAAAAGCATCACAGATCTACAGCATTGTTGCTGAAGTGACCTGGAGGAGGGCTGATTACTTATTTCCAGCAGTTTCCCCACAACCTAGCCAGTGTTTTGTAACCTAAAATCCCCAGATGCATCTCCAACCAGCATGGTCAAGGGTCAGAAATGATGGGAACTATAGTCCTCCATCATCCAGAGACCCAAGTTTCAGCCAGCACAAGTCTTAAGATCTCTGGGAAAGGCCTTTTCACACCATCCTCCCACGCCCATCTGGACAGGACACAAAGAATCACAGAATTGTAGAGATGGAAAAGACCACAAGGGCCATTGAGTCAAGACCCCTGACATGCAGGAATACACTGTCAAAGCATTCCTGACAGACAGCCATCCAACCTCTGTTTAGAAGCCTCCAAAGAAAGAGACTCCACCACACTCTAAGGCAGTGTATTCCACTGTCAGACTGCTCTTACCATCAGGAAGTTCTTCCTGAGGTTTAGGTGGAATCTCATTTCCTATAGTTTGAAGCCATTGCTCTGTGTCCTAGTCTCTGGAACAGCAGAAAACAAGCTTACTCCATCCTCCATATGATATCGTTTCAAAAATTTAAACAGAACTATTATGTCACCTCTTAATATTAACAGGATAGGTCCTTCTTGGTGGCTGTTCCCAGGTTGTGCAGTACACTCCCAAAGGAAGTCAGTCTGGCCCCCTCTTTGCTGTCCTTTCACTGGCAGCTAAAGATCTTTCTACTGAAATAGGAATTCAGAGCTTAACAGGTTGTGCAAGAGGGCTTTTAATGAGGCTTGTGTGCTAAATTTTATCTTTATGGAGATTTTAAAATGATTTTCTACTGTTCAAATCTTTCTTATTATTACGTTTTTAATTGCATCTTTTTTTAACCTTGTTGGAAGCCACCTTGGATCCTATTTCAGGAAACAGGGATATAAATTAAATAAACAAATGGATAAATCCATATTCTGTATGCTATTACAAGACATGACAAGATAAAACACAAGGATTGGCCATGTATTGTTCATTTCAGTCATTCAGGCAGAATCCACGCTTCCCTTCCAGAATATCGTGGATTGCTTGCTGCCTGGAATTCTCAATGATATTCTGATTCTGAAATCTCAAGGGAGCTCAGCAGCTCTGTCATATGAACGCTGCCTGCTTCTACTGCTGCTTCACATATTTTAGAATTTGCTTTACAAATCCTTTTGTTTTATACACTTGCTCACTTTGTTGTTTATTATATTATATATCATATGTTATTATTATGCGTGTATGCATCTATCTACATATAGTCGAATAAATATATTTTTGAAAGTACTATAAAAGTACTTCTAATCCACCCTACATCAGTGGGTTTTTTAAAAAGGATTCTATGATGTCACCTTCACTATTTTCAGCAGGTATGATTTGATTTCAGGCTAAAGGTTTTTTTTAAAAAGCTTTTGGATGCACTTCATACGCAGAAAAGGAGATGGCTAGGTGGATGTGCCGTAGCTGATCCTCGCATCACACTTACAATCACAGTGCTCATCTTGCCCTAAGGAGCTGCTGATTCTTACATTTGGTTCTGTTACTTTACGTTATTGCTAGTTTTATTCTTTCTTGAGTACTTATTCATTGATGGTGATTAAACAAAATCTGGCCCTGATAAATAGGACTGTATAGAATATTTTTTTAATTCAAATGGTCCATAATTGCAAGTTTTCTACATGATCTGTCAATTTAACATACAATTTCAGCAAGGTATATATTAGATTACTTTTTTAAATTCGCCATAGAATAAAAGCACAAAAGCTTAAATCTATGCACTAGAAATACATAAGAGTGTGGCTGGGATCTGGGAGCATATCTTTTGCTGTGTTACAGATCACAAAGAAGGCAACTCTATAGATGATTTATACCCTGAACAGACAAAAAAAGTCTTGATATAGGTCATGTAGGCCATCAGATCTGAAGATTTTGCCTAGGCAATCCCTTTGATTCCTGAATTCTCTGTCAGTAGCAGCTTTTCCAACATCAGCAGCCAGACAAGCTCTTACCAAATCCAGAGGACATTCAATGCAGAGTCAAGCTGTACCACCAGGAGCCAGGGTTTTGGCAAAAAACTTCCAAAATAATACCTGTTTGCGGGACTAAGAAAGCTAGCATATTTTTACCCTTGAAGGTAAAGCTGAAAGTCTGAGTTGGGAAATATCAAATGCCATTGGTCAAATTCCCACACCAGAAGGACAACACTGCTCTTTAGGAATTCAGGCTACATATTCAATGATTCCTTTGTACTGTTTGTCAGCAGCAACTTCCTTGTTTGTATGTTGTACCTGAAGCAGCAGCCTGACCTGCCCAGCTGGCTGTCTTCATGACGTCATCCCACTAGGAAGTCATAGGAAAAGCAAATGATTGCATATGTCGTGCTGTAATGTTAGGTCAGGAATGTTGGGTGGCTGGGAAGGAAAGGTAGGACTGCTAGGATCCAAAACAATGTGGACGGTGTCCCTACCATAGCTAAGACACTGAAAAAGTGAGTATTTATTAAAATATTTCTCACCTGCTCTATACTAGTAGATGCAAGGACCACAATGGTTTGGTGATGTGTGTGATGGGTTGGGACTCTAGAAGACCTAAGTTCAAATCCCCGCTCAGTCATGGAAACCACTGGGTGACCTTGGGCATGTCACACTCTTTCAGCCTCAGAAGGCAGCAGTGTCAACTGAACCTCACAAAGGTTCACCTCAGGATTACCGTAAGTCAGAAACAACTTGAAGGTACACAACAACAGCAGCAAAAACAACAAAAGCAAGAACACACCAGTAGGTACTTTTGATGTTTTTGTGGTGGTGTTTTCATTTTTACCGATGTTATTTATTGTTGTTGTCCAAAGGGACTTTTAAAAAGCTTTTGGATGCATTCAACAGGATCTAAAAAGGGAGATTCAACCATATATGTACCTGCAGAGTTCTTTTCATGAGAGCAGAGACATGAATCACCATCCAGGACTAAAGACACTGGTTGTTAAGCAGGGTGCCTAAGGTTAGAGCTATCCTCTAGTGATTCCCAAAGGTTGAAAACACTTTAGGGCAATGATCTATCTTTTTTCTTAACGAAACTCTGCAAGCTGCTACTACATGGATAGCACTCTGCAACTGAAAACAGAATAGAAGTTAAAACATCTGGCTCTTTATCTGAAATGTGCATGAATGATGCACTCCCTATCTGTTCTTTAACCCTCTAAAGATAAAAGTGATTTCCAGCAAGTCCTGGCTACAGAAACATAACCATTTTATTACTAGTCCCACTTTAAGAAATGATTGCCAGAGAAATGCTGAGACAGGAAGCGCACTATTGTTGGTACAGTGGTTGCAACATTACAACATAGGATTTTGAAGCAGCAAACTAGAACAGATTACAGGGCACACTAGAATGAACAATGTAGATAAGAATATAGCTGGAAACTAATTTTCTGCTTGCCAATTTGTTGCTTTTTGAAGCACTTCTATAAAACAGAATCACTGCAAAATAATACAGACTTGCTTCCTGAAAACTATGAATATGCAACATATTTTGGTAATCCTAAGTAGGTAATCCATGGAGCAAGTCTTTGAAGCCTGTACTATTTGGGTTGAATGTGTCTTTTTGGATAAATGAAATTATCAATATGCTCAAAATTCACAGAAACTATTTCTCCAATGACAAAAATACTGCCAACACATAAAAATAGACTGAAAAAGTAGAATGCAGCGCAAAGGGTATTTCTGTTTTTACAAAGCATCTCTAGTTCTAATAATTTTCCTAACTGAAACTACAAACTCTTGCTCCACTTTTTTTGGAGAGGGTATGGTCATAACGAATGACTGCAGGGCGAAGACTGCTGGTCATGAGAAAGAGGGAGGCCCTATTGCATTAGCAGACTTCTTCCTGCAGGTCTCTGGATGTCAGCCATAATGGATTTATATCCAATTGATGAACCTCAACCGGGAAGATTCATAGCTAATTGAATAAAGCACACATAAACTGCATCAAATAATGCACTAGAGCAGACACATCCTCATTCTTTATTTTGTTTGTTTTCCTTTCCATTCTGCATTAACAATGTTGCATTTCTCAAATGCCAGCTTTTGATAGTGTTAATTTTCTTCAAAAGAGGTGGATCTGTTGAATGATCTGTTGCAAAGCTCTTCCTGATGATGTAACTTCATCCAGTGTTGCCTCATGAAAAGTTAGTGTGACAAAAATTTATGTACCCACTGTTCCATGCAAGCAAAAAAGAAGAATTTGGGGCAGTGGGGTGAAGTACACAGTATAAATAGCCAGCAAACATTAGAATAACAAAAACAGAGTTCGAACGATCGCATACAGCCCAATGGTCCTACATTGTGCACCCCTGCTGAGAAGCACAAAATATTGATTGGTGAATTCATGAAAGAGACAACCAGCTCACTGGAAAAGGAAAGAGAGTTGTCAGTACAAACACAGCAACTCACAGAGAGAACTGTAAGGCTCTAAAACTGTGGAGATCCATCTTCAGGGAGGATCCATCTTTTAACCCCTGTACTGACCACTGGATTGCACTAGCACACCCAACACAATCAGACTGGTTTCATATTTGGGGAGGTTCGGGGAAATGAGCACTGGAGAGGATTTGGAACAAATCCACCACATTTGGCAGCAGTTTTGAACCATTTTTGACCAGGTGTCCTTTGGCAACAGGAAGTAAGTGCCAGAAAGACAAGTTATAAGAGGAGAAGCATCTACAGATAAGTTGAGCCAGTTCAGATCATTCACAGGTAATCCATGGAATTCATGAAAGATGGGACAAGGTCTCAGCCAGTGAGAATTCATTAACTGCAACCAGTAGTCCAAACAACCAAAGCCAAAAGTTTAAGATGAGCAGATGTTAAATGTAGCCAGTCCAGAAATCAAGAATCCCAAGAAACACAAGAGCGCACAGAGCCCTGCCAGTTGTTGAGACTGAACAGTCTTGAGCAACGAGGACTCCCAGCAGCTGCTGGAAGATCCATAGGTGACTGATTCTGAATGTCACATGCTTGATGTACTCAATGTTTTCCATTTAAAAGATTTTAACTCCTACAACACTGTTCCTTCCCTATTCACTTGACTTCAAAGCACAGAGCTATCTCTTCAGTGTTCTCCTCAGTGGGTACTTCAGCTGCAATTTCTCAGATACAGGGAGGAAGCTGTCATCTGGAGCCAGAAACTCCTTGCAATCCAACTCCTTTGTGTCAGATTCAAGAGGGTGAGTTATGACATTGGAGGCTTTTCGGAGCCATACACTGGGGCTCTGTGGACCAAATATGCTGTTGTGCTGCATGTTCACCATGTCTCGTCTAAAAGATCAAGAAAGTAAATCTGACAGCAAAAAGTTAGAGGAAGTAGCTTATGAATCACAGAGGAAAATACAGTATGTCAACAATTTACAGATAAGTAGGAAGAGTGCAAGAATGAAGAAAAACCAATGGTTCACATGACCCACCAAGGACAAAACAAGAAGACTAAAATTAAATGAGCTGGATTTGGAGTGATTAGTAAAGAATATCCCACCAATAAGAATAATTGTCCAATGTAACAGAATGCATGTGATGACCCCTGAAAATTGTCATGGAAACACTATATACAAAGCATCCTTTTCTTGAGGAAGGGAGCGATTTCTCCAATATTAATTCATGAGCAGAGCCACATTAACACTGACAACTATATTCAGAGCACATTTAGCTTTCAAGCCTCTCAAAATCTAGAAAAGGTTGTAATTTTAATTTGTGTCGCTTCACTGCAGGGCTTAAAGACTACAACTTATCAAGAATACTTAAAATTAACTTATGAGGAGAACTTTAGTTTCACAGTTGACCACATACTAGAGCTCTTAGGCCAGACTTAATAATTATTCAATTATTGATATTACTTAATGAAATTTGTTTCCATTTTTCCACAACATGGTGTTCAGCCACACATAACAGGCCACCAAACTGAGACGTCTAAGAACTGCATAAAAACAACCAGCATGTAGTTCAAAAAGCAAGCCTGTTACTAAACTTTCTTCATACAACTAATGTGGTCTTCTATGTGAGAAATATTTCTTTTAGAGTGCACTGCTGGCCTGACTTTCTGCTGTGGTAATAACTCCCCTCAGTTTGGAGCCTTTCCAGTCACATATATCTGCTCCATTCATGCTGTTGCTGATGTAGTGTCTACTCATATGTATTGATTGGGCGTCTGATGAACCTCTTGCCATCAACATGCTGAAAGGCAATTGCCAAGAAGAATCTGCCAGTAAGAATTTAAGGGAGATTAAGGCAGCAATTCTGTATACACTTACCTAGGAGTAGCAGGTCCATCTGAAAGGACAATATATTTAAGATTGTACAGTAAAGTATGGCCAAGATTACAAATGAAGGTGTACATAAACAAAAGAATATATTTATTACCTAACCAACAGTAGTTAACACTAGCGGAGTAAGACATTTTACTGCCTGACACAGCACAGCAAAAGACACACCACCTAAGTTATTTTGACACATGAGGCAAAATATCCCCCAAACGCTTCTCTCCAAAATAATAACAACAACTACAAGAAATGTATATAATTAGGAACCTAATTCCCTTTTATGGCATCCAAAGTTTACTGCCTGAGTGACCACCTCATTCTATGGAATGGTACAAAAGCCCTGCTAGGAGCAGATGTAGTTGCAACAAATTTGCTCACACCAAAGGATTTACCTTCATCCATTACAAATGTACATGCACACGCATACAGTCTCTCTCTCTCTCTCTCTCTGTACCAGTTTTAAAACATAAGGCGGCTGCATGATCAATATGTACCTACACTGCACCATCACAAATGGATCTTGTCCAGTATGTATTAACTACAGGGTCCTACACTTCTTGACACTCCACCCAATATTCATATCTATATTTTACATTATAAATTAAATACAGGCATCCCCTGTTTTTTTGATGGTTCGCTTTTCAAAGATTCCTGGTTTTCAACAGTGCTCTAGTCCCTAACTTGTCAACTAAGCAGCAGAGACCTACAGTTCATACTGCTGATATTCTCCTTGAATGCCAAACTCAAGAGTGGACAAATATAGTGTGTATCTAATTCTAACAGAAAAAAAAATCTCATTCAAAACACGCTGTTGGAGGAAAGTTCTACATCTACCCTGGAGCACCAAAACAAACAAACAAACAGGTCTGACAGTAAATCAAGCCTGAACTCTCATTACAAACCAAAATGACTAAATTGTCCTACTTTGGACATACCATGAAGTAATACACTAAAAGACACTAAAAAAGGAAGCTGACATTACAGGTGCATGGCTCAATCAAGGAAGCCACAACCCTAAGTTCTTAAGACCTGAGCAGTGTTGTTAATAAAACGGTCTCTTGGAGGGTACCCATCCATAGCTTTGCGATAAATCAAAGATGACTTGATGACACATAACAATAAAAACTGCTACAGTGGCCTGTACACTCCTATTTTGGCACTGTATTCAGCTGCAAATTGCAAACTTGAAGTCACTTTCACCTGTGAGTTCCAAAAATGTAATGTATTTTTCAGGCAGGGTCAAAAATGGGGATTAAAAACACAATTATGGAGGCCTTGAGGGGCATCAATCCACTGATCTGTGATGGAAAAGCACCCCCAAACTGGGGGAGAAGATTCAAGCTTTGGAGTTCTTGGGGAAAACTAAGGGCAGAAAGAAAAAACAATGAAGACTTCATGCAGCTCACAGGTCATACAACTTCCACCTTTGAGCTAGATAGTCAGCATTCTGTTTCCCGCAATAGCTATCTTGTTTCCCAGAAATCCACAAGCATAACATGAGAACAGCAGCCACTTCCTGTTGACATTCACCAACAACTAATACTCACAATCAGGTTTCTACTGTGAACCTGCCAATCATTGGACCTGAAGCATGCTCCCCAATTAGCTACTGGGGAAATATCCTGAAAGCACCAATTCATAAAGAATTGGATGTTTCATTCTCCTCTTCCTTGCAGTGGTCCTCTCTTTTTCCAACAGGATCAGCCCAAAACTTTGCACCACCTGACAAAAAAAATGGTGTCCTTCACCCATACAAAACAAGGCACATAATACCCTCAACCAGTCAAATAACTTTGGCTCCTGAGGCTCCTGATCTGCTCAGTTTATAGTAATGATAAGCTAAATAACTAACATTCTGCATCTCTTTCATGGTAGCTCCAGAGGCCATCTTACTTTAGTAGGGTTTTCTTGTACCTCAAATTCTCATTCTCCATAGCATCAGAAAAGCTGTCATCCTGGCAGTGGGATTCCACTGCCACATTCCTAAAGACCTCTCTCACCAGCCTTTCTCAGCTTCTCCAAGTCAGCAGCTACTTTCACCCCAAGGAGAATGAAATAGGAGCTCATTGGACCTAAGACACACCCACAGCTTCTGTACAACAGGCTGATATCATACCTGTGACACAGGATATCCGCTGTTGACTTCCCGCATCTGTAACATTGTTGTTGCAGTTACTTGACCGCTATAGGAGTCCATTTGTTAGTTCAAAAATGAAGGAGGATTAACTTCCCTTTCTTCCACAGTGTTTAAATTACTTGTCAGCTTAACTGTTTACCTCCTCAATGGCTTGTCACTGGATCTGAGAGACATTTTGTCAATGGGCCATGTTCACAGAGCGGGACTCCTCTGCCACCTACATTCTTGGCTAAGCTCCTCCCTCCCTCCCTCCACCTTCTGCTGCATCAAAAGTAAATTAGGAAGGACACCAGCAGAGTGAGTGATCATGATCATATGGATTACGCCTGCCAAAATGGAAAGGACAGCACTGGTCGCCAGCCACAGGATTCCTGAGGCATGCACAAAGGACGAGGTGATCAAACTGAGGTCTCATAAGCAGGCAGATGCTACTTCCAAGTTGGACGCTTACAAGGCAGCCTAAGCCCCAGTACAGTCTCTGGGACACAGCTATTCATGTGCAATTAATCAGTTTCAGTGTTTTGTAGTCTGAAGTCTCAGACACCAAGTCTACTATAAACATATGCCATCCAAAGGCACGGATTAGATTAGCTCTGGAGTTTTGGTTTTCAGAATGGAACACAGCGATTTGACTGGGAAGCTGTCAGACTCGCTGCTATCTACACTAAATGATGAGCTACTTGGTACAGAAGCACCTGCTAGCATAGCATATGAGTATGGTGTACTGGTCAGAATGTTAAAGGAGCACTTGATCATGAAACTCGCTGGGTGACTTTGGACCAGTTATTCTCTCAAAGTTTAATCTACCTCACAGGGTTGTCAAGATGATAAACATGGGGCACGATCATAGCAAGCTCCTTGAAGTCACAAAGCCAATATAACAAATAGAAATATTAAACAGAAATAAAACACAGGGTAACTAATTCTCTCTTCAGAACCTGCTTACCCAAACATACAAGAGACAACACTATTCATACACAGAATTATAAAATCATTGAACTGGAAGAGACCGCATGGACCACCGAATCCCTCTCAGTGCAGAAAATCCAGCTAGAGCATCCCCAGCAGGTAGCTGAACAAAACAACTGACATTTGCTGAAACAAAGGCACAAAAAGTTAATTTTGGACCACAACACCCAGAATTCTCCAGCCAGGATAGATACTAGCAATCCAAAAGAGTAACTTCTTCAAGCCCTACTGTGGGGAAGATATCCTTCATGTGCCACAGTCCAGGATCACAGCTTATTACTTCTAGAGAAGAAAAACTAGATTCCAGGAATTCTCAGATTCCATTTAGCCAGATCAAATAAACAGAGGTCATTAAATAAACAGAGGTCAAAACAAAACAGCACTTGGTAGCTCTACCATTTTCCCCTCAACTAGTTCACCATACATATAGAATCATAGAAAGATAGAGCTGGAAGAGACCACAATGGCCATCAAGTCCAACCCCCTGCCATGCAGGAACAAACACTCAAAGCACCCCAGCAAATGGCCATCCAACCTCTGTTTAAAAAACTCCAAAGAAGGAGACTCCACCACACTCTGAGGCAGCATATTCCACCGCTGGACAGCTCTGACCCTCAGGAAATTCTTCTTGAGATTCAGGTGGAATTGCTCTTCCTGTAGTTTGAAGCCATTGCTCTGTGTCCTAGTCTTTGGAGCAGCAGAAAGCAAGCTTGTTCCATCCTCAACATGACATCCCTTCAAATATTTAAACATGGCTATCATGTCACCTCTTAATCTTCTTTCCCTCAGGCTAAACAAACCCAGCTGCCTAAGCCACTCCTCATAGGGCAGGGTTTGCTGACCCTTCACCATTTTGGTTGTCCTCCTCTGGACACATTCCAGCTTGTCAATATCCTTCTTGAATTGTGGGGCCCAGAACTGGACACAGTATTCCAAGTGAGGTCTAACCAAAGTAGCTACCCACTCACTATCTACTATATCTACTAATATAGTTACGATTGCAGGTTGCGCCCAGCCCTGTACAAACCATGAAGGTCCATGGCAGCATACAACGTTTTGCCTGCTGCACTGTGAGGGCCCCCACAGAAGGCATCCTAAATATTCCCCGGTTCATCCTCAAGCCTGGAAGTTCCCTTGTTCCTGCATGACAGCTGGCTGGAGCAAATTGGAAGCGGAAGCCCTACAATATAGCTTTCCCAAGCTGAATCCTGCCCAGGATGATCAAGTGCAACAGAGAACAGGCGAGAAGAAGGAACTTCAACAGCCACAGAACTGCGGGGACTTGGCAAAACGGCGCCTGCCAAAGCATCCCTCTTTCCGCCTTCTCCGTCCTGATGGAGGAGTTCCCCAGACGCTATTCCAGCGGTGGCCCTACAAAGCCCACGCGGTCCTTCCTCCCCCCCCCCGCGCCTCTTTCCTTCCCCTTTTTTCGCAGCGCCAACCTACCTGGAGCAGGCAGTGCCCGACCTCGGAGTGTTCGGCCACGCTGGCGTTATAGAACTGGTGCTCGAACACCGGCTCGTTGTCGTTGGCGTCCTCGACGCTGACGCTCACCAGGCAGGAGGCGGAGAGGGGCGGCTCGCCCAGGTCCCGGGCCAGCACCCGCAGCTCCACGCCGGCCTCCCGCTCGCGGTCCAGGCCGACGCGGGTGCTGAGCACGCCGCTGAGGGGGTCGAGGTGGAAAAGCGCGCCCTGGGGCTGGGCGGGGTCCAAGGCGTAGCGCACCGCGGCGTTGGGGGAGCCGGGCTCGTCGCCGTCGGAGGCGCTCAGGCGGAGCACCACGGTGCCCGGGGAGGCCGCCTCGGAGACGGTGGCGCGGTAGCGAGGCTGCGCGAAGGCGGGCGCCTGGTCGTTGAGGTCGGCCACGCGGAGGACGAGCGCTCGCTGCGAGGACAGGGGCGGCGCGCCCGAGTCGACGGCCACCAAGCGGAGCTCGTAGACGTCGCGCTTCTCGCGGTCCAGGGGCCCTTCGACGCACAGGAAGGAGACGCCGCCGCTGTCGCCGCCGGAGGGCCGCAGCGAGAAGGCGCCGTCGCCGCCCTGCAGGCTCAGCGCCACGCCGCCTCGTCGGGGCTCGCCGTCGACGCCGCCCTCTTCCTCCTGCTCGTCGGGGTCCGCGACGGACACCCGGGCCACGTAGTCCCCCGGCCGGGCTCCCTCGGAGACGCTGGCGCCGGCCTCAGTGAGGTAGAGCAGGTGGATGGCGGGCGCGTTGTCGTTGACGTCGAGGACCTCCACGGCCACCATGGCCGTCGCCGCTTCGGGCTGGGCGCCGCCGTCGCGGGCTTCAACCGCCAGGCGGTGGAGGGCGCGCGTCTCGCGATCCAGCGGCCGGAGCAGCCGGAGCAGCCCGGTGCGCTCGTCCACCTCGAAGAAGGAGGCGGCCGACGGGTCGCCCTGGCGGCGGCTGAGGCTGTAGCGCACCTCGCCGTTGGCGCCCAAGTCCGGGTCGGTGGCCGAGACGCGGCACAGGGAGCTGCCGACGGGCGCGTCCTCCCGCACGCGGGCGCGGTATTCGCTCTGCCCGAAGGCGGGGGCGTTGTCGTTCTCGTCCAGCACCTGGATCTCCACGCGGAGCCGGCCGCTCCTGCGAGGGCTGCCCGCGTCCCAAGCCTCCACCAGCAGCCGGTGCGTATCGGCCCGCTCCCGGTCGAGCCGTCGCAGCAAGATGAGGTCCAGCGTGTCCGGCGGGACGGAGTAGCGCAGCTGGAACAAGGGTCCCCCTTCCTCCTCTGGCTCCGGCTCGGCGCCCTCGGGGTCCCAGGGCAGGAGCGAGTAGCCCTGCGTGCCGAAGGGGCCGGCGTCCGGGTCCCGCGCGGCGGGCAAGCGAAAGGCGCTGCCGGGCGGGCTGAGCTCGGAGATGTTGAGGCGCGCCGAGTCCCGCGGGAAGCGGGGCGCGTGGTCGTTGACGTCGGCCACCGCGATCTCCACCTGCACCATCTCCCCGCGCAGGGTGGCCGCCACGAAGCTGTAGCGCGCCCGGCGCTCCCGGTCCAGCGGCCGCGCCGTGCGGATGATGCCCGTCTCCGTGTGCACGTGGAAGTCCGCCAGCACCGCCGACTCGCCGCTGCCCTCCGAGAGGAAGAAGCCGCCCGGGTGCGCCTCGCCGGGGGGCAGCCCCGCGCTGATGTCGCCCACCAGCGTGTCCGCCGGCAGCCCCTCGTCCACCGCGAGGCTCAGGTGGTGCACCTGTCCCGAGCAACTCCCGGCGGCGGCGCTCAGCAGGCAGAGCCAGAGGGGCAGCAGCCCCGAGCTGGGAGGGCCGGCCGGGCGCCGCCGCCGCCGCCGGCACCTCCTCAGCCTCGCGGGGAACGGCCGGGGCTCCATGCTCGCCTTAGGGCTCCATCGGCCTCAGCGGGGGCGGCGATCGCCGTGGGTGACGGAGTTCTCCCTCCGGCGGCCACGAGGGTTTTGCCCGACAGGCGCGCCCGGGGCTCCGCCAAGTCACAGCGGCCGGCCCACCGCCTCCGCCTCGCCTCCTGTCAACCTTTTCCAGCGGCTGGACCCCCCGCTCCTCCTCCTCCTCCTCCTCCTCCTTTTGGATTCGGGTGCTCCGGCGTCCTTTCTGGGTCGGCCGAGCAAGAAGAGCCCCCGCACCCTTCTCCCTTCCGTCCGCACACCCGGAAAAGTTGAGGCTGCGAGGAGAACAAGTGCCGGAGGAGGCAGCTGGGAGAGGAGGACGGCTCCCGCTGCTGCTCGCTCGCTCGCTTCGGTGGCTGCGGCGGCGGCTGCTTGTGCTGTGGTGGTGGTGGTGGTGGTGCCGCTGCTGCGGCGGCGGCGGCGGCGGCCCTCCTCCGGCTGCTCCCCTCCGCGTCTCTGAGCTGCTCGCACACATCCCCTCCCCATGTGACAGCGGCAGCACCGGCAGACAAGGGCAAGGCAGCGCCGGGCGGGGAGAAAGGGGAGCGGCCGCGGCGACGCAGGCAGGGGGCCGCTCCCCACCCGCCCCCCTCTTGCCTAGGCTGGGAGTTGCTGGGTGCTCGGTTGAGGTGGGCGGGGAAGTTTGCAAACCCGTTAGCGCTCAAACCGGAGACCGGCGCACGCTCACGCGCGCACAAAATAAAAGCCAACCGGCCTGTGGTGTGGAATACAAAGAAAGCTGCGGCAGGTCCCTCCGCCGTCCCGTGCCTGTTACGAATTTATGGATGAGACGGTGGATTTAGAAAATTGGCCGGATGAATGGGCTCTAGTGGGACCTGCCACAAAACGTTGCAGCATGGAAGGCGGCAGATCAAGATGCGTGACACTTCGGTCCACCGCCAACCCTCTCCTCTCGTTTGTACCGCCACTCCCAACAATCAGAATTTGGCAGCCGTTGAGCACAATAAATCCAATTAATGCTGTCCTCCCAAGTAGAGGAAACTCGTTTGAGCAGTTGTTGAGTGGCAAGTCAGTACTTAGGAGTGGGCATGGTGCTGGATCAGGAATCTTGCCATGGAAACCCTGCCTTAGGGTCTCCCTAAATCAGAAATGACTTGAAGACACAGAACAACAACTCTTATTGGGATTACCAATAGGATCTAGGACGTTCAGTCCTTGTTGGGGCCCTTTGGAACCCTTCTCACAGTTTTTTCTTGATGATTTTCTTTCTCTTGTGCTGCAGATGTGGAGGTTCCTTCAAGCCTGGTACAAGTGTGATGTGGTTTTGGCTACATAAAGCCATAGCCCTAAACGCCAGAAATAATGTGAGATGAAAAAGTGGGTCTCTCTCTCTCTTACTTACTACAGAAAGCACTGTGAATTCCCTTTGGGCAACTGGTGTATGTTATTGACAAACTTGTAAAAACAATCCTTTCTATGAACTAGTATAAAAATGCAGTTGTGGAATCTGCACACCTACTTTCATTTATGCATCTCCATCATTGTGTGTATATGTGCCTAAGCGTCACCTGTCAACTTATGGCAACCTCATAAATTTCATAAAGTTTTGTCAGGCAAGGAATACACAGAGGGCACAATTATTAGCAGCTTTATAAAAAAAAACAACCTTTGAAGACTTTTTATATCAGTGTACATTCTATTTATTGCTGTCTTCTAGATTTTTAATGCTTTTCATTGCACAGATGTTGTAGATCTACATTTTAAATGATTGTTTTATCCTTCTTTAGTTTTGTTTACTCTTCACACGGTGGTTTGTAATAGCTTTAAATTATGCAAGACAGCTTAGAAATCTAATAAATGAATGCAGGTGTATCTCAGTTAATAGAGTAGATGTGTTCCGGGACATTGATCGTAGCAGAAATTTTGGTAGCAGGGGCAGAAATAACGTGGAAACAATAGGGATAGGTTCCTACAACATAAAAAAAAAGAAAAGCACTTCAACATGTTTCAGCAAATGTTTTACTCAGAGTTACTGTAATAATATGCACGTGTGAAATGAAACAACTTGGTCAGACATGTACAAGTAAGCACATGTATTTTGAACACATCTTCCAAAATGTGTCCAGGGATGACTTTTTTTTTCTTTCACCAACCTCCATGTTTCTTATAAATTTCCATTTTGGCACTGAGATTGAGAAACCTGTCTGTCCATCCATCTGTTTGTCTGTCTATATATTTATATTTTTAACAAGCTGGAGGGAGCAGGTGAAGCAGGCTTATCTGCTCTCCCTTTTTCTCTCTATTCTGCTCTTCAGGCACAAAATCTTGCCTGTTTTATGTTGGGAATTGAGAGATTTTTGGTAATGAGACTCTCAATCAGCAGAGTATCTTAGTAACTGCACAAAAACGGAAGTTGAACAGATTACCAGTCCCACTTCTATCACTCCACCCCAAACACACTTCACCTAGCTCAAAATAAACACAAAAAACAATTGGGTTACAAATATAAAAGAATTTACTCACAAAATCTTGTGCATAGTCTACACAGGTTCAATTCTTGAAGAAGGTAGGAAGAAAATTAAGCACTCACATGCTTGCTGAAAATAATCCCTGTTAGGAGATCTCAGGGCATGCTTTCAGGACAAAAGGCGAAGACAAAAGGAAGGAGTCAATGGCAAGAGAACGTTTTTAAGACCAAAGAATGTGTAGGTGCTGGAGGAAGAGGTGTTGACCAAAACAAACAGGAAGTTTTCTCTAGGCTATCTCTCTATGCCTACAAGAAACATGCAAACAAACTAGCCAGTTAATTAAGCATGCAAAGGTTGCCACTCCCAACACCCCTTCTCAACCGTGGATGCACCCCTGAAGTCCCATCTTGACTCGCAGGTTCTCAAAGCCGTCTCTTGGTAGAGGTTTGGTCAGGATATCAGCTACCATCTCAGTGGTTGGACAGTAGATCATCTTGATCATTCCATTCTCTGTCAGCTCACGTACTTTGTGGTATCTTCTTCCTATGTGCTTGCTGCGTGGTGTCATCTTCTCTGTTTGAGAAAGTTTAATACAGCTCTGGTTGTCTTCCATAACTTGAATTGGTTTTTCTTCATTTATTCCAAAATCAGACAACAATTGATCAAGCCATAGTAATTCTCTACATGCTTCTGATGCTGATGTATACTCTGCTTCTGTAGAGGATAGAGCCACCACACTCTGCTTGTGGCTGCCCCAAGAAATAGGGCCATCTCCATACAAAAATAGGAAACCACTGACTGAGTGATAATCTGCAGTATCACCAGCCCAATCTGCATCAGTGTAGCATACTAATTTAGGATTGCTACTAGCTGGTAGCTTCAATTTAAAGTTGATGGTCCCTTTTAAGTATCTAGCTACCCTTTTTACTCCAGTCCAATCTTTCTTTGTGGGTGAGCTAACTTTCCTGCTCAGAATCCCTACAGCAGATGCAATATCAGGTCTTGTGTTGGTAGACAGGTACAGAAGTTTTCCTATTGCTGTTCTGTAGAGACTATTATCTGGTAAAACATCACTTTCTTCAGTATTTTTAAGAAAATCTGTGGTCATGGGCGTTGCTACAGTGTAGGCATCTTGGAGTCCTAAGCTTTCTAAAAGTTCAGCAATCTTTTGTTTTTGATTTAGTAGAAAAGATCCATCTTGTTCTCTTTGAATCTCCATGCCTAAATAGTATTTTGCATCTCCTAACTCTTTCAATTCCACTTCTTTGTTCAAGTGATGTACAACTTCTGAGTAGTCTTTATTTCTGTTGGTGGCTATAATCAAATCATCAACATAGGTCAGGATAAAGGTTGAATAACCTTCTTTGGTTCTGGTGTATAGACACTGATCTGCTTCTCCTTGCTTAAAGCCTAATTGTTTCAACATTGTGTCTAGTTTCTCATTCCAAGCTCTAGCAGCCTGTTTAAGTCCATACAAACCCTTTTTAAGCTTGCAAACCAGATGTGGTTGCTTCTGATCTACAAAGCCTGGAGGTTGTTGCATGTACAGTTCCTCTGTTGTTTGTCCATGTAAGAAAGCAGTTTTTTACATCAAGGTGTCTGACATCCATTTGTTTGGAAACAGCTAGACTGAGAAGCAGTCTTATGGTACTTTGTTTGACAACAGGCGCAAATGTCTCATCAAAGTCTATTCCAAATTTCTGTGAGAAGCCTTGAGCAAGTAGCCTTGCTTTGTAGCATTCCACCTTTCCTTCTGCATCCAGTTTCAGCTTGAAGACCCATCTGGATCCTATGGCTTTCTTTCCTGGTGGAAGTTCAGTAAGTGTTCATGTTCTATTCTTATGCAGTGCATCTCTCTCTTCTTGTGCTGCTTTTCTCCATTGAGCTGCCTCAGTCGCAGGCATCTGTTCAATTTCTTCAGAGCTTGATGGTTCATTTGGTAACACTGATGTTGCGAGGTAGGACAAGCGTGGAGCTGGTACACCTTTGTTGGGTCGCACTGAGCGTCTGGGAACCTGTTCTGGAACCTGGTCTGTCTCTACAGCATCCTCCGGTCCAGTGCTCAGGTCAGAGCCATCTGCATCCCCTTCTCTTAGTGTACTGCTCTCTGCCTTTAGCTTGCTTTCTGCAGCATATATCTCAGTCCTTTGTTCAGAATCAGCTTGTGTAGCTGCTTGTGGTATTTCAGATGAAGGCAACATCTGCACTTCTAAGAGAGGTTCAACATCTTGCTCTTCTTCTTCCAGTGATTCTAAGATAGTCTCTCGTTCATCTGGAAAGTCTGCGACAGTTCCTCTCTTATCAACTCTACTTTGTTCATCAAAGTAAACTACATGCCTGGTAGCAACTTCACCAGTCTTTCAGTTCATTACTCTATAGCCTTTGCTTCCAGGAGCATAGCCAATTAGAATAGTCTGCTCTGCTCTTGCACCTAGTTTGTGTCGCTTCTGTTGTGGTATGTATGAATATGCAATACTTCCAAAGGTTCTAATGTGTTTCATGTCTGGTACTCTGCCATGCCATAATTGAAATGGTGTTTGCGTGGTGCCTTTTGTTGGCAATCTATTCTGGAGATACGTTGCGGTCATAAAGGCATCACCCCAAAATTTACTGGGAAGATAAGCATCTGCCAGCATGCACTTTGTCATCTCCAGGAGAGATCTCAGTTTCCTTTCAGCAATCCCATTCTGCTCAGGAGTGTAAGGAACGCTCCTCCTGTGCAAAATGCCATGCTCTTCCAGGAAAGCTTGTGTGCGATGTGAAATGTACTCACCAGCGCCATCTGTCTGGATAGCTTTAGGTGTTATCTCAAACTTGGTTCTCACCATGACAACATACTTCTGTAGCATGTCTTGGGCTTGACTCTTCTCTTTCAGAAGATAAGTAACACAATACCTTGAAAAATCATCCACAAAAATTAAAGCATATCTGTTTCCACCAAGTGAAGGAACATTAAATGGACCACACAAATCACTGTGAATGAGATCCAGTACCTTAGTGGTTCTCTTTTCAGTCCTTGGATGAAATGAGGGTCTGACTGACTTTTGTTCAACACAGGTTAGGCACCTGGTAGTACTCTCATTGTATTGTTGATTCACCTTGATTCCTGTGGCCAAACTCTGGTTCTGTAGTTCAAGAACTGCCTTTGGATCACGATGTCCAAGACGTCTGTGCCATAGGTCAAGGCTGTTCTCATTCATCTGTGCTCTAGCAACATTAGCTTGTTGAGCTGAAAGATGTAACTCATAGACACCATTATTCTCAAATGCTTCTGCAAAAAGGACATTATCTTTGGTAACTGTGCATTTTCCTTGTTTGAAAAGTATTTCAAATCCTTTCTTATCCAAAGCAGACACACTGAGCATGCTGCAGTGTAATTCAGGAACAAACAAGACATCACTTGCTACATTCTGGGTAACTTTGCCATTAGGCAATAGACAGTTTAAAGTGCAGTTTCCTGATCCCAGGATCTGCATGGATTCACCATTTGCAGCTTGAATTTTTCCTGTTACATCTCGATCAATTTTATCAAAATAAGCATCAGAAAATGTGCTGTGATCGGTACAGCCAGAATCTATAATCCAACAATTATTTTTCTGCTTGTAGTCATTAACTGCCAGAGTCTGTCCCATTAAAAGAAAATTACTTCCTCTGTAAGACTGTTTGCTTGATTCACCTACTTCATGCTGCCTTTGTCTTGTAAATTTCTTACTTGGAGAGCTACCATTGGCTGAGGACTTTTTGAGAAGGGTACAGTTTCTTGCAATGTGACCCTTCTTATTGCAGTTATAGCAACTGAGCTCTGATGGGTCCCTAGGCAGAGCTTTGGGTCTGCCCTTCTTAGTGGCCAGGTAATTTGATCCACTTGGTCTCTGTGTATGATCAAAAGGGGTGGCCCCTTGGTCAATGCATTCTTCTTGTAGTTTAGACATAGCTTCATTAAAGGTTAGCCCTTTTAAGTTTTGTAAGAGAGAGATGAAGAGATTGAACTCTGATCCCAGAGTTCCAATTAGGAAACAGACCTTTTGTCTATCAGAATACTGGAATCCACAGGAATTCCACTTACCAAAAATCATAATCAGTTTGCTGATATAAGCTTCACAGCCTGCTTTAGTATGAAGGTGAAGCTGTACAAGTTCCCTCATCCAAATTGACTGAGACTTTTCATATGAAAGACCATAAACTTCTTTAATTTTGTCTAACATTTCTTTTGCAGTGGTACAGTCTCTTACATAAAGTAGCTGATTAGCCTCCAATGCATTACCAATTAGGTACTGTGCTGTGGCATCTTTTCTCAACCATTGTTCTGCAGCCTCGCTACGTGGTTTTTCTTTTTCAATTGCATCAAGAACATTATGGTGACTAAAGGCTAAATTTAATTTTTGTCTCCATTCTGTATAGCTCTCATTGGTGAGTCGCACAATTCTGGGTTTGGAAGCTAGGTCTAAATCTGCATGCAGCATTTTTGCTTTAGTTAGCAATTCCCGCCCCCCAAAAAAATCAGCACCCAAAAGAGTAAAAGGTAAAAATTCTCTAGTTAGATGTGTGTTTCCAAAAAGGGGGGAAGGGGAAAAAAAAACCAGCCGCTTTCACAAGAAAGACACAATGCAAAAAATAACTAAAACCCGAAAAATCTGGTAACTGTTCTGTTCTGGGACCCCATAACCTGTTGGGAATTGAGAGATTTTTGGTAATGAGACTCTCAATCAGCAGAGTATCTTAGTAACTGCACAAAAACGGAAGTTGAACAGATTACCAGTCCCACTTCTATCACTCCACCCCAAACACACTTCACCTAGCTCAAAATAAACACAAAAAACAATTGGGTTACAAATATGAAAGAATTTACTCACAAAATCTTGTGCATAGTCTACACAGGTTCAATTCTTGAAGAAGGCAGGAAGAAAATTAAGCACTCACATGCTTGCTGAAAATAATCCCTGTTAGGAGATCTCAGGGCATGCTTTCAGGACAAAAGGCGAAGACAAAAGGAAGGAGTCAATGGCAAGAGAACCTTTTTAAGACCAAAGAATGTGTAGGTGCTGGAGGAAGAGGTGTTGACCAAAACAAACAGGAAGTTTTCCCTAGGCTATCTCTCTATGCCTACAATAAACATGCAAACAAACTAGCCAGTTAATTAAGCATGCAAAGGTTGCCACTCCCAACATTTTAGACAGGCACACACAGCTGCAATAGTATAGAACCCCATTCCTTCCCAGCTTAAAGAATGTTATATTGTTTACAGCAGACATGTTGCTGCAACCCGACCCTGCAAGTCTGTACTTCCAGCTAGAGAGAGAACAAGAAGGAAGAAGTGTGGAGACACAAAAATACTTTGTTAAAAGGTGCTTCTTTGTCAGAGGCTTTGTATTGACTGTGTAATGACTTTAAAGGTTCACATGTATGATCTAGTTCTACTCCTCTTAAAACAACAGTGTAAGTTAAATCAGTGTTCATGCTGTCCATATCAGAGGTGGGAAGACTGCAGCTAGGAGAAAGATATAACTAAGACCATCTAGTATATGGACAGCCAATTGCAATGGGAGCCATTTTTCACCCCTCTAGCAGGCTGCTGTACCCCTGCATTCTCAGCCAAAAATGTAAACTGAAAATGATCAGACACCAATTTCCCATTTCTGCTTCTCGATTTCTGATTTTTGACTGGTTGGTGAGGCGTGCTATAAAGAGATTAAAAGTGGTGTCTGAACGGTGGCTTGGATCAAGGATTGCATGCAGACTGAAGGCCACAGTTTCTCTATCCCTGACAAAGTCATGGTAGAAGTAAGAGTCAACTATGGACCTCCTGGTTCTGGCATTGGTCCTTTAGCTACTGTGCTGGACTTGGTGTTATAAGGAAAGTATAGGATTGCACCCCAATGCATTTCATACACTGTATCTCACCATATTGCTCCAAACAGACCCTGTCTCCTTCATAAATTGAGTCAGGCTTGTGTGAGAGCCATCATGGTGTAGTGGTTTGAGTGTTGGTCTAGGGCTCTTGGAGGCCAAGGTTCAAATCCTTGCTCAGCCATGGAAACCTACTGGATTATCTTGGGCAAGTCACATTCTTTCAGCCTCAGGAGAAGGTGATGCCATCCTTCCTCTTCAACAAATGTTGCCAAGAAAACTCACATAAAAGGTCTCCCTTAGGGATACCGTAAGTCAAAAATTACTTGACAGCACAAAACAACAACAGGATCAGGAGGAAGCATCAACAGAGAACTCCAGGGGTCTTTAAGGAGGGCTAGGAAACAATCCTGACTGAAATTCTAAAGAGCCGCTCTAATCAGAGTTCACAGTACCGGGCAAGATGGACTAGTGGCAGCTTCTTATTTTCCAGCGTCAGTATATCTGAAATCTGTTTGAACAAGGTTTTAACAATGCACAGATTGTAATCCACAAAATCTCATGCTATAATAGATCTGTAAGTTTTAATGACTCTTTGCTGTTTTACTAAAAGGTAGGTTATATTTTCCCCCTGTGTAAGCATGCTAAAAAATAAACTTTTAGGCTCAAATATCATAATTTGCAATTTAATTTAACAACGGTGAGTCCTAGAGAAAGCTCCTATTGAGACACTTAAGTTGAAGGTGGCTTAACATGTATAATGGTTTGTCTCCCTGCTCCCTCCCCCCCACCAGTATTTCACTTTATTGCAATCTGGCTGGTCCTGTGATTTTTAATTCTCCAGACTATGCATATACACAATGATAAGGATCTTGCATTTTTAATAAAACCTCCCAGAGACATTGAAGCCAAAGCACTTTACAAATTTTATTAAATCATTGTACAAAGCCATTAGTGGACGAAAACTGCAGCTTGCTCCTATAGTTAAGATCTCTCTTCCTTCCTTTTAAGTGATTAATGTGGCCCACGTTGCCATGGTTTATTTATGAAAATCCTAGAAAGAGGAACTCATGCTAAGCATTGGAAACTGCACACTGAGGTAAGTGTGATGTAACAGTATAGTTAACTGAATAATAGTCCAAACCACATAAAGAGGATATATGTTCCCCAGCTGGGATATTACAATACTTTAAAATGAGAGAAGGTCTTTAGAAGGGGGTGGGGATTTGCTTGCTTTTCCTCTTGGATGAATGTACTACTGCAAAATTATGAATTCCAAAATACTTTCAAGCATCACGTCGCTGTTGTTGTAGGCACTGTTATACTTTTCTGTGACTAATGCTTTATACTGGAAAGTTTAAGGATAGTTGCCTCAGTCAGCTTTGCAACAACCTTTGTTGTTGTTCCAACAACAAGAGACTAAAGCTACTCTCCTGTGCCCATTTAAGAGCTGGGAAAGGGAGAGGAAAGGGCAACTAAAATGATCAAAGGGCCAGAGCAACTGTCATTTGAGTATATTCAGAAACAGACTCATGGACAAGCTGGGCAAAGGAAGTGGGACTTTAAAAATGCTTTCTTTCTTTGATCTATACCCACTGCTTTACAATCAAGGTCCATCTTGCATATACAACACAATTTCAAGATTAATTGCACCTGTAAAGATAATGGTCAGATTTTGAAGAGTAAGTTTGGTAGAAACCAAAGATTTATTTTAGGAATATGGGAGGTTACCTTATAACTGAGTTAGGTCATTAGCCTTTCTGGCTTGGCATTATTTGCACTGACTGGGGATTGCTCCCCAGGATTTCAAGCATTCAGAAGCCTCCGAGTTGTTACTGCCCTGGCTAGTCCGAGCTTTGGGGATATTAAAAGATATCCTTTTGATATCACAATTCGGCTTCACTTCTCTGTTCCTCTCCACGTGCTTGCGATGGCACTGGACAAGCACATAAACGAGCTCGGCCGTTAGTTGCCGTAATATTCCTGGACAATACAGGCAGGCCAGAAAATAGCTGACTCACTGCTTTAGGAGACCTCCAGGCAAGTACTCTAATTAGGTATGCACGCAACTTACAAAAGAGCCTCTGCCCCGTGCTGGCAGCTTGATGGGTGGACTATACCATACCCAAGTACTCTGCGTTTGCATACTGGCTACTCTATTGAGAACCGCTACGATAACTCAATGATTCAGATTCTGACCTTTCGGAGGCTTTGTCTCCAACTCCAAATCTATTGTTTTCCCCCAAGTACAGCACAGCCTGCAGTCACGATTCTCCTTATAAAAACCCTTGATTCCGAGACCTTCCTCGGAACGCTCCCGAGTTTCATCCCGCCTTGCTGCCGCTTTGCTTGGCGAGCCTCCCCTCAGCTCCACGTGCTGAGCTACATCGCACCCAAGCCTCACTCTCCATTTTTCCGGGCTTCAGGACAGGTGAAATATCACCCAAACCAGCAATTCCTCTAAAAATCCCTCTATACCACTCCAACCTTTATTTTCTTTAGTTATCTTGTATGAGTGTGTCACATACACTGTTTTGCTTGTGTTTAATAAAACATCATTTATTGCTTCAACTTCTGTGTGCTACTTGACTCGACCCGACCCTGTAGACATAGGGTTCAAGATCTCGTTACGTTACCCTGCCTCTCGTAACGCTAAGCAGTGCTCTGAGCTAATTTTCCCCACCTTTAATTGAGCACGTTTTGGTGTCCCTCCCGGGACCCCCAGTACACAGGGTAACAGAGTCTTGCCTGAGGGAGTCAAGAACTGAACCCTGCAAAGTATGTAGCGTTGTGCTCTGGGTACCATCACTAAACTAGGGCCTTTCACAACATTCATCCACTATGAAGGACCATTTTCTACCCAAACCATCATTTTGCCAAGGATGTGTTTGTCACTATGCAAAATGTACCCATTCTATGTACTTCCCAAGATGGTTTCCTGCAGGCGTGAAACCCAGGTTCAGCACGTAAGTCTTTATTATGCATTTATGTATTTATTCATTTAATCTTATTCATTCATCCGCGTGCACCCCTTCCAATTGGGACCGTGAGGCAATTGTCATGTAAAAACAATAAAATCCACAATGCATTTAAAAGAACATATCAAACCACTCAACAAAAGTAACAGGAAATATAATTAAAAGCCAGTAATTTTTTTTAAATCTGTGGTTTGAAATCTATCTCCCTGCTGAATGAATAAATGGAGGATTGCCAAAGATGAGATGCACATTTGAAAAGATCCTATTTAATACTGTATCCACAAACTTTTGACAAGGGAACAAGTTTACTGGTTAGATGAATGCTTATAGAAGCAATCCCCCACAGCCAGGTTATTTAGGGCTTTATAAGTCAGTGCCAGCTCTTTGAACAGTGCCAGAAACAATGGCAATTCTGCACAGAATGCATTATTGTAGTCTAAAGTGGAGATTATGGCATAGAGAAGTGCCAGCCTGCTGTGAGAACAGATGCTTCAACCTATGGAAGAGAGATATAGTAGGGAGCAAAGACATACCAAGGGCCCCCTTCAAACAGCACAGCTGTAGCACTGTATTATGCTTTAACAGCCATGGTTCTATTCTGTGAAATCCTGGAATATGCACTTTGGGAGACTTTGACCATTTCCACACGAGACTGTTATAGCACTATGATTCCACTTTCAACATCCTATGGTATCCTGGGGTTTACAGTTTAGGGAGGGGCATTTAGAATTCTCAGCCAGAGAGCTCTTTGGCCTCAGTAAACTACAAACCCCAGAATTCCACAGGATGTTGAAAATGGAATAACAGCACTATAACAGTGTAGTGGCAGAAATGGCCAAAGTCATCCTTGGATACATTTTGGAAAAAGCCTTGAAATGGTCTCTAGAAGGTTCAAAATGTTTTGTTTATAAGGCTTACCTGCCCTGTTTGTTTCATTTCAGACACGCACATTTTTAGTTTTGGATAAAACCTTTGTTGAAAACTGCTCTTCTTTTTTCTGGTCTAGAAGCCCATCACTACTTTTTTTTCAGTGTTATTTCTGCACTTTGAATCAAATTTTCTGTCAGAGAAGTAATGCCCACATCTGCTTCATTAACTGAGGCATACCTGTATTGACCTTTTAGTAGCAATCTTTGGAGAAAGGAACTCAGCACTCTGGGATATATACCTGCCTTCCTAGTTTGGTTCTGAATCTAGTGTTTCTTTTTGTAGAGACAGAGTGGCTCCACAGAAAAGGCTCATTTTATTCTCTATAGCACAGGAACAGAGAGCAAACATATGTGAATATCCCTTGAGGAAGCAGTTAGAACCCCTTGCCAGCTTTACTGTAGCCCACATGGGGTGTCCCTAAGTCACAGATGTTTGACAGGAAAGTGCCTGGATCACATTGAGGCATGGCATTATTGGAGGAAAAAGCCGCACATCCTGCTTATTCCATAATCATTAAGGAAATAAATGAAACATGGTTTTTTGTGAGATGTGATCACTACAGGACTAAACGAAACCTTCTGGAAGCAAGTGCAGGGAATCTCTCAATAGGACTGATCTACATTTTGATTCAATCAGTACAAATGTAGCGGGTTGATGCTGAGGGAATATAAAAAATGGTTGGGTCAGACAGATAATCTTTGGGTCCATTAGGACTTATCTTGGTTTTGCTCACACATCCACGTATCTGGAAATATTTAGGTACACAGAAATTGGTTAGAACCTGGATGTATTCTCTCAGAGCTGCACTTGTATCTGAGAAACTCAGGTGTACCACAAAAATGGGATCTCTCATTTCTGTCATAACTGCAAGAGAAGTTCTCAGTGCATATTGTGATATTGATTTTGTGAGATATACAGTAGGTGCCCCATACCCACAGGGGAGATATCCTCACACTTACCGTGGGTGGTAAAAAACATGGATAATACCAAACTCTATATTTTGGCCTCCAGTCTGGGCAAGGCAGCAAGAGAAGAGGCAGAGCTACAGCCTAGCTCCTCCTTTCTTTCTTCCTACCTGCCTGCCTGCCTGCTTGCCTGCCTGCCTGCCTGCCTCCCCAGCAAGACTTGGCAGGTAGTCCCCTCCTCACTGGGTGCCAAACCTAACAGGAGGCCTGCCTGTGTGGAGCCGTGTGTCTCTCTCAGCCGAGGAAGGAGTGTCCATCTGCTTCTTCTGCCAAGAGTAGTTCATGGCTCCATGCACCCGGGCTTCCTGTGCCTCTCTCAGCCAAGGAAGGAGTGTCTGTCTCCTTTCTTGGGTGAAGGAGACCACAGCTCCATGCAGCCAGGCCTCCACCCAGATTTGTCACCTAGAATGGTGGCTGCTTTCAGGAGCTCAGAATGGGCAGCCTGGTTTCCTGGTGCCCTTGCCTTCATCCATGGAGTACCCAGTGCGGTGACTTCGTGGAAGCCGGCAGCTTGGTACAAGGAAGATGGTGAGGAAAAGGCAAGGAATAATCCTGGCCAGAAGCAGCAGTCATGGCGCTGGAATGTACTGTGGATAAGTGAAAATGTGGATACTGGTCCAGCAGATATGGGGGACCTACTGTATTAACAAGAAATGGCAAACCAGGAGCAAACAAGAATTGGCAAGTTTCCATCTTCTCCACTTATCCTTCCTTCCCTAGCATGGAGCCCTTTCTTCACTGATACAGAGGTTTCTCCATAAACAGTAGTCAGCCATTAAGTATGAAAGTTGAAAACAACAGAGAAGAACAACCGTAATACAATGTGTAGATATGAATACTAAAAGCACTAGAAAGTCAATAAATGTACTCAAAAAGGACCCAGGCTTCTACTGTACAAGCAAACAGAAGCCTGAATTCTACATTTTAGTTTCGAACTATAGTTGTTTAGGTTCAAAGCCAAACAGAGTAGGCACATTAAATCAATTATTAAATGATAAGTCAATACGTAGGTAAATCTTATTCAATCGATCCACTCTTATTGAAAGTAACAATAGGATTCAGACCATAATGTGTCCCACTTAGCAATACTGTTGGTGTGTGTAGGTATGTGTGTGTGCACGTATGTTTATTCAAAAATTTAAACAAAATGCTTAGGTTGTACAGCAGGCAACAATCGCAAACATACCAAAGACTACTTTTGCTTTCTAATCACCTATGATTGTTAACATATCCTGTTTGGGTGTGTGATCAATTTCCTCCCGAACTCCAGCACAGGATCTTTCAGTTTCTTCTTCTTCTGCCTCTATGGATGAACTATAAATTTGGATTATGGTTATATTGATGGGTTTTGCCTGAAGTCTTATTGATATTTTTCAGTTAGATTTTACATTCTATAACTTGCCTGTTTTTGCTACATCTCTCCTAAATATTAATGCCACCCTATTTCTTCTTACATTTTCATTTCCAGTGCAAAACACTGTGTAATTATCTGACTGAAAATGTTGCATTCCTGCCCACTTGAGCTCACTCATCTCAAGTACAGCAATGTTTATATGTTCCATTTCTTGTTGTACAATGTCTGGCTTCCCCCAATTAATGCATCTCACATTCTATGTTCCAATGATATGTGTTGTGCAGCTTTGGACTTTCCTTTCCCCTCTGAGCACATCAACAGTCAAACATCCTTTCAGCTTGAGTCCAGTTGTGTTGTTAGCCTCAGCATTATTAGTACTTGTCCTCTGCTCTACCAAAGTAGCTTGTTGAGTGCCTTCTAACCTGAGAGTCTCATCTTCTCACCCTATCTCTTGTTTCATTCTGGATTGTCTCATCATGAGGTTTTCATGGTAAAAAAACATTCAAAGGGGGTTTACAATGCCTCGTTTTGCACAGTACTAGAAAGTGTTAGCTGTGGTGCCATTGTCATTGTCTCTTGAGAGATCGTCAGCCAGTGTCACCCTCTATTACTGCTGCTGCCCAGTTGCTGTTTCGTACATTTAGTCTGGCATCTGAGCAAAAGCCGATCTGATATGAAAGACCCTACTAGCAGTGCTGCTACTGTTAGCATAGCCTCTTGCCTCACAGGAACACACAATCCCATCACCATGGAAAAGTAGTGCCTTATGGTGCGACTAACCATTAAAGACAGATATTAATACACAATTGTTCAAGGCTTCTGTCAGCAAGGGAAGCAAACAGAAATATAAAGATACCCAGTGTTTCACAGCAAGCAAAGATGTATGAATATATGAAATAATTGTCAAGGAGGAGAGGAATGCAAACACACGGTGGAAATCCAGGTAATTAGCCTGTTTCACACAGAGTCTTCCTCATGTGCCTAACTGTACCTGGAAAACAATGGACTACTTTATATTTCTCCAAGCCTGTGCTATGTTGTTGGGTTTTGCATATTATAGTAGCTAATGCAGTAGAAGCCTGCATCCTATGTTTGAACCAATTTGTTGCATTGTTCTACTTTTTTATAAAATAGTGTTTCTGGTGTGAATATGTGGATGCTATGTGTGAATTTAGCATTGTGTGTGACTCTTGCTTAAACCATCATTTGCAGTGGCAGAGCTTGCAGTGTGTGGAAGGGGGGCGGGAGGGGGCGGGGCTATGTGCACGGAGGCATGGCTGCAGTGCATGGGGGCATGGCCAGGGCGTGCCGGGGGATAGCTGTGGACTAGGATGTCCCAAAAACATTGCCACTTGAGGCGAATCGCCCCCTTGCCACCACGTCCTTACACGACTGATCATTTGCCACAAGCAACGATCACAAAACTGGATTGTCCTGTTATGAAAACTGCAAGCCATGCACGATGGCTCTTTCAGTGGCACCAGCTCCTTACAAGTCTACCCGATCCTTCAGTTTTCAAAAAGGCAGGTAAATTATTCAAGGAAAGTTTCTCAGATCTTCCTTCCTTCCTCCTGTCCCCAACCTCTCCAGAAGCCCTTGCCAAATAAACCACAAGAGGATAAAGAGATTGATGGGGGAGAAAGTGATAGTCCCAAAACTAGCTTCAGAGTCCAGTATCAGGGATGATAATTAATTTAATTAATTTAAGGAACTTCATATAAAAGAAAACTACTCATTCCCTCTTCCTGAAGATAGTCCTCTGCTAGCACCATGTTCACAAGAGCTCCCTGACCCACAACCTTTCTTATGACCGTGGGAGGAGGGAGAGATAGGAAGCTTTCTTTCTGTTACTCTGTCTTTGGATCCAAGCCACAAGTGACAACATCTGGTTATCACTGTATATGTTGCTTGCAGGGATAATAGACAGGAAGCAACTGGAAGTTGTGCTTATTTTGGTGGGTTATCCTTCAAAAGAATCCGCTATTTCCTTTTTAACTACAGTTGTTTCCCAGTAAGACAATAACACTTCAAAAAGATTTTTTTTAAAAAAATCATTTGGGGCTACTGTCTTATGGAAGCCCACTTGCTCTGTAGGAACTAATTCTGATGCAATATTTTTTAATGACAATTTCAAATGATTCCATAAGCTGAAGAAAGTATAGCAGACTGGGTTATTTGCCTAACCCTTTTTTTTTTTTAACACAATTCATACCCTGGGTTCTTTCTGGGAAAACTTGCACGGATGAATTCATACATAACCCATGGAACTGTTTGCTTTAATAGATCAGTTCAAAGAATCATTACATCATATCAGAATCGGTATGGTGTTTGGACTGAATCAGTTTGAAACAACCACAAGTTAAGAGTCTGTCCACTTCTTTAACTAGCGTTACACATATTTGAAAGAGATCAAGAAAAAATTAGGCTTGTGTTTCATTAGGCCAGAGGTGGGGAACTTTCAGCTGACAATGTGTTTTGACCTACAGTACATCTAATATCTCTTCATAGTATTAACAACACTGGCATAGCGACAGGAGAGCGATGAGGGCAATACACCCCCAGCGGCAATGTTTTTGGGGTGCCGCCGCTCCTTGCCTGCCCTCCCCCATGCGCGTAGCCCCTCCCCCACATAACATAGCCTCACCCCCATGATGTAGCCCCACCCCATGCGACATAGCCCTGCCCTGCCCCTCCTTTGCGCACTTCAAAGCATGCCACTGGTTAACAATTGGGATGAATATTACTGTTAACATTCAAACTGTATATGTATGCCTTCAAGTAGCTTGTCAACTTATAGCAGCTCTATGAATTTTATAGGGTTTTCTTAGGCAAGGAATACTTAGAGGTGGTTTTGCCAGTTCCTTCTTCTGGAATACAGCTTACAACACTTCGTATCTGTTGGCAGTCTCCCATCCAAGTTCTCAGCAGAGCTGACCCTGCTTAGCTTCCAAGATCGGATAGGATCAGGTATCATTAGAGTATTTAGGGTGTATAACATTCAAAATAGATTTTTCGAAAAGAAAGTTTGATCTAGTAGTAGGCTAAAGCCAGAGTTTGCATGAGCAACATAAGTAATAAGCAGTTTCCAAATTTCTTCAAATTTTTTAACTTTAATTTCACCTTTGGTAATTTCATTTTACACGCTAGTTTTTTTTTTTTTAAGTGTGTACACAAAAGCAATTTCAATCAAAAATCTCACTCAGCACACCCTCAATTCTTCAACAGGAGCATATTTAAATACTGAACTTCACTGTGTGTTGGTTGTTAAATGCTACCTGGACAACACAAATTATCACTATATGCTGACTATCAAATACAGTCAGGATGTAATGTAAGGATGTAAGAAGAAATTCTTACAAAAACTGCAAAACATAAGACTATTCTTCTTCCTTAAAGACAGTAGGTTTTTACAACCCTTACCCAGTTGAATGGCAGACTCTGGAGAATACAGACTCAATTTAATGTTCAACCTGCCATTTATCTGGCACAATCATTGTTTGCGTTGTTGAAAAGTGTTTCCTGAACGTAAATTAATTTTTTTTCCAGTGGATATTCATTCTTCATTTACAGCACAGGTGCATCTTTTTGAGGTGTTAAAACAAATATACTTGTTAGAGTTGTACATCAGAGGTACAATATAGACTACCAGAGGAGATATAGACCCTATCTGGCATCACCAGAGGTGAGGGATTATGAAGGTTTTAGCTCAAAACTAGCTTGGGTGAGTACTTGTTTTATACGAAATTTTAGGAAATTTGTTTACCTGAATCAACATATTGATGTTGATGTTATATATGTATGAATGTGTGTGTGTATCCTGATTCTGAAATAGATAGATAGATATCTCAGAATCAGGATATATACTGTAAAGTTCCACACAAGCAGAACCATAACATTTCCCCTTTCATTCCCCCTCCCCACCAACCTTTGAGCTGCAGCATACACACACAAACTGGCATAGCCATTTATGACCAATGAAGAGTTGTGGAGAGAAAACATCTAGACACACAGCAACAAGAAAAACTCCTGGACCTCCAAAGGACTCCCTTGTTATGTGACCATCTGTAATAAGTGGGCCGTAAGCAGACCTCAAGGATGGTTTTGTGGCCCACAGTGCCCTCTAGGGTCATTTTTGTCACAAAATGCCTCCAGTGGCATACCTTTACACACATCACAGATGAAAAGTGGGGACACATGTGCAGTGATGTAGACCTGAGTCGACTGACTTGGACTCAGGTCAGACTTAAGTCACCACAGTGACTCGACTCAGACTTCACTTGGCAACAAAGATGCACTGACTTGACACAAGACTTGGATATTTTTAGTGACTGACTTGCTGTCCTTCGTTCAGTAACATAACACATTCATCCAGAAACCTCACTACTTTGAAAAACACTTCCATCTCTTTTTGCCTGCTGGTCACATGAAAATCTGTCTCAAGCCCAAAGTGTGGGTGCATTTCTCAGAAGGGAACAGCAAACAGGTTAGGCAATGGGCTTGAGGTCTGCTCAGCAGCCTGTCCCTGCTGCATATTGGAGGAGCCTTCTAAAACTTTTCCTAAGACCAGAAGGCAAGACTTGTCCTCAAAGCATAGGATATGTTTCTCAGAGAACAGCAAGTGTGTTAAGCAGTGAGTTTGAGGAGGAAGGATCCTTCAATCTACAGCTTTTGGAGTTTCAGTAATGGGGAATAAGAAGGATCATATTCCCTGCTTCCGAAAAATCCTCCAGCTTTGGAAATGGGAAGTAAGAAGGATCCTATTCCCCACTTCAAAAGCTGCAGACTCTTTTGTGCCCATTGACACAAAAGCCTCCAGCTTCAGGAAGGGGGAGTAAGAGGGAACCTATTCCTCATCTCTGAAGCTGCAGATGGCAAAATCATAAATGTGGTGGGTCAGCTCTGCTTAAATTGTTAAAACTGACTTTATTCTACTCTGTCCAGGAATTCTGGAATATAGGTTGGGGTATAAAGTTGACTCTCAGACTTGAGACTTGACTTGAAGGTATCTTCAACGACTTGAGACTTCACTTGAGACTTGAATGTAGAGACTTGAGACTTGGCTTGAGACTTGGAGTAAAAGACTTAAATACATCATTGCACATGTGGCTAAGCAACATCAGAATGTGGTCAAGATCGCAAAGGTGGTTAATGAGGAAGAACACACAAGCTAGGAAAGGCTTCAGTAGGTTGCTTTTGCCTGAGCCTACTGAGAAGGTCAATATGTCACTCCTTCCTTCCTAGTGAGTTAATTGAGTGAGTTAATTGAGTGCAAACTATTTTTGGACTTGAAAATTAGTTTGTAGCAACTGAAATAAGATGAGGACAAAGGGGAAAAGTGGGAGGAGGACAGAGAAACAGGGAAATTTTCTAAAAAGTAACTGAAAAAAAAAAGGACGACAGAAAACTAATTTGGACTGCCTTTCAAAATTTGGACAGTTGGAAAGTATGAAATGGAAGTAACAGGCAGTGACTTCCAAACATTTCATATTTACTTTTAGCCTTCTCCTGGGCCTAAAATGTCCAGTGGGCCTAAAAACATATCAAAAATACTTCCTACTCATTCCTAGAGGGCACTTGGGGCCATTTTGCAGCAATACTTGTTTGTTTATTCATTTGTTTGTGTTCCAGGGGGATACAGTGTGGTGGTGGTCTTCCAAGGTCTTGGAAAGGACTAATGCAAACTAGTCTTTCACAATTGTCCACCTCTGAGATACAGGAACATAGTTGGATGCTTGTCTTCCATCCATCCCACCAGTTTCCACTGGCCAAGTAAATGACTGTGCTGTGTGGGTTTTGCAGATGATAAAACGTTTCGGTAGAAGGGAGGAAATGCAGTATAGTTCTGCTGGCAGAACTGCATCTCCCTGATCTATGATCTCAGCCATTGTTGTGTCTAGCTATGGTTCTAGATTACTTCTAGTTGGACTCTTTCGTCATAATATTGCTGATTTTTGATGTAAGATCTGAAGCTGAGAACACTGACTAAGGCTATTGCCTTTGGAAGGGCCAAAGAAATAATGAGATAATGGGGCATATGGTTTCTTTTTAGGATTTTTTTTTATGTATATGTAAGTGTCTATTAATGTAATGTAAAGTGTGTATTAATGTAATGTAATGTAAAGTGTAAAGTGTAAAGTGTAAAGTGTAAAGTGTCTATTAATGTAATGTAAAGTGTCTATTAAGTGTCTATTTATTAAAAATCAGAATGTTTCTTCTGCTTTGAAAATCTGTTTGCTCATATAAATTATAAATGGATTTGGTTCACCTCACTAAGTCTTAAAACAGTGCTGGACACATTACCAAGATGTGTTAAATTTCAGTTTGGACTTCCCTCATTGTTTTAATAGGAAGCTGTCCTTGGCCCTACCAAAGTTCAAGATTTTAGTGGATATTCTTCTTTTCACTCATTTTGAAAATTTGTTAGTAACCTATCATACTTGGATGCCAAAATTGAAAGGAAGATCATCATCCTATCTTCTGCCCAAACCTCCAATAAATATTATATACATTTTTCAAACATTCAGTATCTAATGAATATTCAGCCATCAACGTTTGCAGTGGAAAAAGGGGGCCAAGAAATTTGATTCCTCTTATTTCAGGTAAACCTGCAGACTGCTTTGAAGTTGACTGAATTTTGGGAAGAGTCATTCTTTTCTAATTATAGGTATGTTCTGCAATTCAGAATCTTAATTTGTTTCTTTGATTTGGGCTGCTGGCCAGATCATACTTAACTTTGGCCATTTCCACACTGCACGGTTATAGTGCTATTATTCCACTTTCAACATCCTGTGCAATTCTGGGATTTGCAGGTTTCTTGAGGCCAAAGAGATCCCTGGCTGAGAATTCTAAATATCCCTCCCAAAACTACAAACCCCAGGATTCCATAGGATGTTGAAAGTGGAATAATAGCACTATAATAATGTAGTGTGGAAACGGTCTTTAAAGGAAGTTCTGGTGAAATGAATAGGACTAGGATCCAAGGAAATGTGTTGAAGATCAGGGTGCTTTGTTTGTTTGTTTGTTTATTAGATACAAAACAATTTCAAACATTTCTGAGGGCCAGGTAGATGAGGGTCAGAAGAAGATACAGTGATATGCAAAACCACTTCCAGTGTATCATTACTGTTAAAGGAAGCAAAGACCATTTTTATATGTCTCTCAACAAGATTTTGTGCATTGACTGAGAGCAAGGTCAAAAGCAACTGTATCTAAATGGTTGTCATTTGTCCACTTGCGAGTGCAAAACAGGGGCTTAAAGACCTTATCCAAAATAAACATGTGGCCATCTTGCTTTAAAGATTACTTCTGAATGTATATTTCTACTTTCTTCAGTTTTTTTAAATGTATACAATAGTTCTGTTTTCATTTGCCTGAATATGACCATCAGTAGTTGATGTAGTCCAATATCATTGCTGTTTTAACATTGCTGATGTAAAATAGGACTAAATGTGAATCAGCAACAAGATTGAGACTACTTTGCATTATTTCCTTTGCAATAGATCAGACTTACTTTTACAGTTATCTCAGCCAGTCAGGGTTATAATACAACTCCCCTTTTTCTTCAGATCTATATATCATTTACTACTCCCACTCTGGTTCCTTCAGCTGCTTTCCTCCTGAGTGCTTTTACTTTTATTGAGCAACAACAACTATGTTCTTGCGAGTCAAGCCACTCTGCCTCTTGGGTTATAAAGTGCAACTTTCAGATTAAGAAATGAAAATGCCAAGATCTTTGTACCGTGATCACCAAATAGTCCTGAAATCTCTTATGTTTTTCTCACTTGCTTTGACCTTCCCATTTTATATTGGTTTGTTTATTTTGTATACCATATGGAATCATGGAAGTGTGGAGTGCACAGATGCTCCACATAGACACCCAACTCAGCTTCATGGGCTTAGACAGAATCATATACAGTCAGCTTTCCACACTGATGGGCTTAACACTCATGGATTTGATTATTTGGGAGTTTCTCCAACCCCCGCCCCCCCACAACCATTTCTCTTCTGGGGGAACCTTCCCTCTCAGTGACCCCAATCAGGCTGCACAGCCCTTTGAAAAACCTGCCTCCTCTTCCTGCTCCTCCACCAGATGCTGCCTGGCCAACTAAGGACAGCTTGCACCCTGATTTCTCAGTAACACGAACCCTCTCCTGAGGTCCACTGCACCCCAGGAAGGAGGCGGGCGAGAGGGAGGAAGTATAGGGTCACCATGTTGACCCACCCATTTTCCCTCTCATTTCCCTGACCTGGTTTTGATCCTGGATTCCTGTTCTCCCCACTATGCCTTTGCCCCCTTCTCACAGATAATACACACACATGTTGGTATTTGCGGGTCTTATACTTTTGTGGGGTCCTGAGTTCCTAACCACAGCATATGTGAAAGGCTAACTGTATTACCTCCACACTCACTCGCCCACTCATTGTTTCACATACATACATCGTTTTACAAAATGACCCCTGTTTGGTGCAAACATTGAACCAATGTCAAAAGTGGCAAACTCTGCAAAACTGAACAAGTCCGACTATGCAGTCCTACTTGTGATGCAAGTCAGAAGCTAAGTAAAATTTAGATGGTTAAATGAAACAAGTCATTTCATTCACCACAGGAGAAGATAACATATTCATTAGCGTTATTTATTTGTTCCATTTTTAGCCCTTGCTTCCTCCAGGGAGTTCAAGGAAATGTATATGACTTGTCCCAACCCCACACCATTATTCCTTCAGTGCAAGCACGTAACAACTGTTAGGCCAAGAAAGAGGGACATAGCTGAGTTTCAGGGCAGAAGGAAAATCAGACTCCCCAGGCCCAAACTCAACACAACACCAATTCATCCACAGAAGAAAAACGCCACTGCTTTACATCATGAGGAGTATGATCTTCTGCATACTTTTACAGAAATAAGTTACATTGGCATTTGGCAAGCTAGCTCTATTGTTAGGTGTTACTGCCCCCTACCACCCCCAAATGGAGCTCATTAATTACTGGAGAACGTGATCAGCATCACACTGGCTGGAGAACGTGTTCAGGGTTATGCTGGTCAGAGATGAGTTTGGAGTCATGAAAGTTCAGACAGGATTATGTGGAAAACCCAATGCTGATGGGTTTGTGCTAATCCTTTCACCACATCAGGCTCTTGGCATTTTTGAACACAATGAAAGCTGAACTGCCCAGATTGATGAATAATCAGAGACCATCCCTCAATCTTACCCTATGGAGATCTTCTCTATACACTCTACCTCACCAAACATTAAGAGGTCATCATGAGTTCCATCAATGTTTTGTCACTCCAGAGTTAAGCAATCAGCCCATTCTAGACCCCTTTGTCAATTTCATGGGAAAGCCATTAGAGCTTTTCAATGCACCCCTTCAGGGCAGGAAACAGGGTATGAAAAACTAGCTTCAATCCAAGACAATCATAGCATGTAGTGCCCCAGACTGCCATTTCTCTGTGCTACACTCAGACACTCTCTGAGTCCCTTTGCTGTGACCCCTTCCTCAGGACTGGTAACTGTCACGCTTTCCACCCAATCTCTCTCTATCCAACCTTTCTTGCCTCACTTTCTGATAGCCTCGTATGGTTCTTAAGAGTGTCTGATTTCTCATGTATTTTTAAATTCGATTAAAATGCTTTATCTTTAACTGGTCCTCTCTACACTTAGTACATTTTCGCACGCCATTTCTAAAGTGAAAGGGCCCCTTGAGCGTCGCGTAAATGGGAGGAGCGGTCCGTACAACGCACTCCCATTTACGCGACGCTCAAGAGCCGGATGCAGAGTGGACACGCACCTTTTTATTTTCGGTTCTAAGCTGAAAATGGTGCGCAGTTGCGCATGCTCCCGGGGCCCGCGTGCACTTACCTGCTGTGTGGTGCGTCGGGAGCTGGGCCAGTGGCACTTCCTGCCTCAGCGCTAGCCTGCAATTCCCAGGTTGCGCTGCGGTAGGAAGGGGCGGAGCATTCGCGCGACGTTTGCACGACCAGGAAGCCGATGCAGAACTCAAGCAGCAGGGAAGCAGCAGCGTTTCTGCTGAGGCTTTTCACTCAACCGCCACCCCCCACCTCCGTGAAAAGGTAAGGTGCGGAAAGGCCCTTAGTATTGGTATACATACATGAAAACATCCTGCTGTTACCATCCTCTCACAGGCCTCCTTTGAGCTATAATTCCCTCATTCTAAGGAGGCACTGGCATTGTTGGTTAGATCCCAACATCACCCACCTCTTAGGGTAACATAGGCAGAGTGAGGTGACCTACTCAAGCAGCTGATACTGGATACTGTGGCAGCCAGGTAGCTGCTGACCATTTTGCTGTGTTGGAGGACAAATTCTCTATATGCCACACAACCTATCCTGAGCTTCCTAATTTAGCCTGCTCTCTCAAGTGTGGCAGTGGTCATTATCCCACCACCAGTGTTGAAGTAAGATTGAATTGCTTAAACCAGCAGCCTGTGCTTCTGAAATAGGGAAAGCTTTAAAAAGCAGTTTGAAAAAAAAAATAGCCCACAGAAGGAAGGAAGTTCAAATAGGATTTTTAAAATCATCATCATCATCACCATGACCATCTAATGGTACTAGTTTTACAAGTTGCTATATGAGCTTTTATTAGCCTTTGGATCTCCTCTGATGTATCTTGTGTTTATAGTTCACAGAAACATATTATACATGAGTATACACCACACCACATCAACTGTGGAACACCCAGTCTATTCACAGGTGTCCGTCTACAACGACAGACACTTTCCTAGATAAGTCACTCCTTTGTCCTATTAGAAACAGTCATTTTATTATTTAATTCTCTGTGTCGCTTATATTTAAAAAATCTGATATTTGAGGCTTTATTCTTATTAGTCTCTCTGGGCTGCCTTTTATGCCTTCTAACGACTTAGAGAAGATTTACATTTTAATGAGCCAAATTAGCCATTTTTATGTTGTTAATTGTGCCCTTGGAGATAATCCACCCACATACAGTGTCCCAGATAAAATGAACCAGTTCTGTGATTCACCTTTTCCCCAGCTATCCCTAAACAGTAGAATCAAGGAGAACTGAAATTTTTGAAGAAGATACCATTAGACACAGTGATGGTTTATGTGATAATAGCTTTGCTGATGTAGACTTGAGGGCATTTCTGGTGCCTTCTGATTTTTTTTTAAAAGGAAAAGTTTTTAAAAGGAAAGACGCAGGTGTAATCGGAATATGCTAATTTCAAAGTTAAAGGATAACAGCAATTTGATGTGATGACCAAGCGCATCTAAAAATAGATCCAACATAAATGTCTAATATGAAGTAAGCCTGATTTAATAGATTCTGGCTGGAATTGTCTTGGCGTCTTATTAATGTGGAAGTTTCCCAGTGGGCAGAGATAGACATTTTTATCCAGTGTGAATGTCTGCATTCATTTCAAGGTCATGGAAGCAGAGATGCCATTGTGTCTGCACATGTGCATTCTTGCCCAATGCATATGTTTTTGCCTCTGGTGGTCCTCTTTAAGGCAAGTGCCCAGGTAAGCACATCTACAGTCAACAGCAAAAACCAGGCCAGTCCAATGCAAAAGCCCTCCTGAGCAGAGCCAAAAGCCATGAAGGTAGTTGCCAAAAAGATTAGTCTGAAAGTATGTGCTGAAGGTTGGTGATCCATGGAGACAGAGATATGAAACAGGGTTAAATGGATTTTTGGAGCTGTTGTTTACAGCAATGGAATGGTATCTGTCCATCCATTTATTGATATCCTGCCTTTCTCCCATCCTGGAGCTCGAGGCAGTTTACAAAAAAGGCAGAAAATACAATAAAAACACAGATAGTTAAAAACATACAAAATTAAGATTAATAAAAGTATTAACCAGTGATGTAGACTCAAGTCAATAGACTTAGATTCAAGTCAGACTTAAGTCGCTTCAGTGACTCAACTCGGACTTGACTCTACCATAAATGATGCACTAACTCGACTCGAATCGAGACTTGTATATTTTTAATGACTGAATTGGTGCCCTTGGTTCAGTAACGTAACATCTTCATCTAAAAACCTTACAACTTTGAACAGCGCCCCATCTCTCTTTGTCTACTAGTCACATGACAATCTCTCTCAAGCCCAAAGTGTGGGTGCATTTCTCAGAGGGGAACAGCAAACAAGTTAAGCAATGGGCTTGAGACAGGCTTGAGGTCTGCTCAGCAGTCTGTTCCCGCTTCATATCAGAAGAGCCTTCTAAAACTTTTCCTAAGAGCAAATCACAAGACTTGCCCCCAGAGGGCAGGCTGCAGTTCTCAGAGGGGAACGGCAAATGTGTTAGGCAATGGGCTTGACGGAGAAGGATCCTTCCTTTTAAAGCATTTGAATCTTCAGTAATGGGGAGTAAGATAGGATCCTATTCTCCACTTCTGATACTGCAGATGGTGAAACTGCAAATGTGGAGAGCTGACTCTGCTTAAATTGTTAAAACTGAATTTATTTAACTCTATCCAATAATTCTGGAATTTTGGTTTGGGGTATAAAGTTGGCTTCCAGACTTGAGACTTGACTTGAAAGGATCTTCAAGGACTTGAGACTTGACTTGAGACTTGGAATAAAAGACTTAAATACATCACTGGTATTAACAACAGAATTAAAAGCATTTAAACTCTTGGAATAAAAATCAAAACAGTACACCATAAAAGGCTGTTTCTTGTTAAAATTGATTTCTAAGGGTTTGCTGGGAAGAAAGTTCTTAAGCAGTCACCAAAAAGTAAAACAAGAAGAAGATTTTTCTAACTTCCCTAGGGGGGAGTCCCAAAGTGTGGGAGCAGCCAACAAGAGGGCCTTCTTCTTGTTCCTACCAACCATGCGTGTAAAGGTAGTAGGATAAGGAGAAGTGCCTCCCGCACAGATCTTCAATCTTGGGCGGGCTCATATGGGAAGAGATGGTCTATCAAATAGCTTGGGCTTGAACTGTACAGTGCTTTACAGATCAAAATCAGTACTTTTAAATTGTGCCCTGAAACAGATCAACAGCCAATGGAGCTGCAGCAGCAAAGGAGTTGCATGCTACCTGTAATGAGCACCCATTAGCAAGCTGGCTGCAGCTCTTGGGACCAGTTAAAGTTTCTGAACACTTTAAAGGCAGCCCTACATAGAGCGCATTACAGTGATCCAATTGGGGTATAACTAAGGCACGTGTCACCACAGCCAAGTCAGTCAGACATCCCAAGGAATAGGCACAGCTGTTCCTTAACATCCAAGGTAAGAGCTGAATCCAAGAGTACATGCAAACTGCAGACCTGTGTTTCAGGGGAATGTAGCCTCATCTAACACAAACCGAATGCTTATTCCCTGAGGTGCTTTTCAACTGACAGAAGTGCTCTGACTTCTCCGGATTAATCTTCAATTTATTTGCCCTCATCCAACCTATTACATCTGGCAGACACCAGTTTAACACAGAAATGGATTCCTTGGAATTAGTTGGAAAGGAGTACCATCAGTATACTGGTAACACCTTACCTCAAAACTACTATGGACACCCTCTCTCAGTGATTTCATGTGTGTGTTAAATTGCATGTGGGACCAAAAAAAAAAAAAGGCTATGGGATCCCCCCCAAGCTAATGACCGAGGAGTCAGATGGGAGGCCTCTAGCACCACCTTCTGGGTTCGCCTCTTCAGGAAGGAATGGAGCCACTACAAAACAGTGCCTCCAAGTCTCATCCCAGTGAGATGGCCCAGAAGAATACCATGGCTGATGGTATCAAATACTGCTGAGAGGTCCAGCAGAACCGACATGGACACACTCTTCCTATCCAATTCCCAAAGCTGTCTCTGTTCCATAATCAGGCCTGAAGCCAGTTTGATCCAGAAAACCCTGGAGCTGAGAGGCCACTTAACACTCCTAAACCTTGCCCAGAAGTAGAATATAGAGAATGGTTGATAATTAATGCAGAGGGTGGAATCTGGGGGGGGGAGGGGGCGCTTTTTTAAACAAGGACCTTACAAGGTGCCTCCTTTAGACAGGTTGGGATCATGCCTTGCTGGAGAGAGGCATTGCACACTCTCCTTATTCATCCAGCCAGTTCTCCCATGGCCACTTTGATAGGCCAGGAAGGGCAGGGATCTAGCATATATGTGATAGCTCTCACTTCTCCAAAGATCCTGTTTGCATCCTCAGGCTGCACACATTGAAAACTGACTACTGACATTGTACAAGCAGAGGCCAAGGATACATGCACTGGATCTGTATTGTAACACTCAAGCCAGAATACTGTAGATCTGAGTGATTTTATCTACAACGTGCTTAGCAAATAGTTCACAGTGGGCTATTGAGTGGTTTAGATTCTGTCCTTGGGGGCCAAAGTGTAAAAGGCCCCAATAACTCAAAACAGATCCACTGGACAGTTCTTTGTAGATGTAATGATAGCAGAGAAAAAATATTTTTCTGCTGCTCACATTGCCACAGAGCAGGCCCTCAAGCAGGCTCTACCCTCTGTTTCATCAGATTCACTCTGAGTTTTCTGCCACTGTTATTCTAGTCATTGCCTCATTCATTTCGTTCCTGTTCACTCCCTAGGGAATTAGGAGGCTGGTTTAGCTGTATTCTTTGAAAGAGGATGCTCAGGAATGATTAGGTCCATTGCCCCGTCCATTTCCCCATTTCAGAGGTCAACTCAGTCTTCAACAGACTCATCTGCTGAAGCAACAGGAAATTCTTCAAAAGCCTTCAGGAATCTATCCAGATATGTAAGCCTTGTAGGATAAACTCTCTTAATTGGTTCCCCACTGCAGCAGAGGCTCTGAGTCCCAGTGAGTCTAAACCCAACGGGGTAGTCTGTCTATGGCAACAGAACTATGGAAAGTCTTCCATTCCTAGATCACGATCACTCCACCCAGCACAGAACACAAGGTCCAGAGCATGCCAAGCACTATGAGTAGGGCTAGGTACCACTTAGGACAGACCCTTGATTGTCATGGCAGACATCAAGTCTTGAACTCTCCTTGAAAGGGCAGTCGCAGCCTAGATACTGAAGTCTCCCAGCACCCCAAGCCAAAGGGACTCCAGCACTAAACCCATGACCATCCCAGCTAGCTCAGGAAAAGAGACTGTTAAACAGCAAGGTGGGTGCTACACCAAAAGAATACCAACTGTCCTGGCCAACTAGCTTTCAGTAGAGACACTCAAACCCTGTAGACTCTCAGGAGTGTTTTTTTAGTTATGTATTCTTGCATGGCAAGGGGTCTGTATGGCAGCGAATTGGACAAGATGCCCTGATTTCCACAAGCTGGATGGCTAACAGACCAGTCACAGCTGATGAAATAACACAACATCACAGCTTGTTATCATCCAGAGGCTGCAATCCAACATTCCTGTCAGCGTGACGAAAATACCCACACAAGGAGGTACGCAATGTGAGTACTACACAAACCTCATTCAGAATAGCAAAATAGTGCAATGCATGTCAATAAATAAGTGCCATTGGTTATCGCACAATGCACAATAGATGATGTATCACTGCAATGCATAATATGTATTGCACAACCACAACATGCAATTCACAATGCCACAAATGCAATACACACTGCACAATTGCAATGTGCAAAGCCAAGACACAGAAAACATGCTATCAGCAGAATTGTTCCATTGTGGAATTTTTGGTACCACATGCATAGCATTACTTATACATGCACAGCACACATGTGTCAGCCTCTAATTGGATGATGACAGCTGTACAATTTGCTGCTGTACAGCACAGAGTAAACATATCATCACCAGCTACATTCACTAATAGGGCTGTTCACCAAACAAGATTCAGCTTGGACCTTGCATCAGCAAATCAGAAAACACCCTGATTCAGCTTAGAATACTTCAAAGACTGCTCAGTCAGACTCAGATTTGCATGAGAAACTTGCTTGAGGAAGTCCAAAGAGTTGTGATTCCCCATTGACTGTAACTAAGAAATAAAACAAACAGCTACATTCCTCCCCTGCTTTTAAATAGAATTAGAGTACACCTGGAGGCATAATGGCTCTTTCTGAGTAGATACAGCTTTCCAAATTCCGGACAATCTATCTATCTATCTGGACACCAACCTATCTGTGTCTGTCATCTGTTCATCTGTCTCTTGAGAAATCTGGATTAAACTTGAAAGTAGAGTTGCCCTTTTAGCAGAGGTAAAATCTGTCAAATTTCAGATACTTAAGCAGATATTTTTGTGCAAAAGCAGCCTTTACAATTAGTGGGAAAGTTCAAAAAGGAATTGTGTATACCCCTGTGTTTTTGTGGGCAATGTGCATAAAGATATAAAAGAAACTTCAACATCTAGGAAGTGTCAAGCTTTTGAGTTTTTTAAGCACCTTTAAAGCTGATACGGGAATGAAACTAAGCTTTCCCTCCATCTGTGGTTTAATGGGCAAATTTGTAAGCATATACCACAGAGGTGCCCCTGAATAAGTAACCTGTAAAATTTGAGAAGGAGACATAAAGGAGTTAAGGAGTTGTGATGAATGAAGAATAGTTACAAGATGGATGATCGTTTTGTTTTCTACGCAGCTGACACCATCAGAGTCAAAGGAACTTCATACTTCCTGGAATAGATGGTATTTTTAATTTTGCCCTGAGAGGATGATTAAAGGACAGCAAATGTAGACAAAATTATTTTTTTAAAAAAACTTTTATTTGAAATGTCTATATTCCATAATCATATTCTCAGGGCCAAATTTAAACTAACATTTAATAAAGTGTCAAAACTTATAAAAACATAGCCCAGACAAAATAAATTTAGAGCATGTGAGTGGATCGGTAACACTTTACTGAGTAAATATATGAAGGTGTCTCCATACTATACAGTGTGCATACTGTATAGTGCAAGGACAAGCTTTCAAATGGGGTGAAAAACATTTTTCAGCCCTGATGCTGAACTCTATTCCAGAAAATTTCTTTGGGGGCCACATTCTAGTACTGAGTAGGGCAAAGTCCATAGGGCAGGGACAAAGCAAAGCAGCATAGCAAAGAAAGGTGGCCAATGTAGTTTTCAGTAATTTGGACTCTTTCCCACCAAACATACAAAGCACAGCAAGACTACTCAAGAATAATACATGGTACAATAGCTTCTCAATCTGCAAAGCACAGCGAGTTCTGTGCAGAGTATCTAATGAAGATGCTTTTGACCAGATGAGGAATTACTGTGGGTCACATTTGGCCCATGGAATGGCGGTTCCTCATCGCTTTGGGTGCACTATTGTAACAAGTGAGTCTAGCACAGCCAGGAGTATCAGATACAGCCACACATCTAACTGGTGATGGGGAAAGGGCTTTTAATAAGGGGCTTTATTGTCTGTATTTGTTGATTTTAATGGGTATATTTTAAATTTGCTTTTAATTATTTTGATACTTTATTATATTTGAATTTTTTTATATATATTGTAATGATGTCGAATTTTACCTATACCAGTTTTAAGTTTGTAAGCTGCCACTCAAGCAATTAAAAACATTACTGTCTGTATATCGCTTGAAGTGGAGATTAAATTTAAGCAGCATCTGAAGTTAAAAAAAGATTGATTTGAAATTAAATTATGTTATCTACTCTCGTGGGGTAGCTGAAGTCTATGATATGGTGTAGGCCATCTTAGGTTTTTGAAATTTTACTTGCCTGATGGAAGCGATTCTGGAAGCTATGTTAGACAGAGTCAGACCATTGCCCATCTAGTATTTTCTATACTGGCTTGAAGCAGCCCTAAACGGAAATTCCAGGGACTGGACCTCATCCAGAACTGTCTGCATGCAAAGCATTAACTGTGGTCTTTATTAATTAATTAGCAACAGAATTTTAAAACACCCAAAGTTATTACTATAATGTCTGTTTAAAACCAGTACTACATACACAAATCTCTCTTTCTTTTATATAATCCAGTCCTCTAGTTTTCCACCACAGCCCTCCTGGACAGATGTGCTTTCAAATTCCACTGATTTTAGTGGACATGAGAAATGCTTAATATTGGTCGGATCATGTCCAGTGTGAATTCATAAAGCAAAACTGAACATTGGCAAAGTCAACAGCTACAAATGCTTTTCTGAAACACTGCCACCTTGTGTTTCAACAGATAAGTAAGCAGGGTCAAGTATTTGCTTTGTCCAGACCACTGATAATGTCTTACTTGGCTTTGAAGTATTTCCTTAGCATTTTGAAGCAGTCTCTCTAACCTTTAACTATTTGTGTATGATATCTTCTGATAGATCAGTTTATATACTCATGGACATCCCCAATATTTAATGCAGATGTTAATGATATACTGGTATTTCACATGGAGATGAGTCAGCCTCTGCAAGAAGTAGAGCCTTTCTGTCCCAGACCCAAGAATCATATGGCTTCCTCCCCATTTGTCCTTAGGGACATCAGCTGAGAATTTTCATTGCAGGTGAGATGTGTCTGTCCTAATGTTTTATGTCTGGTTAATTTAGTTGAGGGAGATTCCCAGGTTCTGCTCCCTCCTGATCAGGCTTAATAGCACTTAGCTAGACTGAACCACCGCCCCCAGCAGTACTTCCCTCTTGTTAACACCAGGGAGAGGAATTATGAGGAGGTTCACTGCATCTTGACTTAGGCCATTTCCGCACTGTACTGTTATAGTGCTATTATTCCATTTTCCTGTGGAATCCTGGGGTTTGCAATTTAGGGAGGGGCATTTAGAACTCTCAGCCAGAGAGCTCTTTGGCCTCAATAAACTACAAACCCCAGAATTCCACAGGATGTTGAAAGTGGAATAACAGCACTATAACAGTGTAGTGCAGAAATGGCCAAAGTCATCCCTGGATACATTTGGGAAAAAGCCTTGACTTCAGGAGAAGAATGCTTACACATTAAGCACTGTTTTTGTCCCATCATATCATCAGTGCATTCTCATATGTAGGAGATTAGCAGACTGTGTTCATCACGCAAGGTGTGAGCTGCACAAACCCTTTAATCCATATTTGTGGCATAAAACATGAATAAGATAAGCTTGGAGGATTCTGTGTGGATTTATTTCAGGTAGTCTCACCTCTGTCGTGAAATGTGGGGTTTCTACCCTTTAATCTACCACAGTGCTCATTGCAATTACTAAGATAGATGGCTTTCTCAGATCCCCCACTCTTCCATGATATAAAGACTTCCTGTCTTACCTGTGACACCAACTGTGGGGACCATCTGAACCCCTTAAAGTACTTATAAGCATTTATGCAATTTATATCCTCAAAGGATACCACCCCTCTGTATTCAATGTTGCCACTACAGATACCTTGTCTGAATCCAAGCTCTCAGATAGATAGCATTATCTGGACTCCAAAAATTATATAAAAACAATCACAAATCTTTATTTACCAGAGTTAAACATAACATACCAGACTATTAATTTATTACACTGAAAATACCACACTCACACTCTCATTCATCTAAAGTAAACTAAAACTCTTACTCAACTCAAACACCCTTCTTTCAATCCAGTCCTAGGCCCTTTTCGCACAGCATTTGCCATGTGAAAGGGCCCCTTGAGCATCACGCGAATGTGAGCAGTGGTCCACACAACGCACTCAGAATTGCGCGATGCTCCAGGGTCTAGCAGGTGCCGATCATGCACTTTTTCATTTTTGGCTCTGAGCCGAAAATGGTGCACGATCGCACATCGCTCTGGGGGCCCGCGCGCACTTGCCCTGTGTGCGGAGCTCCGGAGCCACGGCACTCACACTTCCTACCCCAGCACAGCCTGGGAAACTCCCAGGCTGCACTGCGGAAGGAAGAGGTGGGGCTCTCGCACGAGTAGGCAGCAGCTGTGGAGCTGAAGGAACCGGGATGCGAGAGCTTCTCACTAGAGGCTGCTCACGTGATCCCCGCACCCCAGCTCCGTGAAAAGGTGCATTGTGGAAAGGGCCCTAGTCTTAACTCAAACTCCTCTCAAACACTTTTCTCCCTACACTCAAAGTGAACTCTCAACTTTCATTCATCAGCTGTCATTCACTAGCCTAATGCTAATCTCCTCAAACATTCCACCAATCAGCATTCACTTCAACACTCCATTTCTCCCCTTCTCAATGGCTCCTTACTTCATATTCTGATATGCAATTCATAAATCATACAACATTTTCAAATACAAACCAATGACATCACAATCACCTAACAGGTTTCCATGGGGATTTACACTGTGATTTCCTAGAGTTCTAGACTGAGGCCATTTCTGCACTACACTGTTATAGTGCTATTATTCCACTTTCCACATCCTATGGAATCCTGGAATTTGCAGTTTAGAGAGGGGCATTTAGAATTCTCACCAAGAGAGCTCTTTGGCCTCAGTAAACTACAAACCCCAGAATTCCACAGGAGGTTGAAAGTGGAATAATAACACTGTAACAGTGTAGTGTGGAAATGGCCTAAGACTCAAACCCCTACACCACTCTGTCAACTCAGAGGTAATTCCAAGTGTATGTAGTAAAACATACACCAGGCAAGTATGTCAGGATTGCAGTCTCAAATTCATCGTACATGGATCACTGAATATACAGATTAATTACTGGACTGACTAACATGGAAGACTGAGCTGGATTGTGCAAAATCATCTTTCATTAAGAAATAACTGTGTTTTATCTTCTACATAGATGTGGTATACATCATAAAGTATGCAGGAGAAAGAAGCATTTGGTGATGAAGGATGATGAAGTAGTTAACTGCTATTTCCCACACATTCTAGCTCACAGTTTGAGTGTAGAGAGTATGACTTCGCAAGAAGAGCAGGAAAAATGTCAACTAAATCTTTCTCCAGCCAACAGGTAGCAACTGCACATACCCTGCCCCATGACACAGTTAGAAAGGTCAGTAATCGGAGACGACTCTAGAGATGACTCCAGGCTTGACCATTCTTGTTGTTGTGTGTCTTCAAGTCATTTCCAACTTGTGGTGACTCTAAGGCAAACCTGTCATGGGGTTTTCTAGGGCTGTGTGTGCGTGATACACCAAAGGTCACCCAATAGGTCTCCATGGCCAAACAGGGAGTTGAACCCTGGTCCAACGCTCAAACTACTACACCATGCTGGATCACTTGCACAGTATCCTGAAAAATATTTTCAATCTCATGTAACCAGCTGTGAACAATATTGCAGCAGATGCTGAACAATGCCCCCCTTTGTAAGTGGTTCTCAACCACTGACTCCCCAAATACTTTGGACTTCAATTATTGTGATTCCCAGACAGCATGGCCAATGATAGGGGACTGTGGAAGTTAACACCTGGAAACCCAACTATTGAAAACCATGACTATATTCATTTGTCAGTTGTGGACTCCAAGCTGTCAAAGAGCTCTTAGGTGCAGATATTTTGAAGAAGAGCCAGTACCTTCCTAGGCAGCTACCACTATATCACTGTTATCACTGTTCCTGGGTCTGTGGATAATTTATTTTTCTACAATTCCATCACATCTTACCAAAACCACTTAGTAATATGTGCACAATATATACGCAAGTACATAAAGGCAGCGACATGTGTGCACATAAATGTGAAAAACAAATTTCTCCTCACCAGTCCCTCTTAACATGTTCTCCAGATGCAGCCTAAAACTTAAAGGACATCAGGCAGGGAAAGGCTGAGAATTCTACCAACATAGAGGATTTTTAAAAAATAGCATGAGAGAATCAATATGTGGAAAGTTACTTTTTGGACCTTCACCTCCAGAATCCCCCTGCTGGCCTGCTGAGGGGAGGTTACTGGCTGGGAATTCTGGGTATTGAAGTCCAAAAAGTAATCTTTTCCAGGGTCTGGAGAGAATTATTCAGCAGTCCCCAAGCTATTTGTATATTGTTCTTGGCTTTGCAGAGACCATACCAGTAGAAAGTCCTAAGGATGCTACAGCAATCCAGACTGTGATATGAACATGGAAGTGTCTCTATTACAACATTCCTTTGGTTTTCAGTATAGTGATGTGGATTAGATTAACAGACATTTAATAGAAGGAAACAATAGAGAGTCCCAATTTCTCTCAAATGAGCAATTAAAAAGGCTCTATTTAAAAAAAAAGACTATGAAACTATACTGCACTCACCCATTTAAAAAGTTATTGTGGAAAATGTCTGGAGCGTCTTAATGGCTGTACTTAATGCCTTATATTCTATGCTTATTAGGATATCAGTAACTGTCAGGGCAAGGGAGAGCCATGATATCTAAAATTTTGTACAGTATGGCTAGGTTCAGCTTTGCATGTAATATATAACCACAAGAGTTTCCACCGCCAGAAAGAAAAGAGGGGCTCGTGGCTTCTGCAATGGATACTGTGACAGGGAAAGCTGCAAACAAAATCTGTTTCCATGTGCAATTGTATCCCTTCCTTGGATCCGGCTCTCTAAATGCAATAATATTTTCAACCAAGCACTGCTCTGTTGAATTTGCCATGAGCATAACAAAGAGAAGGAAGAATGTTCCTTTCCCATAATGGGAATAGCTCAAAGCACTGAACAATTCCAAATGTATGCTCACAGTGGTTTGCAGAATCTTTTGGACAAACAAAACGAATTCCAAACCAGAAGCAGGCCAAACTATACAGCGGTCAACCTATGAGCCTCCAACCATATCACACCATAGTTTTGTTGGAAGGTTGAGGGGTAGCTGTAGCCACACCCTAATATAAGGCAGAGGGAAGTAGAAAGTGAGTTTAGAAAAAGATTTAATTAGAGCATTTTTTTAATTTTTTTTTTTTTTTACATCTTGTTGTTTACCATCAAGTTGGCTTCAACTTACAGTGACCCTGTGAATCAGCGAGCTCCATGATCTCTGGTCATCCACTATTCAGGTCTTGCAAGCTCTGTGCTGTGGCTTTCTTGATCGAATTAAACCACTTAGAATGTGATCACCCTCTTTTTCCTAACTGCCTTCCACTTTGCTTAGCATTATCATCTTTCCCACTGTGTCATGTTATTTCACCATATATATGTCTAAAGCAGAGCTTTCCAAACTTTTCATATTGGTGACATACTTTTTAGACATGTGTCATTTTGTGACACAGTAATTCAATAACAAATTCAGTAAGTGAAGGCAATCCCTCCACCCAAGCCTGGCCTGCCATGGTGGTGGGAGAGGTAGCCTGTCTGCCTGTTACATTCGCATGACACACCTACAACTGCAGACAACACACTAATGTGTCATGACACTGAGGCCATTTCTGCACTAGACTGTTATAGCACTATTATTCCATTTTCAACATCCTATGGAATCCTGGGGTTTGCAGTTTAGGGAGGGGCCTTTGCTCTAGGACCATTCTTTTTGTCTTTTTGGCTGTCCATGACATTCACAGAACTCTCCTCCATCAATCCATTTCAAATAAGTTTTTTTCCTGTCAGCTTTATTTACTGTCTAGTTTCCACAACCACACATAGGCCCTTTCCGCAGGTTACCTTGTCCCGACGTGGGCACGTGAGGATCACGTGAGCAACCTCTTGCGAGAGGCACTCACATCCCCTCTGCTTTTTCTCCGCAGCAGCTCCCTGTTGGCCGGCCGGCAGGCAGGATACAGGATCCGCCTCTTCCTTCTGCAGCGCAGCCAGGTACTTTCCCAGACTCCGCTGGGGGAGGAAGCACAAGGGCCATATCTCTGGAGGCTCCGCGCACAAAGTAAGTGCATGTGGGGCCCCAGAGCAACTCGCGATCGTGCATCATTTTCGGCAAGAAGCCGAAAATGATATATTGCGCGATCGCCACCTACTGGACCCAGCAGCGTCGCGCTATTGTGAGGACGTCATGTGAAATGGTCCTCGCAATCGCATGACACTCTGGAGGCCCTTTCGTATGTGAAACGGCGTGGGAAAAGGGCCCTAGAAACTGGAAAGGACTATGGAGAGATAAACCCCATTGTGTTCAGTGTCCTCCAACATACTGTTCTAGCTTGAGTGTCTCACAGCTAGTATCCTAATTGGTTGTTAGAGCTAATTCTGTTCTATTATAATTATAACAGAGACTTCAGAAACCATTACCCTTTTCCCTAGTAAAGTGAAAAGAGCTTGACAACTTCATCTGGCATTTTTACTTTTTTTAAAAAAATCTTTTTTAAAATCATACTTTGTATCTTGATGTTGCATCACATTCTCAGAGACTTTGGTGTATGTGCTTTAAATAAAAACCCCTAAACACGGCAGCTATATAACTGAAATTTCGTTACTGGCTAAATTACTGAAATTTAATACATTTTCATATATTTATTTCTTTTAGCTTTTAGGATTCAGCTTTCAAAAAATGTTGATGCTTGGGAAGAATTTGTGATGGCAGAAGGAACTGAAAGAAAAATGCATAGACACTGTGATGACATGATGAGGAGGAGAATAAAGACAGAAAAAATTAGACATAGCGGGAGTAGCAACTTAGGTAGGCCCATGGGCCAAATATACACTCCCTCCAACACTTGCTGTGAGCCACACAAGGCCTGGAAGTGCTTCAAAATGAGATTTAAAAAATGGAGGTCCACTTCGAGTTTTGGTTTTTGTTAGGAGAGATGCTTGGGATGCCTATTACTTCTCCAGTAAAAAATAAATGATGTCCATAAACCAAAAAGGAGACAGCTGTCCCAGTTTGGCAGAGAAAGTCTCAACTAATTATCTGTCATCCCACTTTTTCATCAGCTTTTTAAAATGTTCCCTTTCTCTTTCAACCTCCCACTTCCCACTGTGTCATCAGCTTACCTCGAGTGCTGTAAATTGAGTTCAAAGTGCAAAAGTAGTTTGCACTCAGTTAACTCAGCCGGGGGGGGGGATGAGATGGAATCTTTCCCTTCCCAGTAGGTTCAGGCAAAAGCAAACTGTTGCAAACTCACCTAGCTTGTGTGTTCTTCCTCACTGAAAACTATTGCCATAATGATCACACTTTGACATTGTTTGGCCACAAGTGCCCCATTTTTCATCCATGAAAATTTAAATGGTATGGAAACTTTCTTTGGTTAAAAAATTACTATGCTCCAAAAAATAATATGCACTGGAGGAGAAGACTTTCAACAACAGGCTGTTTTTGCCCAAGGCCTTCACTTTGCCAGTCCTTGAGACAGAGCTGAGTACTCTGCAAACTCTGAGCTTTTACAATAGCCAAAATGGATTTGGCACGGAAGGTCTGAGAAATAAAGAAGACCAGGAAGAGAGCATAGAAGGTCTGAAGAAGAACGAGTAAATGAAGGCTTCCATAACTAAGCAGTGGCAGAAAGATGCTCTGGGATCCACCGCTCTATTTGAAACTGCTGCTGCACTGGAAATTACAGCCTTCTTAGGTTGCCTTTCCTATCTATCTATCTATCTATCTATCTATCTATCTATCTATCTATCTATCTATAGGAGTTAATTACTACTTACATTTATTTGTAATATCTAATTTACCCCATGTCTGACTTCTGAAATTCTGTCCAGAACACATGCCGATTTCTAAATTCTTCTCCCAAAGCCATAACGTCTCAAAACACGGATTTTTGTTTAATGAAAGTTGAGGCCCCTGCTGTTCCTGAATTATCCTTTTATGCAGTTGAAATCATGGGCAAGTAGAACAAAGAATTTTTCTCCCTGTTTCCCTCCACAGAGACACACAGTTTATATTGTTTCTGCATCCCTTTATAATGAACCAGTCGTTTAACAAGCAAACACAAAGGTATCAAATAGTTGTTCAGTAAATAAAGACTGTATTGGGCTGTAAAACTACTTAGACAGGGTGTGTATTCTGGAGATTCTGAAAAATGCCTGATTTTAAAGGCATTAAACAAATATATATTTTTTTAAATTGGTCCACTGTGGCAAAAAAAAAAAAAGTTCTTTTCCATCCAAGCTTTTGATTTGTGCAAGTACCCACAAAGCTTTCATATTTCACAAACGCTTTTGTTCTTCTTGCTTAGGGAAATGTTGATAGGAAGCAAACAACCCCAGAACAGAAATCATTGTCTAGTCTGAGGTTTTATTTTCTCGTGTTTGGAGGTTTTGTCAGATATAACACAGCCGAATTAATCTACTAATCAAAGCATTTTCAAATTGCGTTGTAATAAGGACAATATTTAAAACTGTTTTATTTCATTTGGTTTCCCTCATTAGTGGCCATGATTACGTCTAAAAAGAAGAAGAGACATTAAGTGTACTAAAGTGTACTGAAATGGAAGTAGTGGCAAAGAACATTCTCACATGGCAGGCATGATTAAATAATTAACTATCTCAGGTTCATACTGAAATTCTTGAAAGTCATATTTCAGCACAACCTATTCTTTTAAACATCTGAGATAATTTTCCCAATAGGCACGTTACCTCTAGGTTGGCTGCTAAGGCGTCTTCTGAATGAATTTTATTGTTGTAAACTAGAACTCCTGCCATCCACAATATAATCTATTACTATGTCATGACTGCATAAGGTCAACATTGTCATCCTTGTGATCATTAGTTCCACAAAGTAGCTATAAGTGGCTGAAATTTTCCACAACCAGTTTCTTCTGGAGAAGAGCAGTTAAGAGACTTAGGCCTAGATTGAACTGCTAATCCCTACTTGAGTAGACTATTCAGTCAGCCAAAACTTGGGAAGTCAGCACTTAAGTGTTGTCAGAGAGCAGAGGGATGAGCAGGGACTCATCCAGCTGTTTTCTTGTGCCTGGACACAATGCAAGGACGTCATCTGTAGAGAGGACCCCTGAAGGTCTCTGCAGCACTGTTATACCAAGGAAGGGGCAGTGGGCATGGCCTGTCCCAGGTTCAGGTAATAAGAGAGTGCAAAAAAACAAGAGTCCTCATTTTTCCTCAATGGAAAGAGCAGGCAAGACCATCATGCTCCAGACCTTCCTTAGGTACATGGGAGGAAAGACCAGGGAGGGGCAACCAGAGACTGCATTTCCTTGCCAGCCAGGCTGAAGGAGAGACTGTGCCAAGGCTGCGGTTGATAGATTGGATGGAAGGTGGCCCTGATAGGACAAGAGTGGCCTTAAGCAGTGCCTGGAACTGAGAGACCCTTCATGCCTGAAAGATCTGTTTCTTCTGGTGCTTACTGGAGATGGGGTCAGGCAATGGTTTCTCCCCCACTTATCTTTCACAGGTGGGTGGGGAGATATTGCATTGTGGGTCACAGCGGACAAGAATAGCTCCTCATTGTTGGGGAATTGAGAGATTTTTGGTAATGAGACTCTCAATCAGCAGAGTATCTTAGTAATTGCACAAAAACGGAAGTTGAAGAGATTACCAGTCCCATGTCTATCACTCCACCCCAAACACACTTCACCTAGCTCAAAATAAACACAAAAAACAATTTGGTTACAAATATAAAAGAATTTACTCACAAAATCTTGTGCATAGTCTACACAGGTTCAATTCTTGAAGAAGGTAGGAAGAAAATTAAGCACTCACATGCTTGCTGAAAATAATCCCTGTTAGGAGATCTCAGGGTATGCTTTCAGGACAAAAGACGAAGACAAAAGGAAGGAGTCAATGGCAAGAGAACCTTTTTAAGACCAAAGAATGTGTACGTGCTGGAGGAAGAGGTGTTGACCAAAACAAACAGGAAGTTTTCTCTAGGCTATATCTCTATGCCTACAATAAACATGCAAACAAACTAGCCAGTTAATTAAGCATGCAAAGATTGCCACTCCCAACACTCATTGGCCCCCTGAAACCCCAGGCCTGACCCTGCCTGAAGTGGCTTCAGTCCTGGAAGTCAAGCTTATATAAGGGGATACAGAGAGTTGTCCATGCACCTTCACCAGAGAGGCTTGGCCTCTCAGGAAGCCTGGCCTACAACATCGCCCTGCCTGAGGTGGAGCAAGAAGCCAATTTCCCTCTTCCAAGTGAGCTTGGATGGAAGAGAAACCCACACACATCCTCCCTTCACAGCAGGAGTCAAATACATCAAGTCTGCTAGTGTTCTGCAAGTACCTGACAGAACATGTCCAGCTCCACTCATCCTCCCTCTCTCCAGCTACACAGAAATGGCCATGTTGCAGGATCTGTGCTGCATACAAGGTGAGCTTTTGGGGTGAGGGACACCTTGGGACACATAGCCATGTAGACGTAGCTATGTGATACACATATGCCTCTCAGTGCAGGACCTTGGCTTTTAAGTTCTAATTTTGTACACATTTTTATTCCATTCTTGCTTAAATGTGTGTTTACTGTGCCCATGAAGGACTATTGTCTGAAATATACTAGGCTTGAGAAAGCTGTTTTCTCTCTCAAAATCTGGAGCTTTCCCCAAATTCAGTTTGCACAAACGGTCACTTTGTCCTTCTCGAAGACACTATTAAAACACACTCCACTATTCTATATTTTAGAAAGAGAGGAGCCAGAAGAGGCAATTGGAGGAGGGGATGGTGGATACATGCAACAATGCAATCCTGTATATACTGAGTTCACGTACGTACACAACACTCTTCTCAGAATTAAACCTAATTTAATTCAATAGACTGACACCCAACAATGGTCATAAGCTGTGGTTATTACATAACCAAGTATTTATCTCTGTAATCTTTCCACATGTGTCAACTAGTGAAGCCACTGATAAATGATTTATTTTCCCAAGAGCTTAATAGATGCTCTTTCTACTGGAGACAGAACGGCAGCTAGATTTTCTATAGCCGAAGTCTAGTCATTATTTCATTCTCTTATTAGGGGAGGAAAATCCATTGGAGAACTGAGTTGATTTTGTCATACTCTGGTTCTGTGATGATAACTAGAAAGTATTTTAGCAAAGCCAATCCTCTTCCTTTTACTAATATCTGCATTTGGGAGTAAAACTTTCCAAAATATTAACTAATAATTTTATAAAAATGTTGCTTTGCATAGTCTGAATGTCTGAACCTTATTAAACATATAAATTATCATTCTGTCACCAAACCATTGTGGAGCTGTCTTTTCTCTGCAAAAGAACATTAGAAAAACATGCTGTTCCATACTTAAAGACCACATAAAATTCATTTGAATGTAGAACTCGTGAACAAAAACCATGCAGAGAGCTTGCTAGACTGACACATTATGACTGATCAAAAGTATATTTTTACAGCTCAGGAAGTGACAAGGCAAAATCTGTCAGCACTGAATTACATAAATTAGAACAACCTCTTTGGAGCAAAACCAGCACCATTTCTAAGATATTTAACCTAAATTCAACTGTTCAGTGCTGGTTCTTTTTAAGCTCTAGATGCAACCATAGCTTCTTAAAGGATGGACATTCAGAGATTGACATATGCCATGCAAATAGATCAAGACCTGCACATGGGGTTCGTTATGCATTGGAATGTAGCAACTTTTGAAATGGCCGTCAGCTTTCACTTCCTAATTCCCTGTGGGAATAAAAGCTTGATTTTTGCCTAAGCTGACCCAAAATGTTTTGCAGTCTGAAGGACAAGATCCTTTCCTATAAATGTTATGTAACAAGGTAACCAGACTGGCAGCTGGATCTTGGGGCCTTACCACACACCACACTGTTATAGCACTAGTATTCCACTTTCAACATCCTATGGAATCCTGGGGTTTGAATTTTAGGGAAGGGCATTCAGAATTCTCAGCCAGAGAGCTCTTTGGCCTCAGTAAACTACAAACCTCAGAATTCCACAGGATGCTGAAAGTAGAATAATAGCACTATATTTATAAATTATAAATTATAAATAATAGCCTTTATTTCAACACACTGGTGTCAAGATAGCACCTCACTGCATTAATATGGGAGGGGGCTGGGTTACAGAGCAATGGCATAAAACATATAGCTCTATCCCTGCCATACCCCTCAGCATCTGTTGCTTGAGATCGCTGTGGCCCTTTCTGCATGTGACTTCGAACGCGAAATGACCACGGGAGCGATGCAGAATTGCGAGGATGATTCCGCATGACGTCCTTGCGATCAGCAACGCTCCCATAGTGATCCCGCGGCAATCATGCATTATATCATTTTTGAGTTTTTCCCAAAACTGATGTGCGATTGTGCATTCCTCCTGTGTCCCTCCTGCACTTACCTGGTGTGTGGAACCTCAGGGAGTGCGACAGCCACGCTCCCTCCCCCAGCGCAGCCTGGGAAAGTACCTGGCTGTGCTGTGGAGCGAAGGGGCGGAGCTATTGCGCTTCCTTCCATCCAGCGTGGAGCTGGTGCAGAGGGAGGTGCAGGAGACACGATTCCCTCCCGGAGGAGGCTTTTTGCGCAATCCGCTTGCAGTGGCAGAGATACCAGATAAGGTGCAAAAAAGGCCTGTGTTTCTGTTTTGGGGTGGGCCATCCCTGCCTTTATAAGAACATGCATTTTAGAATTTGCTGGATAAAGACTGAAAATAATGACCTGCTTGAGTTCAAACTATACTATTTCTTCTGTTCATCCTTTAAAAAAAACCAACCCAAAACTGTAGGGAATCAAGGCTGCAACTGATGCATACCATGAATGGGATGTAACCCTTTGTCTATCTTCTTACCAAAGTCCCAGTTAAAATTATCAACTCTGCTCAGACTGCTATGTGATCTAAGAAGGAAACTACTGTTAATCTCAGCAGTCCAAAGGAAACAGCAGACATCGCTGGAGCAGTTTTCCCAGTAACCCTGCTACAGAGGAAAAGAGAATGTAAGTAACCATGACTGCTTTTTGGAGTGAGTGAGGAATAACCTTCAGTTGTGAAGGAGATACTGCAGGCAAGATAAGTAGACATTCACCCATAGGCTGGGAGTTCCCAATCCCATTGCATCCTGGGCTATCCAATGATATTTTGCTGCCAGTATTAAAGGCCAAGATTGCCCACCTCCCACCCTGTTGCAGAAACAAATAAGCATCAAGGCTTGTCTAAACTGATTAGTGGTAGTGGAAAGCCAGATCTCACTGGCTTCTTTCTCTCTGACATTTCAATAAAGGAAAAAAGTCAAGACTTTCCAGTTTTGTTGTTGTTGTTTTGATTTTACCTGCATATTCATGATTTGTACTTAAATTCTTTCTTGAAACATCCTGGGTTTCCCTCACTCCTCCTTCCTCCCTCTCTCACTGATCCCATGTCACAGCTAGACTCAGGCAACATTTCAGAAACTGACTTTCATTAATTTCCACTGAGACCCTTTTAATTATTATTCAAGAGTCATGGGCTTTAGCAATATTACATTAGTCAAGCATTAGGGTTTTTTTTTTAATTAATTGCTAGCATTCCTTTTTCTCTTGCTTGATTTCTGTTGAATCTGAGTCCAGGAAAAAAGGTTGTCTATACTTTTTGTTGGTGGCCGTCTTAGCTAGTTCTGTTGTAACACAAACAGATATCCATGGAGAGGTACATTTCATTTTGGGAAATAGTGGGTTATTTTAAACTGACCAGGGAAGTAGAAATGAAAAGTCCTTCAGGACGGGGCAAATATCATCTAGATCTCCAGAATAAAATGTTTGTACAGGAACAAAAGCTGGGACTTTCAGAGACCTTTTTCTTGTCTGGAGAGGCTTTCTGTCTCTTTCTTTAGCCTATATACTCAAACCTTTTGCTTACTTCTTACCTGTTGAGGATACTTCCCTCTTCTTCAAACTGTTAGTCTCTTTGTTCCCTTTGTCTGGGGAGGGAGCAGCCATAGGAGTCCAACTCCAATAATGACTGCTTTCTTGCACGCACTCATGAGAACCAGCTTTTAGGGGTTCTTGCAACTTATTTGTCCCTCTCCATGATGGATTTCCAGAAACTATAAGCATTATGTACTATTTACCATACAAGAGCATCTTGATATTACTCCTGTTTCTACCACAAGCTTATACAGTCATCCCTTCACATTTGCTAGGGTTAGGGGCACAGGACCCCCACGAATGTGGAAAGACAGCGAATAACTCTAGGCCCTCCCAAACCATATTTAAAACACACAAAAAAGGAGGATCACCACATTCAACTCACTGTGGATTCCCTTGAGGCACCAGGATTCCTTCGTAAGGCAGAAATGGGTGGCTGGAAGGGCATACTGCCACCTCCATTGCTGCCCCACACCATTTTTAATAGGGACTTACAAGCCTCGTTTGCAGTTTCTCAGTCTCACGAGGCTTGCAGTCCCTGTTAAAAATGGCATAGGGAGGCAGCAGAGGTGACAGCAAATAATCTGTGAAACCCGCAAATGTGGAGGGCTGACTGTAATGCCCTGCTGTCATCTGGTTAATGTAGATGACAAATATTCCTATACCACCACCCTTGAGTCCACATACAGAAGCTCACTATGCTTGTAAATGGATTCTGTTTGGATACTGTTAATGGGCCAGTATCTCACACTTACGCAGCAGGCTAATTTAAGGAGCCCAGTCCAGGTTGTGCTGCACACATAGCCTGCCCTCCAGCAGGAGAAAACAGCAGAGAAGTTGAGGAAGAATAGCCTCCAAACATCTGCTGCAATTATTTCATTTTGTCTTATGACAGCAGCAGCCGGACGTGCTGTTTCAGCATAGCTTGTAGTTTGCCTTTCTCACAAGGCACTCAGTGGGATTTGCATCTGAGTGAGCATGCTTTCAGTCTTCAGATATTACTCCTATATCGTAGCCTTTTGATAGTGAGAACTGCAGCCTAGTTTGTTATGAATGAAGAGCGTTATTGTCAAATTCCAAAACAGAGTTATGTAAAGTGAGCCATCTCAGTTCTTTGGCTGGACTAACAGAATAGGGTGAAATAAATGGCACAGGATTTGCTGGTAAGCAGGGATGGGGGGATTCAGCCCTTCATTTGCCTGCCTGAAGATCTGTTGGAGTAGATGAAAGCATTGCTAATCCACTAGTTTTTATTGGCCTCGATGGTTTTGGATCCTATCCAATTTCCTTCTTTATTGCATACAGGTTCAGTTCACTTCAGAAGAAGATTGTTCTCACTTAAAATGAAGAGACTGCTCTGCTAAGCATATTTTATTCTGAATAATTGCTATTAAATGTTTTCATTGTGTCACAATGTAAATATGCTTTTACTTAGCATTCAATAAAGCATTTAAAGTACAATTTCCTGTTGTCACTTTCTTTAAATCGTTCCCTACAAAGACATGCTCGTTTAACATAAAAAGGATTTTCACAATCTCCATGAAAACAGATGGCAAAAATCCCTCTCCTGCATAATTTTTCTGTCCCTCAGAGACAACTACAAAGCCTTTTCAAGTCTTATATGAGTATTCTGCATCAGGAGTCAAACAGCTACTTTTGGACTAAGAATTTGGGCATGCTCAGATTGCTGAAGTTTTTTTTTCCTAATTCAGTATTAATACAACTTATAGTTTAAACAGCATAATGTTTAAACTCTAAGGTGAACCTATCATAGGAGTTTCTGGAGGCTCAGTGTGTGTGATATGCCCAAGGTCACCTGGTGCATTTCCATGGTTAAGAGGGGATCATAATCCAATGGCCTCCAGGATCATAGTCCAATGCTCAAACCACTCAGATATGTAGTTTGAAGATGCACAAGCTCTCAGGCAGAGAATTCCAAATACCTTGCAAAATCACAAATCCCAGGATTCTACAGCATGGGGCCATGGCAGTTTAAATGATATGGAAGTGCTACAACGGTGTGGTATAAAAGAGAACACAGATGCTTACTGTCTGGTGCTGAAGGGAATACACATCTGTCCTGATGTAACTATTGATAGCCTTAACATGCATGAGTATGTCCAATTTACTTTTAAAGTTTTCCAAGCTGATGGTCACTGCTATAATGTGTGAAAGCAAATTCCATAGTTTGGCAGGACGCTTACACGGTCTGTGAGGAACTGCTTCCTTTTATCTTTCCACCATTCAAATTGAATGGATGACTATGGTTTCTACTGTCATGAGAGAAAGAGAAAATCCTTCCTGTCCACTTTCTTCCAGAACTTAGAAATGTTGTTTCTTATGGCTGCTGAGGAATTTGGGGAGTAATAATCTAAAAAGTAACTTTCCCAAGATCTACTTTCACCATAATATGCATAATTTTGTACCTTGCCATCAGGTCTCCCCTTAGTCACTTTTTCTGTAAGCTAACTGTCCCATATGTTGGCTTTATGTAGAATTACGCACTCATGTTTATGATGGCAACCAAAGTTTGGGCTCTTCCTAACCAACCTGTGCAAAAACAGAATGTGACAAAACAGCAGAGCTGATACTAATACTGACTCTTCTCTGTCATTCTGCTATTTGTTTGTGCTGACCACTAAGGTGGGAGCCCAAACTCTTTCTAGCTGGAGACATCATGGTCAATTATGTCTAATAATCTACGAACTGATGTAAAGACTATCTCCTCAAACAAAGGGTAAATCCAGTTGGATCTTTGTACCTGAGAGTGACAGATGAATTTGTTACCCTGTTTTCTGGGGGTCCCAGGAGGGACACCAAATTGCTATCAAAATTATACAAGTTGGGGGAAATTAGTTCAGAGCACAAGTTGGAAAAACGAGAGGCAGGGTAACTTAGCAGAATCTTGTAACCCAGTGTCTACGGGGTCAGGCCAAGTCAAGAAGCAGACCGGTTGGAAAATAATGAATGATCTTTATTAAATACAGGCACACAATGTATGCAACACACGCAAGCAGATAACTAAGGAAAATAAAGGTGTGAGTAAGATAGCGGGATTTTCAGAGGGATAGTTGGTTTGGGTGATACGAAACCTGTCCTGAAGTCTGGAAGAAAATGAAGAGTGAAGCTGCGGTTCGATGTATCTCAGCACGTGGAGCTGAGGGGAAGCTCGCCAAGCGAAGTGGCAGCAAGGCGGTCTGGAACTTGGGAGCGATCCGAGGAAGCCCTCAAAATCAGGGGTTTTTATAAGGAGAATTGTGACCGCAGGCTAGGTCGGACTTTGGGAAAACAATAGATTTGGAGTTGGAGACAAAGCCTCCAAAAGGTCAGAATTTGAATGATTGAATTATAGCCGAATTTATCAATAGAGTAGCTGGTATGCAAACACGGAGTACTTGAGCGTTGTATAGTTAGATCATCAAGCTGCCAGCGCGGGGCAGAGGATCTTTTGAGAGCTGCTTGCATACCTAATAAAGGTACTTGCCTTGAGGTCTCCTAAAGCGGTGAGTCGGCTGTTTCTGGCCTGCCTGTATTGTCTAGGAATATTACGGCGATGATTGGCCGAGCCTGTACGCGTGCTTGTCCGGGGGCCTTGCAAGCAAGTGGAAGGGATACGTGAAGCCGAATTAGTGATATCAATAGATATCTTTTATATCCCCAAAGCTCGGGCTAGCCAGGGCAGTAACAAATTATCAAATTTGGGTGAGTCCTGACACCTCTACAAAATGATAAGGTGATGTAACCGTATTCTTACAAAAGCATCTGAAAATTTGAGTCTTCTTGGGGTCAAAAGAGTACAGTCAGTCTCAAGTGGATCCATGTGAAGAATCAGGCTTCTACAGGAAATATTCTTGTCATTAAAGAGCAAAAAGATGGAGTAAAAGAACATTAGCAAAGACTAGTTCAAATTAACCTCCTGGGTGATCCACACCCAGGGATTTGCAGTTTTGCAGTTTGGTTCAACTGAACTGAACATAATCTTCCAATGTATTTTGGTTAGGAAGACAGTGTCCTTGTTGAAGGCTAGCTGTTTCAGGGTAAATAAGGATTTCATTCTCATCAGTTTTATCTGAAGTGTAAATGTGATCAAAAGAGGAAAATTTTTGTTTTATAACTTCAGCAAGCTAAGTTTAATCACCGAGGTCATATGTATTGTAACAGAAATTTTATTTATTTTGCTACTTTTCTTTCTAGGGAATAAAAATATGAAACTTGCCCAGTTGATTTTTAAAAACTTGAAGTATTTTTAAAAACTAGTGCAGTATTGATACAAAAAAAGTACAACATTCCTCATTTAAAAGGTTCAAAGCCTTTCATAAAACACATCATTAATTTGTCATTAAGAGCTACGCTTCTCAGCTCTTCTGGTGCAGCCACCTGACACAGATCTTAAATTTCTTGAAGGTTTTTATAAATAGAAGATCCACTGCTAGATGACATGCTGAAAAATAGTTTTTTCATGAAAACTGATTGATGCTATTAGAGAAATATATGTCCAAAGACCCTTCTATTATGCAAAACTAGATGAATGACACTTTTGACTTCTTTATTTACAGCATTTATAAGACATCCTTCTCATAGGAAAAAAAAAGCTAAATCCAACATTGTTATTGGATTGACATAGGACTCTCTTCTGCTCCTTTCCCCCTTTCAACCTGTCATGCTGTCCAAAAGAAATGGTGATGGTAGGTTACCCAACCCTTCACAGCCAGGATATATTTTTTTTCCGCAATAATTTTTATTAAGATTTGATCTCGGAAAAAAAATCCCCACACTTCCAAGCTTAAATGTTCCACTTGCAATTACTTATTTCCATTACATACAAACATAATTTCCATTTTACAAAGAAGAGAACGATTACATTATTTCTTCTCAATTTCTTATACATTTATATCTTTGCCCAATCTAATACTTCTTTCCATTCTTTTTCAAAATTCTGGACAGATTTATTCTTCAAAGAAAATGCTAATTTTTCCATCTCTATCATATCCAGAACTTTTAACTTCCACTCCTCAATATCAATATATTTCTTTTCTTTCCAGTGTTGCACATATGTTAACCTTGCCGCAGTTATTAAATACAATATCTTCTGATGACTTCTTATTTCTTTTTGTTGGCCTAGCATATTTAACAGGTAAAGTTCCAGTTTCATTTCAAAATTCAACTTACAAATTCTCTGAATTTCATCATGTACCCCCTTGCAAATTTTTTTTTGCTATCTTACATGTCCACCACATATGAAAAAAAGATCCCTTCTTTTCATCACATTTCCAACAATTTGAATTCCCATTTTTCATTATTTTTTGTAATTTTTCTGGGGTCCTATACCATCTATAATACATGTTATAAAAATTTTCTTATATTTAAATTTGGTGTAAATTTTATATCTGTTTTCCACACTCTTTCCCACGTTTCTAATTCGATTGAATGTCCCAAGTTCTGTGCCCATCTAACCATTGTATCTTTAACTACTTCTGATTCCATTTCTCTTTTCAACAATAATGTATAAAGTTTGGAGATTCTTCTCCACAGCCAGGATTTGAGGTATACAGAGAAATGGAATTGGAATGGATATCATTTGCAACAGATTGTGCTTACAATTCTGATGTTTTGCTGGTAATTGTTGTTGCATGCTTTCAAATTGTTTCTGACTTATGTCAACCCTAAGGTGACCATAACACCTTGTTTTCTGGGGACTGAGAGTGTGTGACATGCCCAAGTCACCCAGTGGGTTTCCATGGCCGAGTGGGGAAAAAGCCTGGTCTTCAGGGTTGTAGTCCAATGTTCAAACCACTACACTGTGCTGGCTCTTTGCTGATTATCTCCCATTGTAAATTATCTGGACTGAGTTCTTAAACAAAACAATACATACTGCACCCACATATGTATAACTAAATTTTATTCATGTTTTAAGTCAAGAGATAATATTCAATATCTTTATTTTTGCTTTTAAAAACAACACAATACAGTTCATGTTCTTCCCATCCTTCCATTAACAGAATGTCAACCTCCTTGCATGCTTTAATATACAGCAAACTGATTTTAAAGTGATTTTATCATTCTTAAAGTGAGAGAAAATTGAAATTATCTTATAAGATAGCTTCTTTCTTTATTATAATTATATACAATTTTTTTTTTAAAAAAACTTTAGGTTATGGTAAGAGGAATGCTTTTTTTTTTAATACACTCAGCAAAGAGAATTCCACCAGACAAGGAAATTGCCTGAGTTCCTGTTGCAAACTGAAATACTCCAACAGAAATAATAGGATATCATTTTCACACACAAGATGCTAACTCTCTTGAATTTCTGCACTTGCAATTGAGATATATATACCCATTTTCTCACACAGGCACACCCAATACACAAAGGCTGCAATCCAACATCCCCTCAGTATAGGGTAAATATCTGCATGTAGAGATGCCATGCATTACCCTCAACGCAACTCCCATGTGGAATAGCAACACTGCACAACACACTTCAGTGACTGAATGTTGTTGTGCAATGTGCAATGCAGAATTAATTGTTGTGCAATGTGCAATGGTTGTTGTTGCACATTGTTGTGCAATGCAGAATTAAGGGGCAACACACTGGTGTATGCCCAACTCTGCTTCTACCACTGTCAGAAGAACACATGTGTTGGGATATGTCAAACAATTCACCCTGCGTACATACTGCAACCTACACATACATAATCTCACTAATAGAATGCCAACCAATGTACTCCTTTCTGTGATCTGGTGGAAGCTGCTAAGCACAAAAGCCTACAGGATTTCTATCCGAAAAGACTGCATTTACTGGATTTCAGATCCACCTGCTTCTTTATTTGTTTCTGTAATCAATTTGTGCAATCATATGCATGCTTACTCAGAAATAGTTTCCACTCTATCAAAAGGAATGCATTCCCTTCAGCAAGTTGGTTTAGGATTGCAGCCTTATTCTGGTGTGTTTCTCTCAGGAACACCCTTATTTGGAGGTCATAATGACACTCTGACTTCTGGCCTTGGTGTCAAACTGTTGTCTGATGAAATCATTCCTAGTGTGAAACATGAATAATCTAATTGAGTGCTATATATACTAACTCAAGATCCAAATATGCTAACATCACTTTATACTCAGTACTGTCTTTTCTGTGCAGTTTTTGTCTCCATCTCACATTTAAGTCACTCAGTTCTTAGTTGCCAGTAATTGCTGGCACAGTGATAAAACCCACTGAAATAAAGCACACAGAAACAGTACCATCATTTCCCCAGAAGTAAAGTTGCAAAGGCCAAGAGCATTTTTACTTCTAAGTTTATGAAATATGGAAAAACACTTGTAATATCAAATATATCCTAAGTGTCAGTAATTTTGACGATATGAAACTTGTTTAAGTACTGGCAACATTTTAAAACTTGTCTTCAATGTGAAGGACAAAGGACAATTTATGGAACACTACTCTGCCCAAAATTGTTGCACCTCAGTATATTGTTTACAAAACAGGCTAGGCTGAATCAGTAAATGGGAACAGCTTTTCCCATTACATGCCAGCATGAACTCACTACAAAATGGTTTAACTCAGTCTTTCCTACATCCCAGAATGCCACCTCCCCACCCATCACCCCCCAGTTAATTGTCTGATTCTGTAATGCTGGAAGAGCAAATCAAATGAATAAATTTCTTTTGCAAGTGAGATGTTCATTCTTATGGCTCACAAATTAATCCCGACAAATACTTTCAGGTTCTAATTTATTAAACACCTGTGTTCTGTGGCACCTTAAAGCTCGTAAACTGATTATAGCTTTTATGGACTCTAGCCCAGTACATCAGATGTTTGGAGTGTTCATTCTTACGCATAAAGTTTCTCTCTCTCTCTCTGTCTCGCACTCACCTACACACTCACTCACAACACAGTTGGACGGTAAGCAATGAAGTCAGAGGGAAAATAAATGCAGAGTACTGACAGTGACAATTATATTATTCGCACCAGCTATTCACAAAACTGTTGCTGACTACACAAACATCCAGCAACACGAGGGTTTTGTGCCATCAAGTTGGCTTTGACTTATGGTGATACTATGAGAGAGCTCCAAAAAACTGTTATAAACAGATGTGTCAGGTCCTGAAAACTCACAGCCACACTTTCCTTGATGGAATCAGTCCACCAGTGATACAGTTTTTCCCTTTTCTACTGCCTTCAGTTTTCTTGAGCACTATCCTCTTTTCCAGTGAGTCGTGTTGTCTCATGATACGTCCAAAGTACAATAGTCCCCCCCCTTTTTTTTTTACATTTTGGTTTCCAGCAAGAGGTTAGTACTTCTGTAGTCATAGGAATCATTATTCTGTTCCAAACCTCTGCTGATACAAACGTGCATGAACTGAAACTTGGGATATCCTTATTCTAGTCCCCCTTCAAGCTTGTTTTGCTGGGGAGCACTGCCACTACAGTGACAGCATCCTGCGAAATCAAAATGTTCACCCAGTTTTTGGAATACTGCTATTTCCGATGTCAGGTTTGTGCTCATTCATTCTTTTGTACAGAGTCCATTCTGTTTGTCCTATACGGACTGCAGAAAGACATTGCTGAGAAGATGGCACGTATTACACTGGAAGATGAACAAGTCAATAAACTCCTGATGCTGCAGATATTATGGATCTGGTAATGGTGCTGCTGGAATAGATATGTTGACAAGTTGGCAGCTGGGTTTGGAGTAGCCTGGCCCCAGGGTTTGCAGCCTTGATTTTGTAGCTTTGTTGCTACTAACAATTCGTTAAGATTGGAAAGTCATCTATTAGCAACTTGAGGCCAGTGAAGGGAAGTGTCATTGCGCTGGATAGGCTGAAGCTCACTGATGATATATACAATTGGTTTCAGTTGGAACTGTGACAAGTGGTATGTTGTTGGGGCCTTCCAGGTCTGTGCTATAATAAACTATTCCTGGATACCACCCTGGCCATGTCAACTTTTTTTTAAACAATAACAACAAAAACACTTTCTGGGGAAGGTATTATACTTTGAGAAATGCCTGGTGTAAGCCCTTAAATTTTTCTGTCCAAGGAGACTGAACTTATGCAGTTGTATTGAAAGGTCTGTCTGTAGACACTGGATTTTGTGGTGTTTTAAGCAAAGGCTAAAAGCATATGTTGGGTCACCAGGCTTTCACTAGAAGGTCATGCTTTTATATCTATTATTTAGTTGCGCCACAGAACCATGAAACTGAACCTTCTGCATGAATTGATCTCAGCTCAGGCTGACAGTGGAGTGAAAGCTATTTAAGCCCTGGTGGAATATCCGGAGATACTCTTGTCTGAGTCCACATTCATAAAGAGGGCATTGGTGAATCTCTGGAAAAAAAGGCTTTTAGGACGGGAACTGAGAAAACAAAGAAACTTCAAAGTGAACAAGGAGTGGGAAGCTGCTGAATTACACATTCAGGTCTTTCTCTAGAGGTTTGAACCATTTTCCACTTCATATGTTAACTGGGTTACTAAGGACCAGAATATTTGTTACCAACCACAAAATTTAGTTAACAGCTTCTCTTAATGTAATTGCCACTGTCAGTTATTTCTGCATTTAATTCTCCTTTGACCCCAACATTTTGTTGGGTGCCTTCAAGTTGTTTCTGACTTTATGGTGACCTGAAGGCAAACCTATCATGGGGCCTTCTGGGGCTGACAGTATATGACATGCCCAAAGTCACCCCGTGGGTTTCCATGGCCAAGCAGGGAATCTAGCCCTCGTCTGCAGGGGAGTAGTCAATGCTCTAACTACTATACCATGCTGGCTCTCAGCTCAACATCTACCTCTCCCCAAACCACATATACTATGTGTATATGTGTGTGTACACACACACACCTAAAAGGCTCACTCCATTTATCTGATGAACTGGGCTGTAGTGTACAAAAGCTTATGCTGTAAGAAATTTGTTAGTCTTTAAGGTGCCACAGGACTCTGATAATTTCAGAGAAACAACCAAGTAAATTTGCCCCTGTAATACTTGGTGTGCCCTCATCTCATTTTATATAACATATGATTTAACCTAATTGGATCTGTGTAGCACTCTATTTGGAAACTATTTCATTGGAAACTGTTCTGTTACATTTATGTAACTGAGGTGCTACAACATTTCTGGCAGGCACCTTAATATGAAGTTGATTGTAGAAGTATGGCAAGATTTGAAACAGCACAAGCAATCCTTTTATTACCATGAAACCTGTGATCCTGGTCTGGACTTTATGCCCTGTTTTTGCTTCTTAGTCCTATCATTGCTTGTTTTCCAGTTAATGGAATTAATTTAGCAAACTCCTGGGAAATCCAAGCAACTTTGGATCAGTATTCCATATACTTCAGGTAGTTGAGTTTCTAGGCTAGCCTGTCTGGAAGACTTTTTCTAACTACACCTAGAACTCTGTCTTCCTGCTAACCTCCTTGCTGTCAGGAATTTCTCCCTGCCAGTCTGCAGTCAGCAGGGGAGGAGAGAGTTCAGGAACACTTGGGGAGTCTGAATATACCAAACAACAGGAAAACACAAGCCGAGCCAGATCAAGGTCCAGTCCAAAGGTTCAGGAGGCAGAGATCCGTCCGGAGGGTTTCAGGGAGCAGGAGACACAAAGGTTGTGAGGGCTTGCTAATAATTTGCTGCAAGCAAAGAGCAGCCATGCCAGCAGACTTAAATAGCCCGTGAGCAGGTGCTGCTTGTTATTGTTTCCTCAGCCTAGTCCAAGCAGCCTCCCTCTGAGCAGCCCGTTTCAGCCTTCTGCGTGATTGAGGGCTGATGGGCACAGCTGGCTGCAACTCCTCTGCATCGCTGCTGGTTCCCTCTCCGTCCTGAGCTGGCTGGGGCAACTCAGTCTCTGTTTGATCTTCCAGTGCAGGGGATGTTTACAGGTTGACTTGCTCACTCACTGGCTCGGCCCTCTGCACAATCAGTTGCTCCTCAATCACAGCATCATCATCTATCACACTTGCCCTAAATCTTGTGTTCAGCAGGACCCCTTCAGTTTGGTCTTGGTTCAGAGCTTGTTCCTGAAAAGTTATTCTAGGCGAATCATGTTGCTGTCTGTAATTGTACCTTGTTATCTTGGGACTAGATCTGGCTCTTGGATCTGGGAGAGAGTCCCAACAGCATGTACATCAAGGCTCAGCAATTGTGCAGGAGGTAGGAACAATTACCTCCTTATATCTCTGGTAGGCTGCTCAAAACCAAAATTAAAAGCAATCTGGTGTCACTTCTAGTTTCATTTTTGGCCTTTTGGGGAGGATATGAGCAATTTTGCATCATCTGGGGCTGAAAACTGTCCCCCAAAACAAATAGGGGAGCTGAGGCCTCAAAAAGGGTACTGGGGTCACATGTGGCCAACAGGAAAGATTTTAACCCTCTCTGGTGGTTATTTCTGAAACACCATTATGCAACTACTTCATCAGCAATAAAACCTCAAAGCACATCACCCAAACAGCAACAAACAAATATCCTAACATCTTTCCAGACAGACCACAATTGATTTTAGTAAGCAGATTAGTACCTGATTGTCCAATGTATTACAGCAATTTTTATACATAGAAATACTTTAGCTGTAACCAAAGAATCATGAATGTAATTAAAATGGCTACCTGTACTATTCCACAAATGTTTGTTCAACCTGTGCTACAAGAATAAGACTTGGAGCAGACTACAGTGTACCCTCCCTATATGCAGGGCTTCCATTCTAGGCATGCACCCACAAATCAATTGACTATAATGAGACACGATGCTTTGCATGATCTCGCTTTCATGCATGCAGAGGTTGTGCCAGAAGAGGGCGTACTGTATGAGCTTCCAAAAGTAGTTGTACAGGAAGAATAGCAGAGCAATGAACAGGTTGCTTACCTGTAACTGTGGTTCTTCGAGTGGTCATCTGTGCCCTCACACACTAGGAGCTTTCGCGCATGCGCGGTACCGTTCGGAAATTTCTAGAGCTTAGTAGCTTGGCGGGAACCCCTCCCCCTCTGCCTGCACTGAGCATGCTCAGCCCGCCGAGCAACGGTCTCTCCTCAGTTCTAAAGTCCGCCGAAAAAAGGGACCTGAGAAAGAGGGGACGGTTGGGCGGGTGTGTGTGAGGGCACAGATGACCACTCGAAGAACCACAGTTACAGGTAAGCAACCTGTTCTTCTTCTTCGTGGTCTCTGTGCCTCACACACTAGGAGACTTTGTAGCTTACCAGAAGGACGGTGGGTCAGGTCCTAGAGTACGGAGGCCAGCACCACTCGTCCAAACCGGGCATCCCTCCGGGACCGGCAGTCCAGTCGGTAGTGGCACACGAAGGTCGATGGCCTGGACCAGGTCGCCACCCGACATAGTTCTTGGAGGTCCACACCTCGCAGGAGAGCTGCCGAGGATGCCACGGCTCTGGTGGAATGAGCCCGGAGCAAGTCTGGCGGGGGCTGTTTTGCCAGCTCGTAGGCCAGTAGTATAGTCTGGGCCACCCACTTAGAAAAACGCTGGGTGGAAACCTTGTGGCCTCTACGGCGCCGACCGTAGCACACGAACAAGTGTGGGGTCTGCCTGAAAGACGCAGTCCGGCTGGTGTAGAACGCCAGGGCGCGGCGAACATCGAGGGAGTGCAGGGACCGTTCCAAGGGCGTCGTCGGATTCGGATGGAACGTCGGCAGAATAATGTCCTGATTAAGGTGGAAGTGTGACACCACCTTGGGCAGGAAGGAGATGTCAGGTCTGAGAATTACCTTGTCCCTGTGGAAAACAAGGAAGGGCTCGTCGGCTCGCAACGCAGTCAGCTCGCTGGCTCGCCTGGCTGAGGTGACAGCCACCAAAAAGGCAGTCTTAATAGTCAAGAGCCTGTCATCCGCCGTGGCCATGGGCTCGAACGGTGGTCGAGTCAGCTGCGACAGCACCAGAGAGAGCGACCAGGGCGGTAACGGTGGCGATACCGGCGGGTATAGATGCTGTAGGCCCTTCATGAACTGCTTCATGGTGGCGTCACGAAAGAGCGCCGCCGACGGAGAGCCGCGAGGTTGATACGCCACGATGGCGGCAAGGTAGACCTTTAAGGAGGAGAATGCCAGTCCCTGCTGTCGAAGATGGAGTAAGAAATGGAGGACGGTACCTTGGCCGACAGGCGATACCGGCTCCCCCCGTGTCTCAGCAAAAGCCACAAATTTTTGCCATTTGTAGGCGTAGTTTCGGCGCGTCGACTCCTTCCTGGCCGCAGTCAGGACGTTCCGGATGACCGGGTCGTCTAAGGCGTTATCCGCCATGCGTGGAGGGCCAGGAGGGGCAGGTCGGGATGGAGAACGACACCGCCCGAGTGTGACAGAAGGTCCGGAGTCGAGCGGAACCGGAGGAGCCGACCCCGAGCCGCCTCGAACAGGGGGCCGAACCAATGTTGCCTCGGCCAGTACGGAGCCACGAGAACCACGTCCGCTCGGTCCGCCAGGATCTTGGCGACCACCCGACCGAGGAGGGGAAATGGAGGGAACGCATATAGAAGGCCGTCGCTCCATCGGAACTGGAAGGCGTCGCCGAGAGAGCCCGGGCCCCGACCGGCTCTCGAGCAGTACCGACGGCACTTCGCGTTCTCCTCGGTGGCAAAGAGGTCGATCATGGGCTCGCCCCATCGGTCCCGAATCAGCCGGAACGCTTCCCTCGACAGGGACCACTCGTGGTGGCAGGAAGTGTCCCTGCTGAGGGCGTCCGCTGTGGTGTTGTCCTGGCCTGCCAGGTGTACGGCTATCGGGTGGACCCGGAGCGACACGCACCAGTCCCACAGTTGGAGCGCGATGGTCAGGAGCGTGGTCGAGTGGGTCCCCCCTTGTCTGTTGACGTAACAGACTGCCGTCGTGTTGTCCGTCAGAACCAGGACCGTGTGCCCAGCGACCAAGTTGCGAAACGCTCTCAGAGCTTTCCAGATAGCTAGAAGCTCGAGAGCGTTGATGTGGAGACCGGTCTCGTCGTCGGCCCAATGTCCTCGTACCCTGAGTCCACGGCAGTGCGCTCCCCAGCCGAACAGGGAGGCGTCGGTCGTTACCGTCAGTCGAGGAGTCGGCTCTCGGAACGGCATCCCGGAGAGCAGGTGACGGTAAGACAGCCACCAACGCAGGGAGCGGCGCACGTGCAGAGGAGGTCATAGATGACACCTCTGGTCGTCCCGGAGCGGATTGAAGACCCGGACGAACCAGTGTTGGAGCGGGCGCGCGTGCAGCCGGGAGAGGTAGGTAACCGCTGTGGTGGAGGCCATGTACCCGAGGAGCTGCTGGATCCTCCTCGCCGACACCGTAGGCGCGTCGAAGGTGGTGGCTGCCGCCCGGCGAAGGGTACATGCGCGCTCCAGCGGTAAGTAGGCCCTGGCAGACACCGAGTCCAGGGTCGCGCCGATGAAATCGAGCACCCTCGCCGGCTCGAGGTGCGACTTCTTCGGGTTGACCCGGAGACCAAGGCGAGTCAAAAGGGACAGTGTCCTGTGGATGTCCCTGTACAGTTTGTCTTTGCAGGACGCGACCAACAGCCAATCGTCGAGGTAAGGGTAAATGGAAACGCCCTTCGTCCGCAGGTAGGATACCACCGGGGCCATGCATTTGGTGAAGACCCTCGGGGCGGTAGACAGTCCGAAAGGCAGCACCCTGTATTGGTAACAGGTGCCGTCGATCGCGAACCGAAGGTACCGTCTGTGCTGCGGACGAATGGCGATGTGGAAGTACGCATCCCGAAGATCGATGGAAGCGAACCAGTCCCCTCGACGGAGAGGCAGGATCGAAGGAAGAGTGACCATCTTGAACCGTCTGGGGCGGATGTACTCGTTCACCCCTCTGAGGTCCAAGATCGGTCTCAGGGTACCGTCCGACTTCGGTACCGTGAAGTACCGGGAGAAGAAGCCGGTGGTAGTGGCCGAGGGCGGTAACCTTTCGATCGCTCCCTTCTGCAAGAGAGACTGGATCTCTTCCAGTAAGACCGGACTGGCGGGGGTGGAATAGTAGACGCCTCGCGGTGGAATACTTGCAAACTCGATGGCGTAACCAAGACGGACGATGGAGAGAACCCAAGAGTCCGAAGTGATGTAGCACCAGTCGGCGAAGTGTCTGGCCAGTCCGGGATGATCTTCTAGGGATGCGGGCAGGTGGAAGAGAGGCTGTTGATGCGACCTGCAAGTCCCATCAAAAACGGGACTTCGTCCCTGAGGACGGCTTCCTCGAAGAGGGCTGGCGTCTCCGAGGAGGCCTCCTGGAAGAAGACGAAGCCATCGGCCGCGACAGTCCCGAGCGCGGGGAGCGCGATGGGAGCGTGGAGGAGGAGGACCTGCGCCATGAAGGTCGGGAGCCAAAGGCGCGGCGTGACTGCGAAGGCTGATGGATCCCCATCTTCTTGGCCGTTAGGCGTGCCTTGACGATGTGGTCCATCGCCTCGTCAGTAGTAGCACTAAACAGTCCGGTGCCATCGAATGGAAGGTCCTCGATGCGCCTTCTGGTGTCCTCCTGCAACCCGGATGATCGAAGCCACGCGTACCTCCGCAGCGAAACCGATCCCACTAGCACTCGTGCAGCCACCTCGACGGAGTGCCTAGAGGAAATGATCTGCTGGTTCGCGAGCGCTACCGCCTCGTTGAAGAAGTCGGTAGCGCCCGCTCGGTTTTCCTCCGGGAGGCTCGCCAGAACCGGGTGGAACCTGTCCAGCAGGTTCCTCAGGTAGGCCGCGAGGCAGGCCTGAGTGTTCGAGACCCGTGCTATCAGTGAGGAGGCGGAGTAGAAACGCCGGCCAAACGTGTCGAGCCTCCGACCCTCTCTATCCGGCGGCGTGGTATGCGCCCTCGTGGCCCCCTTGGTCTGGGCAGACTCGACCACCACGGAGTTCGGCTGAGGATGGCTGAAGAGGAACTCGGCGTCCTCCCTCTGGGTCCGGTAGAGGTGCTCAAGCCTGTGCGGAATAGGCTGAGCAGAGGCCGGTTGGGCCCACGGCTGCTTCAGGGCTTCCATCAAGGCCGGCAAGAATGGTAGGGGAGCCGTTGATGGAGCGCGGGTGTCGACGTATTGGAACACCGGATCCTGAACAGCCGGGGCCGGTTGCGCAATCTTCAGGCCCAAGGCTGCAGACATACGAAGGAGGATCGCCGAGAAACTCCGAACGTCCTCCGGGGCCGATTCCGGGGCAGGGTCTCCAAACGCCAAGGGGGGGATTCGTGGGACGCTGGTGTTGACTCACTGGAGTCTGAGTCCGACTCGTAGGACTGAGAGGAGTCGGAGGGCGGCTTGTCGGGCGACCCCTCCCGTGACGGTTGACGCGAGGACACGGCGAGGGTCACAGTCGGAGCGGCGACGGTGGGAGGCCTCACTGGAGGAGAAGCAGCTGTGACCGGTGCCTGAGGAACCCGGGCGGCCGGAGGTAGCGCAGGTCTCGGACGCTCAGCAGTCTGAGTCACAGTCACCGAAGCCGGGGGCGGCGGCGCCTGAGTGGCCTCCGACGACGGGCGGGTCGCTGTGGAGGTAACCCGTGGCGGAGGTGAGACCGCACGGTAACGAGGCGAGCGGTCGCGCGAGCGTCGAGGAGCAGGTGACCTGGAGGTTGAACGCGGCGAGTCGTGGTACCGAGAGCGGTAGTCTCCGCGTGATGGAGAGCGGGACCGACGATACGGCGACCAGCGTCGTGCGTCAGGATGGTACCTGTCGCGGTACGCCGGGGAGTAGGATCGATAGGACCCCGGGTACTCCCTCCAGGTATGCTCTCTGCCGTATCTGGCCATGTAAGAGGCCGAAGAGTACGGAGAGTCCATCGGCGGTCTAGACCAGCCGGGGTGGGCCTCCCTCCGGTGCGGAGAGCGTTGTCGGATACGCCGCTCCGGTGTCCGGGATCGACTCCGTCCGGAGGATCCACGCGGACGAGGTGAGGTCTGAGGTGAGGCGAGAGCATGCTCCGGGTGGGCCGCCATTTCAGGGCGTCCGGGCGGAGACACCGCTGCAGTCAAGAGAGGCGGGTCGGGGGGCGCCTCGAAGGCAGCGGACTCCTCCACGTCGGAGACCTCCAGGATCTCCTGGTGTTCCGAATCCTCCTCGGGTGCCTGCTGGGTCGGAGGAGGTGTGGGAGGAGCAGGTCTCTTTGATGGAGAGGCACGCTTTCCCTTCTCCTTCTTTCTCTTTTTCTTGTCCTTGTCCTTGTCCTTCCCCTTCTCCGGAAGAGCAGGCCTTTTTCGCTGGGCCAAGGTCAGCGGCCTCGTAGGTTTTGAAGCCGGCACCGAAGACTCCCCCGAGGTCGAAGCAGAAATCTTCGGTATCCTCGGCAGAGCAGCGATCGGGGTCCGTGGTGGCGGTACCGAGCCCGGTACCGCCGACGAGGTCGGGTCAGCAGCCGCCGACACCGACACGGGCGTGGTCGAAGAACGCCCCGATGCCGATGGTTTGGACATCGTAGCCACTGACGGTCGCGAAGGTCCTTCCTGAGCCTGCAGAGACTGCTCCCAGCAATGCGATTTCAGGTGAGCCAGACGATTTCTCAAAGTCTGGGAGGTGAAGTCTCTACAGATTGGGCAGGCCCTGGTGTTATGGGCCTCACCCAAACAGAAAAGGCACTCGCTGTGACCGTCGGTTAAGGCGACCTTACGACCACACACTCTGCACGGCTTAAACAGCGCCGACATAGAAGAAGGGAGAAGACGTCGGGGAAGGAGCGTGGAGAAGACAAGATGGCGGCGACGAAGAGAAACGACGAAGGAGACGAAGACGAAAGGGGGGAAAAAGAGGGGTGAAAATCCCGTAAACGGGAGCCGAAATCACCAAAAACCAAGTCCGAAATCCGAGGGGTAGTCCAAAATCCAATTCCGAGGTCAAAGCCAGTCAACAAATACGCGAAGAGAAAAGCCAAGCAAGAACCAAACTCAGAACCTCCGTACGAGACGGCGGACGAGAAAGAACTGAGGAGAGACCGTTGCTCGGCGGGCTGAGCATGCTCAGTGCAGGCAGAGGGGGAGGGGTTCCCGCCAAGCTACTAAGCTCTAGAAATTTCCGAACGGTACCGCGCATGCGCGAAAGCTCCTAGTGTGTGAGGCACAGAGACCACGAAGAAGAATCAGTTATTTTCTCACAGTGTTTTAGTGCAGCCCCCTCTCCAGCTTACTGCTCCCTAAATTTCTTGAACTACAACACACCCCATCATCCAAAGCCAGTGTAACAACATTGTGGAATGCTACTGTACTGTGAGGCACAAGATAGCTCTTTCATGAACAATCTTCAGAGCTGAATCAATGGCCTGTTAACATGTAACTGCAGATTAATTTCATTTGTTTCAATGAGACTTGTATGCCAAACAAAACAAAACCCTACTTGTAATTAAGCCTTATTGATTAGTTTACACACTAAGGACAGGCAGATTTAGGATTAGCACTATCCATTCCAAAGCATTATTTTTTTATCTATAGCCTGACTATATCAGCATACATTCGTAATACAGGCTGTCTGTAACTAAGTATTTATCTAAATTCCTGTGTGGTCTATTCTAAACTTTCTAGATACACAGATTGGAATTTAGGCTGCTAACAACAGATATTACAAACCCAATTACTCCACGGGCAACATTAAATTTCTGCTCTGTAATATATACTTCTGTTGGTATTATTATAGCAGGGTAAGTAGAGATGTAAAGGATAACCATCCCTTGAAAGGAAGGAGTTATATGAATGGGACAGCTGTACAAAACAACAGAGTATGACTTCTGACATCCTCAGCATGCTTTCCACATCATGGGCAGAAACCAAAAAGCCATATTGCTGATACTAGCTTTTCTAGGTATAAGATACCCCTTTTCTGCCCTTCTGAAAAGCTGTGACTAAAGGTCATAGGTTCTATCAGAAACAGAATTCCATTTTGTGTGAAGAGATATAGTTAGAAACCAAAAATCAGTAACTCATTTCCACCATAAACGGAATTGTTTCCCACTTGCGTACAAAGTTGTTCAGCGGCCATTCTACCTCACCTGCAGAGTGTTATTCGGGAGTGCCTTCTAGCTCCGATGTCAGCACAACAATGATTCTGCACTGGGTTTTTGTACTAACTTTGAAGAGCCACCCAAGGTTTTGAAACTGTTTTGGTTATAGGGTTTCAAACATCCTTTAAAGTTCAAACTGAAACTCAGAGTGGATTCTCCATCCCACTGACAATGGAGCCACTGGACACCACTACTGTCACATTTGTTTTCAGTTTTAAAAGTTGCTAAATGAGAAATTAAAAAAAAAACACATCAGAAAAGATTTAAAAGATCGTTCCATTAAAATTTAAAAGTAGGCTTCCAATATGGGATGGGCAAAAGTAAAACCATGACTCTGAAACGGAATGATACAGACACAACACACAAATTCATTTCTGTATTTGAGTAGTTAAGTGGAAATGAGTTTTACATTTTATTGCATTACAGTTCAACAAAGCAGCACATTGTATTAAGGACGTAAATCATTACTACAATGGCTTCCTGCCCTCCTCCTTGATACTTTTGCCATTCTTTATTTTATGACAAAGTACCAAATAGAGGTGTGTGACTTTTTTTTTCTTTAATTACCTTTAGCATTTGAAATATTTACTTCTCCATCAAAAAAAGGAGGGAAGGAGAAACGGCAGGAAAAGAGCAGGTCATCTGCCCACATAGAATGACATGCACACATTTGGTGACTATAATCACCAGCACATTACCATTTCATTAAACAAACTCTGACTTCTTCAGACGTGTGTAACAGCTGCAACTGATTTCCTAGGATCAGAGAGAGGATAAAATCCTAAAGGAAAGCCATATATAATGTAAAAAAACGGCAAACTCAACAAAGCAATGACTTTAGCAGAGTTCAGGCTTTGTAGTCAGAGTCAGGATTATGGCACAGCTATGCAGGTGGATTCTCATTAAAATCGCTTCCTCTTGATGATTTCTGGTTTCCAGCTGACAGGGTGAGTTTCTTCAGTCTAGAAATATTTTTTAAAAAAACACAAGGATTGGAATTTTGACTTTATAAAGCTATGATCACATGTTTAATAAAATAATTTGACTGTAAAATCCCACTAAATTAAAAAATGTAGCTCTGGTCCAGTATAAGTATATGAAGATATGAGTCTTATATGTTTGTTTTTAAATTGCACACAAGGACACATGCATGAGAATTTTTCCAGAAAGTGTTTGTTAAATGGGCATTTAAGCTTGAGGATTACCTCTAGCTTACCCGGACACATTAATTAATTTTAATCAATTTAAATTGAAGTTTGGAGAATCACCTTCAATCACGAGGTGACAGCCTTCCCTAACCACAGTCTTAGCAGTTATACAGATTGAAGCCTGGCGGGGGGGAGCAGTCTGAAGGACAAAGTTCTGGTGCAAAAAGTAGTACAAGGAATGAAATTATAGGGCTACCTGCCATCCATACCCTTGCTGTGGGTCAGTTCCCCCTAAGAGGCACAGAATGAGCAAATTCCTCCCCTTGCAGTTCTGGAGATGTACCATGGGCAGTGGGTTAGCTTTGGGTTTCCACAGCCATGGCTTTATTCTTGGAGGGAGGAACAAGATGACCAATTATCAAAACTATATAACTTAGTTTGAAGATACAAGTGTATCAAACCAAGGGTATTTCACTTGTGCAAAGCCAGGTGCCTTCTCGTGAGAAATTGTGTTATTTTTATTATTTGGATTTTGCAATTAAAAAAGAAAAAGAAGAAAGAAACACAGTAATTATAGCAAACTATCTCCTTTAGCAAACAATTTCCTTTAATCAGATATGCCTGATAGGTAATCCAAAGGCAACTTTCTCCTCCTTAAATGAAACAGATTTTATTCAGGTCTGTGGTCTCGGTTCAACAGAATATTGTTGCCCCTTGGTTCTAACCATGCAGAATTAATCTGTTTTAGAGAAAATAAAACTGCAATCCTATACACACTTACTTGGAAGTAAGCTCAGTGAGACTCTCTTCTGAGTCTACACACACACACACACACACACACACACACACACAAAGATTGTACTGTAACCATCACAGATAAACAGTCTGACTAACAAAGGATTTGCCTGCTTTCAAAATACACCATCTCCACAGATCCTTTTCTAATATTGAAGCACCAGTGTTAAGATTTTTCTAATGCACAGATGTATCCTCAATAAATGCGTCATGTTTTTAACATTTTCATTACTTTAAAGGTGCCTATTAACATTTTAGAAATGTTTTGTACAATTGGTAAGCCTTTTATTTCAATCCAATTGTTGGACAGTTACAACCAAGGAACCTAAGTGTACAGTCTTTGTTATTCCACCCCGCCCCCAAAATGCTACAGCTCATGAAACATGTTTTAGTTTAAGTATCCCTGCTTACTTAATAAGGAATTGTTCTAGTAGTAACCAGCTTTTAGGAAAAATGCTTCCAAGATATTTGTCTAAGAGTAACTTAAACTTATATAAATATGGATTGTTAAAAATATGCCTACATACCGCAGTATCATCTTCTCTGTAGACTTTTATAGTTTTATCAGCTTCAGCAGTAAGAAGTCTGCTTTCAGACTGATCAAATGCACATGCAAATATTCCAGATTCACTGTCCAGTGAACCAGGCTGTACAGCTGCATGTACCCTCTGAAAGTTGTAGCCAGTCCTCCAGTCCCAAAGATGCATTGTGCCATTGTCAGCTGGAAAACAATGATTATCCCATTAACTCAAAATTTCAGCTCCACATTGTAGATACTATGCCAAACACAGTGTATCAGAGACCAGAACACTAACACTTGTAAATTGACATGTAGTACTACATCCACTGCAGTAAAGATTTATTCCTTGCAACACAATAGACTCTCAAAAAATTGCTTTCCACAGGACTAAAAGCACCATCCTCTACATGCCTACACAGAAACCCCAGCTTATTTCCAGATACATTTATATAAGACTGTAGCATGATTAAATACTCAATGAAATCATAAAGATACGACTGGGTTTTTTTTTCACAGACAACACCATTTCAGAAGAGGCATTCCCTCTTATTTAGAGAAAAAGAATGAATGCTTTCAAGTGATGGTAACCCTCTACTCTTTTAAATAATCAGATAAACCAACCTGATGCCCTCCCAATGCACTTGACTAAATGCTAGTTGGGGATAAGAGGAGTTATCCAACACAGCTAGATGTGCTTGGTTAGAGAAGGCTGTTTTAGATGCCCTTCACAGGACCTACTTAGATAATAACTGTGGCAACAAAGGCACTTATTTTCTCAGACATTTACTTTTTTCTGATGCTTTAAATTGTTTTATCTGGGCCATATTTTTTTTTTCTTTTCTATCTTTTGCTGACATACTATATAGTTTTTTTTTTTATTTTGCACTGAGAACATGATGAGACAGCATACAGCAAGAGATTAAGTAAATATGATTAGTTTTTAAAAAATCCTAACTAATTGGGGTACTTCAGTCTTGTTAATTGGTTTAAGAAGACTTTTAAATACTGCAGACCTAAAAATGGAACAGCAGCTGGGAAAATCATTATTATCCCACAAATGTTTACTACAACGAAAAGTCATGATTATTGTCTTTAGAGAGCAATTATAAAACTGGCTCATTTTGACAGAGAGTTCCATAACTGCTCCCACAAATCAAAAAGCATGACACCTTGCTCCAACACACAACAATGGGATTTGGAACAACGCCTATCCAATCACCTTTGTGCACTGGAAATCTCACAAGGGAGAAGATGCTCCTTGAAGTTAGCAGGACCAAGGTCATTTAGGACTACAGTACTAAATTCAGCACTTTGCGTAGTGTCTGGAAACAAATGTGGAAGCACAAAATTCTTTAATCCCAGTATTTTATGTTTGTGAGTTACATCCTCTTCTGAACAGGCCAACAAGTTCTAGTTACCATTTCCAAGTAGTATATCAGAGGCAGAGAAGAGGTACAGGTACTGACTGGGGGAGTCTTCTTATTCAAAACTACTGGTAAAATTCTCATTTACCTCCAGAAACCAAAACTCCATCTGAATTCACAGCTAGTGTATTGATAATAGCATTATGACCAGAAAGATTTTGGATGAAGTTTCCATCAGGGAATTTCCACTGCTTAATGTTATCTGGTGACCCAGATGCAAATGTGTACCTGTAAAAAAAAATGTGTGTTAAGATATCAGTTAAGTATTGCAAGACCAGTTAACCAAAGTATTTAATTAACCATACAGGAAAAAAACTTATTACAGCTGCAATTATCCGTACTGTTGAAAATATTTTTCTCCAAAAAGTGCAAGTGCTCTAGCACTGCTTATCTGAAGTTTGAAAACAAATTAATCTTAAAGGTGCAGTCACTTTTCCTTTTTTCCCTTTCTTCTTTACTTCTTTTTATGCTGCGAGAGACTAATATTACTATTTTGAATTTAGGTTTAAATCTTAATGAACAAACAATATTTTTCCAGTGTGGCACACTCCAAGTAAACATGCACACAATTGCCATATTAATCTTGCTAAGCTGTGACAATGCCAACATATAAATAATATAATTTAATACAAAATTAATATAAACAGTATTTATTAAATAAAAAAATAAAATCATACATGACTGACCATGGGACAGAAGCTGACATGCCTGGAATTTCAGGAACTTATCACAAGCCTGATAATATGAATCAGCCACAGTGGCATTATGACACTATGTAAAGCATTGCAGAGACTCATGCAAATCAGGTCTGCTTTCCTCACTAAATATGGAATTATCCAACCAGTGTTGAATGCAGACATTGTTGTCTGACTCACCATGTTAAAGCATCATTGGAAAACAAAGCCTCTAAAACTCAGAAAAATTCTTACTGTCTCGGATGCAGCACAACTGCTCTTACTGATTTCTTGTGATTTGTTAAAGTGACACGGGTTTTTCCTGCCACCAAGTCCCAGAGTCGTATAGTGGTATCATGACTTCCTGCAATTGTAAGAAGATGTTTTTTGGAAAGGTATGCAGACAGAGATAATTCAGGAAAAATATCCTGAACTAAATATGTTACAAAATTGTAGCCCTGTAGAACTGGAAGCAACCCCAACAGTCATACTACCTAACATCCCTGCCAATCAAGGAAAACCACAGCCAAAGCATCATCAACGGCTGCTTTGAACACCACAGTTGTTTCACTTCCAAGACTATTTGAACACCACTTTTCAGTATCCTAGCAGAGGAGATATTGTCTTACAGATCTGAAGTTACCTTATTACATTTTAATTGTATGGGAGACTTCAATGGCTTCCAGTGGCTCTCAATATATTCCAAAAGGGATTCTGGGTTTGAACAAGTTGTCCTCCTTTCTACTTAGTTTTTATGCTCATGGCTATTCAGTTAGATACAACATTATTTTTTAAAATGTTTTAGGCTTTTGATCAACATCACAAATGCTCATTGGAGTAGAACGCAAAAAGCTGAATCCATCATATTTTAGCAGCACAGTGGGAACTACACACAAGGAAGCTACAGCAGTGAACAGCTGAATAAGGTGTCTGCATAGTGTTCCATTTTTGTTAAACAGTATTCATCGTACCTGTGATAATCTGTGGTTCTGCTGCTTGGCACTTCACTGTTGCTACAGCATTTGTATGTCCTGTCAGTGTATGCACACTAGCTTTTGTCCTCACATCCCAAATCTAACAAAGTCACAAAAACAGTTGAACAACTGTAAGCATAAAACCATCCACAATCAAAAGTATGGTTTATGACACAATAACCAAACCAATTTGGCATGCATTTGCTCCCTGTATAATTTTCCCCATAAAACTGTGTACTTTTGTTACAGAGATGCATTTCTCATGCAGGATTTTGCTGACCTCAAATGTCAAGTCCTCCTTAACATTAAATTGTTCCAGTAAATATTACCAGTCTTGTACTGGCAACATTGGCTTCCAATTTACTCCTAAGTTTAATTCAAGGTTCTGATACTGACACAGAAAGCTCTAAATACCCTGAGGCCAAGATATCTGAAAGATGGTATCCTCCTGTATGAGCATGTCCAGTATCTGACATCCTAAACTGAAGTCCTTCTGGGCAACCACCATAACCACTCCAGAAGGCTAGGATGGTGAGTGAGTTTTCATCAGGCAATCAAGAGCATTCTATTTTGTATGGCCTTTGGCCTTTAAATCCAGAGTTGGATTGGGGGCTGTTCAAATTGTGTTATGTGTGTGTTTCAGAATTGAATTTAAAATATTTCTTTTATTCGTTTATAAATAATTTTCCTGGTTGTGTATCCTCTTTGTGATCCTTTAGTATCTCATCTTTGTATTTTCTTATTTTTACTGAAATAAGCTGCAATGCAATCTAACATCCCTGAAGATAATAGATATAGTAAAACAGCAGATATTACAAGTCAAATGTAAACAGTTCAGAAAACTACAGGGAAGCACCAACACATATACCTCAGAGCTGTCTAACACACGGAACACTTTTTACTTCACATAAACTACAGAAAAATAATGGATCTAATACACATACACTGTCTTGTGTTAAAGAAAGAGCACACTTTCATGCAACTACATATTATTGAAAAGCAACTATATACACATTTGTTAACAGCAAATATTCACAAATGTCCAGTTTCATTTTTATAGAGACTCTCTCAACTTAAGACTCATTTTCTTTCCCAAATGCTAAGCTTCATTCTTCATATATGACTCATATTTGAGCAAGGTACAGCTCTATACAAAGTGGCTTAGCAGGATTTGTAGCTTTTGAAACTGGAAATCTAGAAGCTTGTGACAGAATGCCTAAATACATACTATGTTGTATATAGACACACACAATTTAAGTATTCTCTTAAACTATCTCTGCTTTACTTACACGTGCTGTTGAATCTCTGCTACAGGTTACAAGGACATCTATCGTGGGGTGCAAATCCAAGCCATACACAGCACTTAAGTGACCATGGTAATGCCTAATAACCTGGACATAAAAATGTGTTAGTTTACAACTGAATGTTTTATGAACAGACAATCCTTAAATTACTGACAGATTTTTGATGGAGTGCTTTGCTTACCTTGTTATATTCAAGGTCCCAGCATTTCACCTGTTTATCTTCTCCACAAGAGAAGAGATACGGACTTCTTGCACTCACTATTACACCTCGAACTGTACTAATATGTCCCGTCAAAGATAGCTTTAATTTGCCACTTGCAAGGTCCCAGATCTGTAGTGAGAAAAGCAAACGTTTGATGTTTTCACAAGTGTCAGACATAAAAGTCTGTTAACTTAATTAAGGCTAACAGCTTGAAGAATAATGAACCAGCATACATGATCTATCCCTACATCAAAGCAGAGTCTAAAAAGTCAAGTTTCAGTACTAATCCCACTATTGGCACAACTCAAAATTATCAGGAAAGGGAAGTGATAACATGTTGACATACAATATCCAGGAAACAATCAGCAGTACCTGACATGACATCCAGCCACAATCAAGTTTTTGATGTCTCTTACCTTTATAGTTCTGTCAGCAGAGCCCGTAACAAACCACTGATTTCCTGGCTCTACTGCAATACATCTCACCCAACCCAAGTGTCCACTGATAACCTGAAAACATTACAAAGACATGGACTAAGATTAAAGATGAGTTGAATGTTTTCTAGCTTAAACAGTTATGTAAAGGCAACTTATGATCAATTCTAAAACAATTGATTATGCATTTCACTTCAAAACTATACATCATATATGATAAACATATCAGTATTTATCTTTATGACATGAAAAAACATAAATCTGAAACTCTGGTTAACGGAAGGGGGGCTCAATAGATTACAAGGAGCCTCTCAGGCTCTACATTTTCTTCATTTATTTTTTCAAATGTTTGAAACTCAAAACACTCCTCAACACACCCAAGAGTGTGTGGGAAGGGCATTCTGCCACGTTTAGAACTGCCTCTAGGCTGCTTCTCTGTCTGTAATCAGTAACGGACTGAACGAGGGCCAACATATTGAAACTTAATCCAGACAAAACAGAAGTACTCCTGATCAGTCAGAAGGCAGATCAGACAGCAGGGATTCAGCCTGGGTTAGATGGAGTTACACCTTCCCTGAAGACATAGGTTTGCAGTATCGATGTACTCTTGGACTCAACTTTGAACCTGGAGCCCCAGATTTCTGTGGGCCTGGAATGCTTTTGGTAAATTTAAAGCTTATGCACCACTTGTGCCTGTTTCTTGAGATGCTGGATCTGGCCACAGTGATAACAAGCCTTGGTTACATCTCGATTAGACTACTGTAATATGCTCTACTTGGGGTTGCCTCTGAAGAGTGTTCAGAAACTTCACCTGGTCTGAAGAGCTGAAGTCACACTGTTAACGGGTGCAGGTCACAAAAATCATACTAGGCCTCTATTGAAACAGCTCTACTGGCTGCCTGTTTGTTTCTGGGCATAACTCAAATTATGTGCTTAACTGCTGGTTATGAGATATAAAGCCCTATATGGCTCAGGCCCAGGCCATTTGGCAGACTGTATTTCCCTGTATGTGCCAGCCTGGGCTCTGCACTTATCCCGAGAGGCTCTTCTCTCGGTTCCACCACCATTGCAAGCATGGTTGATGAAGAAGCAAGAGAGGGCCTTCTCAGTAGCTGCCTCTAGACTCTAGAACTGCCTTCCCAGGGAGGCCATAGAATGGCTCCTTCTTCGTTGTTCTTCCAGTGGCAGACTAAAACTTTTTTATTCTGGTAGGCTTTTAATACAAAAAGGTTTTAAAGAACAGTCTAGAGTGTGCTATACTGTTTTAATTTTAATTGTTATCTTTTTATACCTTTTCAGTTGTTATTTTAATTCTTTAACAGTTTAATTCTAGTTCAATATGAACTATTTATGTTTTTTTAAATTTTATTCTATTAACTTAAAGTGCAAGCTGCTTTGAGGTACAATTTTGGGCAAAAAGTGGGATACAAATAAATAGCAGCAGCAGCCGCAGCAGCCAAAGAGATGGCTTTATTAACCAAGAAAGTAAAGTAGAAGTTTATTTCTTTGTTAAATAAAAGTCTCTCCTTGTCTTAAAATAATCCAAACTGAGGATTTTTGGGTTTGGAATGGTGCTGCGCAGTTTCATCCTTTAGCAAGTGTCACTGGAGGACAGAGTGTTGGACAAGGCCGGTGTCAGTTTTCCACCAAGAAACTGGTAGAAATTGCTTTTCAGGCAAAGGAAGCTCAGAGGATTGCCTCACAACAGTCCGTGTATCTGATCTGGGCACAGATGAGATCTGTAAAGATCTCAGCTGTTGTCAAGGATTGGAGGGGGACCAGAGGAAGATATTGTTCCCCGCTTGTCCCAGCTGCCACTTTGCAGCTTCAGTGATGCATCCAACTTTCTTAAACTCTAAAAGTACAAGATTCACCACTTAAGGAAGCCCCTCAGCCGACAGAAACATCTGAACTTCACAAGTAATACTTCTGTTTGAATCTTTCATATGTAACTTCACTATGTCATGTCAACTTAAAAATTTAAATGGCTACATTTACTCCTGAATGAAGTAAAGGATTGGCTTTAGTAGTGCTGAATTGGAGCAGCTGGAAAGCATCACTCTGAACATTTTAATTTTGCCATTTAAAATGTAAGAACAGCTTAAAATATATGCTGTCATGTCAGGGCTTAATGGTGGCGAGGAGGCTATTAATTAAGAATTGTCTACCTTAACATGCTGATAAAGTCCAAGGATGTTTTCACCACTTGAAGAACAACAATAAATGAACCTAAACTGAACTTTGACTATAGGATTATACTTCCTTGGAGAGAAGGACTAGAGTGCAAGCCTAGAGTATAACACCACACTGACATCTAATAGCTGGGAGGAGTTACTGCAAGGGAATTTTTAAAGTTCTTTTTTTATATATATATACCTGTCAAAGATGACTTCACAAAAAGTAACAAGAAAGGCTTTGAATACAGTAAGCCTTGAAAACAGCAAGAAGAGCATCTGTGGAATAGTTCAAGGAGGGAGATATGACACAGATGATTTTGGATGAAATTAAAAATATGAGAAAAGATTATCAAAGAACAGAAACAACTGAAGGATGAGATAAGTCAAATGAAGGAAGACATAAAACAAGATTTAAAGACCAAATTTATAACTGAGCTGCAAGACATAAGAGGTTTTCTTAACCAGATAAAGAAAGATGTGAAACAGATGAGAAGATGGATTCACTGGAGGAAAGAACTCAGAAACTGGAGACAAGCGACTGGGAAATTGTCACAGGATCAGAATCAGACTGCAAAAGCTTGGAATTAAGAGAAAGAGAACAATGTTTGAGGGGAATCCCTGAAGTCCGAGGGAAAATATACAAAGAAAAGTTACAGAAGTAATTGCTGATTTTCTAGAAATTGATAGAAAGGATTTTGCAAGACAGATGGATCAGACTTTTCATCTGGATTCTTGGGTGGCCAGACAGAAGAATTTACCAAGAGATGTGATGATTTATTTCATCAGAAAACAGATATAAGACCAAATTCTGCAACAGCATTATGCAAACAAGTTCCAAATTGATACCAACGAAATCAAGATTTTAAAAGACATTCCAACACAAATTTTGAGTAGAGATTACAATTTTTGGCAAATAAACTGAAGCAATAGGAGATGCCATTTAGATAGAGAGATACAGAAGGTGTAACCTTTTGTTATAAGCAAAGAAGTTTTCTAATTAACACAGTTGACAAAGCAAAGGAATTTCTACAACATTTTTGTGCCAATTTTGAAACTTCAGGTCCAAGAGAAAAGGAGGATGAAACAAATGGAATGTATAGCCAAGGAGTACCGAATAATGGGAGAAAAGGGGGTAAAAACACCTCATTCCTCTAAGGCCCAGGAGAAAACTGATTTGGATTCAAATATTGCTTCTATTTGAAAATGCAGCTTCAGTTTTTATGAGAAGAAGGAACTCCTTTACAATAAAGAGAGAGAGAAAGAGAGAGAGGGGGACAGAGAATTTTTTTCATCATTTGGAAAAGCAAAAATTGGACTTAATTTGTTTACAAGAAACACATATTAGGCAGAGAGACAATTTTTTTAACATAATTCCAAATTGGGTCAAGAATTTGTCTCTTTAGCAGATAAAAAAAAAAGAGTGGGAGTTATGATATATGCAAACTCAAAATTAGGCCCTGAAAAGGTTTTTGATGATTTGGATGGATGTTTACTAGGAGTAGAAAGTTAAGTTCAAGGATAAAAAAATTGGTGATTGGTTTATGTGCTCCTACAGGTAACAAAGCAAAGAATTTTTTAAAAAAAGAATTTTAGAGAAAATTTTGGAATATTATTATGAGAAATGGAATCTTTGGAGAGAATGGAAGGGAGTCTTTGATAGTTAGACAGACCAAAGGAAGAAACAAGACTAAGGGAAACTTCCAAAGAACTTTTATAATATGTTGGATGACCCAGAATTAATAGATGTGTAGAGACATTTATACGGGAATTCATGGCAATATACCAGGGGTTTTTTTTCAGGAAGACTCAAATGTTTTTCAAGAATTGATCTGTTTTTGATTTCTAAATCTTTAACTTTTTTAGTTAAAGATACAGAAATTTTGATTAAGACTTTTTCTGGTTGTAATCCAGTATTGAAGACACTGAAGGGCTGTGGAAGACAATTTAATTGGAGATTAAAGGATGATCAGCTGAAAAATGAAAAGATTTTAGATAAGGCAAAAGGGATTCCGAAAAATTTCTTTGAAGATAATTTAAAAAAGGGAATGACATAAGAATAGTCTGGGATACATGTAAAGCAGTGATGAAAAGTTTCTTCATACAACAAGCTACATTTAAAAACGAAGAATCAATAGAGAGTGGGAGATATTGGAAAATATTAAAAAAAAAACCTTAAGAGACAACCAAAAGATTCTTCATTGATAGAACTGAGAATTCTATCAACTTTCTAGACAAACCTTCTAGACAACTTTCAATTTTGACAACACAAGAAATTGAGGAAAAAAAACAGATGTGAGAAACGAAAACGGTTTGAGCTTGCAATAATGAGGAAATTGGTTGACATATAAGATCAAAAAGGAAAGAGAGAAGAAATGGATCCTCAAGGTAAAAGAATGTAATCAACTAATTACAGATGTAAGCAGAATAAAAACGGTTTTTTTCAAACACTTTTCAATGTTATATAAAGAACATGGTATAAAGAATAAGAAATCCCTTTAGACAAGATGTCAAAATATACAGATATTAAAAAAAATCTTCTTGTAGTATCAGAAGATAAGAGGAAAAAGTGACAATGTCAGAAATTACAGAGAGCTAAAGTGACAATGTCAGAAATTACAGAGAGTATAAGGAAAGTTAAAGTTGGAAAACCCCCAAGCCCAGATGGTATTACTGCGTTGCATTATAAACTATTGGAGGACCATCATTCCTTGCCACTACAACAAATAATAAATTCAATTTCACCATCAGGGATGACTCCTAATATTTGGCGTGCAGCAAATATAACATTAATTCCAAAAGAAGAGAAGGATGTGACAGATCCTAAAAATTATAGATTGATCTCACTTTTGAATAATAACTGTAAGATATTCCCACAGATTTTGGCAGACAGAATGAAGAAGGTGTTGATAAATGCAGTACATGAAGATCAAGGTTGATTTCTACCTAAGAGGCAGTTCAGAGACAATACAAGATGAGTTACAGATATTCTAGAATATCTGGATGAATATAATGAAAGATAAGCAGCGTTAATCTTTTTGGACACTGAAAAAGCATTTGATAATGAGAATTGGTTTTTTATGGTGAAGCTTTTGAAAAATACGAATTCTGGCAAAAAATTGATAACCTGGATTAAATTAATGAAAATGGGTCCTTCAGATGCCATTGCAGCCTCCAATTCTTGGCATTTGCTCAGACTTGGATTAAAGAGTGTTTTGGCAATGTCATATAGAGTGCAGATATTCAATGAACGGTATATACATAGGAGATGTGATCAGATTCACTTGTTGTGCCTAAGCAAGAAGAGACACACAGACCCCTCAAGCATATTTCTAGTTTTGCAGCATCAAGATGACAAGCACAATCCAGTGTCAGTTTCACATCACAAATCATAAAGTACTCTTATCTGAGAGCACGAAATGTTCTAAGATTTGGTACTCAGCTCACATAAGATTCATTAAGCAAAAAACCAAAAAGAAGCTGCAAGGCAGGGTAAATTACCTTGCTATTTTATTTCTGGACCTAGGTGGCCACCATTCTAGGAAAACACTCATTTGACAGGAATGGTGTGGTCCTCCAGATACTGTTGGACAACAACTCCCAGCATTCCTTACTGCTTGGTTCATCATTTGAACAACATTTGGAAGGCCGTATCATTCACACTTCACTCTTAAACACACACCAAAATTCACCATTTATCAGGCTAAATGGCAGACCACGTGAAGAGTTGACATTATAAATGGCCATAAATATTCCATGTTTTTAATGCTTTCCTTATTAATATTAATGCTAATAAAACTTTACCAGATGAACCTGTTGAATTTTTTTAAAAAACAAAACCTTCTGATAGTTCCTTCAGAATTTTAAGTTATTGTGGTGCTCATAACTTCTTTTTGAAAAACTGAAGCTTGTATCTTATATACCGTCAAACACACATAAACAACTGTTGTTGCATTCAGCCTTCAGAAAGTAACAGAAAATACCTTTTCTCTAACAAAAATGAAAATTATATACACTAGAAACACTAGAATAATGGCCCAGTTCAGACATAACAATAAATCAGTTTAGTATTATTAATCCAGCCTCATCTTTCTCTTCCTTCAGTGTACCTAGGAATCACCCATTTCTTGCTTTAAATAAGCCACAAGGAACAAGATTAAGTCAAACCAGGAACAGGTAACCTTTGGATAACAAGATGATGTTTGTCATCTCTGCCCATAGCCACGGTGGGTAGAGCTGATGGAAAGCAGAAACCCAACATCTGGATCATACAGTCATGACCTCTAGTTTAAACTATAGTTTCCTGAAAGAAAGCAGGAAATTCTGTGGTACCATGTCAGAAAGCCTCCTTGGTAGCTGCTCCCAGGCTCTAGAATTCACAGAAGGCTGGGCTAATCCCTTCTCTGTTCACCTTTTGCTGGCAGGCAAAGATTCATGGACTGATTTTAATTTAGGCTGCGTTTTAGTGATTAACTTTTGTTGTTGCAGAAACATCTCTTAATAGGCTTTGTGTAATATGCTTTTATTCTTAGTTATGCTTTGAGCATTTTTAAACTGTTTTAAATAGGATTGTTCATTTAATTGTTTATAATCTTTTTAACTATAATAATAATGTTTTTTATAATAATCATAATGTGAGCCACCTTGGGTCGCATGTTGAGAGAAAGACAGGATATAAATTAAATTTTAAAAATGCATACATATAAGGCAGGGCTAGAATTAGCTTGTTTCAATTAGACTAATTAGTCTGTCCCAGTTAGATGTAATGCCAAAGTGTGGATAGTTTAAATGCAGATGCTTCCAGTACTTCCCCCAAGTGAATGTGGAGCAGAGTGCAAGAGGTTTGAATCCAGAATTTGAGCAGGATCATTCCTTTAACCCTAAAACATAGCTTAGCACTAAATCTAAACCAAACCAGCTTTTATTATTTCATTTATCCTAGGATTTCTTCCTTCAGCTCTCCCTAGATACAAAATTAAATTGAAGCTACCACAGCTTGAACTTGTTATGAGATGACATAACTCTTTAGATAAGTCAATAACGCATGGTAGGTGGAATACAGTAGCAAAAGGTGGATAGACTCAATCAAAGAAGTCACAGCCCCGAGTTTGTTAGATCTAAGCAAGGCTGTTAATAACAGGATGTCCTTCACACATAGGACTGCCATTAAGCCAAGACTGACTTGATGTCACTTAATAATATCAAAACCAACAACTAATTACTTACTCTGTATAGCTTCCATGGAGGATGCCATTGTGGTTTTGGCATTGTTGGAGCCTTCTTTGCCATTAATACAGAATTTTTATTCCCTCCTGATTCCATCATAGCCTATATATGGAGCAGAAATGTTAAATTACAATACAAATACTTACTTTCCATCTTGGACTTCATACTATCCTCACATTGTCAGCAAATATAACAAAATCTTGCCCTGACAAACTCACTACTAGAAGTAGTTCAGTTAATCTGCAGCACTGCCATCAGAGCTTCTGGATTAAGCAGACTTACCATAGTCAAACCTGGAGGTTGTGAACGCTCGGGAATCCCAGCATGTCTGTATATATCACCAACACTAGCAGCAGTTCGACTTGCTTCCATTCTGAAAAGAATAGAAACAAGAAAGGGTGAGGCACAGAAAGCACTAAGAGGATTAATGGACTATTTAATTTCGAAATGACTATAGTCCAATTCAGACACTCAGTACAGGGTTAAACTGAATGTATGAACACAGTGGAGCCACTCACTGCTACTGTGACTTCACATATGAAGAGCAGCTGTCTGAAAAGGAGAGGCTCTCCACACAACTCAGAACCCCAAAGAATACATACAGCAATGGCTCTCCTCTTTAGAATGTAACTTTCCATGTGTGCAGAGCAAAGGCAAAAGTATATGGGTCTAGCAAGTTCTTGCTCCTTGCCCTTTCGGTATAACTGTGATTTGAAATGCCTGAACAAGGCTTACATTTACTGAAGAAACCATTTCCACGTGGGTAAAAAGGCATAGATAGGAACTACTTTTGCAGATGAAACCATAGACAGAAGCATACCACTTGCAAATATTCATAATGGCAACAATAACTGCTAAACTGTCTAACTGTGGCGAGACTGCAGACAAGGAGTTAACAGCAGAGACATAATTTGAGACAACTAAATAAAGTGTGAGAACCTTTTCATGAGAAATGAGAGGAGAAAAAATGTCTTGGAAGGTAAGACAATACTTAGGATTTTCAAGGCACATTTTACCTTTCTCAGAGAAACACTGCTTAGAACAGTCTTGTAAGGTCAGTCAATAGTAACATCCTCATATGGCAAATAAGGGGCTGTGATTAAGGGAACTTGATTAAGTAATTATAACATACTCATAAGCACACCCACTAGAGTGTAAGTCCAACTTAATTCAGTGGAGCTTATTAGTAGATGTGGTTACAACTGCACTGTTCGTTGTTCAGACATTTGAAGTAGGACTGCCTGAGCTACACCTCAAATCCACGCTCCTGTAAGGTCTTCCAACTCTTCCTCAATTAGGAATAATAATAGAGAAAAGATCCTTCTGTTTTTCTTTATTGACCTCCCCCTTCCAACACCTAATCTAATTTTTTTTCTCCTTCTCTCCCCTCTCCTAAGAGGAAATCAGTAGAACCACAGCTAACAGTACCAATCCACTGAACAAAGTGAAAATACCCAATACAATCTATCCAGAAAAAGACGAAAACAAACAAAAAACTATTCGGCAAGCAAAATTTTATACTTTAGGCTAAAAACAATAGATGAGACTATAAGAATTCAGATGGCATCAATGAAAAAAAAATACAAGAGTCAATTTAAGACTAAGCCAACACTGTGCTTTCATAAACATTCATTCAGAGTAATCTGAAGAAAATTACTCTGGATCTTTAAGTTAATTTTCACTTTAATTAATTATAATTACTTAGATTGAGAAGGAGGCAGTGCCACGGCTAATGACTGAGCTGCTGATTCACTAGGCATCCTCTGGATTTTTGTGTCTGCAGTCAAAGCCACCCCTTGTTAAAAAGAAAATAACACAGTTAAGACAACCAAATTATTATTGTTTAATTCTTGCTGGCAAAATCATGAAATCATTACTAGTCATATCTATCTAACACTATGACCTATGGTTTTAATAGAATAAATTGTCTTTTAAGGTTCTGAAAGTCCAGTTCTATAACTTTCGAGGAGTTTTTCATGGCTATTCCTTATTGTTTAGGCTGATGAACAATTAGAAACAGTAAGGGAATGATAACAAACATATAAACTAAACTACAAATTGTAAAGTAACATAGTGCATGAACTAAACATGCTTTTTGCAGAAGCGATCAGCTGTAAGATACATAGATCTACTGGACAATTAAATAGGCAATGCAATAAAAAAAATGTTCACAGTAAAAAGTGAAACTGATTTTAGGAAACAAAGATTTTTAGACTCTCATTTAAGGTTCACGATAGAAAAAAATGAAGTATGTTTTGCTCTGTTGTTACAATTTTCAAGTGACGGCACAACAATATCCAAATCTCTTTCCTTTCTAAGAATAATTAGGTCTCTTCCATTACAAATAGGTTGATAATTTTAAATATGCTCCATTTTTCAAAACACCCCTGCAGCAATTTATGCCACCTAAGTTATAACACACAGATTGATTATATAAGCAGAACTCTTAGAGAATTCAATATCAGTACTTTGTGTAACATGAATTAAAACTGCCATCCAATCTGGTCATTTAGTACTGCACCATGATTGAATATATCTCCTTTAAGAGTTTACAGTGGAACATTACACAATTTTACTAAAGCATGCTCACCCCATAAACTACTCACCAGGCCCAGGAGGATATGGATGTGTTCCTGTTATCAAATATTCATTATCTTCTCCTAGATAGTAACATATTTGTCCATTATTGTTTTAGAAGTTTATAGTAAGATGTTGACTTGGACTCCTAACCACACTTTTCACTAGATCATTGAACTAGGTTTTTCATCAGAACTGACACCTAAGGACGTCTAGTCATGTATGCTTTGTAAATGTATACATCACCTGATGTGCATACATTCACCAAGAATCTGAGAAAAGCACACCTTAAATTAGTTTGTGATATCTGATATTCCTAAATCTGAAATAATTCAAAAAGCAACAAGAACATAATACTGACAAATTATATATTCAAACTGAGCAAACTATAAAGTTTATCAAAATCTTCAATCTGTGGCAGTTTGAGAATTAATGGTCTCACCCTGACACAAATTGGGTTGCAACCATCTGAACACAAAATGAGTATCAAGTAATTCATCATTATTGCCTTTTACCAGTTTCAGGAATTCCTTGAAATAAATGCAAGCCAAATTGGAAATAATTACCTATGATCTATCAAAATATGGTTCTCTGTTAAATTCAATGGTGTGAATTTTCTATAAACTCTACAATACTGGAAGGAGTATAAGACTTCTTAACACATTGCTACTTTCACTGACATGGTATCTACTGCTGGAGTTATAATTCACAAGAGTGGACACATTTTAGAGTTGTGAAAGACAGTCAAGCAATTGCAGAGGAAGAAGCAACAATTAACAGGATTTTGCAAGAACTATGCAATCTAACAACAGATATTCATATTCATCCACTGGTTACTCCACATTAATCCAGAAAAAAACAAGCTCCCCTTTTGATCTATATGAATCGGATTTGAATATCTGCTTCTTTCATTCAGGGAACATACATTTTTCACCCTGACAGTGAGTATTAGACTAAGACTGAAGGGATCATTTTCGATGATCTTTCATTCCCCCTCCCCATATTCACAAGATTGAAAAAGTAAGTTTAAGACAAAGACTATCAGTTGGTACACTGTAAGTCACAGAACACGCTGTTCTAATCTTACACACGGATGCACTAAAAGATTTTTATTTAAAAGAAAAGGCATCCTCTCATTGAGTGGGGCCAATCTGTCCTTCCTCTCAACTCTGCATCTGTAGGCTAACAAGAAGTGCAGTAGAGCTCTCCCTGTCTGTAAATAGGCTTGTTTATCTAACACCACTATTCTATACATGTCTGTTCTAAGATCTGATGTGTTCAGTGTAGGATTGCTAACTATGTATATTTAATTACAACTGGAAGCATACCTGGATTTTGAAGATACTGTTTATGTCCATAGGAATCAATTGCACTTTGAGACCCCTTCTCACGAGCATTTTCTTTCAGTACTGGCATGTGCAGCACTGAACTATACTCTGTACGAAGCTTAGCTGCCATCTTTATTTTGTGGCTGCATAAGAAAATACTTCATTACTTCTTTAATTTTCATATAGTGTTCGACCATAACAGTGCCATATTTAGGAATAAATTCAATCTGATTTCAATCAGAAGTTCAGATTCAAAGTCTGCCACTTCTATGGAATTACACTTATGGGATACACATTGCCCCAAATTGAGATTGCCTATATTTCAGGAAATAGGAACACTATTCTATTTCAAAGTTTTCTGGATTTGAGTTGCAAGCACTTCCACTATGAAACAAATCATTTTGATTACTAAGCATAAACTCAGTAGAAATTAATTTAACCATATGCACTGAGGAAAATCATTTTACCACAGAAAAATGAGGTGCGACACTGGGCTGGTCAGTGAAGTGCAACACAATTTTAACTTCTTGGCACACTGCATATTCTATCCCTTTGAGTCAAGGTATACAAATGATTTGGCTCCGAGTGCCACATACAACACAAGCTCAAAAGTCAAAGCTGCAGACATGTGTATACATGCACACATTATCTTCTCTCCTTGCTGCAAAGTAATTGAGTGAAGAAATTCAGTGGGGAGGCACAACACTCACAGGCAACTGCATTTCAAGTTTCAGAGGTCCATATGTAGCCACTTGGCTGCAAGTAGTGCACCTTTGGTGTAGGTATACACCATCCAATCTTGATGGAAGAAAGTTGCTTCCACACTTACGTGAATTAATATTAGTGTGCTTAAATGTTACTATGATTATAGACTGGTGTACCCTCAGAAACAACAGTGCATTACTAATTATTTATCTTACCTTTTCTCATCCAACGGTATAGGTTTTGCATGGTCAGCCACAAACATATCATGTGTCCTCTTCAAAGATCGGAATACAAGGGTATGAACAGAATGCTTTTGTACTTCCTAAAAAAGAAGAAAAGCAAATACATAAAAGTAGGAATTTCATTAAAGGTGGGGCTCCACAAACACTTGCCTGGCCTACTGGAAAACTATGATTCATTGCCGCTAGTAACCCTATGCTTTCCAAACACGTTCCAGAGAAAGGTTTCAACTCAAGCAGAAAAGCTTCATATCTGCCTCTTACTCTTCTTTATTTGTTCCAGAACTCAGCACAAGAGATACTACTCTCCCTTCTCCCTAGTCAGAAAGAATAGATGGTGAGCAGTCCTCATCTCTTTGTCTGGGAGCAGGAAAACGTACAACTAGCTCCTTATTCAAGTAAAGCTCAGCACAAGGTAAAAGAACCCTCCTTCTTCCCACAAATTGAAGGAACTGGCAAACGTATTTGTACAGGCCTGATTAAGAAAGAGGCAGAGTCATATGAAATGGATTTTAGGCCATGAGTCAATTAGATAAAAAAATATGACGTGTGGCTTTGTATATTTTCTTTGCACTAGATTCTAATAGCATCACTTAGAAACAGTGAATTCTCTTCCTGTTTATGAAGAGAAGCTCTCTATTGCTCACTTTCCACCAGGGTTCTTAGAAGTTTCTATTTCAACTTCCCTGCAGAAACAGTGAAGAGAGAGAGCATGGGGGAGGGCAGTCAAAGAAAACAAAAGGTACCTACATTTTCTCCAACTGATTTTTTTTTAAAAAAAAACATTGTGTCTCAATGCATTAATGTGAGACACTTTGTACAAGAGCAGAACATATATCTAGTGAATTGTTATTATTTCTAGTGGGAAACAATTCTTATAAAAATACAGCAATTGCATATTGACAACTTTGGGATACTTTAGCTAGCCTTAATAAAAGTACCACTGTGATGCTGCTTATGCAGTTAGCTCTGCCTTATTCTGTTTCGACTAAGTGTAAGGTACTTCCACCCTCATCAAAACTGAGACAGTAGAGGTTCAAGGACAAATGAGAAAAGGAAGCAAACTGAACTCTTGTCCTCACTGTAATAAGTAGATATTTATTTTGCAAAAGAATCTTGCAAGTCCGACCCTATCTCCTCAATGAACTATTAAGTTAACCTTCTCCCTTTCCGGAGTGTCAAGATCAAGGACATTAGACAGATGCTTTGGTCAACAGTTTCTTTTCCATTTTAGGGTACAAATCTTAACATAAAAGGTTCTCAATGCCTGTCCAGCAGATCACTTTTCATATACATTTAGGAGCCAGAGCACTACTAAATTTATTACCATTGTAAAAATTGGACAAAAACAAACAATGATTAGAGGAGACTGTTTACAGAACATTAAACATGATCTGTTACCTTTTTGCCTGCAAAAGATCACATGACTGCTCATTTTTTTTGTAGGCTCAAATCCACTATGCTTTAATTATTCCAGCTAAGAAGCACTGTTACTACCAACAATAGCCACCATTCACTCGTAAGATGCATCAGAAAGTGTCTCAAATATGTCGGTAACACTGGAATTGTTTACGTGATATTTAACTCACATTTGTTGTTGCTGTTGTGGTGTGCCTTCAAGTTGTTTCTGACTTATGGTGACCCTCAGGTGAACCTACCATGGGATTTTCTGGGACTGTGTGTAATGTGCCCAAGGTCACCCAGTGGGTTTCCATGTCTGAGCAGGGAACTTAACCTTGATCTCCAAAGCTGTAGACCAGCACCCAAGCCACTATACCACCCTGGCCCTCAATCCATACTTAGCCCACAAGTATTCATTTTCAAAAAGACAATGGCCATGGGACTCAGGTGTACCTGAGGATGATGGTAATAGAGCTGATTATACTTACAGATCTATACGCTTGTTCCAGCCAGCTACCCCTCAGTAAAAGTGGACAGTAAACACATTCATGCCTCAAAACTTCCAGAGCACGAATTAGATGTAGTAACAAAGAATGTTACTGAGTACCGTGCAGATAATTACTTAAACAGCAGCAGCCTCTCTTTCAAATAGTACAGGAAGATGGATCATTATTTTGGCCATTTCATAAGGCTGAAGGCAAAAAAAGCTATTCCACCATGACTGCTGAGAAACTACCTGCTCTTGGGCCTGTTTTAGCTGTCACCTAGTGGAAGCTGTGCCATTAGTCTACATGAATATCTTTCATCCCAGCTGGATGGTTACTACAGGATGTGTAATTTTAGGAACTGGTATCTATGTTTCAGAAGAAGGAACTGGCAAAATCATAGCTCAGTATTCCGTGCCTCAGAAAATCCTATGAAATTAATGTGGTCACCTTAAGTCCACAGGCAACTTGAAGGGACATCTGTGTGCACATATACCTGTGAACTGTTTTTTTTTTTCCTTCTCCCTTTCTACTGATTCTCCTCACAGGTCATGTCCTTCAGCTTGTAAGCCTGAGAGCAAAGACCATCTTAATCCTGATACCTGCGGGCTGCTCTAATCCCCTTTTCAGTTACAGAACTATTTCATATTAAGAAAGATTAAAATGGTAATGGAAAGCTTTCTTGCTTCACTTTTTGTACCTTAAGTAAAAACAATGTCTGTTTCGAGCACTTTCACAGAAACCTAAGAATGAAACTAAAATCTTGCCCACCTGATTTACACATATGCACACATACACTGTAAAATTTGAAAAAAGGAACTAAGAGCACTGTTTTCAGATAGAACATAGCTCCCAGAAGGATCTTATAAAACTGAAGTTGATTTAATAAAGTTTAATGACATTATTGAAAACAAAGGCACATAAAAAGCAGCAAACAAATTGGCTTCTACCTTCTTCAACAATGTCTGTTGGAATGGTGGAGACAAATAGCATCCCGTGGAATTTACATAGTTTTCAAGATCTAGAATTCAAAGGATGGTGCTGGAAGAAAGAGTGATATTGTCCTCTAAATTAAGGCCATATGGTATCAAAGTGTCAAGTCTGTAGATGCAGAAGTTTTCTTTCCTCAAGCACAGCTGGATCATAGATTTTCTCTACTGGAAATTTTGCCACATTATAAAGGCTGTGTTTTTTAAAATTTAAATGGTAATTACTGACTTATAGTTACTAAATCCTGTGTATAGATTAATTATGTTTTCCCCCCCACATATTGCATTTAGAGTGCTGGCATTCAATCACATATATGATATTGTCATGTTTTGTTTAGTGTGGTAGATATTAACCATGCTTCTGTTTTTAAAAGTTGTTTCACACAGATATGCACAAGTGATGCAATGCTTGGATACACAGTGGTATAACCCAGAATTTTCAGTTTGTATTTTTATTGGAGCTCTCACCAGCAGCTTTGTTAAGAAAAGGCATTGATGGAAAGTGTGAAGTGTGAAGTGAGAAGCTGGGCAAGTCTAAGTACTGCCAACAAATCACAGTTTGTGGAATACTGGAGCCAAGGGCTATGGGAGAAAGGATATAACCTAGAGGACTGCCTGTAGAACAGCTAGGGTCAAACAGAACTAGAGACAGAGCCAGTTAGGAAAAAGGAAACGGTGGAGTTCGACTTATTAACAGCTTTAGATAGACTTGGTGAATTAGCTATCTGAGGAAGCATTCTTCGGCTGCCAAGTGATAACTGGGACATGATGGGTAGAAATGAACCACAAAAAGCACATCCCTGTCTCCATTTTCTACTGCCTCTTAAACTTTTTCTTGCAAAGAAGCCATTTTATAGTGAATACAGCAGCCCAACGGACGGTGTTCTCAACGATAAAAGATGGACATCCTCTTCCAAGTAGGTGGTGTTCTAGTTCCTGGATTCTTTGTTAGTAGATAGCATCGTTGTTGCATATGTTCAATCCTGAGCGCCAAATTATATATGATTTTTGTATATCTCTGGAATGGCAGAAATTCCAGCTCAAATACAAAGGATCACCACTTGGTTTACTAAACAGATCTTGTAACAATCTTGTTAAGTCTGAGAGTTATAACAGTATCTACAAAAGAGACTTGTAGATCTTCAAGGGTGCTGTTGTAGGTGCATTTAACAGCACAGGAAGCCCCCATCTTTTGACACCCTATTAGCTGATGACTCACTCTTTTGATGCTTTCAAATTAAAGTCAAGTTACATTAATTCAACAGGGGTTCTGCTCTTTCATCAGTTCTTCTTGCCTATGTGGGCTCACCTGGAACCACTCATGCACACGCTGAGCAAAGTGAACTGAGAGAAGAAAAAAGATGCTAAGCCACCTGAGCACTTTGCAAGCAGCATGCATACAGTCAGTAACTAGTGAGCCTTCACAAGTCCTTCATGCTCCCTACAGTACAGTACAGTACATAGATTCCACTTTTCAACCAGTTCCATTTTCTGTCAGTGCTCTGTCAGTGCTCTGGGGCCCCTTACCTATTGGATAAGTCGGGGAAGCCTGTTATATTAAGAAGTGATTTGACTTCCAGCAGGCCAGCCAGGCAAATGCTATGACTATAGCTCTGCAACAAGGAGAGCTTTCACAGTTAAAGTGCCAGTCAGAGATCTGGAGAAATTCCCACTGGATTAATGGAGGAGTGAAAGATTAATCATTAGGGTTGAATTCCCATTACTTGCATTTAGTCATGAGTAAACATGTTATGAACTGGAAGGACCAAGGGGGTAACATCTTGCCCTTGCTATGAAATGGAGCTGTTTGGATCTGACAGCCCCACGCTGGCAACATGCTTTTTTAAACAAAAACTCTTAATTAAATGTTTGGAGTTATAAAAGTGAAGAATCTTTCTGATTAAAATGGAACAACGAAATCTCCACAGCTACCTTCTTTCTGTAATCAAGAGCTGAGTAAATGTGTTCACCCCACAAGAGTAGGACAAATACATTAGAAAAATTGGGGTTGATGTCTTCAAAAGAGAACAATTAAGGATCTAAGCCAATATATTTTGTGATTAGACTAAACTGCATTTTATTCGTAAGATGGAATTGGATTTTAACAAGGGGAAACTACAGCATGCAAAAGTATTATATCAACATTATCTGATGTTGATACAATTATCTTGCTGGCAGCTTTTAGCTAGACACAAAGAAGCGAGTTGTTAACTCTGACACTGCTAAACTGAATTAAAGATAGGACCTTCTTTAGAACACTCTCAGGACTTTTTATATAATGGAGGAACTATGCATGGAACACCTAAACTTGAAGAAGAATGTGATAGAAGTCCTGAAGAATGAGATCTGAGATCAAGGAACTGCGGAGAAATGTAAAGCAAGAGAGGGACACAGAAGTTAGCAATATGGAAGTGAAGGAGGACGAAAATCATACAGAGTGACAAACTCAAGTTGAGCTAATGGAGAGAGCTACTGAGTTGAGGGAGATGCAAGACCAAGATGCTTTGGTTTGTGAAAGGGAGGATTATAGTCTGAGGGAGGGGAGAAGGCTAATCTAAAACAGATTTGTCATCAAATTACTTTGATGGTTGAATAAAACCAAGTAGAGTTAATCTGTATGGTTGAAGGGGGTGAGACAAAGATATTAAAAGGGGTGCTGTTTCAAGACAATTATTCTAAAATACCACATAAGAAAGAACTCAAAAAAGTAGTAAAGGGAAAGGATGGGAATCTGAGAAGCTGGGGAGGGCAAAGTGTATAGATAGGATGGCTAAAAGGGAAGAGGGGAGTTAAATTCAAAATTTGGATGAAATCAGGTTATGAAATGGTTACAGATAAAAGAAAATGAAAAGTGGATTGGGTTAAGAAATGCTGTAAAGGATTCTAGAATATAAAATGGTATAAAAATACCTGGCTTTAGGGATGCCATGTAACATATAATAGATCTACAGGGTTAACTACTGAAAATATTATGTAATCAAGTGATCAAGTAGCACTTGGTATTAATGTCATTTATCATGTAAGTGTAATATGTAATGGCATGTAATAAAAAGTAATATTGAGATACTATGCTAGATGTGTTAACTTTTGGCGGAAGAAAGTTCTTTTTTTTTTTTTGGAAAGCATGAATTGGAAGGGGGGAGAAAAAAATGTCAGATATTATCTTTAAAAGGCTTGAATCAATCCTTTAAAAGAAAGGATAAAAGTCCATTTTTTCTCCCCCCCATCTTTTAAAATTTCTAATTCATATGTTTCATGTTTTCTTTCTTTTAGGTACTTGTAGAATTTTTTAAAATATTAATAAAGATCTTATTAAAAACAGTAATATAAAAAACGTTGATCCAGTTAGTAAAGAATTCCAAAGCATCTCTGCCACTGGCAGACAATATATATTATATTGTACTATATATGTAGATATAAATTATATAAACAGATTATATACACACACACCTCTACATAAATAAAAACTCTCAAATAATAACTATATATCTGGAGCAACAAACTTCACAAAGAAAAAGAAAGCTCTGATCCAACGAAGGTACAAAAAATCATCAATGATTTCCATGAATTACATGAGACAGTCTTGTTTTTCCTGTTCTTAAGCCATGATGGCCACTTGCATTTAATAATCTATCCTTTAATTAGATTAGCATCGTATCCTACATGTTACTTGTAGATCCAAGTGTATTTACTGATCTATCCTATATCTGAGGATCCGCTTCAACATTCCGAAATACATGGAATTTGTTGGTATATATGCTGTACGCCAAAATCTTCTGGACTGCATGTTTTGTGTTCCTATAACTTGCATGGCATAGCAATGTTCATCTGTGCTTTCAGACAGTTTTATGGAACCCTAAATTGCAATTCTACAGCACAGCTTCCCAATTATGGCACAAAGTATATGCTACACACCATCTAGCATTGTCCCTTCTCTATTACTGTGCACTTCTACTCGCATGGAATCTTTACTGGGCCTTTTATACTTGCAAACAAACCAATGCCATGACCATATAAATATCCTATCTGTCTTTGCCACTTACTGTTGCACTGAATTAGACTCTTCATGAATCTAATGAATAAAACTTCTTGAGTAAAGTTCCAGAGAGGTACAGACATAAAACCATATGTCAATATGTCAAGAGAGCAGACTTTTCACAGAAGTATAAGCAGCAGCAAATTCTGTTCTCCATTGCCAGAACACAGCTGTACAAAACTGCAGACTGAAAACAAATGGAAGTGCTCCAGAAAACCTACTTAAGAATTTCTCTTTGGATTAAGACGATAACACAGTCAAGCAGAAGTACTATAATGCTACACAGCTACTGTTGAGTACTTGGAAAGGGTTTGAAAACCAGGAACTTCCAATTAGTTAAATTAACAGTAATTCCCTGTGACTTTCCCATCCTCTTCAACTTTTTCCTAAGTGGTAGCAACAGGTAAAAAAAGCTGAACACTTGTCATACCCATTAACAACTGCATTTCGTCCCTTCTTTTAAAAAGTTTGAGAAAATTAGTTCATGTGCTATATATATAAACTTTATCTAGCAGTAAGCATGAGTTATGAATTAATGCACATAGAAAACTTGGATGAAGCAGGGTTCCACATCTTGCTGACTAACCAGTATTTATTTTCATTCTTATGCTAGTACTCAAGTGTTGGAAAAATGCAAAAAAGAAAAGGGAAAAAAAGGCACATTAAATGCATGAGTTTTAAATTTCTCTTACCATAAGGCATCACATATAAAGGGAGGTGTTTGTAGCTGCTGCAGAGTGCTTATAGGAATATCACTAAGGCACTCAAATGATGCTCAAGTGGGTACCAATGAATAATACTGGGACTAAACATAACCTCAGCTATTATTAATTTCCATCAGTGCCAAGAAAAAGTTATTTAAAAGCTCATGTACCTCATTTGAGGACTAAGTTAAGTCAGTATTATGCTGTTTATTTTGTGGTGCAGAAAAGCAAGACAGGTGGGCAATATCCAAGGAGATGGAATATATGCACCAAGTCTATCAATACTGCCTTCTGCAATTAGCTCTGTGTTGCCTGTACTGAACGTCACTGGCCCTCCATGGCAGCGGTCTTCTCTGGCCTACCTGAGATGTTTTTAAGCTAGAAATATCAGGGACTGCACTAGGAACCTTCTCCAACCAAAGCAAGATCCCTTCAATGAACTCTTGGTACTCTGCTGTTTGAACCTATGGTTCTATTTGTTGATTCAGAAGTCATGTAACTACATTACTTTGAGCCTAAACAAGAGAGAGAGAGAAAGTAGCAGTCAGGGTCCCTCTATCATGTCAAGACTGAGGTTCTGCTGACAGCATATAAACACGCACACACCAGCTACCCACTGCCAAGTCAAAGAGTGTAACATCAGCAGCCCTTCCACTGCACCTACATATAGCTCCCTGACCTGCTAACTGTGCAGGCCTTTTCAGAATAGAAAGTAAACATTCATGCCATATCTGGGGAAGACAGTGACGTTCCTACTTCACAGACATTCCGCTGTTTGAAGAACTGTCTAGTTTAAGGCCATTTCCACACTGCACTGTTATAGTGCTATTATTCCACTTTCAACATCCTGTGGAATTCTGGGGTTTGTAGTTTGCTGAGCCCAAAGAGCTCTCTGGCTGGGAATTCTAAATGCCTCTCCCTAAACTGCAAACCCCAGCATGCCATAGGATGTCGAAAGTGGAATAATAGCTCTGCAATAGTGTAGTGCAGAAATGGCCTAAGGCTGTTTAACCAGCATAAGAAAGGGCAGCTGAAGCCAGAATTCACCTATCAGCAGTTAGCACCTGAAGAATCATCAGCAACTGGCTGTCTTTCTCCTTATGGTGAAAAGTACCGTATTTCTATTTAAGTTACAATAATTTTTCTGAAGTTTGGTATTTACACACGCATATTATTTTTCCCAATTTTTTGTTCTTCTTTAAGAAACCTATTTCCTCTTTTTGGGGTGACACTGAACCACCCAATTCCTCAACGAGAGTGCTATTGATTTACTCAGCGTCACCAACTTCAAAACAATTGGCTCGGGGGAAACGATGAAGCGAGCGCTCTGCAGACAACAGTACAGAACCCCGGAAAGCAACCCGTGGAAACTTTCCTTAGATTTTCCTTACATTTCTGTCCAGGCTGCACGTTTAAGTTGTTCTGAGGGAGTGAAAGCACACAGCAGCCGAAGAACAAACGGGAGACAATAACGCAACTCTCCGTATGTCTGTAGGTGCAACACTTAAGGCAAACAACGGCTCCAAGGAGCTGACGGGGAGGCAAAACACTCGGTCTTGCTCAGTGCCTTCCTCCGCTTCTCGCCCGCCCAGAGGCGGGAAGACCCCGAAACTCATCCTTCTTCACTCGCGCCACTGACACACGGACCCCAACGTTTCATCCACACCCGGCAAGACGCCCTCTTCCTTTACCTCCACCATGATGTCGCCCCGTCTCGTCAGCTATTTCCCGCCACAGCAACGCGAGCCCTCAGCAGAAACCCTCCGCGTTCAACGCCGGACCCAGCTCCGTTAGGACCTTCTGGGCCGCTTCCGGCGCTTCTTTCCCTAACGGGGAGGAACTGACGCCACTTTTCCCCACAGCGCATGCTCGCAGCCCTGATGAGCTCTTTGGTGGGTTGGGGCGGGCTGTAGGCTCTGCTCGGCGCCGCTCGGTTACGTCATGCACTGGGGAGGGGAGGCTTATGCGGACTCAGAGGGCTGAGGCCGTTTGTGCACTACGCTGTTATAGCGCAATTATTCCACTTTCGACATCCTATGGAATGCTGGGGTTTGCAGTTTAGGGAGGGGCCTGCCGGCCCCTCCCTAAACTGCAAACCCCAGCATTCCATAGGATGTCGAAAGTGGAATAATCGCGCTATAAGAGCGTAGTCCGGAAATGTGACGTAGGATAGATTTCAGAGGAAGAAACGCGCAAAACTGCCATTGAGGATTGCTTGCCTAGGAAGTTCATGGAGTCACCGTAGGCCGATCGATGCCTTGAAGCTATATATATATATAGCTTGCATGTGTGTATATACACACACACGCATATGTACACACAGACACACACTTCTTTCCTTGTAGCAGCCCCAGTAATAATGGAGAGCGAATACTTTCCTCGAGTTTTTTCGAGGACGAGCAGTAGGGATGTGGTTTATGCATTTATGTTGATCCCATTGATAGCCGGCTTTCCTTCCGATGAGCTCCAGGTGGCTCTTGTTCTACTCCCTCTCCTTCTACCTACCAGTTACCATCCCAACAACCGTGAGGGGTTGGTAACGACACAAAGTGGCGCAAGGACGCCCTCCTAAATGTACCGCATGTTTAGGATTACAGCGCAATCCTCAACGCGCCTGCTCAGAAGTAAGCCCCATGGAGATCAGAGGAATTTGCTCCTGTGTAAATGGCTGTAGGAGCACAGCCTTGATTCAGTGGGATTTTCTTCTGATTGAAGGTAACAGAAAGGTACTGTTAAATGTGTGGGGAAAATCTACTTACTACTTATTTCCAAAATTCTTGGGTTGGTGAGCACAAAGGCTCTGAAACAGAAAATCCCCAAAAGCAGAAGAAAACCTACTAATGAAAACTGTGGCACAAAGGCTCTGGAACAGAAAATCCCTAAAAGCAGAAGAAAACGTACTAATGAAAAATGGTACTACTGCATGATTTTAAACCTGAGCAACCGGAGTGCGTTAACTAGTGAAGAACAGCGAAGTAGAGGTCTGGGCCAGGCTTATCCAGGCGGGACTGGACTACATCCCCAGCATAAAGCCTAGTAAGCTGCTGCTGTTATTGTGTTGAATTCTGGCTCTCAGTAGCTAAAACCAGCATAGCTAAGGGTGAGGAATGCTGGGAGTTTCATCTGGAGGGTCCCGTGATTGCCACACCTAGTGTGCTTGTTGTTGGGTTCTTAAGCTTTAGGTGTTGCCGGAACCTAAAAAAGTTTTTATGAGGTCCACCTAGCATTGTCGATCGTCAGGGGTGATGGAGACTGCAGTGCAACATCTGGAAGGCCATGGGGTTGTTACTCTAGTTTAAGCCGCATGAAGCCAGGTGGTCCAAATCACTTTACTTAGTAAAGGTGGTTTCCTGTGTTGTCGTGAATACAACATAATCATAGAGTACCAGAATCTACTGGATACCAGAAACCTATCTAGCCTGCCAGTGAAGAAGTACGTCCTTTTATCTGTCCTGAGTCTCCCACTATTCAACATCACTGAGCAATCCCTAATTCTAGTATGAAAAAGGAACAAAAAAGCCTCTCCCTGTCCATTTAAAACAGAATACTGTACTTCTCTGTCATGTTTTCCCTGACTTGCCTGTATTCTAAACTAAAAAGCCTCAAACGCTATATTTTCCTGTAGCAGTTGCCCAAATCCCTTGCAGGGTGCCTCTTTGAGCATTCAGATATTCTCTGTTTATATAGTCCACATGTTTTGTTTCTGAACTCTTAGAAGTTTTAACAGCTCCAGCCTAGAAACTGAAGATTCGAAACTAGTGTGAGATCTGGTTTATAAAAATAAGCAAACAGGGTAGCCAATTTTGGGCCTGAGCCATGTACATTAAAATGTATATTATGACAAGGGGCGGGTCAGAATTTTTCCCCCTCTTGCTGTGGCTACAAATTAACAATTACAGTTTTTCCCAGTGCTGTTGCTTATTGTGTTCCTAAAGATTCGGGAAGAGGGCTTTTATGGAAAAACCCACATTAAGCATTAGCTTATACTTAAAGTTGCTCTCTCTGAAAAGGGATAATTAATTGTAAATACTTAGGACAAAACATCTTTCTTAATTACACTCCCTTACATGTTCAACAGATGCTGAAAATAAGGATCTGCAAAGCATAATATAGAAAATGTGCTTGTGCCGTGTTGTGTTAGAGGTATTAAATGGAGTATAGCTCAGTCTACATGATTATCAGTTGCCTTTTTTGTTTTGTTTTTCAGACAGCAGTAACTGCAGTGGCAGATTCTGAACAGAAGAGTGCATGAGTTAGCTATTAATTGACAACCTGGAACAACTGGCAGACATCAGATAATGTAGTGAGGGAGCTGGCTTCTTTAAAAGAATACCTATTTCTTGGACAAAAATGCGGCTATCTTTAATGGGGAGAATAGCAGCAATAAAAATGAATGTACTTCCAAAATTAAATTTTCTGTTCCAAAATCTCCCTATTATTATGAATAACAAACCTTTTTTGCAATGGAGGAGAGAACTATCTAAATTTATATGGCAAGGGAACAAACCCAGGATAAAATGGAAAGTCATGACCGATCAGTTATCAAGAGGAGGACTGGCATTACCGGACTTTCAACTATATTACAAGTCTGCGGCAATGACTTGGATAAAAGAATGGATCAACTTACAGAATACGAAATTGTTAGCACTTGAAGGAGTGGATTTGAGAATGGGATGGCATGCCTATATGTTTTATGATAAAGCACTGACAGATAAGGATTTCTCGCATCACTTTCTAAGAAAATCATTATTGAGAGCATGGAATGAATATAAGACTAAACACATTAGGCAGCTTCCCTCATGGGTCTCTCCTCAAGAAGCCTTTTTCAGAAGATGGACTGAATCAGATAAATGGCTTCGATATGAGGATGTAATAGAAAAGTCAACTTCAAATATAATCAAGATCAAGACAAGAGAAAGATTGGAAGAAGAAGGAATATCATTGAATTGGTTTCCCTACAGACAATTAAAAGAAAGATTTCAGATGGATATAAAAACTTATGGAATAGAACAGAAAGAGAATGAAGGAGTGTTAAAATGGCTTATTCAAGATCCCCCACATTTACTATCCCATATATATCAAGAAATCTTGCAGCAGGAAAGAGAGGAAGAAACAATAAAGACAACAATGATTTCATGGGCTCAAAACCTAGGACATCCAATTCAGTTAGAGGATTGGGAAAAAAAGTTGGAAAAGAACACAAAAGTTTACTGTAGCCCAAAATTTAAAAGAAAATTACTATAAAATATTTCACAGATGGCATATTATACCGGAAAAATTAATGAGATTTTATAAAACAGGTACAGGTCAATGTTGGAAATGTAACAGAGAGGCTGGAACAATGTTTCATATGTGGTGGACATGTAACAAAGCAAAGAAATATTGGGGGGAAATACATAACAAGATTTGTACAGTTTTAAAGGTACAATTTGATAAAACGCCTGAAATATATTTGTTAAATATGACACATATGCTTGATGAAAATGTTTCTAAGAAATATTGGAGAATAATAATGTACATGATTATGACTGCTAGAATAGAATTTGCCAGATTGTGGAAAACTCAGCAGATACCTACAATTGATCAATGGTGAGCAACTTTAATTGAGAATAAAAATGCAGACATAGTCTCTCAGAGACTGAAGGGTAAAACAGATGACGAAATTCAAAGAGAATGGAATATAGTGGTTGGTTATTGAAGGGTACTATCAGAGTACAATGTTCAGTTCAAGTTCTAAATATGTGTGAAGAAGATGAAATCAGATGAATTATACGATACATTTTGTAATGAGAATTTATCGCAGGAACTATCATGTAATATGATCATTAGTTAGTGTGGTACAGTAAAAATATGTATGAAATAATTGAAATCTAGTAACGAGTGGAACGTTTATCAGAAATATGTCAAGAATATTAACAATGATATAAGTTTGTTTTATATGTTGGAATTGAATAAAATTATTATTTAAAAAAATAAAAAAAATACAAGAATACCTATTTCTTCAATGTTTGCAATTTTAGAATGTAAGGTCATTTACACATAACTGGAAGGTGGGGATTACTCCCAGGTAAGTTTATATACAGAACCAGTACGGTATAGTGATTTGAGTGTTGGACTACAATTCTGGGGATGAGGGTTCAGTTCCCTGCTTGGCCAAAGAAACTGATTGGATGACGTTGGGTGCATCACACTCAGCCACAGAAAGCATAGCAATAGATTAACCTTAGGGTCGCCATAAGTTGGAAATGACTTGAAGGCACACAACAAGAAGTTACATGTGAAAAGGATCTAGGAGTTTCAGTAGACCACAAACTGAACATGAGCCAGCAGTGCAGCAGTTAAGAAAGCCAATGTGATTCTGGGCTGCATCAACAGGAGTATAGTGTCTAGGTCAAGGGAAGTGATAAAACTACTCTATTTGGGTTTGGTCAGACCCCACCCGGAATATTGTGTCCAATTCTGGGCATCACAGTTTTGGAATGTGTTCAGAGGAGGGTGATCAAAATGGTAGAAGGCCTGGAAACCATGCCATATGAGAAGAAGCTTAGGAAGCTGGGTATGTTTAGGCTGGAGAAGAGAAGGCTAAGAGGTGACGTGATAGCCATGTCTAAATATTTGAAGGGATGTCATATGGAGGGTGGAGCAAGCCTGTTTTCTGCTGTTCCAGAGACTAGGACACAGAGCAATGGCTTCAAACTTCAGTGAAAGAGATTCCACCTAAATGTTAGGAAGAGCTTCCTGATGGTAAGAGTAGTTCAACAATGGAATGTGCTGCCTCAGAATGTGGTGGAGTCCCCTTCTTTGGAGGCATTCCAAAGCAGGAACGCTTTGATGGTGTATTCCTGCACGGCAGGGGGTTGGACTCAATGGCCCTTGTGGTCTCTTCCAGTTCTATGATTCTAAGTGCGCATAGGATTGCAGCCTTGTTTCTTTTGTTGTGATCCTATTTCTGTTGTGCTGGAAGTAATCTTGAGTAACTGAGGACTCAGTTGAGGACTCTTGAGTAATTGAGTAAACTCAACAGAATTTATTTTTAAGTGAATGCATGTAGGTTTTCACTGGAAAGAGCTTTGGTTACTTTTTAGTGCTACAACAACTAAATCCATAATAGCAGTGTTTTTTGTTTTTGTTTTTTTAAGAAACAGATTAATCTAAATAGTAATAGATGAGATAAATTTTGCACTTCGCTGTTTTTATTTTGTGGTGAACAATCATCCTTTAAGCTACCCTTTGATTAATTACGCAAGGTTCACATTTTTGGGAAAGGTTTGAGAAGAGATTTTTTAAAGACTTGGATTGAGTCCTGTGCTACATTTTGCAACCTAGTAACATCAGCACAAAGCATCCCACACATAAATCTTTAAAAACATACTTCCGTCCTTCCAGAATAGTCGTGCTTGTGGACTGTCATTTACAAGAAACTAGTGCTACAAATATTTGTTCCCCTCAGACTGCAATTTGACAGGAGCAGAGAGAGACTCCATGTTTATATTGCTGCTTTAAAAGTCAGAGTAGGCTTGCAACACCACTTGTGTAAAAAGGGACACGTCTAAATAAATAACCAGTAAGGCAATGTTCTTCCCTTCCACAAACAGATGGCTTATCTGTGGCCTAGAAGTCCTGCTCTTGGAGTCCTGCACATAAACCTGTGTTTGATGAGAAAGTCACTAACCAGTGGCCTTGGCTTATCTGGTAGATCAGGGCACTCCATCAGTGAACAAACCAACAAGGCAAATAATGCCAGTTAGTGTTTGTTCTCCACTGACCAAATAAAGTCATGCCTGCCAACTTTTTCTTATTTTTAACAGACCCTCTTTACCTTATGTGTTAGCCTGGAAGAGTGTGCTCTCTATTTTGCTTCAGCAGAAGAAATTGCAGTGAATCACTTACGGGATAGTAATCATATGGTGCTGATATTCCTGGCAAAAAAGTACCGTTAGCCAAGAATTTGTATCATGCATGCACTGATAGCAGTTCAAAGCAGTCACAATCTTTCCATTTTAGCTGTTTGCCTAATCTGAACGTGAAGAGTGTAAGGAGAAGTATTATTGGTGGCTATCCTAAAACTATGCAATTTCTGCCCTTGCATAACCAGAGATTAGGCCAAATACCTTTCCCAAATTGCTAAATGGTTAAGGGCTAACTTCTAATTACTTTGTGTAAAGGATACAAAACTTCATATTTATCTGTTTTTATGTGTCATTGTTTGTTGCTCCAAATAAATAAGAAAGCTAGGAAAAACAAAGGATTTTTAAAAATGTTCAGGGATTGAGTGAACTTTTAATAAAGTAGACTAGTTGCATCCATCACTCCATTAGACAAATTATTCGAAATCATAGCCTTTAACTTTCAGTTGTCACCATTTTAGGGTGAGTTTCCAAAAATTCCATGGAAGATATGCAGCATTTTTCCATATATATGGGAAAATTACTTCCTCCAGTTGCTTTTTCTTGTATTGCATTAGTGGGTTCTGGACCAGTCATGGGAGGCATGGCAGACTAAAGGGGAGGCTCAAAACTTTGGAGCATGAATAGAAAGTTTACCCAACATATTTTGGATCCAAAATGCTTAGGGTGGGTAAAGTGTGGCCTTCCACACTTTGTGGAGTTGCTCCCAGCTGGCTAAGGCTGATAGGAATTGCAGTTCAGCGACCTCTGTAAGATTGCACTTTGTTCACCCCTGCTTGAAATAAATGATCAATTTAGTAATAATAATTTAAGTAAATTTGCTAATTTCTCACCTGGCAGCCAATTGGCTTCTTCTGCTTTAAATTTAAATGGATTTATCCCAAAGCTTGGTGGCTTTTTCTCTCTCCCATAATAGTGGAAAAGTAAGGTCTCCCTATGAAAATGATTTGTAGCAGAGTAAGAACTGCATCTGAATATTCCTTGCCTAAGAAACTCCTGTGAAAAATTCATGGGGTCATCTTAGGTTAACGAGCAACTTGAAGGTGCATGCTCACACGCACATCAACATGTCAAAGAAAGAACAAATGGAGTATAATTTACTAATGGAATTCATTGTCACAAGAGGCCTTGTGGTAGTCACTAACTTGGATGGCTCTGTAAGAGAAAAATTAATAGATGATATCAATGCCTGGGTATTATGAACATTAAAGAGAATATCTATATTAAGAAAGAGAATATAATGAATATCAATGGCTGAGGCCAACAACAAGCAAGAAGCAACAAGCCTACATGACCTCTCTGGTTTAAAGGACATTGTTGAAAACAGGATGTTGGAGTAGATAGACTTGGAAGGGCAACTATGGTCCACAAGATGCTTTTGGCCTACAGCTCCCATCAGCCCTAGCCACCACAGCCAATGATAGATTCTGGGAACTGCAGTTCAAAAACATCCTGGAGGGCCACTTTTGCAAGAGTTCTGCACCCTGAGCCCTCATGAATAATGAGGGGCCACTGTACCTTTTAAACTTTGTTGGTATTCCCATCAGTCAAACACAACAGAGGCACGTAGCAGTGATTTCTGGAACAATAGTTTTTATCAAGAACAAAAGGCTCACAAGAACAAAAAATACCCAGTCTGGCAATGATTGTAGAATTTTGTTACTAGAACAAAGAACAGCTGAACTCCTCTTTATCAAAAACAAATACTCTTTTTTCCTAAAGATGTTTTTACCATGATCTGATTTGTGTGCAGGAATCCATAGGAAGATTTGCTCAAGCTGTTTTCCTTGCCCAAGCACTCAAGGCAGCTGAGGTTAAGTTAAGAGAAAGACATTTTTCAAATCAGGCACAAAATGTTCAGGGTGAGCAACATGGGATGCCATTTGAATTTCAAGATGGCAATTACACTGTTTGAAAATATCCAGAGATATGGAACTGGGAATCAGGTATGTTGGACTACAAATCTCAGCATTCTTGGAGAGTATAGTCAGTAATGATGAAATGCTGAGAACTGCAGTGTGTCAAAATCTGGAGGACCACATGATAACATCTGGAGGATGAGTCCTTCCCCATGTAAAAGTACAGTAATAAAACTATAACTCCAGGTCAGTAATGGGAATGATCCTACGCTAAAGAAAGTCACACTCAAACTCCCTTAGTATTAATGGAACATAAATTAGTCACAATTCTCCTCTCCTGTTTATTAATTTATTTTATTTCTGTCCTGACTTTCTCCAAAAACTGAGTCACACATACACACATAATAGCAAATACAACTTTCTGTGTCTAAACACAATTGAATTGAAAAACAGTTTTAGCACATCAATAAAAAAGTGCAGCAAGGCATCAAAAGCCTCTTTCTTATCAGCCAATCAATTGCTAAAACAATTGTTATTGGTATGCTGCCCTGAAATCCTTAGCTATGGGGCAGGATATATTTTAATAAATAAAAGCTGGCCTGAATTTAAGAAAAAAAGTCTTTGTCTGCAAGCAGAACAACAGAGAAGGACCTAACCTAGTCTCCCTTGAAAAGGAGTGCCATAGCCTGGGAGCAGCAATTGGAAAGGTTCAGTTAATTTCAATAGATAAAAGCTGGACTTTTTTTGGATTTAGACTAACTGTTGTTACTGCTGCGTGCCTTCAAGTTGTTTCCAGTGTATGGTTCCCCTAAGGCGACCCTTTCACGGGGTCTTCTTGACAATATTTGTTCAGAGGGTGTTTGCCTTTGCCTTCCCCTGAGGCTGAGAAAGTGTAAAATAGTGAGTTTCCGTGGCTGAACAAAAATTCGAACTCTGTTCTCCCGATTATGCTCAAACACTAGCACTGCACTGGCACTTTTGGAGTAATATCCTAGGGCTAAATCCCTTACAGTTGTACCTAGGACAGGGCCATTGAAATCAAAGAAATAAATTAGTTGTGAACAACAATAGGCTTATTGTTCTGTTCAGGCCTACTCTAGGTAGGATCATTGTTGGCTTTAGCCCTTAGTGTATACTTAAGGTGATGAGGTGCTGAAACTTGAGAAGCTAATGAGGAAGGGAAACAAGCTAATCAAGTAAAAGCCTTTGTCAGAGTGTGGTCTGTTGCTTTGTTTATCGGAATTCTGATCATTACAGTATTTTGAATCAGATCCATTTAATGTCTGTAAATGAGTAAAATGATATTTAAACAGCTCCTGTTCTTATTCTTAAGGTAGTACATAGCGAATAATATTGCTCAAGTTGTGACTTTGTCCAGACACAGTGAACGATAAGGTTAATCATTAACGGTGGGCTGAAGGATAAACCTATCACTAACAAGCGAAGACACTTTATTGTGATTCATTTATATATGATCACTGATTTGCTTTCCTGAACAGCAGCGAAAAGTTGCAAAGATGTTCAAGCAAACCACTATCATGAAACTACTGTTGCTCCTTCTCCTTTCTTTTGGGATAGTTAAGTCTGAAAGTAATTCAGACTATGATGAAGAAGAGGTTAGGATATAACTTCTTGTAAATTGCATACTTTTTTGTTTTAAATTTCAGAAAACAAGCAAAAGTAAATATACTAATATAGAGAAAATCTTAGTGTGTAGTCTAAACAACTAATAGGAAAATGTTGTGTGCGCTTTTGTGGGTGTATATAATTTCTTATTCTCTCTCTCTCTCTCCTTTTTTTTCATGTAGGAATCTACAGCCACAGACGTGGTAAGACTGATTTTCTTTATATTTAAACTAAAAAATAATAAACTGTATAAGAATTAATTATGATGATTGATTTAAAAAATTGCTTATAAATTTTCTATCAAACAACTATGCCTAGAGGAAAAATGTATATAGAAATGCTTATTTTAAATTGGCAGTCCTGTGTTAATGTTATAATTCCTTTTTGGAGACAAAAGCTATCTGGTCCAGTTAACAGATCAACCTTATTTATAATATTTTTATATTTATTTGGATAATTAAAATAGTAATTTAAAGTCAGTTTTTAAAACAAAAATTGATCTAGTGTTCCTCATTCCTTTGCTGGGAAAGTCTATGGGACAGATCAGTCTATGTTTTGACAATCTTCAATGGCAGAGACAGGGCAGTGCTGCTTAAGGTGTCTGTTGTGATGGATTAGCAACTTTTTTCTCAGTGTGCTCAGAACCAGTAACATGTTTGAGCTCATTGACTACAATTATTTCTTTCTTTCCTGGAAACTCTCCAGGGATTGGCAGCTGATAGATGGCTCATGGACCGGCAGCAGTCCATGGACCTCCAATTTGCGTGCACTTAGATAGAGCACAAAAGTGCTTGCAATGATAAAAGACAAATCCCAACATTTGCAAAAATTGGTACTAAGAAAACTTTTAGTCATTTTCTCAGACAGACTGAAAACGAAGAACCTTTAGATCAATAGATCAATACCCTTCCAAAATATTCATCTCCCTGCCCCCAGAAAAATCTGTTGGCAGATAAATAATTTCTTTGGAAGATGTATTTATGCCACTTATTTCATCAATTCAAAGTCATATAATTAAGCAGCAAAGGACTTGTTAATCTCACAAAGGTCTATTTAAAATTTAATTTTTTTCATAATCCTAATTGTGGACTCATTAATCATGTAATTAGACAGATGTTTTAGGTTGCAGTACTGGGAATAAGCCCCATCAAACTCAACAGAGCTTGTTTCTGAATAAATAAAGAATTGCACTATTGATACTCAAAATATTCATGCGTCTTTCACCTTCATCTTTTTATTCTGTGCAACAGTGTGAGATAAATTATTGTTATTCCCATTTTACAGACTGGGAACCGCAGAAGGGGAACTAAACTTTATTTCTGATATCTGAACTCAATTTGTTGGTTGCACATCCAGCGTCTCCACTCATAAAATGCAGCCTTTAGAATAACTGGGCTGAGCAGGAAATGTGTATGCTCACAAGAATTCTTATATAATTCTCTTTCCCAGTTGCTGCTGTTCTGATTTATGAGACCCCTTCCTGTCCCTTCTTTTGCTTCTGCTACTTAAGTTGTTTAAGAAGACATTTGTCTGGTTTTCTGATAAGCTTGACTGAGTAGTGGATTGTGATCTGATCAGAGAGGGCTTGCAGCCACCATTTTCGTGTGCCAATAACTGTCTTATACCCTTCAGTCCTTCATGGACACCTTTTTCTTTTATAGATTCTATTTCTTTCAGGTCATTGCATAACTACTAGTAGTTATAAGTATCATAAAGTATTATGTTGTATAAGTTCCACACTGTATTTTACATCTGATTGTTTAGGATTACCCCTCCTTTCTGTATGTATGAATTTGTTCTTTTTTTCTTCTTCTTCTGGGTATTTGTTGAAAAACATTGATTGTTACTGTAGTAACTAATATACCCTAATTCTTTTGCATTTTTAGGCATCTGTAGACAGAGAACCTGTTTATTGCAAGGACCAAATTATACCTATGCATACTTTTTTTAAGTAAAAGAAGGTGCTCTAAGACCAGTTTGATAGAGGGAGAAGAAACAGTAGAGAGGGAGGATCAACTGTCTGATGTTCATCTTCTCCAAATCACAATGGAAGAGCTCAGAAAAGTTTAATTCTTGGACTACAGCCCCCAGAATTCTGCAGCTAGCATGGTGTTATTCCAGTCCATAACTAAATTGCTTTTTGTCATAGGTTTGCTTCCAGTCAGTTATATATACTCTGGGTATTTATACTACGTGAAAGTGGAAATGGTAGCTGAGGGTTCTGTAGCCTCAAAAAATAACTTTTCCAAGCACTGCCCAATAAAGTTGCCACTCTTTTCCAAAGGGGTCTTAGATGACTAATATGCTGAACAATGAATATGCCTTCAATAATATTCCTTGGATAAAGTATGCCTTCAGAATCCTTGCAGATTGCTGTAATCCGTTAACACATTGATACAATGTGTGTTGTAATTCAGCCCTGTGAAAACTATGCACCATAACGACAGAACAATTATTTCCAAATTACTTGTGGAATTGTTCTTTCGGTAGACAGAAAAAGACTGGAAATCTTTGTGTTTCAAATTTTTCTTTGGATAGAATGAATTGGGACTTTGCAGATCTGGAGTTTAAATTTTCCTGTATCTGCTTTCAAAGCTTGGAAGAGTTACATTCTTTGGACTGTAGTCCCAGAAATTCCCAGCCATCATGTCCACTATTTGAGCCAACGTACAACATATTTTTTCAAGGGTTGGTTGTTTTTTGGGTTATTACAGTAACATTAATGTAACAGTAAGGATAACATTTTCTTTCACTTGGTGTTGTTGTACAGGTTGAAGGTGAAGTTGTGGATGCCCGAGGTCACAGGCCACTTAACAAAAAACGGGAGCCATTTCCATCTCTGAGACCAGTTGCTCCACCTCCCAGTGGTGGCTTTAGATACCGGCCTCGTCCAACAAAACCACCTGCTGCAGGCCAAAAGAAACAGCCAGTTGTTTTCCCTGATAGTGGAGGCTGCAAGCATGTATCAGAAGAACTGGTGGGTGTTTGTTTGCTGAGGTCTATAGAATGTTGAATATATGTTGAAAATATGTTGAATATTCATGCCTATGAAGTTTGCTTCAGAGTTATTTTGCAACTGGAACATTCTGAAGCCTGTAGGTAGCTGTGTAAATCTTGCCTTTATAGAAGAACTATGATTTTAGAACAGTTTAAAAACTCTTCTTGTTTACCCTCTGTGACTCAGGCATACTCCCTTTCCTCTTCCTCTGACTATTTCTCTATTATGTTGAAACTAGCTACAAAGATGTGGCTAAATAGCTAACTGATTCGTTTGGCTTTTTCTTTATATGCACATATAAGGCCTCATTCATCAATGCAGACAGCACTTCCATCTGGTAAAATTTCATGTCATTCAGGAGGATGTGTGAATTAAATAATCTGATGGGCAAGGTCAATTGTCCCACTTTTCCCCATTCATTTTTTAATCATCCATAGGGCCATTCATACTTCCAAACTACACGAGATTGTACCATGGGGAAATAGTCCCTATCCTGTTCTAGCATTGTGAATAGGTCCCACTAAAATCCATGGGGCAGAGAGGCCAAACTAGATGTGACAAGTTAGCATAGATATTTTTCAAAGAGCTTGAAAATGGTACTTTTTTCTGTTTCCCAATAGCAACTGCAAAGGGGCAGCAAACAGTAATGAGACTATTGGGTAAACAGGGGAGTTTGACCCTTCCTGATGCCACCATCATTGTACTCCCATCAAAAATGCCTACCACCCAGATGTTCTGGCTGTATTGTTAGGGCGCCAGTGGGGGATCTCCTCCCAGTACAAAACACAATCTCAGAGGAAAGATTTGAATCACACATACATCAGGAAAGAGTTGAACTCTCCTTCCCAACATGCTGCAATTCCAGCGACTATCAGAAGTTGCTATAGTCATACATATTTCATACCATGTCTACTTTGAGACTAAGCTGATTGATTCATAACAGAGTTGTTGTTGCTGATTTTAAGGGAGTACTATGTCCAACTGGATGTGAGCTGCGGACTGAGCTGTTAAAACAGGAAAAGGCAGTGAAGCCAACTGTTCAGGATCTAACAGAAAAAGCGAAGAAACTAGAACAGTCCTCTTCGTCTATCTATACCTACACCAATCTGCTGGATGAGCGCTTAGCAAAAAGACAAAAACAAATAAGAGGTAAACCCTCCTGTCCTGTTTATCATATCTAGGGCCATTTATGCACTAGCCTGTTATAGCGCTATGATTCCACTTTCAACATCCTATGGAATCCTGGGGTTTGCAGTTTCGGGAGGGGCCAAACATTGTTATTGACAACTAGATGCTTATCTTTAGAAGGGGAAGGTGGCTTCATTTATGGCTTCTAGTCAGGATTTCTATATAGTCAGCTGCTGGAGGAGGCGAGATGGAAGTGCAGTTGCACTCTGGTGAGCTTGCTGCAGACTCCTAGATGGCCACTGTGTGAACAGACAACAGGTAAAGCAACCTTTCTCCCTTGTCAAGGCAGGTTTGCCTTTCCTTTCAGCACAGCAAAGTTATCCCTTCCTCCTTCAGGGAAAACTAAGGCTGGCCTCAGTAGGTGCTCGCTTTCTTCTTTATCTTTTCTACATTTCTAATAAACTGGAGTTCCTTGGCCCTTCACCAGAGGATGCTCACTGGTGCATCTTTGCTGGGGGTGGGGTCTTCATCTGAGAAGACTTATCTACACTGTCATACCCACTACACTGCCCTGACTCCTTCCACACACCCCTGCCTCCAATATCTAAGCCCCCAACTAGATCCTATAACATTTTGTCATCAAATTTAGGCTGGAAACTATCAGCTGAGATCACACTACCAATATATAGCAGTCCTTTTGTTCCTGGGGAAAACTGGGGAGACTTGGGTGGCTTGGAGGGGATAAGAAGGGAGCCAGGGGCTACACGGTGCTCACAGAGAGCACTTTTCCTGCTGCTGTGATGTATCCTGCCATTTGAATACATGAAATTTTAAAATTACGAGTGAACAGCTTCTCACCCCAAAATGATTACAATTTAGAGATGTGAACAAGAGATACAATAGAGAGATAGGAGAGAATTGGATGTAGGTGTTAAGAGTACCACTTTTTTAGTTTTATTAAACTGTTATTCATATGGTCCCCCTTTTTTTTTTCAGATAATCAGAATATAATTTCTCAATACAACCAGGAAATTGAGGAGCATTATGCTTTCATCAAAGACAACATGGATAACAACATCCCAAGTAACCTAAAAATACTTCGTGGAATTGTGGATATTTTGCATCAGAAATTATTAAAATTAGAAAACGCTGTCACAACCCAGCTGGGAGAATGTCGCACTCCTTGTACTGTTTCATGTAATATACCAGTGGTATCAGGCAAAGGTAATGACTCACATTTTCTTTTGCCTTCAAGATTGGTACATAAGCAGTTCTGAGGATGGTTTGTATGAATGCTGCAACTTCTACAACCACCAAGTATTCTGTTTGGTAATTGTACCCACAGCCAGAGCTGCAGTATCTGAGTCTATATTGGCTGATGATAAAGTAGAATTACAGCCTTATTCTTCATTGGCCGTTTCCGCACGGGTTAAAAAAAAGGCGCAGTGCATCCTCCACGGAGGATGTCTGTACCTTGGAGCGGACTGGGTCCGGACTACTTAGCATAGATCCGCACCTCAGTCCGCTCCGGAGTGACCAGAAATCGTCCTCCAGTGTGTTTTTGAAAAACCTGATTTTTCAGGTTTTTTAAAAAGCCGGTGCGCGCCATTGCGTGCCTGCTGTCCGATGCAGATTCACAGGCTCGCACCAATGCGAGCCTGCAATCTGTGGAGGGCAGGCTTTAGGCTGGTGAGCTTCAGCGGTTGGTTGTGACCCATGACCAACCAGAAGCTGCCATTTTGGACGCCGGAGCAGTGTGGATCTGCGATCACGCACTGCTCCTCCTCGCCCCGGACTGGACCGGACCCAAACAAGATCCTGTGAGTAGCGGCAGGGAGCGATTCCCTTGCCGCGTGCGGAAATGACCATTACCTCCCTGTCAGCTATTTGAGAGAAAAGTCTGAGGCATGTGTAAGGACTTTTTTTTTTCAAACTGTCAAGGGTTGGATTCCTCAGGAGGTAATCTCTAGGGTTCTGCGTACTGCCTGCAGGTTAGTACAGAACCAGAATTGGAAAGGGCCAGAGTCAGTAGGGGTGAGGCCATGCCCTTTACAAAAGTCAGTAAAATAAATGTGTTTTACTGCTCTTTGTCCCAGGTTCCCACATGGCCAAGAAGGGGAGTGGCCTCTGCCTGCAGTGATATTCCTCTAGACGATCACAACTGACAACAGAAGTATCATCTGATACTGTAGGCCTGTGATTATAACAATCAAACATTTTCTTCTGTATGACTTTTAACATTTTTAGCTGATGAAGCAGCCAGTGAAACTCTGAAATCTTGCATGATAATTTTGTGCATTTTAGTTGGCCCAATAAAGGTATTATTGTTCTGTGGATTTTGGGTTACATAGAACATGGAAATACTATGGCATCAATGATTCCGACTTTGGTATTTCATCATATATTTCTTCTGTTGATATATATTCCTGTTTTTCCAATAATGTGTACAATGGATTTCTCATTGCAGAGTGTGAAGACATAATTAGGAAAGGAGGTGAAACTTCAGAGATGTACCTTGTCCAACCCGATCCTCTTACCAGACCATACAAAGTTTATTGTGACATGACCACAGATGATGGAGGTAAAAGTTCAGTCAGGGCCAGTGTCATTAGTTGGAATCTTTGGGCATTTGGGTGAACTCACTGCTGATCCCTAGACCCTGCTACCTCACTCCTTCTTCTGTTGCTTTCTGTGTTTTCCTGGAGGGGAACAAATAGGAAGAGCAAGATAGATATAAATATAGATATAATATATAACTTGACTTGCCTTTTCCTTGATATAGTTGTGATGATTGGCCTCAGAGGGAACCATCAAGTTAATGTAGATAGCTTAGAAAAGTAACTTAGGGAGCAGGGCTACAGCTCTCAGAATCACCAGGCCAGCATAGCAGCTGGCCCTATTGGCTGGAGGATTCAGGGAATCGTAGACCTAAAAAGTCATGCTCTGAATGAGTAACAGTGACAGTGTTGAGAAGATGGGGTCCATCTTATGCAAGAACCCCTCAATCCCTAAGCTGTGATGTGTGTTAAGTAAAAAGAACTAGAATAATGTCATCTTTTTTGCTGACTACATTTCAGCTATAGTTTTTCACATAAAAGAAAAAAAAATGATCTGAGCATTTGCATTTTAAAATGCATGTGTATGTGTGTATATTTACATTTATGTATATGTATGAATGTATATGTATGTAATGCATTTTAAATTACATTTTAAATTAAACATCTATTAATCAAGGTTGATCTACATTTTTTCAGATTATGGTAGGATTTAATCTATCTAGGATTTCTCCTTTATTATTTCATGTGTAGTAGATCTTAACTCATCAGAAGTTTGCACTACGTTCCCATTGATTTCAGTGGAAGATATTTAAATCTTTATTAGTGAGACCAAATGCTTAAAAGTATTTCACTGTGGCAGAACCATGCTCTATATTTGGGGGACGTAGGCTTAATTTGATACATTGGTATTAAATACATTCACTCATTGGCAGAAATCCTTTGAGTCTGACAAGAGAAAACCTTAAGGTGCAATCCAGATGTTCAAATTCTAGTAATCTGTGGGACTGAAGCAGTTAGCTAAGTGTCAAAGTCTCATTGACAGAAATCCAGCTGTTAGTCCCAACTAGAATAGACCCACTGAAGCTGTAGTCACTTAAGTAAGTTTTATTCATTCAATAAGTCTCTTTGAGTTTGGACTGACAAATGGATTTAGGCCATTATTAAATTTCCACATATACCTTATGTGTATTTGGTATGAACTACTAATGTGTTTTATTAAAATGAAAGAAGAAAGTAGATTGTGTGCTTCTTCTAGAAAAGAACTTTTAAAATTTTACTCAAATCTTCCATATGCTGGTATAATTAGACATATTGCATTCCATGGTATTAAGGATATGTTGATGATGGCTGTAGAAATGATATATGCCAAGAAATGTCATTTTAAAGTATGATGTTGTATTTGTTAGTGACAAATTATCATTAATTTTATGACTCCTTCTGCATTTGGCAGGTTGGCTTCTTATTCAGAACCGCCAAGATGGCAGTGTTGGCTTTGGAAGAACATGGGATTCATATAAAAAAGGTTTTGGAAACATTGCATCCACTGGTGGAAAGAATTATTGTGACACTCCTGGTAAGTATTTTACCCTGAACGGTACTTCTTTAAAAGCAGTCAATAAATTGAAACTATCTCCCTCTCACTAGTTGCAGTTGAGAGATAGTTAGTTTTTAGTTAGAATTTCAGACTTCTGATGTGCTGTGGCTTAGATTCAAAACAGAGCTCCCCCTTCAATCTTACTATTTTTTTAAAAAAAGGATAATGTAATAGGCAACCCATTCAATGTCCCATATAGTTTGGCCTTACCTGATATTGCTTGCATGTCTTGAGACCATTCATTTGTGGGCTGATATTGGGTTGTTGGGTGAGTAGAGAGAAGGTGATTCAACTGTAAAAAGTTCTCTGTATGGTTTTAGTTTAATTGTGGGACTAAACCTTCACCTGGAGTACCCTGCTGCAACTTGCTGAAAATGCTTCTGGGAGTTTGCCATAGGTCACTTGGTTTTCAGTAAAAGAGGTTCAGTCAATTTACCTCCGTCATTCAACGTAAGGGTGCCATGCCACTCTGGTTTAGGACCACAGGTTCCAGCCCTCTGAGATTCCTCATACAAATTAACCTCCTTTACATAAATCTTGATATTTTGGTTTATTCCAGTTTTAACAGATTTGGTACCAGTCTGAAAGCTCATTTTGACAATAGTTTCAGGCAATTAATTTTTCATTATGTCACAGGTGAATATTGGCTTGGAAATGACAAAATCAACCTGCTTACTAAACTGGGACCGACAGAACTTTTAATTGAGCTGGAAGACTGGGATGGATCTAAGGTTAAAGCACATTATGGTGGATTCAGCATTCAGGGTGAAGCAAACAAGTATCAGCTCTCAGTTAGTAACTATCGGGGCACAGCTGGAAATGCCTTTTTAGAAGGAGCTTCACAGCTGCAAGGCGAGAACAGAACCATGACAATCCACAATGGCATGTTCTTCAGCACTTTTGACAGAGACAATGATGGATGGTATGTGTATGCCTTTGCACTAGGTTTGCAACTCTACTCTGCCTCATACATTTGAGGCATCTGTATGTATAACTGGATTGCTTGTTCTTTACTATTGAGTATTGCACTATAGTAAGGATGCATCAGTGCCACTGAAATAAATGACTGGCATCCAGTAGAGCGCTCCTGTAAGTCGAACTGCTTCTACCAGAACCTCCTCCAGCTTTCTGTGCACCCTTCAAATCTACTTCAGAGGGAGGGAAACTCGTCTGATCCTCTTATTATTGGCAGTCTGCTGGGCTATGGAGGGGAGGTGAAGAAAGTTCCATTGTACTGGAGGGAATTTTGCATTTTAGCCAATATATCCTGATAGCTGACAGGTTCACAACTACATCATTCAAGCACTTTAGGATGCAGTCATTCCAGCCTTACTTGCTAATAAGTCTTACTGAAGTGAGTGGGATTTACTTCTGAATAAACATTATAGGATTTATACTGTCTGTCTAGTTCAAGTTGTGAAGAGTATATCAGCACTGATAATTTGGAGAACTATAATGTGATCTCCCGGGACAGAAAAGCTGGTCAATAGCTCTGGCCTTGTCCAAGCAAGGAATCCAGTTGGTGTTTTTTTTTAATTCATAGCATCATATATGTGTTGGAAAGGAAGATAATATTTGCAGCTCTTGTGTTTGTTTTTTTAGCAACATATAGCTGTACTTGTATCACCTATACCTGCAGGATTGATAGGCTTTGTGTATTTCTTCTACACAGGATAAACCCAGATCCCAAAAAACAGTGTTCGAAGGAAGATGGTGGAGGCTGGTGGTACAATCGCTGTCATTCAGCCAATCCAAATGGCAGATACTACTGGGGTGGATATTATACCCCAGAGATGGCAAAACATGGAACAGATGATGGGATTGTATGGATGAACTGGAAGGGATCCTGGCATTCACTGAAGAAAGTGAGCATGAAGATTCGTCCAGTTTCCCAGTCATCATGACGATTGTTTAACTAAAAAGAGGCAGGATTTTGTGTTCTTACCTGTTTCATGACTACTGAGCCTTACTTCACAGGAAAACAACAACAACAAACTCTGCCATGTTTCTATGGGTAAAATGCATTGTGATTGAAATCAGAAATGGATATGAATTTATCAAGCCTATTAAAACACTTTGCAAATATCATTTCTGATAAGGACCTGCACTCCTGTATTCTTTTGCTTTACACATGCTGTCTACTCTTTTAGCTTACCCATTGAAAACTAGATTCAAAAGAAGGCAATAAATTTTGTTGTCTCACTTTGTACTAAAAAATGTGTAACAGCTTAAGACAAGCCCTGCTGGATTGAATCAGTTGTCCATCTAGTCCAACATTTGGTTTTCAAAAAAACCCAGCTAAATACCTCTGTGAAGTTTGCTATCAATATTCCTTCTCTGCTTTTGCTTACAGAGGTTTACTGCTTCTTTCATGGAGCCTTCTCTAGCCTTTAAGTATAGATATTCCACTTATTTAAAACAACCATTTCTTTAATTTTCTGCTTCTGGTTTCCAGCTCTCAGAAATCTATGCGTTAGTGTTTTCTCCTTTTATCATCTGGAACTAGATGACTGACACTCTTGAAGACTTTCGGCTAAAACCTCTAATGCACATCAGGGTGTTTTGAATGCAAATGTCACATGTCAGTCACCAAGAAGTATTTTCTGATTATAAACTGCATTGCAGAAGTGTTATCATTTCTGAAAGGGGAGATAAAATAAAACCAACACAAAGCTATATTTAAATTGTGGCATCAGTGTTTCCCCAGAAACTAGATGTGTTGAAAGCATGGCCCATGGGCTTCATGAAATCCCACAACGCCATTTTTGAGTGACTATAAAACCCTCTGGATAAGACTTCATGGGCATATAGCTTTAGTCATTGGCCTCTGTAAGGACAATATAGTATCACCACATGGCTGCAGGCCTACCTGTCAGCTATTGGAAGTTTTTTTCCCCCTCAGTAATATGTACTACAGAAGATCCCTGGCATGACCAGCTGGGAGATCTGAGAAAGTAGGTTTAAGATACCACTACTTGAAGCCTTGTACCACCACTGCCAGTCAGAGTTAACAATACAGGGCTAGATGGGATACTGAATACACTGTAAAGTAGATTTATAAGCATTGTCAGTGTACAGTGGCTTAGCATTCATTTACAACACACAGATGTCCCTATTTAACTAAGGCAAGTACCCTGTGTTCACTGGGGCATATTCTCCAACGTTTGTCAGATGCAAACTGAGATGCATGTGGCCAAGTGAAAACAGAGTGTGATCAGGATGCAAAAATTACTAATAAGGATGGATTTGAGCTTGGAGAGGCTGTAGTAGTTTGCTTTTGGCTGAGTCTACTGCAAAGGGCAAGATTTTTTCCTTTTCTCCCTACTGAATTAATGGAGTACAAACTACTTTTGCACTTTGAACTCATTTTGCAGGCAAAAATGAATTTGCAGGGCAAAAAGCACCAGAATTGTTTCCCACGCTTTCTAGTGGGCATTTGGGGGAAACCATTAAAAAAAAAATTGGGGTCCCAAAAAAGGATCTGAGGTTGCATAAAGTCCGCAATCTGCATTTCTCTGTTCCTGTCCTAGAAAGACATTTGCATCTCTTCAGAGAACAAAAGGATTAAAATTTAAATAGTGAGCAGTTTCTCAGTGCAAGTCAGTAAAATTGATAGAGACAGTGGGTGCCCTGGGAAGTGATGTGGGGCCTATTACGTTACCCAGTCCTTTCCCCCTACATAGCCTGCTGCACTTTGCCAAGACCCAGCTCCAACGTGGAGCCAGCCCTCCTGGTTTAGTGATATGATGAGCATTGATCTGTGCTGTTGCAAGTTCTTCGGCATTTGTGCAACAAATCTAATTTGGGGGCCAACTGTAATACGTCTGCATGGAGGCTGTAACAGTTGAAAGCTGACAGCTATGTGGATTGCCTTGATCTCACCAGCAGTTTTTGCTACATGAAAGCATCTCTGCACAGCATCCATAACTGCATTAACTAGATTAATTCGGGGTAGATGTTGTTGGACTTCAAGTGTTCTTGGACTGTATCTCCCATCAGCTCTTCTCGTCATAGTTGATCATGAAGGGTTTTGGGGGCTGCAGTCCAACAAGGTCTGGAAGACCGCAATTGCCTATCTTTGGATCAAGAATCTGTGGGAGTATGATACTCCCAAATTACCATGTAAAGCTCAGCATTTTAGAAACCAACTTTTGATTCGTATTTTTTTAAAAATAGTGGCTCTTACAGGCCTTTCTTGGCTTCAGGCCTGTCTCATCCCAGGACAAATGGTCCCTTTCCACTGTTTACCTTTTTTCAGTGCTGGGGTGCGGGGATCATGCGAGCAGCCTCCAGCGAGAGGCTCTTGTGTCCCTGCTGCTTCAGCTCCGCACGCGGTGCCTGCTTCTGAGCGGGTAGCGCGAGAACCCCACCTCTTCCTTCCGCTGCCCCTAGGCTGTGCTGGGGCAGGAAGCGCGAGCGCCGCAGCTCCAGAGGCTCTGTACACACGGCAAGTGTGTGTAGGGCCCTGGAGCAATGCGCGATCGCACACCATTTTCCGCTGAAAGCCGAAAATGAAAAAGTGCGTGAGCGGCGCCTGCCCTACCCTGGAGCATCACACTATTGTGAGTGCGTCATGCAGATTGCTCCTCACAATCGCGTGACACTCCAGGCGCCGTTTTGCATGGCAAATGCCGTGCGAAAAGGGCCATGATGTGGTTTCCACAATGTGGGAAGCTGTCCTTAGAATTAACCACTTGGTTGTTTTTCACAATATGCCGATTAAGTGAAACAATTCCCAAAATTATGAGTCCTTAAGCAGGAGAACCAGGTACCAACCTTTTATTTTTTGTTTTGCCTCGGAGCCTCAAAACATTTAATTCCATTCATGACCAGGATGTAAATACTGCTTTTGGAGGCTCCTGGGAAAGAATGGGACCCCTGCAGCACTGCGGATTCTGTCTATCGGCTCTGGACTCAGTCAGCACTCCTGACTGAGGGGCAAGGGAAGAATACAAGACAAATGAAAAATGCCGTTGGTGATGGCCCAAGCAATCCTGCCATCTGAAGAGAGAGGTGTTGGCACAACTATCCTCATTATTGCCACTGCCCTGCTCCCATGGACTCATTACTGCTCCCCACTGCCACACATCTCACTCTGAGGGTGATGCAGATGGCAGGCAGGTTCTGGGGAAAGCAGCCCTCAACACGCAGATGTCCGGCTTTGAGGAGCCTTAAGAGACAGGCATTTGAGGCCTGGCCATCTCTCATGAGCCTCATGAAGCTCTCCACAGCAATGGTGGCAGAAGTTCTCCCAGCAAGGGAATAAAGAATGTGATTCATCAAAATTGATAGGCTGATGAAATAAATGACTTCTAGTCCTCCTTGAATTCCCCCCAATGAGGTTTCTCTATATTGTGGTGTGACCCATCCAAAATCGGAGAGAATGACATGAGTGCCTCAGGCAACAGGTGCGGGCAAATAGCAACAGGGTCTTCCGGGGTGAGCGGTGTGCTAAGTAGCCTGCTCTGCACTCTCTAAATGAGCCTACTGCCTCGAGATGTGATAGGTGATAATGTCCCATCATCAACAATCCAGTTGGATATTGCACAGGGAACTACCATGTTGATCTTGTCCAGGGCCACCTTATCTATTAAGCACTTTAGGCACCGTGCCTAGGGCCTAGTAAAATTTTAGGGCCTACGAAAACAGAATGAACCAAAAAATTAGGGCCTACAAGGCAGGGAGTCAAATGCAAGAGTGCCTAGGGGCTACAAAATCTTAATGCGGCCCGGTCTTGGGCTAGCCCTGTCTAACTTTCCTAAAGCCGCAATGTAAAAGCCCCCCAGGTCTCCATAAAGAAACATATGTTTCTCTGACCATTCTCTTAGGAAGCATTCTGTGTGAGTTAAACATTTTCCCTTATTGTTTTAAATGCAACACTGCTACATAGTTAAAGGCTAAATGATCTGAACTGTCTTACTTCTTCAGTATTTCTTGCTCTGAGTGACTATCTCAGCTGAGGATACAAATGCAGAATCTAACTTTCTTGGAACTGTACCAGTTTAAATTGCAAATAGGGACTGTCAGGAGCATAAATTTACTCATGTAATAGGTACAACTTCAGAGGAGTGTTTGGAGCCAATATTTTCCATACTAATTTTCTAAATATATCAAGTTTTCAGTGGTAAACTGTTTAAGTTTTTAGTATTTCCCCTTCTGGTATTTTTAACTGATGCACTCCAAGGAGTGGCTTTTGCTGTGTATGTTTTGCAGATCACTGGAGTGTCTCTGTTTCTGTTACATCCTCTCATATTACTCTAATATAATATATTCATTGTTCAGGAAAGATATTCCTGTTGCATCCACGTTGATAATACCTTGCTCAGAGGATTTCTGTTTGCCCATGTTACATGCCATCCCCACATATTGTTGGACTGCAATCCCAAAAGCCCTAGACAGCATAATCAACAGTGAGAGATGTTGAAAGTTCCATTCCAAGCATCTGGAAGGCTACATAATTCCAACGCCTGTGCCAAGTACTGATCCATTTTGTAGTACTTGTTAGTCATTTGCTATGATTCTGTTTTGATCTCCCCTTCCATTCTTTAGCCAACTGACTAGAACAGTCATTCAAACATGATGCACCATTGAAAAGTAATTTCTTTGCTGGCGATCTAATAAATAGACCAGACCATGTGTAAGATCTATATTATCTTTCTTTGACCAGCAAACACTAGTTTGTCATAGCAACAGTTCTGAAATTGGTTTCAGTGTACTACTTGACATGTTATGTAGCTGTTATGTGGTGTAAAAAACAAAAATATTTTAACCATGAGGCCCTCCCATCAGATATTTTCATAGGTTTGTTGGTAGTGTGAGTTGTAAATAAGTTAAGCACACCAGCAGCTTCTATGAGAGTGAAGTTGTTTATTTTATTTAATAGGCAGAGGTCTATCAGTTGCATTTAATTCAGTTGCTCTCGAATAAAAAAATCAGATGCACACACACAGACACAGAAAAACCCATAATATTGAGGTATATATAATTTGTAAATTTGTCCCTCTCCTTGACAGCTAGTCTGTTGCTAAAGGGCGAATTTTCATTCTAACAACTTTAAGAGAGTAGTCAGAGGGTTTGAAGGGTACCCAAACCACCCCATTTTCAGTTTCATAGGGAACATTGTTCCTTGGGTCATACTGACCTCCTGGGTAGTAAATTCCATTGAGATTAGCAGCTTGGCAGTTATTATACCACCAGCCACCTCCATACACTTCAGCACAGTTCTCCTCCCACTGATCATCATCTCTGTCAAAAGTACTGAATTTCATGTTGGTGTGAGCAGTGTACTCACTGCCTTGTTCCTCTGAGCCTCTGATTAGAGCATCTCCAGCTGTCCCCTCGTAATCAGATACACTGAGCCTATAACTTTCTGATTCAGAGCCTATGTGTATATTATATTCTGCATAAGCTTTATTGCCTTCCCAGTCCTCTACTTCAACCCGGAGGACTGTGTCCTTCTGGGTCAGTAGGTAGAGGTTTTCATTGCCCAACCAGAACTCTCCTTTCCCTCTGCCATCCACGTTGCCAAAACCTTTCTTGTAGTCTTCCCAGGTCCGGTTAAAATTCAATGACCCATCCAATCTCTGTTGGATCAGAAGCCATCCTCCCAAAGTGGTCTCTTGGTCGCAATATACTGAAAAAACCTTAGTGGATCCTGCTGGCTTGATTCTGAAAATGCCACTTTTGGCACCAGAAGTGTGTTTTTGGTGGATATCCTCACAGTCTAAAAAAACAAAGTTGATCTGGTTGACAGGGGTTTTCAGTAAAGCTTTATTACAAGGTCACAGGAATCCAATCAGTAATCATGCTGAAATCAACTGGCTACACTTAATTTAGTGTTAAAATGGAAAGACACTTGCATTTTCCCTGCACCCCAAATTGATCACTTTTCATGCAAATTTCATTACAGTTGAGACTGTGCGTGCAACTGCCTTGCTGTTCATTTACTCATAATAAGGACACATTGACCCTTACCTTACCTAAATGGCAACAAACAGACACATTGCTTTTTTTTTTAATAAGTGACATGAATTGGAGCAATGGTTTTAGCCTGTGTCAGTTTGGTTGCAAACTTCACTCTTGCTCCCTCAACAATTATTTTCCAGGAAGTGGATGGATACCTGTCCCGGTGTAGCTTTCCCCCAGCTTCTCTCCTCCTACGTACAAGCTCCGTGCTCGAAAATCAGGATTATCCTCTCCACTCTCATCATGTTGTACCCCTCCTACCTCCCGGTGTGAGGTAGAGAGTTTTAGTGACTTGGTTTCAAAAGTGGAACCCCCTTTATTGAAGCCAGTAATACTGCCATCTCTGGACACGACTGTCTTGGAAGGAGTTGAGATGGCACCACTTGTTCTAGAAGGGAACCCATGAAAGGAGTGGTCAATCCTTGAGAAATCATCATCATCTCCTTCATGTAGGTCAGAGAAAGAATCTGCCCCTTCAGGTGCTGTTGTGTGGATGGCAGTTTCTGATAGTTTGCTGCCAGGACCCAGGTTAAAAAATTCTCTTGCATCTGCATCCAGGGAAGAAAAATCAGGCAAGCCACTTCCACCACCACCAACACCGCTTGAGCTCAATTTGACATGGACGGTGCCTCCAGCTTCCTTAACCAGTCCTTTCAAGTGGGAACAGTCTGAACCATCAGGAGTTTTGAACTCTTCAATAACCTCTTCTTTGATACCTTCAGGGCCTTGAATTGTTTTTTTGGTGAGAGTTCTGATGCATGACTGTATGACACGGGTAGTTGTAGAAGGTCTAACTCTCATATCAGACCCTCCTCCAGTAGTGACATCCTTGGCAGTGTGGGTGTATCTACTTGTCTCTGCTCCAGGTACAACATATTTGGTCTCTACTGAAGGGCCTCTGGACTCTGCCTCTGAATTTTCCAATACTATTTCAACCAGCTTTATACGATTGAGTATGCTTGCTTCTTGTTCAGTCAGAGGAGCAGTTTTGAAATGGCTAGGAACAGTAGATTCCTTCAGTGGTCTCATTTTCAGTATCCTCATAGGTTTTGTTTCAAATCCTGGGTGCAGATTGATGGAACTGGACTGTACGAGCTGTTTCTGTATATTGTCATAACTTTCTCTGTCCACCTGGTAGTTGTAGAGTCGAGCACAAGATCCTTTGCAGGCACGTATCTTAATATCAATATCCACCTAGACAGAGATGGACAGGAGGAAAGATGCAGATCTTCAGTGATCCCTCAATCAAATCAGGAAATTCTATTTTAAACACTGAGTCATTATGTTGCAACATGGAGCAGTGGCCAGGCTTTTGCTGTGAAGAGAAGGATGTAATATCCCTTGCTGTCTCATCTCTAACAGTAAAACAACCTCAGATTCAGAATGTTGGGTAACATCTACAAGGATCCAATGAGCATACAAATCCCAGTATCCCCAAGAGCCATGGCGGCTTGACAATTATGGAAGCTGTCATCCAAAATGTTATATTTTGAAGCTCTGATGTAATCCTACAAAAGTTTCTTAAATTCCTTCCCACCTCCATGAGAGGCCTTTTGTGGTCCAGCACACACACAAAAAAAGTCTGTCTTGGGAAATTAAAGAACATGGCACAACTCACCTCTAAACGCTTCAGGTCTCCAACTTGACTCCTGATGGTGTTCTGCAGCACTTTAATCCTGTTTACCTGATCAATAACTCTCTGTTTCAGAATTGTAAGTCTCCTTCTCAGGTCGTCAGAAATTTGCCCATAGTTGTCATCTGTCTCTGAAGGAGAAGAAACTATTATTGTCAGGAAGCTTTCCTGGTAATAGTTATTTAATTGACCTGAAATAGTAATTTTGGCATTTGAGGATAAGTGTATATGATACTAGGAATAGGAAAAGTCAGTCAAATGGCACTCTGCTCTGGCTGCCAGTTGGCTACCAGTTTGAATTCAAGATGTTCATGAGAACTTTTAAAGCCTACACAGCTTGGGACTTTGGGAGCTTGTGTATAGCTTCTCTCCCTATGCATACCTATCTACCGACAGAGGTCTGCAGGGTAGAGACCTGCAGTTTTTAATGTGCTATTTTTATTGTTTTAGTCTGAAGCTGTTTTAAAATGTTTATTGTTTTATCTGTATGACACAGGTATGAAATCCCACAATAAAGGATAGAATATAAATATTTATATATATGAATATGTGTATATAGCGAGCCAGCATGGTGTAGAGACTACAAGTCTGGATACCAGGGTTCAAATCCCTGCTTGGCCATAGAACTCAACTTAGTGATCTTGGGCAAGTTGCATTCTCTCAGCCTTAGAGGAAGGTAAACTCTGAACAAATCTTGCCAGGAAAACCCTGTGGCAGGTTTGCCTTAGGTTGTGGTAAGGCAGAAACACCTTGAAGGCACACAACAACAAGAGCATATTTTAATCCAACACTTTAGATTTATTGTGTCCCACAGTTATTGTTGTTGTTATTTTTTTTTTACTTTATAAAAGAGCAACTGTGTGTCCAGATCTGGATTTCAGTGCTGGAATGTGCATGGGGATAATCCTTTAGCCTCAATTGTTGTTGTTGTTGTTGTTGTGTGCCTTCAAGTGGTTTCTGACTTATGGCAACCATAAGGCAAACCTATCATGGAGTTTTCTGAGGCTGAGTGGGGAGTGAGCCCAAGGTCACCCAGTGGATTTCCATGGCTAAGCAAGGAATCAAACCCTGGTCTCCAGAGTTGTATTCCGGTGCTCAAAATTAAGCTCCAAAGGCTCTATTCTGCCATCTATATCAGGAGGCCCTTTGGTAGTTATTTCAAAAGACAATGACTTGAGGAAGCCAACTATGCCATAGAATGAAATCGGCTTATTGGCTGTGATTAAGGGGCCTTTAGGAAAACACAACCATATGCCTCTGTGCATGCTTAAAGAATACTCTGTCATTTGGTGTTCTCTTCCGTAGGTCCTTGTGCTGTATTGGAACTCCCAGCATCTCCATTCATACTGAGATCAGCTGTATCAAGACCTGAATCCAACACTGAATTAACTGTAGAATGATTAGTCAACATGAAGATAAATCCCACTGATTCATTAGTCTGTGCTGAGACTAGAATTCAGGTGCAAATGATAAGAAGAAGACTTATAAGAAGAAGGGGCTACTTAGAAGGGTATCTAAAATCTAAAGTTGTAGTGCTTAAAAATTACACCACCTACATGTGATCTTTTAAATTTTTGTGTAATATCACCATCCTTCTCTTTCTAACACATATTTTTGTGTTCCCCTCATATTAGTCACATCTTTATTTGTTAATAAGCAATAGTATAGGAATGTTAGTAATGAAGGACCATGACCTGGGTTCAGTAAGTGTTTAGAACTAGCTCAGCAGCCTTTTGGAAAGAAGGTAGTCCTGTTCAGGCATTTGCTTCAAAACACATAGAGATAAAACTGGGGGGGAACACTGCCCCTTTCACAACCCCAACCATGGCAAGAACTAAGTTAGACCTTCATGTGATAAAGTTGGGTACCCATTCATAGGAGCTTTGTGACTATATTCAGGCAAGTGTGATTGCAGAGCTCTTTTGTATTTGCATTTAATGTGCAAAGTTGGTGCTCAGAGATGTTTGTGCCACCCATTTCCTCATCCCTAGTTTTAACTTTATGCATATGTTTCTTTGGCACTAACATCCAGATATGACTGTACCAAGGAGATATGTGAATATTCTTATTCTTGTTCTTCTCCTTCTTCTTCTTGTTATTGAATTATAGGGTCATCCAGGACCAACTCATTCAGCAGAATGAGGTGGCAACTTTACGCAGCAAATTTTGGTTGTTACAATAGGGCATCAAATATTTTTTGAATAGTTGAAAAAATGAATAAATATTGTTGTGTTTTCATTGCTAGGATGAGGGATTTGTGGGATTTTCTCTCCCAGATGACAAGATTACCTGGCTGGCTTTATATACAATCTACCTTGCCCGAGAGAAGGGAATTGTGTTTGCTAATGGGCACAGAGGAACAAAATGATTTGGGCCAACCCTGAGACCATTCTTGGTTAATAATGCAGGGCTTCTTATCTAACTGTGGGGTACAATGCATCCTCGGAATTTCTTCAAAAAATGAAGTTAGATGTGTATCAAGCAGTCTCCTTTTGAAGGAAAGATGGGAAAAGTTTACCTGAAAGGTGTAAAGCACAATGTTTGATGACGAAGTAGATGATTTCATTTTGCTATCAGAAGGGATTGAATAGACTAAGAGACTGGAAAAGGGAGTTAAGTTGTTCCCTGTCTCCAGTTATCTCAGAATGTTGTTTCAGTACTGAGACAACTTATGTTTCACTGAAGAAGGAACATGACTGCCTTTTAGCTCACTTAATTTTGTATAATAGGGGTACAACAAATGAAACATTCCTTCCTATGTGTGAACTTTTGTCATCAGTAGACAACACAGTTTTGGGGATACAACTCACCTTGCTCACTGACCAGATTCCTTTCTAGAAATGTAGTGATCTCCTGTTTCAGAATATTTGATTTCTTATAGCTGTTTTGATTATCAAGGAGCATTTTCTTAATTTTGTCTATCCTGTCATGAAATTCCTGATCCATTTCATCTATCAGTCCCTGCATCCTGCATCCCGATGGACATTTCATGCCCTAAAAATAAGGAAACAGTAAGGAGAGAAAAGTGTTAAAGCTTCTGTTGTATCTCTTAATCATTCTTCAAGCTTTATATGATAAATGGAAGTTGGATGATGGTAGCATGCTATGGGTCAGATTTGATTATGCTTCTTTTTGTTCTTCATTGCTTGTTTTCATTGGTGAGTGCATGACTCTTACTTGCATAGTGTGATTTGCTTCTGCATCACAGCAATAACAACACTATAGCAGTTTTGATATCTTTAAGATTCCACTTTGTCACCTCATTCTCTCTAGAATTTACCCAAGACAACAAACATTCTTCCAGTTACAGCACAGGGGGTAGATAACCTGGTGCAATCCAGATGTGTTTAAACAATAACTCCCATCAAGCCAGCATCCATGGTCAGTAGAATGGAATTATGGGAGCTGTGGTCCAAAATGTCTGGTAATCATCTGTCTAGAACATGACTGACAGAGAGTATCAACACAAGTTGGACTTAAGTCTATCTGGGTGGAGTCAAGAGTATGTCCTCTAATGCTTCTATCACACCCTTGTCCCCATATATAAACAAGAATATTTAAGCAATTTGTAAAGAGGCTTCATCCAGAGTAATCCCATTTGGTTGGATCCAGAATTAGTCATACAATGCTGATTTCTGTTGAAATCAGCAAGTTAATCATAACTAATCTAAGTCTTATGGTTTTATTAGTATCTGCTCTGATTCAGTTGTTTATTCTGCGTTAGGTATAAGCAGTCAAATACTAAACCTTGCAATCTATCCCTTTAATCTCATTACTACAGATAATGGTACTGCTCAGTTGTCTGGTCTCAAAGAGCAGAACAGAGTATTTGGCTTGCAGAGATGAAAGAGCTTCCATACGAATCTATACTTATCCTACCAAGGTTTGCATAGGTCACCTTGTGGTTCACATAGGTCACACCCCTTCATTTAATCATCTCTGTCTTCTATTGTTGTAGTCAAATTGTAGCTCAAAGACCACTAAAATGTCATTGAAGTTAATGGGATTAAGAAGCTTAACAAACCCATATACTAAAGGATATTCATATATATATATATATATAGAGAGAGAGAGAGAGAGAGAGAGAGAGAGAGAGAGAGTAAATTGCATCAAACTATAGTAAATAATAATGTATATATCTGAAGACTAAGATCTGTAATAAACAAATATAACTAATATATAATGTTTATGAAGCTAAGCATGGCAGAAACAAATCCAGCTGAACTAGGTGGGTTTTACTTTTAGGTAAATGCATAGAATGACAGTCTGAATTATTTTATTATTTCTTTCTATCATAAGTATATGTGTCTTTAAAATTAGTAAATAGCACAGTTTGTCATTCTTGCTGTCCAGTTAATCTAGAAATTGAAGGCCACTACCCTTTGAGACAACTGTTGAATTATGAACAATTTGCTGCATTACATCTAAGGCCTTCATGTCTAATACTTTCCAACCATAATATTGTATTGGGGTGGCAGCCCATAGCGGACATTGTGATGAGTGCCATTCAGGTTCTGCATTGTCTGTTAGCTCACCCATTCTTCATCCGAGCACATTGGCCAATTCTTATCTTGCTTGCATTCAGCCTGGGCTTTATGCTCCACTATTCTAGGACCACGTACTCCTCCTCCATGTTCTTCAAAACTGCTTCCCTGTTCTGCTGCCTGTCATGCGGGGGGGAAAAAGAGGAGGGAACATCAAAATGGAGACTGAATTAATCTTATAGTAATAATTCCTTCAGTTAGAAACAAGAACAACAGGTGTACCCCGATAAATAAATTCTACTATTTACAAGCACATTGTAAAGAATGTAGTTCACCATATGTGGATGTTTGCTTACAATTGTTTCACCAGAATATTGTCAAAATTCAAATTCTGTACCAATGTTCTAAATCTCAAGTATTTTTTTATTCTCTGCATCAGTAAACATCAGAACATTGGACGAGAATGCCTGATTTAGATGGTCTGCCCTACAATATGTAATGTTCCTTTCACAAATCAATGCCCAAGCATAGTGGCACTTGTCAATGGGATTTAATTTTTTCTAATGACATGAATAAATACATATTTTATTCTTTAAACATAAAAAACATGTATTAATTTGATTTACCATGTAATCCCTAAGCATGGTAGAACTGCATCTATAGGGAATTATTCTTTGTTTAGTCTTAGGTAACCAATTGTTTTTAGGGTTTTTTTCCCCAGTTAACATTAACTCTAAATGAATTGCAATTAAAAGGAGGAAAACCTAGATCAATTAACAGTATTTTTTTTTCTTTCTGAGAAAATATCGCTAGTGAGGCAGGGGAGGATTAAAATTCAAGAAGATTAGACATAATCCACCCTGAAGTAAGCCTTTGTTGACTCTCATTGAAGTGAAGAAGGTTTAAAGCTTCTAAACAGATTTCTATTTTTATAGTTATTATAGAAGAGGATAAAGTTTCTGTAAATTCACACCCTGTAATCTGGCTTCTGCTGCTGCTGTTGAAATGGACTTCAATTTGTCAAAGGAGCAAAAATTTTCCTTGAAAACCCAGTGAAGTCAAGTAGAGAGAGTCTGTCTTTGGTATAACCAAGCCTTTAAATTTAGTCCATAGTTATTCAGGTAAGTGTTAAGAAAGGTTTCCCTTGATTTTAATTTTATAATCACAACCCCAGACCATGGAAGAGTTAGGACTACAACTCACAGAATACTAGAGGCAGCAGCATTACAGACACGCTGTCCAAAAAATAACCTTTCTAGTTCTGCCAAGCCTGAAAACTATATCACTTTCTTAATAAGAGCTGAAAATACAGTAGTTCTCTGGAGAATCACTTGAATGGTGGGTGGAACCATCTTCTCACAGAACATATTTGGATCCAGAGTACCTTGTTTGCACTTAGATCCTATTAAAATCAATATGAATCGATATCAATATGATTGATTCACCCACTGATTCTATTAGGACATTAGTATGACTAATTTGCTAGTAAAAAGTAGTAGTACAAAGTATTTCCATTTTAAAAAATGCATCAGTATATATTCTTCATATTGCGTAGTGTAATACATGTCCTTTTTCAAGTTTTCCTGTGTATCTCAAAATTATGATGGTTAGAAGGGCTTTCTAAAGCATAAGGTGTCATGTCATTGTTTTAGTTTTTGTAACAGAACTTTAAACTAGGCAAAGAAGATGGGCTAACTTAAAGCTCTTCCTCGACACCAGATATTTTAGTAAATGAAGAAATCCTGCCTCGCCACTTTAATGCTGGTATGTTTAAAGAAGGTAAAAGAGAAAACAACCAATGAAATCCACAGGAAAAGAACTGGAGGCACATCTCAAAGTACTCAACAGATGGCTACTTTATCTCCGTAATCTTTTAAAGATGGCAGTAAAAATAGTTGGAAAATTGTGTAACTACCAAATTGCAAGGATTTTTGTTTAGTTTGTTTAAAGAAAATGCATACATCAGATGAAATCCTCAAACTGTGTTTGAATTTATACCAAATTAATTGAGATTATCAAAATATAATACAAATATAAATATGTATTGAGACAACTGCAGAAAATACATAGTTATTGATGCAGGTGGTGATTATATGCTGTGCCTTACTCAAATATTGGGTTACTGAACAAAAATATAAAAACAATCAGACCACTACAACAGAGCAAACTTTTCTATGTACATCTTATTGTTACAGTGACAAAAGTGTAGTTAAAGGGTAAAGCCAAGAATTTACATTTAATATGGGATATAACCCTTCTCAAATAAAATCAATCAGTTACTAAGTAAATTGTTTGTTTACTTAATACAGGTAGACTGAAAAAGCAAATGTTGATGAATTCTGATGTCTCTGCTCTCAATGATGGATTGAACAAGACTGTAATATATTAATATAATGTGGTCTCTTGACTCAGCTTCTCAGTTTTGAAGCTAGAGAGAAGCTGATCTTCTTTCTGAAATACTTGAAAATAAAGAGTAGAAACCATTTATTTCATATGTTGCTGGGATCTGGATTTCATTCAAAATACCCTAGCGGTTCAGTTTTTGGACTGTAATTAATTGTGGCTGTCATTCTTGAAATATTGACCTATGTGTAAATCCCACTGGAGTCAATGGGGCTTATTTCTGAGTAGATTTCTCTAGGACTGCATGGTCAGACTTTATTGTGATACGACTGTAACAAACTCAGTTTTCAAAACCCTCAATTCTGCAATAGATTTTTAAAACAATTGTTACAGTGTACAATTACAGATTTCAAGGAGTACCTAAACACTCTTTCTGGATTTCATATAAAGGAAATACACACAAGTATAGGCTTATATATTATCAACAAATGTTTGTAATGCACTAATAGGCATTAGTTTGACAAGAGAGATGCTCCCACAGAAACAAATAGGCAGATGAAAATGCTGAGACGTCTGAATCCACTGAATATGAATCTTATAAATGGGTTACATCAAACTGGCTAGAGAATGTTTGGTGAGGTATTTGGGGGCAGTCTTTTGAGGCAGATGGGGAAGCACATCCATATTGGGGGAGCCCTTATTGCATGTTTGACTGGAGCTAGGTGAGGCACTAGTCTCTTTTTTGCACGTACACACAAACAGAAGCAGATAACGGCTTGGCTGCCAGTCATTGATTTGGTTCCAGCTAAGCCAAGAACCATCTCTCCCCTGTTAAAGCATTTGAAGAGTAAAAACATGCATTTTACTACTTTTCTTACAGAGGTAGGTTGGTTTTAGTTGAAACATATCAGTTCATAAATACACAAGCAGTGGCAAGAACAAGAATCAATATAACTGGTAAAAGAACAAGAGACCCAGATAAAATTAATACAGTCTCATACCCAGGCAATGCTGAAGCACAGAAGTGCGCAGACGACTCTCATCTGAAACATCTTCAGGAAGATGTGGAGGGGAAGCAGAGGGATGTCTTTCACAGGGGTCTCTTCACTTGAATTTAAACCTTATCTTTTCCTGCTTCTCTCCCCCATCCATCCAGATTAATGATTAGTTTTTCTTCTATTTACAGAGGTATAATGCAACATATGACTGTGGTGACCCAGGATCTATTGCACAAGCTCTTAACTTTGTTTGCAGGAAGTCTGTTTGCACAATGCCAGAAAACATGGAACACAAATGGGAAAGGATAATCCAGCTGTATTCCAGGAATGGTTTTGCCTAAGGTTTGGAACAGGCTGTTTCAGATCACTGGAAAGCCTAAATGCCCTAAAGGCACCAGATCCAAATAATTACTTGTCTCATTCTCATGTACAAAATTTTTCAGCTCACATGGAAGATACTGTCTATATGAATTTGCAAGAACAATTTTTGTAATATTCAGATGGCTTGTTAACATCTTTGTGATGAGCTGTAAAGTCCTCATGTATGTATATGCTTTGCTTTACAAAGGGAACACACGCTAGTTTTACAATGGGAAATTGCAGAAATCTTGACCCCAAAAAGTGAGGTCTCATTCTGGTGCAAGGCTATTTCTGCACTACACTATTATAGTGCTATTATTCCACTTTCAACATCGTATGGAATCCTGGGGTTCACAGTTTAGGGAAGGGCATCTTTGGCCTCAGAATACTACAAACCCCTGAATTCCACAGGATGTTGAAAGTGGAATAATAGCACTGTAACAGTGTAGTGCAGAAATGGCCCTAGAGACAAGAAATCTAATGAGGATTAACAAGCTGCCTCATCAAGAACAACTAATGCAGCAAGATTTCATCACATCCTTATGACATCTTTCTTCTTCCTAAGCAGTCTGACATGTGAAACTGAAAGTGACGCTTTTCATGTCATTCAGTTTATTCAGTTTGTTAAGAATGAAGTAGGACAGTAAGTGTTCTGATCTTGAAACCACTGAGACATTCATCTGTGGATGAATAGTCTGACTATGGCCATTTCCACCCTACACTGTTATAGTACTATTATTCTACTTCCAACATCCTGTGGAATTCTGAGGTTTATAGTTTACTGAGGCCAAAGAGTTCTATGGCTGTGAATTCTAAATTCCCCTTCCTAAATTGAAAATCCCAGGATTCCATAGGAGGTTGAAAGTGGAATAATAGCACTATGACAGTGTAGTGCAGAAATGGCCTATATGTAGCATAAAGTCTAGGATATGTGCATAAAAGGAGAGGTGTTAAAGCCAGTGATATAGACAATAGTTGATATAAGGTCAGTAAAGTACTGGACCAGAAAATGATAGAGACTGTGGAATTATAATTCCCACTCACAATGGCATATTCCTGGCATCTCATGTGTTCAGGGCTTATGAGAACCACCTGTCTCTGGAGGATTGTGGTCTATCGAGACATCTGCAGTATGGATTTTTTTCATTTTACCATGGCTCACCAGATACATTTTGCTGCATGAGGCAAAGTACAGTATGCTACAGAAGCTGATTATCATCCAGAGGCATGGGGCAGGGTGCTATCAATATGCTGAAAACAACCAAATGTATTTTGCCATGCCTTGTAAAACAGTCTTCCCTAAGGATAGTATGTCTCCTTTGAATGAATGCTTGGAGGAGGCAATGGGCTGGAGGAAGAAGAAAAACAAATTGAAACTGAATCTATACAAGACAGATTGCGATTAAGGGTCCTAATCTGGGGTTGGAGGTGTGTTAACCAGTTCTGGGTGGAGTCACACTCCCCCTGAAAGACTGTGTTCACAGTTTGGGAGTGCTCCTGGATCTGTCTTTCCAAATGTCAGCTCAGAGAGATGGGATGGTCAGGAGTGCTTATTATCAGCTGTAGCTGATATGCCAAGTGTGCCTCTCCCTAGAATTGGACAAACTAAAGATGGTAGTGCATGGCACTGCTGACCTCAAGGTTGGACTTCTACAATGCACTGTACATTGGACTACCTTTGTACCAAGTTTGGAAACTCTAACTGGTCCAAAATATGACAGCCAGATTGGTTATAGGTACATTGAGGAGTAAGTATATCACACCAATATTAAAATCACTCCACTGACTGCCAATTAGTTAAGCCCTACATGGTTTGGGTCCAACTTACCTGCAGGATTGCCTCCTCCCATATAGCCCACCTCATACAGTCACATCCTCTGGGGGCCATTTACTTAAACCAGCCAGGACCAGACAGGCCATGGTCACTCAGAGGACCCCCCTAGACTGTGAAATGACCTGCTGGAAGAGATTCGACATCTATATACACTGTTCAGATTTTAGAAAGTACTAAAGACCTATCTCTTCCAGCAAGCATATCCTGTCAATTTTTAACTGTGAATTTTAAATTGGTGTATTTTAAATGGTTTTATGCATTTTTAGTTGTATTTTAATATGTCTTGTACCCTGCCTTGAGCCTTGGGGAGAGGCAGGTAAGAAATAAAATAAAATAAAATAATGATGATGATGATGATGATGATGATGATGATGATAATATTTTGTTGTCATCATTCACAATGCAAGAATTTAGGTGATGCTGCTCAGGATGTGTGGCACACACAGCTCTATCTTCTAAGATAGGAGAAAAATTGGGGGCTCCAAGAGGAACGGGCGGGAGCATCTGTCACCAGAGGCAATTGCTTCGCTCTGCCTGATGGTTCAGCTGGTCCTAGATTTTGCAGTTAGTAGGTAAGCTGAATGGTGACAAAGTGGGCTGATTCCCTCCTGTAACAGGTACAGTGCTGTTACCACATCTTACACTCCCATCCTGCTGGATAGCAAAATTTGTGAGAAATATCATTTTCTTACAAAACTAGATACTTATGGCTGGAAAACATGCTGTAGCAGGATGCTGGTTGTAAGCGTCTGCTAGGTCAGGATGACCTCAGCATGGCCAGGTCATACGTTCAAGAAGATTAGACAGAGACCCTGACATTAATGGGTTTGTGATGATCCTCTCAACAACCCAGTCTCCAAATACAATAGTAAACAAAACTGCTCAGATGAAGCAGGCAAGCACCCCTACAGAGACGTTCCCCATTCACCTTACCCAACCAAGACATCAAGAGGCTATCAGGACTCCCATCAATGTTTTGTTAGCTATAGTTAAAACAATCAGTCCATTCTGGACCTCCTTTGTTTGTTCTTCCAGAAAGCAATTAACACACACCCCTTCAGGATGGGGAATAGATTTTAAAAAAAAAACAGTTCCAGCCGAGGTAATTTACTAGTACTTTGGGTGTCATGCTGCACTCTGGACTCTTGTTCGTCTGTGGCACCCTCAAACTCTTGTTTGAGCCACTCCTCCAGTCTTCTGCTTCAGGACTGGTAAATATTACCTCTTCTACCCAAAATCTCTCTTTATCCAACCTTTCTAATCTTTTCCTTCTATAACCTTGCATGGTTCATGGTTCTTGTGTGTGTCTACTAATTTCCAAATAAAATACTCTGTTTAACTTTTAACTAGAGTCTGCTGTATAGTTACTACTGGTATACACAGGTGAAAAGATCCTGCTGTTACCCTCCTCTTGCAGGCCTACTTTGAGCTAATAATTCCCCAAATTCTAAGGAGATCCTGGCACTGGAGAAATAAAATGCAAATGATATTTGTGAATGTCCTGAGACAGCAATGTGGCAAAGTGTTACCCTGATTTCTGGGGGTCCCGGGAGGAACACCTAAATGTACTCACAACAATGGGGAGGGAATTAGCACAGAGCACAAGTTTGCAATGCGAGAGGCAGGGTAACGTAGTGAGATCTTGAACCCTATGTGTGTGCGTGCTTGTCCGGGGGCCTCGCAAGCACGTAGAGAGGAGTGGGTACAGAAGGCCAAATTATTGATATCAAAATGATATCTTAATATCCCACAAGCTCGGGCTAGAAACAGCGGTAACGAAAGGAAAATTTATACAAGCCACTCTGTTAGAGTCCACTGTCTTGAAGGAAATGAAAAAGGGGCAGCTGAGGCCTCACTGAACCTAAAAACAGTTTGGGATTTTTTAAATCCAGAATTTAAGAATGAGGAGCAGTCTCAGACTTTGATCCAATGAAGGATCAGTCGATGTAAACAGATAGCAAAATAAGGCCCTTTCCGCTCCTTACCTTGCTCTGTCATTGTCTGGGTGTCCTCCTGGCAATGTCTTGGCCAGGATGGGAGCATGTCCCAAATGCTCCCCTCTGTACATGACCGGCTGCCTGTGGAAGGGACTGCGACCGGCCTTCTTCCCATGCTGCACTGGGGGAAGGATGTGCGTGCTCACGCTTCTGGCTCTTCTGCATGGCCAGCTGCAATGGAAGGCTCGCACAATCGGGGATCATTGATGTAGTTTCTCCATATACCCTGCAATCACATCAGCTGGCGATGTGAGAAAGGAGGGACTGCGATGACTTCATGCAGGAACATTGTCATGGTTCCGTTCTCCCCATGCTTGGATGCTGTTGTCCTGCGGAAAGGGCCTAAGAAACTATCCCAGTTGTTTGCCTTTGAGGCAAAAACCCACATTGCTTAGGTAGTAAGTATATGTTAAGTTAATTTCTTAATTGTTACAGATCAGCTATTGTTTACATAAAGTTTAAAGTTGTGGCCCCTTAAATCCATGTTTGATGTCTTGGGTTTACTCTGTACTATTGTAGCTGTTTGATACCATTTAATTCCTATGGCTTCATCCTGTGGAACCTTGGGATTTGTAGTTTTGTGCACTACTTAGAATCCTGTGCTGAAGTATTTTAGCACCAAAGGTTACAAAGCTGGACTAGAGATCTCTGGCAGACAATTTGAAATACCTCATCTAACAGTAAATCCCAGGATTCCATCAGAATGGAATCATGGCAGTTAAGGTGGTATCAATCTGCTATAACTGTGTTGTGTTGATACATTGTTTGTGGGGGACATTATACTCCTATTTTTGGTTCTTATGTGATCTCACAGATTCAGACATTATGATAACAACAACATGGGCCACAAGATAAACACATGTTCCCTGTTATGTACTAAGACATGGTAATCATGCAGTTCAAGAAATACCAGCTATAGCACATTGACGTTTCCCAGTAATTAAGTAGGTTTTCTTCCAATGACTTCTCATGCGTGTATGTGCTTTCAGGTTGCCTGTTGACTCATGGTGACCCCATTAATTTTGTAGAATTTTCTTAGGCAAAAAATACTTAGAGGTGGTTTTGCCAGTTTCTTCCTCTGAAATATAGCCTACAGTTCCTGATATTCGCTGGCAGCCTCCCATCCAAGTACTAACAGGCTTAGCTTCCAAGAGGTGCTTTTTTAGGTGCTGCAGAAGTTGCTGTTCCCTCCCTCCCTCCCTCCGTCCCTCCACAGCTGCAGTCCCCCACCTCCTGAACTTACCGTACAGGTTCTGGGAAATGTTTACACAGTAGTAGTGCTGAGACATCTGGAATACCCCAGCAGATCTCAGCATTAATATAATCATTTCATCTGGCTACAGAGACATAGCCAGATGCTTCTCTGATCTTGCCTGCCACGGAATGGTCATAAAGGCTGGTTCAGCCTAGCGTAGGTCAACATGTAGAACTATTACACTACACTGAGCCACATAGGACTGCAGTCAAAATTTACAATTGTTGGCATGAAAATGCCACAATTTAATTTTCTTGGTTTGTTTCTTTAACATTCTACATTTCTTTCAATATGGAACCCAAGCCTGAATCAAGCATGGTTCTGGATCGAGGCATCAGTTGATCTGCCTAGCAGCCTATAGAATTTACTCAGTTCATCTGCTTGGTGTTTCTGAAATGACAGATGTGGGATTCCACAGGATGTATTCCCTGCCTCCCAGGAATGGGTCAGAGACATGTGCTCCTGAGCTGGGTGTGATTCTGTTGGTCTACACTCCAAGGTCCCATGAAGGGACCCCGCAACTGGATCTGATGGGTAAACAGTCTTGAGTCTGATGGCCAAAGTTGTGACAAAAATTCAACTGTATACTTAAGACATCCACACAGCTGCAAAGTGTATACAGAAAACACAGGGAAGGTGGGTATAGATGAAGCTCCTGAGCTAACGGTTGAAGGAAGCACTGTGGCTTACCTTAAATAACTGGGAGACCAAAGTAGAACTTCTTGGCTCCTGCAGTCCAACTTGCTTGGCTCCTCTGGTCCTGCCCATCAGCTAACCTGGCCAAAGCTGACTGACTTCCTGACCTTCGTAGAGCCCATGAAAACTGTATGGGTTCCTGAGAAGGGGAAAGCCAACAGGACTGAAGAAGATGGTACTCACTTGTTTTGTCCTGCCACAAGGCACAACTCTTGCACTCTGCTAAGTTGGGGAATGTCAGTGTCATCAGTCCTTCTCACACAGACTCCCTGACAGTAAGGGTTGCTACTTTTTTTCCCTGAGAGTTCTCCTGTGCTTTTAATTACTGTGGACCAGGCAGAAATTAAACAATATCATAGGAGTCATACAGAATTAAAATAGTGGGTACACCAATCTTATCCTCCAACTGTCCCAATTGGGGCAGTCCCAATTAATCCTCTCCTGTTTCATTTTTCAAGATGCTTTTAAATGTTGCTGTTTCTCTCTCTTCCTCCTACTATCCACCTTTGTCTTCAGCTTATTTCAGTTGCTGCAGACTAAGTCCAAAGTGCAAAGGCAATATCCACTCAGCTCAGCAAAGGAGGGGAGGGAATGGGAGCTTGCTGTTCCTAGTAGGCTTAGGCAAGAGCAAATGGCTGCAGCCCCTCCTAGTTTTGTCTGTTCTTCCTCATTAATAACTTCTGCTATCCTGACCACATCTGATGTTGCTTGGCAACATGTGTCTCAGTTTTCATCTGTGAAACGTTGGAGGGTACATTATACTGTATATGTTTTCTATTAAAGATTGAAGCTATTTCCCTATGATGTCGCAGTCCCCGCTATAGAGACAGAATGGCAGTGGTTCGCGGGTTGTTCTTTCACACATAGTTGTTGCAGTCCCACTGACATCCCACACCCAGCCATCATGATTGCAGGATATTTGCTTAACAGAATAAATCCATCAAGCGCCTGCGATCGTGTGATGCTCCCATCCTTACCAGCCATGTGGAAGGTCAAGAAGTGCGATGGAGGTGCTTCCTTCCCCAGTGCAGCATGGGAAAGAACTCGCCGCATGGTAGAGGCAGACACGTGGCGCTGATGCTCCCTTCCACAGGGAGCCAGTCAGGTGCAGAGGAAAGCATTCCTGTCATGCTCTCTTCCTTGCAAAGGTGCTGCTGGGATCATGATGGGAGGACAATGGGATCAGATAATGTTCAGAAATGGCCTCATTTTCATTATGTGATACACGTAGCTAAGCTTCATTCCAGAGAAAGTAAATCATACTCTCAGAAAAGAAGCAAGTAGCTATGGCTGGTGTCTTCCATTTCACTGGAATTCACTCCAGGCTTTAGTCTGGACTTGAAATGAGCTATCCAAGGAACTGAATGCATTTTGGTGATAGAGTTTAGCATGTTGGCTAGCAATCTTAAGGCTCAGATGAAAAGCCAGGGTAGATTCACAACACCCACCAACTGTAAATAGAAACAAGTTGCTACTAATTTAAACTCATGGATTTCAAAGCATGTCTAAATTTACCAAGACTTAAAGTATAGTTTTAAAAAAACTTAACTAAAAGTATAGCTTTTAAAAAACCACCACAATATATCACAAATTGACATTTCCAGAGGAGTCCATATCTTAATATTCAGCATGACAGTTTTCTGATGCCGTATTTCCATAATATTGATGCAATTCGTGGATGACAACAGTGTATGAGAAAACAATGCAATGTTTGTGTCTAAGAATACTGACAGCATCATGCCCACAAATATGTTAAACAAGGGGTGCATGTTAACATAGCTGAGATTTGAATTTTGTCTTTAACAGAGGCAGCTTGGTTGTTACTATCATACGCAGATGCTTCTGGAAAAATGAGCTGGCTTAGTGTGTTTGTGTGTATGTGCATCTGTGTGTGCACATCCATGTGTGTGCTAGGTTGGATCACAGTCTATCTAGTCCAACATTCTGTTCACATACTGACCAACTGGTTGCCTGTGGGAAATTACCTATCAGGGCGTGAGTGCAATTGTAACTTTCATTGGAAATTCCGCTGCAGTCAGCATACAGAGGAATAATTTGATACTGCGGATAATATCACCATCTTTTTTTAAAAAAATATTTTTATTATAAAAAAGGAGAAGAAACACAAAAAAACACACTGAGAAAACAAACATAAAACAACTTGCAGTGTATGCAAAAACAATCTAGAAACATGCTAACACACATGGGTACAAATAACTGTGATAATACATACCAATTACATAGTTAACAAAAAGGAAAAACAAGGAAACTTCCCCCTTGAGTGAGGTACAACATTATTATATACTCAAAATATCATAAAGTAAACCTCCCCATACTAGAAAAGGGAAGACTAATTCTTCTGATTATCTCACCTCGAGAACAATCTCTGGTTGTTTAGTTACAATATCATTGTCAAGAATAAATTCTCGTTATCTTCAAACTTAGTATTATTGGTATTCCTTCACGGCCCTAATCTATCAGAACAAACCAATCCACATCTAAACTTCTTCTTCTTTTTCCACCTCCCTCCATAACATTATCAGAGGAGTAACAACCAATAATTTTAGAAATGTGAAAAATAAATTGTATCATTCCTACTTTAACTTAAGAAGATACGATATTTCTGAGATATACCATGTTCTCCCATTAAGTATAAATGAAAATCAAAAAAATAAAACAAATAAACCCGATAAAATCACTCCAAAATACTCAGGAATGGAAACCATTGTTTGAAATTTCCTTATTTTGAAAAAACACTGTAAACAACTCCCAGGCCTTATAAAATTTACTGTCCATCTTATTTTCCAGTCTGTAAGTCATTTTGTCCATCTGTGCTATTTCTATGACTTTTTCTAACTATTCATCAGCCGTGGGGATGTAAGTCGATTTCCAGTGTCTAGCATAAACAAGTCTGGTTGCCACAATCAGATGCCATGCTAATCTTTTGGTACAGAAATCCATATTCCCAATAGAAAAAATTCTGGCACTAATTCAATTTTAAATTTCAAAGTTTTATTGCATATTAGCTCTCATGGCATACCAGAATTTCTGTGCTCTGTCACATCACCACCACAGATGATAAAAGAGCCCACTTGATCTCCACATTTCCAACAATGGTTGTTCATATACTTATTCCTTTTTCCTAATCTGCTGGGTGCCAAATGCCATCGATACACCATCTTTAAGATATTCTCTTGAAGGGCATAAGATCTTGAGTATGACATATTATTTTTCCAGACTGTTTCCCAATCTTCCAAGAGGACATTGTGGTTTAAATCTTTGGACCAGGCTATCATGGAATCTTTAACCATCTCTTCCTCTAAGTTGTAAGTTAGCAACCTCTTATACAGCCTTGAAAGTAAATGTTTTTCACCTTTTAACATAAAATCTTCCAGTTCAGTTAGTCTCAATTCCACCTCTTCAGCTTGTATGTCTTTCTTAAATCTTTCTCTTATTTGCATATAGGGAAACCACTGTATATGAAATCCTTCCTCTTTTAACTGTTGTTGATCTTTCAATAAAACGGAATCCCCAATTTGTTTTAACAAATCATTATAAGTCAACCAATTGCCATGTCTTCTCAATTCCGTGATAGAGAGTGCCTCGAGCGGTGAGATCCATTATGGCTTTTTAGGAATAAAAAAAGGTTTGTACTTTTCCCAAACAGTGAGGAGTGCCTTGCGTATTACATAATTTTTAAAGGACTTTTGAATTTTCGCTTTACCATACCATAGGTATGCATGTCAGCCAAAATAGAGATCGTGACCCTCTAATGCTAATAGTTTCCTGTTGTCCAACAAGATCCATGGTTTCATCCAGGCTAGGCATGCAGCCTCATAATATAGACCTAAGTCTGGTACTGCAAAGCCTCCTCTATGTCTTGTATCCATCATCCATTTGTATTTCATTCTTGGTTTCTTCCCATTCCAAATAAATTTAGAAAGATCTTTTTTACACCATTGGAGCCACTTCCTGGGGATTGTAACTGGAATCATCAAAAACAGAAAAAGTATTTTGGGAAGTACACTCATTTTTATGTCTGAAATTCTACCCATTATGGAAAGATCCAACTTTTTCCACATTTCCAATTTCTTTTGAATCTGAGCCCAAGTCCTTTGATAATTATTCTTGAACAAATTATTATTATTGTTGGTCAGTTCTATTCCTAGATATTTTACTTTTTGGACACAATGAATAACTGCTTTCCTTTCAATCAATTCTTTCTCAAAGGGTTTTACATTCTTCAAAAGAATCTTAGTTTTTGCTTTATTAATTTTAAAACCTACCAGGTGGCCAAATTTGTTTAAAAGTTCGTTAACTCTAGGAATTTGTGGTAGAGGGTCTTCTAGAAAAAGTACCACGTCATCTGCAAATGCCTTATATTTAAATTGATCTTACCCAATCTTAACTCCTTGGATAGAATCTTCTCTCTTTAGTTGTCTTAGAAAAACCTCCAACATCAATATGAATAAGAAAGGAGACAGTGGACAACCTTGTCGAGTTGCTTTTGAGATTCAGATACTTTCTGAAGAGTCACCATTAATAATTATACAGGCCTTTTGTTAAGTATAAATTGCCTTTATCCAATTTGTAAAGGTCTCACCAGATTCCATACTTTTAATAACTTTTATGATAAAAGACCAATTTACATTATCAAAGGCCTTCTCTGCCCCAAGAAAAATGAGAGCACCTTTTTTTCATTGTGTGACTCATAAAATTCTAACATATCAAGCACTGTGCGCATGTTGGATCTCATCTGTCTTCCTGGAATAAAACCACTCTGGTCTTCATGTACGTAATCTGGCAAAATCTTCTTCAAACGGTTTGCTAAAATAGACATAAAAATTTTATAGTCCATGTTTAGAAGTGAAATAGGTCGAAAATCTTTACATGTTGGAACAGTAAGATCATTCTTTGGAATCAATGTTATATTCACTCCTATCCAGCTTCTTGGAATTGACCCCGCATCCATTACAGAATTCATCATTACTTGCATGGGTTTCATAAGCTATTCTTTAAAATGCTTGTAAAAACTGGCAGTTTAACCATCCAGCCCTGGAGCTTTGTTGGGTTTCGCACTGTCTATTGCCTCATTAATCTCGTTAATAGAAATAGGTTTATTCAACATCTCACAGATTTCCTGAGATATTTTTGGAAGGTTTTGAGAAAGGAGATACTTTTCCATGTCAGGTATATCTTTAAGGGTACCGGTCTGATACAATTTTTGAAAATAATTACGAAGCACTTTCTGTATTTCTCTAATATCTGTAACTATGCGATCTCCTTCCTTAATCTGAATAATTAACCTTTTTTTCCCCCTCCTTCCGAATCTTGTACGCCAACCAGCATCCAGGTTTGTTTGTGTGTTCAAATTGTTTTTGTTTCAACAAGTGAATCTTTTTTTCGATTTCTTCGAATATAATACCTCCATCTTGACTAGTAACCATTGCTGGATCTAACCTCCATGACTGCAATCCCCCTCTTTTAAAGAAATTCAAGTTGACAGCCCTAACTACATCCTCTAAGAGTGAATTCCACAATTTAAGTGTGCAAAGTATGAAGAAGTATTTCCTTTTATGTGTCCTGAGTCTCCAACTATTCATCTTCATTGTTATGTAGTTGTTGTTGGCGGTGTTATGTGCCTTCAGGTTGTTTCTGACTTATGGTGACCCTAAGGTGAACTTATCATGAGGTTTTCTTGGCAAGATTGGTTCAGAGGAGGATTGCTATTGCCTTCATCTTAGGTTGAGAGAGTGTGACTCACCCCAGGTCACCCAGAAGGTTTCTATGGCTGAGTGGGGATTTGAACCCTGGTCTCCTAGACTCCAAGGACAACACTCCAATCACTAGACCATACTGGCTCTTTTCAGAGTTACGAGAAAGTGCATAGGCATATACATATGTATATGACACTTCATAAAATAATTGAGTAGGGGATTGGACCTGATGGTCCATAGAGTTGGAACTCTATGGACCATCAGGTCCAATCCTCTGCTCGATGCAGGATCTCCAGCTAGAGCCTGCCCAGCATGTAACTGTCCTGCCTTTTTTTTTTTTTTTTTTTTGACACCCAAAGGAGACCTCACTACCTCTCTAGGCAATTGGTTCTATTGTCAAACCACTCTGTCAAGTTCCTTCTAATCTTCCAGTGAAATCAACCCTTCTGTAATTTCAAACCATTAGTCTTAATTCTACCCTCTGAGGCAGCAGAGAATAAACCTGTACCCTTCTCTTTGTGGCAGTCCTTGAGGTGCCGTCATGTTTCCCTCAATCTTCTCATCACCAAACTGAACAGCTCCTTCACCCTTTCATCTTTTGTTTTGTTCTCCACACTTCTTACAACCCTTGTTCTCTGCACTCAGTCCAATTTCTCAATGTTCTTCTTAAAATGAGGCACCCAGAATTGAACACAGTTCTCCAGGTGAGGCCTGACCAGTGCAGAATATAGTAGAACTATTACTTCCCTCAATTTGGAAACTATACTTCTAATAACACAGGCCAAGATAGCATTTGTCTTCTTTGCTACAGCATCACACTGCTGGCTCATGTTAAACTTATAAGCAACAATAATACCAATGTTGATTTCATATGTATGATTGCTGAGCCAAGTATCCCCCATTTTATACCTGTGCATTTTGTTTTTGTGCCCTAAATGCAGAACTTTGCATTTGTCTCTGTTGCATTTTGTTTTACTAATTTAAGCCTATTTTTCTAGTTTTCAGCCCATTTTTCTAGTTCTGTTCCCTGTCTTCCAAATTTGACCAAACATAGTCAGATTATTCACAAGGTCTACCCAATATAGCTCACCAGTTACTGGTAAAAGCAGAATAGAGTGGTAGGGTCATTCAACAATGGGCAAATATATGTAATGCAATTCATGTGTATGTGTGGCATTGTTCATTGAATAGCACAGAATACTGATGCACAAACCAGCAGCACTCATACAGATTTATAATCCTTTCTGGACATTTGTGGACTTCTTTTCTTTTGTATGTGTGTGGCAGCTAAAGAACAATTAGGCACATCTTATTTGCTTATAATTACTCAAATATATATTGAGAAGACATATTGCAAAAGCACTAGAAACAGTGGTTCTAATCTTCATTCATTAACTTTTTGCCCATGCAGGAATAATTTAATTCACAGATGGAAATGTCACGTTATTATTGTACACAGATAGACACGGTCTAAAAATTTTAGTGGGTTGCATTGGTGAGCTGTTCATTTTTCCAATACAAGATTGTGAATTTGTGATACATACTTGGGTTATGCAATATCCTATTGGTAGGCAAAACAAAAGGGATATTTTACAGTTTGGAAAAGTTACTCTTTTGGCTTACAGTTCCCATAACTGCAGAGGCAGTAGGGCCAAATTACATTGGCTGGACAACTATGGGTGTTGTAATTCAAATGATTCATTTTCTGTTAATAGACTATTCATCACTGTTGATAGACATAGTTTTATGAGCTGTGACCAGAGAATCACACATAGCTTAGACCGACCAAAATCAATAGGGCTCTTTAGTCATGAACCATGATAAATACAAGTCCCATCAGTTTCAAAGAGTCTGAGTCTGAGTATATCCAATCCCATGAATCTAACTCAGAAGTTCACCAGATTTTGTTGGACTACAGCTACCTGAATTCTGGGAGATGTAGTCCAGCAATCTCTGGGGACACAAGACTAGGAAAGACTGGATTTATCCACCTTTAGATCTATTAAATTTTGGTTCATTGTTATGTAGTATGGCAGCAAATTCCAGGTATTTGTGATACATACGTTTACTACTTGATATTAAAAATAAGCCATGTGAAATATGAAAGGAAAGGTCTTTTTTGTGAGGAGATCACAGTCATGTATTTATTTTTTTAAAAAATGATACTGATTTTTGTTCAAATGGGAAAGTTAAATTCGGAAAAGAGTTTCCACAAGAGACCAGTATATAAGAGACCAGTACAATTATTCATGTTATGCAGGAAGAAAGTTTTCATAGTTCTGAGAAAGAGACTTGTGTGCTGTTCAAACATTGTTCAGATACAGAGTTGCCTCTGACTAAATTTACAACCAATTTTGTTATTTCTTGTTATTTTTCTAAATGTCTCCTCGGCTTCCTAGTCCAATCTCTTTTACCCCTCCAGTTTGCTGTCCTGTTACGACTGAAAGCCGAGTGTATGGAATTATTTTCATCACTGTTTTCTTCATCGAATACCACTGAGAACGCCAGGTTACCCAAATAATACCATTGTCACGTCCACTTGGACCTGCATCTTTCTCAGTGTATGTGCCACCTAAAATGCAAGCAACACCATAATACATAAATAAATTCTGTGAGATATTTTCTACACATTTTGAAGAATGATATCAACTATTTCAGGCAGAACTTGGAAAAACTACTTTTTTTACTACATCACCATCCTGGCTAAAGGCTGCTAGAAATTGTAGTTACCAAAGAAACATTCTCATGTTCTGATTTAATGTTGCTAGCCTTCCTGCCACCAGTATTTTAAAAGATTTCTGGGGCATACACATAGGTTCCATTGATTTCAATGGGACTTTAAGTGAAACCTACACAAATGTTTGTTTTATTTCTACGCTGCATGGGATATGTGCTTTCAAAACATCAATTAACCAGTGAAACCTATCATATCTAGATTCTTCAGCGATGTTAATGGAAGCTTTAAGCATCAGGGAAATATACATATTGGCTATGGTCAGATAATTTAATTCTTTAATTCTGAAGTGCATGATTAAGCCAAATTTGGTATTTTTATGTTGCATTGATTAGACATGTACTCAATCCTTCCCACTGAAATCAGTGCATTTAGTAGCACTATCCTTTTAATGTTTGCTCAGACTTAAGTCCCAATATATTGAAACTGCTTTGAACTGTAATGAAACTTTTTTGGACTATATCTTTTATGTTTAATCTTACATTCTTACTCTTACGGAAGGAAAGGTAGAATGCATTTAGGAGGCACATGGGGGCTACCACACAGTGAATTTTACCTTTTTGTGTATGTGGTAACTTTCTAGCTCATATTAAGCAAATAGTAATAATTTTCTGGCTCATAATAAGCAAAGCTGTTTCCCAAATTTGTTGGGAAACCCCTCAACTTATTCCAAGCCAATATGAGGAGCCAGCTCTACCATTAGAAAGAAACGGGCCATTTCTGCACTACACTGTTATAATGCTGTTATTCCACTTTCAACCTCTTGTGGAATTCTGGGATTTGTAGTTTACTGAGGCCAAACAGCTCTGGCTGAGAATTCTAAATGCCCTTCCCTAAACTGCAAATCCCATGATTTCATAGGAGGTTGAAAGTGGAATAATAGCATTACAACAGTGTAGTGTGGAAAGGGTCCACATCAAGAAACAGATAATGGAGAGCAAGGCCATTTCTGCACTAGCCTGTTATAGCGCGATGATTCCACTTTCAACATCCTCTGGAATCCTGGGGTTTGCAGTTTCGGGAGGGGCCGTCCCCTCCCGAAACTGCAAACCCCAGGATTCCAGAGGATGTTGAAAGTGGAGTCATCGCGCTATAACAGGCTAGTGCAGAAATGGCCCAAGAGTGGCAGCTCCCTGACCATTCTCATATATTAGAAGACAAAGGCCATTTCCACACTACACACTATTCCAGTGTTATTACTCCACTTTCAATTTCCTGTGGAATTCTCAGGCTTGTAGTTTGCTGAAGCCAAAGAGCTCTCTGGCTAAGAATTCTAAATGCTCCTCCCTAAACTGCAAACCCTAGGATTCCATAGGATGTTGAAAGTGGAATAATAGCACTACAACAGTGTAGGGCACAAATGGACAGAGCTATGCTTGCAATGTGTCTTGTAGCCATTCAACTAGCCTGTTACCCTCTGGTGTGGTGGAGGATGCCATTCGTTTGCCAATAAGATTCAGCTACCACTCCATTTGGCTTTTGTATGTGAAATGGAGTGAGGAAAAATCTTTTCTTTGGTTTAGGTAGAAAAACATCTTGGGGAAGCCCTGCTAAAGAGATGCAGAGGGGTGTTTTCCTCAAAGCAGAGCTGAAAAGAGTCAGATCTTCCTTTTGGTGAAGGAGTTCTACAACTCAGAAAGCTTGGTCCTGAACTATCAAAGAGTGCAGTGGAAGATGTGGAATAGAGCTTCTCCTAAATGCTTGAGCATCCCAGAAAGCTCATATTATTACCTTGATAATATTTGCCATTGAGATGGGCTGCATGACACCTGTTCATCCACCAGCCAGATCCATCCTGCTCAGCGCAGTTGCCATTCTCATATCTATCATTATCGCTGTCATACGTGCTGAACTGCATGCCATTGTGAGAGGTAAACATTTTGTCACTTGCATCTTTTTTAAACTCGAAACCATCAAAGGCATCCCCGGCCTCACCACCAGCAAAGAAGGCATAGGTCATACGATACTTGTCTTGTTCATCTCCCACTTTGAAGTGGGCATAATCTGCATAGCTGGGGAAAGGCAAAAAAAAAAAAGTTAAAAATCCTAAGTTAGCAGTGCATATTTTCTCTGCTTTTCATTTCCTGATACAGACAAGGTCAGTTGCATTAAACGATGCAAGCATTTCAGGGTTGATTTCTGCAGGTCTACAAATACACAGCAGTCATTTGCACCATACCACAATGCCAACAGAGACAGAGCAGAAGGGACATTTTCCATCACTGCAGTTACTACTGGATTGAGAGAGCACGTGTGAACTAACTCTGGATCATACCACCATGCACAAAATTTGATCTCTGCTTCTATCATTACTTGTGTTATTTTAGTCAAACATAATTATCCTTTTTATCTACCACAATATTGCAAAAAAAAATAATACTTGGACATGGCAGTGGTTTTTCATTAGTGTGGAATAGATATATGTTTGGAATATTTCATTGGTTTCTGAAAATAAGGTTTTCTGATTGATGTAACTTCCTTACAATCTGAATAGCATTTTATATTGGATTGAATACCAACTAAATAATGAATTATCAAGAGTGCACAGGAAATATCAAATAGGATATGAACAACAAGGAAAATTAATTTGTTTTCAGAAGTACATTCCAAAATGGAAAATCTAATAAGGACTGCTGGGAAGAAGCCCATTTCAGAGGACCCAGGAAGTGGCAGAATCTATAGAAGCCAACAACAGTTGACTTTTTAAGATTAACAACTTCAAATATTGGATACAGGCAGAAGGAGAAAAAGGTATATAGCACTGTATAATATGCTGGGCTGCTCTTAGTAAGATAAAGACTGTATGTGTAGACTTTGACTTATAAACCACAGGAGAGGTGAAAAAGAAAAGGGGGTGCCAGGAGGTTGGACCAAAATGGTCTTGGCCAGACCTCAGGATTTCACAGTTGCATTCATAAACTGAGATTGCACAACTTTTTCAGCATGGAGGAACACATCTAATGGTATCTGCTGGGGTGCTGCAGCTGCATACATATGCACACACATGCTACTAGTGCTAGGAAAACAACCGTCTTTGGGGTGGGATATTGGGAGAGATTTGCACTGACCCAATCCTAGCCACCAGAATCTGCATGTCTCACCTCAGCTCAGCTGATCAATTGGGTCACAGCTTGTGCATCCTTGGCATGAACTCTGGACGGTCAAAGTTTGTTAAGTCTGGCAGCTACACAGTACTACCACCATTTGATAAGTAGCCAGAAAGCACACAGCTCTTGTTGTTGTGGTATACCATTCTGGCAAAGTCACAGGACAACAGCGCTGCTATTGCTACTGTTCCTATTAATTCTTGGGACTGGTTGCATGAAGCAGAGTTTCCAGCAGCTTCAAAACTTTTTAATGATCTCAGAAAGGGAAATTGTTTGGTACTATGGTAAGGAAATATCCCCAATGTGTCCCTGGTCATAACCACAATAGAGGCTTACTGAGCTGCCTTGAATGTGCAGTTAACAAGCAATGATTTGACCTGTTCTTAGCATGACAAATGTGCCATACCAACTGAAGAAATCTTATGCATGGCATACCTTTTTTGGCCACTCCAGTCCTCTAGCTCTACTCGCAAGGCATATGGTATAGAAGTTTGGCTAGTTATTAAATGAATCTTTTCATTTCCCAACCAGAATTCTGTCTGGTCATTTGGTGACAGGTGTCCAAATCCTTCTTTGTACTGAATCCAGTTTTTGTTAAAATCTTCACTACCATCAAGCCTCTGGTAATAAATAAAGGGAGATTAATAGATAAAGAGAGTTTTAGAATGATTTTCATTTTGTAGAATTGACGTTTTTCTGTACATTTCAGGTTAAATCCAATTGTTAGTTCCAACTGGAGTGGACCTATGGCATAAGTGGAACTTAATGCTGACTTACCATGTTTTAAGTGATTCAGTGGGCTTATTCAAGTTGAGACTAACTGGATTTAGCCTTAAGCATTCTATTCTATTCTATTCTATTACACACAAATAGTTCACAGACTACCTACCCTCTGGAAAACTGTCCATCCATTGCCCAGTGTATCAATTTCACAGTACACCAGGAATTGTTCCATGGCTTTCAGAGGTTTGATGAAGTAGAGACCACTTTGCCTGCCACCTTTGTTTGCAATGTCTTGGCAATCTATAATAAATACATAGGAAAAACATTCAGTCCATTGTATTCACATTTCAGCTAAGTAATACTTTAAAAAATGTCTTCCTAGTAATTTTTTATTTCATTTTTATATTGTTCTTTGCTCAAGGCAACATTCATTATGTGTTCCCTTTCACTTTACTATCACAACAATCCTATGAAGATGGTTAGGCTGAACAAGGGTTTGAACTAAAGTCTCCCTGTTCTATGTCCAACATTCTATCCTCTAAGCCACACTAGTTATATACTGCTTTAGCTACTTACTATAAAATTCACAGGAATAAAAGATTTCAAGATTATTGTCAACATGGTTTGCACAGTGCAATGTACTATTTAATATCTATCTCAGCTAGGTTCGTATTTTAGGTTCTTGAAGCTATATTCTATGTAGTAACGACTCTTGTTTTCTTCTTGACTCAGAATGTGTGCCGGTCTTCAGTATGGGGCTGCAGGACTTGTACATTAATTTAAACAAACTAATTTGGTTGACAGCATGAGCATATCTTCAACACTATATGCAGGCAACAGGGACAGACTGCAATTTTTGTTGGTTGGTGCACCTTTGTGAAGGTTTTTGAATAAAGCATGGAAAAATTACATCTTTGGACTACGCATAGACTTGACGAGAGGGAGATTCTGGAAGTTTTAGCCCCCGAAAGCAACTTTTCCAGGCTCTGCTGGAATTCTGGTATTCAAGTGCTAATGGCTGCTTCTGCATGATCAGTAGATGTGCAGAAGAGTAAAGGACTATGAACGATGATGAAGATAGTGATGATGATGACAATAACAATGATGATGACAACAACAGTGACAACAAGGATGTCATTGGTATGGATACTAGTCTGCTAGAACACTTTGTCAGAATGTTAACACGATGGAGCCAAAAGCACCCCCTTTCTATAAAAATTGACAGTACTACAATTGTTTGCCTTTGTATTCCAGAGCATGGAAAAATAACTGCACTACACCTCCTGTGCCAGCTGGAGAATTTTGAGCTCTGTGATTCAAAAAAGTAACTTTCTCCAAGCTCAGAAATTAACATTTCAATCTGAAGATGGCAGCACAATGCTTTCAGTGATCATTATTTACAGTAATTTGGGAGGGGGACATGTTTCTGTCAGGGCTTTGAACATCTCAATTTGGAGAGAAAACTGTGAAACAGAAACTATGTTATAAGTATACATTTAAAATAAAAGTTTTTTCCTTGTCAATCTTACCTCTTCCAGTTAATTCCTGTATCTGGACAGTGTCTTTACATGGCTGCTGACACTGTGCCTCAAGTTGGGCAGTCTTCTGCTTTAACTGTTGGATCTTGTTATTGTTTGATACGATTATGTCTGTCAATTGTCTGGAAATTAAAACAGTGATACCGTACAGATTTATTAGAACAAAAACTGATGGAGCAAGGTCTGCTCTGACCGCTGTTCCACATGTGCACTGAATATATGGAAGCAAAAGTGGGATGCCTGGTTGCAGCTGGCTGCTCTGATGTCAGTGGAGTAGTGAATCCATTCTGAACTTTAAAGAAGCTATCGAAGATGCCATCTGTCCTAAAGGTACAAGATCCTGTCTGATCTTGGAAGCTAAGCAGGATAATCCCTGGTTAGTACTTGGGTGGGAGGCTGCCAACAAATACCAGGTGATATAAGTTATATTTCAGAGGAAGAAACTGTCAAAACCACCTCTGAGTATTCATTGCCTAAGAAAACTCTATGAAAAATTCATGGGCTTGCAATAAGTTGATAGGCAACTTGAAGGAATACTCACACACTGAAGATGCCAAATCTGTTCTGAGGGTAGGGTGAAACACCCTGTCTAGCCCCTTTAAAGTTCAGAGTAGGTGCTGAACCAGCACCCCATTGATATCAGATCCACTAGTAGCTTCTAATCTTGCTTCCTCTCTGTACATGATCTATTAACTTTGGACTGAATATACAGAGCTTGGGGAGGGGCTACCGAAGAATTGCCTACTCCTCCCTCCATAAATTTAGGATGCTTATGAATGTCTCCATTCTTTTCAAATCAACTCCTATTTGCTTATACGTGATGCAAGAATAAGAACACTAAGCATGATGATGAAATGGAGATACCAGGAGATACTTTCTGAGTATCTAGAAAGGCAGAAAGGTTGGGAACTGACCTTGGGGCAGTCACTATTTCTCAACCTAACAGAGTTATGGTGAGGGCAAAATGAGGTGTAAGGAAGAACCTTGAACTCACTCAAAGAAAAAGTGGAACAACAAGCAAGCAAGCCAACATTCTTATTCTCTTGATATTGATGTTGTTTTTTTACCCTGAATTCTTTGAGCAGAGCAAGTGTACATGGTTAAAAAATAAATCATTAACTTTTATTTTAGTACAAATCCTGGCTGACTGATTTAGCCGATTACACAAACTATGGCTTTTTGGATGCACAAAAATCCTCTGGTGTATGCTGATTCTAACCACATTTACTCAAATATAACCTCGGGTGTCTTCACTGAGGCTTGCTTCCAATAAGGATAATTGTATGGGATTGCAGCAAAGCAGGCATTCCCGTTGGTGGATAATAAATTAATTACAGGTGGTAATTATGCAGTTCCCTCAAACAACACAAGCACATTCTTTTATTAGCAGAGCTTTGGAGGGGCAAATGAGACAGCAAACCATGTGAAAATAAACCATGTATTATTATTGTTTCTGAAGCAATAATAATAGGTACATACTGTATTGTATTTTCATGGCCCACAACAGTGTTTTCGTATCTGATGATTTCATCAATGATTTCTCTGGATTTCTGAGTATAACCTGGAATCACATCTGTAAAACAGGCACAAAATTTTTCACAGAATATTATGATACAATGTTGACTACACTGGGAAATAAAGTCAAGCTATGCCATAGTGGCTTCTGAGTTCTCACTTGGCTGAGCAGTGGGGCCTGGGATGTGCACTTGTCTGATCTGTTGGATCAAATGTTCCGTTAAATCTGAATCATTGGAGATATGCTGCAAGGCGTGTTCAATCACCTGGAGCGCTCGATCCACTTCAGGGTGATATCTGTTCAAGAAATCTGCAATGCCACATGTTGTGGGGCAAAAGCTGCCCTATAACAAAAGACAACACTCAATTATATTAAACAAGAAGGCATATTTAATCATCCAGAATTTTTTTCCCTCCCTGCTACATATATAAACACTGGAGAAGATTAAATATTTTTGCAACATTGGAGATCTTGGTGAATCAAACATAATGACAAAATAGTGTATTTCAAATATCACACAGTCAGTAGCCAACTTAAAAACTAATTATATACTTCAATAACAGTTTCATAATCTTTCCAAGCAATAATGTGCCTGCAATCAATATACTAATAAACAGAAGGAAAATAATAACACAAATAATTGACTTACAAATCGTTCGTCCAGGATGCAGCAGTTATCCTGGGTGGCAACATACTAAGTTTAAAAGAGAGAAAAAGAGAGAAATGCCAATTTCAGTGGTTTTTGCTACTTTCCTGAATACTTTCATCATTTAAAAAGAAAACCCAGATAATTGCTCTATAAGGCTACACTTACTGCAGTACAAGTAGAAAAGAGGGAAGACAGAAGAGCCAACCAGATGTTGAACTTTAGTCTCATTGTGTCTGTAGCTCTGTGAGCTTCCAAATGCTGAACAGGCAGTGCTTAATCAATGCTGTGCTGTGAGCTTCTGAGGTCTGGTCTTGCTTCCTAAACTGCACAGCGGCAGCTTAAGGAATCAGGTGGCACATAGTGGGTGGACACAGTGTTGTAAATAAGTGGGGATGGTGTAGAGGAAGGGCAGCCTCTTCCTGAGCTTTGTGGGGGCGTTTCCCGGATTTGATGGCTCTTGCTCTTCCCAGCCATGTATTTGTCACCCTCTGGCCCAGCCCACAGCTCCTGCTTTTCAAGGAGGGGGGAGATGTAGAAGAACAAGCTGATCTATACAGCAATCAATTCCAGTAATCATTTTGAAGAAATCTGACCTATATCCTTGGAGGATCAAAATGAATGAGGAGGAGGAGGAACACCTGGATGACAGCCATCTGCCAAGTTCAAACAGCTAAAAAGTGATTCCATTAGTGTGAAATGGCCCCTACCATTCGAGAACTACAGTGTTGTTATTCAAGGACTATTGTGTGGCCTTTTTCTAGTCTTGAGGTTTTTGAAGTGTTTCTCTGACCACCTTTAAGATTTGGAAAAGTCTATGAGTTTATAAGATTCATGAGGATGAGGCTCAGTGTTCTTAACCATGCATGTGGGATCATAAACAGGTCACTGAAAGTCAGGCCATTTCCACACTAGCCTGTTAATAGCGCTATTATTCCACTTTCAACATCCTATGGAATCCTGGGGTTTGCAGTTTCTGCAAACCCCAGGATTTCATAGAACGTTGAAAGTGGAATGATAGCGCTATAACAGGCTAGTGAGGAAACGGCCTCAGTGGCAGCATGGACAGTGTTTTTGAAAGCCAAAATAGACCTTTTATTTGTCATCTCACTGAATAGCAGGCACTGGGGGAGTTTATATCCCTCTTGTCACAGTCTTGATCTGGCTGTCCTCCATCCCTTACTGGTTATTGTTCCCAGTATCAGCCACACAAGGAAGATGACAATCACATGACTAACATCATGCCAAGTCTGACCCTGAGATGACTCCAATCTAACTTTGTAAAATGGCCCAGATCCTCCTGGAGAGGACTCCATAACCAAAAAGAATGAACCGTAAGATGAAGTCTCCCTGTTCCTTGTTGCTACTGCCAGTTGGGATAGGTGGAAAGGGACATGTTCGGGGAAGTGTGACTTATTTCCCTTTTGTCACATCATTGAAGGTGCAAAGCATTCTTTGAAGAATGTCAGTCCAGACAGCATTTTCTCCCCCAACCCCAAAAGAAATCAGCAATATTCTAACATTATTACTTATTTACTAAATATCCACCTCACCTTGCTTTCTGACAGTAATACCTGCAGTCACAACTCCAGGAAATTACTCTTCATTAGCCATCTGATAACAATGTTCTACAGGATGCACATGTTATTCAGGGCCTTTCTACTTCACACTGTTATAGTGTTATTATTCCACTTTCAACATCCTGTGGAATTCTGGGGTTTGTAGTTTACTGAGGTCAAAGAGCTCTCTGGCTGAGAATTCTAAATGCCCCTTCCCAACCTGCGAACCCCAGGATTCCATAGTAGAATAATGGCACTATAACAGTGTAGGGCAGAAAGGCCCATAGTCCAACACTCAGACCTATACACTGCACCAAAATATGGTGAATTCAAAAGCAAAAGCAAAAGCATCGCAGCAATACTTCTATTAGGCCAACCAAAAAGGCAGAGAACACATTGCTTAAACTTTGAACCTCACAGTCTTCCTCATCAGACAGGGATGTTAAAAGTCGCTTGAGGGGAAGAAATGTGATGATGGAGAGCCACAGAGCTGTATCTTTCTTGAAATGTTAAAGCTTAAGATTGTGGTGGAGGGAGATTTGGTGCAGATAAAGGCTATAGCCTTTGCTCACAACTTTTTTCTTTATTGTTAGAAACAAACACAATTCCTTTGAGATCTAGCCTGTATCTCCCCTGTGCAAGGATAAGATGGCTTGCTTTATTCTGCCTACAAAGTGGCTTGTAGCCCCTCATAGGACAGGTATACGTGCACCTTTTTGATTGGCCTGATAAAGGAATTGCTGCAATGTGCCTTTTGGATTTTGCTATATTTTTCTGTTAGAAAGTCATTCTGTGAAGAGGGAGCCTGCAATGAAAAGGTCTTAATTTTAATGACTTTCTGCTTGAGCAAGACTTCAGATGTAGGACAGAGTATGTGGTAGGGACATGGGAGGTGGTCCCTGGAGTACTCAATTCAAGACTTAGACCTACTTCTGCATTAGTCCTATATGTGGAGTGCTTAGACGCACTACACAGTTACAGCACTATTATTCTACTTTAACTGTCATGGCTGCATCCCATGGAATCCTGGGCTTTGCAATGTAGGGAAGGCATTTAGAATCTCCCTCAGGAGTTCCATTGCCTCTGAACAGACTCCAGACTCCAGGATTACATAGAATGGTCTCATGACAGTTAAAATGGGATAATAACACTATGATTGTATCATGTGAATGGGTCTCACATAGCAATCAGAGAGAATTTGGTAGTCAACGGGACTAAGATGACCTCTTTGGAAACTGCTTTGCCATCTTTTGATGTTGAGTTATCAACCTACTATCTAAATGGAAGATGGTGCAAAACTAAATATGTGAACTTTAGCTTTCATCCATCAATTCTGACTACTACAATGTTTTTTTAAAAAGGCACTACAATGTTGCCAACATATGAATTACACTGAAATTACATGGATACAAGACAAGAGCATTTAAGCTACTTTTAGTCTACTATTAAGCTGATTTTTTTAAAAAGACCATTCTGAATTCATGAAAAGGAGAAAGAGGGAGAAAAAAGGAATATGGCAGCACCTTTAAGACTAATTGGTTTTTATTTTAGCATAAGTATTGGTGGATATGAACCCACTTCTTCAGATGCAGTACACAGTGATCATGCTACCACAACTGTTTAAATATACTTTATAACTTGAGGCTTTAATATCACTTTGTACTACAATGAAGAAATGGATTTATATCCACCAAAGCTCATGCTAAAATAAGAATAAGTTTGTCTTAAAGGTGCTGCCACATTCCTTTTTTTCTCCCCTTACTTCTTCTTTTTTTTGCTGCAAGAGATTAACACAGCTATTTCTCTGAAAATTTCTGAATGTGAATACTTCTAATAAAACTGTAGAGAGCAAGCTGTGCCTCCCACATAACAATAAATTATTTGTATAAGATTATGGCCTAAATCTTATTGCTATTGCTGACCAGAGTAGAGCCATGGAAACAATGGGATTTACCAATATGTTGATTCACCATTCAACAACTGAATCTGTGGGTTTGCTCTAGTTAGGACTTTTGACAGAATTCCATTCTGTCTGATAAGCAGGTGATCGTAAGGACAGATGATATCAACTGTGTACAGTGATATATTATAGAACCCATTATGCCAGAATTTGCATATCAGAATTGCCATCATTTCTCCACTTCACTGTGCTAATCATTACATTAATTAGAGCCTAAAAGACATCAGTAGTTTATAACTAGGTTCTTCATCTTAGGCAACATCTTGAATGTATGCATTTAAAAAAATGTTATGCATGAAGCAGTCCTAACATGCAGTTAGATTCTAATATATTGGTAGAATCTTCTGTTTTTATCCTTCCTCACTAGCTATAATTAGTGAATCATGGGTGTCAGCAACCTTTGGATTTCCAGGTGTTTTAGATTACAAATCCTAGAATCCCTTACCAATGGTCATGCTGGTGTGGCTGATGGGGCTGTAGGCAAAATATTTGGAGGGCCAAATGTTACCTGTCCTTGATTTAATGGAATCATGGGACTAAACAGCCTTATGCTGCTCCTACGGCTGCCACTTTATTTATATTTACACATATTGAAAGCATGGATTGACTTTTCAGTAGTTCTGTATAGGATTTTCTGCACAATCACTTTCTGACACAACATATTATATACTAATACAAACCAAGGTACTTCTTACTCTTCTTTGTAATTAAGGGGTTGTAGTTCTGTTGATTCCAGAGAATGAGAGAAGGTGATACTCTGATACCTTCGACTTCAATTTATGTTGTGATACTTTGATACCTTCCACTTTCACATTTGTCTTGGTTTTACTCCTGTGACCTTAGACAAAAAAAATTCTTTTGATAAATCCTTTAAAGAATGGGCAATTTGTTTTTAGAGGACAAAATGATTTAGAGACTGACACAATTCATTTGTGAGGCTAAAAACTGGGTCCAATTGAGCAATTTTGACCTTCCTGTAGTTTGTTGACTGATTTCTCAAGAAACTGAATGATTAATACAAAGGGAGATAGAAGGAAGATTTCTTAAATCTAGATTATTGTGTTCCTTTCCTGACATGATAAGAAAGGTGAAAATAGTGTTTATTTAGGGTTTATTTTTAAAAAGGAATTGGCCAGTTAGTGCAAAAAAAAGTTTATGTCATATTTGTTATGTAAATGTAGAGTTGACTCAATATTTGTTAGCTTTTTTCTTCAAAGAAACATTGAAAAGTTATCCTAAATGTTCTAGCTGAGGTGAACATTCAAGTTGACAAAACGAGAGAACTGGGAAATGTCTCTGTGTTTATAGTGCATTTACAGAAACTGAGGTAATAGATGAGACACTTATAGAACATTTAAACAAGATCTGGATGTCAGCTTTGTTTATATTTTTACATCACAGCAAAGTTGGAACCTAAGCAAAACTCTGAGGTTTATAGGAACAGGGGAAGCTGCCTTTTCTCAGGTCAGGGTACTGACCCACCTAGCTCAGGACTGTCTGTAGTCCATCAGTGGTCAATAACCTTTGACTCACTCATCATGGAACTGGTGGTTTCCATTTAGTGGGGCAGACTCTGCTCTAGATTTTAGTCTAAACTTTAAGGGAAAGAAGCAGTTCATTTGACTGTTCTTAAAATTTGGACTAAAACCCAGAACAGACACTGCCCTGCTGACAAGGAAGCCTCCAACCACCACTGCTTTCTAGAAATGTTGGCATACAGCTTTCATGTATCCCATCCTGCACAGCTGGTGGTAAGGACCTGTAGGAGCTGTAGTCTAAAACATCTGGAGGGATGCCATTACTTACCCCAGTACACATCAAGTAGCAGCAGCTTTCCATAGCTTCAAACAAGAGGCCTTCCTAGCCTACCTAAAGATGTTAGGAACTGAGTGTAGGGGGAGGGGGTGGCATGAGACATTTCCAATGCATAGCTAACTATTTTGCTGCCTGAGAGAGAGTGAGGACAAGATGGTACTCATGGCTATTTATTTGTATATTTATTTCATTTATATGCTGACTTTCTCCCAGAGTGGGATCCAAGGTGGTTGAAAAAACATCTACTTTACAAAAATCCACCAGAGGCGAAGCTGAATCTAATCTCCAAAGGGCAACAGCAGGACCGCCTTATCCTACAATGAATCAATCACCTAAGGCAACATACTTCAGGTATATTGCCTGGCTACTATGACTTGGGCCATTTCCGCACTAGACTGTTATAGCACTATTATTCCACTTGCAACATCCTATGGAATCCTGGGGTTTGCAGTTTCGGGAAGGGCCAAGTAGCCCCTCCCTAAACTGCAAACCCCAGGATTCCTTAGGATGTTGCAAACCGACCAATAGTGCTATAACAGTCTAGTGCGGAAATGGCCTTGGATGTATCTGTTGGGAGGGTGCCATCTCCTGTTCTCCCTCAAGCAACAAAATGACTTGGGCTGACCTTGGACAACAAAGTAGCTCAGGGTGTTTTGGACAAACTGTGGTACACATACAATTCTATTCCTCACCACTTTGTTGTTGCCCCTCATCCCATAAGACTGGATGCCATATCTTGCTGCCTTACTCCATCCAATAGCAGAGCCAACCTGTTCTTTTAGTTAGGCAGTGACAACCTTCTCTGTTTCGTGTTTATTAATCAGGTTCCCAATGCAGCTTGCATAGTTCATTCATCATATTAAAAACACTTATGAAGTGCCTTTCTCTGATTTTATCTATACTTTTATAGGCAATTGATTGGAAGGATAACATTCCACATGCCATTTTCAGTCCTCTTTGGATATTATTTTTGGAGCAATGTTAGTGTTAACTTCCTTATCACTCAGGAAATCCTTGGGCCTTTCTGCACTACACCATTATAGTGCTATTATTCCACTTTCCACATCTTATGGAATCCTGGGGTTTGCAGTTTAGGGAGGGGCACGTGGAATTCTCAGCCAGAGAGCTCTTTGGCCTCAGTAAACTGCAAACCCCAAAATTCCACAGGATGCTGAAAGTGGAATAATAGCACTTTAACAGTGTAGTGAGGAAAGGCTCTTTGTCTGATAACATTACTTCAAAGTCGTGTATAGTTGAGAGTGATGAAGCTGTTGCATCAGTAGCAGACATATTGATCAATCCTATAATTTAAGTGGCCCAAAAATCATACACGATTCATTGTCAGTACTGACTTTACCATTACCCATTGGGGTTTCATTTCTTCTGTAAAATAACTCACAACAGAAATATGGGGAAAATATATCCAAGAATATCCAGGACTTCAGGCCCAAATTTTTAAAGAACTAAACAGATGGGAATTTCTAGCAAGTGCAGTTCCTTCAATTATTGCAGCATTGTGAAGAAGCAAATTTTTCTTGATGATTATATCATCAACTCTATAGGGTGCATGATAATTAGCAGTCCTACTTGGTGATGTGAAGTATATCAAAGACCTGCTCCAGTTAATCCTAATTTCAATTCTATTTATCTGGGCCCAACTTTTAGACATATGCTACTTACAAGTGGTTAACTCTGAGTGGATTGTGCATTAAATAAAAATGCATTTAGCATAGTTTAAGGTGCAGAAAATGCACGAGTGAATGAAAACATTGATATGTGTGCCATATTATATTACCTTTATCTTCCTTAAATGAGATAGTAGGAGAAGGTTCAACTAAGTCCAACACCCTACCCATACAAAATTTGACAGTTAAACCAACCCTGACAAGAGGCTGTCTAATCTCAGTTTAAAAATCTTCAAAAAATGAGAGTCTACCATTTTCCAAGGTGGTCATTTTCAGTGACACTGAAAATAGTGGTCTGTGGACCAGTGCCAGTCTGCAAGCCATTGGCTGGAGGAGACTTTTTGGAAAGAACAAAACAATTAATGGGGACAAATATGGTACTAATCCCTGGCACATATAGGAGAAATACTGCTGATCCCCACAACAACCAACAAGAAAAGCACTGGTCTGTTCTATCGTCAAGCAACTCTTATTGTTAAAGTTCTCCTAACGCTTAGTTCAAATCTCTTATCATGTTATTTGGATCCATTGGATAAAGTCCCACCCTCTGCAGCAGGAGACAACAAATTCAATTCATCTTCCCTACGGCAGCACTTCAGATATTTAAAGATGGCTATCATATCACCTGTTAATATTTTTTCTTTTCCATGCTAAACCTTGCATCATTAACATTTGCAAACCTAGATAGGTATTTCCAAAAATGAAATATCTTTCTATGCCAGTATATAAACTTGATTTCTGTCACTATACATATTCCATAAACAAAATACATGAAATGTACAAGAATCATTGAATTGCTTGCGCTGTTGTATCAAATAACTGTATTTCATGTTTAGTACATCTTTTTTACTTAACCAACACCCTTTGCAATATTTTAAGAGATTTTTGGGGACATCCCTCAGGTGGTATGGGTCTTCACTATTGACATTTTATTTCATTGCTTATGTAGTACATTATAAAGACACAATCAGCTTCTGGGGGAGGGGGAATTATACACCTTCCAAGAAAATCTAAAATGATTTTTAAAAAGTGTATCTATTTAAATATTTATAGCCTACCCTACATCATGAGATCTAAGGGTAGCAGACATGCTTAGGGTAGCAAAACCTTACACATGTACAGATTTGGATGAAATCAATGATATTGGCATCAATCAGGGGAGATATTCCACAACCGGGGTGCCATACCAGAGAAAGGCCCTTTCCGCACCTTACCTTCTTCCAGCGCTTGGGTGCAGGGATTGCGCGAGCAGCTTCCAGCAAGAGAGGTCCCTGCTGCTTCAGCTCCACACAAGCTGCCTGTTCACACAAGAGCCCCGCCTCTTCCTTCTGCAGCGCAGCCTAGGAGTTTCCCAGGCTGTGCTGGGGCAGGAAGCGTGACTGGCGCAGCTCCAGAGGCGGCCCGGGAGCAATGCGGGATCACGCATCATTTTTGGCTTCTAGCCGAAAATGAAAAGGCGCTCGATCGGCACCTGCCAGCCCGTGGAGCATCGTGCAATTGTGAGTGCACCGTGCAGATCGCTCCTCACAATCGCAAGACACTTCAGGCGCCTTTCGCATGGAAAATGCCATGCGAAAAGGGCCAAAGTCTTGTCCTATTGTTGAGATATAGACAAAGGCCATTCTACCAGACTTCAGTCCCTGGGCAAATGTATTTAAGGAGAGGTACTCTGATAAGGACTACAGAATCTGGAATCCACAGAGCTAAATGCAATCCATCAGCAATAACCAAATATGCATCTCTACAATGGGTTGGATGAAAGCCAATAAACTGAAGCTCAGTTTGAAGATATAAGAGCTACCATTTGTAGACAGGTCACTTATCCAGGGAAGTTTGATTCAAATCAGGCTCAAGTGGCCTTATGTCATGCAACAGCTTCCATCACCTAAAACCATGTATTATTTGCAACTTTTCCTAAACATCACGGATGATTGAACAGTGGGCTATAATGTAAAAGGGTTGGGCCAATGTTAGTCCCAAGATTAGTTTCAAACAGAGTAGACCCACTGAAATGAATGGGACACATTAGTCACCACTTAAGTACATCCCGTTGGTTTCAAGTTTAGCCTAGTGGCTGAAATTGTGCAACCCTTCAGATGTTCTTGGACAGCAACTCCCAACGTTCCTCACCATTGGTGACACTAGCCAGGGCTACTTATTGTTGTAATTCAGCATTTGTAGGGCTACACAGTTCCCATGCCTGATGTAACTCATTACAGAAAATAACAATTCTATAGTAACATTAAAGAAAATAATATTTTTTCTGTAATGTACAAAATAACTCTTGTTCCATACAATTTTACTTATTAGCTCATAATGATGTAGTTATTGTCTAACAATAGTTTTATTCATTTGGAGCTACACTCATAGAAACAACAAAAGTTAGAAGCATTTTCAGATTATATTATTGCTTCTATTGTTTGTATGTACACTGTCATTTACAGTATTTTATTAGTCTGCTGATATCTGAAGGCCTTTGAGTCATATATAAAAAGGTTACTCTTTAAACTTCTTCATTCAAAAGGGATTGCAGTGTATGCTTTACCTTGAGCTGAAGAGCAGTGAACTCCATTTGTTAAACAAAGAACTGATGCACTAATGTCCAAGAGAAAGATAAATAATCAGCTCAAATATTTGTACAACGCTTTGCACTCAGGTGAGGACAGAGTCTAACAAACTTAATTGTTTTCAGTAATTATTGATGCACTAGGATCCAACAGGAAAAGGCTGGAAACAGAAATTATACAAGATTAACTGAGTGCAATACAGAGATATTTGCAGATCACATTGTATTAAGCAGATATCAGAAACATGTGCATTGTTCAAAAAGTGGTCACTCGTCTGCAGTACAACAAAGCTGCTATCATATGCCCTTCAAGTTATTTAGCTGATGCAGGGATTGATCGGGAATACAGCGTCAGTTCTTGTTTGCACTTTCAGTCACAGTTGAGGCTGAAGTCCCCAAATTCTTTGTGATCCTAATCTTGGTTACAGCACTAGATAGTTACTTCTCTGATTAGATGTTACTCAGACTAATGGGTCTCTTTACAGCAAGGGAGATCCCCTTCTCCAAACTGATGGGGATAATTAGTTGCTTTTCTGTTTCAGACATGAAGGGTATTATCATGAGAGGTCCATGAAGTCAATAGGGACTAAAATAAACTGTGCAGTACTTGTTGTAGTCCTACTCATGCACTGTTCATATGAATTGGGTAAGTTTGGTAAACGAAGGGGAACATCTACCCCTACCCCCAAGCTGTTCCTCTTGCTCTTAAGTTTGGAATAACTTCTGAATCTGGGAGCTTTCTGTACTTGTGCAGGCTCCCACAAAATATTTAACAACTCTAAATTCAGATCTTTGGGAGTTGTTTTGAATTACAATATGCATAATCCTCTTTGGTCCCACATCAGGAGAAAGTCAGGATATAAATAAATAAAATTCCCAGCCAACATAGCCATTGAACTCTTTAATAGGGAGCCTCTCCTAGTAGAACAAGCTTCCCAGTTTGGAAGTTGTGCCAAACACAGTGATAAGTGATAGTGGGAAGCATAGCACAGCTTTGGGGATGGAGCTAAGTGTACTGCACTGCTGGCCTTTTGACCATGCGTTTTCACCCTATTCACATGAGTGATGTGTGAATATAGCTGCCATCTTTTTGTTGAATGAGCCCCTGCTTGATCTGCACGAATGAGGACATAGTGTTTATCTCTACACTAAGGAAAACTTGACCCGTTGACTTCGTTGAACAAGTTCCTGTTAAAAGACACAGGAGTGGGGCAGGTCAAGCTGCAACCTTAAAACATAGCTGATTTCAGAAACTCATTGTACATTTTCTGCTTCTACATCTTCTTCTCTTCTGCATCTGAGACCCTTACCAGGCACATAAAAACACTGGAAGTTTCACACACACATATTAAACAGAAGGTCTTTCAAGATGGGATACCAGTGTTGAAATGGCTTCCCAAAGGGGATATATGTCACCCCTTCATTGTCCATTTTCAGGAGAACACTGAAAAAAATAGTGGATTTATATGGATAGTGATAAAGTAACATCCTGTGAAAGTACTTATAGTACTTTTTCAGCTGCTTTAGCAGCTATTTCTGGTGCCTTTTCTTTTAGTATGTTTACTGTTACCATAAGTCGCACAGAAACATTGAAAAACAATATCAAAATAACATACATGGCTAGCATCCTGTTAGTGAGTTATGATAGTGGACAACACTCATATTGTAACCCACTTTTTGGTAATCGCTTTAGGCTAGAATTCTTTACTGATTTCCTAATAACCAAATTCACTTTCTAAGTGATGCAATCTCATCCAACATGGACATTTCTATGTTGCTAAAGAGCAGGAGAATCAGCAGAAATGTGTCCAGCTATTTTCCTGTAGCTGGACATACTGCAAGGACCTGCCAAGGACCCACCGAGGTCCTTGCAAATGCCTATAGCAGTGTGTCCAACTACAGACAAATACCTGGGCACAGTTCCATTAATCCCCTTGCTCTCCAACAATATGGAAATATCTAGGTTGGGGTAGTGGTGGCTGCATTGCTTAAATGGTGGGTTTTAGGGGGTAGCACTGAGAGATGTATCTATGTAGCCACTTGCCAGACCTAAGTCTCCCAATGCACAATCTAAGCCAATAACAATTATTTATTTCTTGCCTGCCCTTCCCTAGGGCTTGAAGCAGGGTACAACATGGATAAAAATACAACTAAAAACACATAAAACCATTTATTACATGGTCTGAACAGTAGCACAAGAAAATGTCTTTAATATCCAGCAGCGGATACAGCAGTGAATAAAGTTATATCCTGACCTCTTGTACAAAAATTAGAGTTGGGTAGTTTTTAATAAGACCACAAAAATGCTGCAAAGTGGTTCTGATACAAATACAATAAATAAATAAATAAATAAAATCCTTGGGCAGCTTGCACAAATTTCACTAGGATTGTGCTTTCTTCAGAAGTCAGTGGTTTTAAACTCTTCATTACAGGCATCAGAATAATGAGCTTGTAAATAGTGTTAGAACAGCAAACACCTTGTGAACCTATGTTAAACAATTGCATGTGTATGTGTGTATGTCTATATTCCTTCAAGTTGCCTGTTGATTTATGGTGACCACTAGCAGACCTTCACTGTTTCTATAATAAGACTGCCATCTTCTGTCTTTTTGTCTTACTGGACTTCTTTAGGGCTTGTGTAATGATTGATGAAAGAAAAGAAAATACAGAATTTAAGCATGCAGCATTGCGTTTTCTATTATGCAAAACAAAGCAAAACCCAATAGAAAACCCAAATTATATTTCTTTATGTTATGAATGAGATGATAATTTGATTGACAGCCAACGTTCTTCCAGCTACACTTCATTGGTTCTGCCATTTGATTGGAATTCCAAATCTTCCTAAAGTGTTTTTGAATGACAATAGCACACCAGACCACAGCCTGTGCTCATGGAAAGGTGTTTACCTGATTAATATATGGTAAACTGTAGATAACATTGCTTAAATACACAATAGCTATCCACACTTTTCATACTTTATTATTGCTTTCAGGCTTTGCCAGATTATTACAGACAGTGCAACAGAGCCTCCTACTGGTCAGAAAATGTACTCTAGAAGAGCTTTGAAGGCAATTAGCCAAAGGTTAATTGGCAGTAAATCTATGTGAATGGAAAGTTGCTCTTGCTTCCACAGTAATCTTCTAGAAAAAAATTAGTAAATGTTGTGTTTCCAATCACACGTGCTATACATACAGCCATTCCTGTTTGCATCTTCATTGTACAACACATGATTGATTACATCTGAAACAATTCGTTCTTGGTTGCTTCGCGCCATGTTGAGTCCCAGCCACTTTGCCCGCCACAAATAAATCACCCCTGACGTTTCAACATTTCAACCATTTAAAGTGTTGTTACTCCCAGCTCCCAAGATGCACCTGTGTGTTTGCCCATAGAAATCAATGTACCTGTTTTGAGAACTGGATCACTATCCTAAAACAGCAAGATGTCTTCCCCCGCTTACCTAACTCCAAGATGCACCTATTGCACCTATTGAAATCAAACCTATTGATTTCTCCAGTCTAGATCTTTGCCTTTGCATGTTAATCTTGTTGGAAGCAGAGGCACCAATCAACACTTGTATGGGATAATTAGTGAGAGGAGGGACTCAGGAGAGCTTGACTATCCTTTTCCATCCCTCTCAGCTTGTTCCAGATCTCTCTCCCAAAGCATGTTAGATCACATAATCCACATGGAAGAGTTGGGCTGTGCATCCAGACATGTTTGGAGCAATCGCTCACAAAGTCCCTGTTCCTCCTTGTGGATAATGAGAACTGTACCGATCTACACCAAGAGAAGCATGTCCTTCTCCCACTTCACCTCTCAATGTGTACCAAATAAGCAGAACAGCTACCATAATCTATCCAATCCCACAGCCCAGGCAGCTGATAACAGAACCTGCAGTATTAGTTAATGGAAGCTGCACCGATCCAAAAGAAAAGCCTTGTGTGTCCTGGATTGAGCATCTGGGGGAGGAGCTTCAGTATATAGTAATCTTGTCCCCTCCTAAATGACCATTATTAGTTGAAGATAATGACAGCTGCAAGGTAAAAGTGTAAAGGTATCTTTTCATCTACATTCCCAGCACAAAGCATAGAAGGGTGGCCATATATGGCTATCAAAGCAGGCCACATATGGCCCACATCAGCACCCAGGATTAGGAAAGGCAAACTGGAGGCTCATTCTCTGATGATGGATTGAAATGAAATGCAGCATAAGCAGGCTCCACTTAGTGTCCAAAATTTGGAATTGCATGTAGCAGCTCAGAGGCACAACATTCCAAACAATCATGGGAGATATTATAACAGCAAGACAGAGCAGTGATTTACTTTTCTAAAAAATTAATCTGTAGTTCGGTGACAAACAGTGGATTTTAAAAAAATTCCCAACGGCTAAAACAGAAAAGTCTTGAGTGGCATGACTGGGAGGGGGGAAATGCAGCAGGGCTGCAAAGGAGAGAGACCAGAAATACAAATGACAATCGATGTCACATCAGGGTTGCATGCCGGACAGGAAAACACATGTAGAGAAGAAACAGCAGGAGATGGAGAACATTCTAGTATTGGGATTTGTCCCAAATGTAAAAGATGCTGGTTAAGACAAAAGAAACAGGATTCAATTTGAATTGAAGAGTATGTTGTGTAACTTTGCAATTTAAAACTGGAACAAAAACCAACAAATCCAAGAACCTATCCTTTGTATAGATTCATCCAGTGAGAGCCAGCATGGTGTAGTAGTCTGAGTGTTGGACCGGGGCCATTTCCGCACTAGCCTGTTATAGTGCCATTATTCCACTTTCAACATCCTATGGAATCCTGGGGTTTGCAGTTTGGGGAGAGGCCTTTAGAATTCTCAGCCAGGCAGCTCCTTGGCCTGAGTAACTACAAACCCCAGAATTCCACAAGATGATGAAAGTGGAATAATAGTATTGTAACAGTGTAGGGTGGAAATGGCTCAGGAGTCACTGATTCAGGGACCAGCACCAGTCCAGGGACTACTTTGCTTGACAGTGCTATCCAGGATTCTATCCCACAAGGGTGTAGTTACAGGGGAGGAAAAATGAGAGCATAACTCCTCCCAAATAAGAATTCTGCCCTCCACTGAAATTTTCCTTCAACTCCCACATAACACTGCAGTAACTTGAAAAGGATGGTTTAGGCGTTCATAGAGAAGAGGCAGGCAAAGTTAGCAAAGAAATGCAAGCACAGCAAATATAGGTGTAAATGGTGTTCAGTGTTTCATTCCCTGAAATGCTAGAAGTTTGGGGATTGAAAAAAATTTTTTTGAAGGAAAGCAGAATTCTTACTTGGACAATGCCCTTTTTGGCTACACCTCTGCTGTCCTATCACGAGGGCTGACGGGACAGTTAACTGGTGGTCCGGTCAGCTTTTGTATACAGAGAAGGAGATGTAGCAGCACTGTAGTGTGTTTCAACCCAGTATACATTTCATTCTCATGTAAGATGCATACATTTTTGCAGTGAGCATCTTTCTTGCCACCTCCTGTTGAATAAGCAAGTAAAGTGTTGGAAAGCTCATTTCCCCCTGCAGAGCTTGGGCACCGTAAGTAGCAACTGAGGAGGGGAAACTCCAATATTGTCTTTATTTTTGAAAAAGACTGCCATTCTTTTTAACAGCATCACAGCAGGCAACTATTCAGCTATGAACATTGCACTTCCACAATGGGAAAGTTTTTACTTTTCAGCAAAGTGGAGAGATGCTACAACATATATCATCATAAATCTGATGAATTGGGCTAGTCCATGGGCCCTTCCACACTACATAATTATAACGCTATGATTTGCAGTTTATGGGGGGATACTTAGAGTTCTCAGCTGGAGGGCTCTAGCGCCTCCCCAAACTACAAAATCCAGAAAGCCATAAAATGTTGCCATGGCATTTAATGTAGAATCATAGCACTATGAAGTAGTGTGACAGGGTCCCATGAAAGCTCATGCCAAAGGGCGTTTCTACCCCACACTGTTATAGTGCTATTATTCCACTTTCAAACTCGTATGGAATTCTAGGCTTTGCAGTTTTAGGGAGGGGTATTTAGAATTCTCAGCCAGAGAGCTCTTTGGCCTCACTGAACTACAAAGCCCAAAATCCCACAAGATGTTGAAAGTGGAATAATAGCACTGTAACCGTGCAGTGCGCAAAGGCCCAAAAAGAAACACATTTTTTTTTAAGGTGCCACAAGATTCCTCAATCAGAACCCTGAGATTAAATAAGGGAAAGCTCAGCCTGGTAAATTTCTTCCGATGGCACAAAAGACAAGCGCAAATAATGGAATAACACTTTTGGAGGTGGGTGGGTAATGGAGGAAGAAGAATTTGTCATTAAATGAAATGGAACCAGAGGTGGAAATGGAACCAGAGGTTATTAAAGATAATATGGTTAGGTGGGCACAAAATATTGGACATCTAATTGAATTGGAAACATGGGTGAAGGTTTGGAAAACAGATGTAAAATTCACACCAAGCTTAAACTTAAGAGAAACTTTTTATAAAATGCTGCATAGATGGTATATGACACTGGAAAGACTGCAAAAAATAACTAAAAATGGAAATATAAGATGTTGGAAATGTAATGAAAAGACAGGCACGTTTTACCATATGTGGTGGACCTGTAAGATAGCGAAAAAATTTTGGAAGGAAGTACATGATGAAATTCAAAGAATAACCTAAAGTTTGACATGAAGCCAGAATTTTACTTGTTAAATATACTAGGGCAACAAAAAGAGAAATAAGGTCTCACCAGAAGACAATGTTATATTTGATAACTGCTGCAAGATTGATATATGCGCAACACTGAAAAGAAAAGAAATATGTTGACTTAGAAGAATGGAAATTCAAAGTCTTGAATATGGTTGAGATAGAAAAGTTAACATTTTCCTTGAAAAATAAACCTATCCAGAACTTTGACAGGGAATGGAGGGAGGTTTTAAACTGGATAAAGACATAGAATAAGAAAGGGAAAGGAATAAAGTATCCAAAGTAAAGCAACAAGGTAATAAAGTAATATAACAAAGTAATAATGTTATAAAGAATAATGTTATAAAGAATAATGTTATAAAGAAACAATGTAATAATTTAAGATGTAGCAATGTAAGAACGTTTCTTCTTCTAAGTAGTAATAATGTATGAATTGTATGGAAACAAGCAGATTCAACTGGAGAATAAACTTGGAAGTGGGGAGGGGGGTTGTTTTTTTATTTTCGACCACAAATTTCAATAAAAATAATTTTAAAAAACCCCGAAACTAGCCTGTTCTAGCGCTATGATTCCACTTTCAACCGAAGCTGCAAACCCCAGGATTCCATAGGAGGTTGAAAGTGGAATCATAGCGCTAGAACAGGCCAGTGCGGAAGTGGGCCCTGTCTCCGCCAAGTCTGAGGGAACCATTAGCAGCAGCGCGGGGGCGGCTAAATTGGACGCCGCCAGCGAGGGGCCGGGCAAAGGTTCCCAGTCGGTGACTGGCGAGGCCCTCGGGCGGCCTCCTCCTCCGCCGCCGCCGCCGCCTTCCCGGCGCAACTTCCCTCGGAAGAGCCCGCCCCGGCCGCGCCTTGTGAGGGGAGACCATGAGCGGCGTCGCGCGGCTGGGGCTCCGAGGGTGGGCCGCCGCCGCCGCCGCCCCTCAGCTCTTGAGGGCGGGAAGCAGCAGTGGCCGCCGCCGCTGGAGCAGCGAGCCCTGCGTCCCTCAGCCGAGCCCTGTCCGGATCGGCTGCGCTTCAGGCTTCTGGGGAGACACGGCGGCCTCAGGTACTACCGAGGGGGCCGGGCGAGGGCCGTGGCTGCCACGGCGCGTCGGCCGGCAGCTCCTCCGGCTGGCCTGTGGCTGGGAAAGCCCGCCGCCGCCGCCGCCGCCGCCCTCCTCAGGAGGAACCCTGTTCGAAAAGGCGGGAAGTAGAAACACCGGCAGCTTAAAAGTTTCACACTTAAGGCTGCAGGTCGTAGGCGCGCGTGTGTGGGGAACAGCGCCCCGCTGAACACAGGGGAAGTTACCTCAGAGTAAACAGGGTAGGAACACGCTCCTGCTGGGCACGGCCGCCCTTCTCGGTTCCGCTGCAGCTCCCATCAGTCCTCACAAGCATAGCCAGTGTGAGGGGAGTTGCAGTCAAACAGCTGGAGGGCCGGAATTTGGGCGCTCCTGAGCTCCACCAAATTCATTAACGGCTGGTTTGTGTTCCTTTCACATATAGTTTTTGCTCTCAGTGTAACGACTGGTTTATAATCAGTGCAACCATCGTTAAGTAGAACGATTAAGATGTTGGACTTCAGCTGGAAAGTTAAGACCTCAGGTTCCTCACCGGTCGTAAGATTTACCGCTCAGCTTCACCTGCCTCGGAGATAAATAGGATAATCCATGCAAACTATGTAAAATGGTTGCAGGAAGGGTAATAATACCAGCGCTCCCCAACGTGAGTCTCGCAACTGGAACAAACTCAATTTCTGCGCTGCCCAAGCATCAGGAAGAAGGAATTTTTATTCACAACATAATTTGGAAATATTGATGATTTTTAAGACAAAGACGCAACACACATTGGCAGCATAAAGAGAAGGCGTCATAAAAAAAAAAAAGAGCACGCAAAACAAATCCAGAAAGAAAGCAAAACACCGCCTTCCAAGCGAAACAAACAAACTTTGATTCCTCCCCAAGTTTTTTCTGAATAAAGTGTTGGTGAAATGAGGAAAGAACAGGACGGCAGGTGGCGCCAAAATCGTTATAAACTTGATGTTTTCTAGCAGGTCAACTTTCATTGCAATAAAATTTGGAACGTGAACTCCATTCAGTGGTAGCGTGTATAAGATGTGATTGAAGCCTACAGTCGTTCAGTATGTAAAATCATTTAATGAAGGTTCACTCACAATTGCATAGATTAAAATGAGATGAAAGAGTGCTTAATTTGGATTGTGAATTCACAGGGTAAATATGAAACTGTCATTCTGAAAATGAGAATAAATCTAACTTTGTTGATGCTTACTTCAGAGTAATTATGCAAAGAATTGGAGTAGGGAACTAGGAAGAAGATGCAGTAGCTGAATGAATCCAAAGTGAAAAGACAAAAGTTCCTCATGTGTGCTTCAGTAAATAGAAAATTGAAAGAGGAACACAGTTTGTGTCTGAATGCCACAGTTAAAGTAATGTGCATGCCATGTTCTTCAGTTTGACAGCCAGTTAATGCTCACATTGTACACACAGTAGAATATTTTGATCAAGCCTTTAGAAACTTAAATATTAAAACCTGAGTTAATAGCAGCAGATACACAGTATAATTTTTAGTTACTCAGTTTGCTGTGCTATGTGTACTGTGAGCCTGAGAATTTTTATTAGACAAAAGATTCACTGGGTCAGTTACATTTAACTTCTGATACAGTATGCATAGTATTGTAATCTCAGTGTACAGTCCTATATATATTGACTTAGGAGTAAGGTCCACTGAATTCCGTAATGTTTACTCCGAAGTAAGTGTCTGTAGAATTGTAATGTAAGATACTTTTATTATGGGATAAGCCCCAATGAGTTCCCTCAGATTTAGTCAGGAGTAAACATCCATTGGGCTAGGCTACAAGCCAGTACAGTTACATCTCACCCCTGTGAAAAGGGCGAAATATCACTGCAGAAAATATATGAGCCCAAAATCATTTACAGTGCTATGTGCCGTGAGAGGAAGCATGCACCTCATTTATTTTCTTGGTCAGGGTTTTCTGGTCCTTCAAGAAACCTCTAAAATTGAATTGTTGTGTGCATGGATAGTATATTTGCCTTCACTCATGGCTTAAACTACCCTCAGAAACAGGGCTAGATGGAAATTTAGATTATAGACAGATCCTATTTGACCCATATAATAAGGATGGGATTAATTTGGCAGAGGAACTTGCCTTTGCTGAAAGCAATAAAAACACTACCCTGTTATAGTACTGGAGACATAAAAGCACAATAAAATCACCTATAAGTAGTGCTATTGTCAATGAAGTTGAGAGTATCTTAAGTCAAGAAATAACACCAGGTGAGCTGAAGAATTCAGAACAACTAACAGAAGTCATTGGACATTCTATAGATACGACCAAGGATTTACAGTCAATTAAATCCTATCTCTCTAAATGTAATGGTTTATTAACAGCTATTACTGAAGCATTGGTAAGGATGGAATCCCAACATGAGACCAAGCTGTTGGATTGCAAGGGTACTACATCTCAACACAGCAAAAAGAAGGAAGAAAGCTAAGAAGAAGAATTCCAACAGAAAACAAAAACTCTCACAAAATGGTCTTAATGTGTTAAAGAAGAACATTAAAAGGACAGGGAAAGGTCATAGATTATTATTGAAATGAAAAAAGGAATTTCAAGAACTGTTTAATGTCCTGGACACAAAGCCAAATATATTGAAGAACTCAAAGAAAATGAGCAAATAAGGGATGGTAAATAAAACAACACTTAGTCCTGAACAGAAGAACCTATATCTAAAAATCAAGACAATCCTTGTTTACCCCTTGAATTATTCCTCTTGTGTTGGTGGTAGAAAGCTAGATACCCAGGAGCCCTGGGAAAAGGCACTGAGAAATGGCTTGCTTTATAAGGAGAAGATACCTTTTCAAAGCGAGGATCTCTAGCCTCTGGTTCCACAGGACAACTGGAAAACTAAGACCTGGAACTTAAACTTAATTAAAAATAAATTGGTCATTAGTAATTACCCTAACCCTAGGGGCATGTTATCTTAATCTGCACTGAGACCACCTTGTACGTATGTTGTGATCTGTGGTTTATGAGTTTCTCACCCCCTTGGAAATTTCCAATTGTTTTAAACAATACTTCAAGCCCATGCTGTTATAACTTTGATAAATGAGTATATTGCCAAAAAAAAAAAAAAGATGTTCTTTTAGGAGCAAATTTTTAAATAAGGATATGGTAGCTTCCTGCTCCTTTGAAAACAGCCTCCCTCCTATTTCATTAAGCAATTGGTCTTCTAGCATAAGCTCTAATAAGAAGAATAATCATAGCACAATAGCTGACCTCATTGATCTGTCAGATTCTGGACCATGCCTAACTCAGCCCCCTCAAGATAAACTTTGGTGAATACATTCAATGAAATGGTTATAGAAGAGGAGGAGTCTTTACTGATAACACCATTCAGAAATTGTCACCTTTATTATAAACTGAAATCATAGATAGACTAACTTCCCTAACAGCCACTTTACTTAACTTACAGGGAAAGGGGGACTTAAGACAGATAAAATCTGCTGGTACGCAGGTGATTTCAGTAACAGATAATTCAGAGAACAACAAAATATTTGAAAGGTACTCCCAGAGGCAGAAAACAAGGCAGAAAACAACACACAACTTTGATGATCTGGTTATAATAAACTGCAGCAAGAAACCAGAAGCATCCTCTGCAATGGGTAGATACAATAAAATGGCAGATGCAGAATACACACCGAGATATGAGTAGCAATAAACATTTGGTATATAAATTATACACTTATGGTTGAGAAGCCACGCTGGCAAAGAAGACTGGCTGAACACACATGTGAAAATAGATCAGATGAGAACTCAGGGTATGGCCAAGTCCTAGTCAAGCAGTCAGGAAGCTCTGGTTTTAGAGAGCTTGTAAATATCCCCTCAATGACTCAACTTTCAGAAACAATAATGCTTGAAACTGCCTCAACAGAGCAATTGATTGTCTTCTTTTTCTATAATGTGTATAGTTTCCCTCTTTATCAGTGATAAATTATTTTCTGCAAAACCTCGGTTCTAGACTGCTGTACAGTTAATGTTTTTTATACTGCAATGTGATTTTTCAATTTCTGATATCAATTTATTTCTTTGTATTAGTTCCTCAACTACTGTATGGAGGGAAGTTGGATTTCCTGGTTTTTGATTACCTTTCAGAAATTACAATGTCTTTACTAGCAACTGCCAGAGCGAGAGCTCCAGTAAGTAAATTTGCTTTCTTTGGGAAAAATCCAATTATTAGAATCCAATTTATTGCAATAAAAACTTGTCACCATTAGAAGATATATTTAATATATTTCTAATCTGACTGATTTATTACTTAAATTTTTGAAATACTGGGACAATTAAATACATTAGAATTTCAGTTATCTAAAATTTTGATTACTTGGATCTATGTTGCACTTCCCTTAAAGGTAGTAGGTCTGGTAAGCTTTTGGGTCTATATTGGGTAACTGGTAACTTTCCAGTTTGTACATTTGAAACCCAGTTTCTGCCCCTCTGTTGAAACATTTTAGAATTGTCCTTGCAGAGGTCAAAATGTTAAAAAAAAAGTTGTTGCTGTTGTTGTTTTCCAAAATGAAAAATCCACCTAGCATTTTTTGTGTGTGTGATTGAATTTTTATTTATTTCAGGACTTAGGATATACACCTGATTTTGTATTAACTGCAGTGGCTCCTTATATAAAGGATATACACAAGAAAGGTATGAGGCTGTTGTAGTTTTAAGTTGTATTGACAGCTACACGTGTCTTCTCATTTAATGTCTTAAAACACAATATTTTACTGATGAAAATTTTTATTATATTTACCCTACTATTGAACCAAAATTTGGCTTTTACAAGGGTTCAAACTCTGTGCAGGCATTTCTCACCACAGTTTCTTCCACAGAGGAGCCAGGGAGTGCCAGTCTAGCCCTTTTCTGTTGTCATTTTCTTGACGTGGAGGGTGACTTTCCTAAATTTCTACTCTCAATTTCTTCTGGAAAATAAAGGATTTTGTTTGCGTGGAGAGACTCCCTGTAAAAAGAAATCTCTCATCTTCAGATACGTTCTTATATGGCAAGCATAAAGAGCTAGGTAATCCCTGCCTCCCATGTTGAGGAACATGTGGTGAGTAACATCTTAGCAGGCTTCAGGGTGAGCAACAATCTAATGGAAACAGCAGTTAAAATTAATCCCAGTGTTCCTGAGGAAAGGATTTTCAGTGGGAGATGAACTTAGACATGGAAGAGGGTGCTTGATTCTAGCTTCTGACACATCCTGGCTTGCTTTCTTCGCTTGCTAAGTGACTTTAAGCTAGATTTCCATTGTTCAGGTGCAGTGCGAAAGTCTTGCTTAATAAGAAATAAAATCTTTATGCCAAAGCTGGAGTGCAGCAGAAGAAAAATAAGGGGAACAGGGGAACATTTGGCTCTGTGGCTTCCTGAACTATAGTTTATGAAGACTCAAACTATTGTCAGAACTTAGCCAAGCAGTTTTCCAATTCACAAACTTACCTATGTGGCACTACTCATTGGCTATGATTGATCGTTCCAAATATAGTTTTAATTCAATCAGAGTTACATACAAAACACTCTACAATGATTGGGTAGTGGACTATGGACAAAACAGTCTGCGTAAAAATAGTCAAGAGAGAAATCAGTCTGTCTCTATGTTTGTGCTGCTCATAATTCTGAATTTTTCCTGTGTCTTAGGTGTTCGTATTGTCAGCAATGCAGGTGGGATGAATCCACTTGTGTGTGCTGCTGCTCTCCAGCAGGTGGCAGAAAAGGCTGGTGTTGACTTGAAGATAGCTGTGGTTACTGGTGATGATTTGATGGGAGAGGTATTTGTGTTTTTTAAAAGGGAATATGATTTGATCAGAGTTTGGAAGATTTAATCATCTTTGTACAATAAAAAAGATGATATCTGTGTCATAGAACTTCAAAGCTTACCAGGATCTTGGTGTTTCTATTACAAAAATCCTTGCCAGTCTTATACAGTAGCTGATTTGCTCCGTGTATTGATGTGGCTAAGAGAACACTGGAAGCAAAAAATAAAGTAGACCCATTAACAAAAGTGATAAATAATGGCTAACAATAAAATCTTTTGAATGTTGACTCAGACATAAACTGCGCTGAATTTAGTGAAGAAAATATACCTTTGGTTACAAGCTAGATTTTACAGATTGGCATTTTATTGTGGACCAAAGAAAGAAGTATGTTTCTAAATGGACCAAGAACAATGTAGTTTTAACTAATGAAGACTCCTCTTCTGAATGCATCAAACTAGGGCTAGCCCAAGCATTTTGCTGAAGAACAGCAGCAAATGATAACCCATCCTCCAAAAGTCAAGGGGCATTGTTTTCTAGGTAGGTCAAATTATTTTGGCATTTGCAGCAGAAAATCTCACAAGTACCTTTTCTCCTTTCTGACATTAAAAATTGCAATAATAAAAAGTAAATAACTGAACAGTTTGTTGTCCTTTCATGAAATCCACTATCTGCTGCCTAAGGTAGTTACCAAGCCTAATGGTGGGTGTTTTTCCTTCAGCCCTAGAAGCGTATAGAGAGAATAACTTCCATGCAAGATGTTGAGCAAATTATATAACTTCATTTGTGGCTTATGTTTAGCTTACCAGATTTTAGAGATAATGACAATATCCATGTGGTCCAAACTACAAAATCAGGAGGAGACCACGTTTTTCTTTGTCAACCAATCACTCTCCAGTCATTTCTACTGGGATGAAATCAAGATTCTGCCAATGTAGCCACTTGCATGCTGCCACATATCAAACAATGCCATTTCAAGAGTTTACAGAAATTTTAATGTAATATATAAAAGTTAAGGCTTGTTTGTCTGTGTCAGGTGAAGACCTTATATGATTGGCTGTGTCAGGCAAAGACCTCATATGACTGGCTGCCTAAGAAGATTCTATGGAATCCTGGGGTTGGCAGTTTAGGGAGGGACCTTCAGAATTCTCAGCCAGAAAGCTTTTGGTCCTCAGTCAGCTGTGTCTCTCTTGAATAGGCTGGTTGCTATGGAGATGAGGCCTAGCAGCAAGGAGGAAGACAGTGTATTCCCTCAGGAAACCAATCTCTGTATGTTAATAACTCAGAATACAGATTGGATTGGAGAATATGGGAAAAAGTTACAGGTACTGGACAAGAGAGTTTGGGGAATTAGAGACACAGGATCTGAAATCTTTCCAACAAGTATTACCTATGAGACAATAAAATCCCGGGCAATGCCAGGTGTATATGCTAGCATATGATAAAGTAATTATGACAGGCAGTGTGGCATTATGGTTTGAATACTAGGCTATGACCCTGGAGACCAGGGTTTGATTTTTCACTCAGCCATGGAAACTCACTGGGTGACCTTGGCCATATTACACGTTCTCAGCCCCAGAAAACCCCATGATAGGTTCCCTTTAAAGTCGCTATAAGTTGGAAATGACTTGAAGGCACACAACAACAACAACAACAACAACAACAACAAAGCAGTTGCTGTTTACAAAAGAACCACTTATTTGCAGTCAAAAATGAGTCAAAATGATGGAGCTTTTTTTTTCAACCGCTAATTTGTTTAAATTTACTCTAGATTTCATACTCAATTTAGGATAGCTCTCAAGGATTCATGTTTTCTTGAGTCTTTACTAGGGATGGGATGAACCCAGAATTTTCTGAATCCAAATCCGGATCTGAATCCCTGGAAGGTTCTGGGAATCCACGAATCTCGAATCTTTCGAATCCTTTTTTTAAAAAGGGTTTTAAAAGCAAGGGAAAGAAGGATAATCTTGGGCAAGACACACTCTCTCAGCTTTAACAAAAGCCTAGGCAAAGGCAAACCTCCCTCTGAAGAAATCTGGCCAAGACAATTGTCATAGTTTTGCCTCAGGATCTCCCTAGATTGAAAATGACATGAAGGCCCTTTCTACAAAGACAGGAAAATGTGGATTAATCCCATATTTTCCTGCCTGTATAAACAGGACCACTACAGTACAGAGCTAATCCAGGTCAAAACTGGCTTTTCTTTGCATAGCTCCTTCTGGCATCCTGGGGTTTGTAGTTTGATGATGCACCAGCACACTTTGGCAGAGAAGGCTGTGACACCTTGTAAAACTCCAAACCCCAGAATTGTGTATGAAAGAGATTTGCAAGGGGGCTATGCAAAGGAATCTTTCAGCTGTCCTTGAAATCTCAAGAAGACTGTAACTTCCAGTCAAGTACTGAACTTAAATATTAAATGTTCAATTTAAATATATTAGGATACAACCCCAGATGTAATTTCTGAAATTGTTAGCAAAGGCCATTATTACTCCAAGGGAAAAACTCACCTACTTACTATCTTTCCTCGTATGTCTAGTCCCCCAGGTTTTCAGGTGTCCCGGTCTCCAACAATCTATTTGGTTGGCAGATTCAAAAGATTCGGTTTGCCTATTTTGGCACAGGGATTCAGATTCAGGAATCTCGAACCCTTACCCAGGATTCGAGGATTCAGTTGGCCCATCCCTAGTCTTTACCAAGCAGTGTAACCCTGGTTTGAACAGATTGCTCAGTCATTTGCTGCTTCAGACATTATAGCAGACTTTTTAAGGTAATCAATAAATTTTAAGGCACAGGTGAAAAAAACTGTGGCTTGCAGGCCACATGCAACCCAAGACTGGTTTTGCATCTCTTATACTCCCCCATCTTCAGCTCTTCTAGGGGGCACAATCAGGCATGTTGAGCTCCCACGGCCTGTTTTATACCCAGATGAACATTTTTTTTTTAAATGGGAGGAGGCTAGAATTCAAATTCGTTTTTGGAAAAAGATCTCCTGGGACTGGTCAAAAATATCCAATTGTACTCACTGTAGGCACATTTGGCCAATTTTAAGCCAGAACCCCAGCGATGTGTGAAAATGGCAGATGTGGGACAGGGATAGCCCTCCATGGCCCAGAGGGGATAGTAAAGACCCATAAACTTTAGAAGTTCCACACTCCTGAGTTAAGGCAAGAGAGAAAAGGGAAGTAAACAGTTATCGAGCTTCTTGCTTGCCCTTGCTTCTTCAATTTATGTGATCACAGTTTATTGGTTATATGTTTGATACACTTCTGAAAATCGTCCTGTTTAGAACTTTGTTCTGTAATTGAGCAACATTACCTGGAATTAATACAAAATGTATATCTTGTTAAAATTGTAATGAAATGTGGTTATATTAAATTCATTATTTACAGTTAAACAACATTAAAAAAGCTGTCTTCAAGGGAGAGCATGGAGTACGATTTCCAGAAAATATGCAAAGCATGAATGTATATCTGGGGTAAGATTTTTAATAAATGTCTTTTGTGAAAAGATTTATGGGAAGGTGCATTTCATAGAATCATACAATCATAGAAATGTAGAGTTGGAAGAGACCACACGGACCATCCAGTCCAACCCCCTGCCATGCAGGAACACCCTCAAAGCACTCCTGACAGATGGCCATTTAAAAACATTGATGTAATATGCATGTAATTGCTTGCACTGGATACTGTATAGATTTTTTTAAAAAAATTCAAGTGAAGAGATCTTGCATTTTAACGTAATGAAAATGTTCTGAAAGTGCTGATGATAGATAGCCACTAACAGAAGTGCCAAAATTATGCAATGCTGTGGAAAATTTGCACAAACAATTGGCCAGTAAGCGTCAAAGTGAAAGGGAGAAGCACAAAGCTCAGCTGTTGACTGAGCAAAACCGAGGAGTATCTGCATCTCATGGGACAAACATACTTGATTTAAAAACTGGTGTTTCTTTTTTAAATCTTGTTTATGTTTACATACAATGCATAAAATACATAATTAATAAAGAACAGCAATATTTACATTAACAAGTTAGCAATTGTAAATATCTTCATAGCCTTCCTCCATTCCTCTCTAGAATATAGTAGTATTTGCAATTCTGTCTTGACCATACTTCCAGAAGAAGTTCTGATTAATTGTTTATTCCTGATATATAACATACCAAAGAATGCTTTCTGTTCTCGCTAATTCTTAAATCAATATACACTTTTACTTTCCATTTCTTACTAAGTGTAATTTATTACTCTCATCTTTATTCTAGTCTGATTTTCCTAATCAAGAATACTGTGCCAATTGGCCTTGTGTTTTTATTTTTTGAAAGAAATTGTTCAAATGTGCCCATTCAGTGTTAATTTTTTCATCTGTCAGGCCTTTAAGTCTTTGAGTTAAAATATCGGCCGCTTTTCATTTCTGACAGATTATAAAGCCATTATTCTATCTGGGGGGGCCCTTCATTTTTCCAGAGTTTTGCATATTCTGTTCTTGCTGATGTTATCATGTATGGCAGGATCCTCCAAAATGTCCTTGTTGTATTAATATCAATTTTGTGAGGCATAATCAGTAAATAGATTTCCAGAGACTTCACAAATTCAATTTGAAGAATTTCTGATATTATTCTGTGTATTCTGGGCCAGTATTCTTTGGCTTTCTGACATGTCCACCAAAGATTACGTATCATACCAATCTCTGCATGGCACTTCCAACGTTTTCCCATACCAGAATTGTAGATTTTTTTGAGTTTATTTGGAGTCATGTACCATCTGTAAAACCTCTTATTTTGAATGGTGAATAAATGACTCAATAATTTGATGATTAATGCTTTACTTTTTCAGTGCAAGACCAATAAGTAGAGCTCTTGACCTAGGTGCAGATGTTGTAGTGATTGGAAGGTGTGTTGACAGTAGCCTTGTATTGGGACCATTAATTCATTCTGTAAGTATGAATCACTAATTCCAAATCTGAAACAGTTTCTTTGACTTTTATGAAAGTTTGATAGATTTCCGTTATTTACATTTTTTCAATATTTTAAGTTTTATTTATTTCAGAATGAAGCAGAAAAAATGATGTTGAGAGCAATAAAATGCCAACACTTTGTTTCGACAGAGTTAGGACCAGGCACTCACTGGTCATGTGCACCTTTGCACTTTTTAAAGTCAATTTTAAAAGGAAAAATGTTCTGGGAATTATATTGTCTCTGATTGTATTGCAGTTTTTATCATTTGGAACTAAGTAGTGTTATCTCCTGTCATTCCTCCTATATTTACATATGAGGTGCTATAATATTTTCTTGACATTTCGCATCATAAAAATTGCCCTAATGTTGCATGTGGTTTGCAGTTGTTCATCCAGCTGTTGTGTGCTTTTGGTTGATTACTGATTTATGGTGACCCTAAGGTGAACCTATCGTGGGGTTTTCTTTGCAAGATTGGTTCAGAGAGGGTTTGCCATTGACTTCCTCTGAGGCTGAGAAAGTGTGAGTTGTCCAGGGTCATCCAGTGGGTTGGCTGAGGGGGGATTTGAAATATGGTCTCCTGGAGTCCTGTCCAACACTCAAATCACTACACTGTGCAGGCTCTCATTCATCCTGCTAATGTTGTATAAACAAATCAATACTGAGGAAATGCAACTTAATCTACAGAAGATAAAAAAATTGTGTTATAATGTCTTCCATGTTTTTATACTCTTATATAATGGTCTATTTCTGGATAAACAAAAAAGCTTGGCGATTCTGGTAGGGGTTTTTTTTTTTGTATTTCTAAAGTACTATGTGAAACAAGCATATTCCTCACATTCCTATTTTTTTCAAGATGAAATGAAGTTTGGTAGTCTGCATTGTCAATGTATTTGTGACTTTGTCTGATAAACACCTTATTGTGGAAGCCAAGCCTGCTCCTTCTTAGCATCAAGCCCCCTTATACTGCCCTGCTTTTCCCCTTAAAACCACCACCTTAGTGTAGAAAGGGTAAGGCCTCTCAGTTGTTATTCAAAATGACTTACTGATCTGTGGTGGCATGTTCATGGTTGATTGGAACTAATGGAAAGTACTCTACTGACTCAGAATTTATGAATTTATAATATAATCTTTATTAGAATAACAAACAGGGAAAGATATTGGGTATCATAAGTTTCATAAGTATGTTCAAGCAATACAGAACTTCAAAAGGTGTTTATCCAGTTTCTTATAGCTTAACTCAGTATGCAGGTACAGAACTTTTGTACACACACAGGCCTTTGGCTTCCCTTTTGCTCAATGGCTTAATTCCCAATCCAGGTCACACTGTCTGACCCAAGTCAAAATGGTTTGGTTTCTCCTCTCTCTCTCTCTCTCTCTCTCTCTCTCTCTCTCTCTCTCTCTCTCTCCCCCCTCCCTCTCTCTCTCTCTCTCTCGACCTCTCTCTCTCTCTCTCTCTCGACCTCTCTCTCGACTTCTGAGAAGATAACCCCTCTTATTCAGACAAACTCCCCCTGGCTGACTGAAGACAACCCCCCACCCCTGCTGTATCATAAAGCTCTCTCTTTCTGGAAATGTCACTGAAAAATCCAAGTCACTGGATTTTATATATATAGACCTTCTTCTCTCAAACCTCAGCCCCTCCCTCTCACCAGTGGGCTGGGTTTTTCTCATACAGAGGCACTTTTGTTACATGGCCACCGATTGCTGGAGCTGCCTGGTCGCTCAGCCTAACCACACACCCAGGCTCCCTCCACACACCTTTATTTAGTCATTCTTATAAATCAGTGGGTCTCAAACTTTACCCTTTGATGCTCTTTGCATCTCCCTGTGGACACCATCCTTTCAGATATGCATAGAGCTCCTTCTTTTTCTCCAATATGCTTTATGAGGTGGTGGGAATGGATGAAAAGAAGGAAACAAGGAAAGCCACCTCCTGACTGCAGGGTTGGCACTAGAAATCTGGAGCAGGCTGCAGAACAATCAGTGCAGAAAAACCTCCTCTCCTCTGCCACCCCCTCCTATTCCTTAAGTTTCTTTACCTTCTCCCACTCTCCCGTCCCATCCCCTTCCCCCCTCCTGCCTGAGTCAGTGAGCAAGGGAACACACATGCAGCTGGGCCCTGGAGATACTTGTGGTTTTCTACTTTCTTGAACATCTTGCCTCCTTAGTTCCCATGGAAGTTGAAGGCCAACGGTGATAATGTAGTGTCTGAAAAATTTCTTGCAGCCCTCTTGAACTATCACACACTCATACACACACACCCAAAGGTTGCACCCCACAGTTTAAGAACCACTGGTATAAATCATTTGGAGTTTCTTATGAATCAACGTTAGGGCTTCATTTACAATATACAAATCATTTTGCTTACCATAAGGTGGCACCAAAAACCAGTTGCTTAATTTTTTCGCTCCATTTCTGGGCCATTTTTAAAACTTAAATGTCCAATTTTTGCAAGCACCTGTGTCACTGAGCACACACATATTGTTGAATCTGTAACATGAAAGGTGCTGGAAAATCATGCCTTTTGCCTTGAAAGATGTATGTTCAGAAGTTCTGAAGTGTTATTAAAGTAGCAATCATGCTATTTAAGTTTGATGGTAACAGGGTAAGTTTTGAAACCTACCTCCATTTTGTCTTATTTTAAAGATAATTGGAAGACCCCTCTTTATGTCTGAAAAATGGCACATCTGTTGGCCGATTCATTCATCTTTTCTCCTCTATTTAATTTTTGGCACAGTTCAATTCAATACAGACACTGTATCTGTACACAAAGGAATGTAGGCTCAATAGAGGTCTATCCCGTCCTCATACCTAGCCTTTCCCCATGTGAGCCATTTGCAGCAAAGGGAAGCCTTGGTGAAGGTATGTGTAGTATACACAGTCATTTTATATCCCTTACTGTGTTGCCTGCATGTGTGGGTATAGGAGAGGAGGAATGGGGCTGTACTGAGCCTTTAGGAATCCACTGCAGGACACTGCTTTGGTGATAGACTGGGTTATGCTTTTTTATTTATGTGTGTGTACATACATATACACACACACATATATATAATATTCATCTAACACTTTAAAACTTGTATTTTTATAGTTTGGCTGGAGAAGAGATGAGTTCAACCTCCTAGCATCTGGCAGGTAAATGATATAATTCTTTACAAATGTTGTTAAAATGACATCAACACAGTCAAATACAATACTAAAGGACATCTTGATTTGAAAACTGCAAGTTTAATACTTGCTTACAGAACTTACTGCAAATATATTGGCTCATAAGATAATCTTGTTTGCCAGTAAAGAATGCACTTCCATTCTAAGTGGCAAGCTTTGGGAAAACATGATCCAGCAGGGTTGATGTGTGCACCAAATCAGGTTTCTTTGCTTTTACATTTCCCACTGTATTGGAAATGATGTAGTTCTAGACCAGAGTTTGGAAAGGACTGGAGCCTTTTGGACTGCGGCTTCCAGAATCTCTCCTCTGTGCAGGTTGTGATATTCTGAATGTTGTAGTCCAAACACGCAAGTTTCCCACGTTCACTTGCTGACACAATATGGGTATGTTCATGCAGCACTGAACAGATTAGCACAGTTTGGGCTGGCAAATTCCACGCTGTAAACTATATAGAAGGCTTAAAAAAAAGTCAACATTTGTAAGTCAATTATTTTTACATATGGCTATAATACATTTCAACTTCTTGGTTTGTTGCATTACTTACGTATGAGAGGAGGCACAAAGGGGATGCCTGCATGTACAAAAACCTTGTTACGTTCACTTATTGTCCAGATGCAGCCACTGTGACATTTGACAGACCTTAATTCTATTTGGGGCCATATGTGTATGCTAGAATGAATTCAGCCTTCTCTTTTCTAATTCTATCCATCCCAAAAACAAATTTATGCAGTAAAATAAAATCTTCTAGAAATTACAGTTGTCTTTTTGTAGCTGCATGAACACTGATATCAAGATTCATTCATGTCTCTAGTAGGACCTGTTACAAGCAGTAGTATTGAGGTCATTGTCAAAGGCCCTTTCCGCACAGCATTTGCCATGTGAAAGGGCGCCTGGAGCATCGCGCAACTGTGAGGAGTGATCTGCACGACGCACTCACAGTTGCGCGATGCTCCAGGGACCAGCAGGCGCTGATCATGCACCTTTTCATTTTCGGCTGGAAGCCGAAAATGGTGCACAGTTGCGCATTGCTCCCGGGCCCCGCATGCACTTACCTAGTGTGCGGAGCCTCCGGAGCCATGGCGGTTGTGCTTCCTGTCCCAGCGCAGCCTGGGAAACTCCCAGGCTGCACTGCAGAAGGAAGAGGTGGGACTCTCGCAGGGTCGTGAGAGCCTCTCGCCGGAGGCTGCTCATGCGATCCCCGCACCCCAGCGCTGGAAAAAGGTAAGGTGTGGAAAGGGCCAAAATCTCTGAAGTAATTAGATTGAATTATATTAAATTAGCTGCTGATATTCCATTTCTGTTTAAGATGGAGCTCCAGTTGGATAGCAGCAATTTTTTTTAATTCCATCAAGTGAAAAACACCATATAAGTACCATGCTCAAGATGGATTCAGAATTATAAAAACTGCCAGTAGTGTTAAGTTTTTAATGCTTATTTATTAAAAGAATATTTTCCCTCTTGCAGCATAGGATCCTGTAAAATAAAATGGCTCATTATAGATGCATATAAAGATGTGCTTATAAACAGCTCAGGAGAAAAAAAATTCTTCTTTAGAATTTTTTTTCTTGTAAGTAACTAAAATTTAATGGAAGACATCCTATTAACTAAGGGGTCTGCTGTTAGTGTATATGCTAGTGTATAAGTCAACCTCATGTATAAGTCAAAGGCAGGCTTGGGGGCCAAAATTATGGATTTTGATAAGACCAGTGGGTAAGTCAAGGGTCATTCCACAGAGAAGGGGAAGCTCCAGGACCACCTCAAGGGATGCAGCTGTCCTTGGCCACTGCCACCACCATTTTCCCACCCAGGCATTCAAAAAGACCTTCTGCCACTTTACTCAGAGGAGGGAATGATTCCTTTTTTTGATAAAAGTTCAGGTATAGTATTAACTCTTATCAGGAAAGGAGCCATCCCCTTCTCTGAGTAGACTGGCAAAATGTGAGAGCTTAGTCCATCCCAGGAGAACCTGAATGAAGCACTGACCTGCTCTATTTTCTTGGTGCTCCTCTGAAAGGAAGCACCATTTTCCCACTCAGGCATTCAAAAAAGCCAGAAGCAGCACCATACCAGAGGGAGTAGGGGTGGGGTCAGTGCTTCTTTTAGTTTTCCGGGGACAGAGTTTTCACCTTCTGTCACTCTACTGAGGGAAGGGGATGGTTCCTTTTTTTGATAAGAGTTAAGGTTCAGTACCTACATTGACCCATGGATAAGTCAAACCAGTTTTGGGGGGTTAATTATTGACAGAAATTTTTAGGCTTATACATGAGCATATACAGAAAGTTAAAAAGTTGTTAGAATAGGTATTCCAAATTAGGACATAATTCTTGGTCTCTAGTCTTGCAGGCCATCTGATTGAATGTGGTGCTCAATGTACAGGTGGAATATTCACTGACTGGCATACTGTACCGGACTGGTATGTTGATTCTGTTTTGCTTACTTAATGAAATCTCTTTTTTTTCTGTAGTGGCAGTTTTTATTGATTTTCCTTATGTTGCTTTTGCCAGTGTTTTCTCTCTTGAACTTTAAGACAGCCTCTATTCTATTTTCACTCCTGGCACGTATAGAATTAACTCATTTTGCCCAGGGAAGATGCTCTGTTCCTTAAACTAAAGCTGATGTTCTGCTCGTGGACAGCATCAGGGTATTGCACAGCTCTCTATGGAGCAGGAAGTATCGTGTCTGCTCATACAAGTTTACTGCAGTCTCAAAATGAAAAAAATTGTGACAGCAGTGGAAAACTACTACCATCTGACATGAAAGATTTGTGTAGAATACAGCACAATTCACAACCAGCTGCTGTAATGACAGTATGGTTTGGGATTTATTGAGGTGAAGGCCTCCCAGTAGTGGCTGGGTGTTCTCCATGTCTGTGGGGCACTGAATCCTCTTTGGATTTTAAATGTCTAAATGTTAAAGGAACTATACAAGATGTGGGCCCTAATCCCCCAAATAGGTTTGGAACCTTGGATAGCTCATTTAAAGTTCACACTAATGCCCAGATTCACCACCCCAGTACCATAGAGATCATTGGCTATGACTGGGTCCTCCTGTTAACCTCAATATCCAGAGTTAGCTGGCAGAATAGGAGCTGATTTTGCAGGGCTGCTGTGCCTCACTATATCCTTGGACAATGGTGGTAGTGGTTGGTGTTTCCCTTTCCTACTTGATCAGTGAAATCAGTTTGCAGAAGAATTTGTCTCAGTTGTGAGGTTCTTGAGTCACAAGAACTGTTACTGCTTGATAATGATGGTAATCACTGAATTATTTTGCCATATACATCCATTTTGTTTTTTGGGAAAAGACTCTTTGAGAAGAGAGGATGTCAGAGGAAAGAATGGGCAAGCTGCTTGTTCCCCTGCCCCATTGGCTCTTCACAGAATATTTTACATTCCACTCCCTTTACACATAATATGTTATGTGGTTCTGTATGTATTTCAAGGATAGCTTGACAGTAGCACATGGCAGTAGCCCATACATAAAGTTAATAGCTTGTGGATGACATTGGGCAGGTCATCTCTCCTTAGGAAAAGGCAAGTCTGGCATACCACACCAAGATGGTAAAAGACAGTCTTGGCTGCACATGCCAACTAGGCATCCAGATGTAAAACTACATCCATAACCACTTCTATGTTGGACCTTGCTTTTTCAAGGAAACAGTAAAACTAATTATTTTCTAGTGAAATTCCATTAATATTACAATCTGAAATAAGTTTATTACTGATTCTAAATAGAGTGGCTGCATAAAAAAGATGACAGGGCTCTTGTCCTTTTGACAGTTGTCTAGAAGAATGCTTGCATGACAAGCTACATCAGTGGAAATTACCTCTTCCATACGAATGTGAAAATTATAGCAGCCCTGTCCTCTTTTTCATGTGACCACCCTACTCCCAAGTATGTTCACCACCATATGCAGATTGAAAAAAAGTGAGAAGAGCTGGGTATCATTAGCTATTTGACCCTTTCCCCAGCTTCCCATATTAATTTTGAGAGGAAGGCAACGGCAAATCTCCTCTGAACAAATCTAGCCAAGAAAATCCTGTAATAGATTCTCAAATCCTGTGAATATTGCTGTAAGTCAGAAATGACTAGAAGGCACACAACAACAAGTTACCACATTCTCTCATTATCAGTATGGCCTGTAGGTTGAAGCTGTCATGTCTGGTTTCATCTGCCACTGAGAAACTCCTCCCTTCCAGCTAACATTAGAAGAAATACAAAGCTACTGCCAGGCACCCTTTCAGTGCCTGTATTCAGCTTCGTCTGGGAAACAAACCCATCTCATTCAGCATTATACTTGTGCTTTGATTATTCATTTCAGTTGAATTATGATTGCTATAAGCTGCCCCAAAAAACACTTTTTATCTGAAAGGAATACAGAAACATAAAACATAGACATATCAATTTACAGTGCAGAACTAAATATTTGAGTGGAAAGAAGGGTTACTAGCAAACTGAAAGGAAGATAAGTTCGTATAGTTCAGTAGTGAGCTGTGTGTACTCAAGGCTGCAGAAGAAACCTGTCTCACTGACATTTTGCTATGGCATATGAACACCGAGAGCCAACATGGCATAGTGGATTAAGCATTGGATTACAACTCTGGAGACCAGGGTTGGAATCCTTGCTTGGCCATGGAAACCCACCAAGTGACCATGGGCAGGTCATACTTTCTCAGCTCAGAGGAAAGCAGAGGCAAAGGCAAACCCACTCTGAACAAATCTTGCCAGTAAACCCCTGTGATAGGTTTGGCTTAGTGTGGCCATAGGTCAGAAATTACTTGAAGGCACAGAACAACAACAATATGAAAATTAAGTTACTTTTATTTTTCAGTATTCAAGTATCTTCTTCAATTAAAAAATTGAAATTAATTGAAATTAAGAAATTGAAATCAAGTATCTTCTTCAATTAAGAAATTTTTCATTTAACTTTACAAGAGAATACATTCTTCAATCATTGTGTAGAAGTTCTCAGTGAAGTATTAGCATTTATTTGAGTTAAAACGTGTTTTCTTTCATTTGTAATCAACATTTCTTTATCAAACTGCATGATTCTCCTTTTAGAGTTTTATATTTATTTGCCAAGTTACATTTCAAAAGTGAAGTCAGGCTTAACTGTTCAAATGAGTTTTAGCTTGCGTTCAGGCATTTTAATTCTGTTTTAAATTATTTGTCTCAAAGTAGCCTAGCTAGCTCTAACATGCCCTAGATTGTTGTTCTCTAGCTACAGACCTAGAATACAAGCTCCCTTTTGTAATGGAAGATATGCTGGATCTGAGGACTTTTTTTGTGGGGCAAGATTTGTGCATCCCTTAAAGAGTTTAGAACTTTTGAATACAGAGTGTATTTTTAAAAATTCAGTGGACCAGCAGCACAACAAAGGTAATTGAGAGTTTGTTCAGTTATGTCATCTCCAGGGAAACATCCTTAGTAAGGTTTTTCTTTTTTAAAATCTAACTCTGATGAGAAGTTAAAGCTGAAAACCCCTGCTTTGTCCTAGGAGTGCATAGTAGTGGATGTTCTGTTTCATCACCTTGAGAATTATTGTCTTGTGAGAACGTCTTGTGCCAATTGGCTCTTGCTTGTGCTAATAAAAATTAAGTGTTTTCTTTTCTCTTTAAAACCCAAATAAATTTATTTGATAGCTCTGAACACAATAACCTGTGTCATTATAATCTTCCTCCAGTATGTCAGCACTGATTTCTGTAATGGCACATCTCTATACAAATATTATGCTGCTACTGTAAAATATAGAATACAGTCACTGTCTGTCTGTGCCCTACTTCATATTTTGGCTTTTGAGGAGACATCATGTTGAAAAAATAAGCCTTGCACTTATAGTAGCTGCTACTCCACAAAGCAGCTAGAAACAGCACATCTCCTGATCCCTAAGGTAAGGATTTCTTACCCTGTACTTTGGGTAAAGCAGCAGCTGCTACTTGTTCACTATGGGTATATCTGTGGCAGTGATATATCATGCAGTTTTCTGCTAGAAGGAGCAAATAAACATCTATTCTGTCTCAATTTCTCTTTCCTATCTTTGTAATTTGTATTCAGTGAGAAAAATTAGCACACAACAATAGTGAGATAATACATCCCTCTCCTTGAGTATTAAGCAAAGAGAATGAATATTCATTCATTCCTGTTTTAATTTTTTTTAATGTGAAGCATGAAGACTGTAGCTTTTCTTTTTTCTCTTTTGAGCTGCTTCAAGTGTATATAGTGCTCACTGTAGTGTCATCCTTTTCAGTTCCTTTATACCATAATACTCATTTTGTCATCACCTTCCCATCTGTAAATTTTGGATTAGTAATGTTTTATATTCCTGTAATCGTCCTTCTTTGAAATTATTCAGATGTCATTTTTTTCTTTGCAAAATTTTCTCCTGAATTGTTTCTAAAATTTTTAAAATGCCAGTCTGTGTTTTAATGGTTGATGGTATATTTTATCCCCTTGTCAGTATCATAATATATTTCTTGTCCTTTGTCTGCTTATTTATACATTGTCTGAATCAGTAAAGTATTCAATATTTTCAACTCTTAGGCATAACATCGGTTTTCCCATAGTAGAATGTTCTTCTGATGGAAGTTTTATTGTATCCAAACCACCCAACACAGGAGGCCTGTTATCTTTTGGCACAGTGGCGGAACAGTTGGTATATGAAATTGGTAATCCTAAGGAGTATCTCTTACCAGATGTCACCTGTGATTTCTCGCATGTTTCTATTACTGAAATCCCAGGTTAGTGTTTACCGATGATTTATGATTCTTCCTTGTTCCAAGGAAACAACCCTAGTTATTTCTGTATGGCCTTATTGTGGATCAACAAAAGTGTTTTTATAAACAGTTGAATTATAGTCTACTTTCTCCTAATCAAGAAACATTAATATAGCAGTAATCCATTTAGTACTGTATTTTGTCATGTATTTTTCCAGTTGAAATAGTGACCTTTAGTTGGAGAAATGTCTCCCAGAAATACCTGGATGAACACTTGTGCACTGCATACGGTATATACAGACTAGCATATTTACCCAGCGTTGCCCAGGATATTATTTTCCTTTTAAGAACTCAGCAAACTGTCTTCTCCAGTACCTGTAACTTTTCCCCATATTCCCAAATTCAGTCTGTATTCAGAGATGTTAACATACCGAGGTTGGGTTCCTGAGGGAACAGACTGGCATCCTGCTTGCTGCTAGGCCTCATCTCCATAGCAACTGGCCTATTCCAGTACCTGTAACTTTTCCCCATATTCCCCAATGCAATCTTTATTCAGAGTTGGTAACATGCAAAGGTTGAGTTCCTGAGGGAATGCAGTGTCTGCCTCCTTGGTGCTAGGCCTCATCTCCATAGCAGCCGGCCTATTCCAGTACCTGTAACTTATCCCCATATTCCTCGATCCAGTCTGTGTTCAGAGTTGTTAACATAACAGAGCCTTGGTTTCTGAGGGAATACACTTGCCTTCTCCTTGCTGCCAGGCCGTGTCTCCATAGCAACTGGCCTGAGGCCAAAGAGCTCTCGGCCTGAGAATTCTAAAGGCCCTTCCCTAAACTGCCAGCCCCAGGATTCCATAGAATCTTCATAGCCAGCCAATCATATGAGGTCTTCTCACCTCACACAGCCAATCGTATGAGGTCTTCACCTGACTGACGCAGACAAACAGACAAACTCACAAACTTTGACTTTTATACAGTAGATTGCATGCATTTAGAAACTTCATGTGAATAATTGTAGGTTGCATATACAGTCGGCCCTCCACATTTACGGATTTGACTTCCACAGATTTGATTATCTGTGAGTTTCTTCAATCCTTGCCCCCCTCCCACCTCAGGAACTTCTTTTCTGGGGGAACCTCCCCTCTCAGCAGTTCTGATCAGGTCACACAGCCCTTTAAAAACCTGCCTCTGGTCCAGTCCCTCCTCTAACTGCTGCCTGGCTGGCTAAGGACAGCTTGCAGCCTGACATCTCAGCACCACAAACTCTCTCCGAGACCTCCCCCCACACCCAAGGAAGGAGTTGGACAAGAGAAAGGAAATGCAGTCACCATGCTGACCACCCCTTTCCTCTCCTTTCCCTGACCTGGTTTGAATCCTGCGTGCCTGTTCACCTGCCATACCTCAACCCCCTTCTCATGGACATAGACATGCATTTTGATATCTGCAATTTTTCCTGCAGCCCAAACCTAGCAAATATGGAGAACCAACTACAGTCTGTGTATATATGTTCACAGTTAGCTTCCCACAGCTGTTTTGTTGCAAAGAGTATGAGACTCATGTAAATTGCCTTGTGTTTCCTTGTGGAAGAAGGCTAGGATAAAATGTTATTTTTAGAAAAGTTTAATGTGTGGAGGCCGGTCACTTCTGGTTTTGTTCTGCTTATAATCAACGGTGTACAGTTTTGAAAATTGTTATATATTGAGAGTTGGGGTTAGATTTTAATGCGCACTTCTTGTACTTCCTGTCTTCAAAATGAATTTCATTGTCTCTCAGAATGGTACCAATCCACTGATAATCAGAATATATTGCAAAGTAATATATATGTTGAGTTTCTTTTTTCTTTGAAATCCTCACTGATTTTGATTGTTTTAGCAAAAGCCTATACATGGCAAGTGACTAAAATTTGAGGAGATTGTTTCATCTTGTCAGATGGTGATGTCAAAGAAAGCCTTCATGGTAGATCTGGTTGTGTATGGATTCTGGAACAAGGTATGACTGTTGGGGACTAAAATGTCCCCTGTTGGTATGCAAGGGTTACATACATAAAATTAGTTTAAACTACAGAGCATTCCTTTGCTCCAAATTGCCTGATAAAGTGATAGCTGCTTTACAGGCTGCTTTAAAAAATATTTTAACAAAAATATTTTAACCTCCAAATGAACTTTTAGTTTGTAAATGGCCCAGTATGACACATCTGAACTCCAAATGAACTTTCACGTGAACTTTCACATGAACTTAGTTATTCTACCAGAAATATAACAGATGGGAAATAGGCAGATTTTTCAAATATCTTTAGATATGTGTTGTGACAGTGTACACTGGAAAAAAGACTGCAGGCCTATCTACTTTAATTGTTTACTTTACTAAGTATTTTGTTTGGAAGACTAGATAAACTATGTGGTTGAACTTAGTAATGCACTTTTTATTATTCAAGTACTGAAACTAAAGAACATCAAAATTGAACTAATTTTATGATTTTTAAAGATATTTTCTTACATTGAATTTCTCAGTGATGCATTATAGTTAATATTTACATTTATGTGCAAATCATAAAACATTATGTTTATTTAGGTGCAAAGCCAAGTCTTAGTCCCAGCTAGAGACAAATTAATGGGAACATGCACATCAACATATAAGTAAATTCCATTCAATGGATCTGTGACATTTGGGACTAACAAGTGGATTTAGGCTTTAGGCTTTGTCTTGTCCTGTAGTCGAAAGCTTAAAGTAGGTATTAGTGTTAAAATTATAAAAACACTAAAGTGTGGAAGATATTAAAAAGAAAATTAACACTCTTTCACTAACTAGCAATTCAAAATATTCAACACATTATATTCAAGCAGTTGTTTTATATTTTGATATATGTTATCTTACCATCATCTATTATTAACTAATTATTTATGGAGAAAAACGATTGAGGAAAGTAATATTCTTATGTAAAACAGTGGAATAGTCTCCAGATTACCTGTACTGAGATACGGGGGAGAAAATGCAGACTTCCTTTATACAGTACTGAACATTAGTTATCCGTCCTCTAGTTACTTCCAGAGTAGTTAATTGCAATAATCTCTCCTTAAAAAGAATTTAGAAATTTCAGTTTGGTCCAAAATGCAGCAGCCATGCTGCTGTTTGTTGATTCTGGTATGTAACTTTCACCTGATCGTGTTTCATTGTTATGGTTTCCAGGCTCAGTTCAAAATACTATAGCTTAGCCTTCATAGTCTGAAATGGCCTAGGGCAGTGGTTTGAAAACTTAATAGTGTTAATAACAACGATGATGATTGTGTTGAGAGAAATGAAAACTCCAGACTCATTATAATCTCTGACTTACTTTAAATAACTGCTTTAGTTATACTGTTGAGAGTCCACTGTACTTTTCTCTGATCATTTCTCTAACATGCTGTAGGCTACTTATATTGTTCAATGTACAATAAGGAAGACATATATATATCATAGCAGACACATGTTATCATACAAGACATGTAATATTTTTATTTGGAAGCCCACTGCAGCGTAGACATGTATTATTATGTCAGCCATTCTACCAAACAAAACTGCCTGGCATCGCCATTTTTAAAGGTGGCATTGTTGACACCTTTGTTGTTAGCAAGTGTTGTGTGCATTCAGAGCGTGGCTTTGTGGAAGTAATTTGGGACATCAGCTGTTGGTATTAAAAATATCAGCATATTCACATATCCTTCAGTGGCATAATTTATTATGCTTCTGTGCCCTTGCTACCAAAGGATACCTTCCTTGTTTCAGTACAGAAACTTATGAACATAGTTGTTGGATTATATAACAGTGTGGCTTAAGTAACATAGAGAGGAACTATATTTATAAACCTTTTTCAGCTGTAGAATAATTTATAGTTACTGCCAAGATTTCTGTGTTGTGTGTTGATTTCCCCATTCAACTGGAGGAGTCTAGCTTGATCAAGATCAATGTGGAAGAAGTCTTGGCAATAGCTGTGGAAATTATTCCATAGCTAAATCAAAGGAAATAAGAGAATAGTGTACTAAGATGGTAGTAACAATGGTGCAGAAACAGATTTTACTACTGAACATCTCTACACTATGGTACTGAAAGATTTTTCACATCCTTCATCATCTCCTAGAAATGGTCCTTTAGAAAAACTGTCCTGGGCAGTGAATGTCAAAATAATGCTGGTTGCTCAGTGTTGAGTTGCCTTTGTCAGCTGTTATGGTTCATACTTATTGTGTTTGACACTTGTTCTGCAGGCAAAATATTTATTCCTTGGTAGATGCTGTGCTAATTTGAATGAAGTATGAGAATCAAGAATGTCAGTAATGCAGTCTTGTTCAATCTGATCAACTGCACTTTAAAAAGTGATTACAAAGAAGGTGTGATTGTACCTGTTGCAGAATGAAGCAGCCCTAGAAAGAGCTCATGGAAGCAAAGTGACTCAATACCACTTACAGCTGACATGAAAGATAACTTGAATAGTCTGTACCAGTATCACAGTCAAATGTTACACTCTTTTTCAATCAACTGAAAAAAAAATCTATGGGTAATATTGTCACTGTGTCAACTCTGCATGAGGATTTACATACCGTGCTTATTTTACAGATATGCTGTGCAAAACCAGAGATGCAGGATCAACAATGAGGTGTACCATTTATTAACCTACTGATTTGACAGCTAATCTTCCATACATCCTAATGTTCCTTTTATGAATTAATCTCTTTTTAAGTACTGGGTTTTAGCTTCTTCATCCTTGTCCTGTAAAATCTGGGTAGAGACTTCGAGGGCTTTGGGTCTTCTAGTATCAGAGTATGATTCTGAATGTCATTTGCTAAGGAACATGATAGGAAGGTTGCTAGTGTTTTCTTACCGGACTTGTGAGCATCCTCTGGGTATCTGAATGGCCACTGTGGGAACATAACACTGGACTACATAGGCTTTTTGTCTGATATAACAGGGCTGTTCTCATGTTCTGATTATCTCATTACCTTGTCTGCAGTGTTGTATGAACTTGAGTGTCTGATTTGCTTATGCTGAACCCTGTTGGGTCACTTTTCATTATAACAAGAACAACTCTGGTGGATCAAATTAAGGTTCCTCTAGTCCAACACTTTTTCCTACAGTGACCAGAAAGATGTAGAAGATCTCCTCTGCTGCTTCCCCACCAAGGAATACTACCTCTGGGGCTCCATGTGTCAGACCCCAATTTAGAATTATTATTGTGTATTCAGAGTACCTTATTTAATAGTTTTCATTATCATTTAATAGTGTCATTGTCAACTGATGACTTGGGCTTCAGCAGCTTCTTAATAAAAGATTATTAGTGTGTCTTTCATTATAAGTAATGAAACTTCTTTGTATCTTTTAAACATCCTTTTTAGGTGTTGAAGGTGGTGCAGTGAAGGTCCAGGGAGCTAAAGGATTGCCTCCTTCACCCCGTTACAAGGTTCTTCATTGTCTTTTAATTATTTATTTATTATATCCTGCCTTTGCTTTATACTGCTATACCACAGCATGTATTTGAAGAAGAGCCATTATTATCCTGGTGTAAAATTTATATTTGTCCAAGTGTAGTGAGAAAATTTTGCATACGTTCCTGAACTACACTCCTTCTGCATAATTTTAATATTTGCAGTGTTGGCATTCGGTTTTAGAAGGCATCACCTTACCTTTTTGTTTGTCACAGTCTCAGAATGAAACCATATATTATGCTGGCATAACAATATAGAAAATGATGTAAATCAAGTTGGCAGTGTTGGTTCATGGAATCTAAACATTATAATGAAAAATCAGATTCCAATTATTGTAACAAATACAATGGGACTTTATAATTTTAAACATTTGTTAAAGCATCTGAATTTGGGCAAATATGAAGTTGAGTAGTAGTCTTCTTCATTCAGTAATGTAGGCTTTAAAATGTACAGTCAAAAAGTTTTATCTTGATGTAGGAATAAGATGTTAAATCTAGAAGTCAGTTTTAAGATTCCTTTAAAAGATTTTCATGACAGAAGGGCACACTCTCCAATGACAGCAAGTTCCATGCTCAAACCTGATGAAGGAAGCAAAATAGAATAAAATTCTTGTTGTTGTTGTATGCCTTCAAGTCATTTTTGATTTACAGCAACCCTAAGGTGAACCTACGACGGGGTTTTCTGGGTGCTTAGGGTATGATGTGCCCAACGTCACCCTATTGGTTTCCATGGCTGAATCGGAAATGGGACTCTGATCTCTAGGGCTATAGTCTGTTGCTCAAACCACTACACCATGCTTATTTCTGTTAGCTTACAACTATTTCACTCATCCTCTTTCTAATTTAAATGTTTGTTGTTGTGTGCTTTAGTTGTTTCCAACTCATGGTGACCCTAAGGAAACTCTATCATGGGGTTTTCTTGGAAAGATTTGTTCAGGGTGGGGTTGCCTTTGCCTTCCTCTTAGAGAATGTGACTTGTCCAGGGTCACTCAGTGGATTTCCATGGCTGGGTGGGAAGTCAAACCCTGGTCTCCAGAGTCCTAGTCCAATGCTCAATCATTGCACCATTCTGCTCTCAATTTAAACACTGCTGAAACTTTAAAACAATTGACTTGCCCCCCCAAAGTCAAGACAAGACATCTGCTGTGAAATACAGTACACATTCTATAAGAAAGAGAGATAACATATTTTTCGCTTTTGTAAAAACAAATGAAAGAAACACAAGGCAGGATAATTAACTTTGAAGCCGCTAAGATATGTGGCTATCAGCAGCCAAGGCCTTAGTTAACCTTTTTATGCTATGGATACTTACATTTACATGACCAGTTCAATTCATTCTATATTTAATTTGAAAAACTGTGATGGGCATTGCTTTTTTACATTGGAAACAAACCAAAAAAGTATTTTAACTATTTTTGTTACACTTTTTTTGTGTATAGCACAGCAAGCTATGGCATTTTGAATGACAATTCAATTGAAATGCAAGAACATTTTCACCACTTATATATACCCATTTAGCAAGCAAATTATTTCAAAACTTATCTCATTCTTTCTCAGTGGTTTACTGTGATTGGCTGTTCCTTCCATTTGTACGTAGAAAGAGCTGAGGTTTGGAGAGGACGACTGGCCTATTGGCACATTGGGCAATAGTGGCTAAACTGAGATGTGAGTCTGCCTTATCTTGGGCCATTTCCACACTACATTGTTAATAGTGCTATTATTCCACTTTCAACATCCTGTAGAATTCTGGTGTTTGTAGCTTCAGGAGGGGCATTTAGAATTCTCAGCCAGATTGCTATTTGGCCTCAGTAAACCACAAACCTCAGAATTCCACAGGATGTTGAAAGTGGAATAATGGGACTATAACAGCGTAGTGTGGCAATGGCCTAGGTGTTTTATATATAGAATCACAGTGGCTCTCTTTCTGTATATTAAATGGAACCTGTACATTTAAATTTCTACATGATAGATGTGTTAGTTCTTTAATTTTGGTTGCAATATGCAACAAGCATGAAGATAAGAATCTTTCTGACTGCATTTGGATATCACCAACATTGGTTTATTGTTAAAGAAATGATTGTAGCCTGCCTCTTACTTCCACACTGCACTCTCTCCCCTGTTTCTGGCATGGTTGTAAGAAGTGTTAAGATTAATTTGGCCCTTCAATGTAATCCAGATATCACAGATTGTCCTGTCAGCTTTGATTGTACTTCATTCTATAACCCTTTGCAAAGTATTTGTGTTTTTATTCTTCTCATAGAATCATAGAGTTGGAAGAGAATGTAACATTTTTTATTGCTTCAGGGTAAGCTTTCAGTTCTTAACAAAAATAGCAGAAAAAACAGTTTCTGCAAATATAAAAGATACCTTTCTAATTGATTCCTGGTCGATGTGTGGGTGTTAGATATGCAATAATAAACCTTGTGCATCTGTTCTGTGTTGTCAGGTGAATGCCACTTACCTTGATGGATTCAGAGCTACAGCTTGCTGTCCAGTGGTAGGCCCAAAAGCAACAGAAAAGGGCAGAAGAACTGCTAGAAGTATTTTGGAAAGGTTGTGTTGTGACAGATGCATGTTATCAAGTACCCGTTATGTTTGTAAACTATGCATGTAGCAGGCTATCACAATATGATCATGATTATTAAAAATGCAGACTTATTATTATCCATAATCTTGAAACAATTTATAGACAAATAAAATTTACAAAAATACAAAAAAATACAGCACTGGCATTTAGTGATTAGGAAGTACCTGAGGATTTTAAATACATTTTAATAGGCACCCAAAGCATTAACCCATTGGCTTGGTATATCCTGTATAAACGGGGAAAAGGGAAGCGTTTCATAGAGACACATAGAAGTGTATCTCTTAAATTGTATTAATTCCTCATTAAGTTCCTATGTAATCCTTCACCACTGTTTGAGAAGGCAAATGGAAATCTGATTTAGAGAATGGTTGAGTAGGAAAGGAATAATGTGATCCTACGTCGTCGTGTATTTTGCTTACTAAATTTAAGAATAATATCTATATCAGAAATAAATGGAATGAGATAGAAATGCAAGTGTATTTTTCAAACAGTTAAAGCAGTTTACTTCTCCTTGATTTAGGAAGAATTAGCTTGTTTTTTGTTTTTCTTTCAGTCTGTCTTTATATATATTTTCTTATAAAATCTAAGGTAATAATTTGAAATGAGAGTTTTGAATATTAAAACTCCTATCTGTGAATGGTTGCTGGATCTAGAGAATTAATTACATTTGCCTAATGGAAAATTTGACTCTTTGTCGTAATGTACATCCACTGGTGGCAGACTGCTATGTGTAAACAGCCTTTGCCCCACTAATGTAAAACAGAGAGATCAAAAGAGCATGCTAGTAAGGAGTTCTAAACTTTTCCAAGCTGGGCTCGCTTCTAATATCACAGCTTACTCGAAGAGAAATGTACTTGCGCTAGAAGGCAATCCATAAATGAAGGGAGTAGCTAGAGGTACCTTTTTATTTTAAATTCTACCCTTATACATTCCTACACATACAGAGGTAGGAAATGCTTTTAAAGATATGGATCTTCTGTCTTCCTATGTAGTTTGGACTTAGAATGTAGACCTATAGAATGGTTTTAGAAAGAAGTGCTTCCTTAGAAACAGTTTATTGCTTATATTTGTTGTTTGTTTCAGGACTCGCATTATGTTTGATAAACTAGGATATGGGGATTACAGTGCAGTTAACCTACAGATTTTAGGTTCTGAGGAAACATATGGACCACATGCCAAACAGAATGTAGATGGGGTAAGTATGAAATAAGAGCTCACAAATGTTTATTGATCAGAATGTGGAGACAAAAGAATCACTATTTGCCTTTGCTGTCTTCATTTCCACCATTTCTCCCCTACTCAATCCTGAAGAAAGATTAGGGAAAAGGAAAATGAAAACAGGCATTTGTTTGTGTGCTATCATTTGCCTTCCTCAGGTAGAAAGATGGATAGAAATGAAGACTGAAGAAATGTAAATAAGTAAGAAGTTTTTTTCCCTTTATGCATTTTCAGCAGTCTGCCCCTTCTTTCTCTCCTGTTTTTACCCTCTCTCCAATGGGAAGGCCAGAAGGTACTGGAGAAGGTGAGAAAGTCCCTCTTTTCCTTGGCATTCTGTGGTCTCCTTCACACAGTTTGTTCAAAGTGCTCTTTATTTTTTCAAGGGCAAATGAGGTAGCTTTCATAAAAGTTCCATTCATGTACCGTCTTTCAAGGTGATGAGGTTTGGCAGTGGAAAGTAGCAGGGATTTCAGTGCAGTTAAAAAAATGGTTCTTTTCCTAGACTAGGCCTGTAATCTTTGTCCCTTGCTGGTGAGCTTTAGGAGGCATTGTGGAACCTGTCTTTTAAAATAAATATTTGATGAGCAAGAGCCTGTAATGACACTTGGTTTGGTTACTTGTTTTATTAATTGGGCTGTTAACTTTGGGCTGCTATTTACATATTTTGCTCATATAGTTGTTTTAGACAGAGTTTTAAAACTTAGACCCTTTCGGCACCTTACCTTCTTCCGGTGCTGAGGTGCGGGGATTGCGTGAGCAGCCTCTGGCAAGAGACTCTTGCGTCCGGGGTCCTTCGGCTCCGCACGAGCTGCCTGTTCGCGCGAGAGCCCCGCCTCTTCCTTCCGTGGTGCAGCCTGGGACCTTCCCAGGCTGCGCTGGGGCAGGAAGCGTGACCAGTGCAGCTCCAGAGGCTCCGCATGGCCCGGGAGCAATGCGCAATTGCGCACCATTTTTGGCTTCCAGCCAAAAATGAAAAGGTGCGCAATCAGCGCCTGCCAGCCCCTGGAGCATCGCGCGATTGTGAGTGTGTCATGCAGATCACTCGTTTCAATCGTGTGACTCTCCAGGCACTCTTTCGCATGGAAAATGCCGTGCGGAAAGGGCCTTACTCATAAACTGCATTGTGCTGTAGAAGTACGATAGAAATATTTGAAATAATTAGTGGACTAATCAGAGCAAAGCTTTCTGTCACTTGTGAGAAAACACACTGTTTGGCTTGGGACTTTTTTTGGAGAAGAGAAGTCCAAGGTAATCATAGCCATCTGGAAATTGACTGAGTGGTCTGCAGTGTGTGTGTGTGCGTGTGTGTGTGTGCCATACATGCCTTCCCATCTGAAGACAATAGAAATTATACCAGGAGGAAGTGCAGAAGGCAAAAAGATAGTTACACTAAGATGAGGAAGTCACTCGTTTTCCAGGTAAGCTGGATCAGTAATGAAACTGAGAATGAAACTGGGAAGGTAAAACACTTATGACCCCCACTGCCATACAGCATGTGAAACAAAAAGGATAATTTTTGAATCTTAATATGGAATGGTAAGAACAATCTGATATATACATTAAGAACTGGTAGGATGACTGGAATGTAGGAACTGGAAAGTATACCTTGCTCAAAAGTGATAGATCATATTTTGTGGGGAGGGGTTGTATATAAACAATTATATCCTTGTTAATGAAGCATTAAAGTCTGAGTAAAGCGCTACAAATGTTAAAGTTGAGCAATGGTACATAATGAATGCTAAGTAGTGAATGGCTCAGCATCTTGCTGGAGAGAGGTCTCTAGTGGAGTGTCTCAAAGCTCTGCCCTGGGCTATATGTGGTTTTTAATATTCTATGAACAACATGGATAAGGCTGTATAGAGGTTGCTTATCAAATTTGTAGATGATAACAAAATTAGGAAGGCTAGCCAGCTGGGTCAAAACTAATAAGCTGAGATGTAACAGAGATGAATGTTAATTACACTTGGATACTTTACAAAGGTACACGTAGGTTGTGGGGTGATCTTGCTAAGCCACAGTGCATATGAAAATGGCCTTCATTTAAGTGAATCACAAGCTGAATATGAATCAGCTGTGTAATATGAGCAAAAAAGCTGGACTCCAGGTTTTCCTAACAGAAAGATAGTGTGCAATTCATAGGTTCTAGAAATCAATGTTGTATGAGGAATATATACATACAGCCTGGGGAACGGAAGACAGACTCAGGAGAACAGGAGACCTGATAGCACTCTTCAAATATCTGAAAAGATGACATGAAGATTATGGAGCAGATTTGGCTTCTGTGACTTCAGAAGACAGAACAAAAACCAAAAGGTGGAAATGGAAAGGAAACACAGTTCCATTAAAAATAAGGAGAAACTTCCTGGCAATATTTATTTGTGTTTAATTTATTTCCTGTTTCTCCTTGCACAAGACCCAAGGCAGGTTACATCTAATTTAAAACAAGGTGCAGCTAAAGGCTGTTAGTACAAAAGAAGAAACAGTAGTTAAACAGTTTGACTAAAAACACGAAGTTGAAATCATTTAAAACACTGTTCAGTCATGGAAAAGATTGCCATAGAAGGTTGTGGATACTGCTTCACTAAGACAGTCAAATGCAGGTTGAACAGCCCTCTGTCAGTTGTGGCATAGCTGCGTTTTACATGGCAGAGCCTACATAAACTCTGGAATTCTGGACTAGTTATTTTTAGAGTCCCAGATTTATTATTCTGCAGAATATCCAGTTGGCTTCTGTGATGGGTTCCACTCAAAAGGAAGCAGAGAAAGTTGGCATTATATTTACTTCCTGCCTTTAGGTTTCTTGAGACTGCTCTATTTTAAAATATCATATTCTCATGCACAGAATCTGTTCTGTGCAGAATGTAATTTGCCAGACACTAAACAATGCCATTTGAAACTTAACACAATGACCCTGACATTGACAAAATCCAGACATTAAAAAGTTTACAGTAGGGGACACTGGGAAAAATTAGATTATTTGTAGAAAAGAGATAACTTGCAATTTGACATTTGAGCATTAGTCATAATTTTTAATGCTCCACATTGTACAGTTGCTGTCATGCTTGTCTGTATTGGTCCTTTCTGCACCATACCTAGATCCTGCGACACCCTGGCATCATCCCAGCAATACTATTGCCAGAATGGGAGGGTGTCCCAAATGCTCCCCTCTGCAGCCAGCCAGCTGCCAGTGGATGGTAGTGTTTAGGACATGCTCTTTCCTTCCTCAGTGCAGCTGGCCTCTTCCAGCGCTGCACTGAGGAAGGAAGCACTTTGATAGCACTTCTGCCCGTCACACCCAGCCCCAGCCGATGTGGTCATTGCACGAAAGGGGCCTATTACCAGATTTTTTTCTGGTAATGATATAATGCATGATTGTGATGGCTGGAGACATGACAGGAGTAGGATCGTGACAACATCATGTGATAACATGCATCACAGACTGGTTTCAACACATCCCTATACCAGGACGTAGCCATAGTGCAGAAATGGACTATTGTCAATAGAACAAGATAAAATTAGTGTCTTAATTTTACACACATGTTTTGTGATTGTAATCAGTTATGCAGATAAATGAGCACTTCAGAATTAGATTTCAGACAAAGTACGGTAGAAGTTACTGTGCCCTTTGATTTCTGACTCACATTTTAAATTCTTGGGGTTTTTTTTAACTAAAGAAGTCAATTGTTAGAAGAGCTGTATATTATACAGATGAAACTGTTGTTTATTGTTTGTATCTATGTGTTATTTTTTTCTGCTCTAAAAATAGGGTCCACGAGAAGCGGTTATTTGGCTTGCTGTACTTCATAAGCAGAAAAAGGCTCTGGAAATTTTTTCTAGAGAAATTGCCCCAGCTGGAACTGGAATGGGTAAATTTTGAATCTTTTCGCACTCAATCTCTGATATTTGTATTGTTTTTCTTTTATCGTGATGTAAAAGACAATTCTGTTATTGAATTCTGGAAAATTTTGGTCCTTTAATGAAAGCAGCAACTAATGATTTTAATTAGTTCAATGCATTCTAATTAAAATTTGCACACAAAGATTATGTTTGTTGCATACAGCAAATATGAGGTTTGTCACAGGTACTTGCAGACAGGATTAACTCATTCAAATGCCCAAGACTGTTCTTTATACTGTCCTTTTCTCAGGATGGCACAGAGGAGTAATCCACTATAATTGGGTTAATCCCACATGCCAATTTGTACAGACAGGAGTCCACATTCTTTTCATTTGTGACAGTTAGGATCCCTTCCCTTCCCTGACAGTTTTTTCTGTCCTACTAGATGAACCAGTCAAGTTTTATCCCTTCTCTGACAATTGGGGTACATAGCAAGTTACTTAGGACGAAATGGAGAAAAAGGTGAGAGGGGAGAAGAGTGGAGATAGCACAAAGTAATCTTTCCTGAACAAAAAAACGCTGGTTTTCAGAGCTCTAAATTGACCTAGTACCAACTCCATATCTTACAGGGCCATTGGCAAGGCCTCACCCTCTGTAAGTGGGACTTAAATCCTCCTTTTCATTGCTGTTTAGACCCACTTTTGCTTCCTCTTCTATACCCAACTACTGACAGGGTGAACACAGGGGCAAGTGGAGCAACCTGCTTTATTTCCTTTCTTGTCATTGCTTGTATGTTCTGAGAGAGCAGATTGATGGAGGGTGAAGGAGTGTAGTAGAAAGAACACAAGAGTGTTCTGCGTGGGCCCATGTGGTAGGACAAAATGCCAACTCTTCATGCCAGTTTCTATTACATGTACTCAGTTAGTTTGACTTGTACAGTTAATGTGCACTTAATGTATTGTGTTCCCAAATTTATTTTAGTATAGAATTGGAGCCAGCTCTATCCTTTGTGTTCAAAAAGCAAAGACTGTTTTTGGTCAGAGAGCTAGGGTAGCATACTGTCTGAAAACTTAATTTTGAACCAGGCAGTTTGGTTCAAGTGACATTGTGACCTTGTTCCTTTCTGTCTGTAGAGAATTGCAGCAGGGATGGGAGACATTCCCTTCTGCTCCCTTCACTAGTTAACAGAACCTGGCCACAAGGCTTGGCAGCTCCTGGGGTGGGAGGAGACAGCACAGAACTGCATCCTCCTGATCCAGGTTCTTGGCTTATATTTCTGTTCTTATTTTAGTTTAGAGTTTCTATAAACTCCTGTATTTTTTTCTGACTGTTGCATTACTGCACTTCTGGTCACAAACAAATACAATTTTTACTTGAATTCTTATTTTAGAGATTCAATCTCCTAGTGATCACTAGGTACTGTGGTAACAAAAGTTCACTAATTTGTGGAAACTATCTTAGAAATGTGATTTTTCTCAGTGCTAGTTCTTCTCTGTGCAATATCATTCTTCTAAATCACTCAGTAGGAAATGCAAAAAAATGTTTTGCTGTTGTTTTGCATGGTCTGTCCCTGTAGAATGATGTAGCATCCATCCTTGGAGTGTTCCTTGTAGTCTACTGTGAAATAAACAATACAGTGAGAAAGGCTGATAGAGAGATGGTAGGCAGCCAGCTACCACTGATGCTCCAATACTTCACAATATCCTATCACCCCATTTTTATTTATGCCTACTGTGCATGTAAAAAAAGGGGAGAAGATGACCAGGATTCTGTTGACTGCACATGCGATATTTATGTTAATACTTTTACTCCAAACCGTATTAAAATATCCTATTGTCTGCAGGGAATAGTTGGACTATTTGGTGAACAATTATTGTCCCTCTCCCCGCCTTTTTTTATTTTTGTTGAACTTCCATTACCTACCAGACATAAACCAGCAATGGCTATCACAGCAGCATCTTGGTAATCACCAAAGGGTACTTCATAGATGGCACAAGGTGATACTGTAATACACTGTTATATTTTGCTGAAGAACCATGAAATATTGGATGAAAAAGGAAACCAGGGAAAATCTCAAGACAGTTATGTTCTTCTCATTATTAATGTGAATAATCTTAAATGCAGAAAACAAATGTAACGTTTTGGTGAAAAATATTGTTGAAGACTCAGTTCAGTGTCTGCAAGCACGCATATTGGGAACATCTACTGGCACATTGCATTTTCAGAACATTGTAGCTACAGACCATTTTTATAGAGAAAGATTGTGGGGTGGGTGGGCAGGTGCCATCCGTCAGAATCAGTGCACATGCCCAAAAGGAAATACTTAACTTCTTGCTCAGTTCTTCTTGCTCTCTTGATCTGTGCACCAAGGATGCTGGGACTGTATTTCTCTCTCCTCTGTTTCTTTCCTTTTTTTCTCCTGTTGTGGAGAAATGTTTTCTTTTTGCTATTGCTTTTTACTTGCAGAGTTTCCTGTGGTTCCTGCATGTTACACATTGTGTCCTTTCAGTAAGCCATCCCGCTGGATTGTACCAAGGGTCTGTGCAGTCCAGCATCCTGTTTCTCACAGTGGCTAATGAGATGCCTGTGAGGAGCCTGCAAGCAATTATTATTTATTTTCATTCATTTATCTCATTTATATGCTTTCTCACTTAATCTTAATTTTAATTTCTCACACTTTCCTGATTTTAATTCTTAATTTGGACTGTGGGGTTGGATTATATTGTCATAGCATCCCCCGATTTCCCTTTGCATGCCAGACCTCTTTGCATGCTGCATGTGATCAAGAGGAGAAAAGGGAAGAAGGCAGCTAAATTGACTAAGCTGCTGCAACACTTAATGGATTTAAAAAGTTAGTGTGGTATTAAGTGTCTTGTTGCAATAGCATGCAAGTGGCAGCTATATAAATCTCATTATTGTAACCTAGACTAGAATATCTAAAGGGACATTAATACGGACCAGGGTTTCTCAACCAGGATTCCCTGGAACCTTAGAGTTCCACAGGAGGTTCTAGGGGTTCTGTGAGAGATCATGATTGAAAAAAATAGTCATTTTTTGAGCAATAGATGTAATAACTTTTATGCAGGGGTTGCTTCAGACCAGAAAATTATTTCAAGAAAAAGGCTGGGATAAACAGCTTCAATTTAAAGGTGGTTGTTAAAAATTATTGCTAGAGAAATAGAATTCCACTCAGTTGTTAACAACAAATTGTTGTTAACAATTATTGTTAGAGATGTAGAAATTACCTCTAAACCTAAAATTGATGCATCTTGATGTAAATCAAGAACAAGAAACAGCAATTAATTCAGGGGCCAATTGCCATCATTCCAAAACCCACTTTCGGCTACATATTGCTGCTATTGTTTTGCCAAAATTGGCAATAAATTGTGCTTCCAAAAAGCCCTTTAAGAAAACAAGCCAGGAAATGCTTGTTTTAAAGACACTTTCACAATTTTCTATCAAAACTTGGTGGCACAATTGGCTTGGGGTCACACATAAGTCACTTGTTGGGTACTCCCCACTGAAACATTTTCAGATTAGGTTGCAAATATTTTAGCTGCCTGATGAATAGAAATTAATTAAGAAATAGCATCCAAATATTGAAGAGAATTACTTAGGAAATAATTTAGCAAGTTCAGAAATATTCCTGAAGACTGTTTCCGTGGAAAGATTTGAACTGGAGACTACACTTCATTATTTCATATTTTAAGATTAAAACCTTTAGAAAAAGTCCATCCATAAAATTATTTCATTGTTTTTGTAGTTACTTGCTATAAGCTGCCTTAAGCATCTCTTTGGACACAGCTTTTGTTATAAATCCTGGAATTTAACATGGCAAATTAGGATTCTTTTCAATAAATGCACAACTGTGATAAGCAAAAGCTTTGTTGGCTCAAGTCAGCATTACTAAATTATGAAATGGTTGTTCTTTGGATCCTCCGTATATTTGCCGTGCTCTTTTCTATGACCAACCAGTGTTGTATTAAAATGACTCAAAATGTCCCCGTCTCCCCACTCTAATTATGAATTGAAAGTCCTTTCTTTCTAATTTCTTCTTTTAAAACTCTTCAGAAAAACAAATGGTAAAATTTCCACTGGTATCTGCAAGGGATATGAACGTTTCTTACCCCTAATAAATGCTCAGTTCAATAGATATAAAAGATCTTCCTATCTGGAAAACTAATGTGTTGACCCTTATTTCACATCAAATTGACCGGAGGTTGACATTATGATGACAGCTGGTTAATGCAGCTTGAGATTTTAAAGCGCTTGAGTATATGTAAATATTATGACTGCTGACAAGTGTTTTGGAAGTGACTTCAAGAAATGTTCTAAATTAACTTGAACAGTTCCCATTTATTTTGAATACATAATCCAAAAAGATAGCTTATCTCTTTGGGTGGAGAGGAAGTAAACAGAGCAATTAAAATGGACCTCTGCAAGCAAAGTTATTTCTATGACGTGTGCAGTATTATAATGGAAAACCTGGGTTTCAAATGGTATAAAGTGCCTTCCTGTCTAGAAGAATCTCTCCATCTCAGAAACTGAATCTCCAGACTTAGAGAGCAATGGAGGAGTCTAGTGTGTATATTCCCCCTTCTTGCATGTTTTTACTATTCTTGGAATCTGAAGGCCAGCAGAAGATTATTAGAGCACTTGATTTCAAATATTGGTTGTTTTGAAATGTTTGTGTTGATAATAAATGTTGTGGCTGGAATCTGACACTCTAGAGTAGGGGTAGCGAACATCTAGCCCTCCAGATACTGTTAGACTTCCACTGTATTACTCGAGCCATTGGCCAAGGCTAATGGCATATTGAGTTTAATACTTTCTAGTTCCTGAAGGCTCTTTCAGGTCAGACCTTCAGCTTCTTACCCACCGTTTGTTTCTTGGTTCCCATGTTCTCTTCCCATGACCTAAGCACTAATCCTCAGCCATCATATAGGTGTGTGCGTGTGTGTGCGCGCACATAATTTTACATAATATAATGTTAAAAACAACATTAAAAACTATAAAAACAAGTTTAAAAGCCAACTTAGAAGTATTTTGGCTTTCCAGAGCTGCCCCTATTGAAATATTATTTTTCTCTCACAGTTCTTGTCCTACACATGGGGGAAAAAAAAAGGATTTAAAAAGTTCTTAACATCTTTTGCTGCAATATTATACTAGTATCATTTAATGTTAAGAAACATTTTAGGTGGGCTTGGAAATTGCTGAAATCTGAACATGAAAAAATATTTAACCTTAATTATGTGTGAACCCACTTTAGAATTTTGCTTTGAAATTTTTCATTTTTTTCTCCCAAATATTTAGCACCTGGTCTCACTGGAATTATTGGAGGTCGTCCAAAAGTGTAAGTTTAACAAAGGGAAATTCCAACAACTTTCATCATTTGGAACTTTAGAGGATATCATCCACATCTTACAGAGCAATCCAGATTCCCTATATCTGCCAGCTGTGGGTGAGTTTAGGATGGAGTGGAAGTAAATGGCATCAGTCACAGGACCTTCTGTCAACCCATTTCCACCCACAAAAAGCTACTGCAGTGGTTGCTAAGATTCTGAAAAGGGCAATGTCAGGGTGAGTTAAAGTCAGCTTTGGATCCACTGGATCTGAGGCCATGCTGCACCATTAAAATGGCCTGAATTAGTCCCCATGTTTCTGTCAACTTGGAGCTGCGTAGCTGATTTTCCTCTTATTGTGTCCAACAGGTGGGTGATCCCTGTGGGGTGGCAGGACTTGGAATAAAGCAGTACTCCTCATCAGCCCTACTTAGGATCACACTGTAGTGAATTGTTTAGCATATTTATTAATACTGTAGCCATATGTGTAATGATGTACAGTGGGCCATCCACATTTGCGGGTTTGACTTTCATGGATTTTATTATTTATGAGTTTCTTCAACCCTCACTCCCATACCACAGTGGCTTCTTTTCCAGAGGAACCTTCCCTCTTGGTGGCTCCAATGAGGCTACGAACCCCTTGAAAAACTTCCTCTGGTCCTTCTCCTCCTCCACCAGCAGCTGCCTAGCCAGCTAAAAATGGCTTGCAACCTGATTTCTCAGCATCACAAACCACTTCTGATGCCCACAGACACACATCCAAGGAAGGAGGTGGGGGAGAGGGAGGAAGTATAGGGCCCCCATGCCAACCCCCCACTTCCCTTTCCTTTTCCTGACCTTGTTTGGACACTGCGCGCATGCTCTTCCCATCATGCCTCAGCTCTATTCCCACAGACACACACATTTTGCTATTTGTGATTTTTCCACTTTTGTGAGGGTCCTGAACTCCTAACCCTAGTGAATGTGGACAGCCAATTGTATTGTCTTTCTTGAATGTCTACTTAAAATATTATTTTCAGTCTCAGGAATGTGCTGAATGTTGTGTCTTGGAGTGATTTGCCTGTAGGATAATATTTACTAAATCACTGCATTTACTAAATCACTACTTTGTTGATTTGCTGTTTATTTAAAGGATTTTTGCCCCATCTTTCACACTTACCTCACAAGACAGTTTACAAAATTACAGAAACGTGAACACACAGTTACAATTAAATATACGTTTCACCAACAGCAAGTAATTTTTAAGCGCCAAATGCAGAGTGAAATCATTTTTCCTGAAGGCTATTTTTAAAAGCAAAAATGAAAAGCCCATATATATATATGTATGTATGTATGTATGTATGTATGTATGTATGTATGGAAGAATTCTGAACAGCATGGGTACAGGGAGGAAAGTCCTATCCTTAGCATCTACCAGCCTTACGACTCCTGTTGGTAGATCAAAGAGTAGGGCCTCTCATTCCAAACTTAATTGTTTGGTAGGCCTATACAGGTTTGGGTAGCCAAATAATATGATTCTATACTTTGGGCTTTAAAGCCCAAAATCTACACCTTGATACTGAACTACAAACTGAGAGGCAGGAAGTATAAATATATACAGAAAGGCATAATAGATTCTAAGTACCTAACTCCCACATTCTAGCTATCACATTATTACTGCAGCTTCTGAAATATTTTCAAGAGAAGACCCTTGCAGAGTTCATTACAGCAATGGGGATTGTAATGCTTGTGGGTGTAAATGAGGCATGTGTCACTGTTGGTAGTCACTTGTGTGAGTCTGTGGATGTCAAGAACGTACATGTCACTGTGGCTAGTACACATTGGATACTAAACTGGTAGAATGTACTTCTGACAATTGATGCTCTTTGGGTCTTCATAAACAGTGGTGAACACTCCCAGACACTGTACCTGGCCTCTCAAGGGGTGTGTAATAAACCTTCATCCAAATCAGTAGATTTCTCAATTCACAGTACTTTTCTATTAGTCTTTAGGATTACTTTTCAGCTTGTTAGTTCTTATATCTTCCATTATTGTTTCCAGATATGTATCCCAATCTTTAATCTTCCTTGGGATTAAATGAGAGAAAAAAAGAGGTAGAACTATGTGTTACTATGTGTTACTCATATACTGATGACACATCAACCCAAACCTACAGATAACAGCTCTCAGCAGTTTCTTGTAGATGTTGGAAAGCATAAAGAACAGGAGAGAACATTTAGGCCCTACAAATGTCAAGGGAGAAGGAAATAAAGAACAGCACAATCCTCAAAGCACAATCCAAAAAGTGCCTTTTTTTTTCTCTTATCAATATCCTCAGGCAGCACAAGTTGAAAAGTATGAATAACAACAGAACCAGATGATGCTATGGCATCAAAGAATGAGTATGAACAACTTTATCTACAAAATATAATGTAGATTGATCACAATAGGCTTTAGGTGGTTCCAGCAGTGGTGACCCACTCAGCCTTTACAAAGTGTCTTCTTGACCACTCAAAAGACCACAGCTATATAAATAATGATGATGGAGAAATAAGCTTTTTTCACTGCTATGACAGCCTTAGATTAGGCCTTACAGTGAACTGTAATCTGTGTCTGGTCATATTCACATCAAAACTTTTGCCATCTTCTTTCTAGTTATCAACCTTTTGTTTCATTATTCTCAGCTATCAAGGAACCAATATAATTAACTCTGTGTTTGCCAGAGGATGCTTAGGCATGATCGTATGAAAACCTATAGTTGCCTCCTGATTTTAAGAGTTGACCAGAAAATTGATATGACCAACAGCCAATTCTATGAAGAATTCTCCTGGGGATATCTAGAAATTTTCTCGATCTCTCAGTTGCTGAAGACAGAAAGTAGAGAGAGCTGTCAAACCCAACCTGACTAGATAATATTTTGACCTTGATAGCAATTACCGTAGGCTCCTCCTCCCACATATTACTTTCTCCTACTCAGGACAGAAAGCCAAATCTATCTTATTGCATGTGTCAGCCAAAATATAATTTGAGATGTAATTTGCTCTACACAAGGCAACATCTAGATGGATATTACAGGTCTCTGTCCTGACTTAACTGTGGAGTGGCATTTGTGATTTCCAGAGGTGGATAGAGCAGTAAGTGGGTGCCATGTTATGAGCACCTACAACTTCTCCTTTCCAGAAGTCTGTATGGTTTTCATGTACTTCAGGAAGAGTGAGAAAGCTGGTCAGTCAGGCGCAGCTTGGTAGGCTGGTAGGAGCAGGTCTAGGGAGTAGAACCAGTTCTTCGTGGTTTCTGTGATTCACACAAATGGGTCATCTGTGTCTGCGTAGTGTGATGTTTGGAACCGTCTAGAGCATAGAGATAAGCATTTTGGCGGGAAGCCTGCCCCCATCCCCTGAGGGTATATAAACCCCTTCCCACCTAAACCATTAGTTCCTTGGCCGCATAAGGCAGCAGCTAGAAGAGCACTGCATAGGTGGAGATGACCCATTTGTGTGAGTTCAGAGATGACCGTTCGAAGAACCACAGTTACAGGTAAGCAACCTGTACTAAGCCTCTTCAGCTAGACTCTTCATTCCAAGAAATATTGCCTGTGTCATTTGCTGCAAGTGGAGTCCTGGACTTGTCACTGGGTCCGCAATTACAATTACATTACTAGGGATACTGCATATCTTAAAATCCTCTTATACTTTCAGTTATCACATTGATGTCCTGAGCACCAAAGCACCATGAGTAGTTTTGAAATATATGCAAGGATTGTGTGAAAACCTACTGAATTGCATTTGTCTAACATTAATTTGCTTTGTCCCCCTCCTCTCTGTATTCCCTCCAGATCTCCAGTTTTGAAACTATTTTCCTTCCTTTATCCCAAAAAGAATATCAAGGTAGGAACTGCTTACAGCTCGTCTCTTCTGGCTGCCGCAGCAAAATTAAAAAATCTAGGTTTGTTTTCAACAACATCTACAACATCCTATGGTAGAGTGGTAGAATGGTAGAGCTAGAGCTACTGCCATGCTTGTCTGGATGTAACAGGGTATCTCCACACTACATTTTACAATTTAGGGAACCAATAACTGCTGAGGGGCTCCTTTGAGGGCTGAAGAAAAGGAAATATAGGCACCTTCTCTCTCTTTGTTGCCAGCCTCCAAATGGCCCCATCCATGGTGTTCCAGCAGCAGTAGTAATATATTGTAGCTGGTACAGAATCGAGAGGCTAATTTGATATTACACGTGGCTGAAAATAATGTGAGTGACTGTTTGTTTGAAAGTATCCTCATGTTAAAAAGAAAAAAAACCTGTAACAAAGCAACTAATATTCAGTGGAGAAGATTCGGATGCAAGTAAAAATGGTACATGATGTGGGAGAAAGATTTTAACAGGAGGACCACTCAAACATACCTGCATGTAAATGCCCTACCTTGACCTCACCCCCCCTGCATGAATTCAGAAGTAGTGCAGACAGCATTTTTTTCCTGCCTAATGCTTGGGACAGTTTTCACTTACTCTGTAAATGTGCTGTTGAAAAACTGTTTTGGAATCTGATCCAAGAGGAAAACCTATTGCATAAGATTTTCTCCTGAAAGACTCCAATAGAAAGGTTCTATTATTTGGTTTGCAGTAAAGCTGTGTTCTTTTCTAGTGAGGAATAAGGATCAGTGGGGCTTTCCTTCAGCTTTTATATAATTGTACTAACTTCAAAACTGGTTCAGTTTAGAAATCTTTTGCTTTCAAAAGGCATGTAAAATCAACTGATCATTTTTTTTCTGTGTTTGGGAAAGAAGTAAGCTGAAAACATTTTTGAACAACCATTTTCTCTAAATCAATATTGTCATGATGGCTTACCATCTGTTTTGTATTTTAAAAAAGCTTGTTAAACAAGTTGGGCTGAAAGAGAGTAGCTGACCCAAGGTGCACCTCTTGGTTCAAACAGCACTAGAATATGGATCAGTGTCAGAGTTTAACACCCCCTTCACTGCATTAAACCATACATAAACCTTTTCTTTGGATAGCTAGTAAAATATTGTTCTTGTTAAATTTCTGCAAGCATCTAGTTTTACAGTCTAGTTAGCTGTTGCAGATGGACAGGCTTGCATCCAAACAGATTTCATGGAAAACAACACAAGCTAGATGTGGTATGAGGGTACTGACCACACACAGGATTACCAATCTCTCTATCAACATGGCTTCTGATTCTGTTTGTGGGCCATTGCAATGCAATTTGCTTGTTTAAAAGTTTAAATCAGCATATTATTGCAGATTGACATTTTTATGAATGGACAACATGTTGAAACATACGAAGAAGATCTTTCATTCACTTCAGATGCACCTGTTTCACCAGAGTTGCTCAAGACTCAAGAAGATCTGAAAGGTACTGCTGTTGAAATTTCTCTTTAGTTAATACTTTTATATGGAGGCCTTGTTTGTAATGCATTATTCCTTCCAGCCTTCTTTCACTCACATCATGTATATGGCTCTTTCCGCATCTTACCTTCTTCCGGCGCTGGGGTGCGGGGATCGTGCAAGCAGCCTCTGGCGAGAGGCTTTTGCGTCCGGAGTCCTTTGGCTCCGCACGAGCTGCCTGCTCGCGCAAGAACCCCACCTCTTCCTTCTGCAGTGCAGCCTGGGACTTCCCAGGCTGCGCTGGGGCAGGAAGCACGACCAGCGCAGCTCTGGAGGCTCCACACGCCAGGTAAGTGCGCACGGGGCCCAGGAGCAATGCGCAGTCGTGCACCATTTTTGGCTTCTAGCTGAAAATGAAAAGGTGCACAATCAGTGCCTGCCGGCCCCTGGAGCATCGCACAATTGTGAGTGTATCATGCAGATTGCTCCTCACAATCACGTGATGCTCCCGGCGCCCTTTCACATGGAAAATGCCGTGCAGAAAGGGCCATGAAAAGCCAGGTCAACTACTGTAGCTGCTTGAATCTGGAAATAATTTGTCAAATGTGGGAAATATATTTTCCTTGACAATACTCTTAACTTGGTACAGTAACTGACTGTTTTTAATACAAGATTATATTTATAAACTTAATGCTAGCAATAATCAAATATTCTCTAATGTGCTATTGAACAAATGTAAAATTTGTTAATAAATAAATTTGTACATGGAGTGCGGCCTTAGACATACTCTGCGTCATTTTCTAACACTATTCCATGTGCTGAAGATTGGAGGAATTACTGTTTTTAATAGGATAAGCAATTATTTAGAGACATATTAGACCACATGCCAGAATTGTTGCATTCTGCTATTTATTGTAGTGCCTCAGATTATTTAATTACTAAAAACAGATTAAGCAAGTTACATAACTGAAAGATTGTTTTGAGGCATGTAGCCATGTCAGAAATAATTACATCTGGAGGCTTGTTTGGGGCACTTTTTCATTTCCCAGTGGTAAATTTCAAAATCTGCTGGTAGACATGGAAATTAGAGTGCCAAAAGAGACTTCAGGAATCCAGAGCTTAATCCTCACTCATTCATACAGCTCACTGTGTGACCTTGAGCCAGTCAGTCACTGTCTCTCAGTTTAACATACTTCAAAGTATTTTTGTTAGGATAAAATGCATAGTAAGGTATTGTGAGGGTATAATAAAAATGTAAGCCAATAAACAAACAGTTCAGTGACAGATAATAAATGGCATGAGTTTGATGGTTAGATTCACTAATAAATGTTAGGAAATTCTCACTGGTATCCTGAATATAAAGAAAGAAAGACTACTAAAAGTTAACATACATCATGTTTATGCCTTTGACCATGTCATGAATATTAGGAAGTACAATGTAGTAGCATTACATCAGAATTTTATCCACGTATTTTTTTTCCATAGATGAAAGAAGGCATTTATATGATTCAGCAATTTTGACATGGGGTCACCATAAGTCAACAGGCAACTTGAAGGCACAGACATATAGAGAGAGAGTATGTGTGAACAGCAAACCAGAGAGAAAAGGAAAAAACGGATAAGCCTACCTCAGCAGCTAGCTTTAGCATGTTAAACAAAGTATAGATGTATGTGTTTGTCCAGTAATAAGGAAATCATAAGAAAGTAGAAGCTGGTGAAAGGAATAATAATCCCTGTATACGTTTTAGAAGAAGCTTTCAAGTGCTCTGTGTATGTTGTTAATTTTGAATAAAATGTTTACTGAAACATGTTGAACTGCTCTTCTCATTTGTGAAGTAAGAACCTATTCCCATTCTTTCCGTGTTATTTCTGCTTCTGGTTCCCCAGGAACACATCTGTGTTGTTAACTAAAATATACCTGTAGTTATTCACCGAACATCAACAAGTGAACTTTGATTGGCCAAGTGAGGATTTCTACCTGGGTCCCTTTGTTCCTCATCTAATACTTAACCACTTTCCCACACTGGTTCTCTGTTAGTGAAGCCTCAAATGCGCTGATTATATAATTTATTTTAGAAATGTTGATTTCACCATGTATGATGGTTTTACATTATGAAATGTATGAGAGTTCATCCAATGGGAAAAAAAATAGTCTATAGACACTTCATCAGTTTGCATCATTTGAAGGAAGAATCTGTGAATTCTGGGTATATTCTAAATATTGTGCATAGTATGGAGAAAATTACACAGGAACAATCTTCCTCTCTCGTATCATAAGTGACCCCTCACTTAGGGTCATCTAATGATGCCAGATGGTGGGAAATTTAGGAGAAAAGGAAGTAAGCATAGTTAAACTGTGGAATTGAGCTCCATAAGATACAGGTTTGGGACATGAATGAACTATACTTCTCTTTTTTTGTCCCCTCATACAAGGTTTGCATAATTCTAATCATCGCAGGCATGTTCTGGAGATATAGGGACAGAAGGGGCATCTTCCCATTGGAATAACTGGCTTCCATGGGCAGAATGCAGAAGATTTAGGAGTGGTACTGTCCGCTTTCACATAACAGCCCCCCCCCCCCATCATCCCAGAAGAGCCCTGGATGGCCCATTCCCCAGGAGCTATATTGTGGAGCAGAGAGGAAAAGTTGAGTTTAGTCCATGGGAACAAGAAGGATAAGTTGCTTTTATTTCCTGCCTTTCCACTTCTGTGGTACATCTAAGGGGATTCTGTGTCTGCAAAATTAAAAATGTATACAATACTCTTGCATACAAATAACAATACATTTGAATATAATTTGAACAGACCACCTTTTTTCTTTTTTGAATAGGTGAATAATCAGGAATTTGTTTCATTCTGTATGTATAGATTTACCAAACGGTCCACATATGTTTCGCCTGGAGGATCTTGCCTATACCAGGAGTGGGGACAAAGGCAACTCAGCAAATATAGGTATTTTTAAATTCTTGTTTAAAAATATGATGTCTGTGTCTATTAAATAAAAATAACTGTGATATCACGTTAGGACTGTGCTTCCTCTAGTAATTAAACTATCCCCAAAGAGGTATTAAAACAAGAAAAAATTAAGAGATTTTCCTATAATTGGTGCCTCTCCATTCTCCATGTATTCTTTCGCGATAAAGGAGTTGATGGTTTTATCTTTCATACAGTTTGTTCCACTGGATGCGCGAGTTTTAGTGCAGTGAAAAACAAATGTTTTTACTTTCCTGTGCACTAGTTAAGAACAGATCATAATAACAAGTTAATACAACAGTGGTGGTGGGGTGGGGGATACATTCTGCAGAGAGATTTATTTCTGGTTCTGGGCGAGGCCGAGGTAACTGTGAATTTTAAAATAGCTTGGTCATGCGTGATTTTTTTTTTTAAAATGTGTTTTGATGTTTCATGCAGAATAATAAGTGGCTGTGTCCTATTTGTGTGTAACAACAGGTGTCATAGCCCGGCATCCCCTCTATTATCCATACCTCAAGAAAACTTTAACTGCTCGGGCCATAGAGAATTATTTCCAACATCTTTTAGAGAAAGAAAAATCTGGAGAGAACTTGGTCACAAGGTACACACTCATTTGTATAAGTGCATTCATGTTGTGTGGTTTGAAGAAACTACTTGGAATTCTTTGCTTACAAGGAAATAGCAGGTTTGAAATAATCTTTAGATGTTACAGTAGGCAGTAGTCCAACTTAGGAAGAATATTGGCCACATATATATGTTCCTAATAAGGCGTTGTTCCATTCCCACAAATATCAGCGCAGTATGGCAACTCACAAAATATGCAATAAGCTGCTTTCCACTGTAAAATGGAACTGGTACTGTACTCTTCCATACATTTTTTTGTGTGACAGGGAAGATAGGTGCTAGCAGTAATGGTGACGAGATCATAATCTCTGTAGGATTTAAATTTCTGGATCAATCAAATTTATTGAAGTATCTGGAGATTGTGAATTGACCTGTTCAAGATTCTGTCAGTTTATAATCGACATTATAGTTAGGGAGATTACTTTCTCATTTTCAGAAATCTGGCATAAATCCATTTGTTAGTCCCAGATAAAGTAGACCTATTGAATCAGTAAATGAGCAATGGGATTTACACAAGTGTCAATTTATCATGTAGAAAAGATTTAATTAGTTCACTCTGACTGGGAGTAGCATTTGGATTTAGGCCTCTGTTTCCCCTCTCCCCACTACAGTTAGACTTAAGTGAAAAATAAGTATGGAATGTTTTCATATTTAAATTTATGAAGGCTTTTAATTACTCAGTCTTCAAGGTTGTATTCTTAAAGAGAGAGAGGCACTGAACATTGGCTCTCGGGTTTCCCATGTGTGGTTCAACTCTTACGCAGCTGTATACTGTGAACATTATGGATCATGCTTCTTTGTCAACTAACAAAATGTTGAGGTATTCTGTAAGTATTAAAATGAGAACGGCTTTGATGAATTAGATGAGGGTGTGCTTTGGGCATGGAATAGTTAATCTTTTCCTGAGTACAAACCTCTAACAGCTACAGCTATCATGCTGTTCTTGTCCTTTCTACCATGTGAACTGATCTTTGCTGCTTCTTTCACGGAAACATCTGCTCAGCTAAATACTGAAATTTTTAGATAAACAAAAATTCTTCAATTAAACAAATATTGCACATTTGGTTTGATGTGTCTTTTAAAGATGTGATAATATAATAATGTGAACAGTGTGAAAAGTAACCAGAGAGAAGAAAGAACACTTTTGTGTACCCCTTAAGGATTAGAAGGAATTATACTCACATGTTTTCAGATCTGAAGGCCTCTTATTTGACTGACAAAGAGTGCATGCTTATGAGAACAAAAACAAATGCAAACAAGCTTTCCACTGAAATACAGAATGATATATAAGTAATTTTTAATTGCATTCAGAAAAAAATATTACATTATTTTATTCCAATAATGCTGTTCTTTTTCATACTGATAAATGAGTACAAACAATAAATTGTAGTGAAATTTTTTGTAGAACTAATTGTAAAATGTATCTCTTATTTTTGGTCCAGTCAGCACTTCAAATAACAATGTTAAGGCTGCAGTCCTGTAAAAATAGCATTTCTTCAGTTGACTGATATTGATATAGAAAGATACTTATTAGCCCCTTTTAGTTAACTAGGTCAGATGTAAGCAAATGATTATTTATTTATTATTAATTCATTATTATCAAAATCAGTGGAACTTAAATGAACCATTGTCACTTTTGGAATGGAACTTAAATGCATGTATGTTAACTCTTTATATTTCTTTATTTTTATTTCACAGATAATATACCTAGCACTGTTATTATATATTCACACACACACACACACAAGCACACACAGAATTATGGTGTGACTGGAGAGTTGGAAAGATAGTGTCTTTATACCCACCACCTTAATTTTCTTTTCCTTCCCTTTTCCCCTTCTTGCCCCCGACCGTCCACAATCCACATTGTTAGATTGAAACATGTCAACAAACTTCAGTGGCTTTGAGGTAGAGGAATTTAATTCTGAGGATATTCTGTATCACTGTGCATAGTTCTGATTTTATCACACTGCAGAAAAAAATGTAGAGCTGAAAAATGTGCAAAAAGGGGCAGTTAAAATTTTCAGGTAGCTAGAGCAAGAGTAGGGAAGCTGCAGCCTCTGGACTTTTGTTGTCCTCGGGGCCCCAGGGGTTAAAAATATTTGAAAACATGAGACTTACTTTATTTATTTATTTATTTATTTATTTATTTATTTGCTCCAGAATTTCATCATGTTCCCAGAGGACCCCTCTCAAAACGTGACAAAAATGTATCTCGTACCCTCGGAAGTATTTGTGGGTTCTCCAAATTTTCATTTTTTGCATAGAGTTGTAGCCCTCATAAAAACAACAGCCACTCACTAGAGCAAAAATTAGATTTGAGATATTTTAGCTTAATAAAAAGGACAGATAAGATGAGGGGTATTATAGTGGTATATTAAATGAGCATGGTGTGGAGAAAATTAATAGGAGAGGGATATTTTTCCCCCTCTCTCTCCACAGTACTAGAATTGGGCACTCAGTGAAGCTCACAATGGAGGGAGATTTAGGACAAGAATTTTTTCCACACAGACCATAGTCATGATGGAATTTGCTGCCACAAGACATATTGCTGGTTGTCAGCTGACTCAACTTCAAAAGGGGTTAGAAATTTCATAGAGTAAGATTATCACTGATTACTGCTCATGTTGGCTATGTACTACCTCATCTGTCCCAGGCCTCTGAATTCCAGTTGCGAGGCAGAATGAATGGAACAGTATTATTGTATCCATGTTCTGCCTCTTGGCTTCTGATTGGCATTTGGTTGGTCATTATGGAAACAGTATACTTGATTGGATAGGCCTTTGGTCTGATCTCATAGGGTTCTCCTAACATTCTTATGACAAGATAATGGGATGAGGGGGTCATACACATATGCACCTTTCAGTTCTCTTCTATTGCTGTGCATAGTTATGAATAATAATGAGAACCAAGTTAATCGTTTGGTGGTAAAATGCAAGGAAAATTGGTAGAACCACCAACATATCTATATCTGTTGACAGTAAGGCAATAATTCGCTGCATACGTACTTGGGAGTAAACTGCTTTGTACTCAGTAGAATTTACTTTTGAGTCAGTTTTTATAAAACTGGAATGTAAGTATCTTTGAATCTACCTTCGACCCTAAGTTCTGCTACAGTTTCTAAGGTCTGCTGGGGATGACCTATTTTCCTATTTAGGTTTTTGTACTGTTTTAGTGCACATCTTAGCCCTAAAGTTACATGTGCCTAGGAAAGTCTCGTCTCCATGCCTTGACTCAGTAGCTTATTACAGAATGTCAAGGACTGTTGTGTTGTACCAAGCTTGAAACTACTTGTGCATTTGTGCCCATAGGGCATGGCATGTGTGGTAAGCACAAACAAGACAAGCTTCTCTGTTGCTAATGTGTGCCTTCAAGTACTTTCCAAGTTAGGTGAGCCTAAAGTGAACCTGTCGCAGGATTTGCTTAACAAGATTTGTGCACAGGGGGTTTGTCTTTACCTTCTTCTGAGGCTGAGAGAATATGACTTGCAGAAAGCCAACACTGATTTTCTATGACTGAACAGGGATTTGAACCCTGGTCTCCAGAGTCTTAGTCCCACACGCAAACCACTGCACCATGGTGGCTTCCACTGGAGTGAAAACTTGCTGGCGGGAATGGGGGAGAATGCTCAGCTTTGTCTTCCACATGAATCTTAGTTTCAGCATCGACTTTATGGGGGCAGGGAATGGTAGCAAGATGGAGAAGGTCAGAAAGACACATTCTGGAGATGGGACTTTATTCACCACTTGTTGGTTTATAGTGGGTTGAAGGTGTGTGTATGTGTGACTTCAAGTTATGTGTAGACTTATGGTGACCCCATGAAATTCAAAGGGTTTTCATTTACCATCTATTGATATAGCTTCTAAACACATACAGCTTTGGTTGAAAGTAACAACGGTCATCCAAATTATAGAATGTCATTAATTCTATATATTCAACAATGTAAGAATATTGTTCTCATTATAGAAGACAAGACATTCACTTGCCAAAGAGTTAGAGGAAGTGTGACTACTAAATGTTACACTACTTGCTGTTGTTGCTGCTGCTGGATAAACTGAGCAGATGTTCCATATCCGGCCCCAGTAGTTTGTGTATTCTGCTAGTTTTATAAGCATAGCCATTAAAGGAAACAGACTTGTATTGCTCAGTTTTTATACTATAAAACAAGACACTACCTTGAGGTCATCTCCATTAAATGTGAATCATTTCTTTTACTCATTTTCCAGTGTGGTTTTCTAAAATTATCCTTGATATCATTTTCAGTTCAGTTAAATTGGAAGTTTATGAAGGAAACAATATTTTCTCTTGGCAGATATGAGCTGCCTGGAATATACGGATTGAATTTTGTACTTAAAAACTCACTTGGTGGTGGCGGCACAGCATCACTGAGAAGTGACCCACAGGTAGGTATCTAATTTGAGATGAGTGGGTGCTGTTTTAATTTTAAGGAAATGCCTTTTGACTTTCATGGACTAGAGGCACTTAATCAAATTATTATGCTATTATTTTGCTTTTTTCCTTAATGAAATTTTTCTTTTTGTTTTAACAAATTGTGTTCTCTAAGCCTGTAGTATCTGCTGTAATTTTGCTGTTATGAATTAATTCCAGCTGGACGGTTCCAAAAATTCATCACATGCACCTTCTAAGATACAACTCTGTTCCACTTTCTGTGTTGGCCACTGGAAGCACACCTTCTGGGACTTCCAATAACCACTAGATCAATATGGTGCATTGTACTGAAGTTTTATGCACTTTGGGAGATCTTGCCTTTCACTCACACACTTTGTTCTTCAGTTTTCTTTTCTACAGAGACTTGTTTAGCTCAGTCTTGTACATATATACTCAGGAGTACCTGCCAAATTGTGACAATAAATCTCATTCTAAGTAGATGAAATGCAAAGTGAGGAAAAGGCCAAAACAACCTCTTCCTCCCAAGACCTTTGCAATACAATGAAGGGGGGTGCTTTTTTTTTATCTGAATATGCATAAACAGTCATATGTAATTGTTTCATTTCTTTTTCTTTCTTTTTTACAGGGCAAGGCATTTGGGCAGATGCTGCTGGACTTCCAGATAAAAAATGTTCCAGATCTGAAGTCTTTGATAGAATAAGATCATTATTTGGTTTGGAAACCACATTGAATAAATATCAAATGGAAATAAATCATCTAGTAAAAAAATCAAGGAACTCCTAAATGTGTGGTAATTATAAGTCAGAGATTTAACTAGCTCTCAAGGCAGAGATAAGGGAATGTTATGAGTAATGCCAGATTTGTTGCTTTGTAAGTAACTGGTATTTCCTGTCCACTGCTTTGGATGAAGAGCCTATTTCCTATGATTATAATTACACAATAAATGAATATATTTCTGAAAGATAGCTACTGTCCCAAAACAAAAGCTGTTTGTCCTTCTCCACTGCGTTCTATTACTGCATAACACTAACAATACTGTATAAAACCTGCCTCCAATAAAAATCATTATCTGCTAACATGCCTTCCTGTATGATTTAAGTGTTGTTTAAGTGTTGTTACTGCCTCTGTGTTTTTGTTATGCACCTTCAAGTCAGCACTGGCTGATGGCACCCTATCTTAGGGTTTTCTTCACCTGATTTATTCAGAGGTGGTTTAACAGTGCCTTCCTCTTAGACTGAGAGTGTGACTTGCCCAAGGTCTCTCAGTGGGTTTCCGTGTCTGACTGAAGATTCAAATCCTGGTCTCTTATAATCCTAATCCAGCTCTCAAACTACTACACCTTGCTGGGTCATCTCTGATAGCAGCACCTCTCTAATAACACTAGTTGCAAATACAAATGACAATTCAATTAGACAATGCTATGTTTCTTGCTGAGTTTTCCCTCATTGGTCTTTTAGGTGATGAACTGGCACAGAACAAATTGGTAATTTACTATTATATAGTTTTGGAGGGACAAAAGGAAACTGTGTTATTCTATGGCCACTTCAAAAGGTTGCATCACTGACCCCAAGCTATTTCAATTTGCAGCCAATTGGGTATGATGTAGTATTTATCTAGTGGCAGTAGTTACCATATAACTACAACTGATTACTAGTTTTCATGTTATCGCACCCACAAAAAAGAATTGTATATGCTATGCTCTCACCTACCCAGCCATCCTTCTGCTTAATGCTTTTATTTGTGGACTGTAGTTCTACTTATCAATCCAGCCATATTCTTAAAGTTTAAAGTCTACACTTGTGCATTTTACACAAGCTCGCTATGTGGGGTGGCAATTACAGAATTGAAATTGTGATTTCCCAAGCTCATCTCCTCAGATAAGACTAACTTTTAGAGGAACACATGTGATCCTGGAAAGTGTTTCCCAAGGGAAAACTTATAGCAACATACCAACTTCTTGTGACTAACATTTAAATATAGTATGCAGCATCTACCTATCTACAAGAAAGACTTAAATGGCAATAGCAACTTTCTGCCCTTTATGAGCGGGTGTGTTTTCTTTAGAGATCCAGCTAGAACTAGTTATGAAAGTTGGTCTGGTACATGAAGTTCTTCTTTGTGGTCTTTATGCCTCATAAAAATGTGTTCTTATGCCAGTTTAGATTGATCCATGGAATGTTCCAGAGCTCAGCTTTTAGCAGTTGCTCCACCGCTTTGGACACAAAGATAAATAGTGCCAAGAACTACTCCTCTCAGTTCCTTTTCATCTGTTGTGTTGTTCAGCTCAGAAGAACCGGTGCTAAGTAGCCGTTTTTTCTCAGCTTTCCTTTGTTCATTGTCTGATTTTCCCTCTTTCCCCACCTCAGCAGTGCTGACTTGTATAGCTTTGAAGGCCCTGTTCAAAAACTGCTCCTTGTATGGGAAAAGATTCCACACTTGGACAGTCAATCTGAGTGCCTTTTCTGCCTTGGTGAAGGACATCATGTTCCTGCTCCATCTCAAGCAGATACAAAACAGAAACCATCTATCTCACCTTTGGTTCTTCCTTTGGAAGCAATCTTTAAAAGTTGTTGAGGTAGCTGCCCCAAACCACCCACTTCTTATGGCCTCCACCTCCATTTGCAAGAAGTGGTCGCTAACTTCAGTTTTGGAGGGCCCGTCCTCTTCATTGAAGCAACTAGGCCAGTCATGCCCCTAGCTAAGGTGCAAAGTGAACCAGAGTTTATTCCAGCCCTACTGACACCTAGCAGGTCCATCAGTGTACAGCTTAGGTCTTCCAAAGGGCATAAGAGGAGAACAGCTGATTCCACCACTCCTAGAGAAATGAAACAGGCTACGGACCAGGACTGTCCAACATTCACACCTTTGGTGCACTCTTCAGCCTGTTTGGTAGCTCAGAGATCTCTATCTATGGTCAGCATACAAGATTCCACTTAAGAGGAGCAACTGGCTCAAGAGGTACCTTGTACACTCCAAATCAGACCCAACCACACTTCTCTAAACCAGCCTCCTGCCAGCCCTCTAACACGAGATTCATAGGACAGCCAGTTGCCAAGAAAACAGTGATATAATCACTTTAGGTTTGCCATAAGGCAGAAATAACCTAAAGACACAACAATGTAACACATAGCATCTGACTAAACTGAGACTATTGTACTTTGGCCGTATCGTTAGATGACAAGACTCATTAGAAAAGCCAATAATGCCTTCCACATACTTAAGTGTTTACATACATTTAGAAATGTGATCCAAATTTGCATACATAAAACAAATTCATTTCTGCAAAATGAATATTGTAGATTACCATCTGGACTGTAATATTACAATTTAGCAATTTAGTGCTGGTAGGGGAGGTTATTTTGTACATGCTGTAGTCATATAAGTAAGTAATGCTGTGCAATTAGATATTTATTAAATTGTTTTAGGAGTCCTCTTTCATTATAATGATTTTATGCAATGAATTTTCTATGCTGGACAAGGTAATGCTCAGGGCTTTTTCTGTCCAGAAATTAAATATTCCCAGATTTGTAGGAAAAAAAAGAGAAGAAAAGAACAGGTGGTGAATACCAGAAATGACATAGAGCACCATCCAATAAAGGATTTCTGTTGGTGGAGCAGCAGGATCTAGCAGGCAATTCCCCTCCTCCAGCCCCCCCCCCCGCACCGCCAGTGTACCCTCCCGAAACCAGGTCTGGAAGGCTAGAAAACTATCTGGAGACAGTGGAGGGGGGGGGAGGACAAAGGGTTCTGTAGAAAACAGTAGTGATTCGTGAAAGTTTGAGTGGGAGAATGTTGACCTAACATTCTTCCTATGGATAATAGAATTCAGCTTTCTTTCTTCATTTGGTGGTTTACTCAGCTCATTTCAAGGTTATCATACTTCTTGTTGCTCTTTCTCTCATAAAAAGGTAGTTGCTTTTCTGTTTGTCTTTTACGAACCTATGGGCAGAGGTAATATATAAAGAAAAATATACCTAAAACAACTTAAAAAATAAATTTATTTTCTACAATATGTATGGGAATTTGGTGGCCCTGCAGATGTTGTTGGACTGCAACTCCCATCAGTCTTAGCCAGCATAGCCAATTATAAGGCATGCTGAGAGTTACAGTTCGGCAATATCTAAAGAGCTGCACATCTGCCTCCTTTCTTCTATGGCATCCTTGAAAGGTTTTTTCATACCCCTCAGGCCATTTTTAAATGTTTGAAAGTATGTTTAAATGAATTTCAAACTAAAAGTTTGAAGTACAGCTAATCTCAGTTACACTCAAGATGTGAAGGTCCCACCACTAACTTTAATGGCTAAATATGCCATTCAATCTGGATGGAGTTGGCATTCTGAATTTTCTTACAAGGCAGATGGAAAGCACCTATGCTGCTTGTCTTCCTGATATTCCAGCTAATGCATGAGGTAAAATTAAACTATCAGTTGTTTCCAGGAACTAATAGTAGCAAAAAGAATTGTTTTTCTTGTGTTTCTTTTGTGATTTACCAAGCAGTTGAGGCCTTTGACCAAAACCCTAAGTATCTTCTCTAGTTTCATGGTCCATTTCCTCTCTCGATTTACTTGTAATGGACCCCTGCCATTTGGAGTATGGGGGTTAGGGAAAGGCTTAAATACCAATTTGCAAAAGAAAACAAAGGCAATAAAACAATAAACAACAGTTGAGAAGTGTCTTGTTTCACCTTCTAAGGTCCACATTTAGCTTCTATGGTACACATTTAGCTTACCTGGTTTCTAGCTACTGAAAATGCTGCAGTAAGTTCTGCCAGTTCTTTTTAAAGTAGCTCTGAAGCTAAAATGAAAAGGCAAGCAGTCAGAAAAGTACCCTCAAAATTTCAAATCCCAAAGCTACACAGCTATAAGAAAAAGCAGAAGTGACTGTAAAGATTCCTACTTATGGGATATAGCAATGAGCTGGGCCATGACTGTCTTAATCCAGAGTTTGGGAAAATTATTTTAACGGGGCCACACTTTACCCAGTCCACTGGGAACTGTAGTCCAAAAAGTAACTTCTCAAACTCTGCTTAATTCCTTTAATCTCTTCTAGAAGAGATTTTTTTCAGTAGCCCTTTAAGCTCTCAGGGTCACATGGCACCATTTGTTAAAACAATCTTCAAGCAGAGCAGAGCAATCCCAAAATGCTACCTGGGAACTTCTCCTAAGGACAGAAGCCTTGCCTTGCTCAATACACCCAACCCATTCTGTGTTGAAGAGCACTTGGGCACATGAGAAGTAGAATAGAGAGCCAATGTAGTGTAGTGGTTTGAGCATTGGACTACAACCCTGAAGACCAAAGTTTGGTCCCCTGCTCAGCCATGGAAACTCACTTAGTGACCTTGGGTGTGTCACATACTCTCAGCCCCCAGAAAAGCCTGTGATAAGTGAGCTTTAGGGTCACCATAAGTTGGAAGTGACTTGAAGGCACACAACTAACAATAAGACTCTCAGTATGTGCTAATCACATCTAGAGCTAATGAAACACACTTCTCCCAGAGAAGCCTCATTTGCACATTTTGATAGTGGATTATTCGGTGACTTTCTGCCCTGATTTCACTCTGTCTGATGAATTGCTCCCACTTGCTTTCCTTTTGTTTCCTCTCCACAATGGATGTCATATATAACATTCTGATTCCCAGGATGGAGGCAAGAAAATGAAAAACCTGTTCTTTTCTTCTCTTTTTTTCCTACAAATTTGGGCATATTTTGCAAGTGTAGTACCACTAACGAGATGGCCCACCAGTACTAAACTAATGCAGTGTGCATTTGAAGAGAGAGGCAGGTACTCCTCAGCCCAAGAGACAGATTATGGGAGAATTACTTTTCCATCTACAGTTCCTAGAACCTGCCAGGCGGTTGCTGGCAGTGGGATTCTGGGAACTGCAGTCCAAAAAGGAACATTTCCAGGGTGCTGCCAAAGTAAGTCCCCCAGAGGATATGAAGAGCAGAGGTTTGGCAATTGTTGGATCCTGTATTCCAGCTTCCCCTGCAACCGTGGTGCCTTAGGGATGATAAGAGATGTAGTCAAACACATCCTGAGGCAGGTTGGGGAGAAGGCATCCCTAAACCTTAACAGAGAGTTCTCCCAGACAACCTTTCCGGTGTTGTCAAAAAGAGATCCTCAGGCATTACTCTTTTCTTTCACTCCTGACCCGTTTTCGTATTATAAGTCCCATGCACCACTGGGGATTCTGGGATATGCAGTCCCTCTACAAAAACCTTTCCCAAGCTCTTTCCCCAGCTTTTTGGGTGGTGATGCAGTTAAGAATGCCTGTACCGTTTTTTTAGGAAAGGGAACGATCACGCGTTCACGATCTTGGGAACTTTAGCAAGGACCACTGGAATGGGATATATTCCATAGGTACAGTAATTATTTCGGCAAACTATCGGTTGTCCTCCCGCCATAGCCAAACTACGGCCATTTCCGCACTAGACCGTTACAGTGCTATTATTCCACTTTCAACATCCTGTGGAATCCAGGGGTTTGCAGTTTAGGCCCCTCCCTAAACTGCAAACCCCAGGATTTCATGGGATGTTGAAAGTGGAATAATAGCACTGTAACGGTCTAGTGCGGAAACGGCCTACCTTTTTCACAGACGTCCAAACGAAAAGGGATTCAAAGATGAGCGACGTTTTAGTCGTGCTATGTTTTCAAACCGCAAGGGTTTTCTCTTTTTCTTATGAGTCGCCCTTCCGTTGCGGTCCGGAAAAGTCATGACAAATCAAAATCAAAATCGCGGACAGAAGGAGCTTCGCCTGAGAACCTCTCTCGAGTGCCACCAAGGCCCAAGTCTGAGGAAGAGCCGCCCTTTTTTCCCGCTCGGCCGCTCCCCCGGCTTCTTGTCTGAAGGCTGCTCTGTGGGGAGCCAAACCACCCAAAGCGACTCCGTCGGGCGCGCGAAGGAAGGCCGGGCGAGGGCAGGGCCGGAGCCGGGAGTAAGGCGGGAGGGAGCCTGAGCACGAAGGCTTGCGCGGGGAAGCAGCCCCCGCTTCTCCCGCGGCGCTCAAGCCCCGCCGGTTCCCTCCCTCCCTCAGGTAAGACAAATGGCCTCCTCATCCACCATCCTTCTCAGCGCCTCCGCGAGGGAAAGCTGAGCCAGGAGGGCTCTCTTCGCCGTTGCTGTGGGAGGGGAAAGAAGTTTTTTGGACTCGACGGCGGTTCTGTTTTGTGAGGCTGGAGGGGCTGCCTCAGCCACGCGAAAGCAACCTCGGGGCGGCTCGGTCGCCACCTTTCCTTTGGCTTGTCTAACCAGAGAGGCTTCGTGTTCCGTGAGGAGATGGGAGTAAAGGGGTGAGGGAGCACATACACACACCTCTCACACCGGCGCCCCCTTCGTCTTCCCCAAGTGTTCGCTGAGGGAATGAAAAGCAGCAAATTCCGACCTCTTTCTTAAAAAAGTAGAAGGGAGTCCCTGAGGCTTGCCTCTCCGTCCGGATTCCGCACTAGACTGTTATAGCGCTATTATTCCACTTTCAACATCGTATGGAATCCTCCCGGCCGGCCCCTCCCGAAACTGCAAACCCCAGGATTCCATACGGTGTTGAAAGTGGAATAATGGCGCTATAACAGTCTAGTGCGGAAATGAGGCGGACTGGGCGCGAAACCTCTTTGCGCTCTTACTGCTCCATGGTTTGGGCAGAGAAACCAGTTTGGGAAGAAATGAGTTGGATGCTTGCCGGAGGTCGGGGAGGCTCGCTGTACCAACTGTGTGTATAGAGATGATGTTTCTCTTAAAAACATCTGTATTTCAGTTCTTAACGACTTCTGAAAGAGCATTCAGCGGGCATCTTGCATATCGTTGGGAAGCATATTGGTGTAATCTGACTTGGAATTTATGAAATAGTTTTTGTGGTTTGAACATTCAAAAAGGATTTTGTTTTGTTCTGTTTTGTTTTGAATGAACTTAGCAATAAGAGATTTCTGAATTTGCCAGAAACATGTTTGGACTCTTCCGCAATATTTATTTATATACATTTTGAAAAATGTTATCACTGAAGGCATCTAGAGCGTACAATATTGGGCATTCAGACCCCTCCATTTTGTTTGTAACATCAGATTCATTTTCAACCCAGAAATCACTGAAGGCATCTAAAATCTAAAGTATCAGTTTTGATGCCTTCAATTATACTCTTTTCATTAGCAGTCCCATTGATACACAGTCAACCTTCTACATTTGCTGGTTTCACATTTGCAGATTTGATTATTCACAGATTATTTGCTGTCACCTCTGCTGCCTCCCTATGCCATTTTTAATAGGGACTGCAAGTCTTGTGAGACTGAGAAACTGCAAACGAGGCTTGTAAGTTCCCATTAAAAATGTTGTGAGGTAGCAGTGGAGGTGGCTGTAAGCCCCACCAGCCACCCACTTCTGCCATGTGAAGGAACCCTGATGCCTCAAAGGAATCCATGGTGAGTTGAATATGGTGATCATACTTCTTTGTGTGTTAAATATGGTTTGGGAGGGCCTAGAGTTATTAACGGTTTTTCTACCTTCACAGGGGTTCTGTGCCCCTGACTCTAGCCAATGGGGAGGGATGGCTATATTCAGCTGTCAATACATGTGTCTTTAAATTATATTTCATAAAAAGGCTCACATCTAGTGTATATGCCACAACATAAACTTGCCACTTGATAGATCCTGTCAGATTTTTTTACCACTTACTACTTGACGTAGTGGCTTGAATGTTAGATTATGGCCATTTCCACACTACAGTGTTGTAGTGCTATTCCTCCACTTTCGACATCCCATGGAATCCTGAGGTTTGCAGTTTAGAGAGAGGCATTTAGAATTCTCAGCCAGAGAGCTCTTTGGCCTCAGCAAACTATAAACCCCAGAATTCCGCAGGTTGTTGAAAGTGGACTAATAGCACTATAACAGGGTATTGCGGAAATGGCCTATGACTTTGGAAACCAGGATTTGAATTCCCACTCAGCCATAGAAACCCACTGGGTGACTTTTGGCAAGTCACACTTTCTCAACCTAAGAGGAAGGGAAAGGCAAACCCTCTCTGAATAAATCTTGCCAAGAAAACCCCATGATAGGATTGCTTTAGGGTGACCATAAGTCAGAAACAATTTGAAGGCACACAATGACACAACTTGATTAGGCTTGACAAACCTGATGTATTAATTGCAATGGGAAATCTAATCAGGGCTGCATATCTATACACACCTACCTGGAAACTTGCCACATTACGATAAATGCACTAAGACTGAGTTCTTGGTAAAAGTGATAGATTGCATTGCAAACCTGCATAATTCCTTGGAGAGAAAAAAATCCCACTGTGTATTTCCTTAGAAGCAAACTCCATTGAGTTAAGTGGTAATTAGTCCCAGGTAAATGAGTATTGCATTGCAGCCTCAGGATTTAAATGTTTCATGATGGGCTCAGATATTATGGCAGAACTTGGACAAGTTATTAATTTGGACTATATCTTCCCCCAGTCAGCATGGCCACTGAGGTCTCTGAGACTCTTAGTCTCCCAAAATAACTTTTCCAAACTTTGTATAGTAATACAGCAACTTTATAATAAAAAAATCCCCCAGATAATTTGTTTGTATTTCCATGCGTCTTCATAGACTGTCAAGATGTTCATTGATGAAGTTTTTGGACTCTGAGAAACAAAATCCTTGAAGCAATATTTAGTCTGAGACTGTGTTGTTGTTGTGCCTTCAGTCATGAATAAATAGTCTGATCTCCTGGAGCATGTTTTCTAAAAGAGCCACTTTCTGAGTCAAGGTCTATTTCATTCCACAGGGGCCACCCACTTGCCTGTCTGCCAATCAAAATGGATTCTGTTTGTGGGATGGCCCCTCTTGCTGTGACAAAAAGGCAAGATTTTGAAGCAAAATGACTCAATAGCAGTAGCAGCTGTGGTGGTGACAGCGGCCAGAAACATAAAATCATGAAAAATCCTATGTATGAAATAGCATCGCTGCTCCTGGAAAAGTTTCTCCTGCTTGCCAGACTCCTTGGTATGGGCTCCAGCTCTGAGGAGGAAGAAAAGAAAAAACATGCTTCTTATTATGACACAACCTATTTCAAGCCAGGAGATTTATTGGAGGTGCCCCGCACTCTCTTCATTCACTTTGGCATCTACCTGGGTGAAAACCGAGTGGCCCACCTGATGCCAGACATCCTGCCAGCAATCACCAATGACCAGAAACAGATCCAGAAGGTGGTGACAAATAAGAGACTTATCTTGGGTGTCATTGCCAAAATGGCCCGGATCCGTGTGGACACAGTGGAGGACTTTGCCTATGGAGGCTCTATTCTGGTGAACCACATGGACAAACTCTTCAAGAACCACGTCCTAAGTAATGAAGAGGTGGTCGGCAGAGCAGAGAAACTGGTGGGTGCCACAGACTACAGCTTGCTTTGGAACAACTGTGAACATTTTGTGACCTTCTGCAGATATGGCTCTGCAGTCAGCTTCCAGACTGACAAGGTAAACTGCGATTGTCCAAAGCTATTCACACTAAGGCAGTCAGTCTCTGATCTAAGCTTTAGGATGAACTGGAAGAGGGAAGGACAAATCTCTGTGAGACTCAACATTCTTTGTTGATAATTCTGTATTGATTTTCCTCTCAATTTTCCCCTAAAATAGAAAGTGAGATATGTGATTAAGTAGGGGCTTGTTTAGAAGAGGTGAGGGGAGAAGTCCTTTCTTGATTTTTCTTTTGTCTAAAAGCACAAAAAGACCTTGGGGAAAAAAATTTTTTGACCTACAACTCTCAGGTCCCAGGATGGCTAGTTACAGTCCAAAAGAATAATTCTTCCAAACTCTGGCCACTGGTAACAAATTATTGTTAGTAAAAGGTAAAATCTAATAAGCCATAGAAGTTGACCACATCTTTAATGTGATCTGTTGGATCCAAGTCCCAGCTTGCCTTGCTTCTTTCAACAAGACAATTACCCCAATACCTTATGTGCCTCTGTCACTAGGATAAGGAAAGATATCTCTTCAGCCAACAGATTGTCTGGGAAATGGACAGAGTGCTAGATGCTGCTGAGAAAGCACAGGAATACTGCTGTAACTCTAGTAATCTAGTTCTCCTGTCTGAACATGGATCTAGCATAGAGCCATTCTGTGCCAAAAGCATTTAAAGAGAATGTTGAAGAGAATCCCCCTTCTTTTCCAGCTGGAGGAGTAAAGGCAATAGTCCAAAAGCACTTCTAAGGAAGGGACATCTATAAACACATTCTTTAGTCAAGATTTAACAATGCTGACAGCCAGTCCTTTAATTTCTGGATGGTGTTTCTTGACACCCCCTTGAAAGTTGGCAATCATTACTTTAACACTGAGCTGTACTCTTTCCTGACAGCCTGCCATTACCACATTAAGGCTAAATAGTATTTTGGTCTGTACCTGCTAATGGCCATCCTAGGTGGGATATTTTTCAAACACTTTTCTACCTAATGGAGAGCCTTTAAATAGAAAGTGGAATCTGGTGTATGTAGTGCCCCTTGGTTGTTTATAATGATATGGAGGCTTCAAGTCCTTATCTACTGCTTCTTTTGAGACTTACATCACTTGTGCCACAAAGGATGGACGTAGCTTTGTCCTCTTTTTTCCCCAACTTCTTTAGTGTGCGAAACTATTGATTCTTCTAGTTAGTAGCTTTCCAAAAGCAGAGCTTTTAAACAGCAATTTGAAGCACAGCATATTCCACAAAAAGTTGATATATTTGTGTTGACCAAAAGAAAAAGAAATCCAAAGTAGTAGTGCAATACCTTTATTAGATCAACCAAAAGGACACAAAATGTGTGCAAATTTGTGAGATCTTCAGATGTTATAAAAAGTGGGAGGATGTTACACAAAACAGGCATGACTTCCCCATTGCTGGGGGCTACTCTGCTCCCTGTTTCTACCCTCTCCTCCTTTTTGTAATGTGTCAGATGAAGAGATCTTGAAAGGTGGCACACTTTTGTTCCCTTTTGATTGTGATAAAAGCATGACACTAATGTTTATTTTGGAGCATCTGCCACAGATTGTTACTCCAATAGAGTTTAGTTCTAAACCAGCCTTTTGTTCAGGCCTTGAAAAAGGTTGCTGCTTCTTGCTGTTTTTTAGTGTAATTCATAGAATCCCTTAGCATAGTCAAATCGCTGTGTGCCTTCAAGTCATTTCTGACTTATGGTGGCCCTGAGGTGAATCTATCATTGGGTTTTCTGGGAGCTGAGAGTGTGTGATGTACCCACGGTCACCCAATGGGTTTCCATGGCTGAGCAGGGATTTGAACCCTTGGTCTCCAGGGTCATAGCCCAATGCTCAAACCACTACACCATGCTGACTATTGTAGTCAAATTAGTGTAATGCTTTTATTAAACCAAACAAAAGGGCACAAAAAATGTCCAGTCTTTTGAGACCTGTAGATCTTTTCTTCAGGCATGATGTTGAAAAAGCCGGAAGGGGTAGAAGATGCACAATCGGTTTGTCTGTGGGATTCTGGGACTTCTAATTTAAAAATAACATTTACAAGCTCACCACATGTAAACCTTACTCCTAAATTTAACTAAACCCTCTTTTTCTTTTCAAATGAAAATGAATGAGACTGCATTGTGAACTGTTAACCCAGCATGCTTGGCCACTATAAAGCAGGAAGGACTGAGCCCAGTTTTCCAATATTTTTGTAATGTTTGGATAGTGCTGTAATCAGATATTAGAATGGTTAATTTTTGGATTACAACTCTTGATTCCTCCAGCCAGCATTGCAGCCGGAAGGATTATGGGAGTTATAGTAATTTTCTCAAACTTCAGTGGCAGCCATCTGAATTAGTTATTGCTAAGCTCAAGGTGCTGGATTGTAATAGGGTGGTGGTAACTAATAGCAGAACTGGATTTTTCTCCAACATTTAAGTGAAATAAAGATACATTTGTGCAGAGATTGAGGACAGTATGAGCCGTGGCCCCAGGTTAGCTCAGGGGCATGCTTTACAAGCAGAGCTTGATAAAGTCTGCAAAAGGAAACACATCAGATTTATTTGGATCCCAAGCAAATACTTAGCTGTAGTGGGGGCACTGTTTAGGGGTGGCTAATTAGAATGGAACACATATTAGCTCTCTTTGCTCAGCGTGGGCAAGAAACAGAGCAAGGGCTTTTTTGCTTGAATTTCTCTCCTTTTTATTTTTATTTTTTAAAATATTGAATCTGTGTGAAATGCCAGTGAAGTCAATTAAGTCTGCCAGGTCGCTGAGAGACAAGAATAGAATTTAATTGGTATTACTGTTTAGCACTGCTCATATAACAGGGTTTTTGTATAATGCTTCAATAGGCTAATAAATAGCTTGGCTGGAAAAAATGCACAAACTTTAAACCCTTAAGCCCCCAGTTTCATTTTTTTTAAGTGCATGTTTCCCTAAGAAATAGGACAGTTAGTTCTGTAGCATTCATTTGTTCAGTTTAAACACACTTTAAGTAGTTCACACCACCATACTATTAATTCTTTTAAAGCTGGATATCACTGTAGACAAGTCAAAATCCAGCACTTGAAAAACTCCTAGAGTCCTCAGAAGCCATTATGTGTAGGGGGATCCTGGGAGTTGTAGTCCACAAGTAACTTCTTCAAGATCTGCCAAAGACTACTGTTTTCTATTTCACTCTCCCTATGTCAAAAAAGCCAGTGTGGTATGCTGGTTTGAGTGTTAGATAGGACTCTGGCAGACCAGGGTTCAAATCTATGCTCAGCTATGGAAACCCATTGCTGACCTTGGGCAAGTCACAATCTCTCAGCCTTAGAGGAAGGCAATTGCAAACACCCTCTGAACAAATCTTGCCATGAAAACCCCATGAGAGTGTCATTTTAGGGTCACCATAAGTCAGAAATTACTTGAAGGTACACAGCAACAACAAATCCCAGTATCCTGGTTAAAATATCTGGGTGTTCTTTTGTCCTGAAACCAAAGATATGTTCTGGTCAGGGAGAGAAGCATAATATAGGGTAGGTAACAAGACATTTTCAAGTTCTGGTCCATTGATTCTGACTTTACAATCACTTTTCAAATCCTCTTAAAATAACGAAATACATGCCTCCTTCCTCATGTTGTACAGGAAGGGGGCGGACTTTAGCCTTTCAGTAGCTTCAGATTGCAACTCCCAGAAGCCCAAGACAACATTGCCAATGTTAAGGATTATGGGAGTTGTAGTCCAAAACAAATGGAGGGCTAACTGTTCATGTGTCATTTAATTGAATGGTTTTTAATTTTCCCCTTTGCACTCTCAACTTTTCTGTTCTGATCTTTGCAGTTCTGTGAAACAGTGAAGATGATAATTCGGGACCAGAGGAGTGTTCTTGCTTCTGCATTACTTGGACTGGTTTCTATACTCTACCTGGGCCTTGCACCATCCACCACTCTTCCTACTGTCATTATTCCATTCATGTTGTGGATGGCTGGTTAATGAAGCCACCAGACCTTATTGGCAGCTGTACATAGGATGTGTAATGTATTTATGAAAGCTCAAACTTCTTCCCAGTGATTTTTGAGCAGAGGAGAATGTGACTTGCAGTTGTATCCTGATTTAGATACATGATGGGCCAAAATATGGTGAACAAGTAACAGCTTACTGTGTAAGCTGCTGGATTTTGTGCAAATCTTTGCAGAAAGCAACTTCAGCAATGGATTCATGGGGTTTACTCTCAAGCAAATGTGCATAGGCTGCAAACTCAAAAATAAACTCTGCTAAGATTGGTGGGATTAGCTCCCAAGTAAATATGCATAGGATTGGAGAGTGGGTGTAATATGAGAAGAGCTATCATTTGGATGTAAAACCAGGCCTTTGAATTCTTAGATGGAGTCTTCCCCTGCCTAGCAGTCTCGATATGCTGGACTACAGCTCCCATCTTCCCTAACCAGGATAGCCATTGGTTGGGCTGGTTGGGGATGATAGGAACTTAAGGACAGAAGAAGTGCTATGCCAGATCAGATCTAGTCTAACATCCCTTTTACAAGCAAGGGTGAAAATCATGTGGCCCTCCAGATGCTGTCAAACTGCAGCTCTCGTATTCCTCATTGTAAACTATGTTGGCTAGTGCTAATCAGAGTTGCAGTCTACTGTAACTGCAGAGATACCTTACTACCGTGGCCTATGTGAAGCTTGTTAGCAGGACAAGGGTGAAAAAGCACTCTCCCACTTGTGCTCCCCAGTAACTGATATACAGAGGCTCAGAACTGAATATAACCATCCTGAGTAGTATCCACTGATGATCCTAATCTCCATGAATTTATTTATAAAGTTATCTTCATTAAAGCCATGGGAGGTGGAGGTCCTACAGTGAATGCTGCAGTTTAACTAAATGCTCTGTGAAAAAGTTGTTCCTTTTCTCCACCTCCCACCATTCAGTTTAGTGGATGATCTCAGGTTTTAATATGATGAGAAGGTGAGAAATGTTCTTGCTGTTTCCCCTTTCTACATCATGCATATTTTTTTAAGCCTCTGTCTTCCCTTACTTACCCTTTTTTCTAAGCTAAGCCACCCCAAATATTGTACCTTTTCTGCATAAAGAAGTTGTAGGCCTACATATCTGGAGGACATTGGGCTGCAAATGTTGCCTTAAGACAAATAAAAGGCAATAATGGCCAACAGAGACACATGATTAGTACTCAGTATCCCTTCCAGTTGTATTTTGAGATGGGTGCACTGTAGCTCACATGGAGGATGGTGTACTGTTTGTCATGGAGATTAAAAGAGAGGGGAAAACCCAGGTGTGTTATCCTTGTTGTGTTGCATATTTCTAACTACTCCCAAATGGATCAACCTAATCTTTCAGATTTCCATAAAGAGGGAAGTTGAATTCACCCAAGGGCATGTCTCCTTAAATGACACAAACACCTCCTTCCATCCTGACTAGCTTGAGTGCCGCAGAGTTGACCTTGGTATTAAATGTCAATGGCTCCCAATTTAAATCATGATGGTAGCCGCGGCCTCTTTTGAAGCCTCAAGGCAAGGTTGGCACAAGTGGCTAAAACAAAAAAGGCAAATAAAAAGCATTCCATGTTTGGGGGAAGATGAAAGGGAGCGGCCTAGTTCTTTTGTCTCTTCTTCACAATGAGATCAAGTAGCATGGAAATAAAGAAGCTGCTTTATGACTTCTAATAGCCCTGGTCTTTGTCACTAGATTGGAATTCTTCTGTCATTGTGTCCAGGGCCAGACAGACTATTCAGCAGAGCTTGGGATCATTACTTTTTTCTGACTGCAACTCCCAGAATCCTCAGTCAGCATAGCCACTGGACATGTAACCTGGGGGGATTCTGGGAGTGGTAGTCCAAAAAGTAACATTTCCAAGCAATGCTGGTAGACAAAGACCATTTCTGCATCAGACTGTTATAGTGCTATTATTCCACTTTCAACACCCTGTGGAATCCTGGGCTTTGAAGCCCCTCCCTAAACTGCTGATCCCTATTTCCAAGCCCCTTTTTTATGCTGATCCCTATTTCCAAGCCCCTTGTCTTTTTTGTATGCATCTGGACTTTTTTCACCATACTTGCCTCCTACCATCACAATCACTCCCCAACTGTCTGCTTATCTATGCATCTTGGGTACCTCCCCTTTTCTAACTTTCTCCCTGCACCTGAGAGATCGGAGATTTCTTCCCCACCTGCTGAATATGGGGCACCTCTCTTTCCTCCTTAAGGATGTTTTGTTTCTGTTTTAGAGAAATACCACATTCCAGCACACAGCAAATTCTGCACCATTTCAGTTTGACAAACTGCACTGGTTCTTTGATTCATTACTGAATTTCCACAGCCAGACAGGAGTGAAGATGCTGATGGATGCCAAAATAAGCTTGGGTATTAGCACTGTGACTGGGGAAACACAGCTTTTCCACTTCAGGCACCACAACATCTTGGGCCAGCACTGTGTAAGCTGTTTCTAATTGGGTCACTCAGGACAACAGAATCCTTAAAACTGAGTACTTCAATCTCTGAAACAGAAGGCTGAATGGGACTGTTTTTATAGACAGTCAAACTGAATCTTCACACAATCTTTATTTCGTTATTTTCTCTGCACCCTTTTACTGAGTCTTTACGTACTGCACAGTGTGGTTTCTTCTATGTCCAGGAAGATGGGGGTGGGAGGAGCCTGATTTGCTTGCATTCAATCAATAGACTATTGTGGAATGTTTTGAATCCTCAAAATAATGGGAGCGTGCAGTTTTCTTGCTTGAAAATTTGTCTGGCGTAGTTAGAAAAAAAGCCCTGTGGTGCTTTAAACAACCAGGACAGGGGCTTGGATTGGCCGCAGCAACCATATATCACCAGCTTTGGAGATAATCAAAGAAATAGAATGGTAGGTAGATAGGTAATTAAATAAAAAACATTTCTTTGCCCAACAGATGCAACTATCCCTGCTGCTGTATCAGGCCCAACCAATATAGTCCTCTGGTCACAGTGGGAATGGAGATTGTCCTACCACTGTGGGAAGAGGCATGTCTATCTTCTCCATTGCTTCCATCATGAACTGCTGGTGAAAGTCATCTTACAAATTCTGCTAACATTATTGATTACTCTTGATAAGTATTCTCATGGTTGGAGGTAACTGCAGCCTAGCCTGAGAAAGTCCTCAAAAATGAAATGTCTCCTGGGTACAATCCTACTTGACCTAGATTCCATGGCCGAATCTATACTACAACTTATGCTATATAAATGCAGAGGCTCAATCACAGAGTCATCAAACTTGGTGTGTCATCTAATGGGACAATGGGACATCTAATGGGTGTGTCATCTAATGGGACAAGAAAACTATAGTGAGATTTTGGACTCAATCTGTCATCTGTCTCTGGTACTTCCCAAACAAATACTTTGGATATCTTTTCCCCAGGGAATACACATTGATGATGAATCAACTTTGACCAAGTTAATATAAGGCAAAGATTGGCATCTCAAACATTTTTTCATGATTTGCAAACTAGTTTTTCAGGGGGAATTGTTTTGGGCCATTTTGCATGAAACAAATATAGATTGTAGGTGCAACCAAAAAAATTTTTTTTCTTTGAAATCATTAGCAAAATCAACATCAATCTGGATAGTGATGGGTTGATTTCCTAGTATTCGTATAAGCAACTAACAGCCAGAGAAACATTCCTCGATTTGGTACTTTCCAGAGGCAGTGAAATAAACTCTTTTGAAATGTGGGGCTGGAGGAGACCTATACAGACACCATGGACTGCCAACAAAAATGAAAACAAACAAAACCCAAAAAGCTATTGTACTTTGGACATATAATGAGATGATATGACTCATTGGAAAAGATGATAATACTGGGGAAAGTGAGAGGCAGTAAGAAAAGAGGAAGGTCAGATTACAGATTGATTGATCCCATAAAGGGAGCCCCAGCTATGAGTTTGCAAGACCTGAGCTGGGCTGGTAAGGGCTGGGTCTCATGAGGTTATTCATAGCCTGACTATAATTCAAAGCCAACTTAATGGCAAATTACAACAAGATGCAGTGAGCTACAACAGAATGACCATAGTGGCTGGGTGATACTATCATCCAGCACTGTATAGTAGTGCAATCTCTGCATTGTATGACTGCAGTTCTCATAATTGCCCAAGATTAGCTATAGCTAATAGGCTGTGTAGGCCAAATATATCAGGAAGTTGCCCATAGTGGTATAATGTGTCTATGTACTTGAAACTCAACATTCTGTTTAGATTATTTCCATCTGAACACTTACTCAGAATACTTACCCAAAAGACTAAAGTGTGTTTTGCCCATGCATATTGTATTTTCTCATCCAGTTGTTCTCAACCTTTCATCCTCCTCACGTTCTAAGCTTCAAGTCCAAGTAGCCACTACCAGTAAAGCCCAAAGTTTCAGAAATGAACATCCAATACATCTGGAGGACAAAGACTGAAAACCACTGCCCTGCTATCTGCAGGTAGCTGCATTTTGGCCATGCTCTGGTAAGCTATCTATGTATGAGACTAAGGCAAGTAGTTTAAAATGTGAAATGATTTGGACGCTGACAGCTGGAAGAAACCTGGAACATGCAAGAGTCATATATTTTTAGAAGGTGGTTCTTGGATCCGCTGAACTGGATTAGGGCAGATGTGGTGAACCTGTGACCTTTGAGATGTTGTTGAATTGTAACTGCCATTAGCCCTAGCCAACACAGCCAATGGTGCAAGACAATGGGAAATGCAATAATATCTGGAGGGGAACATGTTCTCCACCCTTGGATTAGGCATCCCCAAAAGAATTGCTGATGTAGTCTCAGCAAGAAGAGGGAGCTTCCCAACCAGATCTTTCCTATTTTTGTGAGATGCATATTCTATCCTACTGCATTCAGCTCTTTTTCCATGGAATCTTTTTGGGGATGAGTATGAGAAAAGAACCATAGGTTGAGCACATCTGATGACGAAACCCCAAAGTTGCCCAGGAACTGCACTGACATCTGGTAGTCCAAAATTTGTTAGAGCAAGGAGTCGCTATTTGGGGGCATAGTGTTCAACAGACCTTGGGAAAGTTACTTTGGGGGTCTACAACTCCCAAAATTCCACTGGCTATGCTGTGGAATCTGGCATTTGAAGTAAAAAAAAGTAACATTTCCAAGCTCTACTCTTATAATAGCCATTGGTGACATAAGAGCATCTTGCTAGTTGTCACCCCTTGCACACTGTTCCCAAGCCTTCTTTCTGTTCCTCTGTTCCTTCTCTTTAGCGCTGCATGAGGCAGCTGTGGGAGAGGCTGCAGTTTGCACAAGTGGAAAGTGGTAGCAATAGGAGGCATAGACATGGTCTCATTAGGAGACAAAACCTTCCCCCTCACTGAAATAAGATTTTTTTTTTTTTAAAAAAAATCCATTGGGCTTTGTAAAATGAGCAGAAGTTGCTGGCAGAAGCATGGGGTATAGAAAAATGCAAGAAGGAGAAAAGCATAGAGAAAGACTGTCATCTTGAGAATAAAAGGGAGTCTGGCTCTCTTCTGTTCCAGAATCTATAGTCTTGTCATCTTCCAAATTAGATAAATGGCCTCCATCAATCACCTTCAGTAGCCCTAGGAGAAATTGGGGTGGGGGGGTTGCTTAGCCTCTGAAAGATATTAGCCTCCAACTGGCAGGGGCAGCATTGTTGACCTGACAGAGGTGTTCTTTTGTGAAAAGAGTTGCTAGGATTTAATCATTTGCATAATGGCTTATTGTCTTGACGAAATTCAACCCTGTGTCTTTCACTTTCCCAGATGATGGAATGAAGACCAGTCATTTAGGCGGAGCAGGCAGTTGTCAGTCAAATGGAAATCCACAAACATTAGTAAAGGAAACAAAGACAGTAGCACAGCCACTAGGACTTGCTCTTCTCCATTAGCAGGTTGTAGAATCTATGTATACGGCCTAAATACCCTGACAGTACCAGATTCTGCCTGTTCTTGGAAGCTGAGCCGGGCCAGCTCTGATTCATACTTGGATGGGGGACTACCAACAAATACCAGGCACTGTACACTGTATTTCAGAAGAGGGATTGGCAAAACCACTATGAGTATACCTTGCGTAAGAGAACTCAATGAGAATAATGGAGTCAACATAAGTTTACAAGCAATCTGAAGGCACAGACACATACGTACACTCAACCACCCACAGAATCAATGTATACCTGCATTTGAGAAGGGCCGATATGTTACTTTCAAGACGAATGAAGATAATGACATAATGAAGCAATTCATAATTGTACAGTGGTAGGATGATGCTTTAACACTGCTAACATTGCTGGCTTCATTACATTTATTATGCATAAAATTACTTTCCCAAGAATGACATATGGGTGTGCACTGACTGAGCATAAGATTTGATTCAGAACTCAGCTTAGCAATTTGGAAAACTATCCAATTCATTTCAGACTGATCCAGTGGCCACCCTCCCTGGCTATAAGATTATGCTATGAAAATAGTTCCAACATTTCTGCTCTTGGGAGAGGGAACTGGTAAAAAGCACTGAATAGTGGATCACTCCTACAGATTCTTACTTCAATATCTTGCCCCCAAAGCACTGAGATTAGAGAGCTGCCAGTCACAAATTAATGTGATTAATGGTGTCCTGTTCCTATTCAAACATATATTTCACTGGAGTCCTGCTTTGATTCAGACATCTCCCTAAACTGTCCAACTCAAGTAGCTTAACTTCTGAATTTGAAATTCATCCAGTATTTGGAGCACATCCTTGAAGCACATGAAGGCCTGGAAGAGGTAAGAGGCTGGATGGGGAAAAACAAGAGGAATTTGAATCCAGACAAGACAGAGGTGCTTACTGTCAAGGTCCTAACCTGGATTTGGAGTTGTGTCAACCAGTCCTGGATGGAGGCAAAGCCCCCTCAAAGACTGCTTTCACAGAGGGTGCTTCTGGGTCTGCCACTCCAAATGGCAGCCCAGGTAGATGCAACGATCAGCAGTGCTTACTATCAGCCGTGGCTGTTTATGCCAGCTGTGCCCCTTCCTAGAGCGGGAGGATCTAAAGATGGTAGTACCTGCTCTGGTAACCTCAAGGCTGGACTTCTGAAATGTGCTGTACATTGGGCTAGCTCTGAACTAAGGCCCTTTTCGCATGGTATTTCCAATGTGAAAGGGTCCCTTGAGTGTCGCGCAAATGTGAGGAGCAGTCCACATGATGCACTCACATTTGCGCGATGCTCCAGGGCCTGACACGGACCGTGCACACATTTTTTCATTTTCGGCTTGAAGCCAAAAATGCTGTGCTGTCACACATCGCTCTGGGGGCCCGCGCACACTTACCTGGTGTGTGGAGCCTTGGGAGCCGGGCTGGTCGCGCTTCCTGTGTCAGTGCAGCCTGGGAAGGTCCCAAGCTACACTGCGAAAGGAAGAGATGAGGCTCTCGCACAAGCAGGAAACTCGTGTGGAGCCGAAGAAGCAGGGAAGCGAAAGCCTCTCTCTGGAGGCTGCTTGAGCAAGCACCGCACCCCAGTGCCAAAAATGGGTGAGTTGCGGAAAGGGTCTAAGTCTGGAATCTTCAATTAGTTCAAAATATAGGAGCCAGATTGATTACTGGTATATTTTAGATCATAATACACAAATATTAAAATCATTCCACTGACAGTGAATTAGTGTCCAGGCAAGATAGAAAGTTATTGGTTATTGCTTCTAAAACCGTATATGATTTGGGTCCAGGTTATCTACAGGATCACCTTCTTTCATAGAATCTGCCCTGTACACTTAGGTTCTCTGGGGAACATTTACTTCAGAGAGCCAGGACTAGGCAGACAACTGTTACCCAGAGGATATTTTTTTCAGCTGCCCCCAGATCATGGAATGACCTGTCAGAAGGGATTCAACAGTTTGACATACTGTCTGAGTCTCTTCCAGCAGGTTAATGCAGATATTTTTTAAATTATTAAAGTTCATATTATTTTTAATATTATGAGCCTTCAATGCTCTTTTAACAGTTTTATATGAACTTCTTACTGTGTTACGTGTTTAATTTGTTGCTGTTCCCTGCTGCAAACCATAGGGAGAGGCAGTTAATTCTTCATCATCATCATCATCATCATCATCATCATTGTCATAAAAATAAAGTGGGTACAATAAGATAACTATGGTATCAAACTAAATATTTACTGCATTTTCTTCTGTGTATTTTATATTAGTATTTTATACTGTGCAGAATATGATACCTCAAAACACACTCTCAAAAACTAATACACACCCATAAATATGAAGTTCAGTAAAATATACAATGAAACCAGGAGGTAAGAGGCTAAGGAAAAGGTCCTTTTGTAGTTTTGCAGGATGCAAGAACAAGTGGAAGAGAAGGAAAAGAAAGGTGATTCACCACATATAACCTTTCGCTGGAGGTTCACACGCTCCTTTTACAGCATACACAAGAGGGAGGAGCAAGACAAAGTCAGCTGGAGTCAACCCATATGTGACATACAACAGCCAGGAGCACCAAGCGAGAAAAACAGAGGACTGATAGAAACTGGGAGGTGGAAGTGCTCAAAGAGACACAGACAAGTACAAGACACTGAGGGTTTAAACATGAAACTCCAGCAGATAGACTCCCTTTGATACATTATTTTATGCTCTGCTTGGGTAACATACATGCAACAGAGTATATAGGGGGAGTGGTATCCTGGGTGGGAGAAAGCCATCCAGCAACAGGTAGCTAGGCAACCAGAATGGCCACTCCAGAGGAAAGCCCAGCCCCTTCACTGGGAAAGAGGAGCTGGAGGCCTCAGTTGAAATGTATTTATGGCAGGCACACTGTTTGAAGAAAGAGTCAAGACTTTCAGGGAACAAAGGCAAGGGTGAATCCTTTAGCCAGAGGAGTTCTCATTCATTCAAGAGGGGTTAAATGAGAGGGGTGTTTTCTCAGGAAAAGCCTAGAGAAGGGGCAGAAGAAAAATCAAACCACTATTAAATCTGGTTTCTCTAACCAGAGCAGCCTAGATTTGGGAACAGAACTGTTGGCAAAAAGGGAAGCCAGAGGGCTGTGTGTGTGAGAGACCCGTGCCTTGATGCTGTTATAAAGAGACAAGAACTGTTTAAACACATTCTAAAGATCTGGTTGAACTTGGACGCATTTACAAAGCCAATAAAGATTCTGTTTGTTGTCTTAATAATGATTATACCATATTTTTTATAAAGTTGGTCTCAACTGAATGATGCTTAGTGGTTATAACCATCCAGAACCATGCTACCATAAATCATTAAAGGAGTTTTAATTAACAACTGAAAGGTTTTACCCTGTTTACACAAAAGTGGTGTTTCTGGAGAAGGCCAGAGCTGTGCATAAAGTGGCAAGGCACTTTGGCAGATTTTGGGGGAAACTGTCTGCACAATACAATTGAGGGAATGCATCATTATGCTAGCTTGTTCACTGAAGCTCTGGGGCAGAAGTAGTGATGGTGGCAGAAGCACTACTACCTTGCCTACTTGTAGCTGGAGAGGGTAGCACAACTTTCAAACCCAGCAGGATCTTTCACTATAAGGAAGACCATAACTCAGTAGTAGGAGACAATACTTTACATGCAGAAGGACTAGGTTCAAATCTATATATATCCATGTATAGCAGGAATAGTAGGAACACCAGGGAACAAAGCTAAGGGAATTTCTTCTTCCAGTTTACTTTAATTGAATATTATGTTGTGTGCAAATGCTCTTTGGTATATAATGCTGCCTACATGTTTAGATCATCCTGGAACATGCAAGATGAGTTCCTGCAGCTCTAAATTTCCCACGATACCGCTGCTCCTTCATCCAGTTTATTGATCCAAGCAGGTTGAGCTTCTACATCAGAACTCCTTGGAGTTATGCCACCAGCTTAGCACAGCCATGCTGACAGAAGCTGTGCTGATGGGTTGTTGCCTGGTGTTTTAGTACTGGACTTTATCAGCCAAAATGCTGGCTATGGGCCATTCATTGAAATTGATTTCAATGGCACTGTGCTTAGGCTCAATTAACTTTCCCTGGATTGGGGCCACTATTTTCATTTAACATATAAAATGTTCTTTTCTGCAGTAACTCTTTGTTATGTCAGAGAATAAGACATTATTTCATGACCCTGGAAGTAAATTCCTCTATCGCAGAAATGTCTGGAGGCTTCGTGATGTGTGCAAACATGTTTCATGTACATTCCATTAATCACTGATGCAGTCTCTAGTATCTACTGATGCACGCATGGGTATCAAAATGACACAGCTGTAGGTCCATAGTTGAAAATCACTTTATAGAATCAAATATGCAGACAGGTCTTAACTGAAGATGTAGTCATCACTGAATCAGATCATTTAGCTGCAGGGAGGGGGCAGTGCAAGAATTCCTGTCTAAGGCTGCTTCCCCATTCTGTTAATTCAGTGTAGAAGGTGGGTATGAAGGAGGAACTGGGCAAGCTTTGTTGAAGGCAGCCAATCATAGCTCAGAGAATTCTGTGAAGAGGAGCCTGCAGGGAGGAAATGTTACAAAACTGAGGCATGTTTGTCAGAAGGCAGACAGGGAAAAGCTCGCCTAGAGAAAAGGAAAGGATTGCAGAGAGATAGGAACACATGGAACAGGGACAGGAGAGTCAGACAGAGGAGGGGACTAGGAAAGTATAAATGATTTAGTAGTTCAAGGGTTACTGTATTATTTTCTCATGTATTATTAAACATCCACTTGCTTGTTCTTACCACTGTTTCTGTCTGTTCATATTAAGTTTGGTGGAGGGCCTTGTTACCCTGACTTCTGGGGGTCCCTCGGGGGAACACTCAGATTTGCTCCAAAAATACAAAGATTGGGGAAATTAGTGGCGCACTGCTTAGCAAAGTGGATGGCAGGGCAACACAGTGAGATCTTGGATCCTATACCTACGGAGTCAGACCACATGAGAGCCAGGCAAAACGTCCAATTGCCAGTAGTTTATTCAGCAGAATTGGCAAAATGTCAACACACTCACACACAGTGAAGCAGTCACTCAGACAAGTGCACAAGGACTAATGAGTCAGAAAGATGAAGATCAGGAAAAGCGGAAGGAAAGACAGCGGTTTATACTACACCTGATCCTGTAGTCTTCGGCTCGGGAAGAAGCAAGGCAAAGGTCGCTCAGTGGAAGAAGAATGCTGAGGGGAGCTCTCGACTAGCAGAATGCCGAGGCACTAGTCAAGCATGGGAGTTCTCAGAAGAGAGTCCCAAAAGGGGACTCAGTTATAGGACAAAACATGTCTCGGGGGGCAGACCCTTTCCTGGGAAAGGACAACGGCTGAATCATGCAGATGGACCTCGTCTTTGTACTTCTCGCTGTTGCAAGCGTTAATCTCATCAGGAAGACACGTAATCCCCTCAATGTGCCATTGTTGTTGATGGTCCATTGTATGTGTATGCATGCCTTTCAAGGTTTCCTTCTTGGAGACATGACTGGGGGAGCTTTGGTCTGACCTTGCTAGTAATGCTTCGGTTTTAGACCTGGATGTCTACATTCCTGTCTGGTGAACTTCTGGCTTAAGACCTTTGCATATTAAATATTATACTCCCCTGGGACTGGGTATGCCAGCAGGGGTTACCGCCTGGTCATGCTTACTATGCATTGAACCCACTAAAACAACACAGTCACTGTCCACAATAGGGGGTCACCTTGAGCCCTGAGTACCCAATCCTGGAAGGGATTAAGAGGGCAAGGTGAGTGACAAGAACCCAGGGTTGGAACTGTGGGGCCAGCCTGGCAAGGGGAGCCATCAAAATGGCCAAAGCATAAAGAACATTCTAGCTCTACTTCTACCTTTGGGGAGTTAGCCTTAACTTTCTCAGGGTACAAAATCCATTTGGTTTTTCAGTTCTCAAGACTACTGTCATCCAAATCTAGTATTACATCTTTAGAACTCACAGATAGACATGAAGGACCTTTCCTCTCTAAGGTGTCCCCCAAACTCTGTGGCCTCCCTTTCCCAGAGAAAGTTTAAGCCCCCGAGGTCAACTGTAAAAGCAGACCTGAATTCTTAACTAGTTGATCTTGCAGTATTAACATATGTCCTGAAGCTCACCACAATTCTTAAGAAATTATCACAATTCTTAAGAAATGATCTTTCAATTAAAAGAAAATGGAAATACTTGGACATGGTAGTGTTGGGTTCTTAGACATTGCCAGGAATGATGCATTCAGAAATGCAGAGAATTACATTCATGCAGGTGACTAAACTGAGTCCATCATACTTTGGAGATATCATGAGATTATGTGACTCATGGCAAAAGATGATAATGCTTGATGAAATAGAAGACAGTAGGAAAAGAAGAAGCCATGGTCCTGAGTTTGCAAGGCCTGAACAGGGCAGTTGATGACTGGGAGGTCATCAATGGACATTTCTTATTCATCAGGCCTTTCCACACTACACTGTTCTAGAATGGGGTTTGTAGTTTACTGAGGCCAAAGAGCTTTCTGGCTGAGAATTATAAATGCCCCTCCTTAAACTGCAAACCCCAGGATTCCATAGCATATTGAAAGTGGAATAATAGCACTATAACAATGTAGTGCAAAAAGGCCCATAGTCACATAAAGCTGACTTGATGGCTAAAAACAACAATTTGCCTGCTCCAATGACTTTTTACAACACCAAAGGAAAGAAAGCACTTTAATTTCATTTAATGAAACACCCTAAGCCTCTCATACCTGTAGAGGTTTCAGACACCAGAATCTTTAAGGCCTTGGATGGGAGTGATAGACGCACAGCCCAAGATAAGCTGTATGCTTCCCCTCTTCAAATCTTGACCAGGTCTCAGCAGAAAAGGTAGCACTGGAATTTTATCAACTGACCTCCTTTCCCTACCTCTAGGACTCACTTCAGTGGACTTGACCCTTGTAGGCACTGAGCAAAGATTTGAACTGTCTGGCTTGCTAGAATGTCTAACCAAATGCAATTATTTTCCACCTGTTTTCTACAAGTTTCTGAGAGCTTCCAGTTCTCTGATAGCCAAGGATCCAGACCTCATTACTGGTTGCATAGGCATTGTCTTGGTTTGGTCAAGGCCATAGGCAGACCTAACATGTGGGACTGATTTTTCAATCAATTTTGCTTGGTAAGCTGCACATTTGCATAATGCTAAAGTTCTAGGATTCAGGCCTTGTGATTAGTCACTCTGGTTACTATGGGTTCTAGGTGTAAAAGTAGTTTTGCTCTTTCCCGATGTCTAAAATCTGCTATTTTTTGCTATTTTTGTCCTATTGCATTGCACTTCCAACTCACAAAAGTACCCAGCTTTTGTTCATGGCGAGTGGGGGTGCCTTATAAATAAAATGCTTTACTGAAAATCTAATTTTAAAGATGGATTTTGAAGGAGGAGAAAGAACTGGCACTCCAGAAGTGTTCTGGGATCATGTTCCAGATAGAAGGGTAACAAAAATATAGGTTCCATAGAGCAATAACTATAGGTTAATCTGCTGATAGCATTTTTAGCAAAATGTTACTGGATTTTTATTTTGAGAGCCAGGGTTTGGCTTTGGTTATTGTGTTCATGATTTAGTGTGAGGGTCAGATTGTTTGGGGAATAAATCTGTCATTTGGCAAACAGGTTAGCTAATGACATCAAATAGCCAGGGTAACCCTGATTTAAGAGTCCCATACTTTGTGCAAGTTGTTTCTAAAACATTTGGTTCAATTTTGATTGACTACATAAGTCAGACCACCCTTTTCTATCCTGCTCTATATTAAAAGTATATAAGTGCTTCTGTTACTTTGAAGTCCCCTGACACATTTCATCTTGGGATAGCATGTTATCCAGTTAGGTAATTTGCATGCAGGAAGATTTACCTTAGGGTATAGTGGAAATAGAAACTGATAGGCTTCTAGAGATCTGAAATGGAGTTCCACAGACCACATATTCACCAATTTAATCAAATAAACCATTCACCCATGAGCCTTTCTTAGCAAAATCAAATCTTCCAGTCATATTACCTTATACAATATAATACTGCCACCTACTGGCTAACTAGGAAGCACCTATCTTTCTCAAATTCCAGAATCCAGGTTGATGCAATACTTTTATTAGGCCAACCAAAAAGACATAAAATTAATTGTGGTAGTTTTTGAAGCTCACGTCAGGCAAAGATTGTTTGAAAAAAGCATACAGAGAGAGGAAAGTCATGCAGGCTACATGTTCTTTACAACCAGCCCCAGTCAACAGCCTGGCCACAGCATATCAGACCGACCGAAGTTTCTGAACAGTTTTCACTGCCCACATGGAGTGAATTACAGTAATCCAAAGAAGATGTAATCAAGGCATGTGTTATCATGGCCAAATCTGACTTCTCCAGCAATAGGCACAGATGCCTATCCATTACTAATGGCATATGCAGATTTAGTACAGAAAGACTACTGGATACAATTGGATACAAGGGGGAGATAGAGTTGAATGTCATCAGCCAGATTTAGAGTGTAGAAAGACCCTGACCAATTAAGACAGTGCAGTTGGATGATTCTGTGCAGAGGTAATGACGGCAGATCATTAAGATTCCTTTGCTGTTGCCACCACCATAGAGCTCTCACCTGTTTTCAGTTATTTCTGCTCTATGTTTTCTGTCATCAACACTCTAGTCTATGTCCCAATCACTTCATCACCATCTAGTCCCCAGTAAATCAGGAAGCTTGCTTGGCTCCTTTCCATGGGAGAAGACACTCAGGGTCAATTGTGTCCACTGTTCTGGCCATTTCTTCATTCTGGCAATCAACTCGGATTTGACAGGATCACTTGTCATTGCAGCAGAAAACATTGTAAGAACAATCAGGAATTCGTCTGGATCTATAAACTTCCTGGGGTGGACCATCTTAATCAGTCCTTTTGCAGAAGCTCTGAATCTCAGTGAGTTGATAGATTACCAGTGAGTCTTCTATCCATAAACAAAGAACAGTAGAAAATTTATCCCTGCCCAGATCACCATCCTTCCACCCAGCTCAGAAAATGAAACCTAGAGTTTTACAAGCAGCCTTAGTGTAGCCAGATATCCCTTGGGATGGACTCATAGAATCAGAAAATCTTGAAGTTGGGAGGGACTGCAAGGACCATGTTGTCCAGCCCCCTTCCATTATGGAACACACAACTACAAGAATACATATCTACTCATGGTCAGTATGGAAGACATGAAGGTCAGAGCTGCTCCTGACAAAGAAGCCTCAGTACAGATGTTGATGTTCTCCAGCTCAATAACCCGTGATGGGTGGGGATTCCAATACCACTGTCAAGATGAGCTCCATCAGCTCAGGGAGGTTCAGCAGCAGAGTGGGTACCAACATAATACTTATTCCTCCTGGTGCCATCCAGCTCAAGATAGAAGCATAGGGTTGGTATAGGGAACTTGGTGAGGGAGGCTTTGCCTGCTGCTGTACAGAGAATCCAGACAGAGAGAGCTGGGAGAGATTAAACATCTCCTGCCTGGTTTAATCCAGCCAGGTCTCTACAAGCCATGGAGGCATGCTTATCCAGGATCAGATCTTGGATCATTGTTGTTTTTCCATTTATTGGTCTGGCATTGAGTAGCAGCATTTTCAGTTCAGAGGGTCTGTTGTCAAGGTATTTGAAATAGGAGACAGCTTGGAGGTAACCAGCAACCTGTGGTGCTCTTCTCTCCTATGGCAATATGTTTTATGTAACTGCTGCCAGTTTTTGGAGCTCAGTCTCTAAGAGTACAAGGTGAACTGTGTTTGAGCGATCATCTTTGATTCTTTGAATATATATATATATATATATATATATATATATATATATATATATTTTTGAAGGCTTCTGTGGAGCTTTTGTTTATTTTTGGTTGTGTGCTCTCCCTGAGTACATGGTCTAAGGGGACAAGGCTTCTGCTGAGTCACTGACTTGCTTAGGAGCGGAACTAGCAGCCACTAGCTATATATAACTGCTGCCTCAGTCTTTGGAACTTAGACTCTGAGGGCCAGCAGCATGTGTCTTGTGGTGTGTGAAACTTGTGGTGCATGAAGTAAGAGCTATGATATGAAAGGGATGAGAAAACCCCCCTGCAGGAATAGAGGTAGAAATATCTGTCACTGTCTGCTGCAATGTGTGTGCAGCATTTGTCTTCTTGCCAGAAAACCTCACTGACTACGCTTGGAGTAGGCACAAAGTGGTGGCTTTCTTGGAAGAGAACATACTGTAGCTATATGCTGAGCTTCAATACATCAGAGAACATGAAAACTCCCTGGACAGAACAGAGGGAGAACTGATCCTACAAAAGGAACACACTGTCAATTAAAACAAAAAGGATTGTAACACTGAGGAAGCACCCTGGCATACAGTCATTGTCAGGAGCAGAACATGCAGAGGAGATTTGGAACTCCTCCAACTAAGCAATTGCTTCCTACATCTTCCTGACGATAATGGTAGTGAAGAGGTATACACAGGAGATCAGGAGCAAGAAACACTGCATGCCAAGAAGGGAGCCAGCCTAACCACCAACTGCAGCAAGAAGAAAAGAAAAGTGCTGGTAGTAGGGGATCCATTGCTCAGGAGTATAGAGGGAACTGTGTGCCAACCGGATAAGATGAACTGAGAAGTGTGCTGTCATCCTGGCATGTGTATCTAAGATGCCATTGACAACTTGCTGAAGCTCATAAAAAACACAGAGAAATAACCCTTTCTCCTAATTCATGTGGGCACCATCAACACTGCAAACACCTTTGAACATATCACTTTGGACTGTGAGGCCCTGGGCAGGAAAGTGAAGAGATTGGAGGTACAGGTGGTATTCTTGTCAGTTCTACCAGAAAAAGATACAAGACTACAGGGACAGGAAGATACTGCAGATGATCTAGCTACACAGAGGATATTGGTGGGAGAGGTTTGGCTTCTGAGATCGTGGTCTTTGCTTTTTAGAAGGATTACTGGTTACAAATGGGCTGCACCTCAGAAAGACAGGGAAAAATGTCTTTGCCAGAAGCATGGCAAGTCTTATCAATTAAATCCCAGGGGGTGGGGGTGGAGATGATAGTTTAAACTCCTACCCAAAGGCAAGCTCTAAACACAAGGATGTGAATGTTAGAGGAGCAGCTGAGGGAGAGGATGTGAGCCACAGAAAATTAAAGGTGAGAACAAATAGAGTTTGGAATTCTGTATACTAATGCACAAAATTTGGGAAACAAACAGGATGAGCTTGGTAAGCTTGAAGTCCTAGTGCAGAAAAGTAAGTATAATTTTATAGGTATAACAGAGATTTGGTGGGATGCCTCCCATGGATGGAATATAATAAATGAAAGGTATAACCCATTCAAAAAAAAAGAGAGAGAAAGAGAGACAGAAAGAGAGAGAGAGATGGGACAGAAAATGAGAGGGAGTAGCATTATGTGTCAAAGACAAATTCACTTGTACAGAAATCTGCAAGAATGATCCAAGTGAACTAGTAGACAACATTTGGGTAAAAATAAATGGAGAAAGAAATAAAAACAACATTGAGGAAGGAATCTACTACAGGTCAACATACCAAGAAGAGATGATGACAAATGCTATTCTGAAACCAACCTCAGAACTCTCCAAGATGCAAGAATATGTAGTTATGGGGGACTTCAATTATCCTGATATTTGCTAGGAGATTAACTCTGCTAAGTACAGGCTTTCCAACAAATTCCTAATGTGCCTTGCAGACAATTTCATCTTCAAAAAGCAGAGGAAGTAACAAGGGAATTCAAATCCTGGACTTGATCCTAACCAATAGGGAAGTGATGGTCCCTGGAATTAAAACAGTTGGCACTTTAGGAGGGAGTGACCATGCAAAGCTAGAATTCATGATTTTATCAACCTCAGGGAAATACTGGGTAGAATCCAATGGCTAGAGACGCTGAAGGAAAAAGACATTCAGCAAGGGTAGTAGTTCATGAAGAAAGAATTGTTCAAAGAACAATCACAAAAAATTCCATGGAAGAACTAAAATGGGAAACATTTGAAAAAGCCAATGTGGCTGCAGAGGAAACTTGAGGAGGAAGAAGTGGGAAAAAAAGCATGTATAAGAAGTGGAAGGAAGGACTAATTACCAAGAAAGAGTATAGACATGTAGCCCAAGCTTGCAAGAACAACATAGGGAAAGCTAAAACTCAGAATGACCTGAGACTGGCTAGGTAAGCAGGAAGCAACAAAATGTTGTTGTTGTTTTTTCAAATATTTTTGAAGCAAGAGAATTACCAAAGAAACAGTGGGACTGCTGCTCAGCAAGGGTGGTAAAATGCTAACAGATGACAGTGAAAAGGCAGAACACCTATTTGCTTCAGTTTTTTCTTTTAAAGTAAACTGTGTGCTTCCATGCACAAGCAGAGATCTTGACAAAGAATGCAAATTACAAATCCAGATTGGTAAAAAGATAGTCAGAAATCACCTAATTAATCAAAATGAATTCAAATCTGTGGGGCCAGATGAACTGGATCCTAGAATACTGAGGGAACTTGCTGACACATTCTCTTAACCACTTGCCATCATTTCTGAGAAATCTTAGAGAACAGGTAAAATGTGAAACGACTGGAGACAAGCAAACATTGTTCCTCTCTTCAAAAAAGGCAAAAAAGGAAGATACAGAAAGCTGCAGGCCATTCAGTCAGATCTCAATACCAGGAAAAATATTAGAATGGATTCTACAAGGATCTGTTTGCAAGTATCTTGATGACAATGCAGTGATTAGTAGGAGCTAGCATGAGTTTGTCAAAAACAAATCCTGCTAAACTAATTTTATATCTATTTTTGATCAAGTCACTAATTTAGTAGATGATGGGAATGCTGTGGATGTTATTTTAGCTGGATTTCAACAAAGCATTTGATAAGGTCCCCCATGATATTTTGATTAGCAAACTGACTAAATATGGAGTAGATGATATAATTGGTTGGAAAACGATGCTTAAAGAGTTGCCATCAGTGGCTGAGCTTCCTGCTGGAAAGAACCCAGTGGAGTGCTGCAAAATTCTATCCTGGGGCCAATGCTCCTCAGTATTTTTTTTAATTGATGATTTAGATGATGGAGTGGTGGGAATTTTTATCAAATTTGAGGATGTTACACAACTGGAACGGGTAGCTAATGCATTGAAAGGTAGGAATAGAATTCAAAAACACCCTGACAAACTAGAAAACTTATCTGAAATTCATAATGTAAAATTCTATAGAGGCAAATGCAGAATTCTACATTTAGACCACAAAAGCCAAATGCACAGGTATAGGATTGGGGATACTTGGCTCAGCAGTATTACTTGTGAAAAAGACCTTGGGATTACTGTTGATCATGAGTTGTACATGAGCCACCAGTGTGATGCTGCAGCAAACAAAGCAAATGCTATCTCAACTTGCATTAATAGAACCATAGTTTCCATCAAGACATAGTTTCCAAGTCCAATAGCTTCTCAAGAAGTAGGGGTAAGGAGATTCTGAGTCCCATTATATTCTGTGCTGGCCAAATCTCATCTGGAGTACTGCGTTCAGTTCTAGGTGCCAGATTTTAAGAAGAATATAGACAAGTTGGAGCAGTTCAAAGAAGGGCAACAAGGATGATAAGAGGTATGGAGAACAAAACATATGGGAAGAGGTCAAAGGAGATGGACATGTTCAATTTGATAAAGAGAAAACTAAAAAGAGACAAAATTGCACTCTTTAAATACCTCCAGGGCAGCCACAAAAAGGTGTCTGTGGGCTTACTGTCTACTATCTTAGAGGGTAGAACTAGGTCTATGTTTTTAAGGATAGATTTTGATTGAATGTTAGAAGGAAATTCTTGACATATAAGCAGGTTGGCAATGGAACCAATTGCTTAGAGAGGTTGTGAGGGTTTCCTTCTCTGGACATCTTCAAAAGAGAGGCTGGACAGCTACCTTTGTGAAAGTGGAGAGACCACTGTACTCAGGAGGTACATACTGCATAACTATTAGTCAGGTGCTTTCTTCCTCAACCCATTCTCTAAATTCTAGAGGCTAGGTATGCAGGAAAGAGAAAGTCCTAGAATCTTGGTGAACTAAAACCCTGGTTCAAAAAGAGGCATACAATCAAGGTAGCACATTTTTAGAGAGAGGAGGTAGAATAGTGTTCTACCTGTGAGACAGTCCTTTTCAGTGGTAGAGGGGACAAACACCCTGTTGTGGGTTGGTCCTCCACCTTCTTCAATAGGCAGGAAAGTGGAAATTCTTTCAAGAGTGGCCTCTAGGGGGAGAAACCCCCTCCACAGAGTCAGTCCTGTTACAGTTCTGACTCTCCTGAAAGAACCTAGGTATGTACTTTTGCTACCCTGATTTCTGGGGTCCTGTGAGGGACACCTCAATGTGCTCAAAATACTGGGGAATGGGAATTAGCGAGAGCACAAGCTAAGCAATGCAAGAGGCAGGGCAACCTAGCGAGATCTTGAACTCAATGTTTACGGGGTCAGGCGAGTCAATAATCAAACAGAAGTAAATAATAATTGTTTTCCTTTATTTTGAAGCACAGTCAATACATATGTATGCAACCACTCACACAGACCTAACGAAAGAAAGGTAGGAGTTGGATAGAGGATTTTAAGAGGGATTTTTCAGGGGAAATACTACACCTGATCCTGAAGCCCGCTTTATCAGAAGAAAAGTCCGTGGTATCGGAGATTCTCAGCACGTGGGAGCTGAGGGGAAGGCTCGTCGAACAGAGCGACAGCAAGGCAGGATGGAAGTCAGAGTGATCCGAAGAGACGCTCAAAATCAGGGGGTCTTATAGGGGAAAATGTGCCTGTAGGCTAGTCCATTCCCAGGGAAAACAATGAGTTTCGGGCTGGAGACAAAGCCTCCGAAAGGTCAGTACTTTAGATGATTGAATTATGACAGCATTGTCAATAGCGTAGACAGCATGCAAACGCAGAGTGCTTGACAGTTGGATATTCAGCTCGTCAAGCTGCCTGCTCGGGGCAGGGGATCTTTTGTAAGCTGCGTGCATACATAATGTGATATTAAGAGGGTACTTGCCTGGAGGTCTCCTAAACCTGCAGTCGGGCAATTACTGGCCTGCCTGGATTTGTTTTGAATATTTCAGCTATTTTCGGCCATGCAGGTGTGCATGCTTGTCCGGGGGCCTTGCAAGCACATGGAGAGGAATGGGTAGTGAAGGCCAAATTCTTGATATCAAATGATATCTAATATACCACAAGTTCGGACTAGGAACTACAGTAACACTTTTCCATATCCTTATATCACTGGAACGTGGTCTCTTCGTTCTTCCAGGAAAGAACTAACACTCATAACTTTTTTTTTGTTATAGGTGAAAACAGCAACATGAAAAAGGGAGGAAGGCATACAGAAAGAGGACAACTGATAGGTAAGTATTGAATTGGATAAAGTAGGTACGCTACATTCTGCTCTTTGAACAAAACTATTCACATTTATTTTGCATCCAAGCACCAGCTATCAAACCAGGCTGCAGAGGATGTTCATCCTCTCTTCCACTGGAAAGGACTGTCTCACAGGTAAGACAAACAATTCTCTTTTTCAGTGGAAAGGGGGTAAATATCCTCTTGTGGGATTTATAAAAACTCCCTTAGTCAGGTGGGACAGCTGGTACTCAGGGGAAAAAGTTCTCAATGATGAACCATTTGTTGAACCAACCCCTGCCCAAAGGCTCCCTTAGCTAAGGCATCGAGTCTGTACTGTCTGATGAAGGTGGGACAGAGATCTCAAACCAGTGGTACTGGTAGCAAATACAGCTGCAGTTGCCATGTTTCTGGTACAGTGCAGTTAGACAGGTCCTGGTAGTGTCACCTCCATGGATTTGTAATAAGTGGTGATGCATTCTGTGATCCACTTACTCAACATAAAGTGGAGAAGTGGAGATCTTCCCTCAGAACTGCTGACTGAATGACACAAGGAGAGAATCCACTGCTGAAAACTGGCTATTCTCTTCTAGTACACTTTGATAGCCTGCTGGACATCCAACGTGTGCCACACTTTCTCCCACGGTTTTGAAGACTTGGGACAGCAGGATAGCAGTATTACTTCCTGCTCTCTGTGGAACGGTGAATTGACCTTTGGCATGAAGGCAGATTCAATCCACAGTCAAATGGAGTCCAGTCTTATCTTACACAGCTCCTTTGTAGCTGAAAATGTTCCCAGTTCTGAAACCCTGCATGTTGATGTGATGGCAATTAACAGGAATGGCTTCCAAGTCAGATTTTGGAGTGATGCCTCCCTAATTGGCTCAAATGGTGGTTCTGTAAGTGCTTTGAGGGCTGTGTGCAGGTCCCATGATGGAAACCTGTGAGCCACTCAAGGGGCCAAGAGTGCTAGCTCCCAAACAAACCTATGACCATGAGAATGAATTGAAATCCTGTTGCCCTTCCCTGGAGGTAGAATGGAGGAGACAGTAGAAATCTGCCACTTTATAAGAAGTCATGAATCCTCTGTTTACCTCCTCTTGGAGCTCTCTGTAAGATTTCAGAGACTCTGAGGTGGTCTTGTTTCTTATATTTGTACCATCTCATGAATACTTCAAAGGTAAACATGTTGACACTATTGGTGGATGGTCTTCTTGAAGATAGGATGGTGTCCAATGCCTTGTTGGAGTAGTCATGTCCTGGTAGCTTATGTTTTTCAACAGCTATGTGTGAAGTTGGTGTCTCTCCAGGTCCACCAGGTCTTGTTTCCTGTGAAACCAGAATCCTTTGGCAACTTTTGGTGGCTATGGCAGCCTGGTGTGAAAACAGGAGCCACTGCAGTGGTCTGGAATGGAATCTTATCCACAGGAGGCAGTCTGTTACAGCAATCATGAGGCCTTACAGGCGTGCTGGGAGGCATAGGGCTGCCTTTTTTGCCTACTTGACTTGAGCAATGGCTTTCCTGATGTACTGCATCCTCTCTGAAGGGAGAGTCACAGTGCCTGAGCAGTTGTCTATCACTGCTCCCTGACGCTGAATTTTCTGGGCAGGATTAAGGTGGCTCTTAACATGATTTATCAGAAAATCATGGTGATGTAAGAGTTCAACACCTGCTGTATGTCTTTCTGACCATGATGGAGGGATGTCAAACTCAGCAGAAGTTCATCCAAATATGGGTAAATGTGGATGTGAGATCTTCTCCATTCTGCTAACAGAGCCACCATGATCTCGGTGAAGACCATAGGGGCTAAGGTTAGATTGAATGGAAGGGACTGGTATTCACGATGCTTCCCCACATATGTAAAGCAGAGGAATCTGTGGTGTGCAGGATGGATAATATGCAAATAGGCTTCTATCAACTCCAGGGAGGCCTGGAAGTCTGTGTGCTGAATGGCTTGAAGGATACTATTCAGGGTAACCATTTGAAAATGCCTTTTTTCTGATCAATTTGTTTGCTTTTCTTAGACTCAGGATTGCCATCCAGGATCTGTATGAGGAAGATAATAGAATAACAGGCTTTCAACCTCTGTAAATGAGTCACTTCCTCTATGGCCCAAGTGATTGATAGCCTCTACTAGGAGGCAGTATTTGAGAGGTTTCTTGGATCTGGGTGAGGATAGGAAGAAGTCTAGAGGAGCATGCATGAATTCTATTCTGTATCCTTGGCTGAGGGTTTTTAGCACCCACTGGTCTTTTTGTGGTTTGCTTCCATGTGTCCACAAAACCCTGAAGCTGCTTCCCCTCCACTGGAGATTGGTGTCAGGCCTGTTGTTTGCTGCACTGGCCCTTTTTGGAGTGACCTGTCTGAGGTCTTCCAGCTTTCTGGCAATGCTGTTATGTGGGCTCTGACCTCTGGTCTTCGCACTGTTGTCTGAAGCCTCTGAAGTCCCTTGGTCTGAAAGAACTGGAGAAATGAGGACTAGTTTAGTGTTGAGGTCTGAAAAGTAGACTAGCTCCTGTCTCCTGTCATCCTCTTCTTCCCATGGGTAAGAACCTTCTTCTTGTCCTTTGTATCCAGTTGACTTCCCAAAGAGCTTAGTACCCAGGAAGGGAGAAAAGGTGAGGTTATGCTTGGCTTTGGAATTCACATTCCAGTTCTTCAACCACACTTGGAGTCTCACTGCCACTGCAACAGCTTGGGCCCTTAAGCAGAACTGGATGGCATACAGGTTGGCATCTGCAGTGAAGACTGACACCCTCAGGATCTTGTTGATGCCCTGCCTGAACTTCACTTACTCAGGAGGAATGAGCTTGGAGGGTTCCTTGGCCCAAAAGAGCAAAACATAAGACATGATAGAGATGGAGGCTGCTGCTCTTAGTGCCAGAGAGGCTGCTTCATGGACTTTCTTGCAGGCTGCCTCTGTTTTCCGTTCTGTGCCTCTTATGAAGTCTTCTCTATCCTTTTAATACACAGAGAATGGGAGAAGGGCTGTCATAGGCCCATCGACCAGTGGGAACTGAAGCTTGGACTTCATGTTGCCTGGCACTGTGTAAAGCTTTTTGACACAGCCAGGATTGGGTTTATTGGCAGGTTTATTTCAATCCTCCCGTACCACGCCCAAGAGGTCTGTGGGTAAAGGGATGTTTGAAGACACAGCATTAACATCGGGAAAGAACTCCCAGCTGCCCTGAGGGGGATCTGGGTCCTGACACTCTGGAGTCTGAGCACCTATGCTAAGGCTCAGTGTCTTAACTGCCTTTTTAAACAGTTCATTAAATCTTCTTCTTGGAAGAGCCTAATAGAGGGAGGGACTGCCAGGTTGTCCTGGTTCTCATCAGAAGAAAGCTCCCCTTTTTCAGCATCAAAGCAGATGCTATGCAGATCTTCCTCCTCTTTGCATTCCTCAAAGGCCTAAGGAGTGTCAGAGGTAGTCTCCCTGAGCCTGGTGGTGGGGGTGCTGGTGGGTGAGCATCCCCTGGTCTTCAGATTCAGATGAATCCAAGCTGGTGAAATAACTTGTAGCCACTCCCCCCCTAGGGGCTAGGAAGGCTCTTTGCAACCCACACAGCAATGCCCAGGCTATCAGAAATGGTAGCTGGTCTATTCTGGCCTCTGCTCTTTGTGTGGCAAAAACGACAGCTGCAGTCTGCTTCCAGAAGCATAGTGGTAATGGTGCAGCCTGGGGAGAGGGAGAGGAGTGGACTGCCAGCCTGGTCTCTACTTGCCCTGCCTCGAGGAATGCCACCTGGTGGTCTGGTGATGCTGGTGGAGTGCATACTGGAAGCCCTTTCCCTGGATGTCAAGAGCACCTGGGGGTGGGGGAATAAATGCAGTGGCCTCCTCTGACATCAGGTCCCTTAATCATGCTAGAAACTGTGTTGTGGGTAACCCCTGTCTGAACTGGGGCCTGCCATACTCAGATCCATCTCCTTTAGTGGTTTGGTTTGCTCCCGTGACTCTAACCCTGGCCTGTTTTGAGCTGGGTGTTTGTGATGTATTTGAGTGAAACAGAAGGTTTTCCCTCACCTGCTGGTTCAACATGCTCCCTTGCCTCTTGCTTGCCCTTGGGGAACGACTCTTGCTTATCTGAGCCTGATCGAAGGGTCCACTGAAAGCTCGCAACATCTCTAGTGCTGCTCATGCTTTCCTTTGTGCTCTGCACCGTCTGGTGATTCCCCCTTGCCATGCAGTTGCTTGGAAGTATAAATGAGAAGTGAGGAGGGTTGGGGGAGAGAAGGAGAAATAGGCTAGTGCAAGTTACTGAAGAGGAAAGGAAGAGAGAGAAACTGAGAACAGAGAAACAGACTTAAAGCTCTCTCTCATTCTTTTAAATAGAAAAGGATGTTGTGGAAAGAAAAGGAAAGGAAAGGAAAAAGAGAGATAGGGAGTTAAGCTGAGTGTTTACTACTGGAGAAAAGACAGGACCTATAACTGACCATCTGGAGACGGCAGCCCCCTTAGAGGGCAGTCTCAAAAGAACTTCCATGTTTCTGCCTATTGGAGGAGGTGGAGGATCAACTCACAACTCAATGTTCCTCACCTCTCCATAGAAAATGGAATATTCTGATTTATTTATTTCTAATTAATAATCAGAATGGATACTACTCTCATTTTCTATATTCTAGAGCGCTGAGAAAAAGTCTACAAAAGCTTGGACTTCTGTAGGAGCCAAAATTTTGACTCAAAATTTAATTGCAATTGTGCAATATCGTCAAACATTTCTCATGAAAGAAGTACGGTACCATTCAGGCTTTATTATAAAAATGAGACTTTGTTTCTCCTTTCTTCTTACTACCTCCTCAAGACATGTCTCCATCTCCCATAATTTTTAATTTCCTGCCAATTTAACTTTGGTTCTACTATTTCCTTGGTGAGCTGTATTTTGCTTAACCCCTAATTTCTCAACTCTGCAGACATCTCATGGTCATGGCTTTAAACATAAGTTTTAGGACAGATGTATGTTAACAGATACAATTGTGTATATTTTTCCCTTGATAACCAGGGAGGAACTGGGAGGCACACAAATGTATGAATCTAGCCATACAAGACTCTTTAACTCCCTGAATTTTTCTCGTTATTTCAGGCTTTGGGGCCAACTTCATTGGCAGATCTGCTATACTTCAGAACTGGTAGATACGTTGTATATTTTCTTTTAAAAACAATCTACAGTCATATATCTCCTTGCATCTTGGTGAACTTGTTCAGGATGGACCTGCAAGCATCTGAGATGCTAGAACTGGATTTATTAACCTTGTGATAGAGAAGTCTGGAAGCCTGAGAATGATGGGACTTAAGAGTAGCATCAAATTATATAAAGGAATCAAGATCACGCCTCTGCAGTTTCTCTCAGCACCCTTTGAGTTACTAGCCTTTGTTACTAATAGAGGCGCCTGAAAATTAGTGTATCGGCCTTGAGAGGCAACAGTTTGACCTGGGAGACATAGAGACATGGAGCACCAGGCTCCCCCATTAACAAATGTAAGCAGGTCCCACTTTGAATAAACAACAGATAGATGTTAAGTGGCTGATATATTGCGGATTACTATATAACAGGGCCAAAGTGCGTGCCCTGACATGTAGGAGGTGATATAACTTAGTATGCTAATTCCTTTTCCTATAGCAAGTATAAATGTGTATGCCTTTTTTTTTTTTTGTACTGCACGTCTAATTTGGGATTTCCCTGGATGTCTCTTGGTTTCAGCCTGGCTTGAATAAAAGATTTTTTGATTCTCCCCCCGAGCAGGTTGCCTTGCACTCCAAGGGAAACCTGCTCATTGTCACTAACACCAGTTCCTGGATGGTATGCTTTACTACTGGTTTTCAGTATCTTTATAGAGTGTCCTGTTCTGTACCTGTGGTTCCCAACTGGTAAATATATATGCTATCTATTTTGTTGAGCATCCCACTTATTTGACTTATTTATTTATTGTCTGGTATTATGTTAACATATACCCAGAAATCTTAAGAAAATATTACATGTGGAGTGTAGTTTTGTAATGTCTTATATTTTTCTCTTTAAGCTTTAATCAATTATGCAATATTTCATTTATTGTCACTTGATCACACTGTGACTGCTTCAGTTGTTTTTTGCTTTAATCATAATTATTACTTTGAACACAATGTATTATTCGCTGAATATCCATGAATTCTGATAATGTCTTATCTCAAAACATTCTAAACTGATTTTACTTTGAGATATTGTTTTGGCTTAATGGTCACTCTCCATATGCTCACTGAACAGCACTCATTTGTAGTAATAAAGTATATTACAATAATCTAAATACTTAAATTTAATTAATCAGAAAAATCAAGGAGAGTAGCCATCCTTTTCAATATTTACAATTCTTGTTTATAAAAGCTTTAGCAACAAAGTGCTAAGATTTTTAATGTTTTCAAATGTGTGAGACTTTGAAGGGGAAACTCCCTAAAGTCTTTTATTAATAATAATTATTTTTACTAAGGGGTATTGGAAAAACTTTATATACATGTTGCTGAAACTGTTTTTAAAATAAGTTTCTCCAATGTTGGGGTGGTTGTGAATTCTAGTGTAAATCAAATCCAAAATGGTTTCCCACACTTCATGATAAATAGCACTAGAAATCTCCTAATACAAAATTTACTAAAAATTAACAAGACAGATATCATATAATAAGAGCCAATGGTGGTGTAGACTAGTTGTCAGCATGCTGGGCAGACTGCGTTTTTACTTGTTTAAATTTCCACTGTGATGCAAAGCTTGCCAGTGGCTTCAGTTAGTTTTAACAACTTACCTCACAGAGTCGTTGTGAAAACAGAAAGGGTCACATATACCTCTTTAATTTCTCCAAAGGAAGGGTGGCAATAAAGGCATGGAACTGACAACCCCACTGCTGGGGTAAGAAAACAGACTGGTCTTGGAAGATGCAGTATACAGCACATGGCTCTGTACCTTCTAAGGTTTCACCCAGTTTTGACACAACTGTTGCTTTCTCTAGTCTGAGAGCCACATGGAGTTCTATGCCTCACTCTACATAGAAAAAAGTCCTTTTATGAGCCCATCATCATTCAGAGAAACTGTGAGTCGTGCATGAAAGGAATCTCTATTATTTCCAATCACTGATGGAATAAAAACAGTACACCCCCCACATCCACTCTGTTTGCCATTGAAAATGCGAACAGGAGTGATGTATGAGGAGATCTCCCCACGTTCCAGGAGTTCGTGCTTCAGGGAGAAGAAGGGGTACAATCCTTTCTAAGAACGTTTCCCTTCCCAGCTGTAAACTATCTTTTGTTCTGTAGCAGTCATATTTTCTTGACTCATACTAGAATTGTCCTTGAGTGCAACAGAGAAGGCTGTTTCTTTGTCTAGCATTTGTATTTATTCAGTACGACATCTGCTGTTCTGTTCCAGTTCTATGATCCCAATTAAGCCTCTGTCAGAGTAACGAACTGGCAAAACCACCTCTGAGTATTCCTTGTCTATGAAAGTGCTCTGAAAATCAGGGGATCAACTGTAAGTTGACAGGCAACTTGAAGGCACATACACACACAGATCATGTCAAAAGGTGGATCTCATAGAACTGTAAGCCTGTGATCTTTATTATGTTTGGCATATGCACACAAAATGGGTCCTGCTATAAGCTCTTCCTTAAGTGTCAATGCTCTTTCCTCAGTTACAAGTAGGTGACATTCCTAGCGTGGTGATTTAACTAGCTGTTCAGACATTATCACCATATGATACAGTCCCCCAGGTTGTAGCTGCTTGTTCCATTTTATTTTCTTTACACTTTTTTAAACTTTGAAAATTACCATTGTCCCAAAATATAGTGTTGAGGTAACTACTTGACAAAGCCTAGGAAGTGTTTTATGTGCCAAACAGTTTTCTAGCACTGTTCAAATAACACAGCAAGGTACACACAGACACAAACACGTACAAGTTTTTTGGCTGGAGTATTTGCAAAAATATCTTCTAAAAACCTTAATGCTTAAAAAAAATGTGGAACACAGCAACAGAACCAGTTACAGAAAGACCCAGGTGTACGAAGTTCCTTCAGCTTTCTGAGGTAGCAGGTTTTTCACACAGTACATGCGGGAGTGTTCAGCCAGAACAGTGTAGATAATCCAGTTACTAATGGACAAGACAATGAGAGCTCTGCCTGCAACAAGAGACAGTTAAAACAGTAAGACTATACCTTCTTTTCAGCCACTTTTAAAATGCCCATTTCCTCTCTTTCTCTCACTTTGCCCCTTTGTCCTCAGCTTAACTCCAGTTGCAGCAAACTGAGTTCAAAGTGCAAAAATAGCCCTCAATTAAAGAGGGGTGTGTGGAATCCTGCCCTTCCCATTAGTCTGAGGCAAAAGCAAACTGCTGCAGCCTCCCCTAACCTGATCACTCTCAGATACTGCTTGGTCCTGGTTTTCATCTGTGAAATTTTGGAAGGTATGTTTTGCCATCTGGACCACACTCCAACCCATCACATCTTCTAACAGTACATCTCACCCTGCACTGTGTCCAAAGGAATATTCCTTTGGACACAGTGCAGGATGCTTAAGGATGCCTGCTTAAGGATGCGTGATTTCAAAGGTGGTACATTTAAAAAAACACCATTTCTGGACTACACTCTTACAGTGCTATTATTCCACTTTCAACATCCTGTGGAATCCTGGGGTTTGCAGTGTTGGGAGGGGCCTTTAGAATTCTCTACTGGAGAGCTCTTTGGCCTCAGTAAACTACAAACCTCAGAATTCCACAGGATGTTGAAAGTGGAATGATACCACTGTAAGAGCGTAATGTGGAAATGCTCCCCCCCCCCTTTTTAATGTGCCACCTTTGAAATCACACATACTTAAGCAGGCAAACTACATTACTTTGGACACAGTGCAGGGTGAGATGTACTATGAATCAGAAACGTCCATCGATGACCTCCCAGTCATCAACTGCCCTGTTCAGGCCTTGCAAACTCAGGACCATGGCTTCTTTTCCCACTATCTTCTACTTCAACTTCATTATCTTCCCACTATCTTCCACCTCATTCTGTCCTGGGCCCAGTGCTATTCAATCTTTATTAATGACTTGGATGAAGGAATAGAGAACATCCTGATTACATTTGCAGATTATACCAAATTGGGAGGGGTTGCTAATACCCCAGAGGGTAGGATCAAAATTCTAAAGGACCTTGACAGATAGAGGGCTGGCTAAGGCTCACAAAATGAATTTCAACAGAGAGAAATGTAAGCTCCTACACCTAGGCAGAATAAAAGGCATGCACAAATATAGGATGGGGGACACATGGCTGGATAATAGTACATTGGAAAAGGATCTAGGAGTCTTGGTGGACCACAAGCTGAACATGAGTCAGCAGTGTGATGCAGCAGCCAAGAAATCCAACGCGATTCTTGGTTGCATAATAGGAGTGTGGTGTCTGGATCAGGGGAGGTAATGGTACCACTCTATTCTTCTTTGGTTAGACCTCACCTGGAATGCTGTGTCCAGTTCTGGGCACCTCACTGCCAGAAGGATATTGACAAGCTGGAGTGCATCCAGAGGAGGGTGACCAAAATGGTGAAGGGTCTGGAAGCCATGCCCTATGAGGAGAGTCTTAGGGACCTGGGTTATGTTTAGTCTGCAGAAGAGGTTAAGAGGGGACAATGACAGCAATATTTAAATATCTGAAGAGATGTCATGTCGAGGAGGGAGCGGGCTTGTTTTCCACTGCTGCAAGGACAAAGAGCCATGGCACTTCCTGACGGTCAGAGTTGTTCGGCAGTGGAATACACTGCCTCCCAGTGTGGTGGAGTCTCCTTCTTTGGAGGTTTTTAAAGAGAGGCTGGATGGCCATCTGTTGGGAGTGCTTTGATGTGGGTTCCTGCAAGGCAGGGGTTTGGACTGGATGGCCCCTGGGGTCTCTTCTAACTCTATGATTCTAAGTTGTCTTCCACTTCATTCAAGTATCCCATCTTCCAATAGCACCTCTCACCCTGCGGTGTCCAAAGTAATGGAGTTTGCCTGCTTTCAGGGGCAGCACATTTTTTAAAAAAAGCCATTGCCCCACTACACTCTTCTAGTCCTATTATTCCACTTTCAACATCCTATGGAGGCCCCTCCCTAAACTGCAAACCCCCAGGATTCCACAGGATGTTGAAAGCGGAATAGCAGCACTGTAAGAATGTAGTGCGGAAATGCTGAAAGGCACTGATTTCCTTTCAGCTCAGCTTCAGCCTCGGGTTACTGTCCTGCTCACCAAGCCCTAAAGCATCCCCTTCACTATAAACGAGGCTTAAATAGCCCGAGAAGAATTCGCCCCACAGCTAAACAAAAGCACGAATGAATCTGTATAGAAAAAGAAAGTGCGTGGAGGGGCGCGCACTTTTAAAGCTGCAAGTCCGAGCACATGGACAAGACCCAGCTGTTTCAGTCCACCGCGCTCGGCTTAACGAGCCACATGGTGGCGCCCTCCCCATTGGCCACTTCTCTCACGGCCGCAATTAGGCCCCTTCCGCGTCCGTTGGGAGAAACGTCTCCGTCCTCAACATTCTTCCCTCCGCCTCGGGCTTTTTCCCCTCCCCCCGCGCCGCTAACGACTCTCCGCTTTTCCTCCTGGTTCACGAGGTGAGGGCAGGCGGTGGGGGGGGGGAGAACTTTCCCGCCTCTCCTGGTGCCACCGGTTAGGTTTTGATTGGTCGACGGTGGCCGCCAATCTTCCTACCTGTGATTAAAAAACAAAAAACAACCAATAGCACTTTTTTTAAAAAAAGAAACCACCGTCGGCGCAAACTCGGAGGGGCGCCGCATGGATGTCAGCGCGTAGTCGCGCCTCCCGGCGGTGGGGTTGCGAAGGCGCGGTCGGGGCGAGGCGTTTGAGGCGCCGGCGTCGGTTCTTCGTTCCGTTTTCTCTGCGGGGGACAGAACTTCTTCCCTCAAGGTGGTAGGAAGCTGCTCGACCGTTCTCAAGAAATTTAAAAGGAAAAAAACAAAAAACAAAAAAAGCCAAAGCAGCAACACGTTATGCTTGACGGAATTTCCCGATATTATCGTTGGAAATATCAAATCCCGTCCCTTTGAGGTGGAATTGTTTCAACCTGAACGCGCAAAATGTGGCGCGCGTAAACCCGTCCCCATCTTGGAAACGGGGTAGGGATGATTGGGAAAAAAGAAAACCCCTTCCATGTCCAAAATAAGGCTTCTGAGGGAGGTCAGGGGAAGAACCCTTCCTACGTTCGTAAATAACGCTGTCTGAGGAGGGGTTTATTTATTTATTTATTTATTTATTTTTAAAGTATCTCTCGAGCTGTTCCAAGGGGCGTCCTCTCGTGTTTTTGGAACTGGCAAGGGCGGGTCAACCCTGAAATGTAAAGCCCACCGCCATTGATAGTTACCAAATGGAAAGGAAAGAGAACGGCCCCAAATAAGCGATTAAAAAAAAATCCGGGTGGTGATGGGAAGAGAAGGGACGGTTAACGTCGGATGTAGTGATAGCTCGAATGGTGGTGGGTAATAAAGAGGACTGAGAAATGGAATGGTGAGCCAGAACTGAATGGGCTAAGGCCCCTACCCTAAATTGCAAACGCCAGGATTCCATAGGATGTTGAAAGTGGAATAATAGCACTAAACAGTCTAGTGCGGAGATGGCCTCAGTCAGCATTGGGGGGGGGGCTCTAACCCGGTGTGAGAGTGAAGAACAAAAATTCATTGGCGGACTTTTGTATCTTTTGACCTGGAGGTCATCCCTATGTCCAGAAAATATGGTCTGTTCTGCAGGCCCCAAAACAGACACTGAAGCATAAAATAAACCACCCTCGGAACGTTTTTTGGATATACGCAAAACAAATTAATAAAATTCAGACAGGAAGAGCCATCCCTAAGCTTAACGCAGTGAGATATGAGAACTGACGTATTTGTTTTGAGTTTGCTGCGGCCCATCAGCTATCAGGACATTTTGAGTGATGGGATTGTTCTGTGAAGCAAATATACTGCTCCTTAGTACAGACTTTTATAGCACATGAGGGTGGTTCTTGTGAATTCTTTTGTCATGTGTAGCATATGTTACTTTTAGTCCCTTGAGGCTGTCTGGGCGTACTGGTCAGAGACATAGCTGTGTTAGTCTGGATCATTACAACAAAGGGATCTTGTAGGGCCTTTGAGATGAACTGGGAGAAAGAAGTCTACAACAGGCGATGCTACCAACTTCATTCTCTCAGTCTCATCTGTGTGCTGTGGAAATGAATAGTGCCCAACTGACAGTGCTGCCTGGTTAATAGGTAGCCACTTGACTGAGAGTACTTGAACGATCTTAGGATGGTGATACCATCAGTAGAATTTTAAAGGAAGTATAGACTATATTTCAGAGACAGAGATTGGCAAAGCCATCTGTAAGTATTCCTTGCGTAAGAAAACCCTATGAAATTCCTGGGGTTGCCAACAACTTGATAGGTGGCTTGAAGGTGCATGCATACACACGTAGGTGATGACAGTTTCAGTTTTGAACCCTCCAGTGTTTTGCTGCTATATTTCCAAACTCTTTCAAACAAACAGAAATAAGGAGAAAAAAAGATGGAATAAATGTACAACAGGGCCTAAATATACCCTAAAGGCACCAGGTTGTCTCTGATCTTGGAAGCTAAGCAGGGGCACCCTGGTTAGTATTTGGATGAGAGACTGCCAGTGAATACCAGGTACTGTAGACTATTTCAGAGAAGTGAACTGGCAAACCACTTGAGTATTTCTTGCTGAAGAAAAGCATAAGAGATTCATGGTGTCACCGTATTTTGACAAGCAGCTTGAAGGCACAGACACACACTACTTCTAATGGTAGTACTAGGAGCAACTTACCTGGAAGTACCTTGGGAACGAGAGGCCAGAGCTCTACTTTGTATTTGCTGTCTAATCTGCTTAATTATTGGAAGAGAAACCACCTTGAAAATGGCATCACCTATGTCCATGACCCACTTGTCAAGGGTTAGGGCCCTGCAGCTATATTCAGTTGGATTTAAATAACCTGTACAGAGTATATAGAAGCAGTATAGTACAAATACAGTTGTTTTTGTCTCTGTTAGTGTAAGTGTGCACTGCCAGTATGAAAGCACTGACATAAAGAATGCTTCTGGTTTTCTGTCCTATAGTTTTGATCAGATCTATAATATTTTTGCAGGGTGGTAGCCCTTTTCACTCACATTCGAAAGAATTCTGTAAGAATTTTCCAAATACTCTCCCTAGCTGTAGTTGTTGTTGTGTACTTTAAATCATTTCTGATTTTTTTGTGATCCTAAGACAAACGTATCATGACGTTTTCTTAGCAAAATTTGTTCAGAGAGGATTTGCCTTTGCCTTTGAGGCTGAGAGAGTGTGACTTGCCCAGGGTTACCCAGTAGGTTTCCATGGTCAAGTAGGAATTTGAATCTTGGTCTCCAGAGTAATATAGTCCACTGCTCACACCACTATACAACACTGTCCCCATCCTCAGTATTTGTTTAGAACATTGTATTTGAACTTGAACGTGATATAAAACCAAACCTGCCAGCTATGAGAATAGTATTAGTTATATTATACTAGCATAGTATATCTCAAAATGGATAAGTTCAGCTGTTCCCTGCTTTTCAATGACTCATTCTTTCAATCCTTGTAACTAGAACCCATGCATTTGATGTGTGGTCTGCTATTTCAACCTATTTTATTATGTTTCCACAACTTTCCATGCATTCTGTTGCTATGCACTACTCTTTCTCTCAGGTGCCCGTATTATATAGCCTTCAAGAGCATTCGCAAGTGACGTATAGTGCATTATATATGAGGTTTCTTTTGTGGACCAAAATGCATTTGCAAGCTAAAAGAAGATTGAGTGCCACATTTTGATGATTTCCAGTCATCAACAGTGCTCTGGTCCCTAACCTGTTGAATAAGTAGGGGATGCTTGTATATAGTAGTTAAAATGGTGTATTTTCAGTGATTCCTAGGAGCTTTCATTCATAAATCATCAGTTGTGCAGCTCTGGAGTTCTCATACTAAGGGAAAAAATTCAAAATGCAGAGGGCACATTGTGGAAGGTGAATTAGTTTCCCAGAATGGAATATTTCCTTTCCCCAATAGGACTAGGGCTTCTTTACTGCAGACAGTTCCAGTGTCTTGAGAGGTGAGGGCCAGAAGTTTGTGTCTGTGCTTGATTGTAGTGCAACGGACCTTCCATATATGTGACCTCCAGATCTGTGATTTTGAGCCACTGTGGAGCATCATTTCCGATACATAAAATGGCAGTGCTGTGAATGCAGATGTGATGAAGCATCTGTGAACATTGGTTGGTGCCATTTAATAATATGGGATATAATCATTCTCATTTTTCACTATTTGGGAGGGGGTCTTAAGAACCATACCCCCACAGATACAGATGGTCCTCTATATAAAAAGAATGCTGAAAAGAGGCATATGCATGTATATAGTTTATAAAGATGTGGATTGTTTTGGCTTGCGTGTCTTAGATTAAAAGCTTTAAGGATCATGATAGATAAGTCAACAAATACATGTTTATTCATGTGTCTTCCCTGTTTGAAGCATACTTAAAGTTAAAAAGGGTATGTGTGAGAAAGTCATGGGATGCTGTGTGAAATTTGTTGCCAAAAAGAAACAGCTGCAGCTGATTGGTACAAACATGGTACTAGTCCCTGGCATTAGAGGAGAAAATACCTGTTCTCTGACATGAGAAGCACTGGTGTCTAATATCAGGTCATTGTAATTCCTGGATCTGTTTTCCTCTTCTCAGTTCTTTTCATTGGAATTGGTGCTTAATGTCTATGTGGTTCTGTGAAAGACTAGAGGAAACAAAAGAGTTTTCTTTGTTTTACTGCCATCAACGGTTTCTTCTATTCCTGTTGTTGTGTGTTTGATTCTTATAAACCTTACTAATCCAAAGAGTTTCCTTACAATTCAGATGATTATTACAGTTCAGCACCTTGAAACTTCATTTGTAAGAAAAAAAAAGGGAATTCAATTTTTAATTATTTTATGAATACCTGTAGTTTTAATATAGCAACCATGACAATTTTATGACAAACCAAGTTATGCATAACACATTTTGTGTTCTAAAAGTAACAAAATGACTTAGAATCTGTAAAAGATGTTAATAACTGCATTTTTTCATTCTCTTGTCCCCCAAAAGAAGTTTTCCCTCCATGTCTTCAAAATTTTCAGAAACTATACATTTCTAATCTTGACTAGTTTTTTCCCCTAGGAAAATGTGTGCAGACTGATGCATGAGTTATAAATAACTGTTGTTCTTATTCTGTTGAGCTGAGGACTAAATCTAAATTGAATAAAGAAATGCAATGCTAAACCACTACTTATTTGTTCATATTCTCACCTACAGATATTTTCCCTGTCAGATTTGTTGGAAGTGGATGACTGTGACACAACTGAAATCTATTTGTGCACATTGCAGATTGAGAAATTGAGTTGAAAACTATTTGAAATTTATTTCTGAAGGCATCAGAACAGAGTAAATAAGTTTTAAAAAAGTAGAACCCTGTGTTGTAAGCTTCCATCGTAGTTACTTCCTAACGGTGAGCAGTGCAGTGCAATTTGAAATAAGATATAAAAAATATATTGTTTAAAAAACATGTGTAATATTCTTACTGTTAAAACATTGTTTTCTTGTAATAATTGAAGAATTGAAATCTAATTCTGTTGGTTTGTAACAGGTACTATACATGGAAGCTACATGAAATTAATTGTTGTTGCGTACTGTCAAGTCATTTCTGATTTATGGTGAACCTATCATTTGGTTTTCTTGGCAACTCTTGTGTTTAAGTGACAATTTTCTAGCAAATCTTGAGGAGATGCTGGTTTTAGGCTAATACCTCTTTGCTTGTGGTAAAAGAAAACAAGAAAGCCACACATTATAGTCTTGAGGTGGTACTACATGAGTGTCATAAAACAAGCAAGATTCAAACTGTAAATATATAATAGAACAATCTAGTGTTGCAGATCTGCTGTCTGAGGAAGAGGTAAATGGGGGAAGTGTCTCTTCAGTGAAAGGAGACTTTGCCAGCAGGTGAGAGGAAGAAGTACACCTTTTGCAGAGGCCCCTTGTGTAAAGCCGCAGAATGATTTGTGGATGTAAATGTATTATAGACTGAACATCCCTCATCCAAAATCCAAAATGCTTTAAAATCCAAAACTTTTGAAAAGCAGAACTCAGTCTTCCACTTGGAGGGAACATGAGGGAATTATGGAAGCTTGCTTGGGACTGTGTATGCACTGCTTGCAGAGTTCTTCAGTTGGCTTGGAAGCTTCTCCCCTACCCTCCCCCAGCTCACTTGACAAGCAGTGGGTTCATGGTCACTTGGTCTGAAACAAGCCTTCATAATTTCACCTTGTTCCTTACAAGAAGAAGGCAAGAGAAGAACTGATGAAAGTGCAGATTTGCATCAAAAAACAGTACAATATTAAAAATACTGTGTAAATTTGCTGTCTGGCTATGAGTATAAGGTGTACATGAAACATAAAAGATGTTTTTGCTTAGACTTGGGTGCCATCTCCAAGATATCTCATTATGCATATGCAAATATTCCAAAATCTGAAAAAATCTGAAACAGTTCTTCTTCCAAGGATTTCAGATAAGAGATACTCAACCTATACCAGGGTTGTTACTGCAGGTGGTAAGGCTGCTAATGGGGCATTCTGGGGACAGGACAGAGATGATCGTGCATTCTGGAACCCTTTGTTCTCCTAAGAAGCTCAGCATTGGGGTCTTAACATACACCAGCCTGTAGCTAGTACAGTTAATTTCCCAATAAAATCACTGAGGTAGGCTTAGGAAAAGAAAAAAATAACTAATGAAATCAGCAGAGGAAAATCTCCTCTTCCATCTCCTTACCTTCCTAGGGCAATCTGATAGTTTATTGAAAATGGTAGATTGCCATTTCATTCCCTGCCTCCACCTGCTTAAAAATTGCTGGCTAGACTAGGTATATAGAGATCTCTGGTACAGGTATATCTCAGTAAAGTAGGTATGGTCCTAGCCATTAGTTCCTTAACAGAAATTTTGTTACCAGAGGCAAAATTAACATGGAAAGAGTAAGTATACGTTTCTGCACCACAAAAAGAAGGCAGCCGTTCAACATATTTCAGCAAACCTTTTGTACAGAACTAACAATATGCCCAGATGAAATGAAACAACCAGTTAGATTAACCTTGCATAGGTAAACAAAAATATTCTGAACCTTCTAGAGACAGCTTGAAACCTTCAAAGATGCATCCAGGGATGATTTTGTTCTTCACTGGCCTCTAGTTTTCTTAGGATTTTCATTTTGGTGACCAAACTTATAGATCTATACTTTTTAACATGTTAGGAATAACTGATGATGCAGGGTTATCTACTTTCCCCACTTTTCTCTCTGTTTTGCTATTCATGCATGCTCAGTAAGGGATTCTGCAGGCAGCTGCTGTTCATCCTGTCTGTTGCAGTCAGGTATGTAACAGCTACAGTAGAATCAGCTAAAGCTAAATCTCATTTTTCCTGCTCAAGCTTTATTACATTGTTTACACCTACTACGACCTGGTGTCAAAAGTCTGTATTTTGCTAGTCCTTCTTCATTTTCTGAGTGCCAAAGTTGCTAAAATCCAATTAAAGAGAAGACAAGGAAGAAAAGGCAGCTAGGGTGGGGGAGAGACTGAGCAGGTATAAAAATACTTTGTAAAAAGCAACTTTGTCAGGGGGTTTGTTAACTATAAGGTATGTCTGTTCTCTGTTTTCTGATAAAATTCAGCAATGTGGGCTGGAAAATGTTCTGATGTTACATTTTTGAACAGAAAATTTCTAAAAATGAGCAGTTCCATAAAATAATTAGCATAACAAATGGATAAAATACCACTTGAAATGATCAGTTTTATAGTTGTTAGTTAATTTGTCCCCCAGGTAACTCACCAGAGGAAGCAGGAATAGGTAAATGCATACGGTATGATAAAATTACTGGTTTAAGCTTTTGATGCCTTGATTTCCAAGTTCAAGGGAGATAGATGTCGTTCAGGTTTAAAATATCTGAGTATGTTAATAAAAATAATGTAAAAGTTAAGCTTTAAATTTGTTTGACTATAACATTTTAAAAACCATAACTGAGATCATTTTATTGACTTTTTTGCTTCCTAATAAAAATTCACCAGAAATCATTTTGGCTAATGCGTTGTATCCAGAAATAATTATCTGTGAGCAGAAGCTCTTCTTCTGTCCACAGAAACCTTTTAATCCTGCAGAGGAAGGGATCACACTAGTATAAAAGAACATGATTTCCTCTGCTTCTTCCTCTACTCCTGCTCCAGATACTGACAATTAGTCAGTGGCAGTCTCAAAAGGTTGCCTTTCACCTTTGGGGATACTCCCCTCTTTGAGAGCCAGGTCGGGATCCAAGTTATCAAATGTTTTCACTTATGTAGATGATAGCATTTTTTTAAAATACAATGTTTTAGATAATATGTCAAGGATGCTAAATTAGATGGTATTTAAGTTAGCAGCATATATAAGTTTTTGTAAAGTCATGTACTTCGTTGCACATTTGCACTCTATTGCACATTTCACGTTTGTATAAATTTTGAATGCTCACTATCACATCAAATGCAAGCAGATTAAATAACATTGTTATTTTGTTTTACTTCATATGAATACAGTTCTCTCTCTTTTGAGAGTATGGAATAAACTGCATATCTTATCCTGTTGCTGAACTCCCAAAATGTTCCACAAGAAAAATTTACTGACATATAATAGATAACGTGAATTTCCTTTGAAATTAAGAAATTCACAGTTTATTCATCTGAATATATGATATTTCAATCTTTTATATAGCAGGGTGCATTTTATCTGTAAGAAGCATGAAAATATTGTACATTTAAATAACATTATTAATATTTGTTAGTTTTCTGAAGACAGTACAGCAATGAATGAAGAACAAAAAGATGTAACAAATGGCTGCAGCAAAGTTAGAACTGGTACTCAGAATGAAGCTGCCTTATTGGCTCTTATGGAAAAGACTGGCTACAACATGGTTCAAGAAAATGGTCAAAGAAAATTTGGTGGACCTCCACCAGGTAAGAAAATAAGCTATAAAGTATTAGTCTGACCTTAGTTTAGATTTTTAAGTCTGTTTCTTTCTGAAAAATAAAAAAAAATAATATATCTGACATAAATAAATTGACTAAGGACTCAGTACTTTGTTTTCCAAAGTAAGAAGCTAGATTTGTTTGTGACTTACTGAACTGTAAACTGTAGATTTCTTGACGATCTGATCTGTCATCAGTTAAATAAATTACTGGATTTAAATTGATCTATTACAAGTAGGTTTCTGTTGGAATATGAGCTATACTCACATGGCTGTACATGGCTAAGAAAATACAGGCCAGAATCTGGGACAGGAATGGTGGTGGGGAGAACTAACAGGCTGAATTTGTAAGTTCCTCTGACAAACTGGACTGTTTTGACCAGTCTGTGTAATGTGTATTGTTGTGGACAGGTCAGAGGGTGACTATAAATCAAAATAAGTTGGAGCCACGCTGAAGGAAAAAATGTCTTCAACCAAGGAAAATTTAAGAAGCTGCAGTTATTAAGCTCTTAGGAATCTCAAGGGAAAGCAGATCAAGCATTTCAGTACATTTTGACCCTAACTGGTTCTTTCTGTTAATAATAAAAATATGAAATGTAAGGGAAAGGCTCAACATGAATAGTTTTTACTTGGTGCTTGCTAAGTAATTTTTCACTGTGGCTTAATAATTGCTATTTAAATATGCTAAAATACATCTGATTTACTCCTGTAACTTGATATATGTTGTTGGATGCTGTTGCTGGGTGGATTTTTCAAAACTCCTATAAACAGTAAGGTGTACATGTGCTTTGGGGTCATATTGCTCATTTTGAATGCCGATGTCTAGAACAGCATTGTGTTGTTAAATAAACTGTTGTCTTCAGTTTCCTAATGATTCCATTCTTGAAACCAGATGGGATCAAGGCAGGTTTCCCCCACAGGTGTTAGTGGTGATTCGGAAAATGTATAACTTTTGTAATAGCAAGATTATAATGACAGTGATATGATGTACACAAAAATTCTTACTGACAGAACATATTGTTACAGCATTCAGAATAATGGGAATAATTTTTTTAAGGTTGGGAAGGTCCACCACCACCACGAGGCTGTGAAGTTTTTGTGGGAAAAATTCCCCGTGATATGTATGAGGATGAACTAGTTCCTGTTTTTGAGAGAGCTGGGAAGATCTATGAATTCAGGCTGATGATGGAATTTAGTGGTGAGAATCGTGGATATGCATTTGTAATGTACACAACAAAAGAAGAAGCTCAGCTTGCTATTCGGATCCTAAATAATTATGAAATTCGTCCTGGAAAATTTATTGGTGTTTGTGTAAGTTTGGACAACTGCAGACTATTTATTGGAGCTATTCCAAAAGAAAAGAAAAAAGAGGAGATCTTGGATGAAATGAAAAAAGTCACCGAAGGGGTAGTGGATGTTATTGTGTATCCAAGTGCAACTGATAAGACAAAGAATCGTGGGTTTGCTTTTGTAGAATATGAGTCCCACAGAGCTGCAGCTATGGCAAGGAGAAAACTGATTCCTGGTAAAAAAAAATTTCTCTTATCACATTCTTGTTTCAACTTTATTGAGGGTTTCAGCTTTATTAAGGGTTGGATATACATTGATCATCGCAAATCATTGTGTTTTAATAATGTACAAATCAATATTCAGTGTGAATATTATTTTAAAACCCAAGTGAGTGAAGGGGTGAGGAGTGATGAGGCCTCTGCAAAATGACACCAGTGCTTGCTTCTAAGACAGTTTGCAAACTCCTGGAAAACATGGGGGAAGGGGGGAAACACAAACATATATGGGCACGCTGTTCTTATTTAGATTCTTGGCAATGGCCAGTCCAGAGAAAGAGAAAAGAAGTCCATATGGGCTAAAACAACATCCGTAATTGTATATTCCTTAAAGTTAGAATTGGCTGCTTGAAAATTTCTTCATTTTTTGTGGACATTTGTATACAGATGAGTCTTTCTTAGCAAAAATAATTAATGGAAACAATCTGTTAATAAAATTGCTGTCATCATTGTCTCCTGATTGTTCTTTCATTTTGCAAATTAATTTCTCACATAAGGCCAGGTTCCACTCTTTCTGCAACTACTGTTGAAAGGATAGTCCAGTTAATTGTCTGTAGTGCTATGCTATTCCTAATCTCACTGCTTCAGTGATCATATAAATTAAGTCTTAGTTAGTCATATATTCCCATAGAAAAAAGACAGCAGTAGGAATGAACCACAAAAATCGATTGGCTAATGATGTTAGAGACGAAAGCCAAGATCTGATCCCAGAATGATCTAACTTTTTGGCAGTAAAGCCACATTTCTAACATGGTATGTTTCTCCTAGCATTCTCTCCAGCATGGTGCTGGCAGATTCCTCTGCATTTGAAAGAGCCACGTTGGAGTAAAATTCCTTTTGTACATTGTTTTAAATTCATTTTCCCTAAGTGATGCTGATACAGATACAAAGGGCAGGGTGGATTTTACCAACTTTAACATACTGTTGTGTATAAATCATTGTCAAGAAGCACCAAGTGTTGTATCCCTAATTACCAGAATATGTCAATATTACCCATTCACCCAGTTCATTACTTCAGGTTCCCGTTTCCTAAATTGTAGGATCAGAAGTTGGCTACTGAAGCAGAAGAATGAATTAAGGCCCATGGGGTAACCGTCTCCCCTCTCTGTTGCTCAAGGAATGATGCTATATCATTATTTGGCCCACATAATCAAATCAACAGCCTGTGAGCTTACTAAGCACAGCCAACCAGTGTATGAAGCTTTAATTTTCTCTTGTTTAAAGCTCAAGCTGCCTTATTGAAACATAGATCCCCAAAGCTGCTACAACTTTTGTCTGCAGCATATTAACTTTCACAACTATGATGAAGAGGAAAAGCATTATCACCTAATGAAATGTCTTTAAACCAATCTCTGAGTCCTTAGTCTCCTCCCCTAGTTTTTCCCTGCCTTTCCAGGAATTATGGGTTCAGTTTGTAAAAGCAAAAAGTGTACAATTCAACATGACCAAAAATCCATGCCCCTACATTATACATTAAGCAACAGCCAGCACTCTTAAGAAAGAGCTTTATAGAACCCAGAAGCTCAGCTGTCTCTGTAAAAAAATATTAAGGTGGTCTTCAGTAGTGCTTCTGGTCTTTTGACCTGCTTCTATCGAAACCACACTCCTACAGCGTTAATACCATATTAATACTTACATTTTTTATAAATGATCAGTAGATGTAATTTCATATTATCTGATCAAATATACTATAATTGATTTCAGATATGGTACTCTATTGTGTGGAACTTTTCCTCTCAGAAAATTTCTTTCTGAGATACTGAAATTTGTACATAAGGTATGGGAGCTAATGAACATTGTTACATTTTATTCTTTTTCTATAGGAACATTCCAGCTATGGGGCCATACTATTCAGGTAGATTGGGCAGACCCAGAAAAAGAAGTCGACGAAGAAACAATGCAACGAGTTAAAGTACTATATGTTAGAAACTTGATGATCTCAACTACAGAAGAAACAATTAAGGCTGAATTTAACAAATTTAAGCCAGGAGCTGTTGAGCGTGTGAAAAAACTTCGAGATTATGCTTTTGTTCACTTCTTCAGTCGAGATGATGCAGTTGCGGCTATGTCAGTTATGAATGGGAAATGCATTGATGGAGCTAGTATTGAGGTAACGCTGGCCAAGCCAGTAAACAAAGAGAGTACTTGGAGACAGCATCTTAATGGTCAAATTAGTCCTAGTTCTGAAAATCTTCTAGTCTTTGCAAACAAAGAAGATGGTCATCAGAAGTCTCTAGCAAAGCCTGCAAATCTTCCAGTTCGCCTTAATGGGCAGCATAGTCCTAGTCCTCCTGAAATTGAAAGGTGTACTTACCCATTTTTCCCAGGAACAAAGCTTACGCCAATTAGCATATACTCATTAAAATCTAGTCATTTTAGTTCTGCAACAATGCAGTTAGATTATTATTGCAATAAAAATAACTGGGCACCTCCAGAATATTATTTGTATTCAACGACAAGTCAAGATGGAAAGGTACTACTAGTGTATAAAATTGTTATTCCTACTATTGCAAATGGATCTCAAAGTTATTTTATGCCAGACAAACTTTGCACTACGGTAGAAGATGCAAAAGAATTAGCAGCACAGTTTGCATTGCTACACTTGGGTAAGTTCTTAAAACATTGGTTTTAATTAACATGACTCTGTTCTTGATTTACATTATTTTAGTGTGATCTGTATAAAGCAAATAAGTTTTCATTGGTGACCCCCTATGGCTTAGTCAGCAACATATATAAGAATATGTTCTATGCTTCAGAGACACTTTCTAGTCTTTATTTCCTCAGTATAGTAAGAAAGGCTGAGATTTTGCTTTCTTGCTCTCAGAAAGGACCTTCCAAGTGTTTCACTTTTTTTCTTTTAAATTTCAGTTGAAAAATGTGTTAGACAATGTATTTAATCTGCAGCGTGTATCTGATTTGGAGAATTTACCTTACTTTTCTAAGTTGCTTTGATAAGATTGTTTTGTACTCATATCCACAGATAGGATCTTTGCCTTTAAGACACTTTCTCCTTTTATTGAAAAGAGTGGCAGTTAATTTGCATTTCACTTTCACCTTTCCCGGCACTACAGAAACTTAGTCTCCTTGAAAAAGGATGTGTAGGAGAAACCCTTTTAAGAAAGAATACTACATAAGGATGCTTTGGAAGTCATATGTGAAGACATTTAACTTTTTTCCTGGAGGAATATATTGCAGTTATGAGTTGTTTTTTGACAAAGTAAGACCTGAAACAACAACTTTTAAATTAGTTTCCATTAAGATTACTGTGTGCTTATATGCCTTCAAGTTGCCTGCTGGCTTGTGGTGACCCCATGAATTTCATAGGGTTTTCTTAGGCAAGGAATACTCTGAGGTGATTTTGTTCATTCCTCCCTCTGAAATCTAGTCTCTAGTAGCTGGTGTTCAAGTACTAACTAGGGCTGACCCTGTTGAGTTTCTAATATCAGACGGGATCTGGTGCCTTTAGGATATTTAGGTCCTATCCTACAACAAATGGTTGCTAATCTGCAGGGTGATGGACAAAAGAGTCCTGTGCTTCTTTCAGCATCCAGTTACATTTCTGTACAATCTGCTTTGTTCAAGGTTCATTCAGCCTTACATTAATATCCAAAAATGGAATAGCAATAGTCTTTTAGTGGCTGAGTAAAATATTAAGTGGGGTTGCTTTCAGTATAACTCTGGCTATTTGATTAAAGGTCTGTGCTGTTTGATTAAGGGTCTGGTGTTTTGTAAGTATTATAACTTGAAAGTTTAGTTTTTGTAAGGGATGACAGTTGCATTGTTCTAAAGAAGCCCCTGAGAATGTGTCCCTTAGCATAGATATTTTAGAATAGGAATAAAGGATTAAGCAGCCTGTACAACAAGGCTAACTCAAACTGGATTTTGTTTGTGTAGATGACCCTAAGATGCTTTTCTCCCTGAGCTTCTGGAAAGAGTCTCAGAAGTAGGAAATTGTGTGTGTTGTGTGTGTGTTCACCAGCAACTTTCCCCAGTTCAGAGGTTTTACCTGTTCCAGTAGATTCTCTGATTATTTAATGTAAGAAGCACAATAATAACCACGGTACCTATCTGTACTGCAAAGCGTAACTGAACTTCTTAATTATAAAACCTTTGATATTTAACATCCAGGCACTCTCCACTCTCCACAGCATCCACTCTCACTGTCTTTTTCTCTCAATACCAGGTAAATAAGATTTTACATTAAGCAGTGCTCAAAAAAAAAACCAAAAAGAAAAATAGCAAAAACTAAATTTCATCAGGTTCATTTGAACAATCCTTGCCAGGCATCTACAGTTCTGAGAAAGACAAAATACCAAACAGGATCCTCAGTACTAATGGCTCCAAAATCTGTTGGAAAGAAAATCAGCTGCATGTTAGGTAGGGTGCATCTAGATGTGGGAATCGAAGAGCTCTGATCAAAAGGTACTATATACCGTTTTTTGTTTCTTCTTCCCTGAATATTTTTCTGGCAAGAATAAAACATGGAAAGGGTGGGGAAAAAACAGGAGCGCTACAAATGGACTCCCTCGCCCTACAAATTTCAATGAATTAGACAAGGCAACTGCAGAATACTGTAGGGTTCTGATAGCATCAGGAAGAGAGATTTAATATATAGACAGATGAACTAAGTTTTCACTGACAGTTTTATTCCCCCCTCCCTTTATGAAGAAATAGTCACTTTGAGAAAAGGAGTTACTGTCCTGGTGACATGGTCCCTTTGTATTTGCCAGGTCCTCAGAGATTATACAATAGGGGTGAGTAACCTAGACAGGCCTGGGGATCTGTTTCTGATCCTCTAGAGGCTGCATAGTTTGCCCAACATGTGGGAATAGAACCTTAGAAGAAGTCAGAAGTTCACTTCTGGTTTTGAAAAACAGGTCTTACTTTGATGTTAAACAGTATAGATAAATTTATTTAAAAGACAAATTGCTGCTCCTGCCATAGAATTGATGTGTTTGTTTTGTTCTTTTTAAATTTCACAAATCAGGCGAGGTGGGCTGGAGCAGACTTGGGGAGATCCATGCAGTGTTCTGCATAAGGAACTGCTGTCCATTGACTTAGTTAACATTTTAAATTGGAAATATTAACTACAGTGGGCTGTATTAAGACAGTAATACAGGCTGTACCACAATTCTTGATAAGACCATACTAATGGAAATGATGTAACTGCCCCCAATACCCTTGTATAGTGGTTATAGCAGACAGGAACACACAAATGTGATATGTAGGTTGCATGTCATTATGTCCATTGGTTCCTTTTCTTTTTTTGTTTCTTTCTCCCCCTTTTTGCTGAGATATAGTCTGTAATGACGTGCAGGCATTCGGGAGAGCACTGTGGGCAATTTTGCTGCATTATCAGCTGAATGAAGTCAGATTTATAGGCATGGGCAGGACTAAATATCATTGCAACAGGGAGACAAATTCCAGAATATGTAGTGAAATGGTCCACAGGACTCTGCAGTAGGGTTCATTTTGTAGAAAAATCTTTTAGACCTCACAGATTTTGTTGGGAGCAAAGGGCAACAATGGTGTGTGTCCCCCAGGTTTCAAGGCAGTCTAGCCTCCCAACGTCTAGCAGGTGCCCACATAGGCAGCCTGGCTTAGTAAAATGATATTTTTCCTGTTAAGCTGACTAAATCTCAAAAAAGTATGGTCTGTTAAAGGCCATTTTTAACACAGAAATACTGGCTTCCTAGATTCCCCTTCCCAAGATGCTTCCATCTCAATGAAAACATCTGTCCCTAGTTTATCAGTTGACTGGTTGGACCTCACATTCGGTTTCCCTACTTTGTAGGACATCTGCTGCTTGCCAAAGGATTGCTATTATAACAACTCTTTCAGTCCAAAGAGGAGACCTGCCAAGGTTGAACCAGTTACCAGTGTCCAACTTTTAAATTCAGTTCACCAAGTTTTTCCTCACTTGCCTACCAAGTTCTTAATTCTGTTCATATTTATATAATTCCTAACAATTCATTCATCTTTGTCATTTATTTTTATGCCAGTTTTGAACATAGACTACTAGACTCCAGAATGCAGAATGATCTTGGGCTTTGCTTGATAGACTGTCCTGTCTGACATTTACATGGGTGAAGAAACAGTATGTTGTTGTCTCTGCTGACCTCTCTTATTCAGCAGATTTCAGAAAGCAAACATCTTGATGTTGTGTGTACATTTAGTACATTCTGATGGACACTTTCAGTCATCATCAGTTTGTTTATACACTGCTTTTCTAAGGTAAAACCCATCTCAAGCTAGGATAAAACAGTATCAGGAAAAAATTATGTAACTGAGTGTTTTCACCTCTTGATAATTCAGTAATCACTAGAAGTCAAGATTTAAATTGCCAAACAAGTAGGCTAAAAACCACATATGGATAAATATCATTAAGAATAATGATTCATGGCAGTGACCTAATAGAAATATTTTAAAAATTAAATACCAGCAAAAATGTTATATTTTATTCAAAATTAAATGCTGCCCTGGCTAAAGAAGCCCCCCCGCCCCCCCCCCATGGTCTCGAGACATCTTCAGTAATAGCAGCAGCAACCTTTGTATAGTAGGTATTCAGCGCTCTGCCCTTCCAGGCTAGATAGTAATCAGCCAGAGACAGAAACCTAGTATTGCTGGACTTGTAGTTAGATGGTCTCCAAGTATGTTAAACAGCAGTGGTAATTTTTGTAGCTAAAAGGAGTTTCTTATTATATTGTCTGGGATACTATAATACAATCTTCCAGACATCTGTTCAGGATTATAGCTCTGTGCTCTTCGTTGTATTGTTCAGGACATGCCATGATGAGGCAGTGCACAACCTTCATCTACACTAGCTAATATTATTGCCAATCCATTATGTGTTGTACGTACACTATCTGCATTCTTCAGTGTAAAGTTATTGAATAGTTGTAGCTTATCTGTTCCCGTTTGATACTTCACTTTAAAGTGCTACAGACTTTTGTGCACCACATATTTAAGTCAATAAAATAAATCTATATTATTATCTCCAGTGTTACAGATGGGTGGACTGAAGCTGACAGAGACAGAGAGTGGCTTGTCTAAAAGACCCCTAGTAAGTTTATGGTACATGTGAGAGTCAGACCAGGGACTTTCTAATGCATACACTAGTCCCTTACCCACCACAATGCAGCAGCTGTCATGTTCATCCTTGAGACTTAAGCCTGGTTGAAATAGATCTGGATTATAAAATTTGCATAGTGTGGTAGCAAGGACTAGGGTTAGTCAGGGACTAGACAAACCAGGCCTGCTTTTCTTTCTCCCTCAATGGAGTATCAGCGCCCCTTTTTAATTGTACTATCACTCCCTGGCTCCTTCCCTTCCGCTTACTCACAACGCTACTTTCCCTTAAACCCACCACCTTAGTGGACAAAATGAAAAGCTTATTAGAGGTTATTCAAAAAGAGGATTGATAGCCTGTGGTAGCGTGTTATAAAAGTAAAAAAGAAGAAAATATTCCGTTGGGGCAGAACTCATAAAAATAGAATGAAGTCTTTATTGAAATAATAAACAAGGAAAAACGTATTGTGTTTCAAGAATATTCAACAAAATAACACTTCCTTAAAGATGTTTAACTAATTTCTTCAAAACACCATGGTGTTAACCAACAGAGGTTTCCCACACACCCCTTTGGCTTAACAAAAGGTGTATTTCCCCACTCAGGTCCCACTCTCTGACTCTTTCAGAAGTGGCTTGTTTTCTTCTCTGCCCTCACACTAGAGCAATGAGAGATAACCCTCTTCCCAGACAACCCCTTTGGTTGACTGAAGCCCTGACTTAAAGTTCATTCTAAGAATCTCACTGAAGGAAACTAGAATCTGACCCACACTCCCTGTGTATATGCTTTCTGCTGTCTTGCCCACAGTCCCTTCCTCTTGCTAGGGCTGGGTTTTGCTCAGACAGAGCCAATTTGGTTATTTCATCACCTGTTACTAGGGCTGCTCTGCTAGCCACACCCGTAGGCTCCATCACACATTGGTTTACAGTGACCATCTCATTCACTTTCTGTGGGTCCCATCTGTGTCAGCAACATTCACACATGGCATGTTGGCCATTTCCACAGATGATTTGTGTAAGCTTTTATAGTTCCTGAATTGGTAAGCAGAATTAGAGTTCCAAGGTTGCCTACCGTAATTGGACAGCTGTCTTGAGGAACTGCATATAAGCCTTCTTAGAAGTAGGTAGGTAAGAGCTGTAGTCTGCATCTTCTCTGTAAGAAATTGAAGGGTAACAGTGCTTTTGCTATTTTCAGCCTTCTGAAAATTTATCAGCCTTGATAAAGCTGATATCTTGGTAGAGAAAAGAACTAGTCTGCCACTGCATTCAGCAGCTCTTTAACATCTCATGGGCTTCTAGCTTTCTTACTATTCTCTGTGGGAGAAGGATGCTGTGCTAGGTTATTGTTTAGTCTGATCTAGCAGGCTTATTCTTAGAAGCATGAGGTGATACCTAAAACAAAGCATGGTTGAAATGTGACAAATCCACATCAGGGCAGGAGGAGACTCAGAAGTAATTTCAGGTGGCAAATGTGAATTCTGTCTTCTGTTTTAAACACCAAATTACATGAAGAACATACTTGTGAGAATTGCTTTTTGATTCAGATTAGTTTAACATGACTGATAGTAGTCAGTTGGATGCATCTGAGAATCTCTTAGGCAAATTATTCTCCCTTTATTCATAACTCATGATACCCATATCCTCTTGAGCATGGAGTTATATTTCGGTAACAAGAGTTCATGAAATTCTTTATTGATATCTTTTTCAAACTGTTTAAGCCTGTGTCCGTCATAGTCTCTTATGATGATTAATTTTGCAAAGTTAATTGCATGTCATGTGAAAAAATGTTTTGTTTCCTTATCCTTAATCTACTTTTAATTTAATTTTTACAAATGGGACTTCCATTGTGATGCAAGATAGCATTTGTAACAACTGGTTACAAACCTCCACCCTTGTCCTTTCTCATTTCTTTAACAACAGTCTACTGTTCTGTGTAATCTAGCTGCCTAGTGAACCTTGCCTGCTGTTATTTCTAATTTTGTATTTATGTGTATGTGTGTTCAGAGCAGGGCAGGCATGCTTTGGAGCCTGGAGGGCTGACCCACCTTAATTTGTGGCTCTTCTGGTAGGCTGCAAGGTGTTGCTTCACCCTTCATTTTGAGCAATCAGAAGTGATGATGTGTCATTTCTGGTCACTTCTTGAGCCATTTGAGTTGTCTCAGCTATTCATTCAACATAGACCATGTCTACTTCTTTGGCCTGGTTTTTGTTCTGATGTTTCTCTGACAGCTGTCTGCAAGGCAGCTACCTGGTTGCAACCTTGCACTTTTATCCAGCATTATTGTCTAGACTGCAGAGGGAAGGCAGATGGCTCCTGCAGTAGAGCGGTGCTCTTTTCCGTTCTTGATTGACCTATCCTATCTCCAGTGATAAGCTTGCAGTCACGCAGTTGTGTGAGGCACAGAGGCCTCAAAAAAGAACAGGTTGCTTACCTGTAACTCTGGTTCTTGGTCATCTGTGCCTTAACATAACCTGCCCTTCTCCCCTCTTCTTTTGCCTCTATCATGACTAATGGACTATTGAACTGAGTGAGGGGAGACTAGCTTTGGCCCGGAGATTGGAGAGCATGCCAGAAAGGCCAGGGTTCCGGCTAGAGAAGCTGGCTCTGGAACTTTGTGCAGGTGCAGACCCCAATTGTGTGTGAGCACAGATCACCACTTGAAGGACCACAGTTAAAGGTAAGCAACCTATTCTTATTTCCTCATGTCAGCTGAGTGTAGTGGCGTTCTAATCTATTTCATCCATTGACTCCTCTCCCTTCCTCAGTTTTTCTTTTTCTGCCTTGTAGATGCACTTTTACATGGCAAACTACAACTTGATTGTGATCTGGAAAAGGAAACTTTATTGGTGAATTTTGTTTGTACTATATAGCAGAATATTATTTTCTTTCATTAAAAAAAGCAACTTTTGTGGTTTGCCGGAATGTTAGGGACAAAGTACTCTGTTTCATAATTGTATTTCCATTTCTGTTTTGAGCATACAACTATTTAACATTAGCACTGTACATGCAGCAATTGCTGCATTTTAAGCTTGTTTATTTGTGCACATATATTTTACAATGTTAGCACAGCATAAGGAATTATGTGATTGTTACTGGTAAAACCTTTGGCATCATTTTTCCTAAGCTGTGCACTGGTATAGAAAAGTTTGAGGAATGTTAATTATAATCTGTTTGTGTGCGAGGCAATACCCTCTCCAGCTAGTTAGAACTAAACAATTAATTAAGGCAAGAAACTGTATGGATGTTGTGTAATTACACAAATCCCAGAATTCCAATCATTGTTGTTGGGGTTAACATCACATTGAAGATGATTACATTCTGTCTCCACTGCTTGCAGAAAGGGTAAATAACCTCCCCAGTCTGGACCTGTGTAGGAAAATTTGGAGAAAGTAAACAGGTAAGTAACTTGATTTAAGTAAAAAAACTTTTATTCCTGGAATGTATTTTGGAATAAAAATTGACTTGTGCAGAGAAGTAGTAACAGTGGTCTGTTACTGTTATTCTGAACACTGTATGTACCTTTTGATAATAAAATATTTATAAAAACACAATGCCTTTAGAGAATGAGCAACAATGAAATTTATTCACTAATTGACAAAACTGATTTGTAGAAATATTAATCAGCAGTAGCAAAAACTGCAGAGATCTTAATGGCACCTCAAATATCATCTATTAGGATGCTGTTTTATCTTCCAAAGTCCTGCTTGTTTGTTTTTGCAAAATTCTTATAGAACTTGTCTCTGTTTTTCTTTTTTCCTAAAACAAAGTCTTGTTTTAGTAATCCTAAAGGTCTTTTATCAAGGCAACCACGCATAATCTATGTCTTTCATCCTTATACGTAAACATTAATTCTTCAGATCTAATCCAGCTGAAAAGAATATTCTTCCTGAGAAGTCAGTCAACCATTAAGTCCATCAATGAATTGTTGTTGTTCTTTTTTCTGAAGAAAACTTCTGTAAGTTTACAGGCCACTTGTCATGAATTCTCCAAAATGGTGTCAAGTCACCATAATTTTGGGTATCTGACTGTACAGTTGCTTGTAGAGTTGTGACATCCTTTGCATTTTTCATCTTTTGAAAATCAGCTATATTGGCTCCCTCCATCACTTTCTGTGTATTTATCTCACCTTGAAGCATTTCTGAGTCAGAGGTAATTTCTTGTAGCAATTGCATTGCATCTTCTTGTTTGCTGAGGTTGCAAATATATCATTTCAACCATTTGCTATGATTTAAAATCCTTATCTTCATCGAGTCTGTGTTTTAGCTCTTGGGACAATTGTGACAGCTTTTCTGAGAGCACTTCAGACTTTTTCTCAATGAATTAGCTTATCTGAATTCATTCAAGAAACGTAAAAAGTATTCAGGTGTGTCTTCAGACCTTTCTAGGTCCTTTTTAATTTGAATGTCACAATCCACAATTGAAGCTATGATGGTTTCTATTCAATATTTCCTGTATTTCTTAAACAATAAGGCTGTGTTCTCAAAACATCAGATCTCATTGTAAGCTTTTCCATAGATGTTAAAATTAGAACATCACTATACAGAAATCCAACTGGATAAATAATTTTAAAAGTTCTAACTTCATATTGTCCAACATGATTGGCTTGTTAGTAAGAACAAAATCTTATTCAATATTCAAATCAGAGGAAGAAGCAAAGTCATTTGCTACCCAAACAACATGTACCCTCCAAGACCAAAGGTAAGCTGTGAGTCCTTTAGAAGTTCAAAGAGAAAAGAGATCAAGATCCCCATCTACATCTAAATGTACAGAAAAATAAATAGTTAAGTCCCAAACAACAATAAAAACCAAGGCAGAAAGAAGAAAAATAACTGAGTATTTAAAGTTAATCATATGTGGTTCCAATATCAATCCAAAGAGTGGTACTGTTCCTTTAAATAGTATGCAAGAAAGCTTCAAAGAGGCAAAGATTCAAATTGTCGCATGCAAAGAGCTTCTTGTGCTCTATGGGCAAAAGCAGAAGAAATAAAATTGCATATTTAACAAGAGCTCCGGACACAAAGGATGTAATGTCCATATGGGGGTTGCAACACTCACCCCTTCTGGCTCTGCCGAAGCACATGATTCTCCCAGAGCCTTGGGACCTGTTGTGGCCACTCCATTCTTGAGCAGACACATTGCCAGTCCCAGTCCTGAGCCCGTGAGTTGCGGAATCTACTAGGTTGACAGGGGGAGCTCCCCTGTCAGGCACAGTGCTTCTGGGGACCATGATCTAGCGCAGCTCACTAGATTGCGTCTGCTGTTGATGTGACCAGGTGCCAGAACCTGTGACTGTTTTCTGAATCAGGATGTTCTTATATTTTGGAGTACCTTTGCTTCTGCACACGCAAACACGTCTTTGAACGTGGGAAATTTTTATCCTCTGCGGTTTATTAGAAATTCTAACTCGAATCAGAAGATTCCATAGAATCCACAAAATTCACTTAGTGCAAAATTTTGTTTTGTTGTTCTTTTAAGAGTCTGCTGAAAGATGGTTAAAAACTATCAACTTACGACATACAAACTAAGTATTCTCACCTTGCTTGAAATGTATTTTTCTCTCTATTTATTTCTGCAATATGTATTTCTTTGCAGTTTACAGTTCTACCATTTACAGCAGGTTTGGGCAAAGTGTAGATTATGGGTGACACAATCCAAGATTTGCCATCTGCCCTCCAAGATTTGCAATTTGGCATTTGGGAAGCTTAAATCAATAAATCAGTCAGAAGGGGGTATGGCTCCCAGGCTCCAAGGAAGGGAAAAATTGGTCCCTGGACTCTCAGATGTTCCCCACACCTCGCTTAAGGTGTTCTAATCACATTGCAGTTTCATCATGATGATGATGATGATGATGATGATGCACTGCCAGTTGAGTATACCAAGCAATCTATCGTGCACTGTATTTGGCTGGAGCTAGAAGAGAGGCCTGTTCTTCTGTGTCCTTTTAGCAAAGAATGTGGTTTATTTAGACTATGTTAGCTTGGAAGAAAGATCAGTGTTGGGCAGTTTATAAGTGTATAGTGCTTACTCGTAAAGAAAAAAAGTATGCTTAATTTGGTACAACTAGGTAATGAGTATTGAAATATTACAGAAATTATATATAGTAGTACTTAAGCTATGCTACTTAAGTCTTATTTTAGCTGTAAATTTCTTACAATATTTGAAGTGATTTCAATGGTAAGAGAGCAAGAGATGTACACAAGGGTGTAATCTTTAAATACTGCCACTTCCTTTTTCTTTAATCTGTGCATCTAGTCTTAAAGGCAAAGATTAAAATATGTTAAAGCCCTACTTTTTGAAAACAAGTTATTTGAAAAGATTCTTAAATCTTTTTGCTTTTTGAAAAATGGAAGATGTAACTGAAAAAGAAAACAGATAACCTGATTTTACCTAAAGCAATTTAGAAGAGTCTAATTATCTACATTTGTGCAATGAAATGAGAACAGCTTTTATTTTTAAGGAAAAGTGGTTTTGAAAGGAGGTCATATGGAACACAGAAGCAGCATAGATGCTGGTGCTGAATTTTGCTCTTACCTACTGCTTCTAGCTTCCCCGTCCCCCTGCTTCTGAATGTTGTTACCTTCTCAAAAATAGGTTTGGAAATGGAATGAGTTGGCTGGACTTAGTCATGCACTGTAGATTCCCAGTTACCTGGTCTCAATTTGCAAAGGAAACTGGCGACTTTCTCTATTCTGTTTAGCTTTGTTTAAAATATGTATCTATGTAAACATGCAAATTTAACCACATATACATTTTTTTAACAGATTACAATTTCCGCCGAAGTTCGATAAATAACATTTCCCCTGTTAGTGCTACTCTTTCTTCTGGAACCACCAGCGTGCTGTCATATACATCAAGACCATACTCTTATCCAAGCTATCCTTTGTCACCATCTATTCCACTTGCTGGTAGCAACCATGTTGGACAGCGTCTGTATATCTCCAATCAGGCCTCATTCTTTTAAGGGGAAAAAAGCTGGATGAAAATAACATACCCTTATTTTAATATTATGTAGTTTCAGTTTTAATTGGGTCCATGCAATTGTTTTTGTGGGTTCAGTATATTCCTTTATTTCAGATTGCATATAAATTCACTGAATTTGCATGAAGATAAAAGTTCCAAGTGCATTTTTCCTTGGCAAGAAGCGATGCTTCCTAAAATATGGCACAGTATTTTATAATTGTCAAACTAGGTAAGAGAACCCATTTAAAATTTTTTTAATGAAATTACTTTACCCAATAGTAGTTTTAAAACATTTAAAGTGCATGCAGTTGATGGTTCTAATCTTGTTAGCAAGGATCACCCCTTTTTTTTGGAGATGAAAAACATGTAGTCAAAAAGCAAAGTATTATGTAAGAAAGAAATGATTCAGAGGAAATATTTTTTAATACAGACTTTATTTAACTCCAAATTAATAACTTCTGTACTCCTGTGGTCCTGATAAATCACTTTGCATATTTTAGTTGCATGATAAATATTTGTTTTATGAATAGACAGTATTACTTTGTTTTACTTTATCCATGTTAACACTGTTTATCCTTATTTGTTAAAGGTACTGTTCTATTTACATGTTGTCATGTTTTTAAAGTTCATATCATGTGTTCAATTCCATACTTGAATATAGACATTTTGACATTAATTTTTTCTGTGATAAGCGACATTGTCTTCAGTACTATTGTAAAAGGAGGTGTTAATAAACTTGAAATTGAAGTTTGTTACCAGTACTTATTTTTCATTGAACAAATCAAATTAGGTGACTAAAATGAGTATATTGCAAAACCATTGTATGAAACTGGAGGTGTTGATTCTTTTTGTCCATACACTGTGGTGAGATTTATGTGGTTCCCCCATAAGTTGGCTGGACTGCAGCTTTCATTATTCCTCCCTATTGGTTCTTGAGCTGGGAAGCTTTGTTTAGAAAGGCTGATTTGCAAGCTTCCTCTTAGGCATTATGAGATCATACCAAGAGAAACAATTGCAGTACGTAATTAGTAGTTTTTTTAAAGTAAAGATTGGCATAGTATCTTAGAGATTCATAAGTAATGGCATGAGCTTTTATAGGAAATTAATATGTTATATGAAATGGAGAGTATGTGTGTGCACACACATGTTGACATACCATAGAGCATCAAATAAATTAATTGGGTTAGAAGGATGTATTATAATGTATCACAGTGATTTACTTCTTTAGACAATTCAACAAAATACCTAGCGGAGATGATTTTAGTCTTTCTGTTCAGTGACTTTTTCAGATCTTATTTATTCTACTTTTATTACATTTGGACCTGTCCTTCTGTATAGAGGGCTCAAGGCAATGTCCATAGTTGCTCCTGACCCCCATTCCCATTTTATTCTGAACAATTCTCTGAGATCAGTTAGGCTGAAAGAAAATGATTGGCCCAAGATCAGCCAGTGATCTTCATCTTAGGCACCACAGAATGTGGCCAGAGTTTACAGTAGTCACAACAATGTTTTAATCTACTACAACATGAAATCACAAATGGAATAATTAACAACAGGTAAGTCTAAAAAGGTGTTACAGGGTTCATATTTTTCTTTTCCCTTTAAATATTATATTGATTTTTTCCATTACAGATTTTCCATTTTCTTGCAATTGTTACATGAGAGTTAACTCCCAGTTGCCTCCCCTCAGTCTTAATAACCTGATGATTTATCATTGTTAATCATCGTGGATATAAACTCTCATGGTAGTACTGATTGATGGATTGTATGTTATTTATCCAAATGAACTTTTCCAGAACGATGCTTGGTCAAAGAGTAAAAAAAGTAACATGAACAACAAAAAGTTCCTATGCTTCTTGAAATTCTTTTTTTATTTCTTCTCTTGCTAATCTAACATGTTAACTTGTCTGATAGTGCTGTAGACCAGGCTCTAGGCATATTTGTACAGAAAGACCTTTACAACAATTTTGCTATTGCTGAATTTGTACTAAATAAAAATGCCACAAGGCAACTTTTCATTTTCATTTTAAAGTACAGCTGTTAACTATTTTGTTAGAGGTTAGCCATGTATGTTTCTAGTCTCCTGTTTTACCACATTTCTCGCATAATCTTGATGCGTCTGAAATAATTTTAGTAGTTTAAATGGAAGTAATGTCATTTACAAATAATTTTTAATATGTTTTCTTTAACCTGGGCAGACTGATTTATTGCATACCACCGTTTCTCTGATCCTGCTGTTCCTAAATCTGACTTGTGTACAAATTTCACTGAGACTGAATTCATACTGTGAATTCTTATGTCTTTAAATCAATTCTGATAATGACTGTGTCATAAGATTTCTTGACAAACTTTATTCAGATGAGGCTAGTCATTGCTTTCTTCTAAAGCTGAAACAGTATGATTTGCCCAAAGTCATCCAATGGTTTTCCATGGCTGAGTGGAGAGTCAAACCCTGGTCTTCTCAACTCTTAGTCTCAGCACTCAGATCACTACAGCACACTGGCTTTGCATACATTTAGGTTAGAATGTTACCTAGAACACGAAAAGCTAACTTAATCATAGATGTGAATGCAATTAATTAAATCCAGTCTGTGTTTTTTTTTAAAAAAAATTTAGATTACAGTGAGAAGAGATGTTTTTGTGTTCAATTTTCAACTGCCTTCCCAGTTGCTCCTTCTGAAGTTGCAAATACAGACCCTTGGAAGGGTCAGGCAGCCTATAATCATTGTTGCAGAGCTCCAGGTTGCCTCCACTTGAAGCTTCTTTTCTGTTTATTAAATAGCATCTATATATAAAGTTTTACTTCTAAATAGCTGTCCAAATATATGTTGAAGAGTATAGAGTTGATTTTCAATGGAGACACCATACTTTGGACAGTGGGTGGCAGCAACATTCTACAATAATAATTCCTAAAGTTTTTATATTTATTTTGCTAAGTGCTTCCAAATGAACTTTTGATTTATGGCAGCTGTGTCCTAAGGTTTTCTTGGTAAGATTTATTCGGAAGTGGTTTTCTATTGTCTTCCCCTAAGGCTGAGAGAGTATAACTGGCCCTCTGGGGAAGAAGATATTGCAGTAAGATCATAGGTGTTTAAAAACCTGAAGGGATGTTCTGTAGAAGATAGAATGAGCTTCTTTTATTCTGCTCCAAAAATAAGAATATGAGCCAGTGGATTTAAATTACAAGAAAAAAGATTCCACCTAAACATTAGAAAGAACTTGTTGACTTTTTAGTGTTTAAAAAGAGGTTGGAGGACCATCTTTCAGGAATGCTTTAGTTGCACATTGATGCATGACCTTTGTGGTCCCGACAGCTCCAATATGTATTTAAGTATTCATTTAGTACATATTAAATACACAGTGTATTACATATGGTTAAATGTACACTAATTTTTTCAAAATATAAATTCTAAATGCCTTTCCTATTTCTAAATAGGCATTTTGGTACATTTTTGAGCCAAGAACTGCATAGTCAAAATTCAGAGAAGTGTAAAATCTACAGTTTAAATGTGCTGTTAAGTCTACGTCAGTTCAACAAATCCAGATCACTTTACTTTAAAATGTGGACTAAAATTCTAGGGTGGAGCAGCTACATTCTCCAGTGGTCACCTAGTGGATGATAAAGCAAAGCTGCGGCTAGTTTCTAGGTAGATCTACAGGAACAGAGCTTGGATTACCCTTTTTTTGGGAGGGGGGTAGCACAGCTTGGTCTCACTTAACTTGAGGCTCAACACTCTTACATGAAGATCAGCACTCAGTCTGCCACTGCAGAGAATCCCTAATATCCATGTCAAAGATAAAAACGTAATGGCCTAAATAAGCTCCCTTTTTCTTTTGACAGGAAATTCACTAGCTTAAAAGTACGACAGTGCTAGGATGAAGGTTGTACTGAATTTAGGAAAAAATCTGCAATCTGTTAAGAATAAGAAGGATACATAAATGGAATAAAGTTTATTATCAATGTGGACCTGAATGAAGGATGAAGGTTACAATTCTCATTATAGCATACTTTCTGTATTTGAAATTTAAACACCAGGGCAGAGAGAAAATTTCGTCTAAGTTAATTGAGCAACACTCATCATAACATGCTGAGATGGAAATATTGAGGTCTTTTTTGTAATGTAATGTTGACAACGTTTCAGAAAATGTTTGTATGTCCCTCCTACAATCCCAACTGTCCAAATGTGTGGTTTGTCCCTAACATTATTAAGTAAATATATCTTTTCAACGTTTAGCAATTTATTTTATAAAATATGTAATACATACAAGGCTGCCTGTCATTTCTGTTACTTATTTCCATCTCTCCTTTTACCAGGTGACCCCCTTTCCATGAGGTAGTTCACACCAAGATTAAAAAGTTAAAAACTCAATAATAGTAAAATACATCCAACTAGGATTTTCTTTGAAAAATGTTGAGATCTTAAACACATAGTTCATTAATGGGATAAATCTTTTAGAGCTTAGAACTTTTCAAGAAGGATAGTGACGAGCTGGAATGTTTCTAGAGAAGAGTGACCAAGATGGTCAAAGATATGGAAACCAAGCTTTATGAGGAACAACTTAGGGAGCTGTATATGTTTAACTTGGGGAAGAGAAGACTGAAAGGTGAAAACCAAGAAAGCCCCTAACTAAGGGTACCATAAGTAGAAAATGATTTAAGGCACACATCAGCGGTAACAAGGGGGTTAGTCTAGATGACCCTTGTGGTTCCAAGAGTTTATGATTTTATGCTTTCTTGGTAAAAAGAAAATATTTATTTGGACATGCATGTTTAATTTACAGTTTAACATTTCATCTCTAGTCAAAACTGCAGTAATAAGGTAGCGATCTATTAACAGCTTATGGTGTCAACAGGAAGCTGGATACAACAGGAAAGAACTTTCAAAGAAGGCCTATACAGAATTCCCATCTTTTAAATAATTGTGCACAGTACCAAGCATTTCCCGAATTTTAAACCTATTGCTTGCTGCTGCTGCTGCTGCTGCTGCTGCTCCTCCTCCTCTTTACAACAATAATCTTTTAATCTCCATCCTGATATTGCATATATTCACACAAGGTATTAGAAGAGATTAGAATCAAATGTTGGCAAAGGACTCTCTAGAATATTTATAACATACAGCAGTTTTTCCTGCAATTATACACAATTCAAATCATGTTACAGCGAATGGGAATCTTATAAAAATTACTTTTAGGTATTGTGTCTAAATGATTGTTCTGTCTTCCCACTCAGTAATTCTAAAAAATGACTGAACAGATTTCTCTTATTTCGTAAAGAAGTGGTATTTAACTGTTTATCTGGGGAGACCTGTTTCCTGTATTTTTAGATCACATTTAAATATATATTATTCAGATACATAAACATTAAATTTAATGGCATGAACATACATCTTCAACATGGAGCACATAATTATGGCGTGAGTGTATAAAGGAAGAGAATGATCCAGTCCCACAGGGATGGGAAGATAATGCTTATGCATTGATTCTCCTTGAGCTCAGTCAGTACCCCCAAGCTGTGAACTGTATCTTTTAGAAGGAGTCCTAGAACATGCTGAACACTACTCCCTCCAGCATCACTTAACAGTAAGAAGCCCTTTTCAGGCATTCTGACCATCACAACTTTGTTCCTGATCTATGGATGTATGCTCCCTGCCTCTGTGCTATTTAGAACCCTAATATTGTGGCATAATCCTGAAGGGCTATGTAGCTTTGACCACCAATATTCAGCAGGCAGAGAGGTGACCAACAAAAATGCAACAGAGGGGCAGCCCACAAATGAATAGTCACACGAGGTCTCAAAAGCTTGAACAGGGTTAAAATCTGTATTATGTGAACTGAACCTTAGTCTGTTTACCTTTATCCAATCTGATGCTGATCCTAAACACTGATGCAGCATCTCTGCTGCCTGACTTCATGTGGGAACACCCAGCGTGACTGAGTGGGAGAGGAATGAGAAGACGAATGTGTTCCAGGTGAGATGTAAATGAAAGGAAGGTGATGCAACCTAATTTGAAAGCTTCCTGAGGAAACTGTTTCCAGTCTTGGAAAAAGAGTTCAGAATTAGAAGGAATATGCGCTGATCCAAAAAAGAATGGCTTCATTGTGTATAGTAATAGTTTTCTAAGGATGGATCTCTGCAAATCCCATACACAAGAGGAAGGTGTCAACAGGCTTGGAAGAATATCAAGATTTACAAAAGTACAAAACAACAACACCCACATATCAGAGGGGGGGTCTACAGGTGTCCCGAAAGGGGAGCAGAGCATTCTCTGGTCTTGGAATGTTGACAGCTTATGTATGTTGTGCCCCTCTTGTTTTTCTTGGATTTCTTGGATTTATTTTTATTTATTTATTTTCTTGGATTTATTATGCCTCCCCTGAGTTGGTCCTGTAGTGACCCAAATGCCCTATTATTTCCCCTCTGGTAAATTTACATCTATCCCAGCAGTTTCTTTCCAGTTGCAAGCCTAATGCGATAGATAAACACGATTATTTTGTACTTGACTGTCTTGACGATATTGGTGTAGAAGAAAACAGAATGCAAACTGAAACAGCAACAGCAATAATAACCACTTTATTTCTCATGTGTGACAACAAATGCTTTTATTTTTTAATTATCCATGGCAGTTGGAACATGACTAAATAAACTAAATGTTGCATTACTGTAATGAAAAAGTTTGTGGATCTTAAAACATTGTGGTTAGCATTCATCAGCTATTGCCTCCATTCTCTAAGAAAGAACTTGGAATGCGTGGCTCTCCAGATGCTTTGGGACTACAACTCCCATGATCCCTTATCATTGCCTATACTGGCTAAAGGTGATGGGAATTGCAATCTAACATATCTAGAGGGCCACACATTCACTACCCCAGCAATGTGGGGTGATGGATTTTTAGCTGAAAGACCTTGAGTCAATGAAGGTGCTGCTGGTTTATATATATCATTGTATAGTTCCATTTCCTGCATATGAACAATAGGAATTTTATAGTCTTATCAGGCTGAGCGAATTAATTTTTAGCATTTAAATCAATATTTCATCATGTTTCAGAGCCAGTGACAGGATGAAAGGAGTTTGCTATAAGTAGGCAGATGAGCACATGAATCATGAGATAATTGTAAACCTCACAATTATCAAGTAACTAAGAATAGCTCTGAAGATCTGTGTGATAAATATATCCAAGTGGAACCAATTGTTTGACTCAGGTTGTTGTTGTTGTTGTTGTTGTTGTTGTGTGCCTTCAAATCATTTCCGACTTACAGCAAAACTATCACAGGGTTTCTTGGAAAGATTTGTTCAGTGGGATTCTGCTTTTGCCTTCCCTCTGAGGCTGAGAGAGTGTAAGTTACCTAAGGTCATCCGGGAGTTCCCACGGCCAAGCAGGAATTCAAACCCTGGTCTTCAGAGTCAGAGTCCAACATTCAAACTATTGCACTACATTATATTCTGTATTTCTTTGGCACACCTGTTGGGTTGTAGCCACTGCTGTTTCTCAATGGAATGACAGAGTGGATTCCACCTCCCCTCTGTGAAGCTGGGGGTCTCAACTGCTAGGAACAAGAGGAAAAGGGAAAGTTCAGTTATGTAAGTATTAGTCTACTTCCACAATGCTAGACATCCCATTTACTTTGAAATGAGGTAATTGCTCACATGACCAGGTTTTATGAGGAACTGCCACAGTAAGATAATAATCTATCATTCTTCCATGTAATATTTGTGTCCAATGTTGTGATTCTTTTCATTCATGAAAATGATCCAGTATATTAGAATGAGGGGTAAAACTGTACTGCAGGAAGCAAAGACATATGTACATCTAATAATAGCCTTTTATGCGTGTGGTCTTTAATCAGGAGATCTGGTATTTTTTTAAAATGTCTTTGAAACACACAGCCTTAAATTTGGGACTGTTTATGAAAAATATTCATATAATTATTTAAAACATTTTATCATCAACCTTCTACAGCATTTCCATCACATGGCAGTACACACAACATGGCACATTAAGAATGCACTGGAAGCATCACATTGTAATACAGTTCTGAATTTATTTTTTTTTAAAGAATTGACAGCACAAAACAAGTATTGAGGAGGCATGGCCTAGAATCTAAGTTTTAAAGGTCCATTTAAAGGCCTGCATTTTAGGACTCATGCATAGAATTTGATACGATATTCACAGATCTGGGGCCACCCCTGAAAAAGCCTATGCCATCATGCATACTAATTTAATTAACCTGATGGAGGGCAGTAAGTCATCCAACAAAACATACGGGCAGGATCATAAAGGTAAAAGTTGAATATAATGTAGTAATCAGAGGTACTATACCTTTGATTATCAGAAGCATTTAGCCCCATTATCAGGAAACTGAGCATTGGAAGAATCAATGTGATTGAGAAAAGCAATTTTTCTATGCTTTTGAAAAGTGATTGCAAATCACAACTATATTCAACATATATACATTTATTACTGGAAATTACTAATGGGGTCATATCACATGGATGCACTCTGGTATACGAAAATTGTAAGAGGAATTCCTTCCTTCCTTCATTGTTGTTGTTGTTATTGTGTGTCTTCAAGTCATTTTCTACTTATGGTGACCCAAGGCAAACTTATCATGGGGTTTTCTTGGCAAGGTTTTGTTTTGCTTTGTTTATTTTTGGCAGAGAGGATTTGCCATTGCCTCCCACTGAGGCTGAGAATATGCGATTTGCCTAAGGTCACTCAGTGAATTTCTATGGCTGAGCAGGGTTCAGACCCTGAGCAGGATTCAAATCTTGACTTCTAGTCCAACACTCAGATCACTACACCACTCATTTGGTTCTCATTTCTTTCTCTTGTTTATGTATCACTTTATTTTTGGAGGGATAGAAATTTCTGTATCTGGTTTTGCTTTTACTTAATATCCCTTTCTGGTTAGCCAGATATATAATTTGATTATCTAGATACATTCCAGTTTTGTTTCAGACTTAGTAATGGAAGAGGATGGATGACTTGTGCAGGGAGAGTATGTCCCTATTGGTTCTTCTGGACCTCTCAGCAGCTTCCAATACTATCAGCCTCGTATTTTTCTGAGCTACCTTGCTGGGATAGGCCTTGGAGGTACTGTTCTACAGTGGCTCTGTTCATTCTTAGAGGGGTACTCTTAGAGGATGGAGCTGGGAGATTCCTGTTTGGCTCCTTGGCTGTTGGCCTGTTGAGTCCTTCAGGGTTCAGTCGTGTCTCCTGGTTTTATGTAGATGCTTTTAAACATCTACATAAAACCACTGGGAAAGTTTGTCCAGAGTTTTGGGGTCAGGTGTCACCATTATGCTGATGATACCCAGCTCTATTACTCCCTTCCGTCTAATTCCAAGGAAGCTGTTCCTGTGCTAAACCAGTGTCTGGCATCTGAAATTGACTGGATGAAGGTAAACAAATTGAAGCTTAAGCCATACAAGACAGAGGAGCTCCCGGTCAGTCGAAACACAGATCTAGGAATAGGGATTCAGCCTGTGTTAGATGCGGTTACACTCCCCCTGAAAACAGATTCACAATTTGGGGGTACTCCTGGATTCAACTTGCAGGCTGGAGGCCCTGCTTTCAGCAATGACCAGAAGAACTTTTGCACAGTTAAAGCTAGTGCGTCAACTATGCCCATTCTTGAAGCCAGATCTGGCTACAGTGCCTCGGTTACATCCGTTTGGACTACTGTAATGTGTTTCATGTGAGGCTACTTTTAAAAAGTGCTCAGAAACTACAGTTGGCCCAAAGAGCTTATTAACTAGAACTGGCTACAGAAACCACACAATTCCCTTGTTGCAAGAGTTTGATTGATCCATTTTTGGCCACAATTCAGAGTGCTGGTTTTGATCTATAAAGCCCTATATAGCTTGGGTGCAGGTTATTTGAAGGACAGTATCTCCCTTTGTGACCCCATTAGAGCTCTAACATCATCTTTAGAGGTGCTTCTGTCTGTCCCACCACCCTCTCAGTTTTGTTTGGTGACAACAATGGAGAGGGCCTTCTTGGTGGCTGCTCTCAGACTTTGGAACTCCCTCCCTAGAGAGGCTTCTTGGTGGCCCAGTCCTTGCTCCCCTTCTTGCTCCCCAGTCCTTGCTCCCCCTTGCTCCCCTTTTAAACATATTAAATGGAAAAAAATATATTTAAAACAGTACAAATCTTAAAACAGACTCACACAAGAGCCCAAACCCAGTCAATTTATAAAAGCCTGATGGCATAAAAATATCTTCACCTTAAGGTTATTTTTATGCCATCAGGTTTTTATAAATTGACTGGGTTTGGGCTCTTGTGTGAGTCTGTTTTAAGATTTGTACAGTTTTAAATATATTTTATTCCATTTAATACATTTAAAATGTAGTGCTTTAACTTTATAAATGGTTTAATTTTTTTAAAAAAATTTATGTTTATACTTTCATGGGTGTTTCAATTTTACTGTTTTTAAATGTTGCTAATTGCCTTGAGTCCTACTGTTAGAAGGAAGGAAGGAAGGAAGGAAGAGAGAAAGAAAGAGAGAAAGAGAGAAAGAGAGGAAGAGAGAAAGAGAGAGAAAGAAAGAAAGAGAAAGAAAGAAAGAAAGAAAGAAAGAAAGAAAGAAAGAAAGAAAGAAAGAATGAATAATGATAAATTCGTGAGATACAGGACAGGAGATACATCGTATAGATGTTTTTTTGAAAATCCCAATAAGTACAGCTACAACCCTTGTGGCTTTTGGCCAGTCTGGATGAGCCCAATATAGATTTTGTTCTGTGTGAATTCAGAAACAAAATGCGTTTGGGGGATTAAAATGTCCTGCCCTGGCACATAACAAAAATGGTAGAAATTTGATATGTAAAGCTCCCATCACCCCTGCATTTCCCTACTGCACATAGGCCAAGCAGCTGTGAAAAGTGCAAGAAGTAGATTTTCTACGGAGGGAAAAAAGACTTTTGAGGAAGGGGAAGAAAGAGAAAGAGCAATTCTAGTTGAAGAATTAAGCTCAGATGGCAGCTGTCCTCACCCTTCTAATTCCTTAATCTCCCCCAAAGTCACGTATCTCTATGTAACAAGAAATAATGTCAGGATCAGACTTCTCATGAGAAGGAGCTTGGTTGCTAATGTGAAACGGACCAGGAAAAATAGCCCTTTCAATGGTGTGCATATTAAGCACAGATATGTGGGAGTGAAAGCAGAAGGTGGCTGATCTGCCATCTGCTAGCAATACAAGAGTCTGCGGGCTATTACGGAGCTTGTAAATAAGAGTTTATGTCTCAGTAATTGCTGTTTATTCATGGGAAGATGATAATGGCATAATTGCTTTGAAACATAAATGCCTCTGTAAATTATAATGGCTGCTAATCATTTGCCAAGTACAAAATATTTTACCATTCTAAATGGGTTTAAGCTGTAGCCCTATAGAGGGGCTTACTCTGGAACAGACATGTCTAACATTGCAATCAATATTAAACCTCTTCTTTAAAGGCAGGCAGAAACATGCGTCAAGGCTAAGAATTTTGAGGGCAGTATCCATCCCTGGGACCTCATGTAGCCACATCTGCTATCTCATGTGGGGGACTGGCACAGTTCTTACCTCCTTGATGTACCATGGATCATTAGTTCCCGCGTGGCTACATGTGTTTCTTGCTTTCCTGGAATTTTGCCATGGACCAGCAACCAGTGGACCACACTTTGAGTAACACTGCACTAAAATAAGTTGTCCGAAAGGGGTCAATTATGCTTTGGGGAGGGGAGCAGAATGTACTTGAACATTTCATCATATTTCGTCCACTAATCTACTCACTCCCATCCTGTTTTAGGCCTTTTTTCCCCCCTGTCTGTGTGGTCACTTCTGGTTTTGACAAAGGCCCTGTAGGCCTAAACTAGGCTGGGCAAAGCAAAGATATGGTGAATTGCATTTGGGAAAAATATGTGTTGAAGGTATCGGGGGGGGGTCAGAGGAGACTTGGGGTTGAGGAGGTATAATGGGGGCTGCCTGAGCCTGGTGGCACAGTGGTTAAATACCCATACTGCAGTCACAAGGTTGTGAGTTCAATCTTGCCAGGCTCCAGGTTGACTCAGCCTTCCACAAGTCGGTAAAATGACCAGCTTGTTGGGGGCAAATAGCTAACACATTGTAAACCACTTAGAGAGCACTTAGCTGATAAGCGGTATAGAAATACACATGTATCGCTATTGCTATGCAAGTTGGAATTTTTCCACCCTGGGAAAAGAGTATTGCCATCAAAGGCTTGAACCACCACAACAAGGAGGCTGTTTTATACCATATCAGCCCATCAGTCCATAAAGACCAGTGCTTTCTGCTCTGGATGGCAGTTGTTCTCCATTGTTTCAGGCAGCAGTCTTTCAAAGTTCATAATTCAGAAAGGATTTAAATGCCAAGTTAAGGAGAATCTAAACAGAGCCAGCATAGTGTAGTGGTTTGAGCATTGGACTACGATCCAGGAGACCAGGGTTCAGTTCTCTGCTCAGCCATGGAAACCCACTGGGTGACCTATGGTGCATCACACACTCTCGGCTCCAGAAAACCTCATGATAGGTTCACCTCAGGGTCACCTTAAGTTGGAAACAAAGTCCAACAGCCTGTACTTCATATGAGTTGATTTGTTTGGTTTTCTTCTAAGGGGTCATTCAGAGAGATCCAGGCCATTTTCACACTGGACTGTTATAGTGCTATTCTTCCACTTTCAACATCCTCTGGGATTCTGGGGTTTGCAGTCTACAGAGGGGCCTCATAGGCCCTTCCCTAAACTGCAAACCCCAGGATCCCAGAGGATGTTGAAAGTGGAAGAATAGCGCTATAACTGTCCAGTGCAGAAATGCCCCAGTTTAATGGTGGCCAAAGTTGATGTGCTGCAAGAGTGCTGCTAAGTTTGTAAGAGAAATACTATGTTTTAAAAACATGCAAACCTTTTCATTCACTCATTCCTAGACAAAATGACTGCATCACTTAGTTCAGGGAATTAACAGAAAACCAGTCCTTTTTGCCTATGGGAAAACAGAATGATGGCTTGGACATTGTCTTCTGTACTGCTTTTGGCTTTAACAAGATGTCTGTAAGTCCCCCCTTGCTATGGCAACAAAGTCCATAAAATTTATGAGGCCTACTTGGTGCTTTCTTTAGTTTGGGACCATTTCGGAAGAAGATCACAAGCCTGCGGGCAAGGCATAGGCCTTAGTGACATTAAATCATTTGGAAGGCATGACATTTTGTCAGAGTTGAAAATCCTGCTACCTGCCCATCAGACAGTTGTGATAAATGTTATCAGCAGCTGTCTGTTTTCCTTTAAAACTGACTGTGCCATATTGGCAGATTTATCTTTTCAGTAAAGCTTTCTTATTCTAATTATTACAGCTTTTCATGTGTCATTTTTAAATCTTTCACTAGTGCAGGCCATGGTTTTCAGTCATTTGCTGAGGAATAGAGTCCTGATCTTTTGAATGGAAGGTGGTTTTTACAAATGAAATAGGTATCATCCAAGCTGGAACATTATCAAAATTCATTTTGAAAATCAGGGAGTTCAGGGGCACTACCTTAGAAGGGAAAGCTGATATCCTCAGCTCATGAGATATTAGAAGATATTATATATTAGAGATGTTAGTATGATACCAGATATATGTCCTTCTAGAAATATGTTGCTAAATAGTTTTGATTACTGTTAAGTACATGTACATAAACATATCAACACAGATAAAAGTTTAACTGAATTCAGTGACGCATAACTCACAGAAAACAAGGGATTTTTGTGGGCTTCCATCTTCTATGCTAAAAGAGCAGAGTGGGAATCAACCTTGACCTGAGCTTCATATAAGATGCCAGCATAAAAAAAAACAACAACAACCACAAAACAATAAAACCCCACATAAAAATAGACTCTGACTATATAAAAGCGCATCAGTGAATATAATTCATGTTAACTTGCCTGAATTTTTCCTAGGAGTACATCCATTACTAGAGTGTTTGAACTTCATTAAAGCATTCTTCATTCTCAGTGACATTTCTTGATAAGCAACTCCTTAAGAGCTCAGGGTCCTGAATACTAACTGAGTTTTCACTTAATAGAATTCCTTTGGCACCTTATAAGAAATTTTAATCAATTATAGGCTGACTCAGTAATCACAAAAACAAACTGTATCCATTATTGTAGCAATGTTAGAATTAAAGTATCTTGTCAAGGTTCATGTGAAGTACAGTGTTGTTACATTAACCAGTTCAGTCTTCTGACAATTTATGCCAGTAACTCCCAGTCTTAGGCCATTTCCACACTACACTCTTATAGTGCGATTATTCCACTTTCAACATCCTATGGAATCCTGGGGTTTGCAGTTTCGGGAAGGGCCAAGCGGCCCCTCCCGAAACTGCAAACCCCAGGATTCCATAGGATGTTGAAAGTGGAATAATCGCACTATAAGAGTGTAGTGCAGAAATGGCCTTAGACACTAATTCTCTGTGTCTTTTCCTCAGCTGCTTAAACACAATTCAGCCACTGTCTCTGGCCAAGATCTCACTGAAAGCTCTTTTTACAAGCAAACTCTCTGCCTCATGTATAATTCTTCTCATCCATAAGCCCCTCCCACACACACTACTGTGTTAGGTTTCACTCTTAAGCTTATACTCCTGTTGCCTAGTAAGCCACCATCAAGTTGCATTTGCCTTCCAAATAGTTGACCCCCCAGAGCAACCTTGTCACAGGGAGACTTTGGGCCAATAAACTGTTTGCTGTGAAAGGATTTTTAATGCAGGAAGTGTGATCATTTCTGTTTTTATTCCTCGTCAGTTATGTTTTGAATGAATTTAAATTGTTTTTGCATTCAGTACTGTTCTAACCAGATAGTCTATTCATCTTCTAAAACACTGTTTTAGCTATTGTGATTTAGTCTAGCTTTTCACTGTTTTAATCTATGTTGTAAGCCACCTTGGCCCCACACTGCGAGTAAGGCAAGATAAATGAATTAAAACGGATAAATAAAATGAAAAAAAAAAATCAAACAGAGCAGCGGGGTGGTAGGTTACACAATGCCTCCTGAAGACTGATTTTCTCTCTCTCGGTGTGCTTCCAGATAGATAGATTTTATAACTTGCAGTCCAAAAGCACTGCATAGCTGCTCTGTGTTTTTTTCTTTAATATCTATTTTATGGAAAGAAAAAAGACGGATGGAAATCCTGAAAGGGCCACAAATGTAAGACAGTGGCATCAGACCCTGTAAAGTTCTATGAATGAGGCAGGGCAATTTACATGATAAAAACCAAGTAGCCATTCAGACTACATAATTGGGGTACAGTTATTCCACCTTAACTGCTGTGGCTTTATTCTATGGAATCCTGGGGTTTGTAGTTTGCTGAGGCACTAGAGTTCGTTTGTTGAGAATTCTAAATGCCCCTCCCAAAACTGCAGCTCCCAGGATTCCATGAAATTTTGCCATAGTAGTTAAAGTGGAATGTAGCACTATAATTCTCTAGTGTGAATGGGCCCCTTGCCTGGAAGCATTCTACTTTGAATTAATGATGGTGGAATCGATGAGAGAATTTCTCATCTGCACACTACCTAGAGTTCTAGCTTCGTTTGGTCTTGTCTCACAGATTTATATTTCTCTTACTCCTACACAAGACTATAAATAATCAAGGTTGCTGGGAGGTCTTTGGAGCTCATGTAGCAAAATCAGGTTATGCGGCTATAAACTGAAATGATTTTGATGGATTTGAAAAGCCAAAGCCTCTACTGAGATATATGGAGCAGGAAGCTTTTGTCTGGAATATTCCAGTTTCAATTGGAGACTGCTGCAGAGAAGTTATTCTGTGCATAGTTGATCTTATTGAAATTTTACAGAGATGACAAGAGAATGTGTTCAAGCAGATCCAAGCACTGGATCACCTAGTAAACAAAGAAAGCTGTATGGGGAAAATGGAATCAAGGTGGATATTTGTTCCCCAGGGATTGCACAACTGCACTCAGTAGTATTATCCAGAGGGATTTTTGTTTGTTTGTTTGTTTTTTGCATTTGCCTTTGCTGTCAAATGTAGCAAAATTTGAAGTTTGGTCTGAATTTTGTGGTTCTGAGTTGTGTCTCAAATTCTGGTAGCCACTATAATGGAGTGAGATGAGGATGAGTCAGAAAATTGGACCTGTGCAATCCTTAGGTTTATGTTTCATGTTTGGCAGAGGGCTCGATTAATTTCATGGAGTATTGTTGTTTTTGTATGAGCCAAACTGTTTCCAGTGCATAGGATAATTGTGCCAATTTAAAAACTATGAGATTTTTTTTTTAAAGTGTGGTAATTGGGACTTTTTACTCTTAAAATATGCTAATGGCTGATATGAGTGCAGAGTATAATTGCTGCTTCTCAAGGCCCCTCTCACCCCTCTAGTAATGAGTAAGTGAGAGAATCCCATTACTTATTGGAACTTACATGAGGAATTCCCACATACTCCAGTCACCTCTTGTCTTCCTGTTGATTAAGCATTAGCAGTGAAACAAGGTGTCAAGATCCAGATGTGGAGATCTGCAGCTGCATGACACCCATAATCTGTTAGGTTGTACAAAGCTTGGAAAAGTTTTGATTCCTGCATTACAAGTCCCACCATCTAATCCCGTATGCTGAACCACAGCCAGTGAAATTTTGTGTGTGTCTAAGGTGGAAGATGGGAAAGTTTTGCTTAATGACACCACACATCCCAATCTCAGACTCTGGGATTTTCCTGGGGAGCAGAGTGATCTTACTCCCCCGCCCTTGGTTCTTTCTATATTTTCATCTTTTTCCTGTTGATGTGACTAGGAGGAAAAGCATGTTCACCCCCTCCAGGCTGGTACAGCTGGAAAGCCAGGAAAATTGTTTTTAAGAATCAGAATTGAAAGGCACATCAAGGGTCATCTAATTCAGCCCCCTCCCAATGCAAGAATTGAGAGCTAAACTCATCCAAACTCTCTAAACATCCATCCTCTGCCGAAAAACATATAAAGGAGAATCCATCACCTTCAATGGTAATAGTCTGTTCTGCCGCTTAAAGCATCCTCCTATCATCCTTAGTTATGGACAGCTTCAGCATCTCATCGTATTCATGCATCTCAGAGTAACTTTCCAAGCTCTGTAGTGTTGGAGGGGCCAATCCTTAGGCCTCTTAAGGGAATGAGGAGGTCTCTGTTCTAGTAAACCCTAGCGTATTTCTAAAGCCACTATTGTGAGGCCTACAGAGCCCTGGTGGAGCAGTGGTTAGATGCCGGTACTGAAGCCACAACATTATGAGTTTGATTCTGCAGGGCTCCAGGTTGACTCAGCCTTCCATCCTTCCGCAGGTCGGTAAAATGAGTACCCAGCTTGTTGGGGGCAATTAGCTAAAAACACATTGTAAACTGCTTATGGAGTGCTTTGCACTGGTAAGTGGTTTAGAAATGTATCTGCTAACTGCTAACCACAGCTACAGGTAGACCTAGGCTGGTAGAACTTTCTGTTGGTATATTGGAGGCAGTTGCGATAGGATACCCCCCTCTTCAGCTTACATTGGGAGCAGGATGCTCTTGTCTCATCCTAACCTCCTCCAGCCAGCCATTGTGGGAGTTAGGACAACTCTGGAATGATTAGGTTTGAGTTGAAATTATTTATTCAGAAATTGGATTAGTCATGCAAATATTTTACTAATCTTGCAGCTCCATGTGCTGTTAGAGGTTCTGTGAAACAGACAAGAAGCTTCAAAACATTCTCAGATCACATAAAATATTTGTCACTTATTTGTCAACCCTGCCTTACAAACCTGTTATGCCTGTTAAATATTGCTTTTTGGTCTCTTTTCAACTTTCCTTCACAAGACATAATACAAAATTATGACAACAGCTTGTATGTAGGATGGAGGGGTAAAAGCACCATTTTGCCAGAACCACAGCATCTTGGTAAATAATATTAAGTTATACATAAATAATAATATGCTTTGAACTAATTTTTAAGCAGCGAATTTTGCTTGTCTTCTTTGCCTTTATCCACTCTATTATTTGATTTTCCCCCCAAGTCCCTATTCTGAGATCTAGATGGAAGTTATTCCCACAAAATCTATTGGCTGATGGGAATTTGGCCATTCTTGGTTGCTTTTCAGTACACTGACCATTGTTTGCTTTTCTTCAGTTCTGGGATCAGCAAGTAGGATCTTCCTTAGCTGCATGAGGCAGAGTAGCAGATGACTCCCCTGCCCCAAAAGCAGGGTCCATATCACTCAAAGCCAGCCAAGTTATCTTGATGCAACAGCAGAAAATTCCCTGAAATATCTTTCTACCTTTGACAATGAAAATGTAAGATTAATAAATTAAATAAAAACATGCTGCCCTTTCATGACACCCAAAATCTGCTGCCTGAATCAGATGCCTTACTCTGCTTCATGCTAGAGCTAATCCTGACTATGTGATGTTAAAAACAAAGAGTTGTATCCAGTGATTACCCTGCCTTCCTGGAAAACATTCTTGCTTGCACCAGCCATGGAAATCCACTGGGTTACTTTGGGCAGGTCATACTCACTTCAACCTAAAGCAATGCAGAGTTCCTCAGCATCAACCTTGCAGACAAAACCTTATAATAGAGTCACAACAAGTCATATACACCTTGAAGGCATGTAAAAACTACTACTACTGCAACAGCTACAGCAACCACAATGACAAGAACCATCAACCTGGGGTCCTTGATTTTTTTGCTGGTTGCCTGGCTTACTGTTCTTTTCTGTTCCAAACTCCTTTCTGTCCCAGAGGCATAAGTCCAATGTTACATGATATGACCTCTTTGTGTGCAACCAGGGTTTGCTTCCTGGGCTCCACAGCCAAAATCTTCTCCAGCAGGTCCTGCAACTCTCTGGAATGGATGGGAAAACTATGGAGGAGTCTACAGAAGGGATTCAGTCTGCCAACACAGGTCATTCTAGTGAAAAATGGTATTGTGGGATAATAAACAAAGAACCCCAAGACCATCTTTGAAGGCGGATGACCTGGGTTGGAGAAATCACTGTAAATGACCTATCTTTGAAATTAGTTTTATAGCGTACTTTGGAGAATATTGCACTTGAAACAACATCAAATTCTAATTCCACTTTGGCCCTCACAGGGTGGCTGAGAGTAAGATCATCATTTCTTGGTTTGACTTCCACATGACTACAAGGTTGTTATGTGCAACACATTCATTGTAGCCAAGTAATCAATTTTATTGATTGTAACACATTAGGTTCACTAACAGTACGGTATATGTTAGATGCAGTGGAGAATTTCTGTCATCAACAGTGAGGTAGCACTTTGGGGAGGGGACCATAACTTCCAGAATCCCCCAGTCAGTCAGCTTTGTCCTTAGAGCGTGGATTTCACCACTGCTTCACTCTTTTCAATTTATTTTCTTTTTTAAACACCCAAATAGTGACATGTAGTTTGCTATGTCATTTATACATATACGTATACATATATATGTATATATATATATATATATGTGTGTGTGTGTGTGTGTGTGTGTGTGTATGGACAGAGAGAAAGAGAGACAGACAGACAGACAGAGACAGCATTATGTAGTGGTTTGAGCACTGGACTACACCCCTGGAGACCAGGGTTTAATTCCTGCTCACCCATGGAAACCCACTGAGTGACCTTGGGTACATCACACACTCTCAGCTCCAGAAAACCCAGTGATAGGGTCATCATAAGTTGGAAACAATGTGAAGAGGCATAAACACACACACACACACACACACACACATCCCAAAGCCAGCCAAACAATTTTGGTGCAAGAGGCAGAAAACTTCTTAGAATCATAGAATTGGAAGAGACCCCAGGGGCCATCGAGTCCAACCTCCTGCTGTGCAGGAACACCCGTCAAAGCATTCCCGACAGATGGCCATCCAGCCTCTGCTTAAAAACCTCAAAAGAAGGAGACTCTACCACACTCCGAGGCAGCATATTCCACTGCTGGACAGCTCTGACCATCAGGAAGTTCTTCCTGAGGTTCAGGTGGAATCTCCTTTCCTGCAGCTGGAATCCATTGCTCCTTGTCTTAGTGTCTGGAGTGGCAGAGAACAAGCCTGCTCCCTCCTCAACATGACATCCCTTCAAATATTTAAACATGGCTATCATGTCTCCTCTTAACCATCTTTCTGTAGACTAAACATACCCAGCTCCCTAAGCCGTTCTTCACAAGGCATGGCTTCCAGACCCTTCACCATTTTGGTCGCCCTCCTCTGGACACGTTCCAGCTTGTCAATATCCTTCTTGAATTAAGGTGCCCAGAAATGGACACAGTATTCCAAATGAGGCCTAACCAATGCAGAATAGAGTGGTACCATTACTCCCTCGATCTAGACACCATACTCCTATTGATGCAACCAAGAATCACGTTGGCTTTCTTGGTTGCCGCATCACACTGCTGACTCATGTTCAGCTTGTGATCTACCAAGACCCCTAGATCCCTTTCACACGTACTGCTATCCAGCCACACATTCCCCATCCTATATTTGTGCATTCCATTTTTTCTGCCTAAGTGCTGGACCTTACATTTCTCTCTGTTGAAATTCATTTTGTTAGCTTTGGCCTGGCTCTCCAATCTGTCAAGATCATTTTGAATTTTGATCCTGTCCTCTGGTGTATTAGCAACCCCTCCCAATTTGGTATCATCTGCAAATTTGATCAGCATACCCTCCGCCCCTTCATCCAAGTCATTGATGAAGATGTTGAATAGCACTGGGGCCAGGACAGAACCCTGTGGCACCCCACTAATCACTTCTCTCCAGGATGAAAAGCAGCCATTCATGATCACTCTTTGGGTTCGGTCGGTCAACCAATTACAAATCCACCTAACAGTAGCCCTGTTCAGCCCTAGATTCTAGCCCTGTTCAGCCCTAGATTCTAGCCCTGTCCAGCCCTAGAATAGTAGTTCTGTCCATTCTTCCAGTGGAATAACAGTGATTTTGTTACCCTGCTTGCTGGGGGTCCCTTAGGGGGATTACCAATGCTTGTCAAAATTATCACTTGTGGGGAAAATTAGCTATGAACACTGCTGTAGCAATGCAAAGAGGGCAGGGTAATTAAGGATCTTGAACTCCAGCTTTACGAAGTTGGATCACTGAGAATCAGGCTAACTGTTCAAATTTAAGTATTTTATTGAAATAGTTCTTAATATCCATACAGTCACTCAACTGCATTCACTCCCACAAGCATACAACACTTTAGAAATTTAGAAAGAGGTGAAAATTAAGAAGAGAGAGAGAGAGAGACATAAGGGTTTAGGGGTAATACTGTACCAATCCAGAAGTCTTCCGCTGGGAAAAGACAAGCGAAAAGCCCAACTCAGCCTCAGGGGGCGGGGCTGAGGGGAGCTTTCCACTGGCAGAGGCATTGTTTGCGAGTCTGGGAGAACTCTGAAATGGAGGAGAAAAAGGGATTCCAGTTATAGTGCTGAATATGTCCTGGGGATCAGATGGCTGCATTTTTATGAAGATGGATCTCAGCTTTGTAGTTCAAAGAAAACACAGCCGAGCATCCTGGTAGTTTCCTGCAAGATGACTTTCTCATCTGGGGATGCATGCCTCCAAAGTGTAACATTCCTGGCTGTTTGAAATGTTAATTTGATCCCAGAGACCTCTTGTCTCCTGTTGGTGCTATTATTGCTGAAAATCCATTCAAATGGTCTGTGAGAACCATTTTGAGATTCACCTAGGATGTGTGACAGGAAACAGGGCTACCCTTTGATCTATATCCATAGCTCCACTGCCTACATGTCCTTCCAGTAGATCTCTACAGCTCACTGCGTTTGATATAAAATAATTATGATCCTCAAGACATAGTATGTAGGTGGGGGTAACAATTTCAAAGTGCGTTACTTTGGCTTGGTTGTGCCCATATCCATCACGTTTAAAATTTATACAATAGTTTAATGGAGAAGCATATGGCCAGCTCTCTGTATCCACAGGTTCTGCATCCATGGATTTGACAAATTATGGTTCAAAAATGTTTGAAAAAAAAATCTGAAAAGAAAACCTTGATTTTGCTGTGCACTGAGCACTGCTCCGATGTGTAGGCAAAGCCTGCTCTAGCTTCCTGCCATTTCACAGATTCACAGGCTCTCTCTGTAATTTGTTTGAGTTGTTCACCATTTTATATAAGGGATGCCATTTTACTATGCCATTGTATATAATGGGACTTGAAGATCCACAGTTTTTGGAATCCGTGAGGGCCAAGCCAAACACTAATGAATACTGATGGCCTACTGTAAAACCTCTATGGAGAGGGAAACAGGGAGAAAAATATTTGATATTCGTCAGAATGTTGTATGGTCTATATAATCTTTCTTCCTCCACTGCATCTTCTTTAAACGTGCACTTTACATACCCCATCCACTATTTTGTTTTAAATAGTTCAGTGCTACCTTACTATGCAAGTTAACTGCACAAGGATTCTAGGTCAGCATATCTGAATATTTAAAACCAGAAACTTAGACTATAAGAGATGGGAAAAACGCTAACTGATCTGACAGCGTGTCACTTTTCATATCATTGCTATATTCTGTATTTTGATACCCAACAATAGTCTAAACCAAAAACCTTTCATTACTGTTTGCTGAAAAATTTGGGTCTGTTTTGACCTGTTCTTACTCGCACAGTTACTTCATCAAAGACCTGACATTAATAAATGGATGGGTAACTGCACTTTCTCAATCCTTTTGGTTTGTAACAGAGGAATGTGAGACAGTGCAGACTTGTCAGTTCTGCTTAAGCAAAAACAGCCTGATAGACACATCCATTGTGTGAAGAGGCACACCTTGAAAGACATACTAATTATTAGACAAATATTTTGCTATATGTTGAAGATTGATTGACATAGAAAAGCTGAATAAATGAGGTGTCTGAGAGAAAATGTTAGCTTTCCTTCTTTTTATCTTTTTTCCATGTTAAATTAAAATATACACTTAAAATTAGGAAAGGAATTTAACTGTTTTAAAGATAAAACCAGAAATATATAATCTAAAATGTTGAAGTATCCAGAAGGAAATTCCTTAGAACAGGAGCAAGGTGAAAAGAAATTACATTAATACTGAAGGGAGAAAGCATTTCTAAAGATTTTTTGACAAATTGACAAAGCAATGGTAAGATGTTAATGTTCTAAAGTGATGTGTCACCCCTACTCTGTTCCAAAAAAAGATGATTCCATCTTTGAATTCCCTTGCTAGTTTCAGAGTCATGCACACACATTAATGCACTGTGGTGCAAATCCAGATTCAAAGCATCCAGAATTATGCTTCTTTGCAAATGAAGATATTTCTCTCCATTTGTTTGACGGTACAGATGCAGTGCAAATCCCTGTTTCGTATCTTTGGGTGTTAGTTCTGTACAACGTTACTGTTGAGTAGAATGATATATTACAGCCCTAGAGTACAAAATATTTATAGTCTACTTCTATGCTTGCCTACACAGATGAAGTAAATTTCACTGAGTTCAGTGTATCTTATTTCCAGATAATGGGCACAGGAGTTCAGCCTTAGATATATTATAAAGCTCACCAAAATGGAAGTGTTACTTCTCCTTTGACAATAGTACAGAAACCTGGAAAGGGTGGCCCTGGAATTTCTGGGTACACTGTGGTCTTCTAGAAACCATAAATCTTCCTTAAACAATACATTAGTTTTCAAAGATAGTCCAGCCATTTTTTTTTATTGGGACCTTTGTGTTACCTCATACTTTTCCAGTCCCAAGTGGACTCTTAGCTCTCAATGCCGTATGTCTATTTCCAGATTACTCCGAAAGACTCCCATCCTGCATGGACACTGGAATGCTGGGAGCACAACCCTACAAAACCCAACCTTTCCAAACTCCATCCCTTTCTTGCCTCCTTGCTTCTTAATTCTCCAGTGCTTCTCTTTGGTTGCTTTCTGACTAGCAAAACTTTCCCATTATTCGCTCTCAGAATGAGAAGGAAGAGATAGGCTTGGAGGAAGACCCTCTTGTCTATTGAGGATGGGGAGTAAGATTTTAGATGCCCATGAAACAGAAGGTCCTTTTGGAAGAGTTGAAATGATTAGAAGGAAGTTTGTTGCAAGAAGAAAGTAAAAGATTAGTACAGGGGGGAAAAAAAGAATTTTTTTTAATAGAGAGGGAAGCAAACAATTTCTCAACAAAATGGCACACAATTACACTAGTACCATTTGGTTGAGGAAGCATGGTCAAATAGAAATAAAATGCAGAAAGTATAGACAATGATAATTATGTTCTTAGCAGTGATAATTCATAGAGCAGCCGTTGCTGCTAACGCAACCTTCCCGGTATGGGATATGATAATTCACATAAGTATACTCTCCAACATTTCACAGCTGAAAACTGGGACACATGTGGCCAAGCAACATCAGAGTGTGGTCAGGATCACACAAGTTATTAATGAGGAGGACTACACAAGCTAGGAGAGGTTGCAGACATTTGCTTTTGCCTGAGCCTACAGGCTTCTGACACTTATCTGACAAGTTGGCGACCAGAGCGTTGTCAGAAAACAGAACTGGTTGAAAAGCAGAATCTGTGTACTGTACTATAGGGAGCATGAAGTATGTATGGAGGCTCACTTGGGACTGCATGTTACCTGCAAAGCCTCTCAGCTGGCTTGGTGCCTTTCCCCTCTCCCCCCCAGCTCACTTTGCAAACAGCTCAAGGGTGCATGGACAGTCCCAAGCTGACATCCATAAGCAAGAAGAACTGAAGAACAAGTGGAACCCTTGGCAAATAAATGGAATGTGGAAGCATCCAAAGAGCGAGTCATCAGAAAATGAGGTGTCGAAAGACGGGGACTTCCTTCATTGGGAAGGGAAGATTCCACTTCTCTCCTCTCTTCCTTGCTTAATTAACTGAATGCAAACTACTTTTGGACTTTGAACAGGGTCTGCAACAATTGAGGTAAGCAGAGGATAAGTGGGGAAAGTGAGAGGAGGAGACAGAAAAGGGTATATTTTAAAAATGAACTGAAAAATTTGGATGACAGAATTAATTAGGACTGCTGCTGTAAAACTGAGACAGTTCAAAAGTATTCATATGTGCTTTATTTTTTTCCCCAATTCCAGCAACAGGGGATGGAAGTGTATGTGTGAGACCGCGTATTGCATCTCAGAATAATGCTTTTTGCATCTGAGGGAGTGTACTGTAGTCTATGAAAACATATGTCATTGTAAGTATGTTAATATTTAAGCAGTCACAAGACTGTCCCCTCCCTCCCTCCTCCCCTCCCTCCCTCCTTCCTTCCTTCCTTCCTTCCTTCCTTCCAATGCAACAGCCTAATACAGCTGCCCCTTTGGAAACTGTTACAAATACGTGTCTCATTTATACAGATTTGTACAACTATATACTTGCTTATATTGCCTTTAACAAAATTTAGAATTAACAGAGCTGCAAAAAGTGTGTGTGTGTATGTGTGTAAATAGGTAATATTAATAATAATAATAATAATAATAATAATAATAATAATAATAATAATAATAGTAATAGTAAAAAAAATATTTTTATCCCACCTCTCCACCTGGATCGAGGCAGCGAACAACATTAAATACATTAATACATTAAAAACATTAAAAACCATACCCAATCCTCCCCACCCACCAATCCACCTAAGACCAACCCCCTAAAACACACTACAATCAATCAGCTATTAAAAGAACAGCAGGACAATTGATGGGAGGCGATGGAAATGCTAGTCTTGGAAGGCCTGTTGGAAGAGATCAGTCTTGACTGCTCTTTTAAAGCAGTCAAGACTCGTAATGTGCTGGGTCTCCTCCGGCGGGCCATTCTATAACTTGGGAGCGATAGAAGAGAAGGTCCTCTGGGTAACCGCAGCCAGCCTAGTTCTGACTGGCTGCAGTAAATTCCTCCCAGAGGACCTTAGTGTGCAGGGTGGATTGTATGGGAGAAGACGATCCCGCAGGTAGGCTGGCCCCAAGCCATGTAGGGCTTTAAAGGTAATGACCAACACCTTGTACTGTGCCTGGAAACTAATAGGCAGCCAATGGAGCCACTTTAGAATTGGTGTTATATGGTCAGTTTTAGGTCTTCCAGTGACCAACCTGGCTGCCATATTCTGAACTAATTGAAGCTTCTGGACTAAGCACAAGGGTAGCTGTATGTAGAGCGCATTGCAGAAGTCAAGCCGTGAAGTTACCAGCGCATGTACCACTGTTTTTAGGTGTTCCAGCTCCAGGAAGGGGCGCAGCTGGCGTATCAGCCAAAGCTGATAACAGGCACTTCTGGCCGCCGCATCTATTTGAGCTGTCATCTGAAGTGACGAGTCCAGGAGCACCCCCAAGCTGCGAACATAGTCTTTCGGGGGAGTGTGACCCTGTCTAGGACCGGTTGACAGACCTCCATACCCGGGCTAGGGCCCTTAACAGCGAGTACCTCCGTCTTATCTGGATTCAGCTTCAGTCTGTTTTTCCTCATCCAGTCCATTACTGCTTCAAGACATTCGTTCAGAGGCGAGATGCCACCCTTAGTTGATGCTGTTATCCAAGGCATGGAGAGATATATCTGGGTGTCATCAGCGTACTGATAGCACCTTGCCCTGTGCCTCCTGATGATCTCTCCCAGCAGTTTCATATAGATGTTGAATAGCATTGGGGACAGGACAGCGCCCTGAGAGATGCTAGAATTAAGCTCCTTTTTCGAGGAGCAACTGTCCCCAAGCATTACCATCTGGTATCTACCTGAGAGACAGGACCGGAACCACTTAAGCGCAGTGCCCCCGATCCCCAACCCTCTCAGGCGTTCCAGAAGGATACTTAATATTTAAACAAATTTAAATTAAATTAAATTAAACAAAAGATATTTAAACAAAAGTGCACACCTTCTTTATTACAGTATTTAAATGTTACTCTTTTCATATTGGATTAACATGGTTCATAAAGCAACAGAAATTAACTACATATTTTCTTAGAAAATATCTAAGTTATATGGTAGTTAGTTTTAGATGGCAAAGCACACAGAATAATGAGAATACCGTGCTCGCTTCAGCAGCACATATACTAAAATTGGAACGATACAGAGAAGATTAGCACGGCCCCCGCGCAAGGATGACACACAAATTCGTGAAGCGTTCCATATTTTTTTTAAAAAAAAGAAAAAGAAAACAAGTATAATGAGAATACCTTTATCCAAGAGGCTTTTGTGGTGGTGAGGTCTCTTTATGTAACAATGTGTTTTACAATAAAAATGAACCAGATTGTTGTACCAGTTTATAGAAACTGGAAGCATTTACCGTTCACAATATAAAATTACAGTGCTATTATTCTACTTTAACTGTCATGTTCCACTGTATGGTGGTTCCGTTTGGTGAAGCCTTTGAGCGCCCTTGCTGAAAATTCTATATGACCTTCCCTAAATTTCCAGTCTGAAGTACAGAAACATGGGAGTTGAAATGGAATCATAGCACTATAATTGTGTTGTGTGAATAGGTCCCAAAGACTTTGGGTACATTAGCTAATGAGATCTGAGCTGTAAAAGGAGAAATAGCACAGTATTACATGTTATATTTCATTGTAAGATATTATAAGCTACTCCAATACTGGTGTTTTAATAATGAGGAAAGCAAATTGTTCTTACCTCTGCAGAAATATTTCAGAGGCTTGAATTCAATTCTTTCCGGGCAATTTTGAAAGGGCAAGGTTGTAAATATACAATGACCACAGGGTCTTGAGGGTTAAAATCCAGGCATAAACTGTGATATGGAAATTGCTCAGGGGAAAAAAAAGGCCAGATTCTTATTGGCTGTAAAGTGAAAGATAGTCCTTGCTGGCATTTATCAACCTGAAATGGGAGGCATGAACTGTTGATAAAAAGAAGGTAAAATTTATAGGTGTCACAAGCTGATTGTTAACATTCTTGCAAAATACTGGTTTCTGCAGAAGATAAAATTCAATGTCTTTAGGGAGGCATGAGCAGGTAGAATTTTTATTTACTTCCATTTGCAAATAATCCCTGATCATTCCAGTGTCAAATGACTGAGTCTGCATAAATCCAAGGGCATGGAGACTGACAGGATTGTTATAGCCAGGCAATCAGGGTACATCTTGTTATGAGATAAAAATACACAACAAACAACATTGATCTTTATGCAGGATTAAACTGTGGTGGTAGAAGAATGTGGAAGGTTTCCAGCCTTTATTTATTCTGATAGTGAACATGGGAGGTGTTAATTTACTATTTACAAATCTGTAGAGCTCGGAAAATTATTTTTAAAATTATTAGCTACAATGGTCACATCTTTGCTTTCTCAGGATTTGCAACAGAACGTGTGATACAAGCAGAAACCAGTGCTTGAACTATGTGACATTTTTCTCCCACTGTTTGGTCAGGGGACATAGCCTGTCACTACAAGTTACAGTTACACTGTAAAAAAGAACGCAGTTGTTTCTCATTAAATCATGGTCACAGTGCAATGTAATTATACCTTTGTCATTGGGGAAAAGGAATTAACTACAGAGTTACTTGTAAGTAGCATTATTAACCTACATAGAACTGTAATCATTTATTAAGCGCATGTTATCCCTTGACTTTTCATTACAGCAGTGGTGGATGGTTGAAATGTATAATGAAAACTTATTAAAACAAAGTAGTCCCTATGAGACATCCCTGTGGGACATCAGAAAGCCATTAGCAAGGGAGGAATTGGGACTGTTGGAGAAGGAAATTCCAGAGCTTATAACAGAGAAGGAGCTGTCACATGTGTCTACTAGCTGATCACCTGCCACTGGTATGTATACAGCATAGAACCACCAATCTGTACACACCAGCGGAGAATGGGCTGGTGGAGCGCAGAATTGGAGTGTTGCAACAGATGAAAGATTGCATGATACTAGACTCCAAATTGCCTCCCAGATTGTGCCAACCATATCATTAACAGGATGTGGTGTGCCAGTGTTAAGCAAACGCCTTACTTCATGTTGTATGGATATGCACCTACTCTGAAGTATTTGAGAGTGTTTGGCTAGTTCGCAAATGTCCTAGTTCCCAGTCAGCTGAGACGCAAAGGGCAGCCCAAGTGGAGGAGGCTGAGGTTTGTGGGCTATCTGGGAAACAAGTAGAAGTTTTATCTGGGACATGGTAAGCTCTTGTTCTCAAGAAGTGCCAATTTCAAGACAAATAGCGGCTGGGAGGACTTGCACTGCAACAAGGAAGTGTTGATACAGCCACTAGAGCTAGAGCAAAGTAGAAGTCCCGGGAATGGAAGGGTGGGACCATCTGACAGTACCTCACATACACTCAAGGAGCCGCCAGACAGTTCACCTGATACTTCCACAACTGATGACACTACGTCACCAAGGGCTCAGGTGAAAAGGGAGCCAGAAGTGGAGGGGGCGACTAGAGAGTCTAGTAGTGATGATGACCTGTCCAGGTTTGGACCATCATCCCCAGGAGGTCTAAAAGAGTAGGAAAAGCCCCTGAGAGATTTGTCATTCAGGAAGCCAGAGCTTGTTTGGTTGTTGGAGTGGAGCCAGAAAGCTTTGAGGACAAGGAAGTGGTGCAGAATGTGCAGAAACAGCTTGAGAATAAGTTCAAGTTAAAGGACTTAGGTCGCTTCAAGCAGTATATTGGTGTAGAAGTAGACAGAACACAGGATGGCATGGTGTTTCTTAGCCAGGAAAGGAAGATAGACCAAGTTGTGCAGAAATGTGGTCTTGAAATGGCCAAAGTTACAAATACACCCATGACTGTAGACTATCCAAAGCTGGAGTCTGAGCAGTTATTTGGTAAACCTGATCTGTACCATTCGGTTATAGGTAGGTTGATGTGGCAAATCATACAAGACCAGACATTAGTTATTATGTGAGTTTACTAAGCAGGAGAGTTGCTAAGCCTAGAATGGTACATTGGACGGCACTCAAGAGAGTGGTAAGGTACTGAAAGGGAACCAGAGACTTGTGCCTAAAGGTGGAAGGCAGTGAAGCAGGCATGGAGTGTCACGTAGACAGCTCATTTGCTTCAGAGGTGGACAAGAAGTCTGTTACAGGTTTAGTGAATAAGTACGCTGACAGTCTGATCACGTGGAGATCTAGAAAACAAAGTTGTGTGGCACTGAGCACGACAGAAGCAGAGTTTGCTGCACTGTTGGAGGTAGCGGGAGAGCTATAATGGATCAAACAGTTGCCAGATTATGTTGGGGAAGAATGTAAAACCCCGATTACAGTGAATGAGGATTCACAAGCCTGTATAGCCATGGTAGAGATGGAAAACCTAAGGACCAAAAGCAAGTTCTTGGCAATGAGGTATCAGAATATAAGACAATTAGTGCAAGAGGGGCTAATTAGATTACAGTACTGCGAGTCTGAGAGTAATACAGCAGACATCCTCATGAAACCACTACCAGCCACAAAGAACGATCAGATGGTGCGGGAATTGGGGCTGGAAAGGTATATTGGTTTGAAATAAAGTACTGGGTTTGCACATCAAAAGTATTTTGGAGGGGAATTGTCAGTAAAGGTTGGACCAAACCTGTAGAAAATACTTTGTGATGTGGGTCGTTAAGTGCCTCTTTGGAGAACCATGTGACTTTAGCTGACTCATGCTGATGAGCAACCGGGGAGAAGGTTGCATCAGGTGTGGGGAGACTGCAAAGGCTGGCAGGATTGCATCAGCTAGTGTGAGCATAAATGTAGCTGAGAGCTAGCCAACAAGGTGCACATGGTACCTGATGTGTCTGCCGGAGGCTCTGTCAGAAAGAGCAAGCAGAGGGATGTTGGAATGCCTTCTGGAGATTCTTGTAAATATGTACACAGTGTAATTGAAGAATAAATTGCCTCCTTGATGGAAGAGAACAATTGGCGTGGGTGAGTTTTTCCTGGCTACAGTGCATTACTGCTAAGGTATTCTCTGCTGCTGGGCACGCTTCCAAAGCTGTGGGAGCAATCTCTCCTATATTTTGGGCATGACAACATATGCACTTTATTTTTCTAAATTCAAGCTGCAGGAAATGGGATTGACTATGTTTATGTGTGTGACCGCATACTTGGATCTCAGCTTAATCCTTCATGCATCTGATGAAGTGTATGAAAATGTATGTCATTGTAAGTATGTTATTCTCTAACTGCCACAAGACTGTCCTTTGCTTTTTATTGCAACAGGCTAACACAGCTACCCCTTTGGAAGTGGTTACAAATACGCATATCATTTTTTATACAGATGTCTGGACAGTTGGAAAGCATGGTATTATCCCCTTCTACCTTTGTGTATGAGACAGGTGGGAGTGGTGAAGGTTCCATGTCCTCCATTTTGTGCAGGTGGGGAGAGGGGGCCATGTGGGCAGACTAGCGCCCTTCCTCTTTTCAGGGTGGGTGCTATGGATGCCACTGCTACAGCATCCTTCTCTGACTGTTGGTGGGTGAGGAATGTGGGTGGCTGCCATCTTGTCCTCCATTGTTTGTGGTGGGTAAGCACTGCCAACACATCCGCTTTGGGTCAGCATGATGGGGATGGTGGCATTTTACTTCCTGTCTCAAACAGAAGGAGTGTGTGGCCTGCTTCTGAATTAAGAGCAAGGTGAATGGGCAAACTCACATTGAAGGAGTCAGTCCTTTAAATATCCTGGCTATTAGGGCTTGAAAAAAGACCAATATGCAATTCAGACTGTGTGCCAGAATACCCTAAAGGCACCAGATCCTGTCTGATCTTGGAAGCTAAGCCGGGTCAGCTCTGGTTAGTATTTGGACAGCACAGAGAGAGAGAGAGAGTACCAGAGACACAAGAAATCCGAGAGGTATTGTTTGAATTTTGAATGTTTATACCTCTCTTCACTCCAGGAACCCTTACTGCTACTCACTGCTATTCACTGCTACTTTAAAATCCTTCAGGGTAGCAAGCAAGCGAGCAAGCATGCAAGTGAAATATTAAATTAGAAAAATCATATGTTTCACTGTGCATTAATTAGTGCTGCACAGTTTGTGTTGCTGTTCTGGCTTTTAATACTTCTCCTAGCATCTAGGCTCCAGACTCAGAATATTTAATAATATAGCAAAATTGATTTATTATGTGCTGTTTGTTTTGTGTTCTCAGAGTCTAGAATAAAATGTCAAAAGTACTTGGCATATGGGATTCACTCTCTGTAGATTCTGATACAAACTGACCGACTTACACCTCCTAGATTGATGGATGGATCTTAGTTACCCATTGGCTTTCACACTTACCAAATCTTGGGATATATTTCTCAGATTTTTTTTTTTTAAATGTTATCAAAATACGTTTTTTTAAAAAAATGAGTGCTCCCAGTGAAAATGCATTTAGAAATGTTTACCCTGAAATAAAATCCACTGAAAATGCATAATTAAATACAATTGTTCATGTGTTTCATGTAAGTGTACTTACATGTGTGTCTGTATGTGGCTTCAAATCGCCTGGCAATTTATGGTGAATTTCATAAGGTTTTCTTAGGCAAGGAATACTCGGAGGTGGTTTTGCCAGTTCTTTTCTCTGAAATATAGCTTACAATTACTAAAGCTTATGTAACGTCTCATAGTGAGAAGCTTGGTAACATGCTCTTCAGACGTAGAAGAGACAGAGAGAGAGAGACAGTGAGACTGAGAGAGACCTCTAGTCTACAAAATGAAGAGCAAACAATCTAAAATTAACTGTAGACTAACTGATGCAGGAAGAGAGAGGGTGTGCCTAAGACTGACTAACAGGAAAGGATGTGACATATATGCAATGCCTGAACTCTTAGAAAACTGGCAACAGAGGAGAGGATGGAAACACTAATAGAAGCATGACATTACAATTCATTTCAGATTGTCCCTGTCACACAGGGAGGGATCTTGCCACTAGGGAAACTTTACCTGCTCAAATAGTGACAGCCCCTAAAGAGAAATGAATGCCTCTGTCTCTAAGCTAATAACTTTTAATGCTTCAATCTCTAAGCTAATAAACAGCTACCAAGTATAGCATCACTCATAACTGTATAGAGCTTTCCCTCTGGGTAACTTGTTTGGAGAGCTTAATTTTCTAGCTAATACGCTATTGTTTATGTAAATCCTTCCTATAGGCAGGCAGGTGGGCCTTGTAAGAAAACCACAAAAGAAACCTCATTCAAACTTTGCCAGAATGCAGTCTTCCCCTTCCATCTCTGCCCAGGCACCTCTCTGCCAGTATGACTACTAGCCAATCTTTCAGCTATGATCTTCAGAAAAGTAGCTTTACAGCATTAGAGGAATCTAAGTGGGTTTTATAGCCTACTTTTCTGGTACTGTTGGTCACAGGACTTGGAAGTTTACTCTGAGTGTAATTCTCACTCTCAGCCAGTTATTTCATTCCAGAAATAATCTGGCAGGAAGATTTCTTTCAAGACACTCATGTCCCCCCTTTTTGTGTGTGTGGATGCCCTGCTTGCTGTGATTTGCTCATGGGGGCAGGGCATGTCTGATATTATCTGTGATGGCTGCAGGCCTGTGGGCAATTCCCACTTCCCCTTCCCTTCTTCTTTTCCTGTTTTGATTTCTGGTGGTCATCCAAGGATCTCCTCCACTCTTGAACAAATGGCTGTATTTAGTAATGCTATGTCTTGGATCCCATCTGAGGAGAAAAGTGGGGTGTAAATTATAGAAAGATAGATAGATAGATATAGGCCATTTCCGCACTGGACTGTTATAGCGCTATTATTCCACTTGCAACATCCTATGGAATCCTGGGGTTTGAAACTGCAAACCCCAGGATTCCATAGGATGTTGCAAGTGGAATAATAGCGCTATAACAGTCCCGTGCGGAATGGGTCATAGTCCTAAAACCTATGCTCCTCAATGGAAGCCCTGTGTGAGGCTAGGCTGGTGGGTACACGTGACAGAGCTTTCTCAGTAGCAGCACCAGGGCTACAGAACTCTCTCCCAAGGCAGGTCAGGCTGGTACCATCTTTTCTTCATTTCTGTTACCAGGTCGTACACCTCCATGCTGGGGTATGGTCTAATTGGCAAAATATATTAATTGGCAGATATATTTAATTGGCATAAAATATAAATTATATGGCTGGAAAGGCTGGGAATAAGTCAGAGATGACCCCAACATGGCCAGGTCAAAAGTTCACTGAAATTAGCCAAGAAAGCTTGACTTAATAGCTCTGGGCTAATCCTATCATCTGCCAACCTCAGAAAACAAAAAGGTGCCCAGGTGCAGAGGCAAGGACCCCTCCAGTGTGCATATCCTATTGAAGCCTGGCCCAGAAACCCCATTCAACCAAGACATTGAAACAAGCAATCCATTCCAAACCCCATTGTCTGTGTTGCAACTCCCATTGTCCACTAGGCTGGGAGAGCAATTAACTCACACTCCTTCAGGGAGGGAAACAGAGTGTATAAATCATTGGTTTTGAGAAGTCAGATGTGATCAGAAGAAATGCTGGACCCCACTATGTTGCCCTGAATCTTGATCTGGTCTACCCTTAGACACAAGTCTAAGCCACATTTCAACTTCTTCACTACTCTTCTGGACTAGTAATTATAATCCCAAACCCTCAGCCTCTTTATCCATAATTTTTCCTCCCTTTATCCTTCAGTTAGTTCTTGTGTGAATGTTTGACTGTTTGTATCTTGTGTGCATGTATGAGTGGATTCCCCTCAATAAAACACATTTTTAGTTTAGTTTTGAATCTCTGGCTGGTTCTTTTCCTGCGTGAGCCTGTAAACATTGGTAGAAAGGTCTTGCTAAATTGCCCCCTCTTGTTTGCCTCCTGATTTTGAACTAATCCATTCCCCACTTTTAGAAGGAGGTGTTTGGCATTGCGGGGTGGCCCTTGTGGCACTATGTTTTGGGGTAACATTTCCAACAGGAAGCAAAGACGGTGCTATTTTGCCTGGCCTCTTGTTCTGCAAATTAGCGGTGTCTCCTCTAGCTCTTTGGAACTGTTTTTGAATTGCCTGTGGTTTTAGAACTGTATTGAATATGTGTTTTGGCTTCTAATTATTTTCAGGCATGTATTTAATATTTTAAATGTATTCACCTTTGTGCCTCACCTGGAGCACTGGTGGCTTGAGAGGCAATATGAAATGTCATGAGCAATCAAACAAATGTTTGTATCATTTCCATTGTGTGATGAAGTTGCTTAGGAAGCCAACTATTTGGAATGTGAGTGCAACTTGATGGCAGGTTGCTAGGCAACAGAGTTGTACCTTAAAAGTGAAGCACAGCACACTGGTATGTGTGGGAGGGACTTATGGGTGAGAAGAATTATATATAAGGCAGAGATTCCATTTGAAAAATAAGCCTTCAGTGACATCTTGGCCAGAGAGGGTAGCTGGTGGGTTGTGTTTAAGCATCTGCAGAAAAGACACAGAGAACAGGTGTCTAAGGCTGGAGTTATTGGCATAGACTGTTGGCAACTTGAACTGATTAATGTAACAATACTGTACTTTGTATGAACCTTAAGATACTTTATTTCTAATGTTACTATAATAAAAGATACAGTTTGTTTTATAACTACTGAATCAGCCTGAGTTGTCTAAAGTCATTGAAAATAAAGAAGAACGCTCTACCAAAAATAAATCATTTGGTTCTGAGAGAACACTTTAGACTAGCCCTTTTACACAAAGGTGGTATTTAAAGGGTGGAGTAAGAGCTAAGTGGAAGTGTCAGGGTGCTTTATTAGGACCCTTTTCGCATGGCATTTTCCATGCAAAAGGGTGCCTGGAAGATCGCGCGATTGTGAGGAGCGATCTGCATGATGCACTCACAATCACACAACGCTCCAGGGTAGGACAGGCGCCGATTGCGCACCTTTTCATTTTCAGCTAGAAGCCGAATATGGTGCATGATCGCGCATTGCTCCCGGGCCCCACGCGCACTTACCTGGCGTGCTGAGCCTCTGGAGCCGTGCCGGTCGTGCTTCCTGCCCCAGCGCAACCTGGGAAACTCCCTTCTGCACTGCGGAAGGAAGAGGCGGGGCTCTCATGCTAGCAGGCAGCTCATGCGGAGCCGAAGGACCCTGGACGCGAGAGCGTCTTGCTGAAGGCTGCTTGCGCAATCCCCGCACCCCAGCGCCGGAAAAAGGTAAGGTGCGGAAGGGGCTTCAGTTGGAACTGAAAACCAGAAGACAAATAAGGGTCTGTTACACCTTGACTTTCACACATCCCTGAGATTACTCCCCTGAGGAAGGCTTTGCCTACTGCAGGGGATTTCTGGAAGCAGAAGGAACTTGTACAGTTAGCAAAGTTTACAGTTAAGATTACAGTGTTAAACTAGAAACCTGTTTCCCCAAAAACCCTCTGAGTAAGTTGAAGTGCTGCAGTCATTCTTTGGCTAAGAAGTGGGTAAAATCAAAGCCCTTAGTGGAAGGGTTGTGTCCTAGGCTTTGAATTCCTTTGATTTCTTTAGAGAGCAGAAGAATAAAAACCTAAGACTGGTCAGTTGCAATCTCATGCTAGTTGCATCAGGTGACTGTACCTTAATTATGCTGACACTGGTAATGGACCACCCAAGATCAACTATAGTGTAAGAATAGCTTTGCCATCTTTTCAGAGACCTAGCATAAAGTTTTTTTAAACAAATTATTTTTGATTATTTATGCTGCAATCTTCTTGATGTTATATACTTTCACATCGACTTTGACTTATAGCAACTCTATCCTGGGGTTTTCTTACAACATTTATTCAGAGAAGGGTTGCCACTGCTTTCCTGTTAGGCTGAGAGGGTGTGACTTGCCCAAAATCACCCAGTTGGTTTCCATGGCTGAGCAGGGATTTGAATCCTGATCTTCTTGAGTCCTAGTCCAGTACTAGTCCAGGAGCCAGTCTGGCTCCTTGAGGGTTTATACCAGTGTCAATTCATGTGCAATTCATTTACTTCTTTGGAGCTTTTGTGTGGACAGTCCTCCTACAATCACAAGTGAGAGATTTCTGCAGTGCAACAATTGGCATTCTTTCCAACCAACACTCAGGTGTAGCTCCATGTCCCCATGACTATGACCACGACCATGTCTGTAATCACTACATTTCCAGATGTTTACATGGTTGAAAATTGAAGTTTATCACTGAAAATATACTTTAAAAGGCACTGCAACCAATTATGGCATCCTGGTGAATGTTTTTGAGTGATATTTATGGTTGTTCCAACATGTTTGTAAAGGTACTCTTAAATCACAGAAAGAGAAGAAGTACTAAATATGGTATGTGTGAAGAGTGGCATCTATAAATTGCTCAGCTGACAGTGTTTTCCATGACTGTGTGGACTGCATGGAATGTCTGTGCAGGCAAAAAGTATTAATTGTCCCTGTCTTTTCATTTTTGTTGTTGTTGTTGTTGGTACAGGAGACAAAAAGATGCCATACCTTGTTCGCTGTGTAGATATGTGCAAGGTACAGCCATATTCTTGAACTCTGTACACAGAAAGAGATCATCCGTAGTATCTGGTATTACTGTCTTCAAACAATTAGGATATAGCTCATTAAGCAATGTTTTTCAAATTATCTTGTGTAGTAGACGATCAACCCTCCACTCCCATTTTCCAGGGACCTTTATCATATTGTTGTCATTTCCTGGAAACTCTGTGGACCAGATGATGATGACAATGGGGTGTGGACTGCCACTGGTTCATGGACCACCACTTTAAGTAGCATGCCATAGAGGAACAGATGGCTAATCTATACGGTATTCCACATTTACTCCTGGTATTTAAAGTTGGATTATTGTTATTCAGTTTTGTAAAGTCTCTGCTAAGGACTCTGGACTCTGTAACTGTGATCATACTATTTCCAAGCACTACATGCTGACACAGCAAGTCACATCAGCATCTTTGATTTATGATTGTCTTTCCTAAACTGGTTCTCTGGGACATCATACTTCTGACATCTGAAGTTAGGATTTTATTTATCTTTTGGTTTGATGAGCACCTTGATATTCCTGTAATAACTCTGGAGACCCAGAGTCTACATGCTGAGCATGCATAACATTTTATAAATATGACTGCACAGACCGTAAAGATCTTAAAGCACCTCTCTGAATAACATATGGCATTAGGACTTCAGCAAAGTAAGTTATCGTTTCATTAGAGGTCACCTAAGTTCACATAGTGAATCTTGTTTGGATGGAACTTTCTTTTTCGGATAGAGTCTTAATGGCTGGACTGAAAAACACATTTAACAAATACTGTATGACACAAGCTGTCATAAAGATTTTGTACTGTTGTGAACGGGTGCTTCAGTTTGATAAGCTCTTAAGCATCTACAACATGCAGTGCACCAAAGATGATCGCTCCATTGATTTTCTTGGATCTCCACAGTAGGAGGTGGTCACAGCCAGCTGATGAAGAACAGCCACTGAAATCTGTGGCAATGGTACTAAATATAGCATTCAAGTGAATTTTGAGGTGGATTTGTTGCCTCTGATGCTGTTTCATTGAGCACGATGAACGTTGGATGGGGTGGTAGACACAAATGCTCCGAGTATCTCCTTCATAGAGTGCAGAGAAGTGAGTCTCCCATTTACTATGGACCTGGTGATAATGAAAAAATAGAACAGAGACTGGAGTAACAATGGCAGAATTTGAGCCAGAGCTCATTGAAAAGTCTATGCCCTAGTGGTGGTGGCAGCAACTAAATCTTTGTTCTCTGCCCCCATTCTGTTTGCACAACGGTGCAGCTGAACTGTCATGAGTAGTCAGGGGCCATTTACATTCTGCCCCACAAGAGGAGCATGTAGACCACTCAGCAGCTTGCTATGAAACCTTTACACAACGCATTGCAGATAAAATAGCTTGAATCTGCTCTGACTTGGATGCTATGGTAGATACAGGTCATATGAATATAAATGTGGCTCTTGTTTGTCCCATGTTATACGTTATTGTTTCCATTGATGCAACATGAAGATTCGGACAGGATCCCTGGGGATGTGAGAGCCAACAAACTCATGCCTTTCCTGGCTCTGAAAAGTATCCAGAGGGGGAACTTGCTGATTGGGAAAGGGAAGTAGTGAATTCTTCATTGTGACAAAGCAAAGCAATGTTGTTTTGTGCACATAAAATGTTGTAGTTGGAGACTTATTCTACACAATATTCACATGTGGGTGTTTTATTTTCACAAAGAAAACAGTGTTTCTGCACAGGAAGCAGTATTTTTGGCATAGAAAATAATATTTCTTTGCAGAAATATGATTTCTTTTTGTTCTTGAAATGCTGTTACCTGTGCAGAAAATGTAGTTTTATGTCCCCAAATGTTTAAATTTTGTACATAGTAAGTTTTGAACTATGAAGATATTTGATCAGTCTAGAATTCTCCTTGTCAGAAATTGAATGGGCTAGGAGCTGAGTCTTATTTCATCATTGGCAGCAAGACAGGGTAACTTCCACCATTCCACATGAGAGAAATCCTTAGGATGCAGAGATTCACACAGGTCTCCCTTCAATAATTTATTGCTCCTTCCTTCACATTGCCATCTATGATCTGAGATGGTTGTTTTACCCTTCATAATGACATTGCTGACTCTGGTTTGATATAATGAGACTAGGCAGGTAGAGTTCACATCCATGCTAAGCATGTTACTTACATCTAAAATAGAGGTGAATGACAGCATGACCTTATACTTACTGGTTTAGAAGTACCTCCTGAGTTCAGTGACATTTACTACCAGCAAGGGCACCTCCAGGCAGAGGAAAAGAGGAGGTTGTGGTATTTATGTGTAATTCTCATTTTTTTTTTTAAAAAAAATGTCAATAGACTTTTTTTAAAAAAATTCTAGACTAATTTTTGGCAATTCCTGGCACCACCTGCAACCTTTTCTTCCCACTCTCAAGTGGGTTTCTTTTTAATTCCAAGACACAGTGGAAAAATATGTTCCCTTCTCTGCTCTTTTATTTCTATTTTTCAAAAAAGAGTTTAGAGTTTTGGTGTTATAATGATACAGTGTGTCAGTACGGTTGTAATATAAAGAATGTTCCCTATTTAATGGTTGCAAAGCTTTTCCTTTTATATAGATTGAATCACACACACACACACAAACACATACAGAGTGTTTTAGGGTATGGGTCCCTACAGAAGGACAGAAATATGTGCATCATGTCATTTATGAATATGGTCGATATGTTAACTTTACAAACACATGGCTAAGTTAGCTGAAATCAATACTTTCATTTGGTATTTAGGTAAAACACAAACTTATTAATAGCTGTTTCTTGATTGTCAACCCTGCAATATGATGAATTTTGACTGTCCCTTACTGCTGTTTTGAAAACCTGGTAGCACTATGCAACAATGAAATGCTCCATTTCTACTATAATTCTGTAATAATAATAATAATAATAACCATTGAAAAATAATACCACCTCAGCTATGCCCCCAGCTTTTTAAAAAAAAAACATATTAAAGAGTCCTACCAATTTGGTCAATGTGTGTTTAGGACCATAGTCCAAACAAAGCAATTTGACAGTACAGTTATGCCAGCTGGAGTGTTATTGCATATGGTTTGAATGCCAGTAGTATATTTCTCAACATTTCTTATTTTCTAATGGTTCCTTTTGCTGGCAGATTGGCATACCAAACTCTGTTGGAACGCTCTGTGCTACCACTCACAGCATATTGTGTTACTGTATCATAATTTACAGGAAAGTGCATTGTTCAGGTTGATTTAGAACAGTTTCATTAATGATAAAACATCTCACTTGTGTGCAGAAAGAGAACACACGTTTGTGCAGGGACACTCCTTAACCCGGCAAGCAGGGGAGTGCTGGAGAATCAGGATTCTGTCTCACAGAGAGATCCGACAGAGCTAACTGCCATTAAAATAGAAGACAGTTTCAAGAATCTTAAAAGTACAAAGGTTTCTTGTTAGTGTTGAAGGCCTCCACACACACCTCACATATTATTTCATTGGAACCCATTAAAGAAACATATGAGCACCACTATGGGTGTTGAAGGCCATATCCTATAGCACCTCAGCCAGCGTAATTGGGCTATAAAATTGCTTGGCTTTGGCTGTAATCCTAAGCACTATTACTGAGAGTAAGAATCTTGATTTTCCAAGCATTCCCCTACTTGGTATGTTGGGGAGCATCTGTGGACAAAACCACATTCAGCCTGTAGCTGCAGTGAGATGTTTTGTCACCCATACCAATGAAACTCTTGTAAATGTAAAGCAACAACTTAGTATAATGGACTTTACTGTGAGTGGCAATACAAGTAGAGTGCCTGCAATATATGTATAATGGATTATGTCTGATTCTCATTCTGTCTGAACTTTTAACGTGTCCCTAAGTGGAATTTCAGCTATTTTAATGGCTATACCATGGCTTCATTTGATTTCTCACCTTTGAAAGGGGTTGAGAACAAGCAATTGAGAGGAGAGCTACGTGAGCTGAACACATACGATTTTGTGTACATTCCTGTCTCCCTCCATCTTATGAACAGACCATCTTTTAGCTCTTGAACCTGATAAAGGCTATGGAAGCAGAAGATTCACACTTCAGCAGTTCAGCAATGAATTTTCTTTATCTGTTTGGACTAACCAGCATGTCTCTGAATATTTAGGGATGAAAGAGGCAGAATGCATTGAGTTAAACATTTGCAGAGCAATATCCTTTCTGGTTATAGTGAAAAAGATCCAATACCAGTTTTCTTTGAGGGGCTTTATAAACAGATATTAAAAAGCTGTTTCCCCTTCTTCCCCTCCATATTAAGATAGAAGCAGCATAAGGACTTCCTGCCCCTAAATTATATTGCTGAAAGGAAGAAAGCTTGGGATAACATTGCTTTTACCTGTTTCCTTTTCAATGGACTTCCTTTAAATAGTTTTAGTTCCATAGACAATTTAATCGCATGTCCACATGTTATGTTTTTATTTTGTCTTTTTATGTGTTTTAATCTGCATTTGTTTTAATTTTTGTAACCTTCCCTGCCAAAGATGATTGAAAAAATACCGAGACTCAAGAAAAACATAAGAAAGGGGCTTCTCAAGTGTCTGAAAACCCCAACATGGAAAACTCCCTCAAGCTCTTTTCTTTCTTGTCCTCAATGACGGCATTTTTGCACTGCAATGTTATAGTGCTATTATTCCACTTTCAACATCCTGTGGAATTCTGGGGTTTGTAGTTTACTGAGGCCAAAGAGCTTTCCTGCTGGAGAATTAACAGTGGAAGAGGAGCATTGCAGAGTCTTAACATCCTTATGGGCGCGCTTGTTCTGAGTCCTACCATCATCACAGATACAGTGGGTAAGGACATGTGAGAAGGCATTCTTGATGGCTTCTCCTAGACTGCAATCATGTGAGACACTATGTTCACCTATCTTCTATTTTCCCTTCCTTGATAGGAAAAGACTTTATTCTTTAGGTATGTCTGTGACTTCTGATTGCTGAAGAAGTGTCTTTATAATGGATGTATCTTTTTGTATGTATGTGTGTAGTTCTTGTATTTTTATTTTCATATTTTAAATGCTCTTAAGTTCTTTTAAATTAGTGCTATTTTTATAGGGTGGCTTATTAAGTGCTTTTTAACACTTAATATTGACCATATGTTTTACTACAATGATTTTTTTTAGCTGTATTTTGTTTTAATCTGTGTGAGCTGTCTTGGGTCTTACACTGGGAGCTAAGAAAAATAGATAAATAACTGCAAAAGTAACATTTCTGGACTCTAGTTCTTAGATTCTTCCAGCTAGAGTGGTTGGTGGCCATGTTATTGGGGAGAATTCTGGGAGTGGTGCTTCAAAAAAGTAACTTTTATAAGCTCTGAAGTGAAGGCGTTAACGAGAAATGAGGCTTTAAAATACTGACCTCGACATTTCTCCTGGTAATCAGTTGTTCTGTTCCAGAATCTGTCACTCCATATATATCATTATCAAGAATTCAGAATACAGGTATTAAAGAGGCAAACTGTCATTCTTGCATTTAATAATCTCAACCAAAGAATGGTCTACTTTTCTAATAGCTACAGTGTTCTTTTTTCCATGCTCTCTCACTTTTGTCCCATCGAGATTAGCAGCAGCAGTGCTTGACACTTTCCATTTCAGCTTTTCTACTTAGAGTTCCCCAGTTTCATTCAGCAGACGCTATTATGAAAGCCCATAATCATTGTTCTGACAGATCCTCCACTCTGCAGCAGCTACTTGAATTCTGTAGTCACTTCTTCAAGAGAAGCTGATGGGAAAGCACAATAGAGATCAGTTTTTATATAGCATTCATTGTCATTATAGAGACAGAATTTGATTTCAGGACAGTAGCTCATTAGGACCGATTACTTGGCCTGTTTCTCATGCTGACATGCTTGCTGAGTTCATGCTTACTGAAGCTGGAAATACAGGATAACGTTTGCATGTTAAATTTTGTATGAGTGTATGCAAAGCATTTTACATGCACTTCTAAAACTGCAGTGTTAAGCAGCCAGCAAATGTGTTTTCCAGATGCCATACCCTCCACCATTTCACAGATGAAAACCAGCACCTATGTGGTGAATAAATATCAGAGTGTGGTCAATATAGTAACAATTAGTAAGGTGGAAGAATACACAATCTAGGAAAGGCTGCAGCAGTGTGCTTTTGCCAGAGTCTATTGGGAAGGACAAGGTTCTGCCTCTTTCTCTCCTCTTTCCCAGCAGAGGTAATAGTGCAAACTATTTTTGCATGTTGAACATGGTCTGAGGCAATGGAAATAAGTGAGGACAAAGGGGGGAAATGGGAGCATGAGAGAGAAACTAATATTTTTAAAGCATTTGGAAAAGTGGAATGACAGGCAATTAATTGGGACTGTCCTTGCCAAATCAGGACAGTTAGAGAGTATGAGATACCTGTAGCTTTCTGAAACAAGGACTGGTCTTGGTCTGGTGCTGTGTTTAATGCAGTAGCAAATGGTCTTTGATGCCAGATGACGTGTGGGCTATTTTTCACAGATGCCCACATACCCTTTTTGAGGGTATACCTGAGAATAAAACATGTGAATTTGTGACAAACATATGTTCTCACTGCGGTCAGCACTATCCTGTACGAATCAGTTGCCAGGAGCTGAGCCAAGGAGTTCAGTAAGAGAATCAGATCTGAGAGGCTAAGATGATTCAGATTAGATGAGCAAATGAGAAGCCAAGGCCACAGACAGAACAGGAAACAGGACTAGAGGTTGAAGCCAGTATAGGTCAGGTCTCAAAGAGCAAATCCAAAAGACCACAGCATTAGATGTGCAAGGCCTATCTCAAGCAAGAAAGTGCAATGGGCAGGAAGGGTGGGCAGAACCAGTAATAAAGTGCTGGGATATATGGTCCAGCCTGAAACTGCACAGCTCATCATGTGACATAGCTGAAGTTACACACATCCAAATTGACCCACAGATCCCAGCACCTCCTGATAAGTTGCAATATGTGAATCATTCATATTCTGGTGTTGCGAACTGGTGTTGCCTGAGGCCTCTTGCTGGATGCACATGTAACATATATGTTCACATACATTAGGGATCGGGGGACCTTTGGTCCTCCAGATGTTTGACCTACCACTTCTACAAGCTCCCTCCTTCGAAATATCTTAGAGGGCCAATGTGATGGATCCCCTACCCAGGCTGGCCTCACAGTTCCAAACACTTTGGCTCCTGTCACTCAACTTGCCTCCTTTCCCCTTTGGATCCCTCCCTGGATTGATTACTTGGGCCTCAAGATGAGCCCTATGTGGACCAGAGGATGTATTGTTCAGTGGGTTCACTGTGCGAAGCATGACCAGACTTGTTATCTAAACAGGAACATGCAGATGCAGTAGCAAAATAGAATAAACAACTAGAAGTTTATTAATACCAAATCAGATCGCACATCAACCTCTGAACTATTAAATCATTCACAGCTCCCCCCAAACCATATTCAATTCTTCTTCCAGCTGACTATCCTCTATGTGCTACAGATTTTTCCTATTTCTATGCCATCTTTCCCTTCTCTCCTTGCAATCTTTCTCTTCTCTCTCTTCTGTTGGAGACAAGCCTCAATTTTTCTAGACTTTTTCCCCTGTAGGTCCCCCTTCATAGCCTTCCCTGATATGCCTGAACATCTACATGAAGAAATACACAAGGTGCCCTTGTTTAGTTGGTGATGTAAACACTTGTCCTTCAAGCTGTCATGGTAGCTTTTTTGGTCTTGCCCTATCAATTTGTTCAGTGATAAACATTTCTCTGTGTTCTTTTTTTTTTTTTTGATTAATTTTATTGCGATTACATCGTATAAAACAACATTTCTCATTGTACATTTTACCGAACTATTACCGCTATCTTCCATTCCTTTCTGGATTTCAATAGTATTATTTTATTGACGTATCAACATTATGCATCACATTGCATTTGTTAACATACAAGATAGATCATGCTCTTCGACCCTACTTTACATGTTCCACGATATTCCACTGATTTTTACTTCTAACTACTCATGCTACCATGAATTAAGAATTATTACCTGTCAACACCCAACCCATTTCCAGAACAATTTGCCATTCTTTGTTAATGTCATCATCTGATTTTCCTTTTAATCTCTGAGAGACTATATCTGCATTCCAGTTTTCAATAAAAGTTGCCCACCATTGCTCTATTGTAGGTATCTGCTCAGTTTTCCATAGCCTTGCATATTCAGTACGGGCTGTCGTAATCATATACAGCATTATTCGCCAATATTTCTTTGCAACAGTTCCATCTAACACGTGTCATATTTAATAAGTACAGTTCAGGTTTCTTATCAATTTGAACCCTCAATATTTTACATATCATATTATGTATATCATTCCAATATTTTTTAGCCTTAGGACATGACCACCACATATGAAATAGGGTTCCAACATTCTCCTGACACTTCCAACACTGATCTGTTCCCGTATTATATATCTTCTTTAATTTTTCTGGTGTCATGAACCATCTATGAAAAAGCTTATAATAGTTCTTTTTTAGGTTCTGAGCTGCAGTAAATTTTTGTGTCCGTTGCCAGCTCTGTTCCCAGTGCTCTAATTGAATTGGATGTCCGAGATTTTGAGCCCACAATATCATTGCTGATTTGACTGTCTCATCTTCTCTTTCTTGATTTAAAATCTCCTGGTATACATGTGCTAGTAAATGAGGCGGGTTTTCCCACAGTAACTTCAACATTCTTCCTTGCTCTTTTTGTTCTATTCCATAAGTTTTCACATCCATCTGGAATCTCTCAGTTAACTGTCTGTAAGGGAACCAGTTTAACTTTGTTCCTTCTGATTCCAATTTTTCTCTTGATTTCATCTTAAAAAGATTCAGATTTGTCATTTCTAATATGTCCTCATAACACAGCCACTTATCTGAATCAGACCATCTTCCAAAGAAGGCTTCTTGAGGGGAGACCCATGTAGGTAGTTGCCTGATGTTCTTATTCTTGTAGTCAGTCCATATTTTAAGTAGTGATTTTCTTACAAAATGATGAACAAAGTCTTTGTCAACCGCAGCTTTCCCATAGAACATATAGGTATGCCAAACCATCCTTAAATCAGCTCCCTCTAATGTCAGCATTCTCGTATTTTGAAGATTCATCCAGTCTTTTATCCATGTAAATGCCGCTGCCTTGAAATATATCTGTAAATCCGGTAGACCCAACCCTTCTCTTCTTATTGAGTCTGTCATGATATTCCATTTTATTCTTGGTTTTTTCCCTTGCCATATAAATTTAGTTAAATCTCTCTTCCATTGTATAAAAGGCTTAGTATTTGTAATAATAGGAAGATTTTGGAAAAGGTAATTCATCTTTGGAAGTATGTTCATTTTTATGACTGCCACTCTTCCCATCAAAGATAGTCGCATTCCAGTCCATTTCTCCAAATCCTTGATTGTCTCTTTCCATTTTTTTCATAATTATTCTGAAATAGTTCATTATTTCTTTTTTGTAATCCAGACACCCAGATATTTTGCTTTTTGACCTTTATTAAAACCTGTTAAATGCTCAAGTTCCTTCTCTTCTTTCTCCCTCATGTTTTTGTTATAAGCACTGTTTTGTCCTTGTTTATCTTGAATCCAGAAAATTCTCCATATTCTTGAACAATATCCATCAACCTTTGAATACTGCTAAGAGGATCATCCAGAAACAAAACCAAATCATCTGCAAATGCTTTAAGTTTGTACTGATATTTCTTTATCTGAAGTCCTCTTATTGATTTATCTTTCCTTATGGCATTATTAAGTATTTCCAATGTCATAGTAAGTAACAGCGGAGATAGGGGACAACCTTGTCTTGTTCCCCTATGCAATTCAATCTGTTTTGTTCTCTCTCCATTAATAATCAATCATGCCTGTTGTTGACTGTATATTGCTTCAGTCCAAGAGATAAATTTGTCTCCGGCTTGCGCCTGTTTAATGACAGTCTTCAAGAATGACCAATTAATCATATCAAAGGCCTTTTCTGCATCCACAAATATCACTGCCAATTTTCTTTCATTATGTTTCCCATAATACTCAGTTATATTTAGCACTGTCCTAATATTGTCTCACATCATTCTCTTTGGTAAGAAGCCATTCTAGTCATCATGTATATTTTCTTGAAGAACCTTTTTAAGTCTTTCAGCCAGAATTGCAGCAGAGATTTTATAGTCTGTGTTTAGTAATGAAATTGGTCTATAATTCTTGACATCTGTTAAGTCTCTTCCTTCTTTTGGTATTAGAGCCACATTAGCTTCCTTCCAGGTGTCGGGTATTCCCTCCTTTCTTATCTCATTCATTGTATTCTGCAAAGATATCGAAACTTCATGTTCCATTATTTTGTAACATTTTGCAGTAAAGCTGTCTGGTCCAGAAGATTTGTCATTCTTCAAATTCCTAATAGCTTCAACTGTCTCCATCATCGATATGGGTTTGTTCAGAATCAATTTCTGCTCCTCGGTGAATCTCATTTTGTTCATTTTTTTTCAAATATTCTTCCATTTCTTTTTGTTTTTTCGTTGAGGAGATCAAACTCATTAACTTCATGTAATATTTATAAAAAGCCTGTTTTATCTCCTCCTGTTTTGTAGTTTTCCCGTCACCAACTCTAATCTCCGTAATAATATTTCTAACCCTTCTTTTACGAAGTAAACTGGCTAAAAGTTTAGAAGGTTTATTTGCCTGTTCAAAGAAAGTATATCTCACTCTTTGCATCTGTTGTTCTATTTCTTGCAAATTTAGTTGATTTAATTCAGCTTGACAAACCTTCATCTGTTGTCTTATCTTGTTGTCCATCGGTTTTTCCCTCATCTGTTTCTCTAGTTCTTTCATCTTCCCCAGAATCGAATCTTCAATCTGTTTCCTCTCTTTCCTGATTTCCGCGGACCATCTGATAAAGTTTCCTCGCATCACAGCTTTACTTGCATCCCAAATTATTTTCATTGGTAATTCCGATGTCATGTTCTCTGTAAAATAATTATTTAATTCTATTTTTGCTTGTTTAATGTACTTCTCCCTCTTGAATATCTCTTCATTCAATCTCCATGTCCTCTCTCTGTCTATAATCTTAAATTTCATTTGCAATGGATTATGATCTGAACATAAATTTGGAAGAATGTCTATATCCACTGTTTTCAACATCAAATCCTTAGATGTCAAAATCATATCAATCCTAGACATTGATTTATGTCTGTCTGAGAAAAAGTATATCCATCTAATTGTCCATTTTTATATCTCCATGTATCATAAAGATCTAAATCATCCATCATTTGGAAAAAACTCTTAGGCAGTTTACCATTGTTTCAGGGGACTAACTTCTGTACTGTTCTGTTCACTTTTGGATTAATAACTCCATTAAAGTCCCCCAGAACGATAACTTTTGTGTTTCCTGTTTCTTGTACATATTTCTGTATCTCATTGTGTATTTTGGGGAAGAATTCTCCTTTAGCTCCATTAGGTGCATATACTCCAACTATTAATATCTTGTCCTGTTTCATATTTACTTCTATCGCCAAATATCGCCCGTTATTATCCTGAAATTTTTGTTGTGCACCATATCTTGAATTGAAGTATATCAATACCCCCTTTTCTTCTGATCAATCATAGCTGCAAAGCAGCTACCCAGTTTCAGATTTCTGACATATTTCAAATCTTGAGTCCTTATTCGAACCTCTTGTAAACAAATTATATCCAATTTTTGTTTTTCCAAATGATGAAATATCTGTCTTCTTTTATATTCAGAGTTAAATCCTTTAATGTTCCAAGAGTATATTTTTAGCCCCATTTTATCAGTTTTATATTAAAATTATTTATCCTAATTTTCCAATTAATCCTGTATATTTTCTGCCGCCAACTCTCCTTCCTCTCCCAATTCTTGTTCTTGTACTGTTTCTTCTTCCACCTCTTCTTCTTGTATCTGTTCTTTTTCCTCTTTTTCTTTTTCTTCTTCCAACAATTCCTGTTCTTCATCTTTCTCTCCAGCTGTAGATCTTTGTAAATCTCTCTTCAACCTTTCCATCATTTCTTTGGCTTTAAAAACTGAGTTAATCCTATATCTCTGCTGTTTATACATAAAAAAAATACCTTCAGTCTTTTCCCATCTGTAATTGATCTGTAACTTCATCAAAAGATTGGCCAGAGGTTTATAATCTTGTCTCTTCTTGAGTATTTGATATGGTATGTCTTTAAAAATTCTTACATCTTTATCTTCAATCTTAAATGTTCCTTCATAGCTCCTCTGTAATATTTTGTCTCTGATAACTGTCTGAGTGAAGGTTATTATAATATCTTTTGGTAATTTTCTTTCTCTCGCTATTCTAGAGGATACTCTGAACATTCTGTCAATACAGGCTTCCATCCTATCTTCATCAATGTCTAGATATTCTGCCAAAGCCGGAACCATTTTTTCATATAAATTTTCACCGCTAGATTCAGGAATGGCTCTAAATCTGAGACATCTTTCTCGATATTGTAACTCTTGCAATGTCATCTGGAATTCCTCTTCTTGTTGCTTCCCCTTTACCTCAATCATTTCTGTCTGTACTTGTGTAAGTTGTTCCTTTATTTCTTTGGTCTCAGTCTTTATCTTTGTAACATCCTTAGTTAAGGTTTCAAATTTCTTCCCTAGTTTATCAATTTCATGCTTCATATCTGTTCTCATCTCTTTTCTTGTCTCCTTTAAATCCTGTCTGATGTCTTTCTCTGTCTGTCTTATGTCCTCTCTAATGTTCTTAAGTTCCTCAACATTTCTCTGTGTTCTAATCATATTGTAATGTTCATACAGCTTTTTACATTTGTAAAGTACAGCTCAAACATGAATTAGTTATTCTTTGTTTTGATCAATTTATTTTTCTCTTGAAATCTATTCTTCAGACTCTTGACTATTAATATCCCTCCCTACTACCTGGTATGTCTTCTCATTAATTCTAAGTCTTATTCCTACTGTGATTTAAACAGAAAAAAAATGGTTCTATACAGTGCTTCTAATATTCTGGCCTCTTCCCGCCACCCTTAGACTACATATAATTTTGGTAGTAGTTGCTTTGAAACCCAAAAAGAAGGACAGTGGAAAGAGCCGTACAGTACTTTGTTTATCAGTGGCAGGTGTATTTGCAAGAGAGACACTGATTTGGTGGTCTCCTTCTGCAAGAAAGGATCCTTCAGAAAGAGCAAGCTTGCTTTCAGACACCTAATTGCTCATCCAAGTTAGCTTATTGATCTTTCATCTAATTAAGTCTCTTTTGATTCTCTTTAGCACGTCATGTTTTGTAGACAGAGCACATCGTAACATAAAATGCTTGGTAAATTAATGAATAGCTGTCACATGAAAATTCAAAGTATGCTGCTCTTAAGATTCCAGCCTACCATCCCCAAGGAGGTAAAATTACCATTCGCTTCAAAACAATTGATGTTAATATAAAAATATCAAATCCCCAAAGAGATTTAAATGCTCTCCCCACCCCCAAACATGTTTTATCTATTCTGCTTTGGTCAGATGCCATCTGGAATACTGTGTCCAGTTCTGGGCACTGCAGTTCAAAGAGAATATTGACAAGCTGGAATGTGTCCAGAGGAGGATGACTTGAAATGGTGAAAGGTTTGGAAACTAAGCTCTATGAGAAGCATAGGATTCTATCATCTTATGGAAGGTGGAGCAAGCTTGTTTTCTGCTGCTCCAGAGTCTAGGACACAGAGCAATGGCTTCAAACTTCAGGAAAAGAATTCCACCTAAACATTAGAAAGAACTTTCTGATGGTAAGAGCAGTTTGACAGTGGAATACACTGCCTCAGAGTGTGAGGCAGGCTCTTCTTCTTTGAAGGCTTTTAAACAGAGGCTGGATGGTCATCTGTCGGGAGTGCTTTGATTCTATATTCTCTCATGGCAAGGGGTGGTCTCTTCCAGATCTATGATTCTATCATTCAGGTTCCACCTTCCGTTGCTGGAAGGGCTCTATCCTGCACCTCTTTCGTCTGCACAGCTTATTCCATTCAGCAGGATGACATTTTCAGGGAGCTGGAGGAGCTGCTGTGGAGAAGATGAGCCAGATAGTACCAGCCCACACTAAAGCCTAAATCAGATTCACTGCTCCACTGACATGGGAACCACCATTTGCAACTGTTTCTTAAATGTCCCTTATCCTCTGGTTCTTGGGTCTGTTTCACACTACACAATTATAGCACTTTAATATCACTTTAACTGCCATGGCTCCATGGAATCCTAGGATCTTGTACTTTTGTGAGTGTTTAGAATTTGCTGCCGGAGAACATTAGTGCCTCATCAAACTAGAAAGTCCAGGTTTCTTTAGGATACAGTTGTGGCAGTTAAACTGCTATCAAACTGCTATCGGTCTCTTCTAGATTGGTCTAAAGCAGTGTGAGTTTTGGCAATATAGCTCTTTGAGTTTTGCAGTTTGTTGTCACATCTGCTATTTGTTCCATCCCTTTGGGGCTGTTTGGAATGACTTTTTGGATCTGCACTATGGCTATTTCAAAGTTTTTTTTCTTCTTTTTATAAGGAGGACATAGTTTAGACAGCCAGTAGTTTTAGCATTGGATTACAACCCTGGAGATCAGGATTCAATTCCCTGATCAGCCATGGAAACCCACTGGGTGACTTTGAGAGCATCACACAGTCTCATCCTCAGGGGGGGAAAAAAAAAAAAAACTTGTGATAGGTTTGCCTTAAGGTTGCCATAAGTTGGAAGGCACTCAAGACCAGGATGTAGTTTGCTGAGACAGTCCTATAGTGTCAATTCCTCCTCTCTGAATTTTTGTTCACACCCTCTCAGGTGCATTTGGTGGGAACAAGGGAGAGGGCCTTCTCAGTGGCTACTCCCAAACTCTGGAACTCCCTCTCTAGAGAGGTCAGGATGGGTCTTTTCCTGCTGTCCTTTTGAAGACAGGTGAAGACATTTTTGTGCCAGCAGGCTTTTTAAAATTGATTGGATGTGGTCTTGTGATACTGTGCACTTTTTAAGGTGGTATAGTTTTAATATTTTTAATAGATAATTGTTTTAACTTTATAAATTGTTTAATTCTTCTTCAAGTTTATACTTTCATGGATGTTTTAATTTTTTCTGTTTTAGTCTTGTTAGCTGCTTTGAGTCCCACTTGTGGAAAAAGGTGGAGAATGAATGAATAAATAAATGAATGAATGAATGATGATGATGATGATGATGATGATAATTTATTCCCCCTCCCCCTTAGAATTATAGTGCAGAGTGAAAAAGTAACAAAGTCTGAAAACAGGCAAACTAGTACTTACTGAGTATAGGGATATAATGGTTGCTACCTTTAACAAGAAGCCTATTGGATCTAAAATATTATGCTCTGTTCATAGTAAACTTGGCGTGAAAAGACTGTTCTTAGTGTGTAGTGCCAAATAAAACATAATTATTTAATGCAGTGAGCTACTTCAGCTGTGCCATTTTAAACAAAAGGTTCATTAAAATTGTTGACTCATAGCTCCAGTTAAGATGCTTAGATTAAATTCACAGATGAAAAACCCATTCTTTCTTCAAAAGTATCATTGCATTGCAGAGCGCACAGTGATATTCCTGTATGTTCATTGTTTTCCTTTATGCATGAATGGCAGTTTTTCCAGTTCTACATCCATTTTCCTTCGAACAGCAAAAGGAGCATCTGGCATGATAACAATGTTGGCATAAAATGCATATATTTTTTTTCAGTATTTCACGGCACAGTGATTTCTTGGTTAAAACACACACACGCATACACCAGTGTTCAAAACACTCTGGCTCAGAACACTTCCAGCTGTCTATACAACAAGGAGCAGAACTAGTATTAGCTAGAAACAGAAAACTGATTTCCCTGCAGGTGGTCTGTTTCATCTGTTTCATTTCTGCTGGATTGGCCGTAAGAGAGGGAGCAAACCTGTTGCTCGGAAATTGAACTTGGGTTTTATTTCCCTCTCTTTGTTTGTCTGATTCATTTGTGGCTATAACTGAATCAAAGCCCTTGCAATTAGCAAAAACATAGGCTTCTAGTATCAGCAGGCAGGTGAAAAGGGCCACATAGCAGCTATGAAGTAAAAAGCCTACTGTCGTTAATATTAGAGAAAATGTTACAAAGTGCTTCCACACCAGCAATTTTCACAATTATTGCAGGAATTACTGTGTTTTCCCTCTCAACTCCCTTTTCAAGTACTGGTTTAGCGCGTTTTTAAGAACGTTTGCCGTAATCACAGCACAGTCTTTTCATGGATGAATAATCCATATTGCTGCTGCCTCGGGCACAGTAGGGCAGAAACAGCAATCATGTTTTAGACTCTGTGATTTATAGACTAGATGAGTAGGGGTGGGACTCTCTTCCTGATGGCAGACATCCTACATTTAACCATAGTGATTGCCTGTCAAAGAAATTCTGCTGATTTAGTCCAGTGAGGCTACTTCAGCATTCATGTTTAGAGAACAACAGTAGGTAACTTTCTCAGTGACTATATAGTCCACCATCCACATTCTTGGGTTTGATCTTTGCAAATGTTATTATTCACAAGGCGCACATGTACCCCTTCGCCCCTTCTCCCCCTCCCAGTCCCTTGCTTTTTGCCTGAGTGCGTGGAAGGAAGGCACGTGCACTGGGCAAAAGCCAAAAGAATAAGATGGGGGAACCCTGGAAGGGAATGGGAATGGGAGCACTCACTTGAGTAGGGGAGGGAGTTATTTGTAAACTTTTCACTTTCACGAGGGTTCTGAATCCCAAACTCTCATGAAAATGGAGGGACCACTATATATAATCTTGCCTTAATCTTCTCCTTCTCCTTCTTCTCCTCCTCCGCCATCTCCGCACTAGACTGTTATAGCGCTATGATTCCACTTTCAACATCCTACGGAATCCTGGGGTTTGCAGTTTCGGGAGGGGCCGACCAGCCCCTCCCGAAACTGCAAACCCCAGGATTCCGTAGGATGTTGAAAGTGGAATCATAGCGCTATAACAGTCTAGTGCGGAAATGGCTCTCGTGTGGTCAAATGAGCATATTTATCTCAGGCTCAGCAACCTGTCAGTTTTTACTGAGCTCTTCCAAATTTGCTGTCAGGGTTTGACAAAAGTCTTGTCTATGTCTCCAATGCATTGTTTTGTTTTTTAAACCCATTGCTTATTCCAGCACTGGCACACACTCATAGAACTTTTGGAGGGCTCCAAAAACTGCATTCCCAGTGTTCATGTGGAAAGGACAATGTTCAGTTGCCACTAACCAGGCCTAGCACAAGCAGAGGGTTTTCTCCTCGAACCATCTGTAAACTAGGTCTGGCTACCGGTCTGTTTCAGAACACCTGTTCAAAGTTCAGATTATAGCCTATAAAGCCCTGTGTGGTTTGCATCCAAAGCCCTTTTCACACTGCATAATTATAGCACTATGCTTCCAGTGGAACTGCCATGGTTACATCCAATAGAATCCTTGGAATTGTAGTTTAGGGAGAGGTATTTTGAATTTTCAGCCAAAGAACTCTAGTGTGTCAACAAATTACAAACTTCAAGATCCCATAGGATCCAGCCAGGAAGTGGGATCATAATGCTATAATTGTGTGGTATGAAAGAACCCCAGGTTGTCAAAAGATGAGGTTTGCTCATATCAGTCAGGTTTTGAAAACTTCAGGGAGATTTTTTTGTCTCTCCCACTGTCTCACAGGGGTGTACCTCTTTGTGTTTTCATCCTGACAAGAAAAAAATGAATAATTCATCCCTGCTGGGTGAAGACCTGAAGATTTCTGCACAGTTCCTGATTCCTGTTTGTGATCCAGGTGACATGGACATTTTTTCCCATGAAGACGTATTTCTTTTTGAGTGCAGAAAGCATGCTTTCTGTGCAGAAGTGCACATGGCTTTGCTGTGCAAAAATAACATAGCTGTGCAGAAATGCATGTGGGTTTTTTTTTTCTGTGCAGAAGTCACGTTCCCTATGCACAAATGCACAGAAATAAGTTTGTCTGTGTCTTTGCTGAAATGTAAAGCAGGAAACACAGAAACATCTGCTGAAATTCAGAGAAGGACTTTGAAGACACCTACAGGTGTTCTAGCTTCATTCTATTTACAACAGACACCTACAACAAGTTGTTCATCTTGCTTTATGTCTGCTAGGGCTTTAAGGGGAAATGCATAATGTAACTAGTCAGTGCATGACACAGTTAGCCAAGACTTTGTGTTGCTAGAAGAAAAGAACACAATGATGTGCCCTATTCTAAGCAGAGAATGAAACTATGCCAGTGTGGTCTGTGGTCTGAGCAGAGAAGCACCTCACTTTGAAGTGATGAAGTGAGGCGCTCCTTGCTTGAACTATGCACCATCAGTAACAATTACAAGAGCTTGAAAAACATTACTTTTGAACCACGACTCCTCAAATTACTCATATACTGACTGGGGCATTCTGGGAATTGTTTTTTTTTTTTTTAAAAAAAAACCACAACTTTTCTAAGGTCTGAATCTTACATCAATATTTGCTGATGGGACAGCATCTTGAAGGGCATCTCAGAATAGCAAACTAGTTTTGAGGGAGCATAGTAGTGCAATTTAGGAAGATTGGAGGTATTGGGGGCTGCTGCCAACCCCATTCCATCCCCCTCTCTGCTACTTTAAATGGCCATCTCACATATCCTCTAGCCATAGATCAGGTGGAATGGCCCCACCTACTCTTTAGTATGCAACAGTTCTCTATTTTTAGAAGCACTGGATGTCCCCTCTTAGCCACATGTTGTTTTCGACAAAGCAATGTTCTATTCACGTTAACTGCACAGTTGTACACATACTGACTCAAAAGTAAGCTCCAATGAATCTAAAAAAAATGTTTTTCATGCCAATCATCTTTTTCAACCACACACACACACACACACACACACACATTTCATTCCATTTAATTTCTGGAACTAAAGGTATTGTGCATTTTCCCTGCCTCCATTTTAATCCTAAGAAAAACCACGTAAAGTTGGTTTAGGCTGAGAGGTTGGTTGGCTCAAAGTGACCACATGAAGGTTAGGGAAAAATAGGGATTAGACTTATCTGTAAACATGGACTGAGGTGGAATGTGTGAACATAGAGTTCATGCAGTGACTATGGAATGGAGAAAAAGCTATGATTTTGAGCAGGGTCTCTTAAAGGCATGTTGATTTCACAATAACATATGATGTAATACTATTATTTATTCTTAATCTTGTGCAACTGCATGTGCACACATTTAAACACACACACACATAGAATATTGCATGGATTGATTTGAGCCCCCTGCACTCCATCTTTACAAAGATATGAATTCCAAGGATGCTCTCATTAAAATAGGAATTTTGGGTGTTCTTCATAATTAATAACTTTTGATCTCTTTCTGTCTGGTGCCATCCTTTTGTCCTCACTTGGATATTGTTCAGTCACCTGTGTCCTGATTTTTGTCTGTGAAATGTTGGAAGGCATGACCTCTTTCTGTCTCACGTTAGCTTTGACCCTGAGTAATACCATCCACTTAGGAATATTCCAGCAGGTAGAACCTGAGCTGGGTTGAGCTGTTTTTTCCTTTTTTGGTCCCACTTCTTGAGCCCAGGTATTTTAAAGGCATAAGAGGAGATGAAAACCATCATGAAAGTTCTGCTATTCTGTTGATATACTAAACTTCCTGAGGTTTGCTAGCAGCCAGCTGAGAATCTACTGCAAATCAAGCCATCGTTCACCCTCCTCCCCATGACTGTACTATTCGTTGCCAGTGACACAAACCTGCTGTTTATAGACGTCACACGAGCAATATTCTGACGTTTTTAAACTATAGCATTCTCTTTCTAAGACAGGTGACAGTTCCTGCTGGGCATTTCTCATGTTCTTCAAAGTTTCTCTTTCTTGTCCCATCTTCATCAGCTGGAAGAATGTTTCTTTCTGCTTAGGATATTCAATGCCTCATGAGGATCCCTCAAGATACATGTCAAAGGCTGTCAGTGTTCTCCTCCTCCTCTTCCCCCAGGGCTCTGAGAAGCTTGTGAAATGGAAATGGCTGCTGCAATGAAGGTTTTCAGATAGATCCAGCTAGGTGGAATTCAAAGAGTGTTTTCCCATTAGGCTTGGTTGCAAACAGGAAGGAAGTTGAATGGCTTTGGTAGAATCTGCTTGTTGAGACAGTGGTAAACACACGTGTGACTTTCTGGGACTTTACTGGTAAGGGAAGCCTGAGGGAAAAATAGGTAACTTCAGAAGAGCAATTCCACATTCTACAGATGCAGAAGAAATGTGATCTTTGTAAATGTCTAAAATGTCTAAAAACATATGGTATGAGCAGATAGGTAGATAGTAACAAAACCTCAGACTTCTGTGCAGAAAAGAACAATTCCTGTGCAGAACATCCTGTTTTTTGTGCAAAAGCCCACATGCAATTTTTTTTGTGTGTTTTGCATCAAATAAGCCCTAATCTATGTGTAGTCCTTGCAGATCCTGTGCAGTTTTTGATGAGCTTCTCACAGTGTGGAGGAACATGGTAAACTACTCATATACTGTATATGAAGATTTACATCCCTAGGAAAAAGTCAGTAGGTATTTAGAGAGTAGATTACAGTGAGGGGAATATTTCTGCTCCGGTTGATGTATCCTTTATTATCCACAGCTGTGAATATTAATTAGGATCATGCAACAGTTGTATAACTGAACTGGCCAGCCCACCTTAATTCAGCTTCAGTTTTTACAAAGGCAAGTGAAAGTAGTCTTCCTCTGTCTCTGGACCTCAGAGCTACAGGAGTGTGTCTCACTTTGAACCATCTTGTCAGGACCTGTGAGTGATCTGACATGTAGTCTATTTAATTTTGAACAATGTTGCTAAATTTTATTTTGTATTTCCCAGCTGCAGTAAAGCTATCTATATTATACAGGGTGAACTTTTGGGAAGTCTGTTAGTCTATAATGTCACCTGCAAAGTTAAGGGTTTTTTTAAAAATATTTTTATTAAAGTTTTTGAAAAAACCCTCCCCGCTTCCAACGATCTTTTTTCCAGTTGAGTCTGTGTTTACATTCCATACATGCAATGTTTCTGTTTGACAGATATCTTACACTATTACTATTATCATTGTTACATTACTACTTATGCTTTATCTATTACATCATTTGTTTACATTATCCACCTTTTCATCAATCTTTCTTTATTCCTTCCTTTTCTTATACTTTTATCCAATTCATCACTTCTTGCCATTCTCTTTCAAAGTTCTGGATTGGCTTGTTTTTAAGTGAAAAAGTTAAATTTTCTATCTCTACCATATCCAGGACTTTTAATTTCCATTCTTTTATATCAATATAATTTCTTTGTTTCCAGTATTGAGCATATGTCAATCTTGCAGCAGTTATTAAATACAACAATGTCTTCTGATGGGATCTTATTTCTCTTTGTTGCCCTAACATATTTAACAAATAAAATTCTGGCTTCATTTCAAAATTTAAACCATACATTCTTTGAATTTCATCATGTATTTCTTTCCAAAACTTTTTTGCTACCTGACAGGTCCACCACATATGAAAAAAAGACCCCTCCTTTCCATCACATTTCCAACATTTTCCATTCCCATTTTTTGTTATTTTTTTCAATCTTTCAGGTGTCATTACCATCTATGTAACATTTTATAAGCGTTTTCCCTTAGATTTAAACTTGGTGTAAATTTTATATCTGTTTTCCATGCCCTCACCCATGTATCCAGCTCAATTGAGTGTCCAATATTTTGAGCCCATCTGACCATATTATCTTTAACCATCTCTGGTTCCATTTCTCTTTGCAACAATATTTTACAGAATCTAGAAATTCTCTTTTTCTGGTCCCCTTTCATCAATACATCTAGTTCATTTTCATTTTTTTCAAAACCATATAATTTTTGATCCATCTTAAATCTCTCTTTTAATTGTCTCCATGGGAACCAGTTAAATTCGTGTCCTAACTCTTTTAACTCCTCTTCTGTACGCATTCTCAGCTTATCTCCATCCCATTTCAAAAACTCTTGATACGTCAATAAATTCCCTTGTTTTGTTGAAGCAATTTTAAAAGCTTCTTGGGGTGAGGTCCACAACGGAAGTCTTCTGTAAAATTTATGCTTTATTTGTAACCACACTTTCAGTAAAGTCTTATGGATACAATGATTATTGAAATCATATTTTACAATTGCTTTATCATAACATAAGTATCCATGCCAGCCAAATCTTTTGTTTATTCCTTCAACTTCTTTTATTGTTGTATTCTCCACTTGAATCCAATCTTTTACTGTTTCCATACAGCATGCTTGGTAATAGATTTTCAACGATGGCACATCAAAGCCTCCTCTCTCCTTTGCATCTTGTAATATTTTAAATCTAATTTTTGGTTTCTTTCCTTGCCAAATAAATTTCTGTAACTCTTTTTCCCATTCTTTGAAAATCTTTTCTCTTCCTATTATTGGTAAATTTTGGAAGAGAAACATTGGCTTAGGTAGTAAGGACATTTTGAAAGCATTTATTCTTCCTAGGAGAGACAAGTTCACATGTATCCATTTTTCCATTTTACTTTGGATCTCCTTCCATGTCTTCAAATAATTATTGTCAAATAGCTCTTGATTTTTATTTGTTATTATTATACCTATTTTTTTTTTGCAATTTGATATCCGGATCTCTTTTCCAAATCTGCTTGTTCTTTTTTTGTTATGTTTAAAGTGATCATCTTTGTCTTTTCTCTGTTTATCTTATATCCTGCTATTTGTCCATATTTTTGCAAAATTTCCATCAACCTCTGTATAGATTCTTGTGGTACTTCAAGAAATATAATTACATCATCTGCAAAAGCTTTGTATTTTATTGCTTTCTTCTTTATTTTTAAACGTTTTATCTGTGGATCTTCATTTATTACTATCAATAGCATCTCTAATACTACTATGAATAATAATGGTGATAGTGGGCACCCTTGCTGTACCCCTTTCTTTATTTCAAAACTTTGCGTTTTATCTCCATTTATTATTAACTTCGCTGATTGATCCCAATATAGCATCTCCATCCATTTACAGTATGTTTCTCCCAGGCCGTAAGGGTTTTTTTTTTTTAAAGAAAGTCCTATCTCATAATCCTACTAATTTCCATTTAATCTGAAGTGCTTAGTTACTACCTATAACCTATTATGACATATTCTTTCCAGAGCCAAGAAAAATGCTTCCCAAATCCTCTAGCCAACATAGGCATTGGCCATGCTTCCTGAAGAATTCTGGGAACCATAGTTTTAAAAAGTCACTTTTCTAAACAGTGGTTGTTTCAGGTCCAAACTAGACTGGTTCAGTATGTGACCAGATACATAAACATGTAAAACATATATATATATTTCTAATTTAGTGCAGCTTCTTGGTTCAGCCCCCTCCAAACTGGTTTTGGACCATGGTTCTCATGGGCAGGCTTAATTTTTTTGCCTGTGCACATTCCTCTCAACCTACTATGTGCCCCACTGAGGAAAACATACAAATTCCTATATATTTTCCTTAGCTGGGCAAACAGTACTTCAGAAGGGAGGAAATTGCATGAGAAAACTGAGAGGTTTTCTCATGCCCACCTGCCAGAAATGTGGTGAGAGAAGTGAAATCTATTTTAGCTTCTGCACTGGGTATACAGTATTAATAACATGTATTAGAAGCATATATATATTAGCTTATATGTACAACACATATTCTAGATATATTTACACATATATTTCAGTATATTTTATTTTTTAGCTTCTGTAGCACACTAAGTCTAAGAAAACAGCTTTCTAAAAATTGGCTAAAGAACAGAAGGAGGCCTCTTGGCCTTGAATCTCCAAAGTAGAAAACCAGACTGATAAGACAGTCTGACTGACAATAAGGCTGTCTGTAAGGAGTAAATTGGTTGATAAGGAATACAAGAAAGAAGGTTGGCATTGTTTAGGAAAGGGGTGGTTAGAAACTGTTAGGGGGAGGAGTATTTTGAAAGTGCTAATGAGAACTAAAGATACACGAGGGAAATGCATGATCAGTACGTGATCACTCATACTGTAAATATGGGGAAGGGGAAATGTAACTTCTTAGGCGATCCTGATAGGCTGCAACCTTTGGGGTCCTATCCAATGGGATCCCAGGGGAGGGAGAACCTGCGATGGGGACAGGGGATAAAACATGAGGTACACAATAGTGGGTGTGTCCTTCTCTCTGGGGAGCACCCGCTTCTGCAGAAACGTACTTTTAATAAATATTAATGCTTCAGCCGATCCTGTGCTAAATTGTTTTATGAGTCTTTTCAGCTATATCTCACATGTGGTTCTTAACCACTTCTGATATCCTTGCTAACTTATTCTGAAATATGAGATCCAAACATGGATTTCAAATATCTTAACTCATTCGGCTCCAGTCGACTTGGTTGTTATGTGCCTTTAAGGCCCTTTCTGCAGTAGCCTTTCATCTTGGCATGGGGACAGGAGAGGAGCGGAACCATGACAATACTTCTGCATGACATCATCACGGTCCCACTCCTCTCCTGTCCCTAGATGGTGCGACTGCAGATTAAATCATTGATGAGTTTTTCCTTTCAATGACTCACGATCGCACAACCATCCCACACTTACCTGTCTTGCAGAAGCCCTGAAAGGGCAATGGCGGCGCTTCCTGTCCCAACACAGCCTGGGAAAGTACCTGGCTGTGCTGTGGAAGGAAGTGATATTTCCACCGCACTTCCTTCTGACAAAGCTGCTGCTGGAATGGCCACTGTAGGACCACGCAAGAAGGTAGGGTGCAGAAAGGGCCTAAGTAATTTTTGACTTACAGCAACCCAAAGATGTACCTATCATGAGGTTTACTTGGCATATTTTGTTCTGAGGAGGTTTGCCATAACATTCATCTGTCTTGTCTATAGTCACCCAGTGGGTTCCATGGGCAAGTGGACATTTAAACTCTGGTCTTCTGGAGTCCTCATCAAATGTTCAAATCACTATACCATGCTGGCTCTCCAATTATTTAGCCTGAAATACTATTCATACTTGCCTTGGAATAAACTCCATTCAACACAGTGGGACTTCCTTCTGAGTAAACATCCATAGTATTGCACTGCGTGGTACTGTTCTATTGACCAGGAAATTGATGTGAACATCTTTTATATGTGAACACCTTCCATATTCCAGAAATTGGAACATTTCTTTCAATTCTGTTCTTTAGCAGAATGTTATATATTAGCGTAACGATTTAACAAATATTCTCCCATTACATTCTTTCTTAAAAACCATTCCTCGTATCTTTTATGTAGCAGTATTCATCACTTTAATAGTGCAATTTAAAATAAGGCATTTAGAGATCCAAATGCTCATGTATTTGGAAACTCGTGAAAGCTGTAGGTGTTTTGGAGAACATTCTGAATAATGCATTTTGGTGGTATTTTCTCAAATGAATTAGTGTTTGCTTTAAAATTGGCAGATCTTTTATAATGTGTGCACTACTGAAGAGAAATTGAGACTCTCGGTAGGGGTTGCTGTTTTCTTTGCTGATTCATGGCATTGCTTTCTGGTTGCCGAGATGTCTTGTGTGGAGGTGGGAATTAGCCTCTTGGGCTTCACTTACCAGCATGATTTTAACATATTCTTCAAGTTGATTTACTAAACAACAGATCAATGTCACAATCGAACACTGATCTCAATACAAGCATAACCACCTAATGAGAAATTACAGAAACTTAACAAAGGATATCTTTGTGTGTATGTTAATGAATTAGTATTACCTAAATACTATGGTAGACTGTTTTAAGTACACATCTGGCTGAATTTCTAAACCAGACATAACACTTGTGTGATGGGATATATTGTGGCATGTAGGCATTCAGTCTGTTTGCAAGAACTGCTGTGCAAGATATTGATGTCTTAGTTCACTGCATCCCATGAACACTCTATTGGGCTGACCTACATATATCATTACAAACCTACATTAAAAGTCAGGGATTCTAACGTCCAAATGGGCAGTGAGGGGAGGAGCCTCCAAGGGCTGGAAAGCTAATCTAATCTACCCCAAATCATCCACAAGCAATATGGGACAGAAAGAATCCACAGCAGTATGGTCTTTCTCAGGTTTAAGAATGACAGCTAATTGAATCTGCCTCCCACATTTTGATATCCTGCTCTCACCCAATGCTGTATTAAACACTTGTTTCATATGCAGTTTTAAGAGATCAAAGAAAGTTTTATAATAGTCTCCACAGACCCTCTTTTTAATGACTGGATTTTTCTCCTCTGCTCTTATTCACTGATTTAAATAGAAGGCTGATGCTCTACCAATGGTTTCATAGTTAATTTTTCAAGAAAAGAAAAGGGGAAAAAAGTATATCCAAAGCCCTTCAAATCTGCAGAGATCTTTTATGAACAATGAGTCTATTCTCCTGTTTTACGAGTGTGATAGATCTGTGGTCTACTCATTTTCCACCAAGGCTCTTGCCGCCAATTTAGAACACTTGTTGACAAAATAATAGTATTGTTTCTTAAGATATACCATAGAGTTCTGGATAGTGTCTATTTCAGTATCTTGGAGCTCATTTCTCTTTCCTATTACTTGCAGGTGTATTTTTTTCTTATAATTTTTGAGTTTTCACACTGTACACTGATCCAAGTGTTAAGGTTGAGCAATCTCATGTAGTTTTATTTAATGAATCTTTACATACATACCTGTTGAGTCTTTTAGTTGAGGGAAGGAGCAAACAACTGGGGGGTGGGGCTGGAAACCTACTATCTGATGGTGGGACCCTCCCAGGGCTCCAGAAACTGGCAAAAATGCAAACCAAACAAAAACAAAAAATGACCTAGATTGGCTAGGATAAAGTGGATGTGCCTCTCTTCCTAACAAGGAGGTACAAATTCACTTGGAGGTGAAGGAAAAGGTTGGCCATAAAACCAAGGCCCTTTCTGCACCTTACCTTCTTCTGAAACTGGGGTGCGGGGATCGTGCACCTCCCTTTTCCATAAGATTGGGACTCAAGGCAGCTTATAAATTAAAATGATTGCAATGTAATTAAAAACACACAAAAGGTCAACATTAAAATAGAATTAAACTATAACCATATTAAAACACTTTAAAACATACACTTTAAAAAAAACTAAAAACCCAGTGAAAACATTACAATTTAAAGTAATATAGCATTTTCTTACAGCCTTTTTCTTAAAAGCCATCAAGTCTAAAAGCACTTATCATTTGACTTGGAAGGCCAGCAAGGTATTTATCATTTGACTTGGTATGAGGCAGCTTCCTTCATATTTTCTCCTCCCACTCTCAGAGTGGAGCAAATGTGTGGTCAGATCACTTCCATCATACCTGGGAGTGTCATTGTCTTATTTTTTTTAAGTGTAGATTTTCATCTGGAGGCAATTCTACTTCAGGAAAAACTAAATGTCAATTTCACTTCAACAAAAACTGAAAAAGTTACCAAACATTCTACTTGGAGCCAAGTTTGGTGACCCAGCTCTCATGGTTATGTCCCATCCAATGGGAGAATTACCTGTGGGAATGATGGAGCTTTTCCTCTCCCGTAGCTCAGATCAGGTTCACATAGCAGAAGAAACAACATTGACAATATAGAACACAGTGTACTCCAGGGAGCAAGTGCACCAAATGTAAATACCACAGGATTTGATAAGGCACTAAGAGGACTGTACTCATAGAACAGGCATAGCTATAAAATTCACTCCACAATCTGCTCTTGAAGAAAAAGTGGTCTTCAACAGAATGTACCAGGAAGAATAGATGCTCATTCTCTTTCCAAAGTTGATACTATGAAAGCATGATTTAGGTTTTTTAATTAAAAAAAGAACAAAACGGATGCTTCATCTTTTATAAAATTTAAGCTATATGGTTACGTCAAATAAAATGACGTGGTAATGTGTATATAAGAATTGTTGTTGTGTGCCTTCAAGTTGTTTCTGACTTATGGTGAAACTATCATGGGCTTTTCTGAGGCTGAGAGTGTATAATACGCCCAAGATCACCAGATAGGTTTCCATGTCTGAGAGGGGAATCAAACCCTTGTCTCCAGAGTCAAAGTCCGAGACACAAATCACTATGCCACACTGGCTCTCTATATATAGTAATACAGTACAAAACTTTGAATATCTATGGCCTACATGCAATGGTAGCCCCTGACCTGAGTAGATCCATTGAATCAGTAGAATTTACATAAGTGTTAACTTATAAAGATCCTATGGATTCAATGGGTTTATGTCATTTGAGAGTAACAGGTTTAAGCCTCTGTCTATTGAGCAACTGGGACTGAAATACTTTACCCAAGCAGTTGCTCAGATTTTGAGGCACCAAAAAGGAAAAAGAGGGAGAAAAAAATTATCTTGGACTGAAATTTGATAAAGTCAGGAGCAGAAAGAGGCACCCACACTTAGGCTACATATTTGAAAACAAACTGTCAGTCTATATGGAGAAGCCTCTCCTTGCTCCAATATATTCATCCCAGAAAAACATTGAATTCTTACACCAATTGAGAATTCTTATGCTGGAAAAGTTAAGTGGCATGTATGACATAGTGGTTTAGGGCAGATTATTCATATCATGAGTTTTGAATCAGCTGCAATGGTTTAGAAATGCTCTAAGTTGAATTCAGGGTGCTGATTTTGACTTACAAAAGTCCTAAAAGTCTTGGGGATAGGATAGCTGGGAGCCTTCAGATAGTGGGATAGGAGCTTGCTTGTAATTTGAGATCTTCTCGGGCCATGCAACATGTCTCACAACCAAGGAAGGCTAGGTTGGTGCTGTGATGGGTCAGACATAAGGATGCCAGCCTGGCAACTTGAGTCTTCTATTCTTAGACCTCAGATCTTTTTTATTTTGGAATTGCTCCAGAAAATAGGCTGCTTTTCTTCTTTCATGGCCCCCACGCCCCCCATGTCATTTCCAGATTTGCCTATTCAAGCCTTCTGCAGGGCTGCTGCCACCGTTACTCTTTCTGGTTCCTGCCCTGCTGTCTCTGCTTTAAGCATTGAGTGTCTGTGGAAACAACCTCACTTTGGCTAATGGTAGGGCCAGTTCCGTTTCCTAAAGCTACTGCTGTATATCAGACAACATACAGGTAAGGCAGCGGGGAGAAATAAATGGTTCTGGGACCCCCTTCATCTGCATCTAATTTTGCAGCTTCCAGAGTCTTAATTTTTTTTTTCAGAATCATACTCCAGAAAGGCACAATTCTCCCTTAAAAACAAGACACAGCTACACCAACTTGTTTGGTGGAGGGAAAAAGAAGGTGAGGTGGGGTGTAAGAAACAAGAAGAGGATTTATGGCCACTTCCCTTTTTGGTTTGGGTGCTCCATGTTCTGGTGTGTCCTGGGATGGTCCCTGCACCCCAAGAACATGCCTGGCCCTGGGGTAAAATATCCCTCCCTCCCTCCCTCCCTTTACATTCTCCCTTCTTATCAGACTGGGACTAAAGGCAGCTTATAAAGACAGAAAATTACAATAAAAACACATACGGTTGAAAACATACACAAGTTGAGATTAAAACAGCATAAAACTAAAGCCATTTCTGCACTAGACTGTTGTATCACTATCATTCCACTTTCAACATCCTATGGAATCCTGGACTGGCCCCTCCCGAAACTGTAAACCCCAGGATTCCATAGGATGTTGAAAGTGGAATAATAGCGCTATAACAGTCTAGTGCAGAAATGGCCCAAGAACAGAGTTAAAACCGCTTAAAAGTCTTGCTTTAAAACCAAAAAAAAAAAAAGTGTGTGCCTTCGCGTGTTGAGTTATGGTGACCCTCTGAATGTCATAGGGTTTTCTTAGTCAAGGGATACTCAGAGGTGCTTTTGCAAGTTTCTTCCTTTGAAATATAGTCTACAGCACCTCGTATTTGTTGGCGGTCTCCCATTTGAGTACTAACCAGAGCTGACCTTGCTTAGCTTCCAAGATCAGATGGGACCCAACGCCTTTAGGGTATTTAGGTGGCTGGAAAAGCAATACAGCACCATAAAAAGCCCTTCTCTTGTAAAACAGTTCCCAAAGGCTTGCTGGAACAGAAAGTTCTTTACCTGCTGCCCAAAAACTGAGCAAAGGAGCCATCCTAACCTTTTAAGGTAGGATTTCCAGATTCTTGGAGCAGTCATGTCATTGTATAGCAACAGGAACATCAACATTTTTTTTCAGACCGTTTATTCTCAAGTAAACCACAAACTAGGAGAACCACTTAATGTTTCAGGAATGGACAATCAGTCCCGTAAAAAAATACACTATGAAATATGCTCATGTACTGAGCTGTGATCGATAAAGAAGAAATCAGATATTTCCATTCAGTCTCGTTCCCTGTAGGGTGGCAAAGTGTTCACTGAAGTTAGTGAATTTTACTTCTGCCATTGCCATAAGATTACGTTAACGGAGAATTGAAGTAATTTCCCTGTAATACAGGGAAAGAAAAAGGGGATGATATGTGTGAGACAACCCCCATTTTTTAACAACAGTAATATTAAAACTACCTGCTCATTACTCAGTACTCTTTTCAAAGGGATTTCTCTGTGGGTGGCAGCTTTTTAATGGAAACAACGCAAAATGAAAAAAAGTATATTGCTGTGGGAGGTTTCCCAGCTAAGAAACTGAGACTGGAGCTATAAACGTACCCAGGAGTAAACCCCACTGAATTCCACATGGGTTGCTTTGAGTAGGCCAGGCATGCACTATAAATCTGCCTTTAAATGATAGGCATTTAATTGGCTTAGGAGCACTTACATCTCCTTAGTCATGCCTGTTTATGGTAGCATAGTCTGGTTCTAACACAAAGGATGAGGTCCTCTAGAGATGCCTCCTTTGCAGTGATTTTCACTGGTCCTAAGAGAAATATATACGTTGTGGCATTGCACACTTCTTCAGTTTTTCAGAAACAGGAATGCTGGCATCCTCAGGGCCTTCCCTGCTGATAAATATGCTGAGACAGTCCCTCTTATTTGACTGATATTTAGTGCAAAAACAATAAAGAGTATTTGGCACCTTCAATGCTGACATGTTTTATTTGCCATGCCCTTTGGTGGACTACAGCTTAGTTCGTCAAACAGACTAAACCAGCTGCCTCCCACACCATACCTGGAGGTTACAGAAGACAACCCATGCTCTGGACTAGCCTGTTGTCCCATATACTTCAGCATATTGTTTGTACCATGCTGAGCTACTGGAATGTGGGTCCACAGAATGTGTGTGCAGTAATATTCTCCTAAATAGGGATGGGACGAATCCAGAATTTTCCGAATCTGGATCCAAATCCCTGGAAGGTTCTGGGAATCCATGAATCTCACGAATCTCGAATCTTTCAAATCCTTTTTTCAAAAAGGGTTTAAAAAGCAAGGGAAAGAAGGGTAATCTTGAGCAAGACATACTCTCTCAGCCTTAGCAATTGCCTTGGCAAACGCCCTCTGAAGAAATCTGGCCAGGACAACTGTCATAGTTTTGCCTCAGGATCTCCCCAGACTGAAAATGACATGAAGGCCCTTTCTACACAGGCAGGAAAATGTGGATTAATCCCACATTTTCCTGCCTGTGTAAACAGGGCCACCTACTAGAGTAAAGAGATAATCCAGGTCAAAACTGGATTTCCTTTGCATAACTCCTTATGGCATCCTGGGGTATGTAGTTTGATGATGCACCAGCACACTTTGGCAGAGAAGGCTGTGACACCTTGTAAAACTACAAACCCCAGAATTGTGTGTGAAAGAGCTTTGCAAGGGAGCTATGCCAAGGAATCTTTCAGCTGTCCTTGAATTCTCAAGAAGACTGTAACTTCCAGCCAACAAGGCCTTTGGCGGGCCCTGGAGGCACCAATTTTTAAAAGCAATTTTTCCTTTCTGTTACATGCGGTTTGTCATGTAGCTCATGAGAAACTACGACAGACATTTCACTTCTCATCCTATTCTAGCTATAAGCTTAGAACCAGGCACTGTCTTGTACATGGTCAACATGTGGCAATCACTGGCTGAGATTGTGTGACCTTGCCCTCTGCCCCAGTACTTCTGATAGGCATCAGACCCACTGACCCTAGCATTTATACATGCCATTGATTTTCAGCATGGAAAATAGTGCTGAACTTAAATATGAAATGTTCATTCTGTTTTTATTGAAGCATTTGAAATTTTATCATTAACTATGACAAGGTTAATAGGCACTAAATGAGAATCAACAATCAAATCAACAAAACATTATTTCTTCATTATTTCTTCATTATTACAATCTATTCTTCATTGTTTTGATCTTTTCTTCATTCTTGTTTCTTTTTCTGACTTCAACAAAATTTCCACTGTTGTCTTCGCATATTTGTTTTGTAGTACATAATTATATATATTACACAATTTTTTTCATACATGTATATACATGATTTTTACATACATTTACTTTTGAATAAAAACTAAATAACAAAAAAAATTGGGGTTAGTTACTAACCCCATTGCTTGGTGTAACGATCCTTTACCTTTTACTTATACTTCCTTCTCATGTTTCTATCAACAAAAATCTCTGTTTCACAGTATCATTCCTCCTACTATATCTATATCTATCTATATCTATATCTATATATATTAGTCCCCGTTATATCACATTATTACCTTTTACGTTCTGCAATCTCTTTATCATTGATTTTAGAGATTCTTTCCCATTCATGTTTTTGTGTATAGGCATACATATAAACATATGTTCTTATAGCTATACAAACACATACCTCTGCCAGAATATCTTAACATTTACACTTGTATTAGCTCTATCCTATGCCTTATTTTTACCATAGTTCTATTTTAAATTTCAAAATCAAATGTATCGGGTTTGTACTTATTCGATAAATGTTCTACCCCATTTCCTTCGAAGAAACCTTGTTACTGGGTCCCATTCCCTCATTGTTTCCTCAGATTTCTCCTTAACTTTTGCAGTCAATTGATCATTTTCTTTTATTTCTAGTATTTTTAGCATCCACTGTTCTACTGTGGGGATTTCTGTATTTTCCCAGTCTTTTGCTACTATCAGTCTAGCCGCTGTGATAAGGTATAAGACCCTCCAATATTTCTTTGAAATCTTTGAATCTACCATATGAACCATATTAAGCAGGTATATTTCTGGTTTTAGAGGTATTTGGATTTCAAAGATTGCAGAGAGGATTTTATTTAGCTCTTTCCACAAATTATTGATTTTTTGACAGCTCCACCACATATGTATAAATGTATCTGTTTTCTCCTGACATTTCCAGCACTTATTTTGCTTTGTTTTATACATTTTTTCCAACTTGGCGGGTGTTATATACCATTTGTGAAACATTTTTATGTAGTTCTCTTTCAGATTTTGGGATGAAGTAAATTTGTGTATTAATTTCCAAGATGTTTCCCATTGTTCCAATTCAACTGTATGTCCTATTAATACATTAATAATCCTATTAATGATATTAATAATATCATTGTATCTTTTATTACTTCATCCTCTAATTTAATATTTAACAAATAACCATAAAATTTTGCTGTGAGATGGTCTACTTGATCAAATATGATTCTTTCCAATTTGTTCGATGTTCGTCTGAGATTAAATCCTTCTAATTTTAAATCTATTTTGTATCTTTCATATAACTGTCTGTATGGAAACCATTCTAACTTATATCCGATTTGTTATAACTTTTCTCCTGTTCTTAATTAAGGTATTGTTGATTCTCCTACTTCCAATAGATCTTTATATGTTAACCACCCTTTCTGTGTTGTTACCCATCTCCCAAAGAATGCTTCTTGGGGAGATATCCATGTTGGAATTTTATTGTATAACTTTTTTTTTTGTTTGCATCCATATTCTTAATAAAAGTCCCCTTATAAAATGATTTTTGAACTCCTTGTCTACTTTTGCTTTATCGTACCAGAGATAGGAGTGCCAGCCCATCCTGTTGTCAGCTCCCTCCAACGTTAATATTCTAGAACTTTGCACTTTGATCCAATCTGTAATCCAGGTTAAACCTGCAGCATAGTAATATAATTTGAAGTCTGGCAAACTGCATCCACCTCTCTCTTTTAAATCTATAAGATTTTTCCACTTTATCCTCGATTTTTTTCCTTCCCAGATGAATGTCATTAAGTCCTTGTGCCACTATTTGAATGGTGTATCATTTTTTATAATCGGTAGGTTTTGAAATAAGAATATCATTTTAGGAAGCATGTTCATTTTAACAGTCGAGATTCTCCCGAGAAGAGAAGTTGCAATTTATTCCATTTTTCTAAATTTTTTTTATTTCTGCCCATGCTTTTTTATAATTGTTATTGAACAATTCTGTATTTTGTTTCGTTATCCAAATACTTAAATATTTTAGGTTTTTTTTGGATATGAAAATTAGACTTTTTAGCTAGCTGTTCTTCTTTACTTGGGGTCAGGTTTTTTGTTAGAATCCCTGTTTTTTCTGTATTTATTTTAACACCTGCATTCTTTCCAAATTCATTAATAATCTCTAACAGCTTATCAATGCATTCTAACGGTTCTTGCAGAAAGAGTACTAGATCGTCGGCGTATGCTTGAAGCTTATATATTTGATCTTTTATTTTTACTCCTTTTATATCTGGGTCTTTTCTTATCTTATTATTTAATATTTCTAAGATCAGAATGAATAAAAGAGGCGAAATAGGACAGCCCTGTCGGGTTCCCTTTTCGATTTTTACCTCTTTGTTTTTTTCCCCATTCACTATAATTCTGGCAGTTTGTTGTGAGTATATTTCTTGGATCCATCTTGTAAAGTTGTTTCTAAAGCTCATTCTTTCCAGAATTGCTATTAAGAATTTCCATTTAACCTTATCAAAAGCTTTTTCGGCATCTAAAAGGATTATTGCCAAATCTTTCTCGTTGTGTCTCTCAAAATACTCTATTATGTTAATCACTGTTCTTACATTGTTTCTCAGATGTCTTTTTGGCAAGAACCCATTCTGATCTTCATGTATGATGGACTGCAACACTTTTTTCAATCTCTCTGCTAGTATATTCGTAAAAATTTTATAATCTGTGTTTAATAGTGAGATTGGCCTATAGTTGTTAGGTGATGCTAAATCTTTCCTTTCTTTTGGTATTAAAGTGATGTTCGCTTCTGTCCAAGTTTTTGGAATGCCTTCTGTTGTTATTTGATAAAACACATTATATAAAGGTTGCAACAGCTCTTGCTCAAATGTTTTATAATTCTTTGCCATATAGCCATCTGGCCCCGGTGCTTTTGATATTTTTAAATTTTTTATAGCAGTGGAAATCTCTTCTGTCTTAATTGGTTCATTTAGTATTAGCTTATGTTCTTCTGTTATTTTTAATATTTCTTGGTTGTCCAAATAGGATTGTCTTTGGTGGTCCTCATCTTTGTACCTAGTATCTTCTTTGTATAAATCTGTGAAGTACTTATAAAATATTTCTTTAATTGAATCTGGATTTGTGTAAATTTTGCCAGCTACCTTCAATTGAGTAATTTGCTTCTTCTCTTTAATTTTTCTCAATCTATAAGCGAGCCATTTTCCTGGCTTATTGGAATTTTCAAAGTAATTTAACATACAGTTCTTTATCTTCTTTTCTATCTCTTGTGTGTGTGTGTGTTTTAACTGTTCTTAGAGCAGTTTAATTTCATCTTTTAATTTTTTATTTGTAGGATCATTTTCTAAATCTTTTTCTTTCTGAGTAAGTTCATTATAAATTTTCGTGATTCTTTCTGTTTTTTGCTTCTTGTTTATATGCCCCATTTTAATAAGATGCCCCCTCAAAACGGCTTTGCTAGCGTCCCAAATAATTTTTGGAGTTAGTTCTTCACTGTCGTTCTCTTTAAAGTACCTTTTCAGGGTCACCTTTAATTCTTCTATGTATTGTGTATTTGTTAACAATGAATCATTAAGTTTCCATGCAAATTCTTTATATCTTGTTTTCAACCTTAATTTAATTAGGTTGTGGTCTGAGTATGTTTTTGGTTGAACCTCCATATCTTGTATTTCTGCATGTAAACTCTTTGACAGAAGAAATAAGTCAATTCGTGACATTGATTGATGTCTATCCGAATAAAATGTGTAGCCTCTTTCATCAGGATATTTGAATTTCCAAACGTCTATTAGGGAGAGGTTATCCATTATTTCGAAAAAGCTCCTTGGAAGTTTCCCTTGGTTTTTATCTGTTTCACTGATCTTCTGCCTTCCAAGGGATCGATTACAGCGTTCATATCTCCCATGATGTTTTCTTGACATCTCTCATTCAGGTACTTATGTATTTTTTGCTGTATTTCTCTAAAAAAAAAATTTCCTTATTTTCTTGCAGTGTATAAACACCTACTGTAAGTAATTTGTAATTTGGTAAAGTGATTTCCAGTCCAATATAATATCCATTTGGGTCCACAAAGATTTTTTCAACATTATAGGTCAGTTTTATATATATTACTACTCCCTTTTTCTTTTTGTGATATCCTGCTGTGAAACATTTACTCAATTTTGGATTTTTTAGGTATTTGCTATCTTTTTTTCGAATTCTCGTTTCTTGTAAAGTTATTATGTCTGCTTTGGATTTCTCTACATGGTTTAATATTTGTCGACACTTATGTTCTGAGTTTAGTCCTTTTACGTTCCAGGATATTATTTTTAGAAACATTTTGTTTCGGGGTATTTATTAATTTATTTATTGATATGTGTTTTTTAATTATTATTATTATTTTTCTTTCTCCCTCTGTTGATTTTTTTTACTTATATAATCTACTTTTACAGTTCTTTTTTGTATTCTTACTTCTGTTTTATTTGAATTTCTTCAGTTGCAGTTTCTTCTATATCTTCCTCCTCCTCCTCTTCTTCTTCCCCTTGACCTTCTTCTTCTTCTTCTTTCAATTCCTTGCTTATTTCTTCCTCTTCCTGCCTTTCCTCTTCTTCTTCGTTCTCTTTTCCTTGTTCTTTCCTTATAGATGTTTCTTTCTGATTTTCTTGTTGCTTAATCCTCGTAGCTTCTGTTTTCCGTGTATATATCTCTGTTCATTGTCTTCTGATTGTTTTTGCTTTTTCCCTTCGTTTTGTTGTTCATTTGTTTCTGATTCTTTTTTTATGTTTTCATAAAATTGTCGCACTTTTTGTATAGCATTTATTTTAACTCTTCTTTGTTTATATACAAAAGACAGTCCTTCTATTCTGTTCCAGGTATAATTGATATGATTTTTATACAAAAGTTGTGATAAGAATTTATATTCTTGTCTCCTTCTTAAAATTTGGCCTGGAATATCCTTAAAGATTTTTGTTTCCCTATTGTCTATTATCAGTTTTTTCGTATAATTTTGTTGTAGACTTAATTCCTTTGTCTTTATTCTTATGAAGCTGATCACTATATCTCGCAGTAATTTCTTCTCTCTGGCTATCCTTGAATTGATCCGAAATATTTGATCAATGTCTTGGTCTAAAATGTCTGGATCAACTTCCAAATATTGAGCTAATAACGACAGAACTCTCTCGTATAAATTTTCTTCTCTTTCCTCAACTAGACCTCTGAGCTTCAGGCATCTGTCTCTATATCTTAATTCAAGTTGTGTGATAGCTATTGCGTCTCTGTCCTGTGTCCTGATTATCTGTTGTGTCACTGTTTCTGTCTGTTCAACTTTCTTCTGAAGTGTTCCAATATCTGTTTTTATATTCATTATATCACTAGAGATTTTTTCTAATTTTTCACCAAAAGAATTCAATTCTTTTTTAATCTCAGTTCTAATTTCTGTTCTCGCCTCCTTTAATTCCCTTCGTATTTCTGTTTTAAAATTCTTAAATTCCTATAACATTTCAGTTATTCGTACAGAGACGTCTGCTATTGTTACAGCTAAATCAGCCTGAGGCACCTTTCCTTTTGGCATTTGTAATTGTGCTGTATCTGTCAGATTTGTGGCTAGTCCTAAGGAAGGTCTTCTTTCTTTTACAGTTTGTCTCAATGTTAACATAGCCTTTTTTGCTGCCATTCTATTTGATTTCATAATACTTTTCTCTTTTTTCCTTGTTGAATTTTTTTTCCTTCCTCTATCTCTCCTTGTTCTCACAACACACAACACACAACTCAGCTACTAAATGTAAATTTTTCAATTCATATTTAGTTCCCAACTTTCCAATTAATCCTATATATTATCACCTTAATCACCCTCTTTCTCAATCCTTTTTTTTTCTGCCACCGACTTATTTTCTTCTTAGCGTCCTGGGTCTTAGTTTTTTGAATATCAATAAACCATAAGTTCTCCTTTCACTTTACCATGTATAACAAAAAGACCAAAACTGTCAACTTACACCTGCTTACATCAGCTCATCAGAATGTTAAATAAATGTAAATATGACTCATATGTCTAGTATGTAAACAATAAGTAGTATATGGATATTATATGCAGTATGCCAATACCAATGTAACTAATGCAGTAATTCTATGTATTTCCCTCTTTAGGTATTAACAAATATTTTAACCTTCAACTTAAACCTGCTTACGTCAGCCTTCAATAATTACATCTGTTGTAAATATTACTCATATATCTAGTAAATTAGTATTATTTGTAATATACAAAATATACCAAATATATCTAATATATAAATAATATGTGTGTGTGTGTGTGTGTGTGTATAAAAGTTATATATATAGTATTCTTAATTTATGTAGAGTTTATCAAATGTACAGAAATACTGATACACAGTTATCCCTGTATATCCTCTTCTTTATAAATTAATAAGTAATTGATTGAGTGTGACCGAAAGAAAAAGATGGAAATAATATTCTTGTACTAATTAATAAATAATTCCTTATTCCATGTTATTCAGTTTACTGCAGTTTTTACATTAAATTAGGCCAGGTAGCAATTATTCCATTCACTTGCTCAAGCTCAGGATTTAACTCACAGTTTTAATTTTTTTTCTTGGTCGTTCTGTCCTTTGTTCTTCAGATTTATTTTCCTCTTATTTTCTACTCTCCTATTTTCCCTCAGGATTACATTTAGGGTTACCACTTCTTCAGCCCCCCCCCCATTCTTCCTGTCCTCTGTTTCTCTCCCCAGCTTTCTTCCTTTAGACCTCTCACTTTTATTTAAGTTTTGCTGCTTCTTGTGTAGCTTTTGCTGCTTTACAGACTTTTAAACCCACTTCTGTTCATCTCTGCGAGTCTTCTCTATATCGTTGTTCCTTGACAGTTAACTATTCTGAATCCCCTGTGTTGCCTTACGACCCTCCGGGTCTTTCCTGCAGGTTGCTTTACAGTATATGTAATTTACAGCAGGCTGCTTTACAGCATTTGTAGTTTACAGCATATGTACTCCTTCTGAATAATCCGGCTTGCTCTCTCGTCTTTTCTCTTCTCCGTTCTTGTTCACAGAGTTCTGACGGTGAAGTATTGTCTTCAACACCAGCAAGTAGGTTGTCTCAGATTTCGAGTACTGTATATTATTTTCTTTAAAATATTTTCCTGGCGTTGCTGGTGCTGCGTTTAAAGCAGCCGTCAACAAATGGCTGTGGCGGCTCTGCGACCCCACTTTTGCCTCTTCACACCTTCGCCAACTGGCAGAGGGCTGGGCTTGCTATGGGGTCACCTCTGAGCCCCCTCTGGACTTCTTCTTCTGAAGAGGTATCTGGACCAGTTGGGTAGGCTTGAAAAATTCACAAACTCCCCTGGCTACACCATTTCTGACAGGGCTTAGTTGGAGCTCCTCCACTAAGCGTCCAAGCGCGACGCCATCGGAAATGGAAGTCAATTTAAATATATTAGAATACAATCACAGATGTAATTTTTCAAATTGTTAGCATAGGCCATTATTACTCCAAGAGAAAAACTCAGCCACTTGCCATCTACCCTTGTGCATCCTAGTCTCCCAGGTTGTCAAGCATCCTGGTCTCCAACAAACTATTTGATTGGTGGATTCGAAAGATTTGGTTTGCCTATTTTGGAACAGGGATTCGGATTCGCGAATCTTGAATCCTTGCTAAGGATTCAAGGATTCAGTTGGCCCTTCCCTACTCCTAAGTTTGCTCCCCAGGAACTGGTATACTGAGACATACTATTTGCTGTATTGGAGTTACTATAGCCATAGTGGCTAATAACCACAGCATGGCTTTATCCCCATTAACTTGTCTCATCTCTTTCCTAAAGCCTCTCCAAATTGATGGTCATCCCTATATCTCTATATCCTGTGACACTGAATTCCACAATATAATTGTGCATTGTGTGGAGAAGTACTTCCTTTTATATAATTAGCATTATTAAATATCACAATATTATAAATATTATGCTAAATATAGAAATAGAATACTAAAATATTATAAACATGAATATTACGTTGTATTCTTGTCAAAGTTCCAACATTTTGATCATTTCACTCACTCTTTTCTACACTTTTCCTAGCTCATTTTGGAGTGCAGTGATCGGAACTGAACACAGTGTTCCAAGAATGGTTGTACCAGAGATTTATATCACAATGTTACGATATTTGCAGTCACCTTGCCATTTGTCATTTCTTTTGGCAAGTTGTTATTCTCAAGACTTAAAGAAAAAGTTCATTCTCATCCTTAAGAAAGCAGGAGAAGTTTCTGGAGAGGAACACATCCTCCTTTGCTCCCTCCATGACCTTATTTATTCTGCTTTGTTTGTCCTTGAAAGCTAGAGGCAGCTGTTACCAGATGTAGTACGGACAGTCCAGTTATTTCCAGCCTTCCAAAATCTTTCTGATTTGGGAGAAGAGAAGATGCAATAGTAGAGCCAGATCTACCAGTAGGCAAAGCGAAGCAGTTGCCCAGACTGTAGATCTTGGGTGTCATAACGTGGGAAATTGTTGGTCACTTTCTTCATATTGTAAAATAACTTTTTGTATGCAAAAGTTTGTAAAAGAAGCAGAAACTGGAGTGCATCTAAAGGAATCTGCAGAAGGAACTGAAGATATGTCTCAAGATCATGAAAAGACAGTTCTTTTATTGTTTATTGGTAAAACAGCCAAACACCAAAGCCTTTTGATTAATAAAATAACCATCTTTTGAGGATCTTGAAATATTTCTTCATTTTCTTCTGCACCACAGTTCTATGTACCTTGACTAGGGGAAAGGGCATTTGCTGTTTTGCCTCAGACAGCAAAATGTCTTCAGCCAGCCTGAATGAAAAAACAAATGCCATTCTTCCTTGCGTCAACTCAGTGTTGTATAGTACCTTGTTTCTAGAAACCCCCCTGGGCTTTAAATGAACAATTAAGACATGTTCACCTGTGTAGCCTTGATGGTAGACAGTTGGTTTTAGATAGTTGCTATTAAATTTTAAGATGTACAGAAAGAAAAATTTAAATAATTCAATCTTTCACTGCAATACTGATACAAAGATGTGCTTGCTGTAGGTAGTTACGCTAAGGCATAAACTTCTTCTGATAACAGAATTCCCTTATGCTGGTTGATCTCAGAGATATGCAGTGATGTATTTAAGTCTTTTACTCCAAGTCTCAAGTCAAGTCTCAAGTCTTTACCTTCAAGTCTCAAGCCAAACCTCAAGTCCTTGAAGATACTTTCAAGTCAAGTCTCAAGTCTGGAAGCCAACTTTATACCCCAAACCAAAATTCCAGAATTATTAGATAGAGTGAAATAAATTCAGTTTTAACAATTTAAGCAGAGCTGGCTCTCCACATTTGCAGTTTTGCCATCTGCAGCTTTGGAAGTGGGGAATAGGGTCCTGTCTTACTCCCCATTACTGAAGTTTCAAAAGAAGGAAGGATCCTTCTTCCTTAAGCCCGTTGCCTAAAACATTGGCTGTTCCCCTCTGAGAAATGCACCCTGCACTCTAGAGGCAAGTCTTGTCATCTGCTCTTAGGAAATGTTTTAGAAGGCTCCTCTTGTATGCAGCAGGGACAGGCTGCTGAGCAGACCTCAAGCCTACTTCCAGCCCATTGCCTAACCTGTTTGCTGTTCCCCTCTGAGAAATGCACTAACATTTTGGGCTTGAGAGAGATTGTCCTGTGACCCGTAGGCAAAAGGAGACGGAGTTCAAAGTTGTAAGGTTTCTGGATGAATGTGTTATGTTACTGAACCAAGGGCATCAAGTCATTCATAAAAATACACAAGTCTCGAGTCGAATCAAGTTAGTGCATCATTTATGGCCGAGTCGAGTCTGAGTCGAGTCACTGAAGTGTTGAGTCCGAGTCAATCGACTCGAGTTTACATCGCTGGAGATATGACAACAGAAACATCTGTCAGAGGAACTGAGAATCGAGAAGGGTCAAATAAAGGTGGAGAAGGGATAGGGTAAAAAAGGAGTCAACTTGCATCAGATGCAGTTGTCCTCCAGATCAGGGACCCAGCCATAACTCCAGGACAAAGTGTGGCCAGGGAAAAGGCAGTCCCAAATATTTCCCAACATTTTTACACTGAGAGGGGTTTGGATTCAGCACAGCTTCAGGGGGCCTAGTGCAGGCTCTGTTGGTCCTTGGCTATTTTGGCCATTTAAGAGTGCACTCTTAGGTCTGATTTATACTGTTCATGAGCCACACAGATATGCAGCAGCACAACTGCCTGGCTCACATGCTCAGGTGGCAGGCAGATGTACCAATTCATCTGCTACCTGAATTTAAATGTCACTGAGTTTATAGGGAAAGTTTGAGCAGATAAGGGTCCAGTTACCTCATATAATCTAGCTCAGGGCTTTCCAAATGGTGTGCCACGGCACGTTAGTGTGTCGCCTGAAGTGTGTAGGTGTGTCACCTACAATTTCGAAAATGTATGTTAATTCATTCACTATCTTTCAATTTGTGGTGTGTTTGGGGGAAGGTTGGAGATTTGAAGAGCTCTGTGAGAGAGAGAACTGAGAGACTGGGGTGTATGAAAGTGAATGAATTGCAAGAGAGAGAGAGAGAGAGAGAGAGGGAGAGAAGAATGGTGTGCTGTTTATAAACATTTAGGTACAAGACACATTTAAAGCAACAGGGTTACAATAAATGTTTGAAGTTCTGTGTTCCTTAAAACAGTGTCACAGAGTCTCATTCTGAATCCTAGAATATACACGCTACTAATAATATCATTTTGACCTTAGTGCCAACAGTACCACATTCTTGGAAAATATAAATCACTGCTGATCCTTACATCTGGGAGAAGGGCAGATTTAGGGAAAGCAGAAAAGGAGGAGAGTCCTGAAAGGAAGAAGCCAAGGGGGGGACAAGAGTGAGGAAGGGACTGCGTTCTCAGACGGGGAGAACTGAGGCAGACCCATTTGTCCTGGCCCTGGCTTGATGCAGAGATCTCCCTGGCTGTTCAGACCTGAACACAAAGAGGAGTCAGGCTGGGCAGGCCTTGAGTGCGAGGCTTGGGTACCTTTCACGCTCGCATTTTCACGTCGTGGCAATGTCCATCTAACATCTGTTGAAAGATCTCCAAAGAGGAATAGTCCAGTACCATCCAAGGCAATCTACTTTACCTCTGAACAGCTTTTACTATTCTAATGCTTAGGTAGTATCTTTTTTCTTCCAATTTGAAACCACTGGTGCATGTCCTAGCTTCTCAAGCAGCAGCAAACAAGCTTGCTCCATCTTCTCCATCCCTCCAAATATTTAGACAGCGAAAATATCATTTCCCAATCTTCTCCAAGTTGGAAATGTAGTTGGTGTAATTCTTGTGTCAACTCTAAAATGTGTAGTCACTTTGGCTATTTCCACACTACAGCCACATCCTGGCATGGAATCACACTGAAGCTGGTCTGCATGTACGCTATCACACAATGTTGTCAGCACCCCCTCCTGTCACATCCCCAGCTGTTGCAATCACATGTTATACTATTACCGGAAAAAAATCGGTAATAGGCCCCTTTTGCGTGATGATTGCGTTGGCTGGGACCATGAAAGAAGGACAGAAGCCCTCTCAAGGTGCTTCCTTCTTCAGTGCAGCGCCAGATGAGGCCGGCTGCACCGAGGAAGGAAGGAGCATGTCCCGAAAGCTACTCTCCATCAGCAGCTGGTTGGGTGCAGAGTGGAGTGTTCAGGACATGCTCCTGTCCTGGCAATGGCACTGCTGGGATGATGCCAGGACATTACAGGATCCAGGTATGGTACAGAAAGGGCCTTTGTGCGTCGTGCTAGTTCAATTATATGATTGGTAAAGTCCAGGAAGCCTACCTCCAAAATTAATGTAAATGATACAGAATATTTTGGAAGCCTTAATGTAAGGGGGACTACAGGAACTTTACTGAAGTTAACAGAACTGTACTGAGATGCACCGTTTGGAAAATTACTCTTTAACTTAATGCATTCAGCTGGATTGCTTAACTTCAGTCGTAAGCTACACTCCTATTAAATTGCAAATATCATTTCCTGCGCTACATATTTTTTCTCAGTGAACTGAAAATGAACGTTTCCTATTAGCTGCCAAAGTTAACTTTCTGCTTGTGCCCTTAATGAAATTACTGAATAATTTTTCATTGCCCCATAGACCTACCATTTATTATGCTCATTTCCCTGCTTTAATAAAACATCCTTTTGGGCTTCAGAGTACAGGAAACATACAGGCAATGGGCTCGAAGAAGTATCCTCCAAAGTGAAATTAATTTCATCTCCTGAAGGCAGACAGATATATAACTGTGCAAGAAGCAGTTAATCAAAGACCTTTAAAAATGTTGGACACAATAATTTTATATGTGTCTGCTGAAAAGCAAGCCCCACTGAGTTTGTTGCATTTTATTTCCAGGTAAATATCACATGTGGACAGTCAAAATAGAGCAGTGTTCAATGCACACAAGAGCCTAAGTTTATTTTCATACACAGAAGTGATAGCTGAGTAAGAAATAGCATTGTGTATCTCTGTGTAGCAATCTCAATGAATAATTACTGCATGTTATAGCATATGTCAGTCTAGAGCTATGTTCACTTAAAACAATGCATATTTAAACTACTTAACAACACCTCTTTCAAAATGATAGCTACAAGATAGCCAGGCAGAAAATTACTCATTATTCCCTGCCATGACTGATCTCAGTTGAATCAAAATGATTCTATGAGCCATTGCGGAAGCTCAAATAATGCAGAAGTAATAAAAAAATGACACCTTTAAAACTAGGCTATTAGAACTGCAATAAAAGTATCTTTTATGCATGGTCTGCACTCTCAAACCAGCAGATCCTTAGTTCAAAGGTAGGAAAAGAAAACTAGCTTTAAGCAATGGCCTTCAAAATACATTAATCTTTCTCATATATCTTCTGAATATTTTTCTTTCTATTCATGACATTTTCCTTGGAAAAGCAAACATTTCTAACAAGAAATGATGTATTGTTTCAGTTTAAATGTCTGGCATGTTTCATGTTGCCAATGGCAAATATTCACAAAAGTGTCACTTCTAAGGTAATTTCCAAGAGAGAAAATAGGTTGTAAAGGAAGATAGAATAGCTTTTCTCTTTCTTTTATTAAACAATCCTTTCTTGTCTAATTTAGGGGCTTCCTGACCTCCTATGTTGGGAGTGAACTGGAAACTCCCACAAGTCCAGCCCAGGAGGCAACCTTGGAAGGTCACAATACATTCTGTATCCCTTAAATGCAGCTGTGTGTTGTCTGCTGTGACTTAGTGAAAATGCTTTTCCGAAGTGCAGACTTTGAAGTCATAAATTCACAATCAGTGAAATCCATCTGCAGATTAGCAGTGCAGTCCTAACTTAAAAATGCAATGGCTGTTAGGAGTTAGGTTTAGGCATCACGTGCCATAAGAACTAACTTTATGGTAGCATAACTCCTTTCTGGTAGCTGATCCCAAAGATCAAACCAGCAGGTCCTTCTGCTGGCAGAACTGCCCTACTGGCTAAGATCAGTCAGCAGAAGAGCCAAAAATGAGGAACAAGGAAGAAGCTGAATTATGCCAGATCCAAAATGCTTCCAGCCTAGGAGTATAACCACTATGCTATGTCAAAGCTAGGACTGCCCTAAGGAATTTCCAGCATCACTAGACTAAAAGGGGTTTAAGTTCAACCTAACTTCAACCGGCATAGTGTCAAAGTGGCCAAAGATGACTCTTGGCCATCTTTGCAGGTTGGCATTGCCTAGACTTGGTAGTAAATGCAGAAACAATCTGTAAACTAGCACACAAAAAGCAAGAATGTATGCCCTAAACTATGAGTTTATCTGCTAAGGCAGTAACTTACAGGATGAATCACAGAAGTTCATATCATTCTTTTCCTTTTCTTTTTTAATTTTTATTGTGCAAAAGATATTTTGAAAGAAAAAAAGAATAAAGAAGTTAAAAAGAAAACTAATTAATTAAAAATAAGCCAACAGAAAATATACTGAAAATACAGCAATAAAAGATTCATGCATAAACTTCCTATATATTTATATCTATCTATCTATCTATCTATCTATCTATCTATCTATCTATCTACCTACCTACCTACCTACCTACCTATCCATCCATCCATCCATCCATCCATCCATCTATGTGTGTGTATGTATGTATGTGTAAATACACACACACACACACACACACACACACATGTATGTATATATCACCAAATAACCAAACATGTATCCATAAAAAGTTGACATTTATATGTTACATGGCCAGATATGTAAAGGGTTGTGAGGTCCTCCATTCACTGAATAATACATGATGGGCATTTGTCTTTCCAATGATGCAATATAAATCCTTTCGCCACCGAAAGAGCATAGAGGATCCAGTTTTATGTCTAAAAGTTAATTCCCAAGGTGTGGCCAAATAATTCAAGAGCATATGTTAGTGTGCAAAATTAAAAGGTTGTTGCAGAATTAATTCAACTGATAAACTTTCCTCAAAAGGAAACTACCAGTGTTTAACAATTCATTAAACAATCCAGCTAAAACATTAATTTAAAACAGTTAAAAACACATTGAAAATATAATAAGAAATAGAGTACCCAATTTGCTGGCGTATAAGACTCACTTTTTTCCCTGAAAAATACTATTTGAAAATGGGGTGCATCTTATACACCAGTACATCTTACACACTGGCAAATAGTATTTGCCAGCATATAAATGGGGTGTGTCTTATACGCTGGTGCATCTTATACACCAGCAAATATGGTACATACTATTCAAAAAGGCTGTCTGTCCTGACCAGTTAAAAGCTGAAAGCCTGTTTAAATAATGAATGAAACAACAGATTAGATCATGTGAAACAATTAGATTGAAAAAAATAAATTAAAAACAGAGTTTTTGGTTTTACTGTTCACCATCAAGAAATTAAATCAGAGAAGTGTCTGGATAAAAAGAGAGAACTTTTGCTCCTCAGCAGTGACTCCCCAAGTTTTTCCCTATGTTGGAATTAGACCTCTTAGTAGGGTGATTTATTTTATTTTATTAATTTTTTTTGGAGGAGAGGTGCAAATATATTCCATATTGTGAACCCTTTCCAATCTCACTGAAAAGACTGTACGATACAGAGAGTGTCAGAACAGTGAAAGCCGTCATCCGCAGTGCAATCCAATGAGCCTTGGTAGACCATGGTATAACAAGGAGAGCCCTCTTCTCCCCAAATGGAAATACTAGGGCAGTTTACAACCACTCGGTCTACAATACAGTAGCATCGTAGAACATAGTAGAAATGTTTTGAAAAACTCTTTTTCCCACCTTCTTGGCTCAGTCCTTCTCATCTAGAAATTGATATTAAAGAGTTCCATGGACATTTTGTAACTTCTGTTTAGGATTCTGGCGGAGGCACTCCCATTTCTTGTCAACATATCTGGGAATATAGAAAATATTAATGATATCAAGCTGTGTATAGCTTTACACCTGTATTTATGTACCTTGTATTTGAAAGGGAACATAAAATGTAAAAGAGCCAATTTTCTGATAAATATGGGCCATTCATGCACTTGGTGCTGTATAGATTTCTGAGAAAGCAGCTCTGCAAAGGGGGCAATATTCCTACTAACTATTGGGAGTACAAGAATCAAAATCAATTTCAAATGAAGAAATTGATCTCCACCATCAAATCATACTTTGGTCTAGTGATTTGCACAGTAATAGAAGAGGTCAGCAGTAAAGCTATGGCCGCTTTGTTTCTCATTATCTAACTAATCTTAATATAGCTCAGTGCAGTGCCAATTAGAAGTCAAGAATATGTTCCAACATGCCATTTTGAGTGCTGATGCGATTAGGGTGTGTTAATGATCCACGAGAGAGGTCTTCCAGCACGCTCTATTTGTAACTTGTCCTGCAAATACAATGCTTCATGCATAATTTGTGAGCCAATGCCTTGTACGTCAGCACTTTGTTGATTTGATTATTCAATTGCTTTATATGCACATGCACAAATTGTCATGGATATCCTGATGTTGCATTCTGTTGAATGGATCCAATGAGTAAGCACTCTAAGTAAATACAGACATGGAAAGCTAAGATCATCCCTTACAAGTCAACCTGTTAGGGGTAATATTTTACCCTCTCTATTGACTGGGGCTTGGCTTCATCGAGTCCAGAATGTGGAAAATTGCTTTTTAAACATATTTTCTTCCCATTAGTCATTGTAGTACTTGAAAACAATTCATTGTTACTCATAATAATCTTTTAAAAAGTAACATATCATGTACCTTGCTGCTTTTTGTTACTTTAAAAAAATAGGATTGATACTATAAAGGCATAACAATTTGAAATGTTCTTATCATAATGCTTCTAAATGCCAAAAAATTATCTTAAAAGATTACTTTAAATAACTACAAAAATATGACTCATCACACTAATAAAGTAACTTTATTTCCACTTCATTACATCCTGATCAGCAGAAATCAAGCCACTAACTCTAGCTACAAGTAACCCAACTCCATTCCCCAAATAGATTTAGTACCTTAGACAGCTCCATTAAAGTTTGGACTAAAACTCAGACTGGATTCATTGCCCCAGTGACATGCCACTGATCCTAACCTGGTACTTACAAGCACCCTTATGATTGGCAGCTATTCTTATTTTAAGAGAAAGTGGGGATGAATGCACCACATTTTCCTTAAAATATATTTTAATTGTTTTTTCTAAAAAGAAACAAAAAGATACAACAGAAGCACACAGAAAATAATAAACTTGCATGAACATTGCAATCAACAAAAGCAGAAAGTTCAGACGACTTATTTGTTCACCAAACAGATAATTTTGGAGAGAAACTTGTATTTCTGGAGGATGAATATTGTTTTTAGCATAACCAGTATGTTGTCACTTTAAAATGGTCTATTTGAAATGAAGGCTTCCCCAGCATTGTTTGTTGTGTAAATCTGCAGTTGGAAAGGTGACCTTTTTTTGGAGTGCAACAGCCAGAATTCCTCAACCAATCAAAAGTGGTAACCCAGAGAAATAGAGCTTTATCATGCCAGCCTCTTGTCTCTCAGCAATCATGTTACGGAAACGGAAACATATAGATATAGAAGCAATCACACTGTCTCTGCAATAACACTACGCTGCCAGTTTGGTGATATGCATTCCTGTAATCAGACTTCTGCATCACCCCACTGACCCTGCCTCCCTTATCATGTCTATGCTACCTATTGCATTTGCTTTTTTTTTTCTTTTTTCTTTGCTGAAACTGTGTAATTGTGCAGTTTCAACATGTTGCAAGACTTCTCCCTTAATGTCGGCATTCTGCTGCTATTTTGGCATTTTGCCCTTCCATAGTCACAATTACACAAAAATAAAAATAAAATAAAATAAATCCCAGGGTGTGGAATAAAAGCAACACTGTTCACCTGCTCACCCTGCTTGGGGACGACCACTGACACCATGTGACTGCTACCATATCGTAACTGCCATGGAATGAAAGAAATACACAAATAGGCAATGGTGGGAAAGCAGTCTTAATGGAGCCATTAATGGGTATTTTCCGTGAATGAAAAGAGACAATCCAATAATGATGGGAAAGCAAGACAACAATGAGAGAGTGATAACATCATGTGATAAGGAGAGATCAAATACAGAACTGAACTCATGCAGTTGTGCAACAAACCCAGGTGTGATAATCTTCCCAGGAGCTGGTAACATCTTAACCCTCAGTACCAGACCACTATTGATTAAGGTTCATCTTTAGCAATTTCCAGGCAACAGAAGGTTCTAGCCTAGCAACTTTCCAGCAAAAGGTGAGCAAGGTCTTGTGAAGTTCTTGCTTTTTTCCCTACATAACAATGAGAAACCCAAAGCCAGCTCTCTGATAGTGTTTCGCACAGAGTTCTTTTCTGCACCCGAGAAGAAGGCTGCCTGACTTACCAGGTGGTGAATTTGCAGCTCGGGATGGCTCTTGGGCTGCATGTGGGTCTGCAGCCATTCTGTTGATCGCATGGCCACTTCCACCTTCCCAGCAGCCTCTGCACTGTGCTAGGAAAACCCTCCTGGTTGCTGGCAGCCAATGAGTTTATATTAGCCGCTTTGAACTTATTGGCTATCTCTGTCTGGGCTAGAGCTGATTGTAGTCTTCCCTCTGGTCCACACAGGGAGTATTTATTTGAGTTCCCTCCAGCCAGAGCTCACTTTTCTTTCCCTTCCCAAAATTTTTCACTGAGAACTTCACTCTTTTCCAGGAAAAATGATTCTATGGCCATTTCCGCACTAGACTGTTATAGCACTATTAACCCACTTTCAACATCTTATGTAATCCTGGGGTTTGCAGCCAGAGGCCCCTCCTGAAACTGCAAGCTCCAGGATTCCATAGGATGTTGAAAGTGGGATAATAACACTACAACAGTCTAGTGCGGAAATGGCCTATGTTCTTATATTCTTATTCGGACTGAACTAACTTACTAGCGAAGTACTGGTTCTGAGTTTTTTTCTAAAAGCAGGTACATAGGACTTTCTCCCCAAATCTCATTACACACTTCTCTTCTTTCTTTAATGAATCCTACTCACCAGAAAATTACACACTGACATGTTTTTATAATTCAGTGTTTCATACATAAGTTTCTTGGCTGCAAAGAGGAGTGATGCAAGATAACTGTAACAAAACAGAAATTTGCATCACTGTGCTTCCCACAGTGATACAAATATGCCAGTAAATTGATTATTTCACCACTTGCAGCCGTTTAATGATCCATAACCCTAATCAGCTGCCTGAGGTAACTGTTTCAGACAACTCTTGAGACTTGGAGAAGGAGAAGTTAATAAGTGCCTTTCAATTTTTAATTTCTTGATAGTTGCAAAAGCTAGAGCTCAGTAGAGCTGATTCAAAGAGCCCCTTTTTCTATCGGGGAGAACCTTTGTCTGACAGAAAATCCTTCGACTGAAAGAAAAGAATATTGGGATCTCACCTGGCACTAAGCTAATATATAAAAGTCAAAGTTTGTTTGTCTGTTGTCAGGTGAAGACCTCATCTGATTGGCTGTGTCAGGCAAAGACCTCATCTGATTGGCTGCCTGAGAAGATTCTATGGAATCCTGGGGTTTTCAGTTTAGGGAGGGGCCTTTAGAATTCTCAGTCAGAGAGATCTTGGCCCTCAGCCAACTGTGACTGTCTTGAATTGGTCAGTTGCTATGGAGATGAGGCCTAGCAGCAAGGAGGAGGGCAGTGTATTCCCTCAGGAACCCAATCTGTGTATGAATACAGATTGGATTGGGGACTATGCGGAAAAGTTACAGGTACTGGACAAGACAGTTTGGGAAATTAGATACACAGGATCTCAAATGTTTCTAACAAGTATTACCTATAAGAAAATAAAATTCTGGGCAACGCTGAGTATATACACTAGTGTTTAATAGAAGAAAATGGAAAACAGGTTTCCTGAAAAATTCCTGCACATCCACGTGTACATTTTAATCTGGTTTCTTCTCATGGCAACACCTGCACTGAAGCTTGAAATGATAACTTACAGAGGTCTTTCCACTTCACGTGTGAGGCTGTGAGCCAGCACTGAAAGATTTTACAAGACCTGGAAATATATGAGCAGTGGATAAATTATTATTCACACAGTAGCTGTTACAGAATATTACAGACTTCTGTGGAGAAGTCCTGAATGCTCAATAAACTTGGTGCTGCTCTTGGACTCAGCAAGTCAGCCAAACTTTGTACTCCCTAATGAATATTCATGCTTATGAGTGCCCTGTTTTTCCAGTTCTGAACTCCAAGGAGCTAATCCACTGGCACAATCTTCTGCAAAGTCAAACTGACAAGAGTGGGATCTGAGAAAGAACACTTCTCCCTGTACTTTAAATAGTATATCATTAGAAAGAGGAACAGCATTTTTATAGTCTTTCTTGCCCTGTGGGGGCATGTTACCTCCAAAATGAAATATGCCAGCAGCTTGCTCATGTGTACACACATATTTACAGGCTTCAATAGGCTCACAAGGTTCTCTGTGGTTACCTTGGTGAAGTATAGTGCCAAGTAATGTTCTGACAAAGCACTCTGAACCTCATCAGTGTTAATAATCATCTGGTTTGGATGCTATTAGCAATGGTTATCGACTGGGAGGGAAGCCTCATAGTAAATACTATGAATAAATTATCCAGCTGCGACCTTTGTTAGTACTTTCCTATGACTTTGGCTCAGAGGGTCTTTTCTTATAATTGCATTATTTTCAAGAAGCACTGATCCTTGCACAGGCCATGAAAATTGTAAGAATCCAAGCATCAAGCAGCTTGAACACCCTTTAATAATTTAAAAACCTGAGTGGAATGTAAAATTTCTGAAAATATCTACCATGTAACCATTGGAGTCAGGCTAGGTAAAAAAAGTGTTGATTTGTATAATTGATTCGGACTCCATCTAATCTACTTGCCTATAAAATACTACTATATTCAAGTTGACAAACAAAACAACCATATTTCTAAAAAGATCCATTATAAAAAAAGAATACAGAACTAAGTATGTAATAAAATGCACAATACACCTTAGAAAATCAATATATAATGTGAGAAAGAACACCTAGCGAAAGTTGCTGAAAGAGGTAAGTCACAATTGCTCACTAAGTCAACCACTATTAGCAAATCTTAGAAAAGCTACTTCTTTGGGCTATAGCTCCCAGAATCCCTCAGGCAGCCCATGGGCACCTCCGGGAACTGTGGTGTCAAATAATAAAGTTTTACACACTTTGAACATTAGTGTCTTCATGTGTTCATAAGTCAGGAGATTAGCGCCACCCAAAGAGAATGAGGTCTGTTAATTATCCTGCCCCTCAGATGCTTCAACTGCTATGACTCCATCTCATGGAATTCTGGGACTTGTTGCTTAGAATCCTCTACAAGATATCTCCAGCGCTATAATCCAGGAAAGTGCCTTGGAGATTTCTCGTGGACAATTCTAAGTACCTCACCAAACTAAAAATCCCAGGATTCTGGAGAATACAACCAATCAAACTGGTATAACAGTGTTGTGAAGATTTGTTGAGGGTGAGTTAAGCAAGGATACCAACGTAAATTTGTAGGTTCTCCACATGACTTAGAGCCCTGCACAGTTGGGGCTTCATAAGGAAGGCAGAGCTGACTTAAAACTTTCCCAACCAATGCATGGCCAGTAGCAAGCAGGCCAGTAAATGTGGTCTTCCTTTCTGTTATGCAGTGGAAATTGTCTGAGGTACAACAACTGAATAGGTCTAAAGAAGGCAGACAGGAGGTTGTTCCATTATCTCATCAGCACCACAGAAAAGTCAGAACATAAGAAGAGCCATATGGCATCATGACTACATAAGGACTATCTAGTTCACCATTCTGTTCACATAATTACAGATCAGAAGCCTGTGGGATATCAAAGCCATCAGGGAAAATATACACATGTCTGCCTGCCTCTCTCATGACTAGTACCCATAAGTAGCTTCATCCTCCATGAGTTTATACAATCAACCTTTACAGCCATTTAGGTTGTATCCATGGAACATAGCTAAATTTTACAGTTTATCTAGGCTGTGTGTATAGAAGTGGTTTCCTCTCCCCATCTTCAATCTCCCTCCATTCAACCTAACTGGATGACCCCAATTCCTAGTATTATGAGAGAGGCAGAAAAATCTTCTTTATGATACTTTCTGTAGACTGAATAACATTGTGCACCTCTATAACACCCCTCCTTATTCACCTTTTTTGTAGGTAAAAGCCCCAAATGTTATACAAAAGGATCTTGTTGCACCTTTGAGACTGAGAGCCTTCCCGTAGTACACTGTTATAGCACTATTATTCCACTTTCAACATCCTAGGGAACCCTGGGGTTTGCAGTTAGAGGAGGGGCCGGCTGGATTCCATAAGATGTTGAAAGTGGAATAATAGTGCTATAACAGTGTACTGTGGAAAGGCTCTGAGAGAGAGAAGTTTGTAACATCAGCTTTTGTAGACGGGATCTGCTTGCATAATGATGAGACACTTTTAGACAGACATACCAATGCATGTGGGAGGGGTTTGTGAATAGCAACAGAAAAGAAAACATATGAATATGGTGATGGGGATGACAAGTTCTATTTCAACAGTGTTCATTGTCAGGGAACAAAGATGGACGCCAAGATGAGTATGTTAATATATGAATAGTGGAGGAAGTCCTTGGTTTGGTGCGTTGATACATGAGCATAAAAGCCTGCTAGTTGCTGGGATATCAGCTGATGTTATAATAGGTGTAGTCTGCAAGGATCACAGATGTTCAGCTGCACTCATCGCCTCTTCAAAAGTGCATACAGAACTGCAGTCTTAACTGCTCAGTCCTATAAATGTCTGCTCAAAAGTAAGTCCCACTAAGTCTGGTGGGACTTACTCCTAGGAAACTGGATATAGTATTGAAAGCTTATGGTGCAGTCTTAACTAGGTCTATTCAGAAGTAAGTCCCACTGAGCTTCAGCAGTGCTTTTTCCCAGAAAAGTGGCTTATAGTGCTTGCTCCATGATACCTCCCCTTCCTGCTGCCCCAATCAAAAAGACATCTACTATTCCTCCAAACATAGGTCATTTCTGCACTGCAGTGTTATAATGCTATTATTCCACTTTCAACTTCGTACGGAATCCTGGGGTTTGCAATTTAAGGAGAGGCATTTAGAATTCTCAGCCAGACAGCTCTCTGGCCTCAGTAAACTACAAAGCCCAGAATTCCACAGGATGGTGAAAGTGGAATAATAGCACTATAACAATGTAGCGAAGTATTGGCCTTAGTAGTCAGAAAATACTGAAACTAAGTTAAAGTCATGGGAAGATTCATATTCCATGACTCAAATCTTTGTGTATGTCCAAAATACAAAGAAAAAAAATGGTGCTGAGCCTTCATGACTGCCAGAGAAATAGCCAGTCTCTTGATACGGTCTTCCACCTCCCTCATTCTGTCGCAATTTGTCTCTGATGCCAATCCTAGAAGCAAGACATATTTTTATGATATTTAAATTTATGATATTTATGAAGATTAAAAAAAAAAAAAGATAATACCAGTTCATTCCCAGAACCATGGAGTCAAACTGAGTTTTTTTAAAAATTCTCTTACAGCCCTCAGGCATGTAAAAAATCTGATTTCAAACCAGGTTGGGAGGAACATTGTGTGACATGCCAAGACTGAGACTGAGTACAACTGCATTATTTTCACTGTGCAGATTCAGCCTGTAACAGGAAAGAAACATCTACAGTTTCAGATAGAAAGAGGTGGGAATCATGCACCTCATTTATGAAACCACTCCCAGGTAAGATAGACTTCAAGCTGCTTTTGCAGTCTTGAAGTCACCTTCCTGAGCATTTAAAAAATATGTATGAGGCACAAATATTTCTCTAAAAGCATCTTCTTTTAGCCCCCCACCAATTTCCTGGTTTTGTTTGCTTTGCATAAGTGTGTGTGCCTTCAAGTTGCCTGTTGACTTATGAGAACTGCATGATTTTCATTGGGCTTTCATAGGCAAACAATGCCATTTTCTTCTCCTGAAATACAGCCGACAGCACCTGCTATTCATTGGTGATCTCCCATTCAAGTACTAACCAGAGATGATCCTGCTTAGCTTCCAAGATCAGATAGAATTTGGTGCCTTTAGGGTATTTAGGCCCCCGTTTTGCTTTGCTTACTTATGTGGTTATCTGCATGATTTATACTTGCTTCACATTACCAAAAAATGTCTCTGTTACTGTCTTGTACACATTGTACACAACGAATAACCTCTGGACCATCTTATTCTTTGCTAGAGGTCTAACCAAAGCAGAATAGAATGACACTACTGCTTCCTTTGATCTGGACATGATACTAATTTCTGTGCCTAGATGTAGAACCTTAATTTTTCCATGTTGAAATTCATTTTGTTAGTTCTGGCCCAACCTCTCAAAGCCATTGTCAATTCTGATCCTGTCTTCTGGGATATTTGCTACACCTCCCCAACTGGTATCACCTGCAAATTTGATCAGCAAGTCTTTTATTCCACCATCTAAGTTATTCCACCACCTAAGTCATCTATAAAGATGTTGAACAACAGCAGGCCCAGGACAGAATCCTGAGGGACCCCACTATATAAGCAAAGCATGTTGTTCTTGTTTGTAGCTATTTCCCATTAAGTCAGTTTCAGCTTATGACAACCCAGTGAATGATACACCTCCATGAAGCCCAGTCATCAACAGCCCTGGTTGGGTCTTGCAGATTCAGGGCCATGGTTTCTTTTATTGAATCAATCCATCTATAAAGTGGTCTTCCACTTTTCCTACAGCTTTCCACTTTACCAAATATTACCATCTTTTCCAGTGAGATGTGTTGTCTCATGACATGTCCAAAGTACAATAGCTTCAGCTTAGTCATTCATGCCTCTTTTGAATGTTTAGGCTTGACTTGGGCCCTTTCCGCAACTCATCTTTTCTCAGTGCTGGGGTACGGGGATCACGCGAGCAGCCTCCAGCGAGAGGCTCTCACGTCCCCACTGCTTCAGCTCTGTACAAGCTGCCTGTTCCCGAACAGGTAGTGCGAGAGCCCCGCCTCTTCTTTCCACAGCGCAGCCTGGGAGTTTCCCAAGCTGCACTGGGGCAAGAAGCATGCATGATCACGCCTGGAGCAATGCATGATCACCCTGATCACCCTGGAGCAATGCATGATCACGCACTATTTTCGGCTGAAAGCCGAAAATGAAAAAATGCGCAAGCGGCGCCTGCCCTACCCTGGAGCATTGTGTGATTGTGAGTGCGTTGTGCAGATCGCTCCTCACAATTGTGAGATGCTCCAGGCGCCCTTTAGCACGGCAAATGCCGTGCAGAAAGGGCCTTGGTCTTGAATCTATTGATGGTCTGCTTGCCAGTCCATGTACCTACAGCATTCTATTCCAGAATCACATTTCAAATGAATCAATCTTTTTCTTCTAAACCTTCTTCACTGTCCAATTTTCACATGCATGCATAGAAATCAGAAATACTATGGCACGGATGATTTTGACTGTGGTATTTAATGAAAGAGTTTCTAAAGGGGGTTTTTATGAATCCATCTGCCTGGCTCTTTCACTGAGTTTCATTGGGGCTTCAGATGAAGCTTTTCTCACCTCCTTGATTTTTCCTCTACTCTGTCTGTTCTTTTTATTATAGCATGGGAAAACTGTAAAGGAGAAGACAGACAAGAATAGCTGCATGGTGCCTTCAGATTGCTAGCAGAGTCTCAGCCTGGAAATGTCCAATTAATATATTCAGTACTTTGTAACAAATCTCAACGGTATAGAGTCTGTTGGATATTGCTTCACCATGTCTTCAGTATCATTGGTGTCATCACAAAAACAACAAATTCACAAGTAAACAAAGTGGCATTAAACAAATCCCTTTGTAACTAGGACAGAGCACAGTCTTTAGTCTAGATAGTTTGATGGTCCTGTAGAGGAAACTGGGTCTTTTGTTCTTCACACTTAAGCATTTGAAGTATTCAGTTACCATAATTAATCCTATAAATTAACAACTTTTCAGGCATTCCTGGGACAGCTTCTTCTTTTCTGGACTTGGTTATGTTGCCTGAAACCTTCAGGAACTGTGCTCCTTAGCCTTGTGGTAGATCATGGACCCCTATGGGAATCTGATGGATATTATGGACTCCCTCAGAAAAACATACACTTCAAAACAATTTCCAAAGTAAGAGCAAGGAAATTGAAGAATTCCCTCCCTGCTCAGTTCACATATTCTTTGAAGCCCATAGATGGCTCCTCTGAGATCCATGGATGACCCTAGGTTAAGACCCCTTGTTTTAGGAGCAGCCAGACCACAGTAGGATGAGACATACTGAGCATGCTGTAACATAGAGTTGCCAGAATCAAGACTATCTCAGACTCTGAGATTTCAGCACCCAAATCTAATTTCTAGGGACAACTACTTGTAATGCCAGGCTCTGGTGATATTACCAGGGTGATGTTACAAGGGGCTGCCCTTGTGACGGCATTGAGCATGATGCACTGAACATCAACCACAGGTGCACAGAGTATACCCTTCAAATAAAAAACACCATGTCTAACAAAGGAGGAAACATACACACACACTTTTCTACACATTTCTCTTGCCCTTTCCCTCTGCCTGAGGACTAGAGGGGAAGAGTCAGCCTTAAGATGTGGCAACCTTACTGTAACAGCTGACTTTAAAAAGAAAGAGTAATTGTCATATGGTGAGTTACTAACATCAGACATGCTAGCTTTCTTTGTACTATTAATTGTTGCTGTGTGCCTTCAAGTTGTTTCTGACTTATGGTGACACGAAGGTGAATCTATCACAGGGTTTTCTGGTTACTGAGAGTGTGTGACACATCTAAGGTCTCCCAGTGGGTTTCCATGCTGAGAGGGGAATCAAACCCTGGTCTCCAGGGCTGCAGTCTGACACTCAAACCACTCCACCATGCTGGCTCTTTGTACTATTAATACAGCCTGTGAAAGCAGTATGGGTTACATAAAGCTGGGAGGGGCTCATTGTTATCCCACAACAGGCACACATTTGGTCAGCACATGCCTCCTGAGATGGTTGCCTTATCTCTGATTCAAGTTGAAATGGAATTTTGCTTCCTTCTCTTACTCCTTCCACCCCTCATCTTCTTCCTCCAAATTGTCAGTCAACTCAGGATTTCAGGCTGTGATTGCATAAGCTGTAAAACTTCATAAGAATTGCAGCCAGACTTTTGAATCTGACTTCCAATTTTCAGTAAGGCTGGTTTTGTGTGTGTGTGTAAGTGTGTGTGGGAGGCATTTGGTGAGCTGAGAGTATGAATAAGGAGTGGCAGTTTGCCATTTTTTTCCTAGCCATTCTGGTGAAAGACACTGCCTTTTTTGAAACAAAAATTGGGGTTTTCAGAGAAGTCCTGAGGAAACCAAGGGGTGGTGCTGGTGGTTAAAAAATAATCCTTAAAGGGTGATAACCTGTAATTCACACTTTCTCTAACTTACAACTTGCATTGTGTTACGTAATTCAACTGGTTGAGATGAAAATTGTGTTTCCATCTTATCTACAGTTAAATGTACTATCATTCTAATGGAAGCTAGAATTAGACTGACAATGCTTGTCTTTTAATAAACTAACCAGTATTTGACACATAAACAACCAGTTAGCTCATTATTGTCTCTCTCTCTGTCTGTCTGTTACAGATAAATAGAATCATACACAAGGTTAGTATGCTGTACACATTTACCTTGGAGTATTAGGGCTTAGACATAGATATAATTTCCCCTGTGTCAGTTTAATCCACTAATTGGTTGAATCTGCTTAAATCTGTTAATGAAATTTGATTTTAAGGAAAATGACATTCTTGCTCTGCCTCTAGATGATAAATACATATGCGAGAACAAGAATCAGGGCTAAATTTAATCAGACTAGAGGATCTGTTGCCATCATTGCAGGGGGCTGTCCTCTGATGCTGGGTATAAAGGCTGCCTGTGGATGAAGCTGATGAAGAACTCCAGTGAAAAGCTAGAGATAAGATTTCTTCTATGTGTGTGTCCTTTTACTTCCTGAGAAAAACTGTATAAAGACTGTAACTGTCTATCATGGCAGTTTTCCTGACACTAGTATTCTGAACCTTTCAGATCTGACTGTCTGAGACCGTCCTTGGTGTACGTATTATTTCACACTATAATTACAGATCCTATAAAAGGGTGCCACCAAAAGACTCAAGAGGCCACATTGGATTCTGACTGAGGGTCTTTCATTTTTCAAATGCCAAATCTGGGATGTGTCATGTTTCTCTTGAGACAGCTCTCTTTAAGAGTTGCATGACCTGTTTTACTTCACTGAATTCTGAAGTGCTTTTATCCGTTCCACTGCAGCAGAAATGAACATCAAAATGCTTTTGCAGTGGGAGATATGAAAAAGATCATTGGTTTCTGTGTTTAATTCCTCCATTTCCTTTAATTCTACATTTAATTCTTTTTTTGGTCCCTTACAGAGCAATGCACACATCTATCTGCATGCTTTTTTCTGCATTTTTGGAGGAGTTCTTCACATTTATGAGAATTTTTTTTCCCAAAAATAGCACCAACAATTTTTAGACGCTGGCTTGCTTGTATGGACCTTGGAAGAGAAGCAGCCCCTGGTGGGTTGTTTCAACCCTTTTGAATCCATAATCTTCCCCCTCTGTACTTGTTCTCTATGCATGCTTGGCTTAACAAAGAAGGAAAGAGACTTGGTCCACACAGAGATTTCTCATGTAAACTGCAGTGGCCTTGAGAGAAAATGTATTTGTCCCTTTGGTCCCACATAGAGGGTGAAAAATCATGCAGTGGTGGTCAGTTTTTTAGAGGAGTGTCTTGACATGTTCAGAAACTAAGGTTGTCAGACTGAAAACTAGAAAGAGCTCCTATACCATTAATGCTTGTGTAGAAGAGGGATTTCAGTAGGTGTTACTTGTCAAGCAACTAGGTAAGAAGCAACATCTGCTGAAATGCCATCTCCTACATAACCATTAAAGGTATAAGAGCCCTTTCCAGTTTTCACTTTGACAGCCTTATCAAACAGCTTTACTTATCATAGACAAGAAATTATCCAGATATTCGTGACCATCATATTTCCAAGGTATCAAATGAGAAGAGAAAGTCCACTCTGTAATTGCTTTATTTGAAATTCATATCTTGTATGCCTTCTTTTTCTGCACCACTTCTGAGTAGCAATTCAGGAATGCACAGTGAGTCATTCTCTAAATTTTGTCAATTCCTTCTATAACAGTTCCAGCCTGCAGGAGGCAATGCAGATGAAAGCTGGACCGCTTGGTAACCTGCTATGAGCTTTTTTTTGCAGAGTACTTTGCAGAAAAACCATCTGCCATCTGTTCCAATCATTACTCCACTTTTGAAACAAAGTCAAGAGTGAAGATGTCCAGGTCCTCCTTTAGGCAGATATGAAGGGATTTCAGCTGCTGAACCTTGTAGATGTGGATGTGAAGCTTGGATGTTTATGCCACAGTATATCTATTAATCCTGTCCATTTTGGTTTCTTCACTGAAGAAAAGTAACATGCCTTACAGATCTGGTAGAAAATAATTTCTGTGAAAACTGAATATGTTATATTCATACCTTATGTCTTCTAAACATTAGTGTATCTTGTTTTATGGATGTAATGCTAAGGAATCAAACAAAATGAATAAAAATAAATAAAACACAAGTTTAATGTCAGAGTAACCACCACCTAAAAAATGAGTTTGGGTCCATGCCCTGATGAATAAATTACATCCTATATTTGAGTAGCAGCTGAATATATGATTATACAGATATCTGAATATACTAAATTATTACCACTTTAGGGCTGACACAACCATGCAACAAACAGGGCAACATATTTTGCGAGAAACCCCAAACAAAGCATAATTTATCACATTGTGCTACAAATTTACTCCTAAGCCAACAAAGTGTTTATGAACATTCCATAGTATCACAGCACATTAACTAACAGATGTAATTTGGAATCAGTAAAATGGAATCAGTTACCTTATGTTTCCAAAATCCAGATTACCATGATACTATAGGAGCCCAGACAATGGCTAAAGAGCTAAATGGATTTTCAGCTTGTCTGCTTTGTATTTACTCTGTCCTTTTCCCGAGTTCCTTAGTCTGTAACTAGAGTGCTATTTTTTATGTTTTTAAATAAGAAAAAAAAACCCTTGTTTATATTTATCTGTGTACTATCTTATCTGTGCATCATATTCATATCATTCTGACCATAGCATATTCCATAAGATACTGTTCATAACTGGTGATAGAGGATTGGTGGTGGTAGCAAGCATATAGATAGTTTAATGCTGCACCCATTGTCATTGTCTTGCAGAATCATACTCAAAATGTACTTTAGAAGTGGTAGAGAGCATGCTTTTTTAACTTACACAGAGATGATTACTTCAAAGCACCTGTTCATCCTGTCAAAATCAGTGAGACACACTAATGCATAATAGAATGAGAGTCCCAGAATTATAGCCACTGCATGCTGTGTTAAACAATCAGAGGAACTGTCTTTCATTATTTGCTGGAGACTGGAGTGAAATAGTGCCTTCACTTCTCCTTTGAGACATTATGCTCACCTACTATCAGCAAGTCTCCTTTTCTTCCTTTTCTCCCATAATGTGTGGAATTTATATACAACCCACGAATTTCACAGGGTTTTCTTAGTCAAAGAGCGCCTTCATACACCTATCTTTCCCATTTCTGTTTGCCTCTGTAAGCTTTTTTTTTTCCTGGACTGACTCAGAACTACCCCTTATTGAGGTGTTACTTACAAGATATGACTCAACACAGAGGAAGGGGAACTCCTAGGTCTGAAACACCCCCACCCAAGTTGTCATATTCTTCATATTCCAAAGAGGAGAGATTTCTTCTTGTGTGGACATAGAGACCATGTTAAATTAAACGTGAAATTAAAAGACACCTAAAACATAATAAAATAAAACACTACAATCCCCATTAAAAGCTTTGTCTGCTGAAAAACACTAACACCCAACAGCTTCCAGCATTAAAGCAGAAGGAAGGAAGCCAACCAGACTTCCTGGGAAAGGGAGTCCCACAAGTTGGGAGCAGCCACCAAGAGAGTTCTCTCTCATGTCCACATGTATTTGGAATGGTAGTAGGACCAAGTGAAAACCTTCCCCTAGAGAACATAGAGCATAATATTAAAACATAGTTGAATTAAAAGCATATCAGGAAAAAATGCACAGCATCCTTTAAAAGGTCATTGGCTGCCAAACAGTTGCTAAAATTCTGTTTTTTATATTATTTTATCTGGATAAAATAGGTTTACAAACTTTTATAATAAACATTCCTGGTTGGAAATCACAAGGGTTGGATGAGACGTTATGCCATTAACAGAATGGGAGAAGCTGTCAGAAGCAGCTCGTAAATATCCTAACCCTTAACTATATCCTCAGGCTTATCAGTTCAGACAACTCAATCCTATCTCCTGTCTGGTGATTTCTCTTAGCTACAAAGCTGTGACCCAGCCATGAACTGACTAAAATTCATGTTGCCAGGTGCACAGCTCACATTATCTGTCAGTAAACAAATAAGTTATCCTGCAATTTAGGAGCAAATCTTGAACTTTAAATCCAGAAACTGAAAGAAAATCTATATTAAATATTTCAAGGGCATACCTTCTTTTGCTTTTTCTGTTTCCACCCAGAACTTTTCACCTGTACTTCAATTTCTTGTGCAAGTGTTTAGTTTACATACCCTCCAACAATTGAAAACCAGGACCCATGTGGCCAAGCAACCTCAGAATGTTGTCAAGACAGCAAAAGTTATTAATGAGAGAGAACACACAAGCTAGGTGAGGCTGCAGAAGTTTGTTTTTGCCAGACCCTGCAAGGAAGGGCAAGATTCTGCCCATGCGTCTCCTCTTCCCCTGCTGAGATAATACAAAATATTTTAAGCTCAGTTTCCAGCAACTGAGACCATTTCCGCGCTAGACTTTTACAGCGCTATTATTCCACTTTCAACATCCTATGGAATCCAGCCCCTCTCTAAACAGCAAGCCCCAGGATTCCATAGGATGTTGAAAGTGGAATAATAGCACTATAACAGTCTAGTGTGGAAATGGCCTGAAGTCAAAGATGACTGGAGAAAGTGGGAGGAGAAGAGAGCAACTGGGACATTTGAAAAGCAGCCCAAAAAGTGGGATGACAGGATATTAATTAGAACTATCCCTGCCAAATCTGAATTATTGGAAGGCATGACTTCATATTTGTAAGGAAATACAATCCTCAGGTGAGAGGTAATCTTCACTTTAAAGAAAATGGGCTCTAGATCCAGTAGTGGTAGACTGTGGAAGAATCAAGGCTTTTGTGATCATGTCTTGTGGCTTCTTATAACTGCCTTGAGGGGAACTGTGGTAAACATTTTTTTGGACTAGATAGGCTTTTGGTCTGATTTAGCATGGCTCTTCTTATACCCTAGAATTTCGTTGAAAAGTTTAATGGTGAGTTTTGTTCCACTGGTATGCCAATTCTAAGTGGGCTTGTGTCCAAAGTAAGATTGTGACCTATGCCAGTGCATCTCAAGGTATCTGATGGCAATTACCGGCAAATGTTTATTTCTTTCCTGGAAAATAACCAGAGACCAGCAAATGATGGTTTGTGGACAGGCACTGGTGCTTGGACTGCTACTTTGAGCAGCACTGGTCTATGCTATTATTCTAGATTGTTCTTAGAAATAAGATTGTTTTATTGGGCATCTATACTGGCCTCATCTGAACATTTAGGCAGAGGAATGTTTGGTTTCATGTTCTTCTTATCTGGTCATTTTATAACCTTTTATAATCATTTTATAAGCTTACCATTTAAATAATAATAATGGTAATAATAATAATAATAATAATAATAATAATAATAATAATATAAATTGTCAAACAAATGAGGAAGATATATCCACCTATACTTTTCAATGCAGTGCTCTCACTATGAGTTTCTTCACTCTTTCCTTGGGAACTGGAGAAGCACGTCCAAGTCCTGAGGGTCAGAGCCAGGCCCTGACATTTGGTATTCTATTTACCATTGTATGACAGGTTTGCTATAATGTGGATGCCTATGCTGTATACAGAAGGGAGGGCGATGTGGCTGTATCCAGTTAGTACAGAACAAGTCATGAAGACTTGGAGTGGTGCTGATAGTGGTTCCTAATTAAGGTAATGAAACAGGCTGCTGCTTTTGGAGAACTCTGTTTCCAATAGGGTATGTATAGATTTCTTTGGCTACCATCTCATAGACAAGTTTTTGGGATAATACAAGTGTGCTTAGCAAAATACTGACTATTGGATGAGTCTGTAGACCAAAGCAGGAATCCCTTCCAAATCTTCAGTTTATTGGTGAAAGACCGCACCACCCTCCAAACCTATTGTTTGGCTCCAGCTTTAAGCTCTTCTTTGTTAACAATAGATGTGGGAGAAGGAAAACAATAAGGATCACAATCCAAGATTCAGACTTTTGTGGTATCTTTGGAGAGACACACCAATGTCTTATGATACTCCAAGCAGAATGGAAGACATCTCACTCCACCACTTTGGGATGTCACCCCTTGCTCCAACTATGAGCCACTCCCACAAGAAGCCTGTACTAGTATATATTCAGACAGGGGACATTTCTATTTCCCCTGAGAGTAGTGAGAAATATGGCATTTCTATCATTTTCGTTATTGGTCTTCACAGTACTGGAAAATCAACACAGACAAGAGAATGGTGGAAAGTCATATGTTTCTCTTCATAATGGCCTCCCAAACATCCATTGTCATTGGCCAGATGCCTGGCTCTGTTGCTACCATCTTTGGAAACCAACGCAGAACAATCAGAATGGAACTTTCTCTCATAAATGAAACCTGTCATGGTTTGTCCAGTTTGGGTTCTGGGAAGTATAACAGACTGCAACACAAAGTTTATAACCAAGGGCCTGTCCAAAACATTCTATTGTCTTAGGTGCAGCAGCAAATGGTGTTCTCTTTTCAAAGAAGATGCATCATAGCCACATCCACCTATTTCTTTTGGCACATGAGATGGAAAATCACACAAGCACCTCTTCCCATTGTTATGTACCTTCAAGTCAGCTGTGACTTATGGCAACCCTATCATAAGATAGGCCTATCATAAGATAGGCAAGAGAAAGGTTTGCCATTGCCTTCCTCTGAGGCTGAGAGAATATGATTTGCCTAAGGTCACTCAATGGGTTCCAATGGCCAAGCGGGGTTTCATACCCTGATCTCCCATTATCCTAGCTCAGCACTCAAACCACTACACTATACCGGCTATACCTGTTCCCTGGAATAGATGCACCAAATTAGTGGGATTTACATAAGTTCTGTCATACTCTATTGTGATTATTTAATAGGAGTAGCGTAACTGGGACTAGCAATTGGATTTAGTTCCTAGTAAATAGCAACAAAATGGTTGCTTTTTCATTGTGCTGCTGTTTCATTCTGTCCAGTGGTAGTGCTGGCATTATTATCAGTATTTTTAGAGACTTCTAGTGTGACTTCACATGTGCAATGTAAAAAAGATGCAACTTCAAGATGCAAGATGCAACAAAATTAACCTTAAGAATAAGCCGGAAAAGGTGGATAAATAACATGATGATTTCTCAAGCGTATGCCAAAAGATGATGTCACTGAATGGTAAGGGACATTTTACAGAAGAGGTCTATTTGTTGCTTTTTGGTTCTAGCCCTGAAAAGTACAGATCAACTCATGATTACTTTATACTTCAGAAAACTTTAAATATACACAATGGCTGTGAAAAGTGCTTTCTGAAGCAAATAGTATTTTATTTAGGAAGTGCTTGTTTAGCAACTTTATTTCATACCTTTGATGTGAATTTACACAAAGATGGAAATTTGAATTTGTTACTCCTTTTTTTAAAATATATATACAGTGATGCAGTTCTAAGCTCTTTTGTTACTAAAAATAAAAAGCGATGCTCAAGTGAAGGAAGAGAAATGCAAATACAGTCTGGATCAAAACCAATTATTTGCATGAATTCCTGGGAGACGAAACCTCAGCTTGATGTAATTTTAGTTGTGAACGTATAAAAAGAAGGAAAATCCTTTCCTTTGTTTTGAGATAAAATTTCTTAAGAACCACAGTTCAGTTGACTGATCATCACTCTGCTGATTCTCCTATTTACTTATTCCCCATTTTATCTTTAAACAACCCTGTGAAGTAGATTAAGCTGATCAAAAACAAATGCTTTGACTGAAGACTTGATCCTGGGGTTCCCCTGCTTCTAGGACAGTATACTAACCAGTCCCAACCATAGCAATGCTGAGGAAATCTCAGAAGGAGGTGCTTTAGGAAACATCTGAAGTTGTGCTTGTTTTTGAAGTCTTAATAATTTCACTGATGTTGGAAAGAGTGCCATTCTTGTCTGGTTGCATAAATCATCATGAAATTAAAGTGAGTGGTGGCTGATAAGTTTCTGACCTTTGCAGATTAATGCAGTTTGTGCATTGCACAGCTGACAAGCATATGAGGCAAGTGAAAAAATGTATGGCTAAAGTTCATTGCTGCCTACTAGAAGGCCAAAGCTATAAAGATAATATATCAACTATTGCAGTCAAGAGCATGCTGTAACCTACAATTAGAAAGCAGAACTCTTATAATTTACTGACTTTTGCTTACAAACATTTCAGTTCTTTTGCTTGTTTGCTCTGCCAATAACAACTTGCTGAATTTGTTTACATTGCTGAATAATGTAAGTTATTTCCCTTCAGTATTAATCTTGCTTGTCTTGTATTTCAGACAATGTGTTTTAGCCTTATCTGCACTGAGTACTGACACAATCTGTCTGGTCAACCATGACAAAAAGTCAGAATTTATTGATTTTTTTTTTAATCTTAAGGGATTTAGTAATATTAAATAATTCTGGATTACTGTAGTCAATTTTCACTACTTTGTACATCAAATATTGAAATACAGACCCGTGTTGATTTTATATACGAAGGAAGACAAGCTAGGAAAAGGGCTGTTGAAGAGACCTCAAGCTAGTGCTGAGAAAAATATCTTATTTTTGTGACAAGTGAAAATCAGGAGATGTTCCAGGCATTTCAGTTTGGAAATCTGCCCAAGAGATAATTTAAAAATATTTTCTGTAAGATTTTTTTTTTCTTCTAGCAGGTAGATTTGAGTTTATCTGTTTTGGGAACGGCAACAAAATACATGACAAGTTATTATAGACAGTAATCCCCAAAGGATTTTTTTTAAAGGACACAGTACACAAGTTCTTGTAACACACTGTATAACAGAGAAAATTAA